>OZ022265.1:94990019-96353769 GCA_963978885.1 Nemotelus pantherinus | reverse complement strand
TATATATACATATATATATATATATATATATATATATATATATATATATATATATATATATATATACATATATCGATATTTTGAAGGTCCTTAGCCCTCTCGTTCAATGTCTTTTCGAGTTGTCTGTCAAGATATTGAAATGGCTCTTGAAGGATAAAATAGTCTTCTCTTTAAAAGCTTAGGTATTTCATGCTTATCTAAAGTAGATAATGTTTCGAACTTTTGATTACAGTGATAAAAGTGTTCAAAATACCACATGAAAAATATTGTCTATATATTTGTGATGAAAAGGATATCGAAATTCAACAACCAGTATTTGACATATTCATGCGAAATTGTGTACTGCCACATGATAAAAGATATTTTGTAAAAGTCGCACATGTATTAGGTATATATTTAATTTATTCAAATTATTTTAGAACTTATATATTAATTCATGATTAGAACATTTCAAAGAAGTAGCCGTTCAAACAGATCGAACAGAAAGTGATGAAAGCGACGATTTTGCTGCAGCTCCTTTTAGGCAAGATTGCTTTATTGGAGCATTACCCAAAAAGATAAAATTGGAAGAAACTGAGTTGATGAGAGTAACGCATTAATTTTTTTGATTACAATATGCATTGAATTATATCAATTTTAAGGAAATTATATCTTACTTGAAACAAGATTCAGTTGGAGAAGAGGTGTTAAAAATTTATGAGGAAAAACAAACCTTATCAAAAAAACTGAGGCTCCGTGCTGTGAATCTTATTGTTAATCACCTTGTACAAATACACGGATCTTACCCATCAGCGCAAAATAAAATTTTGTGGGCTAAAGCCACAGCATTTATCTTCCCCAACTTGTGTGAAAATAAAAATCCTCAAAATTTTGTATGTATACCACAGTATATAAAGATCTGTGAATCAACTAAATTTATTTCAGAAAATATTTTACGACCCATCTTCACGAGGGGGTTTCTTTGGGTACAGATTGAGAACATTAAACCGCTCGTTAGGAAGTAGCTCACGATTCCCGATTGAGAAATCTACCGTTGTTTTTAATGAAGAAATCATCGAGCTTAACTTCGAGGAGGATATACTGTGGCTCAAGAGGGCTTGTCCTCAAAATGACAGAAGAGAAATTTTCCTGAAAATGAAAAAAACCATTTCAGCAAGAAAATCTGCGTTTGATTTTGATGAATTTCCACGTTTTTTTGATACAAAAGGATTGGTAAATTTACATCTTTGCTTTGGCAACTTATTAAAATTATTACTCATAGATATCTCAAGATTTTAAATTGGTTTATGGAGAGTGGAGTATAACGGATAATTTCTGGATCAAATTCTGCAATGGCATTAATCGTATAAGTGTTGAAGACAAAATAAACATTTACGATGAATTCACTTGTCATAATGATAGTAAGCCCTCCATAATTATTATAATACCAGCTTATTTGAGCAATATTTCACAGAATTTGATGAAACAATCACAACATTTTTGATTTTAATGCGACTTACTCGTCGAAGCGGAAAACGAATTAAAAACAAAAAGGAAGAAAATAACTTAAAGTACAAATTTATAACTTATCAGAAGGTAAGCAATCTTAGTTATTGGTCCTACATTTAACATAGTGTTATTTTTTTATAGATTGGAACTATATATGAAGAAAAAAATGAAGCTCCTCAACCTCGACTTCATGTTTTAGGAGAAAGCAAAAAAAACCTAATCATTTTTGAGCTTGTTGTTGATGGGAAAAGAATTCCGTTGGAGCATCAAGATTCCAGAGGTGCAGTGTTTACTCTATTGGAGGCATTTTTTGTTTTCCACATTGAATATCCTTCCTCAGAATATTCATTTTTCACATTCCTCCAAAATATTATACTAAATGTAACTGGTACACCTTTGACTCCTAAGCTAGTTGAATTAAGCAATAGGATTTTTCGCGACACATAAACTCTTAGTTTCAGCTACCGAAATGTATAAATGTAAAATTTTACACTGCGGTCAACGGTATCAAAATTATAAAATCTACATTAGACATTTAAAACTTTTACACTTACTTCACTATTCTAAGGAACCGCATTTATTTTGTGGTGCGGAAAACTGTTGCAAGGAATTTCAAACCTTTAGTGGTCTAGCAAAGCATATAAAGTCAAAACATGAGCATATAGTACCACACCAACAGGATTCTATAACTATTAACGAAACGAATTTAGATATCGTAAATAAATCTGAAACTAGTTGCACTGATTCTAATAATGACATCTCAGATACAGTGGATGGTCTTAAAAAAGCTGAAGGCACATTTTATCAAAATTTAATTAAATTAAACCTAACGAACTATCAATTTAATACGATAATTAGCTCTGTCCAAATGCTTGGAGAAGCTATAGAGTTAAATCTTAGAGAACATTTTCAGAACTGCGACGCAAGCATAGGCAAAGAAGTGACATTTATTTCAAATATTTTAAGAGATAAAAATAGTACTTACAAAAGAAGGCAGCACATATTTACAACCATTCCAAAGCCAAAAGAAATTAATATCGACATTGGAAGAGTTAGAAGATGGGAAAATAACAATAAAAACTACAATTGTCAGAAAGTAAATGCTAAAACATTTTCTTACATTTCTATTATTGAAACTTTGCGTTATTTATGTACTAATGAAGATTTTCTTGAAAAGGTTTTACACCCTCCACACCAGGGAGAACAATTTCATTATTCAAATCGGAAGTATTTCAAAAGGAATCAGTTATTTTCTAGTGAAGTTCCTTCATTTCATTTACAACTATACTTTGATGAGTTTGACACTACGAACCCTATCGGTTCAAAGAGAGGAAAATATAAAATAGCTTGCTTCTACTTCTCGGTGCTGAACTTGGGATCTGAAAATAATACTCACATAAATAACATACATTTAATAGCTTTGTGTTCATATATTAATATTAAAGATAAGGGCTATGAAACTATTTTGCGACTTATTGTCGAAGATATCAGTATATTAGAAACCACTGGGCTTGATGTAAATTCCAAAATGAAGTCTTATAATATCAAAGGAAGTATTTTTAGTTTGAGTCATGATAATTTAAGTGCAAACAGAGTATATGGACTGCACGAATCTTTTAATATGAAATATTTTTGTCGTTTTTGTAATATGAATATAACGTCAACACGAACTAGCGTTAAAGAAAACAGTTTGTTACTCAGAAGTAAAAGCAGCATTGAAGAGAATATTTCTAATCAAAGATTCGGAATGAAAAATACGTGTGCATTAAATGAATTGAAATATTTCAATTGCTTTGAATCACTTAGTGTAGATACAATGCACGATATCCTAGAAGGAATAGGTAAACGAGAATTAAAGCTATTTTTATTGTATGCTGTAAAAAATCGTAAAATATTTTCCCAAGATGAACTAAATGAGCGAATAGACTGTTTTAACTTTGGAATTCTAAATAGATCCAATATTCCTTCGCGTATCAACTTGAACTCAGCCACATATACATTAGGGCAAAACGCTTCTCAGTTCTGGTGTCTTTTACGAAATTTTCCAATGATAATTTCCGATTTGCTAGATATAGCGGATGAAACTTTTGTAAAGCACTTCAATATTTTAGTACTATTAAACCAAATATGTTTGATTGTGTTTGCCCCTAAACTGGAAACAGTTTACATAAGAGAGCTATGCGATATAATTGAACAACATCACACAGAATATCTATCTGTATATCAACAGGAGAAACTCACTCCAAAGCATCATTTTTTATTGCACTACCCACGTATATTAGATGAAATGGGACTTTTTGCTTCAATGAGTACTTTAAGATATGAATCAAAACACGCTATGTTAAAGCAATTTGCAAATATTTCTCACAATTTCAAAAATATATACAAGTTATTAGCAACAAAGCATCAAGAGGCTAATTATGTTAATTATGAAAAACGTTTATTTTGCCCGGAATTAAGTTATAAAATTAAAAAAACACTAAACGCACGGACATTTGTCAAAGAATATAGTTCTATTTTGCAGTTTATTAAATATGACATCAATTCAAACGAAGAGATTCACATCATTGAGAAAATAAATTATCATTACGAATATCGAAACAAATTTTTCATTTTTCTTAATAGACATTATAATTTTTTACCGTGCTTTGGTCAGATTTGCAATATATTGAAAGTCAAAGACAGCATTATATTTCTGTGTTCAAAATATGAAACAGTCAGTATTGAAAAAAAGCTAAATGCTTATAAATTGAAACCGATTAATGAAATTTGCTCAATCGATTTGAAAACTTTGACATATAAGGAGCCTTATGAGCACGTTTTAAAAAAAGACAGTAATTTTATTTACATTGTCACCAAATACATTATATTAAATGAACTATAAACCAACAATATATGTACATATGTCATAGCTAAACTTAAAAAAAGGAAATTGATTACTTTTTGTGATTTTTCATGTAACATTGAATCGTTGAAATACATTATATTTTCAAAAGTTATATCAAACTTGTTTTATTCAATAAACAAAATGCTGCAAATACTGCGCTATATTTCCAATAGGAAACATTTTTGACACCGTGAAAATAAATTAAATCTCCTCTGTTGGATTTAAAATAAAACACCACTTGGGTTGTAGATATTCACTCCATTCTCGCGCAAAAGAAGTAACCGGATGGATAATGTAAATATATCAAGGCTGTGTAGAATATGAAGACCTATCAGTGTTATACAACAACTCCGGGAAATTGCAGATAGGTTTGCTCATTCGGTGCTTTGGAAACACACCGAAAAAAGCTACCGAATCGGATAAAACTCAAAGCTATCCTATCGGTTGGACACTATTAGGCCTCTATCGGTGCTAAATTAACACCGTATTTTTTACTGTGCATGAGTTTTAAATTTCAATGCAGTGCAGTGGACTGCACTGCATCCACAAGCATCATTGGCTCATGCTTTTTCGATTGAGCGATGAATGATTGTGTTATAGGTACAACATACCTACCTGTGTCATTTTTAATGACTCTGCAGGTTAGCCTGAATCTAGGGCAGGCATGTAAACGAAAATCTTTACCTCATTCCTGGTAAATAGCCAATGACCAAATGACCCATTTTTCAGCACACAAAACATGTGTTGAGAATTCTCGACCTCATTATCATACCAAAATGAAATTCACGGGACAAGGCGGTTTGGAAATGCAGCAGGTCTAAGAGACTTTTGGTGGTTGTTACTGAGTAATTTGGCCACTTTCGTTCCGAGAAACACTGCCATGGAAATTTCATCCACTGTATACCTGAGTATATTAGTGTACATGTATACTAATTGAATTTTATGGCCCTACACCTAATTAAAAATACGGAAAAACCTAACAACAACTTAAAGACTTGTAATCATTTTCAGTTCTTTATTAATTTTCAATCAAACCCTACTTTAGAGCAATACAACCTGTGAATTTCAGTTTGGTTAATTGATCTGGTCACATTTTGAGAGGTTAAATAGTAAGTAAGTGGTGGACGGTTAAAGTTCTTGTAGGTTGATAATGTTCATACATTTTCAATTAGCCTGAGAAATCATTGAATTTATCAATTGATCTCACTTTTTTTCGAAAAGCAAACAAAATTCAGGGGATCGATTATTTCATTTTATTTAACCTGCATATAGATGCTTGTGAAAATAGGAGTCATGTATACCTACATATGTATATATATGTATATACATATATATGTATATACATATATATGTATATACATATATATGTATATATATGCATATACATATATATATGTATATGCATAATATGTTAGTATATATATATGCATCTGAATTTCGAGCATAGTGATTCTAATAGTAATTTTCATTGAAAACCGGTAATTGCCTACTTTTAGAATTTCAGTGCCCACAAATGTTTCATTTTCCAATACTGTATCTTAGCCATTCTTCAAAAATAAATTTTCTTATCAGATTTTCATTCTCATATCCCATGCATTCATCAATGCATCCGCAAAATTAGGTCCACAGCAATTCTTTTTCAAATGTTTCCGCAATCCAATTGTATCTGCGGTCTGGACGGGATTATATGTTTCCGGATACTTATGTATGCGGATACTTAAGTATCCGTAGTCTGGACGGGCTATAAAGTATGATTAAGATGCGACTTAAGCTGCTAGATTGTTGCGTGTGATCTCTTTTCGATCCAATCAAAGTTTACTGATCCCGTTGAGGAGATTAAAAGTCAGTAGAGGAATGTTTTTATTTGTTAATATTTATTCATAAAAAATTGTTGTCCCTATACCAAGATAAGAAATTATAGCTTCTCATTTTATATCTGTACTTTGCTCCACCGTAACTAACTCCCGAAATTTGACCGAATCCGGTCACTCTTCTGTACCAAATATTTTCTTTGGCGATTTTTTTTAGAAAGTAAATGGTAGTCAGATACATAACTGGAATCCTAATTCAAATTAGAGCGCATCATATTTTTTTGGAAAATAAATTTGAAAAACGCTTAAAAATTTACAGACTCACTGTGACCATACCTAGTCTACAGCCCTCGGTAGACGGAGTCATCGGTGCTGGCATATTCGATTTTTGTTTTTGCTCAGACAACTGGAAAAAAAAGCAACGTGTTTAGAAATATTGAACAGACGTTTCTTGTTCCTGGACATTATGTGAAAATGTCCACAGAAGCGTAGAATAGGGAAATGCACGTGAAACGAATACGAAATGCAATTGAAGCTCGGTGCATTGACAGAATGCCGTGTACGAGTACTACAATAGCAGAAGGAACAATATAGTACTTGAAAAAATCCACAACTTTTTGGCTGTTGTTTTCGTTTGTTGCTTGTATACGCACATACTAAGCACAACTAGTTCATATGGGTGCTCAACTATGTCCAGCCATAGAACAAGCATGGAAATGCATCTGCAGATGGTAAGAATTTTCGCAAACGAAACTACCGTTCAGGGAAATCCCATTAGCGTTATAGCCCGGTTATGACCACCATCATCAAGTTAGATGAGTGCGAGAATCATTCGCCATTCCGTGGATGTTTTTAGACTGCGAGGCCACACAAATTGCCTATTTTGGGACTTGTGGAATCTGTGCTCGGGCACAAAGATGAGTGAATGTATTTACAGGGTGAGATGCGGTCCTGCTGTGAAAGGCTAGCGTTTAGATGACTGGAAATGATCAGAATTTTTAGTGTTTTCAATGGTGTCGATTGATGGTACGAAAATACACACACAAACTTGCATGATGGTGGTTAGAAAACGTGAATACGATCGAATCTAAGATAAATCTGGGCTTGTCGTTGACGGCCGTGATTAATGATGGTATTCACACTTGTCGTCGTTCCATCGTGTTGAATGCATGCACTTGCTTCATGCCGAAATTAAAAGCGTTCGATAACTTACATAGGTCTTTGGGACGTAACTGTCGAAATGATTATCATCCCTATCAATCGACATCATAGTCATCATGTTGCCCATCATGATGACGTTGCCGGGCTCGAAGCGGCCTTTTTTTTGTAGGAATCATTCTTTCGATTCGGTGTCAGAATTATTGATGTGATGTAATTTAAGTGTGTTTTTTAGTACTTCAAATGGAATTGGTTGATTTTCATCGGTCTGGTGGCTTTCATTTTCAATTTTATTCTATTTAATGGATTTGAATTCTGTGTATATATGAATCAAAGCATTATTGTAACTTACAATCAAGCAACCTTGCAACCTAATTTTGTGATATACTCCATCTTTCTTAAATCCGTATTTCTCTATTTCGGGATAACCAAACAAGTCATGGTATTATTACAGTACATGTAGGCTGAAATCAGCAAATGCCACGGTCATGTTAGGGTTAATTAGATTGAGCTAATAAGAAAGGTAATGTAGATCTTGTGTGCCATTCGGCTGCGTGGGAGTAGAGTCATGATTTCTTGCGGTATAAATGAATGACCTTTTATTTTTTCTTGTATCTGAAAAAATCCGTTTTCATTGAATTCTCTTGCTTCTATGGTGCTTTATTTTCCTGCCTTGCTGAGCGCACAACTATTTGCATATTAAATGGAAAATTGGATAAAGTGAATGTCTTCATGAGTCTTAGACCTATTCATAGGATTTGTTCAAAATTGATTTCATCTTTTAATTGCTAGTGTGAAACAAAAATACTAAACAAATACTGAGAACAGATTTTCTCATTTATTAAGTTAAAGCTTTGTCTAAAGTTCATCAAAGTACACATGGTTTTATTAATGAGGTTTTGCCTGTGCAATTTATAACTATTGTTCAAAGTGATTTTGTAAAAACGTCAACGAAAACAATTCGCCTATAGAAAATACGTAATAACAATGAAAAAAATCGTCGGAAAAACGAGCCCACATAAAACTACATTAAGTGGTATCATAAAAATCTCGAAAATTACGTAAAAATCAATAGACCTAATCGTTTGTCTGAAGCATTTTCTTATCAAATTCATTTTCCGCTGCAGTGCCGTGAACTTATTTAATTTCTGTGTGACCTTTTTTTGGTCCATGAATAACGTTAAAATCCACTGCATAGTTGAGTTCTAAAAAGCCATTTTATTGCAATTTTTTGTTGCACACATTTTATTGCATAGTTTTATAGAGATATTTTTGTATTCTGGACATGTAGACTTTTAGTATTTATATAATTCAAGAATCTCATTACTTTCAATTATTATATAATCTAGAAATATATTTTTTAAATGATCTAGAATTATATGATCTGGAAGTTGTGGGATTTGTTTATTTTCTCGAAATTGTACTCCAAAACATCTTGTTTAAAACCGGAAAAGCAATTTTTTTTTCAGTCTTCACGTTTTCGTTCCAGTCTGTCCATGAATATCTACATCAGTCTGTCCATGAATACCTACCTACTCATCAGTGGTGATTAAACATTTCCTACGGTGATTCCTGTAGTAGGTTTGAAATTTCTTTTTTTTTTGAAAGCGTTAAACTTATCATTTCTCCAAACTGAAGCTAGTTTAACTTTTTTTCTAACTCCTTTCCACTAGAGTTTTCTATAAGGCGTGGTCACTAAAAAAATTCTAGTGATTGTTTCGAAATTATTGAAAAAAACACCTGACATTATCATTTAGTTGTATATTTGTCATTGTCGATAGTCGCTCCATCACCTTTTCGCGGACCGATTTTTAACATATGTAAGTATTCCGAATTTTGAAAAAGCGAATCGCATTTTTCTCTTATCTTTTTATGTATCCTTTTTGTTGGTGCATTTGTGGCGTTAATTATATCTTTTACTTCAGATTATTCTTTGTGGATTTGAAAAAGAAATTTAATCGTTTGCAACGCCATCTTTAGGACCCTCAGTTCATTGATTTCTTGGGCCGTGGGCCTACATTCTCTCAAGATCTTCTCTACTGGTTTGATTGAGTCTGTTAAGATATCTTTTCTGACCTCACGGCAGTTCCGATGATTGGATTCTTACTTGAAAAGTCGATCATATCCATCTTTGTCCATTATGACCACCGCATTTTCTGTGTAAGCTTTTAATATAAATCCAAATAAATAAAATAAATACCAACCAAACAAGGTACAAAATCACATATACAATACCAAATAAAAATAAAAAAGTAAAGTAAAAAGTAAAAAAAACAACAAATGAAATAAGTTACAAATAAATTAATAAATAACAATAAATTTTAACTGGTGCACCGGCTAGGTAGCTAATTCCTTAAGTATTCTTCGCTCCTTGTTTGTGTTCGTTCAATCTCTGTTTTGTTTCCATATGAGTCTAGTTGAATCATGTCTTTTTGGTGCTTTTGCGTCCAAATTGCGCTTGCTGCGTTCGTTTCATTTAATTTTATTAATTTCGTCTAATCCAAACTATAAATTTACAATAATTATTAACCATTCTTGTGTCGAATTCGTTTAAGTCATGCTATAGACAAAGGAAAATGAAACATAGAGTATGCTTCGTTAAAGCATCTACTTATTAGGTTAATCACAATACAGCGTTTTCCACTGCGGCAAACGCAGTGGGCTGCGGCAAAGTGCTGTCAAAAAATTAGAATGCACTGTTTTGTATGGTAACGCGCACAATGGCTGCGGCCGAATTTGTCGTGGCGGCAGAATTTGCCAAATTTCTAATTTTGCCGCACCGCTAGCGGTGATACCTACCATAGGTTGGCATCACCACTAGGTTGAATTAACTCTGTTTGAATTAGGTTGAATGGTCTGGTGGAATAGACAAGCGATGGCTGATGTGCATTGTGATAAGCCAACCTAATCCTCGTACAACAGGATTTAGCAATACAAAAGAAAAAAAAAATGAATTTGGTTGGTACCTTGGTTGCATTGACAGCGACATTGTCGCTGCATTGTGATTCACCAAATTCAACTGCGGCATTCACGCCTCCCCCTGTGGCGCCGCTGCCGCAATGCCGCTGTTATGTGTTTACAGCTTATTGCAGTGACTGGTACATTGCAATTTGCAACCAAAATTCGTCTGATGTTGAGGGATCGACAAAAAGCTCACCCGCCTGACACGTTTGTTATTAGTGTTGAAATTAAGTTGGCTTACTAAGTAATTTGAATTTAATGATACCTGCTAAAGCTTTCGCAAGAAATAAAATTTTGGAGTTTTGACGTCGAGATTTCAAGGTATCCATTCGTAAGAAGACCGTGAAGGCAGAAAAAAGTGTCTTAGTTAGAAAAATATCCTTAAATTTTCTCGAACGTATTCGACGAAACCTAAAGGATTGTAAGCTTTTACAAAGTTTGAGTCGATGCGATCGTCAAATATGAATGTTTGATTCAGCAGTACTCTTAAATCAAGTACTTTCGCTGATCTATTTAAAGGTGTACTCAAAAGTGAATATTCATAGATTGGAGGATTATTTTTGCGTGCGCACCTAGTCAAGTCATACACAACTGAACGCACTCATTACGAATGCAACACTAAGCGCATCCATTTCGTATTGATTGCGATTTGACAGTTGACATTTATGCTTCATTGCGACGTAAAAAGTTTTTGATATCAATTGTTTACATTCATGGAATGGGGCGACATCGAAAATTGTATTGTTGTAGTTGACCTACTAAAATGCAACATGGGAAAAGGCGAAATCTTTAGGGCGAAATCTCACTCGCAATTTCGTGCTGTGAAGTTGTTTGAGGATACTGGTGGAGTACGAGACCGTTAAAGATCCGGCCGTCCAAGCACTGTGAGAACTCTGAAAGCGATCAAAGCCGTGAAGAAACGAATCAACCGAAAACCGGTGAGAAAAAATCCATGTCTCGCATTATCGAAGAAGATTTGGGACTCGGTGCGTACAAGCGACACACGGGATTTCTGCTCACGGCCGCATTGAAGGAAAAACGTCAGCGAAAATCGAAAACGTTACGCAGCCTGTACGGGAAAAACGCTCACAGATAAATTCTGTTTAGTTACGAGAAAATCTTCACTGTAGAAGAATCGTTCAATAAACAGAACGATCGTGTGTATGCTCGGTCATCCAGAGAAGCATCCCAACTCATCCCGAGGGTTCAAAGGGGCCACCATCCCGCATCTGTAATGGTATGGTGGGGAGTGAGCTACAATGGCGTTACCAAGCTCCATTTTTGCGAGAAAGGAGTGAAAACATCGGCCAAAGTATATCAATCGATGTCTTGGAACCCATTGTGAAGCCTCTCAACAACTTAATATTCGCCAACAAGCCGTGGACTTTCCAGCAAGACTCTGCTCCAGCCCACAAAGCAAAAGCGACTCAACTTTAGCTCAAAAACAACGTTCCGCACTTTATATCAACGGATGATTGGCCAGCTGGTAGTCCAGACCTCAACCCATTGGATTACAAGTTGTGGTCCGTATTAGAGGGCATGGCTTGAAGCTGTTCCTGTACTCCGTTTTACTGAAAACTGAAAATTTGCCCTCTTTCAGTAAATTTCAGTAGGGTCTGAGCTACTGAAAAATACTGAAAAGTGTCAAACGGAGTAAATATTTTCAAATGTGCGCGGCAAGCATCATATTTTTTGCGTAATGTTGCTATGAAGGTCAAATATTTTTGTGGCGATAATTTATTACCGCTTAGGATGGCTTTATAATCAATATTGTTCTCCCACAAACCGAAAACTGACACTTTCGGTTGTCAATTTTCAGGAAATACATTGAGAGCGTTCCCGTACTTTTCATGAAATTCCCCACCACATGATTCAGGAAAATTCAGCAAAATTCAGTTACTGAAAGTATGGGAACATACCTATTGAGTCGTTGAAGCGAGCCCTTGTCCGTGCAGTGGTCAATTTCCCCATGCATGAAGTGCGTCTCGCGATCGATGAGTGGCTAGATCGCCTCAAGGCGTGCTGGAAGGCAAATGGAAGTCAATTCGAATAAGTTGTTCTAAGATTTGTAGCCATTGAATAACCCAATAAAAACAAAAAAAAAATGTAAACATATTAATTCGCTTTCATTTGGCGTCGATTTTTCTGTGTACCAGTATTTATGACTTGACTAGGTAATATAGTCGTACATTTGTCAAGATAAATAAGGAGATTATGATCGAAATATCAGCTGGCAAATCTGTTTAGATCTTGCTGCAAATTATTGCAATCGTTAAGGTCTCTCACAGCTTTGAAACTTTTAGCGTCATTGGCATAAAGCAAACCAGAGGATGGCTGCAGAACGGAACCTACATAAGTAATAAATAAGGCGAACAGTAAAAAGCCTAGATGACTACCTTGTGAAACATCAGATGAGGTTTTAATTTCAAATGATAAGGCACCGTGAAAGGATACACGTTGGGTTCGATTCGCCAAGTAAGAGTCAATTCGTGTGATAATGTAACTAAGACCCTAGCCAACCAAACCTCTTGGCTATTCTCTAAATGGGAACTGCAGAATTCTGCCCGAAATAGTTGGAGATAGTCTCTTCGCCATTCGTTTTCTGTCTCCTACCATCTTACACGTTCAGGTTCCTCAGGAATGTTGAGCACCTGTACGAATTTTTTTTGATCAACTTCAGATATATTTTTTGGGGTGCCTAATAATTGGACATTTTAGCAAGACAACGCAACTACATACCATGCTGTATAAACAAAGAAAAGAAAATGCTTCGCTAGAATGTGGCCTGAAATCAGCCATTGTATTAAATAGAGTTGGGTTGATTTGGTTTGTCAGAGGGGCTTTTTAGTGAAAAAGTTTTAGATCAGTCGCTTGAATTAATAAACAAATAAGTTTCAGAAAATAATTTTAAAGAATCATGACATCTGCATATCATTTCTAAAGCAAATAAACGAAGTTACAAATTTAGCTGAGCATTGACAACTTTACCGAGTTCTATCAATAAAACTTATTGTATTGAAAATTGAAAAGAACATTGAAAAAAATACTGAAAAGAAAACAAATAACTGTGGAGATCGAGGATAATAAAAAAAGCATATTAATTGAAAGTAACATATTTAAGGCTTGTATCCACCGAAACTCACGCTCAGATTGTACGCAATTGATGTTTGTACACAAGCTAAACGGAACATTGTACACGCTCTTCATCCGCAACGTCCACATCAACTACGCAAACCGAAAATTAGCTTGCGTGCTAGCAATTTTAGTGTAGACGTTTGCTGCTTCTTTGCTTCCCAATCAGAATTTGTCTACCAGTATATCAAAAGAAAGCTTCGTAAATGTGCGAAATGAATTTTGATAAAGAAAAAATTCTCATTCGTGCAGCATCTTACATGATATGATCTAAACTTCCCGAAAAAACGAAAATATCTACGATGTTTAAAACGACTCTCTGCCGATACATTACTGATGGATTTAAAAATTGGTAAGCTAAGTAGACTTAGCCATTTTACACGCATTTCGTCATCAGATTTCGAATATTTTGTCCTCTTTTTAAGATATAATTGTCTTTTTATCACTTTCTACGTCCTCTCTAATTCTGTCCCATCACACGATAATTTTTCCGATTTCAGTAAATATCTTCTTTTTTTTCGTTGGGTTTTTATAATCTTTATTAGTGTTATCTCAGAAAATACGATTTTCCTCTACATTATTGATTAATTTAATAACTAATTCATTAGTCCATTCCATACTGAGTGTCATTTTGCACATCTGCTTTCCAACTGAGAGTGGGAAGCAAGGAAGCAGCTCGACGAGCAATCGAAACGTAAAGTTTGCGCGTCCACACCAAGTGTGTCTGCCCGCGAACAGGACATTGCATCCGAACCCGGGAACATCTTCGCTGGAAACGTATGTCAAATGCAACCTGCGCGCAGCTCGCACATAGTTCTTCTGATTGCTGGTAATAGTATAATGTCCGAAAAATACAATGTGCACTTTTGAGCGCTATGGCTTTTTACGCCATTGTTCTACCGAAAATAAAGTCCGATATAACATGTTTTTATAGGATCCTTCAACAAGTCATTCATTTCGGCACATAATGTGGATTTAATAGGACTTCACAACGGCCCGTTGAAAATAGTGATGGACAGCACCTGTGCGTCTAAGCACAGTGTGCTAGCACACTTCGGTCAGAGCAGCACATTTTATACCCATTTTCAAGATTTTTTTTTAGAAAACTGTTAATAGTTACTTGATTGGGATAGTACCAACAGTAAATAACAACCTTTGAAGAGTATCCAAAAAAAAATTTTATTGAAAAATATCGAAAATTAAGCTCGTGACATGAATTTGACATTTTCGTTCAGGACAAAGAGTTGATTTGCGGTGAGACACATAACTAATGACTGGATCATCGTAAACAAAAAAAACCAAAAATATTTCGTTAGTTTATGAGTTTTTTGAGGTAACGCTGTCGAGTTTTTTCAAATATCTAGATTATTTAATTTTTGGTATAAGTTTGAAGTCGAAAAAACGAAAAAAACGGAAATTATTTTTTTAGAAATTTGTGTTTTCAGTTGTAAAAAAAATTCCATAAAAATAAAAAAAAAGCAAGAAATAAAAAATATCTCGACAGCGTTACCTAGTAAATTGCCTACAAAAATAGTGTGCAAAATTTCCGAAAGATCGGTCGAGTAGTTTTCGAGTTACATGTCTCACCGACTTGAAAAATAAAATTCCTCAAAAAACGCGTTTTACAATTTTAACTGTGCAAGAAAAGTGCGTGAAAAATTACGAAACACGTGTACCGTAACTGCTCGATGAAATGAATGTATACTACTACAAGTCACATATATAAGTGTTTTTACACAAATATTGCACAGACAGGTGTGGATAGAGTGGGAAGACTACTATTACGTATATGAGAGCTGCGCGCGGCTAATAAAGCAGCGTTCTGAAAGGAACGCTATAACACGCGATTTGCGCGAAAATATGAATTTGAGTTATTTGTATTGTTAAGCCGATAACTTCGTTAATTTTGCTCGGATCGACCTGAAATTTTGTATGGACACTCCTGAGTCACTATACACTAGTCACTAAACGAAAAAAAATAAATAGATTTTCTGATTTTCTGGTTTTGCCCATCACTAGTTGAAAATAACAAACCATATCTACTCATAAGAAAACTTACAGAAGATTTATTGTTTCTTATGACCATCCAAAACTAATCCAACCATAAAGCCGGCGTGCTATATTGAACTAAAAGTTTTCCCTGTATACAAAAAACGTACCCTTTGAGTACGTCAATTTAGACCATTCGGGTAGGGTATAACACGATGGGAAGGTACAGCATAGTGTGCTACCTTCTGTCAAAACTTTAATCGGTATAAAAATATGCGAAATCAGCTAGCTGTCAAAAAGAACGTTTAATTGAAATTCTCTCGAAAAACTCACTTGCTAGGAAGTAAGGAAATTAAATGATTGTTATTGGCTTATTTATTTCTTCATGATTTTCCATTATCATAGAAAATAATTCTAGCATATAAATCGAAAAGAGTTCATCCGATAAAATTTTAGAAATAAATATGATCAAAAGTCCATGAGAAAATTTTTGACAATGTTTTTTTTTTTGTGATTTGACTGCCAGGATTAAAATAATCGAGTAGAACACTAAATAACTTCGTTTAAAATATTGATTCAAAAGCAACGCCTAACAATCAAGGTTGAGCTACAAAAACATTTGCCTTTGTCTCGTGGATTTTAAATTTATCAAAGAGCAGACTCATTTCCATACCAATGCAGAAAGTGAAGGTCATAGTATAAAGTAATCAATTCAAATGCCCGTGCATTTTATTTAGCTTCATTTGATTAAAAAAAAAAAAACCATTGAAAACTTTGATTGAAAGTTCCAAATGAAATTATTTGAACGATATTTAAACAGTCACGTGGTAGAGCCTATATGACTCCATACAACCAACATGACTCGGATACTTTATTGACCTTACGTTAGCAAAGAGTGCATAGAGGCCAACATATGTAGTTGATTTCGTTTAGCAATTTACATTCGATCAGGCATAAATACTGCGGGAATTTCACTTGCACGTTAAATGAAACAAGTTAATGAAATAAATTCCTCTCGAAGTTCGAAAATATACGCACAATTTTCAGTGGATATGCATGCTAGTAGTTTGAAGTTTCTGGTGGATTCAACGGTTTTTTTTCGTGCGGAGAAAATTGTAGGCTGCGAAAGATATTTCGATCGATTTAATTCAAGTTGGCAAATATATTTCCGTGAAGTTTTTTTTCGTAGTGTGCATGTATGTTGAAAATATTGGATTTTCATTTGATTATTGATTGGATAAGGTTTAGATGTTTGAAAAATCGTCGAAAACAAAACTAAAAAAATATTAGATTTATTGTCTGTCATACCATATCAAGTTGATAACACATGGAAATACGTATCTTCTCCAGTCAGTTTTTTTTCAATCATCTGAAGATCATTATCAAAAAATCATTTCTTAACAAGACACTTTCTTCCTGCTGTTCAGCCTATGCTTCATTCTTTCACGCTTGGATTCTTTGCGCTTGAGAAACAAATAATTGGACAACTTTCTGGCTACTGCCCTGAAAGTCAGCATTCTACTCATCGATACGTTAAACGAAATCAAAACACTTGAACAGGCATTTTTCTGATACTCTGCCAATCTGTCTGTATCATTCCCTAAACAATAAAGAAAACGCTTACATTCTCTTAGTTCAGTATAGAATTTCTTTGTCAGTAGCAAGCAGTAATTTCCAACAACAACCACAGCAGCAGCAGTAGCCGCATGACATGTTTCTTTCGATACAATTCTTCCATCACAACTATCCGACGCGGCGCGGACCCTTTGGAGCGTACAAAAGTCACGACCCCAAACAGATAGTTTTGTGGTATGCTAACCAGTTACAGAGCAATTTACCAGAGAATGCTTCCCGCTCCGTTGGGAGCTTGATTTTGAACCGGCGTCGGGGGATATCTTGTGAGATAGTAGACGAAATCTAACAGGCAGCCGACAGCACGTAGATTCGCGGCAACTGTATAGAGCTCTTGAAACTTATATTTGTTTCGAAGTGATGCACAAGATGTGGCAGCTTTTATTTTCACGGATGGCTCGACAATCGAGTTGCGATGAATATAATTTAGTTTTTGGTTATGCCATGGTATTGCAGGTGATTCCAGAGAAGATTTGGAACATAGTTAGTCGTTTTTGAGAGTTTGATTTGCAGACTAATGAGAGTTGTGAGGACTCTCGAGAAATTACTGTTTCTGAAATTTAAGTAAATTATGATAATATTAATATCTAGTTCTTCATCTGCTGATCTTCAATGTCATTTTGGATCGGTACTTTTGGTTTCGACTATTGGGCATTAATAAATCAATGTCAAACTAAAAGCCACCGAAACAGAAATACGTAATTTAATCAAAACAATAAATGAATTTACCAAAATTCTACTTACCCAATAGTTATCTTCAATAAACAACACACCTGTTTATCGCTGCGCATTTATCAAAATTGTACCTTTAAATCGATACCCATTTACTTACCACACTCAGATAGATACCAAACTGCACAACTCTTTCCATTCGACAGGACGTAAAAAAGCAATCCTTTCACGATAGACATGCTAATCGATATATTAGCCAGACCGAAATGCTTTGATATCACCGAATCACAGATTATAAGATATTCATTTGAACAATTTTCATAACTACATTATTTGTTGTAAGCATGAAATAGAAGCGGTGGAAAACAAACGAAACGAAACCAAACCATAGTACGTACCCCTTCGGCAGTAGCCATGAATGTTTCATTTCTATAATAGAAATGTCACCGAACTTTTATGTTGTACGTTTCATATGTGCACTTAAGGTGTGAATAGATGGATTGTTCCACGACATGACATTTACACGATATGCCTAACAACTTTTGGGGACTTTATTGGCAACTGAATTTTGGTGTTATGAGAAAAAAGAGTGTTCTTGGCCTTCTTGTTACAACTTGATTTACATATCACCGAAATATATGTAATATTTGCAGGTTTCGTGAATGGATGGTTGGTTTCTCGTGAGAATAAACATTTAAGGTCGAAGTATTTTCGTGTATTTTTCTTGACATCAAAGGGGAGCATAATTTGTTACGCATTGACATTTATGGTTTTGGTTTCAAATAATAGGGGTTGTAGTTCGCTGAGCTTTAAGTGGAATTTTAATTGCTGTTCTGACTAAATATTTTAATTTTCGAATAAATATAAGAGGGAGAAAAATCATTTTTGAGTAAATAAAGACTGCAGTAAATAAAATTACAATTTTCGAAATAGTTACGTATCTAATATTTGGGTCGTTCGCACCCAAAAAGTATGAGATTTCTCGTCGATCTACTGAATTTAAAACACACTTTTCGATTTTTTAAAATAAACTGTAGCAAAGTGTAAAACAAAAAAAAAACACAAGAATTCTAAGAAAAAATCTTCCCTTTCATTTTATATGCCTGAACTTATACACATATTTTGATTCCAAGAAAAAAAGCAAATCCATAATTCCCGAAAAACATATTAACTGGAATATCTGGGCAAATCATCTGCATATCATACTGTTTTTGTACATTTAATTTCGGTCCCTAATATATTTCTTTGACTAATGGCTGTTATTTTTATTTTATTACAGGTACGCACAATACATCAATAAATAATGGGACTAAAAGAGTGAAGTTGTTTGGTAAGAAGAGCCATTTAAATGAAATATTGAATACTATGTTTGTTTATGACGATGTTTGCATGGAAACTACGAACGGTAGTGCCATTGACCTGTTCTAATCACACTATATAAAAATTTGTCTGAACAGCAAAATGACCAAGATTTTTTTTCTATTTTTTTCCTTTTGAAGCTAGATTTATTTAGGAAAAAATTGGTTTAAATTAAAATATTTTGACAAGCTAGGAAAAAAATCGTTACACAATAAAAACAATATAAATATATTGTCGAATCTAGCTTGGTAATAAGAGCAATAACCAAGAAAATGCTATAGCGCAACAGAATCGCTAGGGGCACTTCTGTTCGGTGAACAGTAGAAAAATCTCTTTCTTCTGGGTACCTTCCACCTTATTGAGAATCCTCCTACGTGACACCAATATTCAAAAATGGCGATAGAAGATAAATTCAAAATTATAGAGGTATTGCTATTTAATCCACTATTCCAGAACTCTTTGAAAAAATCATGTGTGGTAAACTATCCCCTCTGGTCGATGCTAGATTTTACGAACAGCAGCATGGTTTTAGAAAAGGTCGTTTTACCACTACCAATCTAATGGTGCTGGTTTTCCATGTTCTTTGCAAAATGGAGAAATGTGATCAAATTGACTTCAGCAAAGCTTTTGACCGTGTTGACCACTCCATTTTGATTTCCAAGCTGCAGCAATTCGGAATTGCCGGATCTCGACTAAGATAGGTTAGCTCTTATCTCCACAACCGCTTACAACATGTGAAATTCCAAGGACTCATCTCTAAAAAAATTCATGTTAAATCAGGCGTACCTCAATGTAGCGATCTCGGCCCTTTGCTTTTTAACATTTTTAGAAAATTAATGTTATCCGCCTGCTTCAGTTTCGATGTCATTAGAAATGCTGTTAAAGTCGACTATATACAGGACATATTTGTGCTTAATCAGCCCGTGAGAGCCACTAGATCCCGACGAATGCTAGTTGAATATAAGCATAGCACCGCATATGCTGATTAAGAGCCAATAAAGGCCTTTAACTGCGCGCCCTTTGTGGACCTATGTGGATCTGCGAGAGCTCATGGCGTGAATGACGTCGTAGTTCAGTGTATACACGCCATGCTGACGTAGAGATTGTTGCTGGCGGAAGCTGGATCCAACTGCTACTTTAGAACGCAGGTGACAAATAGATGCCCTCAAGGGAGTGTCCTATCTTCGCTCCTGTGGAGTATGCTAGCTGACTCCCTGCTACACGAACTGAAATAAGAGCGGCTGCACGCGCGGGCTTATGCTGATGACGTGGGCAGTCACACTAGAAGTCAGCATAGATCTGAATTTAGTATGTAGAAATACGTAATGCGCATTGGATCTAATTGACAGTTGGTGTTCGAGGCACGGCCTAACAACGAATCCTGGAAAGACAAAACTTAATTTGTTCATCAGGAAAAGAAAACCTGAAGGAGTAATGTTTCCTGTATATGAGGGAGTAACTCTTCAACTACCAAATGAAGTCAAACATCTTGGACATAAAATTTCTCTGAAAGAATTATGTGGAAGTGAAGCTTACTTGTGGTTTACATGCTTTCAGGCAGTGCAAGAGAGCTTTTGCCACCATGAATACTACCCCGGGTGCGGCCCTTGATGCGCTTCTCAATCTGCCTCCTCTCGACATTCAAATTCAGAGTGTGGAGATGACCTCTGCCCATAGACTAACTGTTAGTATTAGTACCTTGAATATGATCAAAAATTGCTTCTACTACTACTACTTCATGAACTTACTGTTAACAATATATTACCTAGATTGTCATCAATAAACCAGTCTTAAATCAGCACTCGCCGCGTTTGTATCCGCCGCTTACACTGTCTGTATCCAACAAAGGTTATGGGCCCAGGTACCCATTCGTTTTTTTTAAATTGGTCAGTCCAATAAAAATTTTTTGTTTTGTTTGGAAAAAAGAATAGTCTCGGAGTTCGACTTCCCACGAGAAAATAAATAATGAGTGCGTTGTACCAAATTGACAAATTGGACGAAAATAACTATGACGGATGGAAAGTGCAAATTAGATCTATCCTATTACACAGTGAATTGTGGTCATACGTGAATGGTGCGATTAAAAAACCAGAAGATGCAACTCAAGCGATTGCATGGGTGGGTAAAGACGAAAAAGCACTAGCTACCATCTTGCTATGTGTAAAATCTTCCCAATTAATACATGTAAAAAATGCTTCAACATCTAGAGATGCATGGTTAGCATTAGAAAGAGTCTATGAACCAACAGGCCCTGCTAGGAAGATTTCTTTCTTCAAGCAACTGCTAAATTTGAAGATGGCCGAAAACTCGTCAATGTCAGAGCATCTGCGAAAATTTTTCGAAATCAGGGAAAAACTGATCGAGATCGATGTGAAGTTAGATGACGAACTATTAACGATTATTTTATTATCGAGTTTGCCTAAGACATATGAAAGTTTTATAGTAGCGATAGAATCACGTGATCAATTACCGAAATTGGATTTACTTAAAAGCAAGTTAATGGAGCAGGGAGATTTACGAAAAAATGATGAAGATATGCGGGATAACCGGTTTCAAGAAGTAGCGTTTCATTCTCGAAGCACCCAACGGGAAAAATAATGCTTACGGATATATTCGGTAAGCATTTCGCGTAATGCGTGTAAGCATTACCGGACCATCACGCGTTGTTTCTTTTTAACATTGCATGTCCTAGGCTGGGAAGATTTATACAAGGGGAAACTCATGCTTTTAGCTCTATAGCTTTATGTATAAGAGCTTTTTGGAAAGTACGACATCGTATTCTTGCATTTATACGCCTCAATATGAATGAAAGCTTTAGCCGGCGGCCGATCGTATCTCTGCATGTGTGGTTTTTGCATGCTGACGCTCATTGGAAATTCCAATAGCGCATGCTCTTTGCTACTAGGGGGAATTGTCTTCATACATTTTACTTACCTGAGCATGATGATTTGAAATGCTTCGAAATTTTCATCTTTCCGCTTTATATAGCAGACTACCCATAACCGATGTATGCTCGCAAGTTCTTTTCCCCTTGTTTCTGCGAGTGAATTTCATTGGCCAGTCTTGGACTTATAACATACGAGCTTTCTCCCTTGCAGCATTTTCCATGCTCCAAGTCATGTTTACGAGTATATCTTATAATTGCTGGAAAATAGCTTTGGAAATCGGTAATGTGGATTACCAGCATTGTTTGATTCATGCATTACGCCAGCATACATTACCGCGATTCCCGTTGGGCAATGCATCAAAACACCCACAAGCTTCGCATGAAAAACAACTCACACAAGCTCATGGAAAGAACTTTCGCGGAAAGTACTTCGTTTGCAATAGGAGAGGTCACTTGGCATCTTCATGCAGGTACAGAGGAGCAAATCAATCGAATAAGCAGGCCGTCTCATTTGCTATGTTAAATGCAGCAAATTATACACCACTACAGAAAGACGATTGGATTCTTGATAGCGGAACAACCAGTCACATGTGTTGTGATAAAAAACGATTTCGATCACTCGCAAAGTGTGAGCAACGGATCGAATTGGCGGGACAAAAGTTTTTGAGGTCAAGCGGAATCGGAGAAGTAATCCTGAATGGCACATTAGGTGCTATAACTCTAAGAGATGTACTATTTGTTCCCGACCTGCAATGCAATTTTCTGTCGCTCAGTAAAGCAACAGAATACGGTTTTAATATACAACTTGATAAGAAAAACGGGACAATATTGAAAAAGAACAAACAAATCATGCGCGCAGAAAAGATCGGAGAACTTTTTATATTCAGGGAAATGATATCAAGTAATTTTTTCAATCGCGTAAATTCCGATGTTAAACTTTGGCACAAACGATTTGGTCATTTGAATATTGCTAGTTTGGTAAAATTGTTTAACAATAAAATGGTGAATGGGTTAGAGTTAAAAGGAATAAATCAAGTAACTACTCTGGATTGTGAAACATGTGCTAAAGCAAAAATATGTAGTAAACCATTTCCCAAATGTTCTGAATATCGTAGTAGGAAACCGTTAGAATTGGTACACAGTGACATATGTGGTCCTATGAAGATGACATCACTTGGAGGAGCACGGTATTTCATAACATTCATAGATGATTATTCCAGGCGGATTTTCATTTACTGCATGAAATCGAAAAACGAAGCAATTGATTGCTTCAAAATATTCAAAGCGAACACTGAAAATGAGATGAACAGCAGAATTAAGACGTTGAGAACTGATAATGGATGGGAATAATTAAACTCGGAGTTCCAAAAATTTTTAAAAGTTAATGGAATACGACACCAGAGGACCGTAGTATACACACCACAGCAAAACGGAGTTTCCGAAAGAGCAAATCGCACAATTGTAGAAATGGCTAGAAGCATGCTTATCGATTCCAATCTACCAGAAATGTTGTGGGGCGAAGCAGTAAATACAGCGGTGTACATTAGAAATCGATCACCAACAAAAATGCTGGATGATGTAACTCCATATGAAGCATGGAGTGGGCGCAAGCCTTCAGTAAAACATTTGAAAACATTTGGCTGCAAAGCGATAATACTGAACAAAAGGCCCGGGAAATCTAAATTCGCACCGAAAGGAATAGAATGTGTTATGATAGGGTATTCTAGTGAATCCAAAGCTTACAGGCTTTTTGAACCAAATACGCGGAAAGTATATACGAGTCGCGACGTAAGATTTTTTGAAGTGAATGACTTAGAAGCTAGTGAAACTAAAAACTCAGCTTGTTTCGTAGATATATTAAACAATGAGCAGGAAAAAACAGTCGAAACTGTTAAAAACGAAAATGATAAAGACTCTTGTAAACTTTATGATTTGTCTTATGAGACGTCAAACAAAGACTGTAGCAGTGATAATGAAGATAGTTTACATGCATCAAAAAATAGTGAATTATATGTAAATTTGAACGAACCGAGAGTTTTAAGATCGGGTAAAACTTTAAATTCAGTGAATTTTATGTGCGGTAATAAAAAGGGGTTTGTAAAGAACCCTAGTAGCGTAAAAGAAGCTCTTCAAAGCCCTGATGCGGACAAGTGGATTGAAGCTATGCGGAACGAATACGACGCGATTATGGTTAATAATACATGGGAGTTAGTTGATTTGCCAAAGGGTCGGCGAGCAATCCAATCCAAATGGATTTTTAATATTAAATACGATAAGGACGGAAACATTGAACGGTATAAATCGCGGCTTGTCGCTAAAGGATGCAATCAAAAATTAGGAATCGACTATAACGAAACTTTTTCTCCTGTACTTAGATATTCAACTATTAGACTGATCTTTGCACTCGCAGTTGAATACAACTTATATTTGCATCAAATCGACATATCAACAGCATACTTAAATAGTAATTTACAAGATGAAATATATATGTATCAACCCGATCAATTTATTGATCCAATGAACCCCGCAAAGGTGTGCAAATTGAAAAAGGCTATTTATGGTTTGAAACAATCGGGTCGTGAGTGGAATTCTAAACTAGATCATGTAATTAAAAACTTAGGTTTTACGCGCTGTGAATCGGAACCGTGCGTCTATGTAAAACGAAAAAATGAAACAATAACTATAATTGCAGTCTATGTGGACGACATCATCATAGGATGTTCTTCCGAAAAGGATCTATTTGAAATAAAGTTTAAAATTGGTATGAATTTCGATTATGTGGACAAAGGTGAAATAGACTATTTTCTTGGTTGGGAGATAGAAAGAAATCGGGAAGTAATAAAAGTGTCGCTAAAACAATATATTATGAATTTGTTAGATGATTTCGGTATGAAACATGTTAGGAAGTGTAGTACTCCACTGGATCCAGGTCACAAATTAAAGAAGTGTGACGACTGCATAAACTGTCAAAAGAAAAACTGGGTGTAGGCTTTATGGATATGCAGACGCTGATTGGGCTAGCAGCTGTGACGATCGCCGTTCCTATACTGGACTTGTATTTTTTCTAGCTGGTGCTCCTATAATCTGGGAATCTCGAAAACAAGCAACGGTCGCATTAAGCAGTACGGAAGCTGAATACATGGCGCTTAGTACAGCAGCTAAGGAAATCGTATACCTTCGAAACCTGATTTCCGACATTGGATTCAAAGAATTAGTCGAAGGACCGACCGAATTAAGGGGAGATAATTTGAGTGCGCAAAATCTCGTTAAGAATCCCAAATTCCACGCTAGAAGCAAGCACATTGACACGCGAGTTCATTTTGTACGAGAAATTTATAATAAATCATTGATTTAGCTACAATACACTTCGACCGATGAAATGATTGCTGATATTCTGACAAAGATCTTAACTAAGACAAAACATGAAGCACTTTTAAAATCACTTGGGCGAATTAACTGATTTTTAATAAAATTATATGCAATGTAGTAACGTAATTTTTGAGGGGATGAATTGTTAGTATTAGTACCTTGAATATGATCAAAAATTGCTTCTACTACTACTACTTCATGAACTTACTGTTAACAATATATTACCTAGATTGTCATCAATAAACCAGTCTTAAATCAGCACTCGCCGCGTTTGTATCCGCCGCTTACACTGTCTGTATCCAACACTAACTCAGTTCGCCACATTAGAGGTTTGATGCATGAGATCTCCCCGATTCTCACTATGCCTTCAGACGCTCGAGTGCCCTTCCTCGACTTCGGGAGAAAGTACGAAAAAATCTTTTTGAACCGAAGTGACTGAGATACTCTGATACTCTGAGATCCTCTTCACAGACGGCTCAAAGACTTATGTTAGATCTGGAGCTGGTGTCTGTTTGTATTCATCGAATACATCGACAGGTGGGCTTCTTCTCTCAGAGAGCATGTTCCTGTTTTTCAAGTAGAAATATTCGCTACCTTGAGGGCTACCTGCCAGGCATTTGAAGAAAAGTGAAGAGGAAAACGTATTAGAGCGGCCTTCAAGCTGCGCTGATGGTGCTGCGTAGACCCCTGACTTCTTCGAAATTTGCAAGAGTGCACGGCAGGATTAAATTCTTTCACCAGATTAAAAGGGCACTGTGGCGTTGAGGGAATGAAATTGCTGACGTCATTTCGAAGCAAGGCTCGAGTCTTCCACTGCTGAGCCCTGAACTCGCCTTGGGTGTGCGGACCGCATCTGCACATGCCATTTTTCGGAATTGAGTAGTTGATGCCCACTAAGATAGATGGGCGACTTTTAATGTGGCCAGGCACATTAAAAGAGCCCAACCATACGACTGCGGGATTCATGACAGACAAACTGACTGGACACAACTGCCTAGGAGGACATACATATGTACCGAATAGGTGTTGTACAGGATGCCTCTATGAACACCTAGCGTTTGCGTGCCTCGGATATCAGTACTTTGGCTGGGATGTAGCATATATGAAGAAGATAGCCTCTTTTCCCCTATCATTGTCCCTGATTTTGCTAAGTCTGGGAAGCTATGGTAGGTTGGGGTATGAGTACAATGGGTCTTTTAGACTGAGTGCATAGAGGTGCCTGGCACCTCTCCCCCAACTCACACACATACACACACCACCTCTTGAAGAGAAATAGTTCCGTTTTGTTCGAGCTAGCGCTATGTCATCCGATCCTGCTGACTTCAATGGGCCAAAATAATAAACACCAATCTTTTGTGTGCACTAGAAATGACCGGAATCTAACTTGTATTTCTGTATGATTCTATTGATAATATTGACGATGCTTCTTCCCAATTAGTAAAGTGAATATCCATCAGCTCCCTAAGTGCTTCGCAACTGCTTGGAGTCCAACTTCCATCGAATCTTTTTATGCAGCTTGAAACAGTGTGATCAGAATTTGTCTGAGGCGGATGGCTTCATGCGTGCTTTCCCTCTCTCTAATTTTTTATTTCGATTATTAGGTATTTCATTTATTTTTTAATTCACAAATTTTTAATGTCTTCTTCTTTAAATTTTTTAATTATTAATTTGCTTCTTTATGTCTGTAGTTTCTCTTTTATTATTTCTATTTTCATTTTTTTCCTTATATTTTGACTTTTTTTGTTTCAGTTTTTTGTTTAATAACTGTATGAATTTATTCATATAATTTATTACATGCTTTATTTTATATATATATATATTTTATTTATTACATATTTTTATATTTATTTTATTTAAATTGTATTTTGATTTTATTTCTCAACTTGTCTTTATGCATATTAATAATCTATATGTGTTTTTATTCTGCATACGATGGATGTTTTAAAGCTTTTTTGTTTACTGTTGTTTTATATTTACATATTAAGCTTAGTTTTTTAATTTTTGTCGGATTTGGTGCATTGTGCTGAGTATAGATAGTTTCGATATTTGCTGATGAATCAGCATCATTTCTCTTTTGGTACCGCCTGTGACGATGTTTCTGTGCCAAAATAATTTGCACTACACATATTAAATCTAAAATAGAACGCTAATCAGTCGACATGACTGTTTTTCCCCGGACTTGTTACATTCACGATCAAAAACCCTTGCCCTGTATTTAAGTTCACGTTCAGTGCCCTGCTTATTTGGGACACAAATTAGGATTTGCAGTGCCGGGATGATTTACAGAGGAAGCTCAGATAAATTAATCTCAAAGGGTATCATCAACTCCTTCACAGTTTTTGGCGTATGATAATTATTTTTCGGAAATAGTATCTCTTTTATAATTATATATTATCTTTTAAGTGTTCAAAAGATAAAATACCAAATTTCAGGGAAAAATTCTAAAGCCAAAATATACAGTTTCATGTTCATACACCAAAAGTATACATCGCTTTCATATGTAGCAACTTATGTATGATATTTGCACATTCACCATGCAATCATCTCGATTTCAATTCTTCGATCAAATCGATACTTGTTTATTACATTGAACTTGCAGATTGGAAAAAGCAAGCAGAGTATTAGCACATTTAAACACTCTTTACTGCGGTGTCCCCCTCAGGGGACAATGAACTCCGCTCGCACACTGTACGGTGTCGCTCTAGAATTATTTTGCCCAGCTGCAGCCTACTGGTAGAGGTTGTAGTGTCGTCTTTCAACCCTTTCCCATGGTCGATTAGAAGTCCAAAGACTCCAAGCGAAATCGTAATGAAATGAAACCTTCAATACAAAAGGCTGTTTGTCTTCGTTGTTCTTCTGGTATTCTTTGATTCACGAATAGGATGCACTTCATATTTTTCTACTGTTTAACATCAGGTTAGTGTGCACGGCTGAGATTGTATTTTGTACCTGTTAGATTCGAATGTGAGCAACAGTGACAGAAAACCTTTTTTTCCTGTGCAAGAAGCATTTCCTCGAGCTGAAGAAATATGGAAGGCATAGAAAGAAACTCAGATGGCACTAAAGATACATTGGGAAGAAGGTGCAAGCAATATGATTTCCAAGCTCTGCGCTTTGAAGAAAAAAACCTCTGTTGAATAAAAACTCAATGCACTTGCCTGCTCGCCGGCTCACTTGAGTTGAGTGTGTTTTGTGTCCAAGTCTCTGCTACTTAGTTAAAGAATAAGAGACGACGCTGCTTTCGTAGCTGGATGGCTGGCTGGCTGGCTTGCATACTTGTTTTCTTCGGGGCCTATTTCTTCTCCTCTAGCCGTTGTAACATTATCTAGAAAACAACTTGTAATGGTCTTTTTCGGCGTCTATGCAGCCGTTGATTGTGCTGACGAAGAATACGAGTATGTAGCACACCAGACCCGGCATTTACATTCAAATAAAAAGATTCTCACAGAACTAACTCCAAAGTCAAGAAGCGCACATATCCGTACGTAAAACGAGTTTCAGTTACCTTGTCGACAACCTTTTGTAGATTAGTGGATGCACATGCATTTATTGTGCAATCCCACTGTATTTAATGTGGAAACAAAAGGCTGAAGTAGATTGGTTGTTTGTTGCGGGAGGGGAAAAAGAGATGGACGTTGGTAGTGTTAAATGAAACTGTTTTGAAAACATTAGGGATTGCATTTGGATTAGTTTCTTTGGTATTGTTGAGATATTGTTGATTATTTCACATAGCTGTTTGTAGGATATGAAATAGATACACATGTGATGAGATAAGATAAGATAAAACATGCACTCTTATGTATGTACACATTGAAAGTTTATTTGCATGTAGATCACGTAATATTCGAAGTAGAAAACACAAGAAAAATGTATTTGATTCAAAGTTAAAAGAATATTACTTAAACTTGCATAAACTGCACGAAATCAAGAAAACAACAGCGAAAAATAACACGTTAAAATATTATTTTTATCGTAGTTTGAATAGTCAGTGTATATATTCCCACGATGTATTCGCTGGCTTTTTGGGCTTACATTCTGCCCATTATGTAACGTATTCCCTCTACAACTCTACAATCAAAGCTTTAATTCAACTTGAAGCAGAAAAATATTTTTCATCATTTTCAAATCACTCACCCACGAAAGCATATCGCAAAATAATAATTTCCAAGCATTTCGAAACCACAGTACCTTTCATCATTTCTTCTCTTCATTCGTTCATTGATTTCTTCCCTCTAAGCTGTTCGTGACGCGCCACCTCATTAGGGTCGAACCTTTTTTTCCCCGATTCACTTTATTTTCACCCAATATTCTCTTTCATCTTCAAGGCTTTCGTCTTGGACTTCATATTAATTTCCAAAACGTCCGCAACAAAGCGAAAGATAGAAACAATGCTACTAGTGACTGTTAAGTATTTCGATTGCTCTTTAAATTTTTCGAAATGTATTTTGTTCCCGTTGGAGGATAATAGAAATACCCATAAATATTTGACAACATGTTCGCCTATCAGCGTTAAATTCGAAATGGAATTTACGTTGAAAGAGAATGGTTGGTTATGTTCTTCGTTGGAAATTAGTTGCGTGGTAGTGTCTGCAGGTGGGTTTGTTCCATCGTTCGATGGCATAAATTGATGAATGGTTATCGTAGTGAATTTTAATTGGATTGTGAATGGGTAGGTATGATTTGATTTGATTATTTGACGAGCATTGAAATTCAGAGAATTGATTTGGTTAAAGAAGTAAGCTATTAATAACGGCAGGTAGTTGTAACAGATAGAAACTTTGAATGGCTTGAATATTCTTAGAACTTCAGCCCTTCTTGATTATGAGAATTTTAGCTGATATTTCTGTTGTACTAATTGGAATTAAGCTGGCATATTTTAAAACAGGCACACAATTTAGGCAAGAGCAGTAAGCATGTTATATTCAAAGTAGCAGCTTTAATGTTTCTTTCAAGCAGCTTTAATGTTTCAATCAGCTTTCAATGTTTATAATTTTAAGTCTTTTTTGGCTTACCAGAAAATATATCCAACCTTTTGTCGAGAGCGCACGTTTTAGAAAATTTATAGCCTCATAAAAAAGAATAGGAAATAAAAATTGATGATGTTTTGAGCTTAATTAGCGTAATGTTTTAGAAATTTTCAACCCGATGTGAACGTGAAGTACCTAAAAATAGGCATTTTTTTTTTGTAAAATATCGAAATGCGATAGCTTTGCAAAAGTCATCAGATCAAAATAAAATCTATAAAAGACAATGAAAGATAAAAAAAATGTCCTTCTGTGATTTTTATTGAATACCCGGGCAACCTACAGTAAATGCGTGAGCAGAAAACCTTCAAATTAATAACGCTCCTGGAAAATTATTATCTTCTAATGAATACAAGATATGTATAAAAAGTAATGTAAAGTAAAATAATCCCACGATAACCCTCGTACGGGCTTAGGGGCTGAATCTGGCAGAGAGCTTAATCCCAAATTTACAATCAATATGAACAATGAGTTCGGGGTGATTAGTTCCACGACTCAATTTACCTCTAATTAATTGAGGTTCTTATTCAGAGCTATGTGAACTCAAAGCTTAATGAGTGGTCCTTCAGCGGCACCTGCATTTGAAACAGGGACTCTACACACAACAAGTCCGTGTTCTACCAACTAAGCTTCTCAGTCTTCATAAAAAGTAACGAGTCCTATTTTATCCGTGACGCGACTATACGTTGCAGCATGGAACGGAGAGGAAAGTCAGCGTCAATGTTTATGTAAGTCTCTATTCGGCGTACTTCATGTTTTACTAGACCCAGATTGTACCCTGGGTCGAAAGAAAAAAGGCAACGGAAATAGTGTGTTATGCCTGGTTTACACATATGGCGAACGTTTCGTCGAGGAACTTGTGAAATTACTTCCCTCCATATCTTCAAATGTAAAAAAAAACAGCCGAGAATAAACAAGGGGACAATTTACACACCCGGCTCGCCAAAATTTGCCATATGTGTAAACGCGGCATTAGACGAAAATCACACCGGGTGCACATCCATAAGCAAAGATAAACAAAATATAAAACCTGTGCGTAACCCTTTGAACTCAGACCAGGGGTTCAGTATGCGAAACATTGCAGACAAGATAGGATCGACAAAATGACTGTTCGCAGTTAAGAAAAATCTGTGCCAAGCTCGAAACGAAAGTGTTGAATTACGACCGAAAGTAAAACTGGGAGCTTGTTTGCGAAAATTTGTCGAAGACTGTTCAATATGATCCATAGTTACTTGGTAATGTAATAACCGGTGACGAAACTTGGAATTTCGAAAAACGCCAATGATCCGAATGGCACAAAACTGCAACGCCACGCTAAAACAGGTTCGAGGACAAAAGCCAAGCCCATTTCCTTAGTTGACGACAATTGGATTATTCACTACGAATTTGTACATGAAGAAGAGACCGTCAACGACGCTTTTTACGTGGAAATCTTGACCAATCGAAGGGTCAGCCATCGCCGCCAGTTGGAAACTGCATCATAGCAATGCATCGAGTCATACCTATATCGCCGTCAGTAACTGCCTCTCCCGGAACGGTATTCCTTCAATTCTGACTTGACCATAGGCGCGCCGTAGGGGGGGCCAGGGGGGGCCGGGCCCCCCCCAGACCCTAGGTTGGCCCCTCCCAGAAAAATAAATATTTCCAACAGCAGACACTTAAGTTTTCGCCTCTTAGGTTTTTGTGGTTACAACAAGAGCTGTGTAGTGCAGCAGTGAAAGCCTATACTAACTTACACTGCTTATAACACAGAGACTGTGTTACTTGCGGTATTAATTACGATGTTATGGGACTTATCTCGAAAAATGGACCGCAATATTTAATTTCGCCAAGTTAAACGTTAAGAAAAAGATGAAAAACTCCTCGCCAATCATCCTTTTTTTATTAAGATTATCTGTTCATTCCAACTAGGCAATATACAGGTATTTAGGTAAGAACACTTTTATAAACTCGCGTTTTATGCAATTATGTTTTTTCACATAACATAGTCTAAGTATTAAAATGGTAGGCGATAAGGTAATTAACGTAGAATACAATTCTCGAAGTCATTTGGAGAATAAAAATGGGTTCCCTGCCACTTTTATGCTATCTATGACCTATTTGGTTTACACTCAGGTTAAATGTGTGTGAATTTTATTATAATTTGGTTTATTATAATTTGATTTATTATAATTTGCATCGGAAGTTAAAAGGCATAGCACTTCAATTTCACCAAACGTTTTTTCATAGTGACACAGCCGCCACATAGTTCTTATCATTTTCATTAAACTTTTGTCAGACCTGTATCTACTCAAGACCACTATATCCTATGAATTTCATCCGGTCGCGAGATACCGTAAACGCAAGTTCCAGGTGCTAAAAATATAAATAATTCGGTGCAATTTTTGTGCGATTGGGAATTTTACAAGTTTAGATTTGACTTTATAAATATAGTATCAAATTCATCAATCATTTGCATTTTATTCTAACAGCCGTATGAAAGATTTGTGTTTACGTACTTATGGTAGCTGCAAGATTGCCCAGACATTATTTAAAAACGACAGAAACTTAGTTTTTATGCCCATTGATGAGTCTTGTCGATTTTGTGATGATCTGATGACTCGGTGTGAAGTTATCACAATTTCAAATTTTCCATAGAGTTTCCATTGTCTCCAAAAATACACCAAAATTTCAGCTCGACCAAACTTCGCGATCCGGATGGTAAAGTTCATGCACAATGAGAAAACTCTAATACTACTTAGAAGACAGTAAATGATATGGTGCTTGAACAGTCTTGGAATATTATCAAGATGAACCGAAATTATTTGGAGAAGTTTATTGACCTTACGACGTGTCTCAGTCGCCAAAGACGTGCTTTCAGAGGACATGATGAAAGTGGTGCCAGTGATAACCGTAATTTTTTTTGGAACCTTGTGCATTATTAATAAATAATTTAAAAAACAAGATTGCGATCTACTGTAGCGGCAAAATACAAAATGAATTGATGAAAATAATTGCTGAAATCGTTTGCAAGGATAATACAACTGAAATAAAAGATTGCGGATTGATATTCATTATGACAGACGCAACAACGGTCCACAGAAGGAACAACTTTCCGTAGCTGTCAGATTTGCTAAAGAGCTAGCAGTCGAAGAAAGGTTTTCAAGCTTTGTAGACTGTTCAGGAGCTACAAATATCTCGTATTTAGCAGATATAATTTTGAACCTGTTAGACAGCTACGGACTTCCCGAATTGCCTGTTGTTAGACAGTCTTATGATGGTGCTAGTGTCATGTCAGGACAAAAAAGTGGTGTACAAATCTAAATTAAGATGAAACACCCTGCAGCCACATTTGTACACTGTCTAGCTCATAAAATTATCCTGGTTGTGATGGACACATTTTTCACAATCGAAACGTGTACATCCTTTTCAATGCCACCAACTCACTTTACCTACACTTTTCGAAGCCATCACAACACGAATTGTTGAAGCAACTTGAAGAGGCAGTTGGTCTAAACACAAGGCGTGGAATGAGAAGTTTAAGCTCACTTGTTAGTCAATGAGAATTCGCAATTGCAAATATGTGATCGATAGCTATGGGACTATGAAAGAGGCTTTAAAAAAAGAAATGAGTGAGGGAAAATAGAACGACACAGTTTATTCATTGGGGATCTTTCATTCAATCAGTAATCCTAAATTTGAAGTATATCTTTTCATCTTTCACCATGTTCTTTTTATAACGAACATGTTAAGCCCATATTTCCAAGCTAAAAAAGCAACTCTTCGGGATGGGATAAATCTTGTGAATGGAACACTACTGGTTGAGCGAGAAGACTTGTATGTAGTTTGGGGAAAAATTAAATCATTCGCAGAAAAGAACTGTCTGAATCTCACATTTACCAGAGGATCGCGAAAACGGAGAACAGCAAAAAGCACTAGTTTCAAAGGTTGTGCTGTTTCATTTAGCCTCGGACACGCAGTTAGGGCTACAAAGATATTCCTGCAAACCAAATGGCTCGAAAAGAGTAAGTTACAGCACTTTTCATCTTGCCAAACTGTTTTCGGTTTTTCTAGGTAACAAGTGTTTGAAGCAAGAGATCAATTTCTTCCTTCTAAGCTTAATATATTCCAATTTTTTCAAAGATATTTTGAAACAAAGCTATCCTTTTCTTCAAGTATAAGTTGCAATATATTTAGCTTGTAAACGAAAAAATATTCTTACATTTCTAATTATTTCCATTCTATTCCCGTATACTTCATACAAGCTTTCTTTCTTAGCGGTCATTGATAATTTATGTGTAGTTCATACCTACCATTCACATTATATGCATGTGGTAGTAGCTCATGCGTATTCACAGAACAGAAGTTTATTTGATAATACATTATGCATTAGCCAATAACAAAGAATAAATCAACAAATATATAATGTATTAGTAAATTATATAAGTTGTATGAGCAGTACTTGTACAAACAAAAACAAAATCATCGCATGTCTTGAACCGTTTAGTCCCTGGCCCCTGCCAGATTTAAGGCCACGGCCCGCCTATGCTTGACCCCATCATATTTTTTTCTTAAATGTCAACGTCTTGGGCCCGCAGTGGAGGTTAAATCAGTTTCGATGCGCTGCTTGAAGGATTTTCCAAAAAGCACCTATAAAAAAAATTTCAAGCAAAAACGCATTTTAGTAGTTTGTAGCCAAAGCTTTAATAAATTTTTTTCACGAATTTAGGATCATTAATTTTTATAAACACCCTGTACAAGCCAACGATTGGGGAGTTTGAAGCTTTCCAGTAAAATATACTACCGTCATAGTTTCAAAAAATAATGATCTTGTAGACAATAATGATGATCTTGTAATGAAGCTTACTACCAATCGGTTCAGTTTCAATAATTTTGAAATTTTCGCGGGTGGTAACCCTAAAAATCTGTCTACCCGTAAAGCTTCCAACGCAGTCATGGGGCCAGAACGATAATTACAGGACAGGTTTGACTGTGATGGTAACAGCCATTAAATTTTCATATAATGAACAGTTATATTAAAAGTAATTTATCCATGTTTAGACTTTCCAACTTTTGGAATGCTCTTGAATGTTAGCCTAAAAAATCTTTCTATACCTGAAAGTTCCATTAGATTAAAACGAAACTCACGGGGTGTGTTGATCTTAACATGAAGCATTTCTGAAAGACTTTCGGTTTAATTGTTAAAAAAGTTTTGTCAAGGCTGAATATTTACATGATTTTTGTACTAGGAGATGCAATCATCAAATTTTCATATAATAAGTATCTTATAGTGAATATGAGTGTTTTACTCTCCTAAAATTTGAATTTTTTTACAAGTTGTAACCCTCGAAACTGATGCACTCATCAGATCAAAGTAACATATGACCTTCGATATTAGTTGGTTCTAATAAAAAGCACTTTTGCTTCCTCTATTTTTCTTTGAAAATCAGTCTTTTTAGTGATTCCTATGCGCTCGAGTTTTATTATTTTTTTTATTCACTTTAATTCTCAAATAGGTCTTAATTAAATCGACGCAAGTTAACACTAAAGTGTTTTTATATTCAGCTGAATTCTAGAGTTTGACAGTGTTTGATTTTTGCCAGTTTTCAGTAGTTTTTCAAACATTCTAAGAAAACTTAGAAGAGTTTAAAATTACAATACAGAGCTGTGTCTATCGGCTGTTAGATTTGATGAATGGTGCATTAAACCAAACAAAATAAGTTTTACAGCCTACTTTCTGTTTGGTTTTGTTTGTTTTTTTGATTTGTCATAAAAAAAGCTTGCTGCGAATCTTATCAATTCATCTGAGAACTCAAACTTTTGTATCATTTAGAATCGAAAACCAGATTGACAATTACATCGAACCTGATTTGATGGTGCAAATATGAGATGCCGTGTGCTGGGCAGCGTTATTCAATATTCAATTATCAGTCAGTTGCTATCCAACCGAGATCATTACATTTGAGACCAGAATCACAAAAATCTTTTCAAAAAGCTTCCACAAATTAAGAATGAGACAAATTTGAAAATGTTATATTTTCGTTAGAAATTTTGCCCTTTTAATGTTTATTTTTTATGAAGTAGCCATTATTTGCTAAAAATCGATCACATACGTTTTGCGAATCTCACTAAGGTATTTCAATAAAAAAGCGGCTAGGGAATCCTTGGGAATATTAAAAGAGATGTTGGTCTTTTTTATTCATTTAGTTACTAAGAGCCCGGTAAGTGGTTCAAGCAGCAGTTAACTCTTTGAACGCCATGTTCATCTTTGAATGACAACCATTGAAGCATTTTATAGTACTTTTAAAAGTACCATTGGTGCGCTGCCTGCCCTCAAATGATGTAAAAGATTTTCTAGTTGTATTCAAAGATAATGTTGACTGAACGGATACAGGAAAACACAGCTCTGGTGTCACGACAAATAAAAGAAGGCGGTGTTTTATATTATATCTCTGAAAAGAAACAAAAGTCTCCAATTCGAAATAATTATATCAACTTCTAAACTGACGACCTACAGTGACTCGCAAAACTGTTCATAAAAAGTTATTGAAATTGATTTTTAGGAAAATCTAAATATTTATTCATAACAAAGTAAAATTTTTTACAAAATAAAATTACTTCAGAAAATAGATTACATTTAAGAGAACCAAAACTTAAAAATAACAGCAATCCTGTTTTCTAAAATTAAAATTAAAAAAATTGTTCTGTGAACACTTTTGCATCTATCCTGTGACTAACTAAATAGTCCCGTTTTTATTTTATTTATTTAATATTTAGTGCACACGCCTTTGGCACGAATTACAGCCTTCGCTCTTTTATGCATACTTCCTAACAAGTTCTCCAAATATTGTGGATCAATCTCATTCCACGCTTGTTGAGCGCGTACCCAAAGTTCTTCGCAGTCTTTTGGAACAGTGTTGCTTGCTACTACTCTTCTTTTCAAATAACCCCACACATTCTTTATAGGATTGAGATCTGGCGATTGTGGCGGCTATTTCAAAGTCTCAATATTATGATCTTGAAGGCATTTGGCCGTTATGCGAGCAGTGTGTTTTGGATCGTTGTCTTGCATAAATAAGCTGTCTCCAGGTTCGCAGCCAAATCTATCAAGACTTGGTAGATATGAGTCCTCTAAGATATTTATATAGTCAGTTGCCCGCATAATTCCGCTTATACGTCTCAAAATACCAATTTGGTTACCTTTGAAACATCCCCAAACCATTAATGAGCCACCTCCAAATTTGAGGGTTTTCTGCACATTACGTTCTTGTAAGCCAACGGACTTGTTGATCCACGTCCAGTGTCGCCCATCTGAACATAACCTGTTTATTTTTGACTCGTCAGACCATGTAACCAACTTCCATTGTTCTGGCGTCCAGTCTTTGTATTTTCCGGCAAATTGAAGCCTCGCCTTTTTATGGCGGTCGGTTAAAAGTGGTTTTTTTAACCTTTGCTATGCTGATTTAAGGCATCTTCGAACAGTACAGCTGTATCTACCGCTTCAGTCATAATCAATCTTTTGATACAACGCTTTGTCTCTGGAGATAGCTTACTTGGTCGCCCACCAGCGTTCGTTTCGAGAAAGTCTTCTACCGTTTTCCTTATTTTGCTTACGAATCCTATTGAAACAGAGTACTTCTCAGCAATTTTTCGAACTGAGTACTTCATTTGAAGATCACCAACAATTGTTGCCTTCACGTTCTCTTGGATAGCTTTTGGCATTTTTCCTTTAGGTTAGTTTTCGTTTCTATTAGATTAATTTAAATTATTTCCTCTTGTTAAAACATAATAGTTTACTAACTCACCGTAATATCAACTAAAAATTATTTTTTTTTTCTTTTATTTAAAATATTCCGTCAAGAACGCAAAACTGTTCACGTCACTGCAACAACACAACTGTAAAAAAATAAACTCTTTCCAAAACTATTCGCACTAAATTACCATGAAATATCGCGTTACATGATTTCCAAGAATATGTGAGGGTACAGTTTTTTAGAAAACCCAGTTGTTCTGCTTGTACATAAAAAACGTGGAAATTTTCATTTTTATGAACAGTTTTGCGAGTGAAGTAATGCTTGCAGGAAAAATAAGGTTCGCATCCACAAATCATTGTCAAGCCCGTGAACCTAGTAGAGATTGATTTCTAGCTTTTGCAGTTACCAGTTCGAATTCAGGTTTAGGGCTTGCGACCGCACACCGAGCGTTGAGCTAATATAGTTCTAAATCGTCACCTACCTAGTCCAATCAGAAGCTATTTTAGACGTGAGACACAACTGAGCACTCGTCAAAAATGAAGGAAACGCTAAAAGGACACGGTTGATGCGAGATTTGTAAATAACTCAAGTCAAAATTGTAAATCATCAATACCTCTGACAGAAAAATTACTTTTGACTATCAAGAAATTGAAATATATTTAGCTTCTAAGCGAAAACTTGGTTTTTATATCAAAATATATGCAACGATTCCATCCAATCTCCGAAATGGTTGCTCTGAAACTCGTTTCTAATGCAGTTACAATGTATATCCAAAGTGCTAATTTGAACTTGTAAACATTTTCAACAGCTAGTCGCTACCGTTGTAAAAACTTCAGCAATTATTTATTTCCATATGCTTCAACTGAAATCATCCGAAAAACGGAGTAATTAAATACAGTATTCGCAGGCAGGAGACTCCACAAAAATATAAAAATTAAACATTAACTACTACCATTTTTCAAACGCACGAAAACCATTAACCCATAAGCTTCGCTATCGTTCGGTGAAAAGCAAAAATAATGATATTCGCCAAATCCATAGTAATAACTTATAGCACTCATCAAATTCCGCTAAAACATCAATCATCGAGAAAACTAGCCCAATTATTCTAAAACTACTACAGTTCATTATCTACTTATCGCCGCAACTCGTAACAACATAACGGCCAGTGAAACTTTTCTTCGAAAACCATCATTCTTAAATAATCAGCATGGCACTTCGCAATGGCAACGTTTCTTACCTTTTTCGCGTAACAAATCAAAAAAATAACCTTCGGAAATAGCATACTGACCATAAATCTATGATTGCTTTCACAGTCATCGGTTTCGATTTAACCTTATACGTCGTTGTTGCGAATTGCATTCGTGCCAGCCAGCAAAGATATTCTTACCGAAGACAACAATAACCAAGAAATTGCAATTCTACACGTTACAGCCAGTTTGTGTCGAGTGCGAGATTAATGAAATATCAGCAAGGCTATAGCAAGTTTAAAACCAGTTATCTGAATTCTTTGTGGATGATTATCCTATTAATGTGATCCATACATGAAGTTGTTTTTAAAAAATAGTGTCTTGCAGATACATAATATCAATCAATGTGGAAAAGATGCATGTGGTGAATCGTCAATACCTTAACCCTCACATTGACTCTAAACCTCCAAGACTATCTACAAACCACATAAATCACCAGTGAATAAAAAAAAACTTCAAGACACTACTTTTCACTGCTGCGGACATGTTTCCATACCAACATATTTATCGAAGTTGCTCTACCACAAAATATGTTCATATTGCGACAACATATTCAAAACTATGTTGCTATGGTCTTGTCTATAATTCAAATTATTCTACGATACGAACATGATTTTATCCTAGAACTTCGATCAATAGACAGATATCTGCTGGATTTCGTCTAAAGAAAGCTCTAATGTTAACGGGTCAATGTCTGGACCACTGGACCGGTCGCCGCGTCTTGATGGAATCGAATCGATATCGAAACTCTACCGGTAGAAAGCTATCTTGGATCCTATGCCAAGGTAGAAATATTGTGGGTTACATAAAAAATCTATTTTGCCATCGATATCATCATCCGTGGCTACGACTGAAGAGCCGTACTCTGTGGTGTTCAACATAACAGAGTGTTTTAATTATTTATGACATTAATCACATTTCTATGTTGACACTGGTTGAAGGAATCAATAGCAAGGATCAGGATGTGTATGGAAAAAAATTCTTGATTTGAAGAGAACTGTATTCTGTTTTTCATCTTAATAAATGTTTATTGACTATATTATACTGTCCTGTTTCTATTCATATTCTATTTGGGGCATCCAGGATTTTTCCTAAATATTTCTTTTATTAGAATCGTCTTATTTGAATTAGGAATATGCTTTGATTTCACTGTTAGATGTAACGTTTTACTTTTAGCTTTGTCCCAGCCAAGAGTTGTCATAACGAATTTTCAAATAAATTACAAATCTACGATGAATGTTGCAGTCAATTGAAGGTTGTTAATGGTGTGATCACCTAAGTCGCCACAGCAACACTTCGATTTGTAGCATTCAGAAATTTCACGCGAAATTTCTGGACTGTAAAGTGGGCATCCGAAACCAGAAAGTACCGTACGATCTTCTTTTTTGAAAGTGCAAGACTTGCGGTACTCTGGGGATGCTGTCGGAAAACGTGGCCAGTGGGGTACCGAGGTGGGTCGTTCTCGGTGGTCGAGAGGATCGTGAAGGGAGGCATCCGTGCATCTCTTGTTTGCTTTTGTTTTGTTTTCCGCCCAAGGTCAGAGGGCGGAGTGACCCCGCACATCTGTGGACATAGCTCCAACAACGGCAGAGGCCTGCATCTCCTCAGGCCTGCTAAACAGAAGCATTTTTCCATCAATTTAGGTTTTCTAGTTGATTTTTCAGCCTCTTTTACAGATAGCTAGCAACGTGCTTTGCCACTTTTCGGCTGGGTCTGGCTAACAGCCCATGCCTGAGAGCTGCTTGTAGTCCTCTACGGACAAAAGCACTTTCCTCTTTAGTGAATTGCGGCTTTTCTGTCCACCCCATTTTCTATGACCCACCCCAGCCGCGTAGAGCTAACAAAGCGGCATGCAAGCATCCGTTGGGGTCGGACTAAAGGGTGCTCCGAGTCCGTATGCGGACGAGTGGCCTTTACGGCCATTTCTACAGTACCCTGCTTCCGGGGCACTTTTCTTTTTGTTTTGTTTTGTTGGTATGCCAAGTTTTGATGGTCCGCCATCACCTTCTTTTACTTTGGAGTCTCTAGACTGGACTTCCAATCAGTTGTGGGGCCTGCAAGCTACCTTCCTCTTTTAAATCGCTACAGATTCGCAGTTGACGTCTCTAGTGACAGTAGAGTGTTTGAATTGCCAATATCGAATTGATTTTTATTTAATTGTTATTAGTTAATTGTTAACTGTTACGTTTTTCACAAATATTTCGTTACTTTTTCACTCCTTAATATATCACCTCTAGGAGCTAAATATTGTGGATTTGACTCTCATTTTTTGATACATTACAGCGCCCATCACCACAAGTCATTTTGAAAAAATTTGTTAGACTAGGTGCTATGTATTATAGCCTGCAAAGCTATGTATTATCGCGCTCAACGCCATACAATATAAGCCCTGTTTAAAAGCAAAATTTTACGCTACGCCGAAATTGAATTCGATCCTGAGATCCAACGACACTATAGCCAATGTCCTACTCATTAGACTACGAAGCTTATTACAATTCTGAGGTATTATTAGCTCAGTTCAATGAGGATTATACAATCAGGAGGAATCCTTATCCATCAATACTATGATTATATGAGTTTGGATTACATGCATTGGAGTCGGGACTAGGTGTACAGCATAAAATCACATAATGTATGAAAATTTTCCCGAGGAAGCTACATTTTATAGCTAAGGTTACTATGTACATAGCATATGCGGTCAGAATTGCCACATTATGCTACAGAATAGTTTGCAGCTTGTAGTCTTATTTTAACCTATACTTTATAGCTCGGGGAGCTTTATTGCCTCTAAACACATTAAATTGTTCGACAATTTAATTTCTAGGAATGTGCTTGGGCTGCTAGAACACTTATAAACCTTGCTTCCAGTCATTTGAAAATTAAACGGAATTAATTTCATTAATATGCTGTACATTTGTCAATGATCTCTTGCAGGGGAAGGTTGGGTTCATTAGTATTGCTAAACTAGTCCTAGTCTCAATGTATTATCGATTGCGATTATTACATGTGATATTTTAGTAAGTAATTGAACGTTTGCGACTCCAAGAAACTTATATTGGTAAATATGTATATCGAAAGCAATTGCTGATACCTGGGAATAAGGCAAGCAGGACGCTTCAGTAATTATTCCCTGAAGCATTGTAATGAAAAAAACATATTGTATGAGGCTTAATGACCGGTTTGCGATTTTATTACGGAAAAATTAGCACCGCATATCAAGCTATTCATCGAAAGGTCAATACGAGTCAACAAGAAGAGTTACCAGACACTTAGAAGCTATGCCGCAAAGCGCTATAAAAACCAGCATATTACTACTACTATACCTGCAAATGTAACGAAATCGAAAAAATGAACAAAGATTTAAACACAAGCAGTATATGGTCCACTTATGAGATGGTAAAATGACTTAAATAAAGCTGAAAACCCTAACAATCCTCTGCAAAGACAATGAAGGGTATATTTTATCATCGCAAATAAAAGAGAAAACGAATAGATGTTGTAGAATTTTCACCCTTTCTTGGTTCAACGACCGAGCATTTGATACCTTCAGGAGTAATTTAAAAAGCAGTTACGACACTTCAACCAAAATAACATTTCTTACAGACAAGGTTATCGAGACAGCTCTATGCTCACTGAAACTCAAAAAGCTCCTGAATTCGACGAAAGACCGGCTGAATTGTCTAAAAAGTTCGAACACTTCCAGTTTCCATTAGCTTGATCCATATATATTATCTGACGGCTTTAACGAATACAACGCATTCCAGTTTTAAGAGCTTCATTTGGAATTTAATCTGGTCGATGGGCTTTGCAGTCGCCGATTTTGGTGCAGAGGTGTTTCAGCTACTTCTCGGGTATGGGTGGCATTTCCTCGACTACAGGTAGTGCTTTGATGCCGACAGTAACATCTAACTGATAAAACCTATTGGGGAGCGTAATTGGCACATGTTGTTGAATTATTTGCAGCATCTATTCAATGCCTCATTAGCTACTTATGAGTATACTCTTGGAGCAAACGACTGGACCTAGTGTTACTGATCGGTTTAGCCATTTTATCCCCCAGTGTAGATGGTCAAAAATACAATTTCCCCGAGTGACGTATCACCACGAGGTATGTAAGGGTTGATTCCCTGCAAAAAAGACCATCTGCAGGACCACGAAGTTCCGAATCTGGACCCGCCTAAGCACTCCTTCATCTCGTTCGTACTGACTCACTTAGTGGTAACCACAGTCTTCAAAAACTACCACAGTTCATAAGTCGGTAAGGCAAACTTCTTCCCGCTTTATGCGCAGTACTTTCGCAACGTATGTAGAGACTGCGCGCCAGCTTTTGTCGTTTTGTAGCATTACATCAACGATCGTCTCAGGCGTGGCCAGGCCGATCGTGGACTCAACGGTGTGCCTCAATCTTATAAAGCGACTGCACCTGTGCTGAGCACCACCGAGCTCAGTTACACAAAACTGGTATCACGGAATTGACAAAGGTAAACCTCTCCGTGGTTACGGTTAAGCCAAGGCTCAATAGGACCAATTAGCTTCGCTGTCCAGCGTCTTTTATCACTTTCACTCCAAGGTTGCTGCCAAATTTGGAAGCTTAGCGTACGCGCGCGCCAGAGCCTCAGTTTTGCCCAGCTCTGAGCGAAAGAGGTACCCTGCCTTTCGTTCTCGCGCTAGTAGACTGCTCGGAATTACTCCCGATCCGCCATGATAGTCTCTTCTGAAACCGTGCGGTAGCTACAGGCGATTTGCAGGGCATCCGTGCGCTGGACACTGACAATGCGCTTCCAAAACTTAGTTCCGTTTTTGAGACTACCAGTTGGAGGCCGTGTTTGGCCATATACTGATCCACCCTCTTCATAACTTGATTAAGTCTGAGTTGAGCGAAATCAGCAGATCTGGAAATGATGCCATCAGTGGCGCCATCAGTGTAACCTACCAGGAACACATCCGCAGTCAGTTGCAGCAGATCATCGTACATGATGTTCCAGAGGTCAGGTCCTAAGATTGACCCCTGTGCCGCCTGAGGTGACAGGCCTCCTTTAGTGTAATAGTGTAATAGAGCAACAATCGGTGATGTAGTCCTGCGTCATGGCTAGCAAGAGCCAGTAAAAAGTCGCCATTCGATTGAGCTGAAACTTTCAGGATACATTGGTGTATATGCAGAATAGGTCCAGATCTCACCAAATGTTAAATATTGTTAACCCTTTGGTGCCGGCGGTCATTTTATTGATATTTTTAATATACCCATTATTCTGTCCACAAATAATTTTTGCAAAAATTAAGTTGGCGAAATGAGTTTTGAACGTGTTTTAAATGTGAATCGGATAACGTTTTGGAATTGTTTAAACCCCATGTGTGCGCTAGGTGCCTAAAAAGAAAACGGGAAAATTTCAAAATTTTTTAAATGCGATATCTTTTGACAGAGCTATCAAATTTTTACGACATTTTCAGGACATATTGGCATTATTAAGTTGTAAATTTGTGTTGCTTTTGATGAGCGTGCTGGTAACTCTGAGGTAAGGGCAGGCGCTGAAAGTGAAAACCTTCAAATCATCGACTATCCTGAAAAATTGTTGCTTTTAGGGAAAATTACAGAATGCATTGAACTGAAATGGGACCAGATCTGATAAAAGCGATTTTGAAATTTGGGCAATTCTGTGCCAGTGGTGCCATCTTTAAAAGCTACTCAGAAAAATAACTGCTTTTTGCCCTATAAATTCTAATCCAACCACCAAATTTTTACAAAATTCACATAGAAGCTGAATCCTACTCTGAACCACATTTGATAGAATCTTGTAGTGAAAATAAACAACAAAATTTATGATCTAGAAAATTTGAAAAATTTTACGGATGGTAACACTAAATTTCTTTGTATCCCTATAATTTCCAATGCAGTCATCGAATCAATAAGAAATTCGCAGAGTAGGTTGACTTCAACGTGTTTTAAATGATTTGTGTTTTAAATTATTTAGTCCACCAGCTGTAAACACTCAGTACCCGACTCAAGCGGTAGGTCAGTACACGATTTCAAGCGACCTGACTTAAAATAGGTCGTGGACTATTAATAATATATGCGCGTCGAATTTAAGCTCGCAACCTCCTCGTTTGACTCAAAATAATTTAAATAATCACGTTTGAGAGACATATGAAAAGATAATTACCGTGCATGAACTAAAATTGAACTAAATGTCAGCTGCCACGTACAAACGAGGACTAAATTCGACCTGAACACCTTAGATCTAAATTCACTTAGTCCGCGCTATAGGTCAGGTCACATTTGGTACAACCGCTGTAAACCCTAACATTTTTTGGATGGCAGCCCCAAACACCTTTCTATCGCTGCAACTTTCGATGAAGTCATCGAAATTAAATTGGCGTAGGGTCTATTATTACTTAGGGTGCCCTTAAGTAGCTAGTGGTAAAATATACACTCAAACCCTGCACAAATCCTCTACTATTCTTCGAACATTAGTGTTTCTATGTGTTTCTAGCGGTTCTGATGCGCTAGGGTTTCAAAAAAAAAAAAACAGCAGCTGACAATTAACAACTGAAGCTCGTCGTCTGCGGCCATTGTATGGACGGCAGCATTAGAAATACGCTCGATTTAGCTTGGATTGTGGCGAGCTGGAAATAGTCTAGGCTGGTCCAATGTGTCTTCGAAGCATAAAATGTTTTATGCTTCAAAGTTTTGGAGCATAAAATCTCCCGTTGAGAGAATAAGCTCAAATTAACATATTCTTGCCCTATACACCCATGCTATATTTTCCTGTGTTCAGAAAATCCATTTTCATCTCTGAATAACAGGAACAACAATCGTTTTTTTAGAAGCTTGACTGATGAATTCACTACAGAATATTATGAATGAATTTATCAATATTTATAAATACATTCAATTTGCATCATACCTTTGGGAGAATATGCAATAAAGCTGCTTAGAATGTGAAATCTAGTAGACAAGGTATTTCCTGATTTCCATTTTCAGAGAAATCTGATGATCTGCGTTTCATACATGCCATGAGCAGTTTCGATATCCTTACCTTTTGTCTAAATAATGAAGAAAACTACCCACATTCAAATCAGTATACACAATTGGCTTCGAAGAATAAATTCAATACAATAAGACCAATTGGTATTTCGATTGCAATATATAGGAATGCATGAGTGTTTACAACTGTTGAACATCAGTGCCGAAAACAGACGAAATGAGTTATTTTGCAATTTCACTTTGAAGAAGGATCAAACAAGAGAAATGCTAAGTTTAAAGCCATTGAGCCTCTTTATATATTGTTAGGAAAAATGAATGAGCTCTTGAAAATCAAAGAAAAGGATTTTAAAAATTGTGAAAGTCTGACAGATTTTTCGTTAAATTCGATTATAGTCTGTAAATCAAAAATGTAAATCAAAATACTAAGATGTACATGTGTAAACCCAAACACCAATGAAAACATATGAAATTTTCTCGAAAAGGTAGTCAGTGTATATCAAATATTCTAACCTGTATACCATCCAAATCGACGTAGATAAAAATGTTTTTCGCATTTTTATTCCTCGTAAAACCATGCTTCCTCCACAGATAACACGTCATTTTCAAATATATTCACGAACATTTACTACCTCTAATGCTGAACTGCAGGCAATCAAATGTTGACTGATGTTTCATCGCATCGCTTTGACAGACGTGAATATATTTTTATTTAATCGGTAGTGGCTGCTCGAAATTGTTGACACAGTACCATGATCATGACGCAAACGACGACAACAACCACCACCTCCATCAGATAGACTGTGATGACGATGATGAGTACGCTACCAGACATCAGACCTGAAGTTGTCGACCTTATTTCCTTCATTTCGTACAAATGATGTCGGCATAAATGTTAAATGATTTCCATTAAATGTTCTATTTACCTATCCTGGTCCTATCCTCTTCGACTGTAGTGTCCTTAGCTTTGATAGCATTGCGTTTTCATGTCGAAAGTGGCTACCCTGCGTCGTGTTCCACAGTGCCTAGAATAACACAGACCAAGCAATACCAAAGAACAAGTTGTCAATAGATACAGAGAATTGTTGAGGTGCTTCTACCGGATGTATATGGCTTGGGTATTTCCATCTCAGTTTTCTTGTTTTTCGATATCACGTGGCGTTCGCCAAGATCTTTTTATCGTAGTAAATTGCATTGCTTGTTGGAAATTGACAGGACTATTTGTGAAGCCCCACGGTGGGCTATGACTATGACTTCTGGACTTAGTTCCAGGATATCTAATAATGGATTCACCTTGTTATCCTGGAAACAACACGGAAACCGTTGAAATTCGAATCTTTAAGCAACAAGCTTAACGTGTTCTTTAACATCAATCTACCGCAGGTTTTCAAAGGATTTATTATCAATCTTCGCATTGTAACGGGATATCATCAATCATTTCAATTACATTAAATTTATAATTAAATGAAACTGTCAATCTTCATGATTTGAAATTGTTCACAGTGTGCTAAGTGCACATGCATGCCGGCTCAGAAATCTTTTTATATGTATATCTTAAAGCTAGATGATTGACAGGGAAGATAAACACGCTAACATTGCGGCTTTCCTTACCAACGGAACACATGAATTATTGCTCGTAACGAAAGCCAAGAAAACGATGTGTAATTTACGTAAATATTTTTCTTTCGGCTTTAAAAAATATTTCTTTGCGTGTTACCTTCGAAGGATGTACGAGTACATACTTATAAGGAAAGTTTACTATTGTGCTATGTTATACGGTTGACATATTTAGGTTTGACTTTAGCGTTTGGTAAATGGAAGATTTTGGCAAAAAAAAATGGATAGAGATGAAATATAGACGGTGAAATACTGTATTTCTATGTTGATTCTATTGGGATTGTAGCAAGCGCACAGGCTGGAATTAAAGGAAGATATACGAGATTGCTTATGGTAGAAAATAATATTTGTGGACATGAGATTATGATTACTATATCAAAGCTACTAGAATGACTGATTTTCGAATAAATCGTACTCGTATGAATGTTAACAAAGCCTACCATGGCTCTTTCATGTAGCACGCTTAAATAATTTTCTGAACTTTTTGTACCGATTGTAATAATATTTATTATTTAAACTTCCAATATGAATAAATAACATACTTTGAGGTATATTAGTACGACAAAATCTGAACTTTAGCGGCTATACTATGTTGGCTTTTATTACGATATTTCAGATTACGATGATAATGATGATAATAGCCTGGAGTGGGTCCAGAGGGACCCTAGCACTGCGACCTCCTGGTTCTATTGTGCCTCCTCTGCGTTATGTCCTATAGGATGTCCAGGCTTCTAATGAACCTGGATATGTTCCTTGACGGGACAGTTGTGATGTCCTTGATGGAAGGAAAAGCAGAGCCAAGTAGCTTGAATCTTCTTCTCGCTAAAGCTGGACAGACTGTGAGCAGATGTTCTACACACTCTGTCGTTTCCCCACAGTATCTGCAGCGGTCGTCCTGATCCTGACCTATCCTGTGGAGGTTCTTTTTGCATGGAAGGTGTCCTGTCAATGCTCCGCATAGGGCTCTTATGCCAATTTTGCAGAGAGCCACTGCTTCTTTTGCTCTTTTATTATCGAAGCCAAGGTATTTTTTTGAGTGTTTTAAACCCTCAATATTAAGCCAGTAGTCTTCGATCATTTTCTTGCTTCATGTTTTAATTTCCTTTTCCTTATCTGCCTTTGTCAAACCCCAGTACGGAGAAGGACCTATGCAGGGAATTTTTGCTCTTTTTTGGCTCTGGTATCAGCTTCCTCGTTTCCTCGGTGCCCCTCATGGTCGGGGATCCGTATCAACTCGAGACTGTTCTGTGCCTCTATTTCATTTAGGACCTCTCTCACCTCTAGGAGAATAGCCGAATTTATTTGATCGTGATTTATAGCCATGAGAGCCGCTTGACTATCCGATAGGATCTTAATTCTTACCCTTTTAGTGTTCCTTATTTTTATTGTTTGTGAGGCTCTTAGTATGGCAGATAGTTCCACTTGATAGATCGTGGCCTCCTTTCGGAGAGAGAAATGCATTTTGCACTTGGGACCTACGATTCATGCTCCTACTCCACAATCCATCTTTGAACCATCCGTATACCACATTTGCGCTCCTTTGTATGAGGGAGGTGGTACATCCTTCCATTTATCCCTTGATGGAAATGTGACTGAACCTCTTCTCGAATGCTGCCTCAGTTTTTATTTGGTCGCTGAGGCTTAACATTTCGATTATAAGCCTGAGATCCTCCAGAATTTTTAGGTGGCCTTTAAGGTCCCGTGAATTAAGTATAAAAAACCGCATTATTTATGGATTAACCCAACTATTTATGGGATAGCCTAATACTGTGATATATTTAATATATATTCACCTCAGTAAATCGTTCCTCTCAGTCAGGGCCAAGAGTCCTTTTGATAAATTATGCTTCCTTTTATTTTTAACCAATCAATGGTTTTCTCTGTGGTTCCTATCAAGATGTGTCCAGAAAACGACGTGGAGATTGCTAGATAGCTGTGACTTACCTTCAGATACCTTAACCTTATTCAATGGGACCTCTCGTCTTTAACCATCTCCTCTACGAATGCACTTTCAATTTTCCTCTCATCATTTCTTTCGTTTTTTTTTTCTTATCGCAATTTACTTACATTCCTAATAAGACCTTGTTTTTTCTAATTTTCCTTCTTCTAATCTATCTATTTCCGCATCATCCTTTCCTTACGTTGATCCTGACCCTCATCATCCCCGCCCCCTTTCCATTGATTTTAGTTTATTGAAAAGTCCACGCACCAAAAGCATAGTTGGGCCGTCTTTCAACTTTTTTAAGGCAGATTATGAACTAATTGCTGCTGAACTCCTCCATAACAATTGATTTTCTTTTTTTCGTGGGCTTGAAATAAATGGTGCTATTTCTTTTTTTTTTACTCTCTCCTTATTTCCATTGTTCCTAGATTTACTCCTGTGTCTCGTTCTCGTCGTGGTGGTTGTCCTCCTTGGTTTTCTGTCGCAGTTTCCAAATCTTTGCGCGATAAAGATAAGGCCCGAAATGAATTTCTTCGTAGTTCATCTGTTGAGGCGTTTCAGCGTTATAGGTCTCTACGAGCAGAGGCTAAAAAAACTGTTGAAGAAGCGAAACGTGGATATTTCGCCCATATTGAAGCAAGTCTTTCCTCAAATAACTCGAAGCCTTTCTGGTCGTATGTCCGTTCCCTGAAAACTAGCAACCGGTTTCTTGACACATTTTTTCTTGAGGAAACTTCGGCTTCTATCCCTCAAGAAATTTGTGATTTATTTGCTAATTTTTTTGCTTCTTCATTTTCCTCACCTAGTTTTGCTTCAGGGAGCTCTGCTGCGGCGGTGTTTTCTCATGAGAATTTTGTGATGACGCATCCTATGGAGGTGGAGATCCTAATATCCTCCTTGGGTCACTCAGCAAGCAGCGGTCTAGATGTAACCTAATGTGTTTGTTAAGTCTCTTGCATCTACTTTATGTGCACCTTTGTCTATATTATTTAATTTGAGTTTGTCTGTTAGTGTTTTTCCTTCTATGTACCTTCTACCTGACGGATTGTTCATGACAGAATTCCTGGTGCTTTTAGTCACTTGTTTTCTGTAGAGCAACTTGGTTTCATCAAGGCACGTTCAACGAATACGAATTTAGTGGAATTCACTAACTTCATCGCGGGCACTTTGGACAATGGTCTTCAAGCTAATGTGATTTACACTGACTTCGCGAAAGCATTTGACAGGGTAAACCACTCAGTGCTGTTGGATAAGATCTGTAATTTTGGTATTTCCAGTTCCCTTACATCCTGGCTTTCTTCCTACATTCATGATCGCATCTGCCGTGTTGTGTTTAATGGTTGTTCTTCCTCCTCTTTCTTTCCTACTTCTGGCGTTCCCAAGGGTTCGATCCTTGGTCCCCTCCTTTGCACATTGTTTATGAATGACCTTCCTTGTAACTTTCAGTTTGACTCTCTGTTGTATGCTGATGACCTAAAAATTTTTCGTGCTGTCGCTTCCCAAAATGATTGTTGTAAGTTACAATCGGATCTTTTTGTTTTAAGTGATTGGTGCTCAGCGAACTCCCTTGATCTTAATGTTTCCAAGTGTTTGGTGGTGTCTTTTTCCAATGAGCCGAATCCCATTTCCTTTGAATATTTTTTGAGTGATAGTCTTTTGAACCATGCAGATCAACATAAAGACCTCGACATCATCTTTGATCCGAAGTTAAAATTTGATCTGCATGTTTCTTTTGTTGTTGCTAAGTCTTCAAAAGTAGCTGGTTTCGTTCTGCGCTGCTCTCGCTTTGCAACCAATATCAACACATGTTTTCGTCTTTTTATTTCTCTTGTTCGTAGCATTGTTGGATATTGGTCCCAAGTGTGGTTTCATCGTTGCGTGTACCTGTTTAATGCTGTTGAAACCGTTCAGCGTAAGTTTACTCGCTGCCTTTTGTACAAGTTTAATGTTGCTTATCGTCCTTATGATGACCGTCTGTTTTTCTTAAATCTCCATTTGCTGAGTACCCGCTGAGTATTCCTGGATGAATGTCTTCTTTATAAGCTTTATCATGGCTTACTCTGTTCCAACATAAGCGTGTGTCATTTCTTATATGTGTCTGATCGCCCGGTTAAAATTCAACCGCTCTTCTTTACTCCTATTGCGCGTACTCTTGTGTATTTTAATTCACCAATACCTAGGATACTTAGAAGCCATGATGAGCATTAGTTTGGTTCTTTGTCCATGTCTTTTAGATCTTTTAAATGATATGTTAACGTAGCCTCTTAGTTGTTTTTATTGTGCATTTTTCTCTTTACTTTTTCTTCTATTTTTTTATTATTTTTATTCCTTTGTTTTGGTTTATATTAATGATTTTTGTTATTTTTTGTATCTCATTTTATAATTGGATTTTCTGTTAAATGAGATTTGAATAAATAAATAAATAACATTTACAGAAGATATTTTTCAGGTTTCACGGACGCACGTGCTTTTATTTTATTAGTTTTAATTAAGTGTAAAACCAAAAACTAATTTATAAATAAATAATAAAAATATAACCCTGAAAGAAAAACTCGAACAGCAGCAAAGAAGCAGCGAAACCAATCAAACATCGATGTGTCAGAACAGTAGGATACGTAATATTTCAAAGAATCAATCATGAAAGTTTCCTAATAATTCCTAAAAGAAACTTATCCTGTAATATCAAAGAACTATTTTCAACTTTTCAATCTACTTCTGTTTTTCTTGAAAACAATTAGAAATACTGCCCAAAACCTATAGTGCAAGTACTTTCTACATTGTTTCGAACCAAAATTCATTATTTAATGAGTTCAAGCACTCATTAAACCGATGCCATCATCCTGTTCCAGTATTTTTCATTTAATGCTGGCTAAAATTCAACAAAATTGCCAACCACTTTACAATCGTGCCAGAGCTTTTCTACTTCCACTCGTCTTTGTTAGGGCTAATTTCTTTTCGAAAACTTCCATTTGTTCAAACAACTTCCTGACTTCATTTTATTGCCAGCACGATTTACCGACCATCCATCCATCTCTCCCCAGCTAGCTATAGCTCGAGTACGCAACGCAATGCGGGGAGACGCATCGTGTCGCTCGCGTAGCGTCTGTATTCCATTCACTTTCATTGACAAATTTACAACTTCAAGGACTATAGAATTTATGAATGCTTTGCAGGCAAGATTTATTTTCAAAGTGTCCTTAACTAATTATTGCATTCACTTAGAGCCAACAAGAGTTTTCGTTCGTTCTTGTGTTGTTCGCCAACGTGCGACATTTGCAGTTTGCAAGGACTTGGAATTGTATCGTGTCGTCTGACGCGCAGCCACTTAAGTCCACAACGACGTCGACGATGACGACAGCTGAGGTGTGTATTTGTGTTATTCTCGTTTTTTTTCTGCTTTCGAGAGGACACAAGTGCAAAATTTCCCTCTTGATCCTGCCTTGGGAGCTGGGGGCACGAAGATGGCGACATGTCGTGTCGCTGGCAGCAAGAGAGCAGTACAAAGTCCTGCAATCGTAGATGAAACGATGTTTTTTTCTGTATTGCAATTGGACGACTCTGCAAAAGTACATACATATAACATTTAACGAATTAAACGGTCATAGTAGCAGAGGCGGGAATAAGGCATTGTATAAAAAGGACGTACAGCGCAATTTACCATTGAAGTGTAACTTCAAGTGTTTCCGCGCTTCTTGTTTCGGTGAGAGAAGGTAGAGTGGCAAGGGCAGTGCCAAAGCCTAAACTGAAACGATGTCATGCAAGACATTCAAATGCACTACCAATAGATGACAATTTTCGAGACATTTTTTCCTCGCGCCTGTTTTATGGGAACTGCCAATCACACTAATCGAGAATAGCTGAAGCGTATTTTGAATACGATTTTATGGATAAAGTTTTGCCACCTCACTCATTTCTCCCACCGCAGCGAAAATAGGTCAAACAGTTGGATCAAGCCAAAGCATAATTAAAGTTTTGACATTTTCATGCGGCTGAAGGTTTTCCACAAGTTGCGAGCAAGTTTTTTTGCGCACTTAAATATAACGAAATCGAAACAACCACTCATAAACAGGACGAATTATGGTATTCATTGAAAATAAATCTCCATGACGTCAGTCGCAACTGCAAAAGTTGAAAGTTTAAAATTATTTTTTGATCAAATTACGGACGTAAGTAGTTTTCCTTTAAATTTCGCTGAGATTCTGTGAAAGCATGCAAAACTATCAAACATTTCTATGTTCACTATTTCGATGCAAAGTGTACTTAGGTACATGCATTTTTTTAGCACACTGAAACGATGACGATAGGTGCTGACAGCTGTGTTTTCACCTTTCCAGCTACCTGAACACTACCTGAAAAAGAACTAGCGCAGTAGTGATTCCTTGGTCTGCTTGCACCTCGATGTTTTGCATTTATTTTCGCTTTGGTTCAATGTTTTTTTTCTTCTGTTACACTTTCCGGTAAAGTGACGTATGCCCACAAGAGGATAATAGAAAAACATTTAACGTTTCGACGAATAAAAAGCAAAGTAAATTCAAGTGATGTGAAGAAGTCAGGTGGTTTTTGAAGAAATGTACGATATTTTACGATGTCGTAAAATACGTTTTCGTATGCAGCAATAAAAACCAATGCGGACAACTTCGGTAGTTGAGAGAATGAATGAGTATGTTAGTAAGTAAATATTTTATTTTATTGAAGAGAATCTCCAAATGCGGTTGTGAATTGAATGAAAACAATGTAATTGATATTTAAAAAAAAACACCGATTTTTCCTTTCAAAGCCAGATATATTTAGTTTTTTGTGACAAATATCGATATTTCGAGGGTAATCTGCCCTCTTCTTCAGTGTCTATCGGTCTAATCTTAATCTAACTTATGTATGTTACTTACAGAGCTTACTTTTCAAGTATTGACTTATACTAATTACCAAATAATTGCCTATTGATTACTTTACTAAAATACATTTAACTATCCATATTAATTAAATTTTCCTTTCCTTCAAATTAACCTGAACAATGGTGATGTACAGTTTCCTTGGTCTGTGTTTAGTCTTCTATGCATAGGGGTTTTCCATATGTGCAGGCTTTCGTACGCATCCAGTTTTCGTACCTGCTGTACCTCCTTAGTCACCTCCACGTTGTCCCAAGTTATGTTGTGATCCTCCTCCAATATGTTTTGCTACTGCTGAACGTACTAATGTTGTATTCTTTTTCCTCGCTGAAGCTGCTTCCCGTTTATGTTCCGTTAGTCTAACACCAACTAACCGTTTCATTTGACCGATGTATATTTTGTCGCATTCTGGGCGGGTAATTTTATAAACTCCACATTTTTCCTTTTTATCCTTTTTGTCTTTCACGTGACATAGTATAGTACCTAATTTTTTAGCTTTACTGGTTGGAACTGCTTTAATATCAAAGCATTCAAGAAGTTCCCGAACTTTTTTGAATACTGATGAATAAATAATTGGAATTCTTATTGTTTTTCCTGCGTAAAAAGCGTCGTTAAAAGATCACGCTGTATTCTATACTTTTTCTTTTTGACAAGATTTGCAATTATCCTCTCGTCAAATCCATTTTTTCTCGCCGTATCTTTAATATATTTAACTTCTGAGTTAAAACTATCCTGATCCATGGGCACTGTTAATAGCCGGTGAATCATCGAATTAAAGGGCGCCATTTTTTGGGAATGCCAATGATCAGACGTGGATGGTGTTGTCCTCTGGGTGTGTGTGGGCTTCCGGTAGATATTAAATTTAAGAAGACTTTCTTTCCTTATGACCATTAAATCCAAGAAGGGGCGTTTATCATTCTTTTCGATTTCCACTGAAAATTAGATGTCCTTATGTGCTTGGTTCAACTTCTCCAACGTTTCTCCCAAAGCATCTTTTTTAACTATAGCTAGAATATCGTCTACATATCTCAGCCAAACCCGAGGAAGCGAATCTTCTTCATAAAGTTTCTTCTCTAATCTATCCATAAATATCTCACTCATAAGTGGGGATAAAGGATTTCCCATTGCAACACCTTTCATCGCTTTGAAGTATTTTCCCCTGAAAGTAAAATAACTTTCATTCATGCAAACCGAAGCAAGTTTCAAAAAGTCTTTAGCTCTCCTCCTCCCCTCCGGTGAGTTATTCCTCTCTAATAGCCAGTCCTCAAAGATCGCGAGTGCCTGTTTTACCGGCACGCTTGGGAACAGTGCCTTGACATCAAATGATACAACTAGCTCATCTTCGCTTATTGTTGCCACTCTTCCAAGCCGCTCCACTACCTCGTCTCGATTTTTTACTGTTCTATCGCTAATCTTCCCTAAGCTCCTACACTCGTCTACAATCCACTTTGCGATTCTCCTTGTTGGAGCGTTTGTAGTGGTGACAATTTTCCTAAGTTCACTTCTTTCCTTATGTATCTTTGGAAGGCACCTAATTCTTGGAACGAAGAGTTTGAGACCCGCAGCTTATTCACCTCTCCAATCGTCCCTTTGCACTCTTTCGACTCGTTTGATAGAGTCTGGTAAGGGATCTTTCCTAAGCTCATGGTAATCCTCGTTGTTGAGTTTTTCTATTACTAATCGGTCATATTCGTCTTTGTCCATTATGACCACGGCATTTCCTTTATCAGCTTTGGTATAAAAAACCGGGTTAGCAGCCAACTCTTTGATCACTCTTTGTACCTTCCCAGTCTCCCCCCTCTTACGATTTTAATTCCTGATGAGTTTAGCCACATTGCCTCTAATCTGTGCTTTCTCCTCTTCGGGAAGGGTTCTAAGCGCTGCTTCAATGTCTACTACCAAGTCTTCTCTTGTGAATGTTGTTTCCTTGACAGCAAACTTCAGACCTTGGTTAAGCAGCTTCATTTGCTCTCCTGTGAATTGAACCGTGGACTTGTTCACTACATAGTTGGGGATAGTCTCTACGGCATTCTTTTTCTTTTCCGTGGTATCCTTTCATCTCGTCAGCTCCTTCAGTTTCTTTGTGAGAATTTTCCTCTTTCTATCTTTGATTGTTTTATGATATAGTTTTGATCATTCTAGACGGTAAAATTCTAATGCTGGTTTGACTAACTTATTTGATGTTCGCAAGCCGGTTGATTTTGTCTTTTCACCCTTAATTGGGCGCGTCAAAAAAGTTACATAAATAACACATAAATAAAAAAAATAACACATAAATAAATAACTAATTGAGTAAGAAAATAAGTTTGAAATGGACAATAAGTAAATTAACAGTGAAATAAAAGAAAAACAATTAAAAACGATAATTAAAAAGAGCTTAAAAATTATGGTGTACAAATGGCTTGGATAAGGGAAGATTTGAAGGATAGTTTGGAAATCGTTGGGGAATAAAGGTTGCTAAAGCCATTGAAGACCATGCAGCATCTATTCACCGGCTCATTAGCTGCATATATGGTGGAATGTAGATATTCCTTTTGTAAACGATTGGACCTGGTGTTCCTGAAGGGGATATTTATCACAAATTTACTATTAAGGGATTCAACTCTAATAACGCCTCTTATTAAGTCAAATGTGAAGCAGGCCGATATCATCATTCTTCTAGATGCAAGTAAAGTTAAGTTTAAATGACCCAGTCTAAACTCATATGGGGGTAAATTTTCGAAGCCGTAAGGGTTGTACAGATCTCATAGGGCGATAAGTAAAAATTGTTTTTGAATGGACTTGAGTTTGTTACTATGGATTTCAAAGGCTGGGTTCCAAATAATACAGGCGTATTCAAGAAGACGGCGTACAATTGCAGTATATAATGATCTAGTGGCCCAAAAGTTTTTGAATTCCTTGGCACGTCGTTTAATAAAGCCGAGCTGCTTTTTCGCACGGGAAAAAATTTTATCGTAGTGCAAGGTGAAATGAAGTTTCACATCCATCACAACACCGAGATCAACAACGCTATCAACGCGAGCTAACAAGTTGTTGCTGAGAAAGTAGGTGTTCTGCGTTACCGTGCATTTACGGCTAAAACTTATAATTTGGCACTTATCAATATTCAGCGAGAGCTTGTTTATATTGCACCACTGAACAAGAGAATCAAGCTTGGATTGAAGGAAAAGTGCATTAGATTTAGATTCAATGGTGTGGTACAGTATGAGGTCGTCTGCATAAAGTAGGTGAGGTATGCTTGACAGGACGTCAGATAGATCGGAGATGAACATGTTAAAGAGAAGTGGGCCAAAATGGCTACCTTGTGGAACACCAGAAGTAGCAAATATATTTTTTGATAAAACTCCTTGAAATTCAACGAGTTGGATTCGATTGTGGAGGTAGGAACTGAGCCAGCTTAGTAAAGATCCAGCAAGTCCGAATTTGTGCAGCTTTAGGATCAATATAGAATGATCAACTCTGTCAAAAGCTTTACTAAAGTCAGTGTAGACTGCGTCAATTTATTTATTTATTTATTGTTCGAATCCACAGAATAAATCCAATTATAGATTAGACAAGAAGAAAAAATAAAAAACAGTAAAAAAAAGTACATACATAAAAATATATAAGAAAAAGAAAGAAAATTAATAAATTTCGGAATAGAATAATAATACAAACAAAAGAATAAAAAGCTAGTCGACCGAAAAAGAAACAAACAAATTGAGTAAATTAGGACATATTCCAAGTATAAGAAAGAACGTTATTTTTTAAGGTATTTTTAAACACTAATAACGTTCGAGGCAGAGGACCAAGGTTAAGGCTATTGTGCTGACGAGGCAAACGCAAAAGGGTGGAAAAGAAATAGGTGTCGGTACGGTGGAATGTAACATTAAAGTTAAATAATATTCTACAAGAACGGCCCGATTCTCTAACAGAAAGTTGAATGATGGGGTCAACCAATATATGTGTACTGCCGTTAAAAAGTTTAAAAAGGAGGCACTCGTCAAGGAGCACTCTACGTGTTTCAAGAGAAGGAATTTGAAGGATGGAAAGGCGCATACTGTAATCGCAATACGGAATACTGTACTTATAGAACAAGGAGCGGGTGAATCGGCGTTGCACAGATTCAACCGCATCGATCAAGTATCCGTAATGTGGACACCAAATTTGGCAACAGTATTCAAGAACACTACGGACAAAGGAAAAAAACAGATATAGAAAAGTGGAAAGATTAACAAAACGTTTAGAGGATCTGATGATGAAGCCAGATAAACGAGAAGCCTTGGCACTGATGTGTAGAATATGTAAGTCGAACTTAAATTTGAAATCAAAAATCACGCCAAGGTCCTTGATACTAGAAACAACATTGAGAGGAGAGACAAGGACACAGTAGCAAGGCGGATGTTTTGTGGGTGAAAGACATTTGATGACACTTCACAACATTCAAAATGAGAGAATTAGCAGTGCACCAGTTAGGCAAAGCATCCAAATCGCTCTGCAATATGATACAGTCACTAACGGATGCAATTACTCTGAAAATTTTAAGATCATCAGCGTACAAAAGGCAGGGCGAGTCAAAGAGGGAAGGAAGATCGTTAAGGGTGTGGAAGAACAAGAGCTAACAGTAACAACACAAGAGCGATCACAAACGTAGGAGGCGAACCAGCAAAAAAGGGCACCGAAGAGACCAAACCCAAACCAGGACAGAGCGTCAATAAAGAATATTATTTAGGCGTTTTGAGACGTTTACGTGAGAATATTCGTCGTAAACGGCCAGATTTGTGGAAGGACAAGTCATGGATTTTGCATGACGATAATGCGCCTTCGCACAGAGCATTGATTGTGAATGAATTCAAAGCCAAAAACTCCATAAATACCATCGAACAACCACCGTATTCGCCTGATTTGGCTCCTTGTGATTTTTTTCTCTTCATTACACTCACATTGCCGCTCCGTGGAACACGTGTTGACTCCATTGAAGACATAAAAAAAGGCGATACCATCTTCGGCCTACGTGAAGTGTATGGAAGAATGGGTTCGCCGATATCATAGTTGTATTGTAAGCAATGGAGACTATTTTGAAGGGGACAAAATAAATTTGGATGATTTTTTAAATTTATGTTTTTTTTTTTTTTAGAAATTCCGGGTACTTTTTTTTACAGAATAGACGCGAGAGCTCTCACTTAACTTAAATTTATGGTAAATGTGGCAACACATTTTTATGCCGATAAAAAACTTTGGGTATTTTTATGAGCTACTCTATTGCCTGAATTTGCTTAAACAATACTTATTCTAATTAACTAATCATGTATTACATTGTTTTAACGAATGTATAAAATTACACCTATCAACAATTTGATATCAATTATATTTACAATTAAAACCCCTATTCTCCTTTTCAATCAATAACATCTACAGTCAGTTCTATATTGCTTAACAATCAAACTACAATCATTTCAATATCTGCTACGGTCAATTTCGTGCTGATGTCAAAATTCAATAGAACACCACGTCAGGCCTAAAACGATATTCCATCAGGAATACCACTGTTGGCGTAACACATTCATTCAATCCCATCAAAATCCTCGACCAAAAACTAAGACCGCCGCTTGCATTTATCCTATTATGGTGTAATAGAAGTTTAATTAACACCACTTTCAGCCCCCGCCAACTCCTCGCATTGCAGTATGATACATATTAGCAGCAATCTATTCATTCAGTCCTACAATTTAACGCACCCAATCACCAATTCCATCCATCCCAACCACCAGAGTCTCTAGGTATGAATTGTACAATATAATTGATAAAATTAATTTTTTTTGCGTTTACCACAAAATTACCCAAGCTAGTCACGCACCACTCACAAGTGCCACCCAAAGTAAGCCGCAGAATACACGCTACACCGGTACAACACGAAAACCAGCAACATTTGGGATTATTTTTAGGAGCCACACTTTTAGTCAACATTCGCTTTCGATTCCAAATGAAATTTGTAATGACAAAGGTATAATCATCCAAATGAGTATTCTTCACATTTGGGAGTCGTGTTCTTTTGTTTCAAACAAGTTCAAGCTTTAATTCCGTGTTGATGCTTGGTTGATGGAGTTCGGATCTGGCATACGTAGAATGGAGCTTGGAGAATCGGATGAAGGAAATAATGCAAAAGTAGAGTGTTAAGCCAAGGGGCTTGACCCAACTACTTGTTGTTCCTGTGAAAATAAGCACTATTGTATGACGATGATGAAGAAGAGGCAAGCAACCTTAAAAGCTGCCGGTAATGAAGAAGATTACTATCGGACCATTAGACAAAAATACAAACAACCGGTTTCAGCATTTTGCCCAGACTAATAATTTCGGCTGTTTTGTTCTAAAGAATGGCGTTTTAGGCTGTAGTTTGTCGGCTTTATTGTGTGATTCTGAGGTAGATGTTTTTGTATGGTGTATATTATGATAGATGTACCTGAGTTTGCATTTAGGTTTGTAATGAAGGTAAATAGATGTTGATAATAAAGAAATTGAAGCATTTATCATGTGTGGAGCTATGACATAGTTCAACATGAATATGCGTAAGTGTATGGGGTAATGAATTTTCAGGAAATCCAGATACCGTTATTGTTTAGTTTGTGGATTGAGGATTGACGTAGCAAAAATCATTGACGTCAGTAATACTTAAAGCAGAAAATTATTAGTTACCATTTGTCAAAAATATTTTACGATTCTGGGAGGAAAATCGTCATCACTTTATGATTTGAGGATATTGCAGCCTAAAATCAGATAGTAGAAAAATTTGTTTTTAGTTTGGACTTATATTAGCATTGACTGATTGTTTTTAGTATGAATGTTAATAATATAAATAGCTAAAAAAATTGAAAAACTGATCACGAAAAAAAAACCATCTAAAAAATAAAAAAAAATACAAATAAATAATGTGAACAATAATACAAATATATATCAAACAATGTGTTTCTTCGTTTTTCCTTGTACTTAAGTACATACTATCTAAATTCATCGTATAAGCAAAAGTGCAATAATCTCGATGTAGCACAAAAACGACAGTGCTATCAGCAACAATTGCATATGCTCTGTCATATTGGCTTATTTTCCATTAAAGACCAATAACTTTTCATGTATCTTAGCTGTCATTTCAGATAGTTTCACCTGAGATATTTAGGCTAATGTTGGTTTTTCAAACCCAAACTCAATATATATTGCGAATATCTTAAGGGGACAAAGATATACGCTTATGTAGTTTATTTACATATATCACTCGAAATTAGGGGCTGAAGTGTAAGTCGTATTTGTTGTGAGCATATAGATCTTAGAAACAAAAATCCTCAAATTTTCTACAATGAAAAATAAAATTGAAATGAACTTGCTCAGTGCTGAAAAATTAAATTGATACATTTACTCCAAAAAGGATCGGAAATAAAGTAAAAAAAACTCACTTTGTTTAATTTGCAAGTGAAAGTATTGCATCAAATGTGTATTTACTACAGTATTATGCAACTATTGTACCAAAAACATTTCATTTGTTGCAAATAATAATTAAACGAAAAAAAAAACAAAATTTAAGAACTATCCCCTGTTATGCATTAAAAAAATACTCGCACACGTCAAACTCTGAAAATAAATTTAATTAAGTTTTAATATTGCCGCACTTACATAAATTACTTTTACATCATTTAGTATTTAATTGGCCCTCCTTGTCTTTTGCTAACAGTTTCTAGTCTCTTGAGCATTGAATTGACCAATTTTTTGTGTGGTTTCTCTAGAAATATGATTCCATAAAAACTTTTAGTAAATCCTTTTTGCTCAAAATGTGACGAGTCCCAATTTTTTGTTCAAGATCATCCCATTAATGTTCAATGGGACTGATGTCCAGTGATTGAGGTGGTGTTTCGCTACACTTTGGCGTATTATAAAGCAGTCAGAGTTTTGTGTTGAGGGCTGAAAGCTTGGGATCGTTGTCCTGAGTGAATATAACATTTCCCTTGATACCCATGTTTTCAGCACTTTGGATATATTGTTTTAACATGTTTGTATACATTTTGTAGTCCATTGTACCAGCTACAATATGTAAGTCGCCCACCCCATTGGCGCTCATGCAGTCCCAAACAAACACGGAGCCCCCTCCATACCTAGATTTCACTGTTGGCTGAATACTTTTCTCATTTAAGTCGGTAGTTTTCATCAGACCTAAATAAATTATATATTTCCTCTCATCGCTGAATATAACTCTGTTCCGAAATTCGGGGGTACCATTTTTATATTTTTTATATTGTTACGCGAAGATCAGACGCAGCTTTTTATTCACTTTGTTAATAAACAGTTTTCTTCGGGGTTTTCTTCCGTGAAATCCTTCTCCATAAAGAACGTTTCCTACTGTACCTGTTGATACCTTTTTACCCATTTTTTCTTCCACTTAGTCAACGAATTTACTTATCACAGGATGTTTCTTAATTTTTCGAATAATAACACGTCTTTCCCTTTGCTTAAGCTTACTAGATCGACCGGTCCTTGCAGCATTTTTGATATCTTTTCTCTCAGCGAATCTATCGATCACCTCCTTTACAGTTGACCACGCCCGACTTACCAAAGATCCAATTTTCCGCAGCAATTTACCATGCTTATGCATATTTATTATTATTTTTCGTTCCTCTTCAGTTGTTTCCACTTGTTTACGACCCATTTCGATAACACTGATTTTCATTTAACTTTTTTCAACTCAAAAATACAACTTCTGATATCTGTCGTACGTCAATAGGCTTTACACAACGTCACTAACTAGTTCCCGTTAGTTAAACTGCCGTTATTACAATGTTTTACGTGGAAACATGAGAGTATGCGAATAATTTTCGAAGGTAAAACGGAGGATAGTTCTTAAATTTTGTTCTTTTTCTTTAATTACTATTCACATCAAATGAAATGTTATTGTTATAATATTTATTGTATAGTACTGTATTAAATAAATATATGATGCAATACTTCAAATTGCAAATTCAATAATATGAGTTTTTTACTTTCTTTTCGGACACCAGCAAGTGTGCGAATACTTTTTGGATTACCTGTATATTTTTCCGTACGCTTTATCCTTCCGAGAAGATGGATGATGTTACGAACCGCCATCTGTGCAACATTTTTTTGAGATCAAGCCTTGTTATGTTTCGCGTGCCAAACCCGCCAGATAGCTTAGCCTGGTGTGGGTTTTGGGACGGCCCTTACCTCCGGGGTACCGCTCGCACAAAACAACAAAAATAGCATAGACAACGACAAAACATATTTAGGGAAGGTGAGGGTGTGAACTAAGTTTCGGGGAATGAAAAATCTCAATCACATACTAATTCCAAAATCTGATTTTCATTTTACTTACAAATACAGTAAACAACAAAATTCTTTTTAATATTTATGTTTTGCAAAGTATATTTAAAAAATAGCAGTCAATCTTATTGTCACTTTTTGACAAATCCAAATTTTGCAAATAACTCTAACAATTTCGACTCTCAGACGCACTTAATTATAGTAGTGGCCATCAATTTTCGAATGATAGTGGCGGATTTGTTGCCTTTTAGTTTGTGAACAAGCTTATTAACGCTTATTACTGTAATACCTAATGAACGTAAAAAAAAATTGTTGGGTCTAATGCCACGACGCATGAAACATTCGCCTAACACTATCTGTTTGATAATAGTCTTTAAAATTGAACCGCACATGTACAAGAACTGCCGTCGGACAGCCCTTCAATTACAAATTCAACGGTTTCAAACCAAGATCCAAGAAACAACAACTTTGTCACAATCGTTTCCAGGTAAACAAGGGGTTTCTTCAAGCTCACTTTCTTTCTGAAAATCACTACCCTCATACACAAACCTCCAAGCAGAGATGAGTGAGGTATCCGATCAGGAATTTACTCTTCTTCCTCAGTCTCATCGCTGATTTCGCACCCTGGAAAGTGTGTTCTAAGCAGCACTTCCAATTTGTCGTGAAAGGTGGTCGTCATCCCTCCATCTGGAGTTCTTAGTGGTGTTATATGCTCTTGGTAGCCTTTATACAGAGCTTTCTGCACCCTGGCAGTCTCTGGGATGCTATTGAGACTTTCGCAGAAGGCACTGTAAGAAGGCCCGCTGTAAGGCCATTTTGATAGCCTTCCCAGTCTGTACACTTTGGTTGCCTGTACTTTACCCCTATTACAATATCTTTTCCTAGTTCGAAGTTTGTATGCCTATGATTAGAGAAAGAAGCGATTAGTAGGACATTCCACTTCTTCACTAAACGCGCTCCATTGTTTGACACCCACGTAAGATCTAGTACTTCCTGCCTGTTAGCTGTCAGGAAAGTTGGCGTCTTGCCCTTATTTGCTATAGACAAATTGCTGTTCAGGAGGAGGTCTAAGAGTAACTCACCTCTAGTGTTGTCGTCACTACTCTCTCATGCTGTGTAATGAGCGTTGGCATCGCATCCAACAATCAACATTTTGTTCTTCCTTCTGCAGTGGTTAACGAGTCCCTTCATATTGTTGCTTGGAACTTGATCCTCATCCCCTGGAAAGTAGGCTGAGGCAAATACCATCTCCGCTATTCCTCCTTCGATGGGGAACTGTACTTGGACTGCCACTGTGCCCCTATTGGTGTATTCTGGAATCAGAAGAAAGTTAATATTTGTGCTAATTACTATCGCCGCCCTCGGGTTTTCTTCCCCTGCGGCCCAAATTAACTTACTATTTTTTGTGTTCAGGCCATTTATTCTGCCTTTATTTACCCAGGGCTCTTGTATTAGCCCCAATTTATAGGTGCCCGAGGCAAACCTGCGGCTTACTTCCGCCGAGGCAGCTTTGGCATGATGCAGGCTCACCAGTAGACACCTTATTTTCCTTTTTTCGGTTGGTTGGGAGCCGCTAGGACCTGGTGTTGCCTCCATGTCGACTCCACTGTCCTCCGTATTGGTAATTGGAGTGACTACAGGCTCCGGTGTTTTCCCGCCTGACTTTTTGACGGTCAGCTCAACTTGCCCAAACCGGAAGCTAATGTTGCCATCTCCGTCTGCTATTTTGGTAGCAGAGGCCTGGTCCGCCGCTACTATTAGCATGGCGCACTTGCATTTATTTTCCCTGAAGAGGGCTCTCCAGGATTTAACGTTGAGGTTCACATTCTGACGTTCTACGAAAGCCAGGATCCTCTCCGTAGGCAGGTCCGCTGCATTTGAGAAGTAGCCAACAATGGTCTTACTATTAGGAATCAGTGATTCTTTCGTGGTCCATAGGTTGCCCCTATCCACGGCCTTATATTCGGGGCCTACGCTCTTATCCACTCCGCCGTTGGTTTGTCCTTGCAGTGGAGGGACACGTAACCTACTTTGTAGGTGATGCTGAGGAAGTGAGGGGCAACGCCTCTTTCCTCCAGAGCATTCTGTATTTTGTCCATTTGGTCAGTCGTGAGAAGTCCTTGAAGTCCATTATGACCGCCATTTTCACACTCTGCAAGGCTCCGCTATAGGTTACTTGTCGTTGCCTTTTGCTGGGTTCAGAGTGTTTTGGGGCCACGTCGATGCCCCTTATTTTCTTTAGTTGTCGTTTACGTATCGTTTGCATTTTCCACAAAAAAAGGGTGAATTCGCAGTAGACTCGATGATTTCAAGAATACCTCCACGTGTCTGCTGTTGCTGCAGTTTAATTAAAAGTTACACAGGATTTATATCCTATAAACTACAAAGCTTCCTGTAAATTTTCGAACTGATACGATGTCCCTGTCAGAAGCTATCACGACTCAAAATAAAATTCTTTGCCTTCTTTAAAATTCTACCTCATCGTGCTAAAAATTCACAAATACTTACCTTGACCAAGCCAAATACATGTTCAATTTCATTTCGTATTTGTGTTTTCTTTTCGAATGTGATTTCTTATAAGATCACTTAAATGCCTGTCAGCGCCAAAGAGTGATAACTAAATTTTGTGCATCCTGAAAATTTCTGTTCGATTGGATGACGCAATCGTGGTTTGTCATCACTGAATCTTTTCAAGTATTAAGCTTAGTACTATGTTCGATTTCACGTGAAATTTTCATACGAATTTTCACGTGAAATCTATTTCGGCGAAAATTTAGCTTGAAAATAGTTGTACTCAGTTTTTAGCATGAAAAGTTGCTTAGAAGTTGCTTTCGCTTGAAAATGCAGATCATTTCACGCCAATATAGTATGTACAGTTCATTCTTTCGAGCTAAAAAGTGACATTTTGTTGTTAGAATTTGAAAATTGAATTGGGCAAATGTCTTTCCAATAAGATTTTAAGATTATCATTTTATCCGTCAGAAATGATAAATGTCTCCACTTTCCTCCATTTACAAAATTTTCGCTCGATAGAATAACCAGATAATGGAGACATGTCAAAATTTAGCTTCACGATTAACTCAGTACCAGCCTTTAAGGAAAATATAACTTTTCGGACAAAGTGATTCTAATATTAATTTAAAAGTTATCTTTTGTACATGCAATGCACAAGCCAACAAATGAGCCTTGACGCTGGAAAAATTAAGAAATTTATTTGAATTGCAACTTTTAGAAATTTCCATCGCGTTACTAAAATTCACACCAAATATCTGATTCTCGAGTGATATCGTCTGACATAACCTCAAATACATTTTACTAAATGCTTCAAAATTATTATAAAATTTAATAAATTCCGAGAGAACAGTTGAAATTATTTGAAAATAACTGAATCAAAGTCATAATACTTCTGTCAGATTAGTATAACTTTCAGAAAAATTGTTTTTCCATAAGCAAATGAAAATTTAATTGACTTAGTCGTATCAGTCCGTAAGTCTCTGGTCTACATTTTCAATCACATTCATTCCTACCTAATAATAAATAATTCAAATCCAACATTTTTGTTATTGATTTTCAATCCATCCTTCGAATTAAACTTTCTTATATTCCAACAGAAGTATTGCTTTTCTTCAGTAAGGTTTATAATTTTTTTTTCCAATATTGAAGTCGGTTTGTTTTTGTCAATACCCTTATCACGCTGATGAAAAAAAATGCAAAGTTATATTCTTTTTATACGTCGAGCGAGAGTAGACAAGATGTAAAATTAGAAATGGTTGTTGGGATGAAAATGTGAAAAAGAAAAGTGTTTTTGACTTTTGACATCGTTTTGGGGTTGTTTTTTTTTTAAATAAATTCTAGATATACGAGTGTTACATTTCAGTAAGCCAAGAAAATGAAAATATTTGAAATGTCAAATAAATAGCTAGTTTGAAAATAAAACTTAGCAAAAAACAATGTGTTCCTTGCAATAAAATTTAATAAGTATTTTATTATATTAAAATAAACGAAAATACTGAAAAAATGTACTGAAGACAACTATATTCTTTATTTTATCATTCTTGATGAATATACATACTTGGCCTATGTTATCGCGTTTTTCCCACCTAAGTGTTTTTCTCACCCTTTAACGTTTTCTTGTCGCTATATTGACAGAGAAATTCTGGGGAATATAACACTGCAGCCAACTGTTTCAGTTGACATTACTTATCAAAATACGTTCCTTAGAGTGCACGAGTACGAACTCCACTGATTTGACAAGTGTTCGTACTCTAGATGTTGTTGTTTCGCGTGCATTACCGCTATTTTGCACAACTCTGGATGCAAAAAATCGCACCTATTAATAATAGTGTAATAGCAATATATCGTGCAGAAGATAGAAATATTATAGCTATCTAATAAGAAATGTTAATATATGAATGCATGTTTCATTTGAAAAAGCGAATTTCCCTTCAAATTTTTGAAATGTTAATATTTGCTGTTAATTGGTCGTTATCATTGCAGGATCATTCCCATTTGCAAATCTAATGACATGATCGCTTAGTAAAGAAATTACAAAAATTACAAATATTGTCATAGCTGGCAGTCCATTCATGATTTTTTTTACGAAATTCCTATGACATTTGGCTTGCATTAAGGTCCATTTATTGTATTCCTTCTTGTAGACATTCTTGTGAAATTCGTACACGATAAAAACAATTCATTTATTGCATGAACTTCCTTTTGATTTCATGACTGGACCGGAAGTTATAGGGAAAAAACTTTATTTTGCTGAGCAAATGTACAAGATTTACAGAACAAAAATCACTATACCTGGCAACTCTTTTCTAATACTGTGTGAATTTAGTTAAAATGTGATAGCTGAATCGGAAGTTATAGGCCAAAAAGTAGTTAGATTACCATAGGGTTGCCCGCATTTCAAAATCACTACCACACTTCGTCCTAGTTATTACCAACATGTCCTGTAAATTTCATGATGATCGGATTATTCGTTCGTCAGTTCTCGTGAACAGAAGTTTTGAGTGCTGAAAATAGAGGTAATTTGATGATGGGCCGCCGTTCTTATGCAAATCGGAATTTTGAAAATTCCAGTTCGACATGATGGACAAAGGTTGATATTTATCAATGATCTAAATTTTTTGTCAAAAAACAAAATATTTTCAGAATTTGCCTACTTTTAAGCACTCAGCACCCACACACGGCTCAAAATTTCCAATTCTTTATCGTAGGCAAGCTTAAAACATAATAAGTTTTCATTACTTATTTTTAATACTTATTTTTAACAAAAATTTACACTGCATGGATATATAGGAGTATCATTTTTTTGAGTCCCTTCAAAAATCCATATGAATTTAGCATCTTGAACGGACGCGGAAAGTGCCCGTAGAACAATTTCTATTAGCTAAAACCTCTCTTGAACGGACACCAAGAAGATGATGCAATCACTATACGCAGCAAAGTCAATCCAAAAGTCAGCAAAAATGCTTCTGTGTGCATTTGTTGAAGTTTGCAGTTGCTTACAACAACGAACGAAGCACGAAGCACATTGCTTTTCATATCAGTTAGCTTAGTAAATTGCTCACGGTGTTGTATTAACTAGTATACAGTGTAGTATTCGCGTTTTGTTAGTATAAAATGACGACGAAACGGAATCGGTTGACACTAAAAGAAAAAGTTGAAATAATAAACGTTTACAAAAGACAAAAACTTAGTGTCCGCGAACTTTCAAAAATGTTTAAAATCGGAAAAACTCAGGCTGCAGATATTTTAAAGAATCGTGGTAGTTTAGAAGAAATATTTCACTCAAATTGTAACATCAATGAAAAGAGGAGTTTTTTAAAAGATGACGGGTTACAAATCGACAAAAGATGCTATGAATGGTTCCTCAAAGCTAGAAACAAAGGAATTCCTTTGTCAGGTACAATGAATTTCATAGCTTACAGCGATTTCTTTGATTTTGCTTTTTAGGACCAATAGTTCGCGATAAAGCAAAACAAATTGCTACGAACCTTGGCTTGGAAACCTTTTCTGCATCTGCAGGGTGGCTAGAGCCGTTCCGTACTCGACATAATATTAGCTTTAAGGCAATTTCAGGAGAAGCATCTAGCGTTAATTCTGTCGATGTCGAATCATTTTTACAAAGGCTTCCATCCATTATTCAGGGCTATTCAGCCCGAGATATATACAATGCCGATGAAACGGGATTGTTCTTCCGCGCATTGCCTACCAAAACCTTAACGCTTAAAAACGAGCGCTGTTTCGGGGGAAAGTTATCGAAGGAAAGAATAACGATACTACTTTGTGCGAATATGGCTGGTGAAAAGGAAAAAATTCTTGTAATCGGTAAATGGGCCAGGCCAAGACCATTTAAAAACATTAACATCAATGATTTGCCAGTATCCTATTTGTCCAACAGCAAAGCATGAATGACTGGTGAAATAATGACAAATTGGCTTAAGATTTTAGATCGAAAAATGGGACGAGAAAATAGAAACATATTATTGTTTTTGGACAATGCCGCATCACATCCGACGCATTTACAATTTAAAAATATTAAGCTAATTTTTCCACCCCCGAACTGCACATCAGTCTGCCAGCCATTAGACCAAGGTGTTATAAAATCGCTGAAAGTTTTTCACAGGATGCAAATAGTGAAGCAAATTTTGCTGAATATAGACACCGCTAGTTCGGCACATGATCTTGCAAAAAGCATTAACTTGCTAGATGCGATATATTTCATAAAAAATGCTTGGGAAAGTGTTACAAAGGACACAATTCGTAACTGTTTCCGCAAAGCAGGCTTTTTTCAAGACAATACTGAAAATTCTTGTTCTGAACAGTTTTCTGCAGAAGACGATATACCACTAGCTGTACTGGCTGAAATGGGTAACGCACTTACACCAGAAATTTTAAACAATTCAAGCATCGAAACCTATTTCGGAATTGACAGTGAATTGTCTTGTGAAGATGTAGAGGAACATGCAGACGCCATCGAGGAATTACAAGTTTCAGATGAGTCAGACGAAGAACCACTAGTTCCAGATGTTGGGACATATAGCGAAGCGAGCAACATTTTACATAAATTGCAAAATTTTGCGAGAAATCAAGGGGACTATTATGCATACAATCTTTCGTCAAATTTAAAATCCCACTATCAAGATGTTGGAATTCGTGAAATGGTTCGTCAATCCACATTAAGGCGGCTTTAGATATGCGGTGTTTGTCAAACACCTCCTATTCGCCAAATACCGAACACCTAGTCACGTCATTTGGCTTGGTGATTGCGAAATGACAAGCATATTGAATTAGACATTCGGGCATTGCCGAATGTTTGCCAAAACTGGAACATGTACGAGCTGCTCGTTGTTTTTCACTCCCGCCATTTTATTGTAAAAAATAACGAAATACTTGCTGCATCTCTGAGTAAATAATTAAATAAATTTATGTCATTTAATATGGATTTGAAAAACGCAAAAAAAGGAGCTGCATATGTAGTGGTAACTTGTGCTAGGCTAACTTTGCAAAATGCAAAGAAAAGAAGAAATAGAAGGTGGTGGATGACGAGCGTTAACAAAAGTAGAACAGTGTAAGTATCCCAACATTTCAAAAAGGTGCCTACTCATTAATACAGGCTCATTAATTGTCAAAATTAATGAAAACTGTGTACCGTATATTATGTAAAATATACTTTTTTGAAGGTACAATGCAACAAACTTACTTGTGGACTTATTGAGAGAACCAAGTGGACAGTTCGAACATTTTTGCAGGATGTCTTCCGCAGACTTCAACTACCTTCTTCAAAAAGTTGAAGCAATATATATATATAATAGTGATAATAAAGTCATGCTAAGCTGCGATAAATTATCGCCACAAAAATATTCTACCTTCAAAACAACATTACGCAAAAAATATGTTGCTTACCGTGCCAGAAAATTTTTACTCGCGCCACACAGTTTGACACTTTTCAGTATTTATCATCAACCGCAACAAATACCGAATGTCTAAAGCGGGGATCCGAACATACCCAAACACATTGCTCGTCTACTTTGATTTGGTTGAAAGTTCCACAAACTACGGGAATAGCGAGCACCCGAATGTTTGTGCTCGGCCTAGGGCAAGCACTAGGCGAGCAACCCAACCACACATGCGAAGTTTGCCAAACTAGGTGCTCGGTATTTGACAAACACCGCATATTTAAAGCCGCCTTTAAATGAGTTTTTTTCTCCAAAATAATTTATGTATATGTACGTACAAGTCCATGGTTGCTAATGTTTAATTTGCCTTTACATGTTTTTGTTGATTTTGAACTGAATTTTTTTTTGGAAAGAAATAAATTTTTGTTACTTAGTTATAATAAATAAACACATTTGTATACAAAAGTAAACCGTTTTTTTCGAGGAGTTAACTGCTACTAAAAATTCCTTTTGAGCGGACGCCCCTCTTTAACGGACAATTTTTTCGGTCCCGTGGGTGTCCGCTTAAGAGAGATTTCACTGTATATATATATATATATATATATATATATATATATATATATATATATATATATATATATACATATATATATATATACATATATATATATATATATATATATATATATATATATATATATATATACATATATATATATATATATATATATATATATATATATATATATATATATATATATATATATACATATATATATATATATATATATATATATATATATATATATATATATATATATATATATATATATATATATATATATATATACAGTGCCGTGCAAAACATTAGCAGCGCATAGTGTGAGATAATGAAAATGCAAAAAAATGGAAGAAAGTATTTATTTTCAGATTTTCTTTTTCTTTATTCTTGTTAAGTACAGTGAGGTTAAGTAAATAAAAACGAAAGAAATTTTTTCTACGACCAAAACTATAATTTTTTTCAAAATTTTATACTCCATTCATTTTGCGCGCGTGCAAAACAACAGCAACGCTTGTGTCAACTTTGCTAAAATAACGGGAATTATAAGTTGGTTCAAATTTGTTAAGTTTACATGGTAGTCTGCAGTGATAAATAACCAAATTAGTTTAATTTTGGTACCGCTCGTAAGTAATTGGTTAGATTTTGCAAATCGTTTAAAATATGGCACCTACGAAATATAGTAGTGAATTTAAATTAAAACTAGTTCAAGAAGTACAGGCTAGAAATACGCAATTCAGCGTTCATATGGCATCAACAGATCAATCGTAAGTCGAATACTAGCGAAATTTCGGGAAACAGGGCACACAGAGACGATACATACAGGTGGTCGACCGAGTGCAACAACAGAAAGGGAAGATCGGAAAATACTTTCCATAATCAAGAATGACCCATTCACACCCGCACCGGAAATTATCAGGACCTTGAATCCAACAGTTGACCCCAGCACTGTACGATGGCGAGCTATACAGAGTAATTTACGTGGTTATGGTCCTGCAAAAAAGCCTTTATTGACAAAGAGACATGTTAAAAACAGGTAAATTTACCAGCTTATTTCATGGCTTATGCTATTTGAGACATCGATTTTTTAGATTAAAATTTGCTTTGGATCACATTAATTGGTTGATTGCGAAGTGGAGAACTGTTCTGTTTAGCGATGAGAGCAAATTTAACCTGTTCAATTGCGATAGAATTCGTTTTGTTCGAAGGCCAAAAGGAAAACGGCTTGACCGACGACATTGCATACCTACAGTCAAACACGGAGGGGCAGCTTTATGGTGTGGGGTTGCTTTTCGGCTAGTGGAGTTGGTCCTCTTTCTGAAATCAACGGTATAATGGATCGTTGATGAATGATCCTGACAAGTTCTGTTACATTTGTGGTGAAATTACTTTTATAAGTCAACGGAGAAATTTAACACCATTTGTAAAAAAATTGTATGAAATTTATTTTGGCTTTCCTGTTGGACAACAAAATAAACAGTGGTTTTCTCATATCTGTTGTGTAACGTGCGTGAGACTTCTGACGGGATGGGCAAAAAGATCTCAGTCTATGCCTTTCGGAATTTCTATGATTTGGATGAAACCTACAGACCATTCATCAAACTGTTATTTTTGTCTTACTAATACAAAAGCTATTACAATTAAAACTAAAAAATAAGTTAAGTATCCTGACGTGTTATCTGCCAAAAGACCGATTCCTCATAGTGAAAATCTACCTATACCCGAGCCACCTCAGCGATCCGATCTATCAACTGAATCAGAAGAAGCTAATAATACCAGTATCGATCCTTATTTTCAAGTAGCTTCCTCATCGATTTGTCTCAATGAAGACAAAAAACCACGTCTACTGTATCAAGGAGATCTCAATGATTTAGTTCGTGATTTACGTTTGTCAAAGCAACAGGGAGAACTATTGGAGTCTAGATTAAAAGGATAGAATTTATTGCAACCAAACACAAAAATAACTCTTTTTTGGCATCGAGACCAAGAGCTGAAAAGTTTTTTCTCACAGGATAACGATCTGATATTTTGTAACAATCTTTGTAACGGTATAAATGTTTTGCGGATACAATACAAAATTGAACAGTGGCGTTTATTTATCGATGCTTCAAAAACAAGTTTAAAGGCTGTTCTGTTACATAATGGAAACAAACTTCCTTCCCTACCGATAGGTCACGCTGCTAACATGACAGAATCGTATGAAAATATGAAATTCATTTTGGAAAAGTTCGAATATAACAAACATCAATGGAAACTTTGTGGAGATTTAAAAGTTGTTGCCCCTCTTTTAGGATTGCAACTTGGGTATACAAAATTCTGGTGTTCTATTTGTGAATGGGACAGTAGAGATAGAAAAAATCGTTTGGATTGTGTACCAATTTTTGTCTATCGTGACACTGAAGAAAAGGGCAGATTACCCTCAAAATATGGATATATGTCGAGTAATTAAAATAAATCTAGCTTCAAAAGGAAAAAAAATGGTTTAAATTAAAATAGAAAAAATCATTATTTCAAGAAAAATTGGCCCAAAAGACAATGTCTTACTCCAGGACTGAAAAATGTGAAACATGCTCCTTTAGTAAAACCTGGCGATATATTTTTACCATCTCTCCATATAAAACTTGGCCTGCTGTAAAATTTTGTGAAAGCAATGGATCGAGATGGTGCTGGATTTTTATACCTAAAAGGAAAATTTCCCAAAATCAGTGACGCCAAAATTAAAGATGGCATATTTGTAGCTCCCCAAATCAGACAAGTGGTACACGATGAATCATTTAAAAAAAATCTCCACAATCTAGAAAAACCAGCTTGGGAATCATTTATAAAAATCACCAAAAATTTTTTCGGAAATTACATCAAATGACTTCGAAAATATACTAGAGGAACTTTTAGTTAACTATAAGGCATTAGGTTGCAATATGTCCCTAAAAAATACAGTTTTTACATTCACATTTGGACTTTTTCCCCACAAATTTGGGTGCCGTTAGTGATGAACACGGTGAAAGATTCCACCAAGATATTTTTACAATAGAAAAACGATACCAAGGAAAGTGGAGTCCAAGTATGCTGGCGGATTATTGTTGGGGATTACAACGCGACGTTTCTGATGCAAAGTATAGGAGAAAGTCATAAAGCAATTGTAACATTGATTATAATCTAATTTTTGTTAAAAATTTGCAGTCAAAAAATAATAAAAAATTCATATTATAATAAAAATATTCGTATCTAAAATATTTGACTACTAATTCTACTTTACTTGACCTAGTTCTTAACAAAATCAGCTACAATTTTTCTTGTCACACGCAAAAGATGATTTTTTGTTTACCAGTGTTACCAAAGAAGTCTACCTACTTCAGCTCACAGACTGGCAACGGGTTGTTAATGCGCGAATGTAGTGAATTCGTGTTCTTTTTTCAAACACATCAAATCACTCAGATATTTATATTCCATTGTGTTTACTTTGTGCTTCATGATTACTGTCAAAGTAAGGATTCAATTATATTCGATGGAGAAATAAACGGCTGTGTGACTCGATTATATTCCGTTTTGTATTTTTCCATGGCATTTGATTTGTTAGCCTAATTTTATTTCGCTAGTTCGTCGTTTACACTAGATATCATATCTTTTATTTGCATAGCTATATTGCATACATTTAATGCAAGTACAGCTTATAATTCAATTTAATAGTTCTACCCTATTCCAGGTTAGAATATTATATTTCAGACAAATAAATTCAATTTTCATCCAAAAAGTAACATGACGATCAACTAAAAAAAATTATGTCAACTTATTTGCACAGGTATTGATTTTTTTTTCCAACCTATAATCAATTTCCTAATAAAACCTTCATGAAGTGGATATCGTACAAGTGCACTATGTGACTCGATACATTGCGCCACGTGTTTATTCGTGGAAATAGTGGGGTCGATAATATGCTATCTGATATCCATCATGCACATAAGGGCTATGGAAGGCAGGTGCATCGACAGCATGATAGCCTGGTGTCAGGTAGGCCCTGAATGATATCAAAGCACTCACACATGTACATACATATATGAATTTGTAAAACTCATTTCAAAGCGAGTCAAAAGTTTGAGTAATTCTATAAAATGAGTTGTCATTAATCCACGCTTTTTTTTAGTTGCCATTCAATTTAATCGAATTGATAGGTTGAAATGATTCGGTAATTTTTCGATAAAAGCTTTGAAAATTAATTGGATGTGACGATTGCTTTTCAACCACCATGATACTCACATGCTATTGAAAATGTAGGTGAGTGATGACCTACCCAACGGGAATCGCGGTAATGTATGCTGGCGTAATGCATGAATCAAACAATGCTAGTAATGCAAATTTCCGATTTCCAAAGCTATTTTCCAGCAATTATAAGATATACTCGTAAATATGACTTGGAACATGGGGAATGCTGCAAGGGAGAAAGCTCATATGTTATAAGTCCAAGACTGGACAATGAACGTCACTCGCAGAAACAAGGGGAAAAGAACTTGCGAGCATACATCGGTTATGGGTAGTCTGCTATATAAAGCGGAAAGATGAAAATTTCGGAGCATTTCAAATCACAGGTAAAGGTTAGTACGCTGCCGAGCCTGAATTCCTGTCCCCCTTTAAAATGCATGGGAAAAGAGTGACGGAATTCCGGACCTGAATTTTTTTTCAGGTCACTTGAGAAAATCGGTACTCTGCCCGTCCTGAAACGTTGCCTGAAAAGTGTCAGAATTTCAGTGTTGCTTTTCGCTCGTAGGTGGCTCTGCAGCACAAGTGGAGAGTTTTTTCAGGCACGAGGTGCCTGAATTAAATGGTCTGCTATTTATTTGGTCACGGAAAGCAATCATTTTGGCCATTTTGACCGCGCGTCAAATTTGAATTTTGTTTGAAAATTTGAAATTTGTTGTACGTCGGAACTTTCTGTCTTCTAATTTTATGCGTAGGATAGTTCGTGCAGAACTTGAAGCAATGATTTTCCAGCACATTTGGTTTTTTTGGCAGATACGTTTGCTAGGAAGCACTTTAATTAGTTGGTTGGTTAATTGAATTAGTGCGACGTTATAAAAGATCTGTTCGCGTACTTCAGCAAACTGCAGCAGTAACATAATTTGGCAGCTGGCTTCTTTTTGCTGCAAAATTTCGCTTGAAGCAATTATGCGAATCTATTTGAATATATTATAATAAAGGGTGTTTTTTTAAGAGGTTGCCGATTTTTTTTTTTAATAAAACACATAAAAAATTATGAAATGACCAACATTTATTTTTTATTTGGTAGATAATTTTTTGGCATTTAACATTTAAACGCAATTTCTGGCATATGGCCACCACGACTATTTTTCACAAATGTCATTCTAGAGGTCCAATTTTCGACCACTTTTTGAAGCATTTGAGGGCGTATATCAGCAATGACACGTTGAATATTGGTTTCTAAAGCGTCAATCGATTGAGGTTTATCCACGTAAACCAATGATTTCACGTATCCCCACAAAAAGTAATCGAGTGGCGTTAAATCGCACGAACGCGGAGGCCAATTCACCGGACCATTTCTCGAAATAATGTTGTCGTTGAAAGTTTCTTTCAACAAGTCGATTGTTTCACGAGCTGTATGGCAAGTGGCACCGTCTTGTTGAAACCACATTTTGTGCATATCCATATCTTCAAGATTTGGCAACAAAAACTCATTTATCATGGTTCTGTATCGATTTCCATTCACGGTAACGCGTCGTCCTTCCTCATTTTTAAAGAAATATGGACCGATGATTCCACCAGCCCATAGACCGCATAAACAGTACATTTATCAGGATGCATCGGTAATTTTTGAACGGCGTGTGGATTATCTTTGCTCCAAATGCGACAATTTTGCTTGTTCACGTATCCATTTAACCAAAAATGCGCCTCATCACTAAAGAGAATTTTACGGTAAAAAAAATGGATCTTCGTTCAATTGATTAAATGACCAATCACTGAATTCACGGCGCAAACGATGGTCGTGTGGCTTCAATTCTTGCACCAACTGAATTTTGTATGGCACCAAACCCAAATCTTTACGTAAAATTTTCCATAAAGTCGATGGATAAAGTGCAATTTGCTGAGCACGACGGCGAATCAATAAATTGTCGTTTTCTTCGACACTGGCTGCAACGACAGCAATATTTTCTTCTGTACGCACTCTTCTCATTCTTGTCGGTGGCTTGGCATCCAAAAGCGTGAATGTAGACCGAAATTTGGTAATTACGTTCTTTATGGTGGTCTCTGATGGACGATTATGAGCACCATAAAACTCACGAAGTGCTCTATAAACATTTTTAGTTGAACACTGATTTTGAAAATAAATCTCCACGATTTGAAAACGTTGTTCTGGAGTTAACCTATTCATAATAATTTGCCAAACAATACTGAGTAGAAATGTCACTTAAAGCTGTCAAAATAATTGTCATACAATAGAACGACATCTATCGGAAAAACAAACCTCCTAAAAAAACACCCTTTAGATTCAGGTACGCGAACAGACCTAAAGTTTTCAACACCGCATGTGTACGCGCTATGAAATGCATGGATGGAAATTATGTATTCGTGTGAAGGAAATATATATCAAATAAACAATTATTAAATAGATTACATAATTGTTTTACTTCGAAAAACTACGCCTATTTTCATTCAGTCTAATTGAATTTAAAGTGAAAGTAGTTTTTAAAATTTGCTACTAGAACTTGGTTTCTTTCATACACTTTGGTTTGGTTCATAATATAGCAGTATGATGAGGCAGCAAACCTGAATGAATTTAAAATTGAAGAGCTGAAAGAAGCATTGATGGAATAGTAACATAGTATTTCACATGCAGTTGGTAGATTGTAAAGGTTATTTTCAAAGAAAGCTAATTTCTAAATCCCATGCCGCCAAAGTTGAGAGCAATTAACTGTCACTTTGTAATATTCTACACTTCTCTACACGAAAATTTTTCCGTGTAGAAATAAATAGCACAACGAGTGTCCGGAATTCAGGCTCGCCAGCGTACTAACCTTAAGTACAATGCATGAGTCCCCCTAGCAAAGATACCTAGCAAAGAGCATGCGCTATTGGAATTTCCAATGAGCGTCACAATCACTCAGCATGCAAAAACCACACATGCTGAGATACGATCGGCTGCCGGCCAAAGCTTTAATTTGTATTCACCGTAGATGACGGAAATACGAGAATACGATGTCGTACTTTTCAAATAGCTCTTATACATAAAGCTATAAGGCTAAGAGCATAAGTTTCCCCTTCTATAAATCTTCCCAGCCTAGGACATGCAATGTTAAAAAGAAACAACATGTAATGGTCCGGTAATGCTTCCACACATTACGCGAAATGCTTACCGAATATACCCGTAAGCATTATTTTTCCCGTTGGGTAGTGATTAATCTATTTGCAATTGGATTAAATGTGATACGTAGAGTTCTAGGTGATTTCGATATATTTGTTAGGGTAATTGTCTTAATTCAGTTTAATGAAATTAAATTTGAAAGCTTGTGATATGAGTAGAAACGAAATCACTATGCTTAAAGCAATCAGGACGTAACACAATATGGAAACGAAAAGTAAATACTTAGGATTGGAACAGGTGAAAGACATCCAATATTAGATAGGCAGATCAAAACTAACGATTTAGATGAATACGAAAGATTGCCGTCAAATCGTAGATAAAGCAAGAAATGTAAAGAAAAAATGTCCTAAATGTAATAGCAGTAAGAATGCTGACTCTAAGGACTGTCATTTCGTATTTCCGACTAATGTCCGAAAGTGAATAAACAAAAATAAAAGTGTTGATGCTATTTTAATGCAGTACCAGGGACCATGGACAGGAAATTTATTTTGAAATTTGAAGTTCTGGATCTTACCAAATAATATTTTTTTAAGAATTCGAACAAAGAATTTAAAAATTTATCTGTCTTCTTTAATAAGATAAATATACACCTAAAGAGTGACATAAAAAACTCATGATAAATCTTAAACATGCCGAACCAATACCTTCCATTTCAATTAAATCGAAAAAAGTGCAAACGAAACCAAGGATTCATTTATTCAACATGCTTCAACGGGCTCTCGTCCGTGAACAATTAAAATAGTACTAACCACAATCTCACCACTATCACCTGAATTTCTCATAAAACTTTTATTTTCTGACTTGAAGACATTTACGTCGATTTTCTCATCCGCTTAAATACACACTTTTCGCATCCTCTGTTTAAATGGTTAGTGCCAGTGCAATAAGGACGAGTGCTAAAATCACTCTTTGGGCTGCCTCATGAAATGTAATTTTCAGTTGAAGAAACAAGGAGTCATAGTCAAGTTCGTGACAGTTATCATCCACTATCGTCATAGTCGTTGTCTTCATCGTCTTCTTCGTCACTTTCACTAAGCATTTCTTTACTGCCGTGTAGTCTATTTGACTTCCATCATCCACTTCTAATGAGGTTTGCTCTCGTCTGTGTTTTCATAGACCGGAGTACGGTCATTTTTAAATAGCACTAGACGCAATGGAGAGTTGGTTTTGATGTAATTATGAATGTTTTGAAATGTAGAAGTCAAGAGCCTGGGTTTGTTTATGATTTTTCGAGAAGAAATTGTAAAGCTTCTTGCTTCTTGACTTAATGGAAAATTCGAGCTGATATTTTGATTGAAAAAATTCATTTGGCTTAAATTATGTCTGTTTTCTAAATTTAAGCTAATAACATGGAAATTAACTGCTTTTTTTTTCTAATTCCAGGTAAGTCGAAATGACTATTTAACGAGGAAATGTGTTAACCTTCGTAATGTAAGTATATGCTGTTCACTTTATCATCACATCATATACTCCGAAAAAAGATGGACAGAATTACGTATTAAGAAAATAGTAAATGGTGGAGGTGTATTGATTGCTATACGCGAACCTCTTCATGGAGCACTCCGTCGTAACTTTCATCCTTCTCCTCCTGTTGAATGCGTGGTGGTTCGTACTTGTTTTCCTAATAACCTTCACTTGATAATTTTCTTTGTATATGTTCCTTATAACAGTTCTTGTGTTTTACCAAGTTTTTTTTACCAAGTTATCTTCTTACCTTCATAATTTTTTTTCTTTTGACCCATTAATCATCTGTAGCGATTTTAATATGCCTTCTATTGACTGGGATCCGGTTTCAAATTGCATCAAGTCTAATAATCTGCTCTCCATAGTACTTTCTTCTTTCCTTTCCCTTAACTCCCTTTCGCAGATTAACACTACGCGTAACTTGAATGCTCGTATTCTTGACCTTATCCTAACTAATATTCCCTCTACTTCTATATCTGTCTCCACCGTGTTCCATCCCTATGTTAAAGTGCGTTGAAAGCCTTCCGAGCTCTTTCTGCTGCATTGTAAGTCCATAGTAACTTCGACTCCAGTATCAGCCGTAAGTACCTGACCCTCTGGTTCAAGTTAATAGAGACCCCATTCAATTTAGGTAACTCAAAACCAAGAACTTTGTACTTCCTTGTAAACATCACTAGTTTCGTTTTATTAGGATTCACATTCAAGCCGCACTCACGACTCCAACTTGATCACTTTGCAGCTAGCACGGTCCAGCCTCATAAGAAGAGTATTCACCGTGATGTTCCACAGCAGGGGAGAGAGGACTCCACCCTGAGGTGTGCCCATACTGACTCCTCGTTTTACGCTGGCACTTCCCAGCCGCTCGTTCACATGCGGCACCGAGAGAGCCTCAACAATTGCGTTAGAATTTACGTTATTGAAGGCCCCCTCGATGTCCAAGAAGGCGGCAAGCGTATATTCCTTAAGAGCAAGAGATTTCTCAACTTGCTCAATAAGGACGTGAAGAGCAGTCTCCACAGACTTGCCTTTGGTAAACGCGTGCTGTGACTGCGAGATCAACATAGGATCGATTGATCTTTTAATATGGTAATAAATGATCCTTTCCAAAATCTTAAGCAGGACTGAGCTGAGACTTATTGGACGATAGTCCTTCGGCTTAACATGAGAGACTTTTCCTTTTTTCGGAATAAACACAACTCTAGTTTCCCGCCAGCTGGTGGGAACATACGAGAAGCGTAGGCAAGCGTTATAAATCTCCCTGAGCCATGGTAGCGATACTTCCATGGACTGCTGAATGTCAGCCGCAAGCACGCCATCAGGGCCCGGGGATTTAAATGGCTCAAAGGAGTTAATAGCCCACCTCAGCTGAGAGTTTGATGTTCCGAAAGGCGGCGCTCTACCGTAATTCAGTTCTGTTTGGTGCACTGTCCCTATAGGGCAATAATTGCCCGGAAAATGTGCGTCCATAAGAACGTTTAGAGTATCTGCACTCGAACTAGTCCAAATGTCCTCAGGGTTCATGATGCACCCCATAGCCTTCGGTGTCGTGCTTAAGACCTTACGAAGGCGATTTGCCTCGCTGAGACTCTCTACATTTCCACAGAAAGATCTCTAAGAAGACCTCTTAGCCTTGCGTATGCCATACTTAAAAGCCTTCAGCTTCGTTTTATACACCGACCAGTCATTAGATCTTTTTGAGCTATTAAACTCCCTCCTACATTCTCTCCGCAGGATGCTGATTTCCATACTCCACCATGGAAGCTTAGGATTGCCTCTGGCTGAGGGTGGCTTACATGCTTCCCTAGACGCGGAGTTGAGAGAACTAGTAAGGGTGTCAACCGCCCAATCCAATTCATGGTAGCAGTCAATGCTCCTAGGAGCAGTTTCCAGTGGGGATCGTACCAGAGAATTAAATAGCTTCCAGTCCGTCCTCTTTCTGTTGATAAAGGCTGCCTGCACAGCAGAGCTGCGGCCAGCCACGTTATACGATCTGTACCTATAATCAGAGAATGAGCACTCTGGTAGAACCCTCCAGTCACGGAGAAGATGCGAGTGCCGCCCACTAATCAAAGTACCATCAAGAACCTCCCTGCGGTTCACTACCAGTATTGGCAATAAAAAGGTCGTGGGCCAGGATGAAGTCAAAAAGTTCCTCACCTCGGTCATTAGTGCTGGAGCTATCCCATACTTCATTATGAGCGTTGGAGTCAGCCCCTAGAATAAGAGGCACACCAATCTTTGTGGCTTCAGCCACAACACCCTTGACAATGTCGCAAGGTGGGCTATCGCCATGATCGTGTGCCATGTAGCAAGAAACAAACCAGTATGATCTCTGGACGATTTCCACTGCAACAGCCATGTTATCCCTGTCACTGAAATTGTGTAGTACAAGGACGTTTATGGTTTTCTTGACAAGAATGCAGACACGTGGCTCATGTAAGCCATCAGGTACCACTAGTCTGTATCCATCAGTGCGTAACCCGCAAACCCGGTTTTTGGCAACCCATGGTTCTTGGATTAGAATCAGCTCCTCCTCTGTCCTAGACAGTCGGAAGAGCAGGGTAGCTGATGCTACTTTGGAATGGTGAAGGTTGATCTGCAATACCTTCACCATCATTTATTTACACGATGGTTAGATCTAGGTCCTCCCCCTCTGACATAGATGTCTGCCCAACCTCTTCCTCTGCTTCCAGAGTCATGAGGTCCAGGCAGCCACCCAAATCGGAGGTAGTCCCGACACTAACTCCGTCTGCGTAGAGCGATTACACATCCGACTCATCCTCAGATGTCGCCTTCGAACATGTGTCCAACCCCTTTTTAGGTGGGTCCCCCGTCATGTGAGTCACCTGTTTAGGGTGAGGTTCCTCAGGTGTTGGATCTCCCGCAGCAGAGCTCTTTGGTCTGTCGCTTCGGTAGATCCGTAGGGCTAGTTTTTCGAAACCATACCTGATAATGCCTTTTCGGGCATCAAAGACCGGGAGTGCCTCTTCATTTGTGATGAAGAGGGCCTCCCGCCGATTATCCACCGGCTCTCCAATCTTCGCAACCCTCCAATTTTCCGTTGGAAGATCCTGGTTGAAAAGCCGCACTATTTCCAGGACTTCCACTGGATCCGAGTGGAAACTTGGAATCCAAGTCCTGCATCTAGGCCGGCTGGGAATCTCATCCCTGTGCACCATCCTAATCTTGGCGCCTGGCCAGAGCTCTCCCAACTCGGAGATTGCCTGCTTATAAAAATCGGCTGATTGTTGGTCTCCACACGCAACCAGCCTGATTCCTTTGTATCAGCCCGCGTCGTTCACCGTAAGTGCTGGACCCGAGCTAGCCTTCTGCAGTCTGCAGCAGACTCCAAATAAAACCTGCCTGATCTTAAGCCAGTTTTCGGGGGAGATGGTTCCATCTCCCTTGCTGGCATCAATCACGGCCCAAACCAGGCACTCTTTGGAAATTTCACTAAATGGCCGCGCTATCCCTGTAGTAGCCGTCACTCCTTTCTGCTTTTTGCAGTCTTGCCTGCCCTGATTCATCTGCTCAGCCGACCTTTGTCGTTTCTGAGCTGAAGCTCCAGGGTGTAGAGGGAGCGGATTAAGGTGCTCCCCAATTTGTGATTTTGCCCACTGAAGGGACTTTTTGTCCTTGTCGGACATAGTGTCAGGGGGGACATTTTCAAACTTCCTCAGAACTTTGAAGGCTGCCCTTCTAGTTCCATAAACCCGAGATTTATTGGCGGAGGAGCTTTATGTGCCTGAAGAGGAAGCGGCACCGGAGGTAGCGCTTGTTGATGGTCGGGCTGGCTCATTCACCGAAACCTTCCCATCGCACTGGCCACAAACGGACTTCTTGGCATTTGCAGGGCCAGGCTTGGTGACCTCAGCCCCGGAACCGCCTAAACAGGGGTTGAGGAAGATTTTAAAGGCACTGGAGCTGACCCACTCGTCATGTCTCCACACCATTGCTTAGCCGCTGTGCCAGGCACTGGAGCTGACCCACTCGTCATGTCTCCATAGCCTTGCTTAGCTGCTGTGGCAGTGGTCAGTGGAGCTGACTCGATCGCCATGTCTCCACAAACCCCTGCAGCCTTAACCTCAGTCCGCAGAGCTGGTTTATTCACCATGTCTCCACTTCCTGAAGCTTTAGCTGCAACCAACGACGCAGCTAACTTAGCCCCCCTCCTCTACCTTAGAGGATGAGTTTGGTTGATTGCCAGGCTTGTGCCTGACGAGTTTAGGTTTGGTTTGATTCTTTTTCATGCTTTAAGGGTCCCCACTCAGAGCCGCTATCTGAAGTCCAAATGTGTAGTCACCTTAATGATCCCATGGTTATCTATGCAAAGCAGGGAGGCCATGCGAGGGTTGCCACCAGCCCTTATGGGGACAAGTAGTCAGAGCCGGATTGGTGTTAATCAGGAGTCCACCTCAACTGAACCTACACCACCAACTTAATGGCGATGGGCCTGAGAACGTACTCTGAGGCCTGCCAGGGTTTTAACGGGACGGAGATGATCGTATTAACCCGGAGCCGTTCACGAAGCGGATTTCACTCCGTCGCTACTGCGCCTGAAGACGACTAGGTCCAGAATGGTACGATCGCCAGCCCAAGTGCAACAAACGAATCGTAAGTCGAGAAAGGTCCAAAGACGAAAGCGGTCGTGAAGAGAGTCTAGATCATTTAGCGTTACCCAGGATGCACCGCGAGTAGGCGATCTAGTTACAAAACTTAACTCGACTTAAAATATTATGAAAAAAATTGGAAACATGAGTTTTTGAGTTTTATCTACAAATTCAGTTAAAAGAAGCTATGTTTTAACAAATAATTTAAGATAATGTTCACGAAATCCACCTGATATCTTTTAACAACATTTGAATATTTGGTCACAAAGTTTTGATTCGATACTTCAACGATTTTTTTCGAACCGATCGAACAGAACTGTAGCTCACAGAATCAACAAAGTCTGAGTGTGATCTCACTCAGTTGACAAACAATTTACGTTTCACTGAACGCTATCATCTAAAGTTTCTTTCAAGCTCTCGCAAAAACAACGAACCAAAGCCACATTTCCTCATCACATTCCAAAAAAACAAACACATCAATTCGCATCACATGCAACGTGCCAACTGCAAATAATTCAATTAAACATGCTATTTTCCTAACAACTTTTCCAATTTCCACCAACGTGTGCTTTTATTATTAAAACGTTTGCCCGAGGACACGCAGATAATTTCTCCTTGAGAATTCCTTCGAATTCCCAAAGGAAATAAACAACACATTCCGTTAGTCATTCGCATTCCGTCGAATGTCTTCCTTAATTGCACCATTGAAAAGTTAATCGCAGCTAAAAAGTCGCTTTTCATCCACCCAGCTCTCTCTCGTTTAGTCGAATGACGGATTTACTCCTGCCGCCACCTTGCTTTGATCCGTCCTGCCTGCCTGCCTGCCTTACATTGCCATCAAGCTGCCTTGTATCGAATACCTCGTGTGTTGTCTTCCTTGTGTTTTCACCGAAAATCTCAGGAATCGGAAACAAATTGACAGTGAGGTTTTAATGGTTCCACCATAAATAATTCCGATTCGCATGTCCTCCAGGGGAAAAAAACAACAAACTGGAAAATAGCACAAGACGAACTGAATCGCATCACATTTACCAACGTAAATAGAATGGTAGGCAAAAGATCTTTGTGGTTTGGGGACTGCAGAGAAATTGTGGGTAATCGGATGTTTAGATTTCCCCTATGTCGGCTTCTCACTTCGTCGTCGATGGGTCCCGGACTGAAAATAAAACCTTTTCCTTGATTGAATCGAAATCGGTAGATAAGGGGTTGTTAGGCAATCTGTGATCCGATTCGCTAGATGTTTGTTACACGTTTCAAGCTAATTCAAATCAATTTACTGCGATTTAGGTTGCGAGCGCTTTGGAATGGTGTCGTGTCAGTGGTGAGAATGATATGGATCCGATTTCGTCAAATGACAAATATGACTGATGTTGGAGGTGAATAAAGCTAATATTTGATAAGATTCTATGTATATTTGATTTCATTCGTTTTCTTGCTAAGTGATTAATATACTTTAAAAACGTTTAAAGCTAACACCCTCAAAAATATTATTCTTTGTATGTTTGTGTGAGTCTAGATATATTTGAATTGAAAGAAGAGTATGTCTAAGGCCAGCTGCTCATTTCTTCCGCTTTTATAAGTCTGATTTGAGTCGGAAAAATACTGTTCCACTTCTATTCTGCGCCATCTCTACATCTTCTTCTCCTCTTCATTATGCTAAGTTTTTGTCCAAAAAAAAGATTACTAAAGATGCGATGAGTGCTTAGCATGGTCACATTGAAGCCTCCAGATCATGCTGTCAGCAGAAACCCTTCTGGCCCTACATATGATCCCTTAAAATCTCCTTCTATTCCTTTTCAGCTTCCTCGCCACAAGAAATATGTAAGCTGTTTGCACATTTATTTTGTTCTGCTACATCTCAACTTAGTTTCCTCTTTAGATATTGAAAGTTTTTGTTTGTTTTCGTCCTGCGGCTTTAATTATCGCCCCATATCCCTTCTATCTTGCTTCAGTAAGCTTCGCAAAAGAGCTTTTTATAATAGAGTATACCCAAAAATTGAACCTCTTTTCATCTCGGAGTGTCTCCAAAATAAAACAAAACAAATATAGTAAACAAAACAAAAAACTATATTACTTACGTTTTAAAAATTAGTTTGATGCATATGTCCCATTTACGCCACTATTGACATCTCTTTGCAAAATTAGTACTACACATACATCTAAAAATCGAATTTGTCTCTATTGTCATTATCAAACTTATACTAAAATGCATTGAAATTAACAAAATATACAAATTAAAATCACAAATCAAAATATATCGATCTTCTTCCTTATTTAATTCTTTATGTTAATCTTGACCCTTAAAATTGTTCATTCTTCGTTACTCTTAACCTAATACTGAAGACGCTGCAACCATACCATCCATCTAGACCTATATATATATATAGTCAGAAAGATAAAGTTCGATAGACTGGGTAGGCTGCGCACCTGATTTTTATGAGCTAAGAGGTTTCTGCTCGGCAAATCGTTCGTGGAAGATTTTGTAGCAGAAAAGTGCAGGAGAAACCTTGCTTGCGGTGAAAACGCTTAGAGTTTAGGAGTTGTCTAGCCGGATGACATCGGCTCACAATTGAGCTCAGTAGTAGGTTACAGCAGCTATGATAATGAAGATGCTTACTCTTGGGACGAATAGAAAATTCACTTTCCGGCCAACATCTTTAGAGTCGACTGCGCTTTCCTTTCTTTATATTGGCAGCCTTAGCTCCTGAATTCTCTTTTATTCAAGACTATTTCACTAGATTTAGATTTTGCAGCAAATTTATCTTGGTTTCCTTTTGAAATGTCCTGAGTCAGAAGAATAAACTCCTCAGTGGCTAATATGAAATGAAGTGCAGCTACTTTGAAACGGGTACCCTTTTGAGACTTGAGTCTTCTGTCGCTGTCAATAATTCTTTTTTGGCCGCATGGAACATGAGCACTTCATATTTCATCAGTCTCATTGTCATTCATAGGTGCATTTTTTTGCATTCTTGGGCAAGGCAAGCTAAGGTAAATTTAGGTAAGTAGACCTCTTCAGTCTTCGGTAGGTGCTTTATCACGAAATGAATTAATTAAATTGTTGAATATCCAATATCACCTTTGTGTTAAATAATAATACAATTTAATTTTTTCCCTTTTTAATACTCTGATTAATTTGAGTTTATAATATTTTTTTTCTCTCTATATTCATCTGTTTTTGAAGTTTTGTGTTTAATTTTATTTATATTCTTTAATTTTATTTATATTCTTCTAAGTACATGTAAGAAACGCAAATATTATGACGAGCAATTACAGAGCGTTGACGAAAATCTGGCGAGCAATAAAACTAGGCAAGCTTACAAGGTAGTGAAATGTTTAAGACGCGGATACCAGGCCAAGACGACACTCTGTAAAGACGAAATCGGCAATATCATCGCCGAAGGTAGCCAGATTAAGGAGAGGTGGGCCTGCTATTTCAAAGAGCTCCTTAATCCTGCACAGGGCTCAATAATATCATAGCCGATAGACGTCTCTGACGAAGTTCCGATCGCACCTCCAACGCTGGAAGAAGTCAATTCTGCCATAAAAAGCCAGAAAAACAATAAAGCGCCGGGCATTGACGAGATTCCGGTCGAGCTAATGAAGTGGAAGCTGCCCTATAAAAGCCATCCACAAATTGATCCAGCACATCTGGAGTCAAGAAAAAATACCGCAGGAGTGCTGCAAATCCATCATATGCCCTATCCACAAAAAATGAGACAAATTTCGGTGCGAAAACTACAGAGGCATATCGCTACTTTGTACGCCCTATAAGATACTGACGGAAATATTAAAAAATAAAATAAATATATACGCTGAAAAGGTCTTTGGGGAGTACCAAGGAGGCTTTAGGTCTGGTCGATCAACTACGGATCAGCTCTTCACAGTCAAACAAGTGCTCGCAACATGCTGGGAATTTAACATCGACATCCACCAGATTTTCGTGGGCTTTAAACAAGCATATGACAGTATTGACCGAAACATACTGTACAAAATAATGCTATACTTCGGCATCCCGGCAAAACTAGTCCGGCTGACCAAAATGACGATGACGTCGACAGCATCACAAGTCAGAATCAACAACAGTCTGACTGACGCCTTTGACACAGATGTCGGACTAAAGCAAGGAGATGGGTTAGCCCCTCTGTTGTTCAACCTAGCACTTGAGTACGTGATAAGGAAGATTCCTGTCCACACAGGGGGTACGCTTCTGTATAAGTCGAACCAATTAGTGGCCTACGCGGATGACATTAACATCTTGTCACGTTCGTTCACATCCGCCAAAGAACTCCTGTTGAAACTTTACCAGGAAGCCAAAGAAGTAGGCCTGAAGATCAATCAGACGAAAACAAAAATCATGATGCAAACAAGAAAGAAGACCTTCATTAGACGAAATATAATTCTGGACGAATATAATTTAGAGAATGTGGACGAATTTATATACTTAGGCTTGAAATTGACAACGAATGGCAGTGGAACTGATGAAATTAAACGGAGAATACAGGTCGCTAATAAAACTTTCTACTCCGTTCTGGCCCTACTGAAGACCAGCTGCATACACAGAAAGACGAAACTCCAAGTCTACAAATCAATAATCAGACCTGTGTTGTGCTACGGATGTGAAACTTGGACCCTTACCCAAGCATCCGCAAATATGTTGAACGCCTTCGAAAGACTGGTCCTCAGGCGTATAATTGGAGCTAAACAAGAGTGTGACCAATGGCGGATAAGGTACAGCCACGCGTTGTACGAGGTTTTTGACGAGCCAGAGGTTGCTACAATAATCAAACTGCGGAAGCTGCAATGGGCTGGTCACGTGCAGCGAATGGACGAGCATCGAGTACCTAAGACCAGTGGGAAAACCCAGAAAACGCTGGTCTGACTCTGTCGACGAAGACTGCGCAAAGCTGCTCGGTTTTCGAAATTGGAGGACGCGGTCATTGGACCGAGACAACTGGAGGCGTCACCTGCGAGACGCCAAGGCCCGAGAGGGTCTGTAGTGCTACGACGACATTGAATACAACAACAAAGCTAGCATACTCAAAAATATTTTCAGTTCTTGTGAACAGAAGTTTTGAGTGCTGAAAATAGAGGTAATTTGGTAATGTGTTGCCATTCTTGTGCAACTTGGAATTTTGAAAATTTTAAATTGACATGGTGGACAAAGGTTAAACTTTACCAATTATTTGAATTTTTTATCAAAAAGCAAAAACATTTACAGAAGGTTCGATGATTTGAGGAATTTTTTCACGTATCTGCCGTAGCTAAAGGGTTGCCTACAGTTTTTAAAACTCACGTATGTATAGTTTTAGTCAACGTCAATACGCTCTGCGAATTTCACAATGCTCCAATGTTTCTGTCAAAAGTTATGACAATTAGAATTTCGGAAAAAAATGCTTGCCTACCTTTAGGCACTCAGCTCCCACATAGGTTTCATAGTTTACTTTTTTATCATAGACAAGCCCAAAACATAATTAGCCTTCATTCCCAACACTTGTTTCTAACAAAAATGTACTCTGCATAGAATTATAGGAGTACCTTAAAATTCACTAAAATGCCCACGGCCGCCAAAGGGTTAAAAAATTTCAGCTCAATCGACCCGTCCACTCCAGAGATTATCTCCCTTATTCTTTTTGTTGATACATATATATATATATATATATATATATATGTATATATATATATATATATATATATATATATATATATATATATATATATATATATATATATATATAAAGAGATATGAATTTTCAGCGAAACGATTTTAATATTAATCTTCTTCGAAAAGCAGATGTCTAAAATCTGCTGAATCTTACGTAAAGGGTTTGAGCAATTAATTAATGTGTATTGAAAAAGTAATGAATATAAATCAGTTAAATTATTGGAACAGCGATTTTTCATCATTGCATTTCTTCCGATTAAAATTCCTCTGATTAAAATTCAACGCAACCAAGACTATTTGAACTATTTATATTTCTCTGAAGCTATTCACCTATTATCCTATCTATGTCTGTGTTAATTTTAATATTCGATAGTTTAGTGTAATTTTTTCTTAGTTTAGTGTTTAGTGGTTTAGTGCATGTAACAGTGTTTTCTAGTTTAGTGTAATTTCGACCGATTTACCGAGTAAATCGCGATTCTTACTTCAGTCCCTTCTTCGGCTCCTCCTTCTTCAGCCCCTCCTTTTATGTGATTTAGTTTGCACTTCAAGTCATTTGTTGTCAAATATTATGATCATAGACACCAAGTAGCGAACGAGAGAACATTGCTGCTGTTTAGCGCAAGAAAAATCATATTCATTGATGATATCAAGCTGCCATTGAAATATTAAAATTTGTTTCAAGCGAATGTACCACGAAATATAGTTGACAATTTTTTTTATTAAGGTTATAAAACGAAAGCAAACAATCACTGATAGAGAACTGCATAAATCGATATGAAGGAAGAAAAATATTAAGTTGCTTGAAAAACAACGAAAAGAGCTTTAAACAAGCATAAACGGCTCAGGAAGGATTGTCGCCAGTATCCAAAAATACGTGTATGTATGAATAGTTCCCATCGTCAACTCCGTGCAAATTACATTCATCAGATTGGGTAATTAAGTGAAAAACTTTCGCTTCTAATTACACTGAAAATTTTATTAATGTCTTATTTATAGCTACAAATCTTAAACATTGTTTTAAATAGCGACTCATAACCTCATAGCAAACCACACTTTCAATTCCTAACTTTAGTGTTGATTCACCCTCCAGGAAACAACTGCATCTATTATGTATAATGACTACCTTATCCGTATAATTGCCACCTGCAATAAGATCACTTGGTGGATTCATTAATGAGACAATACATATTATAATATTCGCGCTAGCATAGAATGCATATGTTAAGAAATTAAGAGGCATTTGACTTGCTGAAGTAACAACGACTCGTAGTATCTTGCTTCCAGGTTTTCTTGTGCGTACTGTACCAACGGCAAAATCTGAGAAAATGAGAAAAGTTATGTGCCGCCAACCGGATGACGGTAAACAAGAGATAGGGTTAATCTTGAAATTTTAATAAGTACCACTTCTATTAGCTTGTCTTAGCTAGCTAGGGTTGTACTAGTTTATTAAAGCACACATAGTCAAATCATAGAGAAACTTATGCAAATTAATGACTTTGTCTGTTTGTTAACAAAATGAACGCGCAAAAGATGCGAAACTAAGAAAACTATGTGGAGACTTTATTGTGTGTTGTACGGTGGTTCGTGTTGGAATAACTAATCCTATTTTTACACGACCAGTGTGAAAGTGCAGCGTAAAATTGATTTACACCTAGAATATTATGCAAGTAATTTGTATTGTAAAATCAATGAAACCAATCAATCAAAATGAACGAAATGTTTAGAAAAAAAAAACAATATTTTTCAACCTGTAGATCAAACTGAAAAAACAGTTAAGAAGGAAAAAAAATTTTCCTATGTGTTATGACCAGTTTCTTTGCTTGCGTCAGGTACGATTACCGTTCCTCACTTCAAATAAAAAAATCTCTTGTTAGTCAGGAAAATCTTCCGTCTTCAATCTCCCGTCCAACTGTACTTAAGGTCGTGCGCGAGACCTCGTCGTAATGGACTTGCAGGAATTCAACAGAAGTTGCAATAACAACAAAATAACGAACATCGAGCCGCCAACATTCCATTGGGATACTCAATACAAAATTACAAAGGTCAGTTTCGAGATGATTCAGTGCATGGACCACACTTGTGTGCATCGGTAAAAGCACCAAAGTGTTGCCGGCGATATCTTTAACTCTTTTTAACAAAGTAGTGTAGGGGAGAAATGGTGCTTTAGAATTAAGTTATTTTCAAGAAAATCAGCAAGGATTTGAATTATGGAAATTTGAACATCTCTATATCAACACTGCCAAGAAGGGCTCATATAAATATTAAAAGAGTAAAAATTACTCTCGTGTCCATCTAATCAAAAAAAGTAAAAACAGTTTAGGAAATACAAATAACAAAGCGGCAGATGGTCACATTTAAAGAATTGAAGAATTTCTAACCGCAAAATCAAGAGAAAGCAGTGAAAAGCTCATCAAAATGTCGTAACTTTGTTCGAAGAAAGGGAAAAACGGGAAGAGATTCAAATCAAAAAAATAGAAATTTTTTTGAAAGATAAAGGGAAATAATTTTGGATCACTTCGAAACACTTAAAAATATTAAAAAGCTTGAAAGCCTCAGCGCTAATAGATCTCCACATTCCTGAAAATCTTATCAATGGAAAATGGGATTTTCTCGGACGAAAAAAGTTCAATATAGAAAATTTAGGTTGTTTGAAATTCGACTAGCATGACTTGAAAAACAAGATGACGTTACTATGTGTATTGTGATGATATGGGGCACATTTTCATTTTATGATGAGACATCAATATCCTAAATGATATCGATCATGAACTGCGCAAATTATAATGTGTTTTTCGAGCAAGCATTTGCTACATTTGAAGAAGGGATTGATGGTATTAACCAATAAGACAATACTCTATATTCATAGAGCAAGAGCAATATTCATACAGCAATAAATGTGTTCTTCACTTCTAAATCCGACTGGAGAATCTTTGGGACATGTTAGTCAAAGCATGGTACGAAAAATGAAGGCAGAACAGCACAATTTTTGGAAATTATGTCTTTTAGCTTACAACTCTAGGGGAGGGGTGATCTTGACATATGTTGTCAAGGTCGACATACTGAACAATATGAGGGGGATTGGGTGGCGCGCTTGAGTGAAAACCGCGGGAAAATATGAGTGAAAAACGCGGGAAATAGTGGACTGTATGGTAAAGGGAATTGGAGTAGAGGAGGGACAGGGTAGGGGATGATGATGGGTTTAAGCGCACGATTAGGGACGAAGGGGGGGGGGGGGGTGTTAAAAAAATAAAATCGACGAGTAATTGGAGAAGAAGTTTATTAATAATATAATGACAATAGAAAAATATAATAAAAGTGACGAAAGGTGATCGATACAGTCACAAAATAAGGAATTCCAGGAAGAGTCAACGGTGGGTATGCATGAGAAATGCAGAAAAAAAATAAATCGAAGCGATACAAATGAGTGTTGTACGCATTAGTAAAATGTAAACAGTGATCGACTGTGTTTACAAATGTGCGGAATGCCTGACAATGCATGGTAAAGACATGTTAGAAGATGAAGAATGAGTATAATGTGTAAAACTGAGAAATGAAAATCATCAATTTTTAACACAAAAAAAAAAATTGTAAGAGGCGCGAGCGCGCTTAAGAAATTACATCAGCGTGCTCAGAATAGCCCCAAAAATGACATATTCCAAGGTCACCCCCCTCCGCGAGTTGTAAGCTAAAAGACATAATTACCCAATTTTTTAACTGAAAAATATAATTAAGAACAACATTCAAACATCCAGGTAAAAAAAATAATTTTAAGCATGCAAATAATAAGGAAAAGGATGCAATTCAAAACATTTATTTACTACTTTTCAGACTCTTTGATATACAGTAAAACCTGTTCAAGCCGATATGCGTTGGGACCCGGGAAAATCTTCCGCCTTGGCAGGTTTCCGGCTTGTAAGGGGCCGTCAAAGACAAAAAACATGATCTTATTCAATTTACCTTATATTTAATATGAGCAATACTATATGTAAATAATGGTTTTTTATTATGAATTAAAGCTAAAAATACTTATATTCAAATCAAAGCTTACAAAAACATAAATATAGGCATTATAATAAATTTATTATATGCACATACATACATATCAACGATGAAAAAAGTTAAGAATAGTGGTCTGTTTTTTCTTTACTTGTAAAAGTTCACTTTCGATTTGGCTTTTGATAGAATAGATGTTGTTTAGTACTGCTGCGTTTCCAGTTTCTGTAGCATAACTTTAAATTATTTGCAATGCTTGTAAAGCTTGAGCGGCTGTAACTTCCGATTTGGTAGGTTGGTTTTCGGCCTCCTCGTCTGAAGAAACATTCGCAATCAATTGCAAATCTCGAAAATCTTCGATGTTCTCTGATTCGGTTAGTGCATTAGAATCGATATTTATATACGAGGTCTGGCTATTAAATAACGAGACTGGTTACGAAAAAGGGTTTTATTATAAAAATTATTCTACATTCGAATGCTCTTCTTCAATATACTCCCCTTTCCTCGCCACACACCTTTCCATACGTTTTTTCCATTGATCGAAGCAGTGGTGGAAGTCTTCTTTGGTGAGGGCCTTTAGGAACTCTGCCGTTTTTTACTTTACCGCTTCCATCGACTCAAATCGGGTCCCTTTCAAAGCAGATTTTATCTTCGGAAACAAAAAAAGTCGCACGGTGCCAAATCTGGCGAGTACGGCACGTGTTCGAGCACTGGAGTGCGCTTACCGGCCAAATACTGCTTCACAGATAGCGCGTTATGGGCAGGTGCGTTGTCCTGGTGCAAAATCCACGAGTTGTTCTTCCACAACTCGGGCCGTTTCTTACGAACTCGTTCTCGCAGTGCTGCCAAAACTGACAAATAGTATGTCTGGTTGACAGTCTGACCCTCTGAAACCCATTCAGTCATCACGATACCGTTAATGTCGAAAAAAACGATCAACATTGCCTTGAATTTTGATTTGGACATCCTTGCTTTTTTGATTCTGGGCGATTCAGGCATCTTCCAATGCATCGATTGCCGCTTTGTTTCAACATCGTATTGAAAAATCCACGTTTTGTCGCAAGTAATAATGTTTCTCATCAGTCCGGAATCTTTTTTTAACCTTTCAAGGAAATTTGAGCACACCTGTTGACGCAAGAGGTTTTGGTCAGGAGTCAGATTTTTTGGCACGAACTTCACACAGACTTTTGTCATGTGTAATTCCTCGTGTAGAATTTGTCTAACCGTTTCTTTATCGGCGTTTACAGCATCGGCAATCATCCGGATGCTCATTCGACGATCTGCAAGCACAATTTGGTTAATTTTGGTCACTGCTTCCGGAGTTGAAACAGTGACAGGGCGACCCGGACGTTGGTCATCTTCAGTGCTCTCTCGGCCCTCACTGAAGCGCTTACACCACTCAAAAACTCGCGCACGAGATAGAGAATTGTCCCTATAGGCCTCTTGCAACAATTTATAGCACTAAGTCGGAGTTTTTTTTCAATTTAACGAGAAATTTGAGATTGATACGTTGCTCCTGTTTTTCGTCGCACATGGTTTTCGGCACGAGAAAAAAATACGGTCATTTCAAACCGCTACTGCACAAATACAATAATAGTGACGAGAACGTGTTTTGGTACGTGCATAGACAAGATATCTAGATACCCAACGCATTACTCGTTTTTCCCCCACCCCTCTACGGCACCCTCTAGGCGCGCAGTCTCGTTATTTAATAGCCAGACCTCGTATTCTGTGGCTGACAAATCTTCAACATCAACTCTAAGAAGTAGAGGCAGAATCTGATCAGCGTTAACATTATTTTCGTCAACACTGGCATCGTACATATATATATATATATATATATATATATATATATATATATATATATATATATATATATATATATATATATATAATTAATATACAAACTTTATTATATAAATAAATATATATATATATATATATATATATATATATAATTAATATAAAAACTTTATTATATAAATAAATATATATATATATATATATATATATATATATATATATATATATATATATAATTAATATACAAACTTAATTTAATATAAATATATTCTTGCAATATGTATTTCATGCATATTTTAATTTAAATGTATGTTAATCAAATTAATTATAGACAATATGTATGAAATACATATTGTATATTCTAATTTTATCCTGGTTATCAAAATGATGACCGGTAGTAAAAATTTATCTTATATTAATACGAATATACTGTATGTATAAATAAACAATTAATACATTTATATATATATATATATATATACATATATATATATATATATTTTTTTTTTTTTTTTTAAATTTTAATATATATAAAACATTTAACAATAATTTAAATTTTTAATTTAACATATATTCATACACAAATTTAAATATATTAATAATTTTTAATTATTTGTTTGAAATTTTATTAATTTATTTAATTAATTTCATTACCGGAAAACTACCTTGAATAGGTTTTACTGTATTTAATTAAAAAATAATATATTTTTTTTACATAAAATATAGGATCGGTAAAATCATCATTGCTTTTGCAAAAATTAAGGAGCTATCCTGGAAAAGGCATCATAAAATGTAGTGTAGACAGGCTGCTTGGCTCACCAAATATTCGATTAGACGACTAGAGTCCCAGAAAGAGTCAAGTTTGATGCCTTAATTCTCTACAGCATTCGAACGCTAAAAGTTTCTATTGTGAACAAAGATTTAGGTTTTTTAATACCTTTTAGGAAAAAAAACAGATATATTTTTCTACTAACCTTTGTAGCTATATTGTTACAAAGAAAGTGTTATATTAAGAGCTGGAGAACGTGATAACATCTGCATCGTTGACTATCTTTCTGTGGAGATCATTAGAGAGGCCGCATGCAAATTCACAAGAGGTCTTCTGATTCCCGAAACCCTACTCGTTATAGCGTTGGGCTACAAAAAAGAACAAGTTTTATTTTAATTCGTTTATTCAGGGGAATTTAGATTGCTCCCTGCGATCAAAACTAAACTTGTCTGCCACTCTGTGATCGCTGCTGCTCTATTTATTCATAATGTTTCTTGGGAAACATGCCGTCTGATGAATATGGGTGTGTGGTGGAAGAACTGCTGGGCTGTTGTTATAATCTCCCCTTCTGACTCCGATAGTCGTCGAAGTTGACTTATGTTTTAGATGGCGTCCTCTCTTCCTTAGTGGTTGAATTGGTTGGATGATTTGCGATGAGTTGGCTACATACTTTGTTGACGCTGAAGTGTGATACGTTCCTAAGGTTTCAGTGGGTTTATCTGGGCTCGCAATGCAGTAGCTGGTTGGTCCTTTAGATCTAAGCACGACGTATGGACCGTCCCGCTTGGGTTGAAACTTGGCAGTCTTCTTGCGTGAGGATTGACATCGTTGGTGAGAAGTGACCAGTACGAAATCGCCGGGTTGATAACATGGATCTTGTCGGCGTTTCTTATCCGCGGAAACTTTCTGTCGTTGTTGTTCAATCTCCGTAAGTTCCTGTGCATTCTTCAAGGAGGATGCAATGCGAGAGAAGAATGGTGGTATTTCAGCAATAAAGTTGTTGGTCTGGTTAAGATTGGAGATGTCATCGCTGATGATTTTGGCTGTTCGCAGCTCTCTTCCAAATGTTAGGAAAGCTGCTGTGAAACCGGTGTTGCGATATCTAGCTGTATTCATTGCATATCTTATGGCTGCTAAGTGCTGATCCCATGAATGGTGAAGATCTCCTACTATTATACTTAAATGGAGTTTCAAGTCCCTGTTCTTGCGTTCTACGGGATTAGTTTCGAGGTGGTAGACCGGAGTAAACGCTTGCTTAAGTTTGAAGCAGTGAGCAATATGCTGCACAACCACGCTGACAAATTGGGTGCCGTTGTCGCTTATGAGGCGTCTAGGTATCCCAAAACGGAAAAATACTTCGGAAACGAGTGCTGTTCCACAGGTTTTCGCTGATGAATCTGGAACTGGAAGAATTTCTACCCACCTGCTAGTAATTAATATCCATTTTTTAATTTTAAAAAAAATTAATATCCTCAACAATTAATATCCATTTTTTTTTGTTTGATGTTTCAGGTAGAGGCCCGAAAAAGTCAACAGATACTGTTTCAAAATGTTGACTGGAAGGATGGGTTTGCAGAAGTCCGGGTGGCTTTAAGTTTGCTGGTTTACTGTGTACAACCCTTGATGTAGTTTGTCACGAAAGCTCGAATAGTACTTAAGGCCAATAGTACTTGCTGATAATGCGGTGGAGGGTACGTTCCAATCCATTGTGACCGGCTGTGGGAGCATCGTGAAAAGTTTCCAAGATTTTGGTCCTCTCGTGAGATGGTACCACCACCTGGGCGTCGTCCGTGTCGTTCTCCTCGAAATACCTGTACAATACTCCGTTGCTTATTAGAAACCCTTTGTGAGACCATCTGATGAAGTCTTCATTTGGTGATTCGTTATCAAAGCAGTCGATAATTTTTTTTACTCTTAATTTACCCTTAATTGTTCGTCACGGATATCTTCAGCTATTCGGTCTGGCATGTCGATAGTAATGCTTGCTGCCCCCGTGGTGTTCGTAATATCTTGAGGCGGCCTGGAAAGTGTATCTGCAACGACATTGATCTTACCTGGATGGTATTGTATCTCGAGATCATATGGTTGTAGAGATAGAGCCCACCGGGCTAATCTGCCAGTCGGTGATTTTATTGACATCAACCATCGTAAGGGCTGATGGTCTGTAGCGATGATCACTATGCTGCTGTCGATGTATCCTCTGAATTTAGTAACGGCCCATACGACTGCAAGGGCTTCTTTCTCAGCAGTGGTGTAATTCCGCTCGGCAGAGGTCAAAAGATGACTCGCATATTCTACAGGTCTTTCATCGGTTCCCTCCCCTTGCATTAAAGCAGCTCCAAGGGCGTAGTCGCTAGCATCTGTTCGAAGTATATAAGGCTTCGTCTCATCGGCTTGTTTCAAAATTGGAGAACTGATGAAGCGACGTTTGAGCTCGTTGAAAGCTTCCTTTTGGCTGATTGACCACTCCCATATCGTTAACTTCTTCGTTAATGTTGATAGTGGTCTGGCTATATCCGAAAAGTTTGGTATAAATCGTCTATACCAGGAACAAGTTTGGACAAATATAACAAGTTCATTGAGATTTCTTGGTTCCTGACGATCATACAGCTTCAGAAGTCAAAATCAGTCATAAGCCCAGACCGTTTCACTGTTTATATTATTGAGCAGGTGTGAAATCATTGCAAGCAATTGTCAAATTAACGGTCCTAAGACTCATTCATATCCTGTCAAACACACGCCACTTCAACGTTTTGATTAAACGTAGAATCAAAAATAACAAATTGTAATGGTAACATCATCGAAGCACTTCAATATTTTTGTGGGCTCACGTGTGGAACACCCTGCATTTCCTGCTCGTCCGTATTTTTTTTTACAATATTTTTTCCTACCTTCTATTTTTTGAAATATATAGATCACAACATCGTTTTAATTTTTTTTTTGCAAATCATATTATTCTTTATGAATCTAGGCTTTTGCTCTGTGCAATTTCTCATCAATCAATTTCCAAACTACTCTGAATATTAGTAAATTTCCCCTTTAAGAACAGGCTTGAATAGATAGTTGCTCTTCGATTCCGAAAGAAACTAAAATTTTGTGAATAACATTTCCGTTTTCCGTAAATAACTACTATGAATTTCTTGTACCGCATATTGCTAAATGGAATTCAGTTAGCTAACTTATTCGACACGAGAAAATATCCCATTGCCCATAGTCTCAAATCATCCTACCACCTTCAAAATATTTTCAAAAAATTTCTAAATCATTAATTTCAATTTTCTAAAATTTTTAAGCTTCACATTTGGGCATATCTCCCCTAAATATTCATATGATCATTGTGGTTTAACCATCGTCATCATCAGTCACGACATAATCAAAGTGTTCTTTAAGATAACACAAAGGCTGAAAGCAACTCAAGTTGCCTGAGGATTTTTCTTAGTGAGTCCATTGCACGCGCTCTCCGTCGGATTGGACATTGGACCAGAAAACCCGTTTCAATCCAATACATCATACCGCTGTTGATGCTTTAGCTTTTAATTCACCTGAGCTCGCTCATCTGAACTCTACTATGTACAAGACGAAATCTAATATAAAATTCAAACGGATAAAATGCTGGCCGAAGAATTGCGTCAAACTCTGGCTCGCCAGCTTCGAAATAAATTGTCGTCTGTACGTACATACGTCGTATACGTAGAAGATCCTGACTGCATACAGTAGGTAACTTAGAAACAACCTGGGCATCCTCTTGTCTCTTGGCTTACCGTGACCTATTCTGTGGTTATCCATTTCTATTCCACAGGCCGATGTAATCTCGTCGAGAAGCAATGCAACGTTTGTTGCCGTTTGTGGCCTAGCACAACACCTGAGAAGATATGCAGAAAGAACGAATGTATGTATCTACGGGTAAAAGTGGTTTGGGAATTAGATGCTAGTTATGTGAAAAGAGTGTTGTCTTTTATTTTTTTTATGTTAGGATTTTTTATGAAATAGGAAATTTTCCCTCTCAAAAAGGAAGATACCCTGTTTAAAAGAACTTTTAATTTGAAAAGGCAAAAGAAAAATCGAAATTACTATAAACCCTCCCACTAACAACAACTTTGTATCTTGCTGAGCGATTACTTATTTATCTTGATTCTTGATCTCTGAAAAATTTTATAATAATAATAATATATTAATTTATAAGTAAATTATACTTGTATTTAAAGAACTATGGATTGTTAAAGTAATGAAAGTTTTTAAAACCAATAAGGTTTACCTTGGAAGAAAATAAAAGTACTATTTCTTTCAACTTAAGTATTGACAAAAACCGAGAAATCTGCAAAAACTGGCCATTATTTAAACGAAAATATCTAAAAATACATATACTTAAAGAATTATTATTCAAAAATCCGGTTTTCTTACAATAAAATCCATCAAGTAAATCTAAAACCAGCAACACTATCATCAACAAGTCCAATGTGCACATACTAACCATGATAAACTGGTCTTTTAACAGAGCATTAAAACAAATAGGAAATAGTTGAAATGATACTAAGATGAGTAATCCAATACAAATACACAAACTGTCTCAGTTAGATTGGTTGCATGCTTGCATTTCTAACCGTCATACACAGGGTAGTTAGACGGTTTGCATTTACCAATGCCAAGAAAGGTAAATTTTTCACTTTTCTTCAAATTGAGGATGACGAGCATCCAGTCTGTGCACAGACTAATGTCGACTAATAAGAACGACAAAATAAACAAAAGGTCGTCTAGGGACGTTTCAGTGTTGGACTTGTTTCGTAATTTTGGTCGTTTCGTCTGGGGGAGTTTTCCGAAACGTGACTTTTTTGATCCTTTCAAGTTGTTATATTAAAATATTTACAAGGAATGATTTAAAACATGTTTTTTCTGCAGAATCTAAATTATGAAAAAGAATTGTATTCTCCATATCGTGCTACATTTTAATATTTCCCGCAGTATGCAAACTATTTTCATTACTTTTGCTCTTCGAGCAATTCCAACCAATTTTCCTGAATTCTGCCTACATCGAGGCATAGCTCATCGGCGAACTTGAAATTCAAAGAATTCTCAATCAAGACAGTAGCGATTCGCTACAGCACTCAAAATGAAACTACAATTTCCATTTCAGACTACTCAAGGCAGTTTTATTAATTGCAACCGAACGCACATCAATTAGAGACTTATTAAGTTCTCAATCAATGGTCACTTGCTCAGCAACAAATAAACGATCTCGGACGAGTACTTCAATTTATCGACAAGTTTCTTGAGACTGTTTACTAGACTCAAGTTGGATTTCATTGTTTACTAAACTCTAGCCATACATCTCGCTCAGGATACTGAGAAGCAGCAAGGAGGCTATGTATCATAAAATAGAATTTCAGCTCCATCGAACATTTTGCAATTGAATATGTCGGAGCTTCGTCTACAATCAATTACTATGCCTCTGCAATCTGAAACTTGTAAACAAGCATCCGAATTGATTCGAGTATGAAACTTACTGAAGATTTGCAAACTGCATCCCTAATATTAATGTAATTTCAGTAATTACCATCAAAATCTCTTCCCACGATCATTTAAGCGAGAAAATGCGAAGAATTCGAAGGCTACCTCTCACCTGTATTGTATTTGATATCTATAGTTGCAGTGTATTGAGCTCAACAAAAGGTAGATGCTTCGTTCAAGAGCTTATTTCCGTTGAGTCATCGGAATCGTATGCAGAAGCGGTCGTTTAATTTTTTTTTCGACATAAATTCAAAAGGTGACTGAAAAATCGCTGATATCATTGACTGGACCACAGCTCAAGATACAGATACTTTCTATGCGAACGATGATGCTTCATTAGTAAGGAGTGAGTCATTTGGGTTACGGTAGTTGATGATGCGTAAGGTAAACACTAATTAGTTTTCAGATGCTGTCATCTATTTTGAAATCGATGAGTGTGGTAGGTCTTTGAAAGTGGGCTTGCAGACATGTTTAGCAAAAGTGAATTACGTCTTGAACTCTCAAAGAAGCGAAAAAGACGGTATGTGATTTGGTTTCATTTTTAATTATTTGGGGTTTTGATGTACTTTCAAGTTGAAGTGAAAATAAATCGTATTTTAGTTTAAACATGAACAAAGGGATGTACATTGAAAAAGTTTGACAATAAGCAACTCCTTGTCAAATGGTTTTTTTACTAATTTTCGAAGAAGAACATTAGTATTAAAATCACTTTGGCCAAAAATTCATATTTTTATATATATATATATATATATATATATATATATATATATATATATATATATATATATATATATATATATGTGTGTGTATATATATATATATATATATATATATATATATATATATATATATATATATATGTGTGTATATATATATATATATATATATATATATATATATATATATATATCGGCGAGCATATCGCCGTCCATCAGATCCAAAAACATTAATTTTTACTACATCAACAAAAATTATGGACTTCCAGAATGATTTTGGCTTTTTTACGAACTCTTCAGCAAAACGTAATTTAACAATTTCATTTTTTGTACTAATATAAAATTTACTTAGGAACATTCTGCTCTTAAAACCCGCTTTCTTTATTACATTTCGAATAGTTTGAGTTTGAGTTTCAACTCGTTTTTTCACCTTAATTTGTAAAACTGGGACACTTAGTTTACGGTTTTTTTAATTTTTCTGATAATCCCCTTTTTCGCTCAGATAAGATTTTAGTCTATTCTGACCGATGCTTTATTTCAAACGATATGGTTGATTTATATTTTGTTATTACATTTCCCCCTGTATAACTTGATTTTCCCATTAGTATTCCAATCTCAGAATACGCCATTCATGTTTTCCAACGTCGCAAAACACATTCACAGATTTCTGCACCTACTGATTTCCTTTTTCTTCCACTCATTTTTAACAACACCCTCAATAAAATTACTTTTTCAAAACACTTTTCAAGCTAGACTGAATAGAAATATTATTTTCATGATTTTAGGTAGGGGAGAGGCACGTAGGTTGATCATAGTTTCATTTTGGGGTTGCCATTTTCCACCCTGGTAAGTTAGAGCGTAAAGTTATATACCGTTGGAAAGCTAATATCATGGTCTATACATTAGTTTTTACAGAAATGGATTTCAATGAAAAATAAAAATTGTATAGGCAATTTTCGAAAAGTACAATATTTGGCACCAAAAAAAAATGGCACGTAGGTTGAGCCAGTCCAAACTCTTGTTTTAAAACCCAACCAAAGTTAATTAATCCACACAATTTTTATTGTTTCTTGCCTAAACATTTGTTGTAAAGGTATTTCTGAAAATAAATGATGAACATAAGTGAAAAAATTGGAAAAAAAATAAATAACGAAATTGAGGTAAAGTTCGAAATATTTTAATTTATTCATTTTCGTCATCCGAGTTACAGTTCTTGCATGTATAATAACTGCGGGTCATATTAGCACACTAAGTGAAATGGTCGTTCGCACTTGTTGCATTGGATGGAGTTGTTCTTTGTCAACTTGGCTGGCAAATCCTTCATACAAATCATGCAGAAGTCCATATCTTCCTTGATTTTTCTTCTTTTTTTTCTTTACTGCATCACTTTTATGCTTCTTCTTCTTCTTGAGATTAGCAACGAAATCTGGTGACGTTAGCACAGCACTTTTCAGCGGCTTACGGCCGCGGTTTGATTTCTTCTTCGGCGTAGCCTGTTGAAGTGGCCCAATATCACTGAGCAACGTAGACAAACTTTCAGCTCGGGAAATGATTGATGCTGCAGCCGATGTCGATGGCTCTGAAGAAGGTGCTTTTTCATGTACTGCCATATTCATTTCGCCAGTCGAATCACAAATGCGGTGTTGTTCTTCTTCGTCCAAGGGTAATTCCACCGAAGTAGTCGCTTGTCGTTGATCAGATTGAGCAGCCGGAACAGTGGCTCAACCTACGTGCCTAAAAGTGGCGCAACCTACGTGCATCGATGCGATTTCGGCATGACGCTAATTTTTTTCACAATGAATCCGCATGTTCATAATTCAACCAGAATATTAAAGTAGAAGTAAAACTACAGTAAAAAAGTTATATTTACCTTCTTTCAACGCATAACACTTCTCGATATTCACGTCTGAACTTGACTGTGGCTTTACTTTTCTCGAGACATTCTTGGCTACGCGCTGAACAAAGCACAGGAAGGGAGAATAATCGCCCCTCTCTTTTATGAAAAGTTTTGACTAATGACATGACTATCTGGAAGCATGAGCATTTGAGTCCTGAATGTAATGGAGTGAAAATATTCAGCTGGCTCAACCTACGTGCCGACTCAACTTACGTGCCTCTCCCCTACATTTAACAGTATTTTTTCCCAGGAATTACAAATAATTTCAGATAAAACTGCGCTGTGCCTTAACTTTTTTTGCGCTATTTTGGTACTACAGTGAAAAATGTCACGTTAATGTTGTGAAATTTGCTACGTTGCCGGGTTTTTTTTTATGTGTGTGCTAGGTGCCTAAAATGATTGGGAAAATTAAATTTTTGAATTGCGATAACTTATCAGATCAGCTTATCAGATCATTATGAAACTTACAGGACAAGTGCTACAATGTCGTCGGTAAACACTATCATCTCAAAGCCACTGGCCCTTAAATTCTCCAGAATTTCGTTGACTGTCAGTATCCAGAAAAGGGTTGATATAATCCCGTCTTGTGGTGTTTCCGTGCAAATTGTTCGCACAGTTTCGGCCCCTAGGAAGGTGGCTTCGATTTGCCTGTTTTTGAGCAAGTCTAATGCCCAATTCGTGGAAGGGAGGGACATTGAGTTTTACAGTTAGTCACCGGTCGATTGTTAGGAAAACGGAAACATATATAAGTGGGTCAACCAACTTTATTCAGATCAGTGGCGGCTCGTGGTTTTGAAACTTAGGGAAGCACAAGCAAAACATTTAGTCATATAATATAGATAATCATATGAAGCGCGTAGTAAACTATACATGCAAATTTGTTGAAATACCGTGTAAAAAATCAAGTAGATATTTCAATGCTGACCATATTTATATCAAAAGTTATTAATTTATTGGCAACAACTTGTTTCAGTGATTTTCCTACTCGCTAAGATCAACAATCTCAGAAATTTTCAAGTCATGTATAGCATCTTAAAGCAAAAAAAATATTTATATCTTTAATCTCTCTATTAATAAAAAAAAGTTTTGGAAATTTGGTCGGATTATATTTTTATTTTTCTCTTATAGTAGACACATAAACGTACGTCACGTACACGTCGGATATATATATATATATATATATATATATATATATATATATATATATATATATATATATATATATATATATATATATATATATATATATATATATATATATATATACATATACATATATATATATATATATATATATATATATATATATATATATATGTATATATATATATATATATATATATATATATATATATATATATATATATATATATATATATATATATATATATATATATATGTATATATATATATATATATATATATATATATATATATATATATATATATATATATGTATATATATATATATATATATATATATATATATATATATATATATATATATATATATATATATATATATGTATATATATGTATATATATATGAGAGCTTGAGTAGCCTAGTGGGTAGAGCACTGGCTTCTTGCGTGTGGGGTCCCTGGTTCGAATCCAGGTTCGGACGAGGGTCCGCGCACCAAGCTTTGAGTTCACCTAGCTCTAATTAGGTACCTGATTTAAATCAGGGGTAAAGTGAGTCGTGGAACTAATCACTCCACACTCGTATCCACAATGATTAAAAAAGTTGTAATGAATCTCTCTACCAGCTTCAACCCCTAGACCCGTACGAGGGTTGTCGTGGGATTGCTTTTATATATATGTACTGCGACTGTGAACTTTTATTGATTTTCGCACGGCTTTAGTACATACGTCCAGTAAAATGTACAATTTAAAATCGTAAATGGTCTGGGGGCTGGTGAGCGAAGCGAGCAGGGGGCGAAGCCCCCTAGTTTTATTTTTAAATTAAAAAAAAATTAAGTTGAAAACATATTACAGGCTAAATAATTGGTCAAAGTTTTTAATAGCTCCAAGTTGAGAATTTACTGTACCTTTTAGCAAATTAACTTAGATAGGTGTGCATCGATCTGAAGAAAAAAATTACATAATTTGGTCTACCATTTTCAGTTGTCTTCTGTCTGTATTACGGATATCGCAGTACATATCCAACTTCGTTAATTTTAGAGTATTTTTTTTAGAATTTATGCTTTCTACTCATATGTTTGAAGCATAAATATTTTTAAAAAAAACCCGCCCTAATGAGCCAATTCAATTTTCTGTGATTTTAGTTGCTTTGAGCAAGGGCATTTCAAAACACAAAAAATCAATTTGCTCAGTAAAAACCATGTGGAGGTTTAGAACACTCTTGCTAGTATGGGACAGTGTGAAGGTGGGAAATCAGAAACATTTTAATTTAATTCATTCACAAAGATTTTCGAGCATTGAAGCAAGATCACTTCAGTGTTCTGTATAGTATATATCAATGAGCTGCAATGCACTGTATGTTCGGAATTGATTAGTACGCAGTGCTTGAGGTTTTGAGTAAAACGCTGAAGTTTTTGTTGCGTTGCTGTAAATTTACCGTCGAAGCTCTGTAGTTGGACTGTTATAAAATAAAACCACTTCATGCATAGTGGTAATGGAGCTTTGTTTTTTGAAAGAAACAAAAATGTTAAGTTTTTGGATGTTCAAAAATCAAATCTTTTGATTGTTAAATATTGATTGTAAAATAATTTTTTTGTTTATGCAAAGTGGTTTAGCAAGGGAAGCACTGCTTTCTTTGCGTACACCGACGAGCCGCCACTGAATCAGATCAAACCTACAGACCAACGTCTCAATCAGTCACTCAATGTTTATACTAAGAAGTTTGTTGCTTTGAAACTAGTTCATTCGGTAGTTTGACTCCCCCTCTTCTGGATGAGTGACTTCTGCAGCCCAACTCAACCTATAACGTTAGCTGTTGAAGGCTTTGGCATTTTTTATTAGGATGTGCTGTAGTTACTATTAGGTGCTCCAAGGTAGTTTATGGCTAATGAATTCAACTATCCTCTATCCGTAGATGGTTATGCATGTCCGTGTTCCTAATGTACCATGGAATCCTGAATATTTTTTTAGATGAGTTGGTCGAGTGTCTTTTGTTTTTTATGTGTTCGGTCTAATAAATCAGTTTTAAATATTTATATCAGTATTTATATCAATTTCAGTTTTAAATATTTACCTGTGCGTTTCCACTTTATTGTCTGGTCATTTACCGTTAGCTGTAGTGATTGCGGTGTGTATCGTTTTGTTATGAAAATGGCATGCGCTTTATCGGCGTTTATTTCCGTTTTCGAAAGTATTTCATCAACACGTCAATAAAGGCCTTGAGAAGGCCAGTTACGTGCTCAAACGGGGGCAAACGAAGGCAATTGCCCCTTATATCCGTAATTGCCTTCGAAAAAATGGTCCTCTTGTGCCTTCACAATACTTCGACGAAATTTAAGGAAAGTGTGTACCGAATTATGATGATTGCCCCCTTTATTTTAAAATCCTGTGCACGCCTATGTTGTAGATTTGAAGATATTACATTTTTTGTATTAGCCGCATTTAAAATGTCTTCTATGTATATACTATACAGTAATGGGGAGAGTGATGAGCCGTGCGGGACTCCAGCTTCTATTAGCCGCTTTCTAAAGAAGTGTTTGTTAGTTACAAAACACATGTTCTACGCTGGAGAAAGGATGTATTTGAAAATCAGTTCTGCATGTAAGACTTAATCAAACGATTTGGCCACATCGTATGTGTTGTACCACTCTTGCTCGAAACCGAATTGTTCTCCCGAGACGTTCCTCCTCCACGACTATATCGATTAACCGATCAGGAAGACGACTCTCAGGAATTTTCCCTACAGAGGTAAAGAGGCTGATGTGTCCAGTTTTGGAGAAATCGCAGGTCTTTACCTGGTTTAGGTAAAATAGCTAAAATCGTTATTTTGACACCTCTAGAAAGCTCCTCGTATGGAAGATGGCGTTTAGGATGTCTGTTAGTGTCATCATTGTATTGTGTGGTAAGCGATTTAGCCACGTATTGCACTCCAGGTGATCTAGTCCAAGTAACTTAAGTTTTTTTGGTCACAAATTAGGCTTTTGACATCTTTTACAATAGTTTGTCTGATTTGAGAACCTCCTGCTGGCGCGGAGGCAAGAATTTGACCTACAGACTCAATAATCTCCTTGACTTCGATATCGCCGTCCTCCCAGGAGCGGTTCTTCTGAAAATGTAGTTCCAGCGCCTTTGTGAAGGCTTCAATTTTGCCTGTGTAGTCGTACCTCAGTCCATTTATTGCGTATCTTAATAGCGCAATAATTTTATTTTTTTAACTTTTGCCCTTCGTTTAATTCTAGAATGTGGTAACATGGTGTATTTCTAGTATTTGAACGTTTTCCGATGTTTGGTATTTGAAAGATCTGTCAAGATTTTTGTGCCTACCCTCTTGGGAAAGTAATACAAAAATGACAGTTTTCATCAAAATCAAAACGTCCAGCTGCTATTTATTCTAAAAGATAGTTTTATCCTAGCGGTTCAAATAGTAAGGTGAATCATGTCGAAAAAAAGAAACTAGCTTGTCCTGAAATTGAACTGCTGAAAACTGTTCTAGGTATGCATGGAACTAGCTTCTGAATCACACAATGAATCAATGTACATGAATTTCCAGTTGCCTGAAAGAACTATAAAATTTCATCATCAAACGGCTTATGCACAGCTTAGTATAAAAGAATTTTCGTAAACAATGTAACAAGATCAAGAGATTTGATACAAACACTAACGGTAAAAATCTAGGTAACACACTATGCACGTATGTGTTTAAAATCATTAAGAGTTTCATGGAAATCACCATAAATTTCCAACCTTTGGGACAACCGCCTTCAACACAAATCTCTCGCGCCAATTAAATTTTCACCGCATTGCTACTCTAACCCTTCTATCGTAGGCGTACTAGAACTCTAGGCTACAAGGCTACATAACGCCAGTCGCAGTATGGAAAAATTGCGTGTGAATAATTAATAAATCTGCTCTCGCATTTAGACATAATCGCGCTCGACTAGGGATTAATAAAAGCAATCCAAAAATTACAAAAAAAAACCGCCATAAGCGTTCGAAAATCATACTAATCGACGAAAGCTGTAGCTAAAGTTGAGTTGACGACGTCGACTAGGACGTGATGTTTAGGACTTTATGCAGATTTTTGATGTTCAACTTTTTCCCGCCGAAGCACAAGCTATGGCTGAATTGCGTGCTGAAACTGGTCGATGTAATAAAGTTGGCAGTCTTCTGGGGGGTTGTACTACGCTGAAGTGTATGTATGTACGTGAGAATCTAATCAATGTAAGGAATTATGCAATGTTTCGTGAATTTCGCAATTAAATGAAGTCGGCTAAGCATAAACATGCAATTGTTTATTCATAAGATTAAAAGAGAGAAAAAATCGTGGCTTTTGTTTGAGTTTTTCGGTTGTTCTGATTTTCAGTTTGACTGGTTCTGAGCTGAAGGCTGTTACTTGTAAAAGTTTCAATAAAAAAAGGATGGCAATGAAAATTAAATATAATGATTTTTACTTCAGGCGGTATGTTATTTAATGAAAGTAATTGAAAGGAAAACAATTTTCCAAAATGTTTTACCATAGCCTTCAGATGTAACAAAAATGTTGGCAAATACTCGAACGTATAACGAACTTCGTTCATGTACGTAGTTATTATTAGACAGGTTTATATTGATTTTTATAGGATTCAAGAATTCAAACTCTTTCACAGCCTAGTACTGTTAGCGCTGCCATTGTCAAGAATAAAATGAAGCTCTACAAAAACTTCTAGTAAAAGACTGACTCTTCTTTTCAAAAGTACTATTTTTTCCAAAAACGATGGAAGAAATAAACATTTTAGCAGAGGCTTCAACTTGGATTTATTTATTTATTGTCCAAATCCACAGAACAAAATCCAATTATAGATTAGACAAGAAGAAAAAATAAAAATACATACAAGTATATAAATATGTAAGAAAAAGAAAATAGCATGGAAACCAAGAAAATTAATAAAATTCAGAATGGAATAATAATACAAAAGAAATAATAAAAAGCTAATCGACCGAAAAAGAAACAAACAAATTGGAGGACATATTTCGATTATAAGAAGGAACGTTATTTTTTAAAGTACTTTTAAACACAGATAACGTTTGAGGCAGAGGGCCAAGGTTAAGGCTATTGTGCTGACGAGGCAAACGCAGAAGGGGGGGAAAAGAAATAGGTGTCGGTACGGGCAAATGTAACATTAAAGTTAAATAATGTTCTATAAGGACGGCCCGGTTCGCTAACTGAAAGTTGAATGCTGGGGTCAACCAATATACTGCCTTTAAAGAGTTTAAAACGGAGGCACTCGTCGAGGAACACTCTACGTGACTCAAGGGAAGGAATTTGAAGGATGGAGAGGCGCATACTGTAATCACAATACGGCATACTGTACTTATAGAACAACGAGCGGGTGAATCGGCGTTGCACGGATTCAACGGCATCGATCAAGTATCCGTAATGTGGACACCAAATTTGGCAACAGTATTCAAGAACGCTACGGACAAAGGAAAAAAAAACAGATAAAGAGAAGTCGAAAGATTAACCCTCCGAGAACACAGGGGGTCAAATTGACCCCAGAGACCTTTTTGACCGATCGCAGCGCTTAGGCCTGCGGGAAAAGAGGAGTACTATAGGCTCCTAAATATATTTCTGTGTCTTGACTATAAGTTTATACCGTTCGCTTCCAGTCCCAAACCGTTAGTCGTCGTTGAGAAGCCTTTGAAGCAGATCAAGGGGTCAAATAGACCCCATCTGTACTCGACATCAATTTCGAGGTAAAAACTCAAATTTTTTTTTACTTTATAAATCGACAGATTAATTTAAAAAAGCCAAAAACGAAGTTTGCCAGTGTTTTAATTTTGTTGTTTTTAGCAATATAGCGTATAATCTGCGTTCTAGTGTACGCAATAATTTGTCAGCTGAAGACAATGATAACAATTTTGGCGACATTGATTCCTCCGAAGACGACCATGTCTCGGAGCAATCAGAATCTGATTATTCAGAAGATTATACTTTTTTGCAACCCTTTATATGGAGCTAATTTTTTTTTTATTATTTTACTATGTCTGGGTAGTATTCATATACATTTTCAGCTCAAAATATTAAAAATTGGCAAAGTTATGATTTTTTTTATATATGCAAATTTTAAAATCTTCACAATCGCCACCGTAAGTATGCAAAATAAATACCTTTTTTTCAAGGGCCACTATAGGGCTAATTTTTTTTATAATTTTGTCATATCATGAGAGTATCCACTTAAATTTTTAGCCAAAAATATTGAAAATAAAATAAGTTACGATTTTTTTTTGTAAAAAAGCTGATTTTCGACAAAACTGTTTTTTCTCAAAATTTTTTAGGTATGTTCAGGGCATTTAAGGCACTTCTAATGTATGAAAACTACTAAAAAAAGGTCTCAAACAATACTTAAAAAATTTTTCAAATGAAAATCTTCAGTGGCGGCCATTCTATAGACGTTCAAAAGTGGTTGGGGTCAATTTGACCCCAATTGTTCTCGATGATCGAAAAAATAGGTGTGTTCTCGGAGGGTTAACAAAACGTTTAGAAGATCTGATGATGAAGCCGGAAAAACGAGAAGCCTTGGCAGTGACGTGAAGAATATGCAAGTCGAACTTCAATTTGGAATCAAAAATCACGCCAAGGTCCTTGATATTAGAAACAGAATTGAGAGGAGTACCAAGGACACAGTAGGAGAAGAGGAAACGAGATATTTTGTGGGTGGAAGACATTTGATGACACTTCGCAACATTCAAAGTGAGGGAATTAGCAGTGCACCAGTTAACCAAAGTATCCAAATCGCTCTGCAATATGGTACAGTCACTAGCGGATTCAATCACTCTGAAAATTGTAAGATCATCAGCGTACAAAAGGCAGGGTGAGTTAAAGAGGGAAGGAAGGTCGTTAATAAACAAAAGGAACAATAAATGGTAGGAAAAAAGAGCAAGAGTTAATAGTAAAAACACAAGAACGATCACGAACGTAGGAAGAGAACCAACAAAAAAGGGCACCAGAGAGACCAAACCCAGTTAGCTTTGCCAGAAGAATATCATGGTTCACAGAATCGAAGGCCTTGGCAAAGTCGGTATAGAGGACATCAACTTGCTTTTGCATCGATTGCGGAAGCAACGGTGTTTGTCAAAGTCAATAAGTTTGTAACCGTTGACTTACCTTTGATGAAACCATGCTGTCGCTGGCCAGCAAGGGCTGGACGAAAGGGTACATTCTATTGTAAACGACTCTTTCGAGAAGCTTACTAAAGCATGGTAAAAGGGATATGGGACGGTAATTAGAGATGGAAGAGATATCACCAGCTTTAAGGATGGGAAATATGTTGGCTGATTTCCAAAGGGAAGGAAAGGTCCCTGTTGAAATGCTAAGGTTAAAAATTATTGACAGAGGAACACACAAGGAAGATGAAAGGGATTTGGTGAAAAAATTTGGAATGCCGCCAGGACCGAAGCTAGTGCTGGCGTCAAGAGACAACATTAACGATTCCACTTCTAAGGGATTAGTAAAAAATGTAGAAAGGGTACAATCAGGAACTGTAAAAAAGGTTGAAGGCGGAGAGCTACTATGATGGGAGGTGAAAGAAGAGAAAAATTGAGCAAATAGCTCACAAGAATCTTTAGGTGAGGACGCATCATGAAGATACATAGCAGAAGGAATGCCAGAGGAGGTTTTAAGGGATTTAATATGGATTGTTGGAAAAAAAATCTTCTTTGATCTTAAAGTTTCGTGTTGACGCAAACTCACAGACTTTGAATTTGTCTCTAAACTCTATATCTTTTTTATCAAGTCTGGTAGATATTGATGTTTAATGAAAAAAGGATACTCTACTCAAATTATTAATTGTTAGCGCACATTCAAATAACCTATACGCTTCAAAGCACAATATTTTGCATACAAAGGACACAAAGTGTACAACGAATTTATTTTTTGCATTCCAATATATGGTACATACATATTTCCACCATATTTAAGTTGAGCAAATATTTCAATAATTAAATTTCATGAGATTATAACAGAAAAGCATCAGACACGTATTGTGCTTAATGCACTCTTTGGCTTTTATTCGAGCATAATTAAAGAGCTGATGGTATCATCAGCCAGATACGATTCAGGGAAAGAGCAGCAAATGTCTGCTACAAGTGTCTGGACTGGACCCTACTGATGTCCGATGATTTTCAGCTTTATAGGCTATGATTTATGACTTCAACGTATTAATCTTGTTTCGAGAATTAATTAAATCGAATCAGTATAGAAATTCACTTATTCGCTCACGCACGTTACCTTACACGTTGACCATTATCCAGCAGTTCTACCGGTAATTGATCCTAAAATCGATATTTCAAAAAATCTACGAAATCTATTCGACCTATGTTTATTTATAAATCTAACTGAATCAACGCGGCCCGCCAATTATATTCGAAAGTGCATATTTAATCATAATTCGTAGTAATTTGCGGTTGTTTATGCAATAAAATGCTAAGTTCGTTTTTGCTTATAAATTGGTAATTATGCTTGTTATGATTCATTGAATATAAACTGGACTAAGCTGTGATTTTGTGGTGTGTAACAATTAGCGCTTACAAGAAAAATTTATCGGGTTTATTGTGAGCGTGAATATATTAATTGGCAAATTTGTGTTGATGATCATGGGTGTTGGGCTAATTTGTAAATGATTAAAATGTGCAGTCGGCTGGCATAAAAAAAATAAAAGCTTACACTAAGAACTATTGATTTGACGTCCGTAAGGACAATTTATACATCAATCAATACATTGATCGACGGATCAATAACTTGTGCAAATATAAATAGATTTTGCTTTAAAGATAGTTTATTTCACAATTTACGTTACATCTTCAAAGGAAAAGTCAATAGCAATAAAAAACAAATGACTATTGAAGACACTGTTAATCCAAAGAATTTTTCCAAATTTTATTGCGCTGAATTATTCGATGCAAAGCTTGTGAATTATATCAAAGCGAAAATTCAAAACCTGTCTGATGTCGAATTGCGGCTAAATACTCAAATGAAAGATAATAAAAATTCAATATCAGCACAAAAACCATGCTAAGTGTTTGAAATACTGTTATTTGTCAAGATTATCTTAAATACAATACACTTCACTTCAAATTACGTCATAAATATAATCCGAGACTGAAAATGTGACAAATGTGGAGAGAATCATGCTGCGAACCATATAGTTTGAACTGTCATGATCATAATTTTCATGAATTATCCCACCAATAAATTGCGCTTGATAAGCTATGATACAAAACTATGCCTGATTCGAAAACTTTTGATATTTGTCTCTATGATAAGCTTTTTCCCATAAAACCAGAAAACTGTAGTGTATTTGAATTTCTGCTATCATAGTTTCATCCTATGATTTTGGTCGTACGCATGCGGTAACTCTGCATTTCGCTACGTTCTTTTCTTTGTGTTCTCTTGCTGGAGATCCACAGGGTTCGATTTTCGGAACTTTTTTATTCCCTTTAAAGAGCGCGGAAGGCTTTCAATGCACTTTACTACTGCAAAATAGTTATAGTAGCGAATTGGGGATTGGAACATTGTACTGTTGCTTGGCTGTATACCGCTATGGTTGAACCAATTGCATTGTTTGGGGTGCCGTTCTGGTGGCAGGCTGCTCTTAAGGCTACATGCAAACGTTAGCTGGGAAAAGTTTGGAGGTCGTAGGCAGATAAATCATACTGTGCGGTAACAAGGCAGTTTTGGGGATCCAATGATGCTCATCGCACCAGATAGCTACACCAGGCTTAACACGAAGCACTCTGCATTGTGCTGTGGACGCCACTGCCATAAGACGCCATGCGCAACGATTGAGCGCAGATTTCAACAACTCCTGTTGGAGTTGTGGCTCTGAGGATGAGGAAGAATCCGTCCTCCATATCATGCACCAGTGCTCGGCTTTGCGGAGGATAATGGTGGTGGCTTTTGGTGCACCCTTCCTCTCAAATCTGACCGAACAGTCGCTGGTCAATTTCAAAGGGAAAGTGCCGTTCGTCAAAGGAAGCAGATGGTTTCCTGACATTAGTGAAAGGAAAAGAGTTTATAAAATTACTGTAGCATCACACGGCCTCTTTTGTGTCTAAGTGCGTCTGTTGACAGGCCTCTGTTGATCGGCAGCCACTTCAACCTATCTACCTACCTTTTCCCCCTATACTTATTAACAACCATTTCTCCCTCTCCGGATCTCCTCTCACTCTTGTCGAACATTTTAAAATCTTGTTTAGGTGTTGTTTTCTGTGTTAAACTTATATTTAGTATGCATATTGTGATTATTTACTCAATTATATTTTCTCTTGCTTATTTTTGGATTTTGGATTTGGATTTTACCAGGAACACAACTTTTCATTAAAAAGCTGGATATATTTCAATTTCTTGGTAGATATCGATATGTTGGGGGTGATCTGTCAAAAAACTTAAATATATCTAGCATTTAAAAAGAAACATTGGCGTTTCACTCATTATTCACGGCTTTTCTTTAGAATTCCAAAAAAATATCTCTTCACGATTGATTGCTTTTTAAATTACTTTTCTGTTGCATACTGGGTGCTCCCGGTTCCAATCTGTTTCTTTCACCATACACTATTTTAAACAACGTTTTTGGGCGCCCACAGGGGATATGACGAGTTGCAGCTAAGTCTTCTATCAAGCGCATTTGGAACCTAAAAATTACTTATTATTTTGTTTTGCCAAAAATCTGGCAGCTTTCAATATCAGCTTCTACATTGTTTACTTCTATCACTGCATTACTGTCACTTATAGTTTATTTTTAAACTATAAGTGACAGTAAATCTTTCGAATTTTTGTGAATAGTCCTTTTGGAAAAAATTTTTCACTCTCCAGAGTCTCATTCTCCCTAAATGTAAATTTGTACTTATGTACCAAAGCAGGGAATGCAAGAGAACCAACATTTTCCCCAATTGTGCTATCTCAGGGAGTTTATTTCATTTATCATTTACAAACAGCAACTAAAGCTTATTTGTGTGTTTTATAGTTAAAGTTCTCATCGTTTGGGCATTTTAGAGCATCTTCATACAGGAGGGTTGAAAACATACAAAAACATTTTAAAAGTCACCTAAGCATGATCAAATAAAGCTATGAAACTGTTCTTTCCTTTTCTTTGCTATCCTCTATTTACTATATATGCAAATTCAACTGTAGCAAATTTTTCTAAAATTCCACATCACCAGCTGATTCAAGACTTCCGTTTCGGGTAGTATTTACTGGGGCTGATTTCTAGGCTAATTTTAAAAATACTGACATATGATTGTTTGCGTTTTCTCCATTTTCCGCCAAATATAAACTCGATCAATTGATTCTTGATCTGAAAGTCAACTGTAGCATCTATCGTTCAAGTTTCGACAAACCACCTCAATTTCTTTTGATTACCATTGTCACAAAATATTTCAAATTAGTTGACTTCAAACATCCTACATTGGGTTCCTAGTTAACCTTGATAACTGGAAGTATAAGAAACCTGATTCGAATTAAACCCGCAACGGTTCGTGGAGCTTATCACTCCATATTTCCTCTAAACTAGCCCTCCAGTTCAGAAAAAACGAATTGGTTTGTGGTGGAGCAACTGTGATTCGCCGTATGGCTATCATGACAATTAGCACATTTCTTTCTAGCGAGCGGTCTTGACTAGTTGGAAATTCGCTGATTGCTGCAATATTTATAAGCGTTTAAAGTCAAGTGAATGAGAGGAAAATTATAGTTTTACCGCGTCATTTTTATTTCTACCCTATAAAAAATTGAAATTTTGATGAGGCTTAGTCGTAATATTAGATGCTAAACTCAATGCTCATTTTATCACCTGTTGTTTTTCCAAAAAAAAAAAAAACGCAAAATTGTCAGAAATTCCTCAGGTTGTAGGCAAAGATGAATTTTTTTCACTTGAAACTATTTACTTTGTTATATTCTACCTACTTAAAATCAATTTGCAAAGCAATTGAAATTTTGATAACAGTACTTCTCTTGCAATTTTACTTTCACCCCTATCACTATCCATTAAAGTTTATTGCAAAAAACCATTATATGTACAAAGTCAAATATGTAGGACAAACTATTTAACAAATTTATTTATGAAACACATTGCAGCTCCTCTAGTGTATCTACTACCACCCTTTACATTTATAATGCACAGTTATAGGAACTTAAGTGCTGCCATATATCAACATTAATTTACTAACAACGTCATGTAACACTATGCCTTTCTCCCAAAATGCGTCCTGTTTTCCTCTAACTTTACTACTCGCCTAGTTCTTTCAACGCTTCGGTCGTCCCTTCTTGCACGAAACACGTACATATATTTTTTAATTGATCCTTTTCTTCTTCTTTTTCACTTTCAGGTAAGTGGAACACACCTGGACTACAAACGCCATGGTGCTCTTTGTCGCGTCTTTGAATTACAACAAGCAGCGGCACAGGCTGCCATTAACAGTTTCAGGGAGTTTCAACAGTCAAGTGAAATTTAGTATGCATTAAGTAGACATCAGAAGGACATGAACAATATCGCTCGTATCGGTCATAATTGCAGGGTAAGGACTTTTCGAATATGGTGCAGTAAGTACGGTACTTTGGTATCGAAAGAAAAAGGAGATCGATTCAGTAATCCGACATGAGGGTGTTTGGTGTGCTGAATATAAGGTTTCTATGCTTTGCTTATAATATGTCCTGCAAACAAGCAGGATACAACATGCAACGAATTCAGAGGCTTTGATGGCGGATGAATTGATATTCAGCTGTCAATAGCGGTGGCAGGTCAATGTTTTCGATACGCTTGCATGATTTCACTAGAAAGAGGGTAGTCGGCGTAAATTAGATTGTTAGGATACTGACGTAATTTGAGTCATTTTTTTTTCGATGACGTGGATAAGAATAGTTCCATGGACATAACGGTATTCTTAATTCATGAAATGTATTATTTATGGAAAATTTAGGCTATTTACATGGTATTATCGCATCGTACCTAAGCATTGAGACTGTTTTATATAAATAATTTATTGTTCGTCACCATGATATTCTTTTAAGAATATTGTGTGGTATTACGTGGAAACAGCTGGGACATATGTATTTAGCAGGTTTAGTGGATTACATACATTGTTTGAACAGCATAGTAATGCAATTGAATGTTATTCGAAACAGGACATCTAGATTTAGTATCTTTTTAGTATTCGTTAAAAGTGAGTATTTAGTCCATAATAAACTTTAAAATATTTCCGCAAATGTTACGCCGAAAAGTGCTGAAAAACTTAAATTAAATAAGTCTAGCGCATCAGAACCGCTAGAAAACTGATTTTTGAATTATCTTTGAGTGATTTAAAAATGTGTGAAGACGTTATACACTTCTTTGTAATATCATATCAACCATTTCTTACTCAAAGGAACAAATATCATTTTCTGACAGCATTTCCTACAACACAAATGATGAAAATGTTCAGTGCTGGCAACATTTGTCCAACATAGCAGCAATAAGTCTACCATAACATGCTCATGCTTAACTAAACTATGCTTTGAATTTCATTTTCATCCAAGGATATCAGCGAAAGTTTCAGCGATTAAACTATGTCTGGGGCTGCCATCCGAAAAATATACAAAACTCGGAAAATTTAATCATCGGTTGCTTATTTTATTGTAAATGCTTAGCTTATGCATAAAAATGACAGCATATGTTGTTGCAATATTTACGAAATTGTCTGGTGCTGGAAATCATGTGTTAGCATCATAGCTGTTTCACGTTTTGTTAAACCCACTCTGTGAATTTAGTTTCGATTGAATAACTGCGCTGGAAGTTGTAGGAGTGGATACAATTTCAGGGTTACCACCCTCAAAAAATTATTTGTTGCTAATTGTCATTGCAGGATCATTCCCATTTGGAAATTTAATGACAACATCGCACGATAAAGAAATGGCAATAAATTACGAAATGTATCATAGCTGGCAGCCCTTTCATGAATTTTCAGCGAAATTCCTACAGAACCTGAAATACAGTAAGATCCACTTATTGCGTGAATTTCGTTTTGATCTCGTTACTGCATCGGAAATTATAGGAAAAAAAAACTAGCGCATCAGAACCGCTAGAAAACTAATTTTCGAAGAAACTGTCCATGAGTGACAAAAAAAGTGTGGAAAGACGTAATACACTTTTTTGTAGAATCATATCAACCATTCCTTATTCAAAGTAACAAAACTCAACTATAACACAAATGATGAAAATGTTCAGTGCTGGCAACACTTTCCGAACGAAGCAGCAATAAGTTTACCTTAACAAGCTCAAACTTAAATCAACTTATTCTTTAACTTTCGTTCTCATCGGAGGATTTCATCGAAAGTTTCAGCGGCTAAACGTTGTTTGAGGCTGCCATCCGAAAAATGTTCAAAGCTCGGAAAATTTAGAAATTGGTTTCTTATATTTATTGCAAATGCTTTGCATATGAGTACGTAATATGAAGCATCTGTTGGTGCAATATTTACGAAAATGGCTAATGCTGGTTACCCTGTGTCAGCAGCAAAGCAAAATATATACCAAATCTGCTTCACGTTAAGTTAAACCCAACCAGTAAATTTCGTTTCGATTGCTGGAAGTTATACGGGAGAAAAGAACTTTAGGGTTACCATCCTCAAAACTTTTCAAATTTTTAAAGCGTTAATATTTGTTATTAATTTTCATTGCAGGAGCATTCCCATTTGCAAATCTAATGACATAATCGCTCAGTAAAAAATTACAAAAATGGTCATAGCTGGTGCATGAACTTCGTTTTGATTTCTTCACTGGACCGGAAGTTATAGGGAAAAAAGCTTTATTTTGCTGAGCAAATTTGCAAGATTTAGGAGACAAAAATCACCATAGCTGGCAACTCTATTCTAATTTTCCAGCCAAATTTTCATCAAATGTTACTTAAGGTAAGATCCAAGTACTGTATGAATCTTGTGAAAATCTGATTTCTGAATCGGAAGTTATAGGCCGAAAACCGGTTTTTTTCTCAGTGTTTTTTCAAGATGGTACCACTAGCACAGGGTTGCCCGCATTTCAAAATCACTTCTATCAGACCTGGTCCTAGCTAATACCAACATGTCCTGTAAATTTCACTATGATCGGATAATCCGGTCGTCAGTTCTCGCGAACAGAACTTTCGAGTGCTGAAAATAGAGGTAATTTGGTGATGGGTTGCCGTTCTTGTGCAAATCGGAATTTTGAAAATTTCAATTTGACACGATGGACAAAGGTGAAAATTTATCAATGATTTGATTTTTTTTGTCAAAAATCAAAAATTTTTCAGGAAGGTCAATGATTTGAAGGTTTTTTTCAGGAGCCTGCCCTAGCTACAGCGTTGCCCGCACAATCGTGACAGTCCATTAGTGTTAAGTGTTAGTCTACATCAAAACGCTCTGCAAATTTCACGATGATCCATTGTTTTTGTTAGAAGCTATGTCAAATCGAAATTTTGCAAAAGAAATCGTTGCCTACTTTTAGGCACTCAGCGTCCACACAAGGCTCAAAATTTCCATATTTTTTTTTCTAAGCAAACATCAAACATAAAAAGTTTTCATTTCCAATATTTACATTTAGCGAAAATCTACTCTGCAAATATAAGGGTACTTGAAAATTCACTAAAATGCCCGCCACCACCAAAGGGTTAAAGATATCTTAATTCTTACAAGTCATGGACCTACCTGCTATATACATCTATGTTCTCCGAAAGTTTAATTTCAATCGGATCAGCCACTCCAGAGATTATCTCCCTTAATCATTTTGCTGATATATATATATATATATATACATATATATATATATATATATATATATATATATATATATATATATATATATATATATATATATATATATATATATATGTATATATATATATACATATATATATATATATATATACATATATATATATATACATATATATATATGTATATATATATGTATATATATATATATATATATATATATATATATATATATATATATATATATATATATATATATATATATATATATATATATATATATATATATATATATATATATATATATATATATATAAATATACAGTGCGCGAAATAATTATAACATACAAACTATCAGTAGGTATTTCTGAGAAAATGAATCGTCTCACACTATTTGTGATAACGTCATATCATTTTCGCAAGCAAACGCAATGTAACGGCACTTTAGGCTACTTGTTAATTTTTCGTTGTAGTCAGCTGGTGTTTAATTTTCTTCAGAAGCCCAAATTACTAGTGCGAAATAAATATAGCGTACAGTTGTACGTGAAGTATATTTTCTAGGTGTAAAATTGATAATTCGTCTAGATTTATAAGACTAGTTAGTTCACCAAGGTATACGCAGCCTACTAATGAAGATTAGCATTTACACGTGCAGTTTTGAATTCGCTATTTTTAAAATTACAGTTCGAATCAATAAAAATGCCAAAGGGGACAACATTGACTGCTGAAGAGCGGGTTAAAATTTTAGCTTACAGGGATTGCAGGTCAACAATCAGAAGAATAGCTGAAAAGTTGAACAGGGACAAAAGTACGGTGAATAATTTCTTGAAAAACCCCAAAAATTATGCCAAAATCAAGAGATCAGGTCGTCCGTCCCAAGTCAGTGAGAGGTCTAAAAGAGAAATAAAACGGCTGGCTGTTAATAAAAAGCTAAGTCCCTCACAAATACGGTTTCAATTGAATCTTCCCATCACTACGCGAAGGTTTCAGCAGATTTTGAAGAATAATGAAAAAGTTAAATATGGAAAACGCTTGCAAAAACAAAGGCTTCTGCCACGTCATAAATCTGCACGTTTAGAATTTTCTGAACGGTATAAATTTTGGACAAATGAATGGGATTCTGTCATATTTAGTGATGAAAAAAAATTCAATTTAGACGGGCCTGATGGCTGCCATGGATATTGGAGAGATGTCCGTAAAGAACGGGAAACGTGTCATAGAAGGAACTTTCAAGGAGGTTCCCTCATGATATGGGCTGCATTCGGCTCTCGGGGAAAGTCTGAAATTTGTTTTATTTCACATAAAATGAACTAAGCTAAGTATGTTGAACTCTTGGACGACGTGCTTATCACTTTTGCAGAGGATTTGTGGAGAGACGACTGGCTGTTTCAGCAAGACAACGCACCTAAACACTCTGCGACGTTCACGAAACTTTTTTTTGAGTCCCGGAACATACCGCTATTAAAGTGGCCTGCTATAAGCCCTGATTTGAACCCGATGGAAAATCTATGGGGTATCTTATCACAACAAGTCTATTCACAAGGTCGTCAGTTTGACACCATTTTAGAGCTAAAAACGGCCATTATAAAGGAATGGAATCAAATTGGAATATATGTTCTTCAATCCCTTGTTAATTAAAGTAATACAAAATAAGGGAAGCCCTATAGATTATTAAGATTTCTTTTGGTGTTAATTATTGTTTTTAATTTTTGAAATAAAATACTTATAAACATTTTTATGTGATTTATCCGTTATAATTATTTCGTTCAAGAATTTGAAATATTGTATCTTCCTGGCTACAAAAAAATGAAATAGTTGAAAATATAATCCGCTGTTGCTTTGTTATCATTGCATGAAACATAAAACTAAATTTTTATTTTTTGAATCAGTAGCTAGCAAATAATTTTCCCGATATTCTCTTTGTCCGATATAATTATTTCGCGCACTGTATGATGAATTTTGATGAAATCAGTAAAAACTTAAATTCACAAGTTTCAATTCACGTAGATTCAATAGTAACATCATTTATATCACATACTCACTAGTTTTACGTCTTTGTTTCATTACTAGGTCATTTAATTATTTTCCTTGTCCATCGGCAAACATAACTCGCCTCACCCACCATCTTGCGGATAAGTATCTAATGCGGGTAAAGCTCTACAAGTAAATAATGCAATCTAATTCTCTGCAATGTCTAATCGATTCGATTTAAATTGCCACGCTAAGCTGCTAACCACCCGTTGAACTTAATATTTTGCAATTGGTTGTGCTCAACCTTCCTTCGCTCGATGTGACTCCAATATACGGGCAACTGTTCCTTCCAGCTTGCATAGAAAAATATGTATTATGTACGAAACAGCGAAAAAAAACAGCTTATCTAAAATTTCGTGTTACATAAAGATATTGTTTAGTAGCAAACAACTATTTTTCCACTTCAATCCAATAGACAGTCATTCGCCAAGTCATGTTCAAGAGTTGATTTCAAAAGCTCGACAGATTCGACAAGCATCAGAATATATTGGACCACGCCATCGGTCTGACTAAGTTTGTAGGTTCATACGTATTTTTTCCCAATGTCCGGCAAATAGTTTTCGGGCCTCTCTTTGCTCTAGCATTGAACAAAGAAGTGTAGTGTTTGTGCGGAATGGGAGCAAAGTTTATGGGTATATGCAGACATACATCGATGGACTTTGAGAAGGGATATGAATGGGTGCTATGGAGTATGAAGTTTCACTTTCGCCTCATTGGAACAAATAATCTGAGATAGATCGATTACAGTTTTTTTTTGTCATTGGATGATTGAATATGGCTTTTTTTCGTAATTTGTCTGAATCAATTTCAGCAAATAATATTTGGTGATGGATGACCGGTCCGGGTTAAAGAATTAATGCAAATAAGTCTTTCAACACGAAAATTAATTTTATTGATTTGAGGAGATAAGTGATAGATAAGTGAACCTTTATAATTTTCCTTGAAAAGTAGTCATCGCTCGGGAAAAATTCAAATACGTTTGATATTTACACTGTGAAAAAGTATAGCGCCAGTATTTATTATAATTCATAGTCAAAAATTTTTTACGAGTAAGTGCTATATATTATATGCTCTTATAAAACACAAAATGTTACGTCCACTCGAGCATCGATTTGAACCAAGGACTGTAAATTCTTAGACAAAAATTGATATAGTTTCTATAAATTGGACACTTGAAGACAAAATCAAGGCAATTGCTTCGAAAATGGTGGGCTAGTAGAACATACTTATGCAGAAAATACGAAGCGAATATAATAATTTTCGAAACTGAAAAACTTTGATCTTGAGAGAAACATTTTTTTTTTCTTTTTTTTTTAAAAAAATAGAGAGGATGTTGACATGAAAAATAAGGCAGAACCAAGTGATAGCTGGCAGGCGAGCCATGATTTGGGTGGAGACAGTAACATGTAGTATATGAATATATGCACGTGCCGTACCTATCTCAGCTAATGGGAGCCTGAACTTAATCTGCTCACGTTGGCTGCGGGCAACCTTTCTTTCAGAAAAAATTTGCGAATATTTCCAGGCTAGTCCGTTCCAAATAAGGTTGGCGAAAGACCGATTATCTCTCCCTTAAAATGCTTTCCGAAGCACCTACCCCGAATCCATCAACAAGTCTCGGAACTGGATACAACAACGACGACCACCCGAACGAAATTGGCTAAACGATTTGATAATTTTCTCATAGAACGTCAGATCGCTCTACAGTGCTCGAGCTACTCATGAGCTAGCTGGTGCCTTGTCTCAGTATAAGACTGATATAACAGCAATACAAGAGATCAAATGAACTATTCACTATAGTGTTTCACAAAAAAAAAAAAAACAGAATATGACTTATATTATAGCTATCATCCAAAACTGCATGTGCTCGGGGTAGGCTTCCTCGTCAGACAAAAAATGAAGTCTACCATCATCGGCTTCAACACGATCAATAAAAAGCTATGCATCCTTCGCATACAACGCAAATTTGCAAACATCAGCCTCATAAACGTTCATGCACCTACGACAAAAAGGAGTCAAATTATCAACAGGTCGACAGATCCTCAATGCATGCACATGGTATGATGTAAAAAAATCATCCTTGGAGTGTTGTTTACAACAAATGATGAAAGGCAAACTGACAATGTCAGCCATCTGTTGTACTCATCGATAGCAGCGACAACCGACAACCAAGCGGTCAAAACGAAAAAATATTAAACAAATAATAATTTTGAATCTGAACCGGTCCATACATTCACGCTTTCTACAAAATGTTTAGCTATAAATAAGAGATTTGGAATGGAATAAAGTTAGTCGGTTTTTGGTAGGCCAGTCCTTTTACGCGACCATACAGACGAATAAGCAAAGTATTTTTGTTTTATTCATAAAAATAAGTCCCCGCTGGTTCACTTGTCCCATGCTAACAAAGCGGCGGTTAAATTTGCCAAGTTAGCATTGCGGGAAAGTAACCTCTGATTCAAAGCCCTTTCGGAATAACACATTTCAGGAGATTTTAACGCCAAAATCGGCTGGGAACCCGTATTTAGGCATTACGCAGGCATCCATAGTTTGCATGAGAACACTAATTACAATGGAGTCAGAGCCATAGAACTACCGCTAGTCAAGTTTGCCTTACGCGATGAAAATACCAGTAACACCTTTGGTCTTGCGTTAAGAATCGCCCTCGAAAAGCTCGATGGAGGGAGGGCAAGTTTTGGGGCCAGAGAAAAGGATATACCTTAAGAGAAAAAAAGAGAGAAATGGATATACCTTAAGAATACTGTCATTATTACTACTGAGCCATCTTGGGCAATAGTCGTAAAGATCGGAGCGACTGGTTTGATGATGAATGAAAACTAGCGACTGAACGTAAGAAAGTTGCATACTGGGCAATACAGCAACCTCATAGACCGGGGACACGTGAGGAGAAATATAAATAGCTCAGAAGAACATAGAAGAAACTTTACAGAGAGAAGAAAGCAGCCTGGGGGAAAAGAACTGACCTGTGAAATACAAAAAATTAAAGAGCGAGGTCCACACCAGGTGCGGAAGCTCTACCAAATAGTCTGCAACATGACTTTAAGGACAAAAAGGGTAATCTGAAGAAGAAGGCTTTATGCGGCCACCACCAAGTATAGAAAAGGAGCCATAAGACGGCTGAAATTTAACAGCTAAGCTGATTAAACATTTAATGGCACTTGCCTCCAACAAATTTTACCGTAATATGACATTCCACTTTGGCAGTAATTTATGAGAAAAAGTACTAGCTTTGAGTATTTTTGACGAATGTACTATTTTGTACCAGATAATTTTTCGTGGAGATTCCGACTTCGAAAATTGGTCATATTTATTATGTTTTCAGGCATCGCCGAACAGACGCGCTCATTAATAGTCCGGACGTCGGAATAAGTTTCTGGCCCTTTTTGTGGGATAGAACTTGGGCGCAGTCTCGGCGTAATCCGGACGCTGGGTTTAAGATCGATTGAGAATCAAATGCCGACGATATCAAAGCCTTTAGCTTTCCATCAACCCAATCGCATCAAGCCGGCTTTCGCAGCTTGTTTCGTTCCATATTTTGCAGCGAAATTGTCCGCTTCAGTCCAGGTGGCAAAGATTCTAAAATGTTTATAGTCAAACATTTTACGAGTCTGAAATGATTAGTTTCAGGCTTCGATTTGTCTCTGGCTTGATTCACATACAAATTAGATTTCGTTCGAATCATTTGGACCGATTTGATAAAAGAAAATGTAAATTAGAAGTGAAACCGAAACCGTGAAACAAATTGTTCAATTTTAATTCAATTCCTAATTAGGTAGGAACCTGCTGAGGAGCTATTTGTGAAGTTTTGATGCCATTTATTCCATTCTCATCAAAGCAAGAAATAAACGCAACATCAATTTTCACACCCTATCTACACACATCTGAATTTATTTTCCCTTTCATATTCCTTTTTTCGCACAAATAAAATTTGACTTGGCCAAATCTGCAATAAACCACTAAGTCCAACAATGAACCTGACACGTGTTCATCACAAAGTCAAATGGCTAACGTCCTTGGAGTATAGCACCATCAGAATACAAACAATATCCAAAAAATTATCTGAACATTTGAAGGGTCGTCGGCAACTTTACCAAATGTCGATTTGTCACAACCGTAAAACACCCTTAACGAAATTGCTTAGTAATCTGCCATTTCTTCATTCATAGATAGGAATATAAGTAGTCGTCATCCCATTATTTAAGGAGGCAGCACGCCACAAATTCGATTATAATGCCGAGGGTGTGCACGATGCATTGTAATGCATGCGACTGTCACACCAAACGATTATCCCCCAGTGAATATTTAACTTGCATCTGCTCGCATCATTTATTTCGAATTGTGGCGGCTATTGGTTGGGAACAATATTAGAAATTGAGAATATTCGATAAGAGCCTCTTCAAATGATTAAAGAATGGAAAGCAATCGAAGGCGAAAAAAAACATTGAGTGCATAATTACTGAGTCCACGAAGGACAATCCCATTAGAATTTTGCAAAAACCAAAAAGCATTCAAATATATTTTCCACTACCCTCTGTACATAATCTCTTCACGTATGAGGCTATCACTCTACCGTACGACCTTTGACTTCCAATCACCTGAAAAAGGATCAGTTTATGGTTGAAGGCTATCATATGTCCTGAAAATAATTACATTCGTCTACAATGACTCGATTTTATCGAAATATTCCCTTTCAAGGATACACTCCTTTTCAAGCCGACCGGTCCCGAAGTTACGAATCAATATAATGACTTTGTACCGTTAACAGCCTGGAGCCGGATAATATAATCAAGGGTGTCTCCAAGAAAGAGTTAATAATGCCCGAAAAATTTTACGGGTTCCCGAAGGCTTAGCGCTGGTATTTGTCTGAAATTCAATTAATTACCTCTGTTTCGCGTTTGTTCATTGCCATTCCAGCCAGCCAGCCAGCCTACGAATGATTGCGAAAGAATGACGGAGTTGTTTATTTTATCTGAAATGATGGTGGAAGTAGCCATCGAATCAGACTGGGCATATTTAGAAATTAATTACCACCTTGGCTGTGAAAGAATGATGACAGAGTAAGTAACTGAGCCAGTTCACTGAGGAGAACGTGAAAGTAATTGCGGAAATTTTTGAAGGGTTTCTACGTTGAATTTCTCAGTAGTGGGCTGTGGGACAGAAGCTTGGGGTGATTGAGAGGGATTTGAATGTTGGGTTATATTGTTTTGTAGCGAGTTGCGTTAATGTTGGGGGAATTTCCGGTCAAAAATTTGAACGACCAAAGGGTGTGTAACCCAGTTCGTTAGAGAAAAAGACTTTAATGTTGATGTAATGCGCACCGTGTGGTAATGGTTTACTTTTATTCACATAAAGTTTAATTCTTTAATGGAAAGAAATATTACCAAAAATAATATTATAATATGGCATCTGGCAACAAGAAACGATGCCGGATGAGTGGCGAAAAAGCGTTATATGTCCCATTCACAGGAAAGGCGATAAACTGCTATACGAAAACTACAGGGGCATATCACTACTTTGTACATCGTACAAGCTCTTGACAAAAATTTTAGAGTTAAGGATTTCCCATCACGCAGAGAAAATTCTTGGGGAATATCAAGGTGGTTTCAGACGTGGAAGATCGACAACTGACCAAATATTTACGGTCAAACAAATTTTGGAAAAATGCTGGGAATTCAACATTGATGTCCATCAAATATTCGTCAACTTCAAACAAGCATACGACAGCATCAACCGAACTGCATTATATAGGGTGGGCCAGGAATGAGTTAACATTTTAAAAAAAATCATTAAAAAAAAATTATTAAATTTACATCAAAAATTATTTATTTAGGAGATAGCTTATACACTGGAAATTACTTTTTAAAAATAATATCATTTAAATGCCCACCATCGCGACTTCGGCATTCCTCTAAACGAGCACGAAAATTTTCGAGTACTCGCCGCAGTAAAGATCGTGGTATTGCTGACATTTCCTCTCTTATTTTCGTCTTTAATTAGAGCAGTGTCCTTGGTTTGTGGGTATGGACACGATGTTTTAGATAGCCCCAGAGAAAAAAATCTGCTAGCGTTAGGTCAGGACTCCTAGGTGGCCAAGGAATGTCGCCTCTTCGGGAAATGAGCCTTTCTGGGACCATTTCTTTGATGACCGGTAGGGATTCGTTAGATGTATGGCAAGTGGCTCCATCTTGCTGAAACCACGTCTGCCAATTGTAGCCAGCAAATTCTTGTAGCCGTAGTGTCAGAAATTCTCTCAACAGCTTCACATACTCGCTGGAGTTTACGGTAATCGGACGGATACTTGCTGCACGTTCTCTTCACTCCGTGAAGTCCGTGGGCCGCCGGTTTGCTTCATCGATCCCGTCTCCTCAAATTTCTTCACAAACTTCTTTATTAAAACTGAGCTTGGACACTCATTTAGGTCGTGTAAATGATATTCGACGCGAAATAAACGCCGCACAGTGATGAGCGAATCATTGTTCAAATAAAATTGCTTTACGCAAAAGGCACGCTGCGGTCCCGTGAACCGATCCATGTAGACTAAATTTCCAACAATTGAGCTAGCCGTTAGATCCATCTCCGCGCCTCGCGCCTCTTGCATTTGCGCGGGAAATCAAACTCAAATGTAAACAAATTCATGACCCACCCTGTATAACATCATGCTGCAGTTCGGAATCCCAGCAAAGTTGGTACGCCTGGTGAAAATGATCATGACCGACTCCACGTCACAAGTGCTGATTCAGAATAATATGACCAACTCGTTTTCGACGAATACAGGGCTAAAACAAGGGGATGGATTAGATCCTGTACTCTTTAACTTAGCGCTTGAGTATGTCATCAGAAAAATCCCCGTTGACACGAGAGGAACTTTATTATTTAAGTCGACACAGCTAGTAGCTTACGCTGATGACATCAACATTATGTCACGTTCGTTCAACGATGCCAAGGAAGTATTTGTAGCTCTAGACGAAACCGCCAAGGAAGTTGGTCTTCAAATTAACGAACAAAAAACTAAAGTTATGACTCAATCAAGGAAAAGGATGCCAATAAGACAAAACATAACGATAGGGGACTATAACCTTGAAAACGTAGACAACTTCGTGTACCTAGGGACGAACCTCTCGAAGGATGGGAATGAGCTTGACGAAATCAAACGACGGATTCAACTAGCCAATAAGACATTCTTTTCGGTGCTTCCCACTTTGAAATCTCGATGCGTACACAGGAATACGAAGCTTCGCATCTATAAAACAATTATTAGACCTGTGCTATGCTACGGAAGCGAAACTGAAAAAGTCAGGCGCCTGAAAAAGGCTTGAATACGTTCGAGAGAAGAGTATTGCGAAGGATCCTCGGTCCAATACGGGAAGAAGATGGATGGCGAATCCGATACAACAACGAGCTGTATACCATATATGACGAGCCGGAAGTGTCTATCGTCATACGACTCCAAAAACTACAATGGGCTGGCCACGTCGAACGAATGAGCGACAATCGAGGCCCCAAACGATCTCTCAATGGGCGAGCGAGCGGAGCCAGGCCAGTCGATAAGCCACGCAAGCGCTGGGAGGAATCGATCGATGCTGACAGCAGGTCAATTTTGGCAGCACCGAACTGGAGGTCGCGGTCACTGAACCGAGACGAATGGAGGCGAAACATTAAGGAGGCTAAGGCCCCATTCGGGCTGTAGTGCCCCGATGATGATCATGTCGAATGTGCCCCCTAATACTAAATGAAAATCAAAATTCATATCACACTCTAAAATTGACCAGCACATGGTTCCAAGCACATTATGTTATATTCAACTATGCATCAAAAAATTTTCCGTAAACATCCTGCATATGCGATCCGCTCTATTTGAAGATATAAAACACGCAACAGTAAATATTCGCCTCTAGCCAAATCATCATGCCTAAAAATATGCAGACAAACATATATTTTTCCATTTTTCATCCAATAAAAACTCCAATAGAACGTCTGCATCATATGGTGGACAATCCACACGTACTATTAGTCGTTGCGACAATAATTGTAACGTATGCCAACTTTTGAATAGTATGTTGTAGTATGTGGCTACTATTCATGTTTGTTTGCATTTGCATTTCCAAGTGTTCTGTTCAGACTGCATTCAACTCAAATGTTTGTGTTTTGTGACATTAAATCGCGTTTCAGATAGCATTTGGGTCATCAAATTTGAAATTGATATGCATGTCGGATGGTAGACTTGTTCATTTGAGGTGTAGATTTTCGTAGATACATGCAAAACTTGTCGCGTAATTTGTTTACAAAAAAGCTAGCATAGAATTTATTATAGAAGCGGTCGTCTAGCCTGCCTTCAAATGATTTTTTATTCATATGTTAATGCTAATCAGGGGTGAAACTATGTTATTTCTTTCTAAGTATAATTTTTCGTATTATTTGCGTAGCAATATTCTCATCAAAATAAGGAATAATTTAGTGAGTTACTGCTTGAATAAAATTCAAAATTTTATTACAATCTTCATTGTTATTGCAGTAGCTTCAATCGTCATAACTCTAGAATCAAAGTTGAAAATATTGTGCTGTTATTGGAATTATATATTGTTATAAAGATATCACTGTTTAAAAAATATTTAGTTATAGCTTTTCGATAGTCATTTAGGAAAGTTCATTTAATAGCTTTTTTAGAATGCATATTATTGGACCATAAACGTTACCAAAAAAAAATTAAAACTCCTAAAAACATTCGAGGGTTGATCAATAGGTAATGATAATGAATATAAGCGAAGTTGATTAAACTTAAAAGATATATTCATTTTTCAACATAGTCTCTTAACAAGTTAATAAATTGCGTCCATCTTTTTTTCCAAACCCACGATACCCTTTATCTTGACTCTCCCAAAACGCCTCAACAGCGACCATCAATTCCCTATCATCTTCAAATTTCTTACCCCGAAGGTGTTGTTTGAGCCTAGGAAAGAGGTTGAAGCCACTGAGAGCTAGATCTGGCGAATAGGGTGGGTGTTCAAGCAGCTCGAATCCTGTTTCTTTAATTGTATCCATCGCAACTGCAGCTTTGTGAGCCGGTGGGTTATCTTGATGAAACAGAACTCCGTCTCGCAGTTTGCCTCGTATTTTTTCCTTCATTGCCTCTCACAATCATCTTACTTGGTCTGCGTAGTAAGAGCCTGATATAGTGGCTCCCTTTTCCAAATATTCCACCATAATAATTTCTTCAGTGTCCCAAAAATCTCATGCCATAACCTTTCCTACCGAACTCGACACTTTGAATATCTTCGGTGTCGGTGAACAGGGTCGGTTCCAGGTCATCGATAGCATTTTGGTTTCTGGATTAAAATGGTGGATCCAGATTTCGTCCATGGTCACGAAACGTGACAAAAAATTCTCCTGATCTACCTGGAACTTTTCGAGATTCACCCTTGAAATGTCGACTCGTTTCTTCTTATGCTCGTCCGTTAACATTCTCGGTATCCAACGCGCAGAGACCTTCTTCAAAGGTTTATCGAAGACTACCATATGAGATTCCTCTGACCTTAGCCACATGCCTGATGGTCACTCTTCGATCTGCCAACACGACATCTTCGACTTTTTACTAATGTTCGAAGAACAGTAGTATTAAAATCACTTTGTCCAAAAATTCATATTTCTATATATATATGTATATATATATATATATATATATATATATATATATATATATATATATATATATATATATATATATATATATATACATATACATATATATATATATATATATATCATCAAAACATTTCAGTGAAAAAATCTCAGGAACGCGCCATCCGATTGAACTGAAATTTCCAAGGCACATTGGTGTATATGCAGAATAGTGCCAGGTCTCATAAAAAGTTAAAAATCTTTAACCCTTTGGCGTCGGCAGTCATTTAAGTGATATTTTTAATATACCTATTATTCCGTCCACAAATAACTTTTGCAAAAATAAAATAACCAAAATGAATTTTGTACGTGTTTTAAATGTGAATCGGATACTGTTTTGGAATTTTTTAGCTCCATGTGTGCGCTAGGTGCCTAAAAAGAGATCAGGAAAATTTGAAAATTTTTAAATTGCGATAACTTTCGGCAATGCTATCAAATCATTATGAAACTTTCAGAACATATTAATACTATTTAGCTGTAAATGTGTGTTGCTTTTAATGAGCATTGTGATAATCCTGTAACAAGGGCAGGCGCTGAAAGTGAAAACCTTCAAATCATCAACTCTCCTGAAAAATTGTCGGTTCTTGCAAAAAAAGCCACTCTTATATAAATCTTATGCTTTGTTTACATAGCCAAAGTAAAACATTTGAAATTTTACTACGAGTAAGAACGGTAACCCTTTACCAATTTACCTATATTTTTAGCATCAAAAATTTCTGTTCACGGGAACTCACGACCCGATAATCAGATACAGTTGAAATTTACAGCATGTATTGGTATTAAATAGGACCAGGTCTGATAGAAGTAATTTTGAAATTCGGGCAATTTTGTACCAGTGGTACCATCTTGAAAAATCACCAAGAAAAATAACTGCTTTTAGCCCTATAAGTTCTGATTCAGTCATTTTCAAATTCAAATTTCAAATTCTCAAATTTGTCAAATTCACACAGTAGGTGAACCTTACTTTAAGCCACGTTTGGTAGAAATTTGGTTGAAAAATTCAGTTGGAGCTGCCAGCTATGGTAGTTTTGGTGTCTTAAATTATGAAAATTCGCTCAGGAAAATAGTGCTCTTTGCCCCGTACAGTCATGGAATCATAACGAAATTAAAATAGCAAATTAAACTTCTTGTAGGCAATATTCAGTAAAAATATAGTTGGAAAAACAATGATAGGGCTGCCAGCTATAATCGTTTTTGTGTTTTTTTGGCATATCTTTAGTAAGCGATTTTATCATAGAATTTTCAAATCGTAGTGACCTTGTAGTGAAAATAAACACCAAATATTAAAATCTAGAAAATTCGAAAACTTTTGCGAATGGTAACCCTAAATTTCTTTGTATCCCTATTACTTCCAATACAGTGATCGGATCAGTACGAAATTCGAAGAGCAGGTTGACTTCAACGCTAGGCAGACATGACGTATGTTTGGCTTCGGTGCTAGCAAAGAGCTGCCAGCACGAAGCGTTTTTGTTATTTTCGTACCAATTAATGCTTGCATTAAGTATTCACATCGCGACCATTTGCAATGAAAATAAGTAAACAATGTTGAAATTTTCGAAGGTCTGCACATTTTTTCGGAAGGCAACCCCGAACATCTTTCTTTCGCTGTAACTTTAGATGAAGTCATCTAAATTTAATTGGCTTTACTAGGGATATATTGGTCTTAAGTAGGAAAAGCAGCTAGTGGTAGAATGCTCACTCAAAATCTGCACAAATCCTCTATTGTTCTTCGAACATTAGTTTTTCTAGTGGTTCTGATGCGCTAGGGTTTTTTTACGTTGTCTTCAGTGAGGGATGTGGATGGACGTCCTTCGCGGTGTTCATCTTCAGTGGATGTTCTTCCCAGCTTAAACTCTTTAGCCCAGCGTGCAACGGTGGAGTATGGAGGAGCAGAGTCCTTTAATGTTTCCACCATATCGCCGTGTATGTCTCTGGAAGATAATTTTTTCAAACAGAGGTGCTTAATGATAGCTCTAATTTCGTTTTTCTCCATTTGGATGTTCTCTCTTCGACTGTTCGTACTCAAATGAATGGTGTCTTAGTGAGTATATGTGGCAGTAAACAATTTTTTTTTGGAATTCTATGCGAACTGGAAATAACCGATTATCATTACTTATTGATCAACCGTCGTACATTGCTTGGCACATGATTATATGCATATTATTTTGATTATTTCATCAAAGTTTATCTCTTTTCATAAATTTAATCTTTTGACCAGCCAAAAAGTATATTTCTATTACAATCTGCGCGAGTACAACAAATTTATTAGATCGTAAATCAAGACATAAGATGGTGAATCATCATAAAATATCAATAACTGTTGTTATTATATCAATAGCTATAACTAGTTTTAGGTCGTTATATCATTCACTGATATTACGTCACAGTGAATGAAAAATCACTGGGAGCAGCAGTGACTACATATCATAAAACACAGTGAACGAAATCACAGCGAGCGGAATGTTGGCGAACAAAATTTCAGCGAAAATCTCAGAGAGGTTATTTATGGAGTGCGTAACAGTGCTGCCATATTAGCGAATTTAATCCTAGATTTAAGGATATTTTAAAAACTTCAGGGAACTAACAGGGAAAAAATATTCAGAGTTTTGTTTAGGGTATTCTGAAATTTTATAATGCATTTTTCCAGAACGGATTTTTCAATGAATAATATCCTCGAAATATGTCTTGTCTATATTTTTCTGATATAAGAAAATGCAAAAAAAAAATCAAAATAACAATCTTCAATCATTTCTATAAGCGGATACTGGTGATGCTGCTTCAAAATTGATATTTCTAACTTACCGATTGACGACAGAGGCCGCGATTGTCGTACCCTCCTATTTCTATCTATTCAACTGAGTGACCGATTGAGTTTTCCTAAGTTCTATTCACAATGTGCTGTCGTCAAATCCATGATCCATGGTCATTTAACCACATATAAAATTTTACATTCAAATAACCTGGTTCTTGAGAATGCCGAAAAATTTCCCGGAAATGACGTCACTATGGCTACTTAGGGTAATTTTAGGGATAAAGATGAATTGTCTGGGGGCAAGCCGCAGCGCCTATCTGGAAGCACTGGTGCGTAATCCGATCAAACTGAAATTTTCAGAAAATATTGTTGTATAGAAGAATTAGGTGGGTTAATAGGGAATCAGACACACATTCTTGTTTTTCGCCAAAATGAACTCTCTTAGACCTCCCGTTGGCACATTCATAAAGCTTGAGACCAGGCGCTACTTGTGGCATCGTTAAATATCAAGATTCCATAACAAAAAAACGTGTTTTTTTTATGAAAAAATGTGGGGTAATCGGACACAAAGTGGGATAATTTGACACAAAGCCAGAATATATCCAAATCGAATGAAATGTCAATGTAAATTATCCAAAATATTAATTAAATAATTAGAAACGATTCATAGCACAAATTCAAAAACCGCGTGTCATTCTGGCACGTTTAAAATGTACTTCACGTTTGCATGAAATTTTCATGCGATTCTATTAAACTTTTTAAACATTTTTTGGGCATTGCTTTCAAACAGATCATGCAGAAGTCCTCTTCTTATTCAGATAATGTTAAAAACGTTTCTTTTCACTGACGTTTTTTGGCCGGTGTTGATGTTTTCATTGGTTTTTTGGTTGATGAAAAACCGTTACCATTTCTTTTCGGCAAAATCGTTGAGCTCTTTTCTGCCAAGGTTAAGACGGCACTTTTCATAAGCCTACGCCCCCGATTAGACAATTTTCGTTGCGTGCCACGTTGAATCGGTCCAATCTGCTCAAGAGAACGTTCTAATGAAATACAAAAAGTAGAAGATTCTTCTGAAATTGAAGTAGTGACTTTTTCAATTGCAGCGGGGAGATCAGTCCAAGTCCAAATATGCTGTTGGGAAAATTCCAGTTGCTCGAAAACCGGATTTCATATTTCTCGCAGTCAATGCCAAATCCAAGCATTTGTCGACAATTTCCGGAATATGTTGAATTTCTAGAAGTTTGCCAGCATGATTCATCGTCCAAGCATCACATAGAGCCTTATAAAAGGTTTTCAAAGGACCAAAAACGCCAACGTCCAACGGCTGCATTCTGTATCTACAATGCGGCAAAAGAGAAAGCATGCCAATTCCATAATCAACGGCCAAGTCGATAGCTTCGATGGATAAGTGAGAAGTGTGGTTGTCAAGAATTAATAGAGTTGAATCATTTTTGGTAGCCGAACTACATATGTGCCTCTGACCAAACTTCCTTCTTTGCGCAGTAGTATGAAATGCTAGTGCACGGCTAAATCTGGTCAGAGATTCAATCAAGTATTTTGATAATTTCAAATCGCCGGGCCTGGACGGCTTCTATTTGGTTATGCTAAGCGATGGAAATTAACACCTGGAGGCCCCTGGACTTAAAGGAAATTTTTTTGCCATGCCTAGCCGTGGGATGTTTATCTTGACGAAAGATTAAGGTATTATATATATACCAAAACTCGGGAAAGGTGGCTGATCAGATCCAGGGAACTTTAGCCCAATCAGCTTGACAATTTTTTTTGCTGATATGTCCCGAGATGCTTGTTGAACGATACATATAGAACAGCGGTTAAAATTATGCAAATCAGCTCTTCATTCTCAGGTTTTCAGAGTTTGTGGCGCCATTTCTAATAGTAAGTATGAGAGGGAGGAGGGGTTCTATTTGTGCTGACGTAAACATTTTTGCTGCCGGAAGCTAGAACCGACTGCTACTTGAGAAAACTTAATTCACATCAATACTACTTGCTTCATTATCTGTTACATAGGCAAGCACCTTTTTAAATCCGCGGATCTATGTATCACTTTCTTATTTTTTGCTTATCACTTATTAATAAAATCAAAATAAATAATTATGATTAGAAATAACAAAATGAACTAAGCTTGTGGATTTCGAGCTGGGGCCCTTCTCGACGCCATTTTCTCCATCCTAGAATTCTTCGAAAAATTAGAACAATGATCCTTGGTTCTTCCACTGACATAGCCTCAATTCAATTCCGAATTCGTCAAACCAAAAGCTATTTTTTTCCATTGGCTCAATTTATTTGTATTTCGATTCTTCGGCAATTCTCGAAAATAAATTCTCGAATCAAGATGAATTCCGAAGAAAACGAGAAAAAGAATATATGCAATATTTTTCGACCGTGCCTTGTTCCGATCGCTTAACCAGATAAATGCAAACAGACCCATTTTTTCCACTATCCGGCATAAGAAAACTTGATCCAGCTACAATGGAATTTTTCCATAAACGTTGGGTGTTGTTTACCTAATTGTAGCTCACACGTCCACATCGGAGTTCCCTTCTATTTTCATTCCATACCAGCACATTCCACTTTGGAACTACGGCCTTTCATTGTCATCTGACAGTTCGAACTGTCACCTGCATGTCAAACTATTTTAGATGATAAATTGTTAAGTTTTTAGCAGAAGGTCACCCTTCTTCGTGTGCCAGTTGGGCTGGACAGTTTGTTAGTGTTTCGCAACTTTGATAGTGCTGTTTCCGATCATAATATCATTTGTTCTAGTGTTAATTTATTTCAAATGTTTGTGATGAATTGTCTTTTGTTCATTGTTTACTTACTATGAATTGGTTTGTGTTGGATTGTCGTCTGTTTAATCCTTCATCTCAATTTTGTTTTTCGACTTTTATAGTTATAGGTGGGGTTTTGTGATGTCGTTTACTGTCTTTCCTGGCGTGAATGCTTTATGCATATTGCTGTTTGTCCTTCCAGTGTGTTTGTTCATACATCATCAGTTCATATTGCAAATTATGTTGAACTTAAGAATAAAAGAACGTTTTAAAAACGTAGTACTTCTTTCGTATATTTTTTAAAAATATATATCGTTCTCCCTTCTGAAGAACGGTGGATTTATTTATTTATTTTTATGAACGGATAATCTGTCGACCAGACACCCTGCTTAACGCACTGCAACAAGAACGGTTCAACACGCAATTTTATGCTGATGGTGCGTTTCCACTTCTGGTTCTGATTTTGTATATCTTGAATCAGAAATAAATGCTGTAATTTCTACTTTAACCCTTAAACTACCAAGCCTTTTTTCATCCAAGTTCGAATGTCTAAAGTTTACTCTTTAGCTTGATGTAAAATTTTGAAAATAAATATAAAAATATTCTAAGGCAACAGGTAAAATTGGCTGAATGTATTGCGCTAGATTTTTGTTTTCAGTCATAGCAGACAAATGGAAATTCCGTACATGTGATCAGTCTTATATTTGCAACAAAACCAGCAAACAATTTTAGTTTTCTGATCTCTTTTCTCCCTAATATATTGATAAATACATCGATGGTCAATTACTCGTTTCAACAATTTTTAGGTTTTTTTCAATGTAGTACAACTGGACCCATTGTTTTTTTATTTTATAATGTATCCTCTTGGTCGTTAATTAATATAACTCGTTCAAAGAGATTTACTAAAGTAATTCAAAATTGTTTATGTGTATTTGCGTAGCGTATTCGGGATACTTCGAACAAAAAGCTTTGATAACTTTTTACGAAACAATATTCATGTTTTATCATACAACGTGCATGTTCCATCTAGAAATCAATTTACAATGAATATAAAGTATGCGTCATTTTGGCTTGAACAACAGAATTCATTTCATTCCGTGTATGAATCACAATAGCGCCATTTATATTGAAAATATGCATATGATACGCATCAAGATAAGTTGCATTTTTTCAATAAGTCCTCGGACAAAAGCCGAATTAATTCCGCGAATAGCCGAAAAACACTGCATTGAATGCAAAATACACTTCCTGAACTTCAGATAATATCATTGCAATCATATCGCATCACTTGCTTGCATATTTTAACCGCCGCAGTATCCACTCTCAGTGCATGGCCCGAATTCCATTCCAACATATTGTACGCCAATTTTTAAGCACTCTACAGACAAGTGCATATTTCCAGAGTACATTCAAATTTTGAATTATGATCAAGTGAATTTTTCCGATGAAGGGAAGTGAACTGTTTATAAAAAGCGAAGTGCAGGCTATGGAAGCATGTCATATGCGTTTTTGCATATTATGTTTCAATCAAGTAACGGAGTGAGAGCGACGCTACAGTTTATTCGAAGAACTTGAACCAGTCGAGCGGTTGACAGGACAAGCATACAAATCGGAATGTGGTTGTTGTAGCATTTGGTGGTGTCTCAAAGACCACCATCAGCCAGCAGATGGGCGATTCAAAGAAGGGTTTGAATATCGAGAGCAAGTTACCAACGAATTGATATACGATACTTTTAGTTTGGCCGCGAACACATCTGTTCGTTGTACAAGGTTACTAACAATAAAGTTAGATACAAGTCGAAGCATAGCTAGATAAAAATGTTGATATTTACAGGAAATAACGGATATGGTGAAGCTAATTTACGAGCCACCTGCACGTGAGATATAACGGAAATTCATATAGGTCAATAGGAATTGAAACAGGTTAACGAAATAAGTTAACCTTGGTCAAAAGTATCCGTTTCCTTATATATTACAGCCAAGATCCTCTGTATAAAACCCCTAAACTTTCCTTCTAAATTCGATTCATTTGCAACCTAAAATCCATAGCAAATGTCCTTTGTAGTTGCGAAATTGTACAAACTACACGCAGATATGCATCACTTAGTTCTCCTTCCCATATGTCAGCTATCCAAACAGCAAGCACATGCTGGGTGATGCGGAAATTGTATGTTGCCACTCTAATAATTTTCCAATATCTCTTTCAAACTGTTGATAGTGACAGTCGTCCATCACCGGCACTAGTAGCATCTATTGCTAAAAGGTTTTATAGCTGTAACAAATACGTTTATCTTTTGCGTAGCTTTTTTCAAGGATTTTTATATGTATCTAGTTTTTGTGCAGATATACATATATGTGTAGAATGAATAAAAACATTCAAACTATGTTGAAAAAACAATTGAAGCATTTATTTACAGGCAATTTAATTTGCCAATGGTTTTTAATGGTTAGTATTGCAGTCGGTATTGTTTTATTTTATAACTGAATATTTTGAATACATTATAGTTAGTAACTAAATACTAATTGAATATTGTTTTGAAAATATTGATGTTTGGGACTTTCAAGGATATTATTATAATATACCTTGTTTTTTTTTTTTATTTAATAATACCCAGACATTCGGATGGCAGTACAACTAAATGAAGACAAGCTTGGCACATTTATGTCCTGGCCAAGAAATCCCTATGGACGCTAATTTGAAAATTCTGCAGAAAGATGATGCATCTTAAAAATGCTAAATTCGAAGCTTTACCTAGCAAAAGATACATTTTCCTTTCGCAGAATTTTCAAGACGGTTCTTCTTCTAACCCAGGGGTGGGCAAACTTAATACTGGTATGATCAACTTTAATTTTTTTAATTTATACGCGATCGACTTCGAAAAATGAAAAATAAATTAAAAACAAATAAAAATTTAATTAAGGTCTTTATTGATATTAATATATTAAGTACATTGTATTTACTACTTTGTGCAATATACTTTATTAATAAATATTTTGGATTAATTTTTGATGTATATGCGTGACACTCCATTTCATCAAAAAGTATTGTAGAGTGAGGCTTGTAAGCACTGATGCACAATCGAATAGATTCCATTAAGTGGTCATCAGTCAGAGAACTCCTAAGTTGCGATTCGATGTTTTTCATTTGAGAAAACGTTGCTTCACATAGATAAATGGAAGCAAAAAAATGCAAATATCCTCATTGCCACCAATCTCAATAATGGATAGTTTTTATGGTAATAAAATCCAAAAATAATTTTCATTTGCGCGTGCTATTGTTAAAATTTCTAACTCTAGATCCGATGAATTCAATTGTGAAGTATGAGCTAGATTTGATGTATTTATCTCTTTATCGAATTCTCCAAAAGGAAATGAAATAAATTCAAAAATCGGTTGAAGGTTATTGAGATTTGCAAATCGTCTCTCGAATTCTTGATTAAAATTTTTCAGTTCAGAACAAAACATTTCAATATTACATTCACCACTAGGTTAGGTTATAGTGGTTGGCACAAGGCCACACATAGACCTATTGGTCCATAGTGATACCAGATAAATGGGCCAGGAGGAAAAAAATCAGTCCAAGCGGCCATCGAAGGCCCCGGACTTTTTCGCGAACTGACGGATGTCTTTCAGCTTTTGCATTTTACATTCACCAGGCGAAAATTCAGCTTGAAAATAAGCAAGAGTTGTACTCACTTTTAATCGTGAAAAATTGCTTGGAAGAGGCTTTCGCTTTGAAAATTTACTGTACTGAGTTAATCATAAAGCTAAATTTTGACATGTCTCCATTATCTGGTCATTCTTCCGCGCGAAAATTGTGAAAATGGAGAAAAGCGGAGACACTTATTATTTCTGACGGATAAAATGTCAAGAATTTCAATTTTCGATCGATTTTGTTATTGAAAAGCCTTACACAATTCAATTTTCAAACTCAAACACCAAATGCCACTTTTTAACTCGAAAGAATGAACTGCACAAACTAAATTTTCGTGAAAAGATTTTAATTTAAAATTTTATTTTATCTAAAATTGAGATTAACCTTTGTTGCGCTGTGTGCGACAATTTACTAAAAATGCAGGCAAGGTGTATAGCGGGAAGCGAAAATATAAAGTGTGTACTTTAGAATAGAGAGATTTAAGGAAATGAAACAAACGTATACGTATACGAGGTTTAGTGAAACAGTTTTACTACAATGATATAAATCTATAAATTGTACAAATCGAGAGCATAGCTATCTCGGATTTTCCCTTTGGCTTCTCCGCCACCAAGGCTCTGCGAGCTTTTGTGTGAACTGAAACTGCGTGAACTGTCCGATTGGATCTATTAGGCCAAGGTCCATTCCAAAATGTACTGATTAATCGTCTACTAAATTTTTAGTTCACATTTTGAATTAACCTAGTAAATTATTTAAAATGTCTGTGATCGACTGTCGAACAGTTTGCGATCGACCGGTCGATCGCGATCGACCGTTTGCCCACCCCTGTTCGAACCTATAACAGTTTGGATGTAAATGTTTATGTTTGGAAGTTCCTTAAGGGGGGAAATACATGTAAAATTGAAAAAAAAAATTGCTAATTTCAGATTGATTTAAAAAATATATATTGTATATTCAGAAAATTTTTAATATTAAATCCTTAAAGTACATGTTTCAAAGTAAATGAAAATATTTTTTTAATAATTTTTCAACACAAAATGGCGGCGACGCGAGCGAATGAAAAAAACACATCAAAAACTGCCTCGTACAACTTAACGCCTTCTCCGTGAAACTTGCAACGTTCAGAGAACAAAAAAAAATGCTAATGAGATATATAGTTCATAGGTTAACCAATAAAACTTATAAAAAAAATTAAAATAATTTGAGAAAAACGCGTTTAAAGTTTGCGGTAGATAAAAATCATTGATTACAATTTTTTACTATAACTTACTCGTTAGTCAGCGATTCCAGGTCCATACAGCAGCTCTTCAGCCTCCTGATGCATATCATTTTGGTGGATTAGAAGGTCACGGCGAGCATTTCGGGCTTCTTTTGAGCTGAAAAGACTTCGACGGTTCTATCGTTACTACAAGGTTCATAAATACTGGCTCCTTTGTATATTATAAAAATATACAAGTGTAAATGTACATATGTATCTATATTTGCTTAGAATTTCAGATTTATAAGAATATAGTAGGAATACACAATTACAGAACCGCCCATAGCGCCGAAGAGAAAGTAGGCGAGGACGCGCAGCAGGTATGCTCGACCGGCTGGGGAACGCCGCGCTGCCTATAACTGACTATAACTCGAGAACTAATACGAATATTGCTTTTGTGTATTTTTAGAGCACTTGAAACATTTTAATGTAAAAAAAAATCGATTTTTTTTTAGCAGTTACATGTATTTCCTCTGTCACGGTTTGTAGAAATTTTTTTACCACAATCGAACATAGAACACAATATAAACATAAAAAAAAAAATCTCCATCGTCCTCTAAAAGAGAGAACGATGGAGATTGGGCAACAACCACAATTCATGAGTTAGTTTAGATTGTTAGTTTAGATTGTTAGTTTAGCTGTTAGTTTTAGCTAAGTAGTTACAACAAGACAACACGAGTAATCACCGAGCGACACGAACTCAAATAGATATCTACCGAAGATACATGCAAACAGTCTGGAACATGGAAACAATCTGTAGCAAAGCACATGAAAGCAATCAACACCAAGTCACGACAAACAATGATACGCACAACATCACCATAATTATCAACAATGAAATCCCGATCGCGACATGGCCAAAACACAGCGATATCTATGAGATATCGCGAATTGAATTGTTCCGGCACAAATTAGCCGACAAGGCAGAGCAACGTATGGGCCGAGCCGTCAATGTCGACGACACCCGACCTAGGCCAACAATTGACCTACATACGATGGATACCGAGCGGATACCCGAATTGCCGATTCCCGAATTCAAAGCCACGGATCGAAAGGCGATGAAAGTAAATGTAGAAATATCAACATAATTGACCCGAGACGCGGAGGATGATCGACATGCACGAAAGAAAACTGAGGTCCGGAGGATATCAGCGTACGCGTCAGGAAATATTCACACCCGAAAACTTCGACACGCACAAATCATCATCGCACGAAAAACACGGCAGACGAATCCACGGCCGTAAGCTAATATTAGCTAATACGAACAAATCAAAGGTTACCGGGAGGATCGCGCACATGTTTTCTCACGGAATAAGGGGTTTTGAAACGCAAATTAGCCACCTACCTGGAATTGGATGCCGAAATCCTGGAGCACCACCTGATTTCAAGTTGAATTTGTGTATTTACGAATGTTGATATTCGGAAACGTCAACTGTGAGAAATGTCAGTGGAGATGTTCCAAGTCAGACCGTCCCAAGTTGGGGATGTGTGGTGAATTCGAAACCCAACACTCAGATGAGTGAAATTGAATTCGGGTGAGTGCACCAAACAGATTTTGAAAATCCCGCTGCCGCCAGGAAAATTTTCCTGTGGGCAGGATTGATGAAAGAGGGTCTCTTTTGCCGTGAATTGGGTGAGTGGACGGAGGTCTTGAGCTGCAGGTGCAGAACCAATCTGATAAATTGTTTTCTTTTGTTCTGGCTTTTGCATATTTGGACGCGGACTTGGAGAAATTATAACCACTGACGGTAATCTGGAGAATTTGAAAGCGGCAGCATTAGTATTAACTAAACGTTTGTGGTACTGGAAAAAAATCTGCGTGGGAAGATTTCAGTTTCCGTGGACGAGATAGGAATACGAGATTCGTATCGAACGAGAAGGACCAGTCGAGAAGGACATTCGAAAAATTGAATTCATACTTTGGCGCGAGCATCGATCGACGAAAAGGGCCCCATCGCGGGAGTAAGCGCATCGCGACGATCCTGAATATTTACACCCGGAATCAGCAGGTTAGATAGCAAGTAAGAAAACAAGAAATATTGTGAATTAAATTTGATGAAATTCTAAAAGATTGAAGGAATTTTGAGAAGATTACCATTTTATGGTAACGCGTTGGAAAATAACGTAGCATTATTATCATTTAGTTGCAATAAAGTGTGTGAACGTGAATTGTGCGGGGTTTGTAATTATCGATAACGAATCGGTGTTGTACCTAAGAGGCCGTCATCCTCTTCTCGCTTCAGGGCGACGGTAGCGAGGCAGTGTTTCGGGTTAGAAGCGAGTGGCGCCCACCCGCGACCCCTTTTTCTTCGCGAGCGAAAGCCGCCCGAAAACTGCCGCCCTTGTAAAGGGTTCTAGAGCGCGTTGCGGTGAGTAACGGTGACACCTCCCTTAAATTAGCGAATATGTTCGATTCCATTATTGCAATTCAGATATGAGATCACCCTTGAGAATGCCATTATTGCAATTCAGAAATCAGACCATCCTTGGAAGCGCAAAAATATATCCAAATACAGGTTTTCACGATCCTTAACTGAGAGCTACCAAAAAAGCCATCTCGAGTATGATGCTTGTAGCCTTTAGGTTAGGTTAAATTTTACTGATTGACACAAGGTTACACATAGACTTATTGGTCTATAGTGGACCAATAGGTGAACATGGAGATAAGAAGATTCAGTCCAAGCGGCCATCGAAGGCCCCAGACCTTTTTGCGAACTGAAAAATGTTGTTCAGCAACTGCTCCGCCACGTGCAAGAGATGGACGAGTCAGGGCTCTGTCTGGTTTTCTCTACTGCCGGTCAGTGACACGAGACGCTGGATTGGTTCTAAGAATCCCGGCACTTGAAAATTCCTACAGGTGGCACTGATTAGTTACCCCATTTTCATGGCATGTGCTGCTACAAGATAGTGGACAGTAATGATGCCGACCAGTCGTTTGCAGTCAGTCCGCGTTAATTCGAACAGATATTTAGAAGCTGCGAGATTATATGACCCCCACATGATTTTGGTTACTCTGCAGGTTTGAGTAGCCTTGCAACATTTTAGAGTCAATCGAGTACATGATCGTTTGAATGGTAGTTGAGATGCCTGCCGATCCTAACAGGGGAAGACTGGCCCCATGTTTTGCCAACGTATTTGCCCTCTCATTTTTATCAATGCCCTTGTGATCGGGAACCCAGGAAATGCTGACTTTTCTGTTGTTACCCAGTCTATTCAGGGCCTGAATTCATTCGAATACGGACTTTACTTTGTATGTGTGAGACATCATGTTTTTACCGCCGCTTGACTGTCTGCGAAGATTTTGATCCACTCACATGTAGTATCTTTGTCATATGCTAGGCCTGTGATACTACAGTGATTAGGAAACCTGAAAGATGCTCCTATATCGCGATCTGCATATTATGCTGCAGCACCTTCTCCTGCAGCTGTTTTAGAGACGTCAGTCTAGATGCTAAGAGCTCCTGCTTTCATTTGCTGATTCCATTCCTGCTCATCTCCTACGGTCGGTTAATATCTTCGCCCGAAGCATAGAGCAGGGACCAAGTAGTCAGTGCTTCCTGCATATCCCCAATCAACACTGTCTCGATTACATAAGCCTGATAGCAGCTTTTGCGGCAGTACCTCTAGTAAAGAGGTCAAGCGAAGGTAAATGAAGCATGACGTTCAAAGCAGACAAGGGAGTCGTGCTTGAAGTACCTGTAGTGCAGAGAGCCGTCAACCGCTGAACTCTGTTCACCAAGTCAACAAAGGTAATGTTGTTCAATGCGGGTTGTGGGATCCAGCAGCCGTAAGCAAAGATCTGTTTAGCTATCTGTAGCGAATATTAGGATGCGAATGGCCTTAGCACAGCTTAGAACCAGACCGAAGTCCAGAACCAAGAGTGCTAAGGTCTGAAAGTGGAATGGCTAGTGTCATTCAAGAGGCAAAACAAAAAAAAGAATTGCCCCGAGAGCAGGGTGCCCTAGAAATGGCCGTGAAGGCCCCTCGTCCGCATTAGCGGAGCACCCTTTAACCAACCCCGACGGATGCTGGGGTGCCGCTTTGCTAGCTCGCTGCGGCTGGGGTGGGTTCTTTAAACAAAATGGGGTTAGTTTGCTCTCAAAGAAAACGGGATGCTACGTATTATTTCATCCGTCATAATACTGTAGCCGCAAACTGGTATGTAAAATACCCTGGGACCAAAAGGGGGCATAGTTCCGTAAAGGAAACCACCCAGGCTCTGCAACATGGGCTGACTAAGCAGACCCAGTGCTCGTGACAACGCACGGAGCCAGAAAATTAAAAATCTACAAAAGGGAAAAAGGAAAAAGTGCTACCTCTCTTTACAAGGAACCCGGGTGAGGCAGACAGCCCCGGGCCCCCGATGGCAGTGGAGCCCTGACCCCGATGGTCTGGGGTCCTCCACCCTCTGATACTGGCCGTCATTTCAAAAATTCAAAAAGCTAATCAAAAGTCAAAATCATTCTGGATGGCCAGTATCCCTCCCTTTAAGAAAATATTCTGAAAAAGAAATCACGAAAAACTATTTATCATCGGCCAGCCAGGCCATGCGCGGACCCTGAAAAGAAGAAAAAGAACTTCTGGGGTTTCCGCCCAATAAGAAGGCCTAGAGGTTTAAATTTCAAGAGAACATTTTTATTCTAGCAAATGTTAACCTATTCATCTTATATAATTGCTTGAAGCTAAGAATAACTCTTTTCCTTCTTTTACACAGCAAAAATCAACAATATTCATTTAAATCTGTGTTTCTTTTATCTTCTTACTGAAACCGTTAATTCGTACAAAAAAATTAAGGGTGGCCATTCTCCAACCACCAGATTCTTAAGTCACAGAAAGCACAACCGAAAATCGAGAAAAAAAAACCGAACAAAATTAGTTCTCTTCTATTTCATCAAATGCCTTCTCCTTTTAATTATTAGCTCATTGGCCTTTCCCTTCTTGGTGCGAGTATATAGACTTTCAATCAGAAAAAAAAAACAAAGATGCATCTTTGCAGTGGTCTATTCATAGTTTAAAAGTATTTAAAGATTCTTTTTTTCTTTTCTTTTGACATTCATACCAAAATCTGAGAAGTGCAAAAATGAATATGGCCACTTAATCTTAATAGTAAAAGCTTTTAATAACTTTTGCCGGATCTACATTTAATTTGATTTTCTTTTTTTTTTTTCACTTAACTATTCCTCCTTCCGGCATCGACAATTATACCACAAATATTTTAACTAATCGTAACTATAACAAACCAGCCTGAGCCGCAGGTATGTTTGATATTTTCAAGAATCTGATGATTAATCGTAAGATTTCAACTTGTGTCGAATTGTTTGTTTTCTTCTAATTATTCTCTTTCGAGAACAAGCACATCATATGCATTTTTATGTAATAGAAATCCTAATATGAGACTATATAGAGTAGTCGCTAATCGTAATAATAGTAAGTTATTTTATAAACAATGAACTTTACAAGGTAATTACACCCAAACTAAAATTCAAAATATTCCTGTTTTCATCATTTCGGAGTGTTAAGTCTGAGTGCTTTATCTGCGCATGAATCCCAAGTATTCACATGATATCATCTCATATCAAACATAAATATATAACCGTTGTTACTTCTTCTTTTGTGCCGTCACTTATGTATAATGTCGGGTCCTGCAACGAGAAGATGTTGACGACGACGCCGCCTCGCTATATTTCGCCACTTCGCTTGGAAATCGATGCCAATAAATCCACCTCGGCGGGCCATACACATTTATCAATTGCCGACCGGTTACTATTAGATCGAACGCCGTCTCATCTCAAATAACCCCGATACGAGCTTGGATGCAATCCAGCCCAACAGATACATCTTCTAGCAATTAGGAATGCATAAGTACGTGTTTAATTAACCAATGGATCCAGAAGTTATCGTGATCTACAAAGTGTTTTCTTCAGATAGAGCCGCCGACGGATAGCTTAGCGCTCTTCCAGAGACTGCGATCGTGATTGAATACGGCTTCGAACATTCCGCCGCGTCTGAATAATAAAAGTCACACTTACCCAAAGAACAAAGCTGTAGAAGAGGTGGGTGAGCGAGATACATGTACCTGCACGCATCTGAACGCATTCTTAATTTTATTCTCGTCTTCCGACGGGTTTGTTCAATTGACTTCAGGGAAAATGAAACAGGCCACTTATTCAAAATTCATCGCGGCACCAAGCAACAGTAGATGATAATCTGCGAAACAGTTCTACTGTCAATTTAATGAGCACCATTAACTTTTCCAGGTACAGGCTTAAATTTTCTTGCCGTTCAACTGATCAATTCATAGTGTCGGAGTAAAAATGGAAGATTCACTGTATTTTTGAACTTTTGCACGCTTTCGGCTCCCACGAATCCGGAATTTATAGAGGTTCCGCATGCAAACTGCAAGTGGAATTTTCCAGCGAAAAACAATTAAATGGCACATGCACCTATTCCACAAACATCATCATAATAAGCCCGAACTAATTCGTACACTTGCACTGTATCGAAATTAACCGCGGGCGGATAGTGGACCCCGAGGGAAAACATGAAAACAGTCTAAGATCCAACGACTTCTGATAATAGCCTTTGGCTAAGAATTATCTGGTGATCTAGTAGTCGAGAAAGTATATCCAACAACTCACACTTTAGATTCATTTTCCATGCAAATTGTTTCTTATATCAGTTATTCTTTCTTCAAACCGTTTCTTCTTCTTTTCAAATGGATTTCACTAAAATTCTTTACTACCCGGCCACGTGCACTGTATTTCAACTATTTTTGGAATCGCCACTGAGTACTGCCGAAAAATATCCGCCACGAATTCGTTCACATCGAAAACTCGTCGGGCCTCGACAAGCGGTCATGAAAACAAAATTAATTTCCTATCTTGCTCGATTTAATCATCTGTCACAAATCTGTCGCGAACACGCGATATTTGCACCAGTCCATCAGTTGCAACACCCCCCGAGTTTCTTAAAAAATGTACTTCAAACTTTGAAACAAATACTGCAACCGTTCAATTATCTATCAATTCTGCCCGCCACGCCAAAAGCGGCCGCCCGTCGCTACGTCTCCTAATCGACTGCCTTAGGCTGTGCAATTTTTTTTTTTGTGAATATATAAGTTTCAAAGATACTAAACATTGGTATAGTAATTTGTGGCAAGCCTACTCCGAATGAACAATGCAAGTTGAGTTCATTAATACTGAAGGCGTTTTCATGCGTTTTTCTAGTTTTTTTTTTTTTGTGACGTAGCGAATATGCATATTCCTCACGCGTTGTATATATATACCTTTTTTTTTTTTGTTTATTTTTGCTTTTGGTATTAACTCCCAAGCAAATTTAATGTGATCGAACCAATCATATCTATTCCGCGTTATGAATAATGTTTATGTACTTTTAATTTTAAGCATTCTTTCCCTTAGTAATATTATTCCTCATTTATACTATTCTTGCTATTCAACTTGCTTACAAATTAGTACGTTTCTTTTTCATAAATATTTAAATTCATTCGACTTATTACTAGAAACTAAATCAACCTTTGCCTCTTATTAATTGATCCAAAGTGCAATCTTCCGATAGATATACTAACAATAATTTCGGAAATAAAACGAAAGTACGAAAAAAAAATCATATGATAGTCCCGAACGGCGTATCTGTATAACTTCTCGTTTCCACCAACTTATTTAACATCATTTCAATATTCAAACACGAACATACTTAAAGCAGGCTGCTTTGCGATACTAGATTCGATACATTTAAGTAAATCACGTTTTAAAGTTACATACACTATGGTAAATATTAGTTCTCTCTTGCCTGTAATATGTTTGCCAAAGGCAAAACAAAATGAACTTCAATCATCATCCAAATCTAAATCTTACTAAATTCTGCCCAACTAAGCATAAATGAATAGAGGCAACGATTGCTTACTTGACACATCCGATTCGTTAGTACCCGAATTAAGTTTCTGGTGGAGCGAGCACCCTCCTCACCCTCATTTGGTTCGGTATGAATACAGGAACAATGCCTTGATCAGTGGAGAATAGTCACACCAATTGTCGTCTAGCTTCAATGAGTTTATCGATTCTGAAGAAGCGCACATCTTTCGTTGAGTCCAACAGTTATAAATGCCTATCCATAGATGCGTATGGAACTGCCAGACACTGATCCCAAATAGCGATGGCGCCATATCAGTGTAGTAGCATTGTAGTAGTATGTGGTATTGTCACCATGTTGATTAGTGATTTACTATTTAAATTCACTCCGCCAAACTGAAGAAGTACTCCTCTCTTTGCGAGCCCGTGTAAATTAAATATACACTAATTTCGTGTCTGAATGCCTTAGTCGCAGCTTTAGTTCAACTTAACTAACTGCAGCTCACATCCATAAACCGAATGCCCCATTAAAATTATTGATAGGCAGGATTTCGTTTGAGGGTAGTCACGCAATTCGATGTCGCCTCTCCAAGAAAATTGGTTATTGATATGTTCTCACCAGCACGATTTGCGCCGAGCTTTCTTCCACCTGGCGGATTGTCAATTTCATTCGCCCCTGGGAACTCGTCCACAAATTCCACGAATAAATTGAATTCTCCAGGTTGGCCGCTAAATTTGGTCGTTCCAAAGGTACAGACTGGGATTGTGTGGTTGCTGCTGTTATTGTTGTTGTGGTATCGACGATGACATCGAATCGTTCCGTCGTTAAATTGAATCGACACCAGCACTACCGCTACCTCTCACAGAAATACTCCTACACCACAGAGTTGGCATCGAATTCACTGAAACTTGCAAACGATTCAGCATCGAATGAGTGGAATCCTGTGAAATATTGCGCTCAATGCCCAATTTTGTTTTTTTCGAGAATGATAAACAGTTCAAGTTTTAGCCACGATCTTCGATAAGATAACACAGGCGAAAGGAATTACGTTCGCAACATAAAAATCTTCGAGGCGAAAAGCAACAACAAAGTGACACTTGTTACGTAAGTATATAATTAACTCGCGGCGCTACACCAAACAAATTATCTCATTCGCGAGCGTGGAATCAAAATTTCGAACTCGAATCGAACGATGACAATAAGCAACGACGCGAAGTAATCAATTCTTTTCGAAAACGACACGGCACCAAGACGATTTTCGATCTTCCGCCGTTTTCTCTTCGCGGACGGGTCATGAACGACCCCTCACCGCTACGACTCAATTCAGACTGTCTCGAGCGCTGGTTTGATATTCGACGCGAAAACAAAATCCCGTTACCGGATCTCGCTTTCGTATCGAGCATCAAGCCAGGCAATGTCAAATCGGACTTACCGTAAATACTATTTTTCAAATCGAACAATATTTACAGCTAGTCCGATTTGAAGAAAATGTAGCTATTTCGAGCACGGGACAGTGTGCGTCGAAATAAAGGTTCCAGTAATTTCACTTGAAATTACTGGATGCTACAACACAGATCTTTCCACAAGGGCAAGTGCGTGGAAAGAGCTGAAGGATGGATATAGTATGGGAATGACAATGATGTGAACAGGTGATCTTGTCTTTTACTAGCCAATCCATTGTAGAAAAACGTGAACAAGGTGAACAGGAAAAGGGTAAATATAATGAAAAGAAATATCGTGAACAACGTATACTAGATTAATTGAAATATCTTGAAAGAAAATGTAGTGAACTAAGTGACCATGTTTCAAGATACGGAGGGAGAATAACAAAGAAGAAGTAGTTAGGGAATTGAGGTGCGTGAACTAGTGGACTAGATCACCTCGGGGCTTCTTCTTATGCTGCAACCTCCTCAGGAGCTCCTCAATTGTCCAAAAGGTATTTTCCACCCTTTGGAACTTATTCCACAAACCAGGGAACTTCAAGGGGAGAATGTCAAAGTTGTGGGAATTCGACTTAATTGGTTGAGGAGGTGCTTTTGAAGGGTTTAGGGAAATAGTGCTCTTCTGGAGCGTAATCTGCAGACCCTTCAAAGCAGATATACGGCCACTGGAACGACGTCCGTTAAGGACCTTCTTCCAGAAGAGGCGAAGGCGCAATGTGGAGCGCTTAGGTTTTTGAGCGTTTGGGAGGGGAGGCTTGACGACCTGTTTCCTCCTTTCCGCCGGTAGTATTGGGGCCGGTGTATGTGAAAACTCCGACCTTTGGTCAGAAGGGTGAGTGACAGTAGTCGGGCGGGTATATGCACGATGCCATGGATCCATTGATGGCGTCTCAACAACACCAACCTCAAGTTCTGCAGCTCCATGATATCCGTCCTGGTGCATTTCCCTCTCAAAATCCTCCTCTCGAAGAACGGCTTGCCGAAGTAGTCGTACCGAAGGCAGATCAAGAAAGAGAATGCGGCGTTGCACTTCAGGCAGCAGGTTGCGGCGAAGGATTCCCACCAGCTCGCCATCCTCCATTGGTCGGACCATGCGGTCGACTAGCCGAAGCACCTCGGAGTGGAATGTGTCGAATGACTCACCCGGTTCTTGATAGCGATTACTCATTTGCTCCAGGAGATCCTCATCGCTAACGAAGTCCCAGAACCGTTCTTCAAGTGCCTCGCGTAGTGAGTGCCATTCGACACTTCCGTTGCGCTGATGGTATCTCCAGAACCAGTCGAACGCAGGCCCAACAAACAGAAGATGAGCGTGCTGACAGAGAAGGTGGAAATCACCATCGAGCGTTTGGCGCGTGAGAGCTTCAACGCGAAACAAAAACAGCTCGATGAGCATAGAGCCTTTCAGCCCGGAATATTTCAAATTCCAACTGTTGATGACGTTGGGGACCCAATCATTGAGTGGTGCTGCAAAGTGAGATGAAGAGCTGGAGACAAATTGGTCGTAATCCCTGTTTGGATACATAATGTAAAGAACTATTAAGCAAATCCTGATCAAAAGTTTGAGAAAAAAAAATGGAAATGACAACCTGACTAATGAAAATAGTGGTTGGACTTAATAATTTTGATTAATACCAATCTGCTTGAATGGTTGTGGTGCGTATAGCTAAATATCAACTGAGTTTCAAAAGTTATTCAATTATTGAACCTTAGAAAATAACGCAAGAGTATTGCTTCACAAAAAAGAAAAAAATAATGTTCTATTGCTGAAATCATTGAGTCGGCCTAATTATTGGGCTAGACCCGATCAGAACTCTCCCATCAGGTCCGCTGGCTGGCTGGCTGAATCAAAAATAATGAATTTTGTTACGTTAAATATATAAAAGTTTGCATAGTTGAAAGAAAAAAGACAAATTTAAGTTGGGTCGCCTCCAGAATGGAAGCGCCCAAGGAGGTCTGTCCGCCTCCTCCGAAATTCCTAAGAAAAGAGAGGAGCTGGGAGATAAAAACAAAAGTTGCAGTTGTCCAACACATGACAATCCCTCAAAGTACCGGTCGAACTGACGGGACGCGATAGTGGCAACACGCCAACCACACGTATTCCAAACATCAGTTCGAACCAGACCCGGAAAAATTGCCCTATGCCAGACAACTCCAAGACAAAAGATGGCGTAGCTTTTAACAGAAAGAGGGGCAGGGGCCCTTTGGACAACTCGGACTGGTGAATGGCGTTACTACCAGACCCAGTAAAATCCAGAGTAGTCCTCCAGGTTGCACCCAGAGCCTAAAGCTCAAAAGGACAACACAAGGAAGCTAACGCCAAAGGTATACTAAAAGGATATTGACTCTAAAAGGATAGGATTGGGAAGGATGTTTGCGGCTAAAGGAAAGAGCGAGCAATGCATGTCTTATTAAAAGGGTTTTGTTCTTTCGAACGAAATGAATTGAATCGCAAAGGAGGCGATTCTAAGACCTGCGAGTGAGAATGGAATTTTAAGGTTTGAAGACGTAAAGTCTTAAGGGGAGTATGAGTCGAAACTCATAAGTATTTTCTCACTGTGGTGTGGGTTGCCCAAAACAAGTTTCGGGCCCCACGTTGGGCGCCATTTGTAGCGAATATTAAGATGGGGAGTGGCCTTAGCACAACTTAGAACCAGACCGAAGTCCAGAACCAAGAGTGCTAAGGTCAAAAAGTGGAATGGCTAATGCCATTCAAGAGGCAAAACAAAAAAAAAGAATTGCCCCGAGAGCAGGGTGCCCTAGAAATGGCCGTGAAGGCCCCTCGTCCGCATTAGCGGAGCACCCTTTAACCAACCCCGACGGATGCTGGGGTGCCGCTTTGCTAGCTCGCTGCGGCTGGGGTGGGTTCTTGACAAAATGGGGTTAGTTTGCTCTCAAAGAAACGGGATGCTACGTATTATTTCATCCGTCATAATACAGTAGCCGCAAACTGGGTATTATATATATTAGTATAAGCCAGGAAACGGTTAGCATTCCTGTCTTTTGAAGTATGGCTGACAGAATTCTATCCGGACCTGAGGAGTTGAAGGGTTCTGTTTGGTGACAACTTCTTCAATGCCTTCAATGCTATGAAAGCCGGACACCTGCTCACCAGCAAAAGGGGTGGATTCATCCAGACTGCCCGGTAAGTGAGCATCTACGAAGATCTTCAACGATTCCGAGCTGTTGCTCGTTCACTCCCCATCTGGCTTACATACCAGGCTAGGCGTGATTGGGCGTTTAGCCAGCACATTTCTAAGTCTCGCTGTTCTCGAATTGGTTTCAATTCTACCGCACAGCTCCTGCTTCATTTGGCTTTCTTTATTTCCGATTTATAAAGCCTAAAAACGTTCTCTGATTCGTCTCAACATTCCCTGCAGTGAGCTGATTTGGCTAATTTGAACAATTTTTGTACTTGTCTTCGACGACTGTTCCACCAGGGTGGCTTAGGCTTGCGCTTAGGGCAAATTTTGGGACCCTTCAAATGTTTTTCTTAGTTTACCCATGGGTGTGTTTACTGCATCTTTCAGGTCAGCTGCAGAGCCAATACTGGTCGGAGGGCCTAAACCGTTAATCGGGTCCCATTTGCAGTTCTATTAGTTGGTATTTTTGGCCGAAAAGTGTAAGTTGGGTAAATTTTTAGACTGTTACTAATGTAACCGTGATGAGAGAATGATTATTGCTCATTGCAGCGATGTCTAAAGTGATGTCTAAAACGTATTTGCTGCGAGTTCCCCTATAAGTAGGGATATTTTCTCGACTTGCTAAGACTAAAATATAATTAATAATACAACAGTCCAAAAACTCACCTCGATCTTTGATGTCCATGCTTCCCCAGGCGATGTGATGCGCGCTGGCATTCGCCCCTTCGCCCCTAAGAGCAACAACTTTTTCCTGCTGAGCGTCTCCTCGGTGAGTTTTACAACTTTTCTCGGCGCGCAGCTCTATTGTGTGCCATGTAGGCGGATGCTAGTAGCACCTGCCCCTCCTTGTACCCCTCACAAGCCACTTTAGGCTAACCAGCGCGTTAATGGTGTGACCAGGCATACACCAAATGCAATGGTGAATTAGCCGTTTGTCCAGCATCAACTTTAACGAAGAGTTGTGAGTGTTTGAAGTGAAAAACCTTTTGTCAAGTTATGAATGATCTCCTCTTTTTTGAGACGCCGGAAATTCGTATTCTACATTCGATACGAATGACAATCCACGTGATTATCTTAAGAGTATTCAGGAAACATGTCATTGTTAATTATTATTATTACCATTATCATTATATTTTTTGTGTTGTGCTATGGCCCTACTTAGCAAGTTTTTGATGTTTTTTAGTTGAAAGTGATTCATATAAAAGATGAAAAAAAAACTTAAACAGCTAATTAGTATTTCTTTCGAATCGATCGGGACTTTTTGGGACACGTTGTAATATATAGTATCTTATTCCCACGATTTAGTATCTTATTAGTACTTTTAGTATCTTATTCCCACGATTATGTGCATCGAAAGCTTAAGTGAAACCTTTAACTTACAGCTCGGGATTAAAGAGCATCTAGTTTTAACGCTATTGAATAATTTCATTCGTTTTGCTTCACAAAATCACCAGTACTAGTTCTTACACGAATCTATGCTGTTCAATAATTTTCTCGTTACTACTAACACCCAACATTTTCCATCAAATAAATACAGTCGCGAACAATATACAGAACACCCGATTCAATAAGTGTCGTATAAAAGTCTCGAAAATTAACTCCGCTCAAATCCTATGAAAATTCATTTACGCCGTTCATAATAATCTGCTCCAATTTGTGGTGGCATGACGATGGCTTCGCTTTATCCCTGCACATTCCAGCAGCAGCATCGACGGTGTCAAGTTAATCTGACCAACAGAACATGACACGGTTTCGTAGTATCCGTATCTATAGCCAATCCAAGCCAATGTTACTGTTCGTTGTTGTTGGGGATGTGCAGAGTAGTAGATAACACGACAACGAAATGTAGGAAGGATCCATTGGTATCCTTCTGCAGTGCTGCCTCGCTGAGCTTTTGCGATGTGTGGTTGGAAGTAACAGATTAAGATGGTGTGATTATAAATCCTCCTGAAGATGTATAAGATTTGGTGGGTGGGGATAGACAGTAAGAGATTTGATAGAGTAGTTTTAAACGGTTGGGTTACGATTCATGGGGTTAATTGGAGATAATTTATTGGTGAGACTATCGAGGAGATTATTTAATATTATTAAGAAGATGTATTCATTCAAAAGTGGATTGGTTGATAACTATGCTTTGTTTTGCATAATAGAACCGTCAGATTATAACGGTGTTATTATTCACCGTATTTATGCTTGGAATGGCGAAAATCAGTTTCAAGGACTTATTTTGACTGAAGTTCGTAGCTACCATTGGAGACAAATTTATAGCGTTAGTAAAATCGAGATAATGAAGAGAACCATTGCAAACTCATGATATAAATATCGTTGGCCAACCATGGACTGTGTGGACATTTTGATAAAATACAGGCTCCGAAGGTCTTAAGCCTACAAGCACTACTGGGTGCATGCATGAAAGTTCAAATTCTAAATATCATTTTTCTAAAAATCTTTCAACGTTGAGAATGGAGATAAGTGCAGAAACTCAAAAAGCGCTGAAGCACTTTAACTCCAAATGGCAGCATTACATACTCGGAGAGGCGGTTGACAGTTTTTGGCACTTGGTTTAACGCATCAAGATCAGTTATGGCCACTGCATGCATTTTTACGCGTGTTGACTACATCGCTCCGCAATGCCTACTAGATTTGGAGTTCGCAACTCGAATCCCTGGTAGGGATGAATGGCGTGATGGCGTCACTCTCGAAAGTGGGCTTATCCATGAGTACACCGACGGCTCAAAGCCTAACAATAGAGTCGGGTGTGGTGTATACTCAGATGAGCTGAATCTCAAGCTGTCCCTCCGTCTACCAGACCACTGTAGTGTCTTTCAAGCAGAGGTTGCGGCTATTTTACAGGCAATCGACTGGCTTCTGTGTAATCGAAGATTCGGGGTCAATATTGGTATTTTCACAGATAGCCAAGCGGCTATTAAGTCCCTTGCTGGTCCTTGTACAGTGTCCACCATTGTTGCTGAATGCCGTGCATCTCTTAGGGAGATATCGAGACATTCGGTTGTTCAATTGATCTGGGTTCCTGGACATAGGGGTTTTCAGGGCAACTGTGAGGCCGATGAGCTAATAAGGCTTGGAATCTTGTTACCGGAGCTCTCTTGCTCTTCAATAGGAATACCGATGACATCGGTCAAATTGGCCATCAGGCAATAATATCTTGAGGACGCTAGGAAGTCCTGGGCAGAAGAATCATCCTGCGCGATAGCAAGGCAGTCCTCGAAGTGCTCTGCGTTGCATTGTCGGCGTTCTAACTGGCCAGTGCCTCATAGAGCGGCATGTGCAACCATTCGGCGTAGACTTTAAGGATTTCTGTCGCAGTTGTGGCTCTGAGGACGAGGAGGAATCCGTCCTCCATCTCATGTACCAGTGTCCGGCTTTGGCAAGGAGAAGGTTGGCGGTGCACCCTTTCTCTCAAACCTGACGGAACTGTCCGTGGTCAATTTAAAGGGGATAGTCCGGTTTGTCAAAGGAAGCAGATAGTTTGCTGATTTCCGTGAGTAGGAAAGAGTGACTAATTTATTGTAGCATCACAACGGGCCTCTCTTGTGCCTATGTGTGTCGGTCGTCAGGCCTCTGTAGATCGGCAGCCATTTCAACCTAGACTCAATACATTTCACGAAATTTACGAAAATATATTTTTTAGGCTGGATTCGAAATATTAGAAAAATTATGCCGGCATTGCACATATGTCAAACATTTCGTCAAAACACTATGAAGTTACTTGCCAAAACATTCGACGAGTATTCAAAGTCTTCATTCGAAAACCATTTATTAAAGCAATATACCCTTTTTTATCTCAGTACGCCATAAAAATCATCCTGTCCACGTTGAGAAGATTTTAAGGGTGTGAAGCTTAAGTGCATATGGTGTAGGTAGATAGCATTATCTCTGTTCAGAATTTTGTTTACAAATCTTCAAACAGTGTACCTTGTATCCACACTTTCGTATTTGGCTGTACTTGTCATGTCTCGTCGAGAGTCTGGATCCGGCTTTACATTTTTCCAATCACCTTTCTCCGGATGCCTATTCACCGCAAATAAATATTCTCCTTAACATTAAATTATTTGCCGGTCATTCAAACTATGGAAGATGGCAGCGATACACTGAAGTATTTCCCAGTCAACTGCAACCATTGCTCAATCCATTGTGTGGTTAGTTAAGGAGTCACGCAACGATGAATACCAACAAGTACTCTAACATCGTCTTCACCTACATGTACTCACGGCCAGGAGTTTATTGTGAAATAAAAGTAAATTCATTCGGTTCACTGGAAAGGAAAAAAAAAACACAGAAAATACCCCGACATACGGTAATTTAGGGCTATTAAATGCAGAACGATAATAACATTGAAGTACAAGTAGTAGGCCTTACATATGTTTGGAATTTCCTTAATTTGAACGGACAGTTTTTACCGTCTCTGGCAAATGATCCTTGAGGTCGTTTCGATGATTGCACTGCAGTTAACGTTGTATTGACGTTTTTCTTTTGCTTATGGTTTTTTGTAGGAATACGAAATAGAACAGGAAACAGAAGAAGAACTCGGTCATATTTTCTGCGTGGTGATTTACACGAAAAAAATACACAAATATAGTATCTTATGAAGGAACTGTGTTTTAAAGCTGATGCATTTTTTTTTTGTATACGTAAAACATAAGGACCTCAACGTCGACGAATGTGGTTTGCTGGGATAATGAATCAGTGGCTAAAAATTATTAGGATGCTTTAAAAGCTGTTAAGGCTAGTTTCATCAAACGCAAAAGATAGTTATTTCAAAAGACCTTACCAATACAGAGAAAACATGCAACATTGTACTGGCATATCTAACGCGATATTAAAAGAATGGTGTCAAATATAACTTTTCTACATGAAATTTCAACATAGGTCAAAAACCATAATTGCCCAAATGCATAAAAATTTTCTAAGATAGCACAAGTTAAAAAAGCTAAAGCAATTTAACTAAAACGATTTGGAAGAATGGTGCAATTAGGATTTGTCTCGAGCAATTGCTTCATTATTTTCTATGGTGATGAAGGTAAGGTTGAGAGGAGGGGAAATTTTACTGGCAAAAGAGTGCAACAAAAACATTATTCATCGGCGAACATAAAACTGGTTGCCTGATGTCTACATCCCGTTACTGGCAGAAAGTTCGTATTTCTCTTCGGTAATGTTTCCAATCGATACCGTACAATTCCACTTGTGGGTTCAAATCCCGACGCATACATATGGTTGCTTTTGCACTTTAGGTGATTAGTCATAAAATACTAATTTTTTACTTTGTTGTATAAATACATGGAAGGGATACCCAAAGAAATGAAAATCCTTTTCTGCGGGCAGGAAAGATGACAATACGACCAGCCTCCACTAAATATATTTAATAAAAAGTAAGCTTAGTCAATATAGCAAACAACGTTTGTGTAAGGGTACGGGTGCATACCGCGATTTATTTCCAAAACTGTATTCAATACTTTTGACAATTTTTTGATAGTGTCTTTGACCAGTGAAATAACATTCATATCTGCTATTTTTTTAAAAAAAAAACTGAGGTTGGAAACGATTTGAAGATGCAAAGATTCAAATCAAAGTTTTTTTTTTCAAAAGTAACCGAATGTCACTAGAATATTAGCCTATTCGGGACGGCTCTCGACTTCAAGAACAATCAAAAACGATCAAAATTTGACCGACTCATGAACGACGCAGGACGATTTCAGGATCAGAGGAACTAACGGGAATCCTGAAGTCCATACCCAAAAATCTTAAATGATGATTTAAGCATGAAATAAATTACAGCAAAATTTTTCGCGGCGTTTTGCGCCACGATCCACAAAATAGCACTAGCGCTTTAAAGAATAATAAAAAAGATGTCTCCCTACCGCCATAGTTAAAAGCTTTCGCTACAAAGGATAAATCCCCTGAGCTTTGGCATTACCATAGAAAATAATTTGTAGACAGGAGACCTTCTGGTCGTCCAATAAACCGTTGTACACTGCGCCTGCACCCTAGAGCTCTTCGCCTCAGTTCCGCTATCTCCTCAGTCCACCAATAAACCTTCTGTTTGCCCGGTAATGACTTTCAAAGTGGCATCGTCGCATCGTACGCTCACCGAATTGTGCCCATGGTGAAATTTACCATCGTACCTATTTCCACGGGGCCCATTGCCACCCCTGCTTGGCCTGCGCTGACCTCGTCAGCAAAACTACCTTTTAGTGAATCCAACAGCTTCTCCATGTCCAACTTCGAAATATTCGACCCGAATATCTCCCGTCTAGAAATCTCAGGAGCTGAGCTTTCCTCCGACAACCAAAGGGTGATATATTTGTGGTCACTTCGAGTGTACTCCTCCGTCACTCTCCAGTCCCTTGCAATCATGGAATACGTCTCCGAAACAAGAGTTATATCAGGAATGGACTCACTGAAGCATGGTCTGCAGTAGGTTGATGTTGAACCCCAGTTCACTACGACCATACTCAGCCTGGACACCATTCCCATAATTTGTTTCCTTCTTGTGTTTTGAGTTGGCATCCCCCACTCCAAAGCTTTCGCATTGAAGTCACCAGCTACTACCAGTTTGCCAAGAAGATATCGAAGAGCGTCTTGCAATGCTTCTATCTTTCTACGAAAGTCCCTTATTGGGTTATTCGGTAAAAAATAGCTGCTGACAAAGCTGATGCCTCGGTTTTCAATCCAAACATATCTGTCGCCCGAACCTCGCCGATCAACTCGGTCTTACCGAGTGTCTGCAGCCCATAAGACTGCATAGCCCGAAGTGTCTGAATACTATGTCTCTGAATTTATACTTCGATATGGTTCGCTGATCATTGCGATTTGAGCTGCACAGCAAGCAAAATAGCTCTGCCGAGCATACCTTTGGAACGTGTTCAAATTCCAGCAGTTAGCACTACGGTCTGGTCCGTTGTAGTCTTTTTTTTGTATGGTTGTACCCCACGCACTAGAAACAGCGCACAAATTCAGGCCGCTTCCTTTCCATAACATTAACCCAGTCAATTCGTCCAGTATCAACTAGCTTAAAAATTTTGGTTTCATCCAGGTCTACGACGGCTTTCAGTTCACGTGTATTCGGAGGAAAGAAGGTAATTTTTATTTCTGAATCGTATCTTCCCGTATCGCTTCTTCCTCTGTCGCACTACTGTCGAGGTCAAATATCTCAATTTTGGCTTTGGAGACTTCCCTTTTAACTTCCCCGAAATCTCCCACAGCTGCCTGGATTGCATCACCGAATTTCGCGATGTCTTCACACTTTACCAGTGTAGTGACGCTTAAATCATTTAATGAAGTTCCCAAATACATAGCCCCAAATAGAAGCTGCCCGTTAATTTAGGGAAATTAGAACAGAACACAGTAAACATCGTTTCATCTTAAAATGTTTTTTTCCAATCATAATGCCTTCTTGCGGTACAATCAAAAGAAATACATCATGCTAACAACCAAAACTAACAAAAGTTTCCCTACAACCGAAATTCAAGCACACTATATTATTGTTCGTGAAAATATACATCACAAAGCCAAAGTCAAAAGGATTCGAAAATTCAAAGCATTTACAAGATAATATCCCTCCATTTCCATAGTCCCAACAAAGTCTAGACGCTGAGTACAATTGGCTGTGAAATAGAATGGTAATCGTCTGTTGTCTACAACTATCATAAAATTCCTTCATGCTCAATTACCCAAAATTATACATTGCACTATTTTTGGGGAAGAACAAGAGCATTTCTTCAAATTGTAATGCCGCGATAGAAAGGAGGAGGTCGGTCGAATTGTCGGTCTCTAAGCGACACGAACATGTGTTTGTCGAAGAATAAATCCTTCATGAATTTCAAGAATAAAGAAAACGCCAGTTTATATATCTACCTTCTGTTTATCTTGCACAGCTGAATGAAAAACATCTACATATGTACGTCTTGTATGTCGGCAAGGTTTTATGTTCTTTCGCTTTTAAAACGCTTCGTCGCTTCACTCCATGAACTCTATAAATAAAGCAGAAATGTACTCACAATTTAGGGAAGTCTTTACGATATTTCACTTCCGTACTGCTCTTCATGTCTTGTGTGTGTGCATTGCATATGATTATAGGGTACATTTATGGTCGGTTCTAGCTCCACAGAATCATCTTCATATCATATGTGCATGGTCCCAGATTGATCCGATGAAAGTTTTAGAAGAGAAAAAAAACAAATCAAAGAAATGTGTGTTCACTGAACAATAAAGAGTCTATATTTAGGGATTTCAGATTGGTGGCAGATGTATGAAAAGATGGTCATCATGAAATAACATTTTACGAAAAGTCTAAGAATGGACGCCGTGCAAACTTAACAATTTTCAAAAACATTCCAAAATATCGAGTGCTAACGGAATGATCCATCAAAGGGCCGTGGTGAATTCAAACTGAATAATTTCTGAACAAATTCTAATTGCGTTACACAGTTTCTTGAGTGTTCCTTCATTAATAATTCACATCTTTTTCACGAACTCTGGACAAAGCTACGTGTGAACATAATGTGCTTTATCGTCTAAGTTTAAGTCTATCAAGTAAGTGGCTTCGTTCAGTCCATCACGGTCGTCTTCATATTTCGACAGACTACATCTCCAAGGAAAAGTAAATCGTCTTATGATCTGTGTATGTGCCATGACTGCTTGGCATCTTTTATGTGGCCTTAGGTTCTAAGATATGTATGTGCTGCGGCAGCATCATCGACAAACTTTCAAACATGACTTATTAAACATGAGATCACGTGTGCTCGGTTATAATGTCCTGCTACTAAAGTTATGCATGCTCGGTTAGTATACACTTTCACACTTTGCCAGATTCGATCTTTTTCTTCAGGGAGAGTGGCTCTTGTTGAATTCCATTGAGATGTAGCTGAATGTCAACTATTTATGCCACGAAGAAGCAATCTCACCTGCTGTGGATGTAGAGAAGAGAAGGAACATGATACAATATGATTATTACAACTTTCAGAGCTTTAAATTTCAATCTTAAAGCTGAACTGAGATAGCTTTATCATTTCTTTTCGACGCTTTAATACTTAATTTTTCATGAGCAGGACATTTTGTTTTTAAACTCTTCTGCAAGGATTTCAAATCTACATCAATACCCAAATTTTCCCTGAAAATTCTTATGGTCTATTCCATGAACATCTATCTATTCCTACATTCCCCTGGAATCCTTCCCTGCCTCGGCCGAACAAGCACATACATGGCGCTCGACTTGATTAGTTCAAGTCCTTTCGTGTTGTTTTTGCAAATTAACTAAGCACTCGCCGTGCCGAGACGAAACTGCGAAACAGCATTAAGAGAGCAAGTACACGAGCTAGAACGCTTGTTACGATACCATAGTTAAATTATTATAGTTCACTCGGCTGCTGGCACCTTAATTAAAACTGTATAAGCATTTGATGAAGATATGTAGACCCTGAAGTGCTCTACACCACTTCTATATTTTGCTAGGAATACGTAGTGTTTTGCTCGGTACAATTCAACAGCCTACCACTGCACCAACTTGTCTGAACGCAATCATTCGAGTAATATTCTCGTTTGGGAGAAAGATGCCTTGCGGCAAAGGTAAAGGAGTAAGTCAGGTAATTGGATTTGATATCATTTGTTTTAAGTGAAACCATGATAGTCTTTTTCGCTGGTGCAAAGATTTTAAAATCGAATTGTGTATTTTTCTTACTTCTATGAAATTAGCTGGAAGAAATATTGAAGGGACTTTTTTTTGGAGGTAAATCAGACATCCATCAGCTTTATATTAAAACAAATCGCACATTTCGCACATTCAGACGAGCAATTTATTTTTGGTAACGATAATATAATACTTTGAGAGTCTATGAAAGAATAAGTCTCTGGTTGAAGTCAGTTAAAGGTGGGTGGTTTCACCTCTACTTTTTGACGAAAACTCTTACGAATCTTTTCTGTCATTTGAGACATTCACCTTCTTTTATTGCTTAAGTGTGCTATATTGTGCGTTTTAGTATCGATTTCTAATTTAAGAAACTACATTGCGTTCCATAATGGCCCTTTGTCTAGCTTCGAAGTGCTTAGATAATTCGAATAGAACACCCATGATGGTTTGCTCTGGCTTCTGTGAGCAGACATTTCATGCGAAGTGCATGACAGACATTTCATCGACTGCGCTCCACGAAACGGGTGGTGGACTCAATTGAGGCCGAATTCAATGCCTTGGGCGGTAGGCTCGATTCAGCCGCTAAACAGCTAAACTCACTGGCTTCAGTGGCAGATGCAGAGCATAAGTTGACCGCAGTGTCAGCTATGCCTAATAATCAAGCGGCTTCGGTGACTTCTGTGAACAACTCTTTGCGTCCCTCCTGCGCGGACTCTCTGTCTCCAGCCATTTCGGATTCGGACTTTAGACCTGATATGCGTGCTACACGTAATCGATTACAGCAACAGCAGCAACATCTTCTGGCTTTATCTCTTCCACATCATGAAAATGTACAGCTACAGCCACAAGAAATTCATCTGGTGCCTCCTCAGCTGCTGCAACAGCTGCACCTGGATACTCCATCAAAGCCTGATAATTTGACTCTGCATTCATCTAATCCAGCCTCACCAGTCCCTTATCTTGATGTATCCACAAGGAATGCTGATGCTGCTTGCATCGCCTCATCTACTGCGTCTTTGCAATCTAATCTACCTACGTCTCATTTACATGGTGCTGTTAACGACACCGCTTATGATCCCGCTTTGCATATATTCGCGCCTCCTCTCCAGATTTTTGTATCGTGATTTGCTTATGATACTTCTGTGGCTACAGTGGAACGCTACATCAGCAAGAAGCTTGGCTACACTCCTCATATTTTTGACTGCGTCAAATTTACGAAAGATAGCCAGCCTAGAAGATATGTGGCTTTTTTCAAAATAACATTCCCTGCCAACCTCGATATTGTCGCTGATTCCACATTTTGGCCTCCCGGTACATTAGTCAAAATTTTTAAAAACCGGCGAAATTTTCGATCTTCAATCAACCGGAGAGCCCGAACCTAGTTCGGGCTCTAACTAATTTTGCCTGCTTGTCTAATGATTTGAATTCAATCAATTGGTTTAATTGCTTCCGTGGCCTCGATATTGACTCTGCTGTATCTAAATTTTACAGTATTCCTACAGAGTTGATCTCGTCGTATACTCCTGCTTATAGTTCTCGTAAACCCCCTGACCCCCCTTGGTTTACCGCGAGTGTAAAGAGTGCCCTTAGACATAAAAATTCAGCACGTTTGAAATTTTTGAATTCTCGGTCTGGGGAAGATTATGCTATCTTCTCCAGTTTACGTTCCTCTGCCAAGAAAGAAATTAGATTAGAACTATTCAGATATTCCTCGTCTGTTCAATCTTCTTTGAACTCTAATATCCCCAAAAGTTTCTGGTCTTTTGTCCGCTACTTAAAAGCTTCCTCCTCTCTTCCTGACTCCCTAGTGTTTAATGCCTTACTGCTTCCAATCCTCTTGACATTTGCAATCTCTTTGCTATGCTTTTTTCTTCTGTTTATACTATCCCATCGATTCCTGCTACTGACTGCTTTTCTTTTGATTTCCCTGCTAGTCTCTCCTCAGTCGTAACTAACCCCGTAGAGGTTGAATTGCTTTTGTCCTCACTTGACTCTAACTGTTCCCCGGGCCCAGATGGCATTCCCATTTTTTTCGTGAAAAATCTTGCGTCCTGCCTTTGAGTCCCTTTAGCCATCTTATTCAATTTCAGTCACTGTGCTGGTAAATTTCCGTCCTCTTGGAAGCTCTCTATCATTCTCCCCATTTTCAAATCAGGTGATAAGAACCTTGTTCCTAACTATCGCCCCATCTCCATTCTTCATTGCTTTTCCAAAATTACATCCTCGTCATCAAAAGTTTGTGGTCTGCCAGATCTTTAAGACTCTCGTCACCGGACCCGAACTTTTGAAACCCATAACGCGCTGTTCTTTCTTTAACACAATCGGCGCCAAAAGCCATACCAATTTTTCTACAAGCTTCCGTCGCATTGTTTCCATGTTTGTATTCTAGAGCAAACAGCAACGAATTATCTGTTTTAGGCTGCTCATGATAAGCGCTCCAAAAAAAAAAACCAAAAACAAAACCCGCTTGAAATGCACTACTATACAACTGCATAAGTAAACCTTCTCAGAATCACTACTTGACGTTTGACACTGTTGGCAAGGAACAAAACATTAACGTTTAAAAATCGTCGAACGAAAACCGGCAAACACTTTTCTGGGGACCTGAGGATTTGATATATATTTGTTAATTTGGGCGTACCTCAAGGTACTCTCTTGGCCTCTATCTTTTATGTAAATAATTTATTCACAAATTAAGTTTCAAATAATCAGAATCAGATGTATCATTCCTACAATTCAAACTTGACTTACTTGATTATTGTTGCACTCTGAAAAGGTTACTCTTAATATTGATTAATTATTGCCAAATACTACAGAGGTTCGGTTCATTTATCCGTATTCTGGCAAAGTAGAGGCTCTTAAAGTCTTAAATTTGTAAGATGCTGATGATCGGTATACTCATTTGGATGTCTTTTACTAAAAACAAGAATTTTAGCATTGCATTGTTTTTTTACGCGGGGTTGATTGAAAGCTTGAATGGTGGGTTACCAATTGATTGCCGTGGGTACTAATGAAGGGAATTTTTGATCGGGTTTCTTATCGTTAGTCGATGCTTTACTTTTACGTATCATTCAAAATGTATTTATATTCTTGAAAACTTTTGATCGTTTTCAGCGTTTTTAGTCTCTTGCTTTCTGTGGAGACTGCTGCCACCGTAATGTTAAAATTAACTGTAGGTGTACATTTAGCTGACAGGGAATTCATCGAGGTTTGGGAGCTAACTGAACAAACGTTTTGAAAGTTTCCAAATGTTGGATATTTTCACTTTATTCCCATCCAGTTCGTGATATATGTTTTCAACCAGCAAATGGCGAAACATATTTGTTGCTCTCCATAGTCATTAACGTTAACTAAAGGGCTGTCTTTTGTTATTTATGCCTCTTCTTTTCAAACTCTCCCATGTTTTATGAGTGTGTCCAAGGCGTACGCAATAAAAGTCTGCCCGATAACAAATTCTTTAGTTTTACTACATGTCATTCTTAGTTGAATCCATGGATCTGTCAGTTTTCACATTCTTCACATTTCGGGAAAATTGTTGAACTCTAGACGGAATTGTTAAAGCGGAAAATCCTAATTTGATACTAAACAAAAACTAAATTATCACTAATTTAAATTTATTTGAAAATGTTCAGAAATGTTTAACAGTGTTTAGAAAAAAAACTTGAACTTTCTTTTACTATTCATTCCCTTTCAACGTCAATCAAAGAAACGCATTACAACATCATTTGATATTCCACTAATTTACATACGACCAACAAAATTCCCTCATCAAACAAAGCCAAAGTGATGCACTTCGCTTTGTTTACATACCTACATACACGAAATTTAGCATCAATTAGGAAATTGGTCCGTCACATGCTGTCAAGCAAATCATTGAAAATGAGCTGCCGCGAACGCTGCTTTCATGCAAGTTTTGGGTTATTTCAGCCTAGCTTGTGCAAAGAAAATTTACGGTCGCATGAATTCGGTGCTCAAGTCATTAGTACTCAATTGCTCTAGTTCTTTGAACCATGTTGAAATTTCTGCATTTCATTTTCGGTTTCATTTTCACTTTCATCTTTACTAAATTAGTAGCTTCACTCTTTGAAGCATTTACGAAGCCAAAACGACATCGCATATATGATGATGTCATATGTGAGAGCTAATATTGTAATAGTACTCATCTCGGCTTCAATGTTTCGATATGCATCAAGTGTTTCCATGCCTAGCCACCTGACTGCCAATGTACACATTCAGGATACATGTGTTAATTCACATGGAAATCACACGGCCACCACCTGTCCAGATACTGCTATCAAACACTAATTAACGGAAAACTGGAGCCTTTGATAGAATTTACATGTGTCCTTGGGTGCCCTGCATGCTTACAGTCATGCGAGTACCATATACTACAACGCATCTAGATGTCAACATAAATTACTTGAGCGAAGCGGATGCATTATCCGCGCGGTGACGATAATGACAGAATCGTTTAAGACGGTTTTAAAACATTTACGTATCCGGAGACTGGCCCGGAGAAAATTTATGGAGCACATGCATCGGTTGCGCGTTGAATTTTAACTTCATTGGCATTCCCTTGACAGACTCAATAGTTCCTCTAGGGATGCATGATCTATCAATTTAAAATAGAATCAAGACGAACAGTTGAATTCTAAATTGAAATTAACAGAGGATTATGTGGCTATGGGAAAAGTCTTTCTTAAGCCAAGCTAAAATAATAGATTCTAATTTAATTTTTGGTAAATCAGTGTTATCTGTTTCGTTGCATTGAAGTGGAAATAGTATCTTGTTTCTCGTTCAATGCAGTGCGGGCATTTTGGAAAGATATTGGTTTCATTTTAGAAGGAGGTCTAGAATGTAGAATAGGCCTAAAGAAACTGTTGGTTCTCCTACTAGAAGTTAAAAAAAAAAAATTGTATGTTAAGTGGGCTTTTAACCTCTTTGATTTTCATAATACTGACTACGTAAGCATTAAAAATTATCTGGATAGGCCCATTTCAACGAAAAAAATCTTTCAAGCCATCAAGTACCAAATATAAATAAAAACGCAATAAAAGTTCTGAGCCATGGTTAGACAATAATTTGAGACAATTAAGGAACCGACGAAACAAACTTTATAAAGCAATTAAGAATGATCGCAATATCAGCGTAGGGCTAAAGGAAAGCTATGATCTTTTATCCAAAGAATTCTCAATTAAGTCTCGGGAACCATATGAGCCTTACGTGACTTTAATGGGTAACAAAATTGTGAATGACCCGAGAAAGTTTTTTGATTTCGTTAATATGAAACGAAAAACGACTGGCTATCCCGCTTCTATGTTCAGAGGGATCTCTATATCTTCTCTTCCACAGGAAATCTCTAATTTATTTGCAGATAACTTTCAAGATTTGTTTTGTCCTGATTCGTTCCCTACAATAAATTCAACTCTCTGGCCTACCCAAACTATGCCCACACCACTCATTGCGGGAATCATTCTACCAAAAGAGGCAATCGCCAATGCTATCCAAGACCTAAACATCAACAAAGGACCTAGTCCTGACCTAATACCTCCCTGCTTTGTGATACAGTGTTTCAATCAATTGATAACCCCTCTGTATATCATTTTTAACAAGTCGCTGTCATTAGGCGGCTTTCCATCCTTTTGGCAATCTTCCCATCTTACGCCTATTTTCAAAAGCGGCGATAAACGATCTATTGACAACTATGGAGGCATCGCTACTCTCTCATTAATCCCCAAACTCTTCGAGAAGCTCGTCTGCGATCAACTGACTTCCATAATAAACCCTCTTCTCAACGAACAACAACATGGGTTTGCAAGAGGCAAGTCAGCTACTACGAATCTCATGATCTTGGTTTCGAACGTCCTCTGTGAGATGGAAAAGTGAAACCAGGTTGACGCAATTTATACTGATTCTAGCAAGGTCTTCGACAGAGTCGATCATCAAATTTTGACGCACAAATTACTTGATTTAGGTATATCTGGCTGCCTTCTTGATTAGCTTAAATCTTATTTTTGTGACAGAACTCAGATTGCCAAATTCCAAGGAAAATTTTCAAAAACAATTTTTGTGCTGTCGGGGGTGCCGCAAGGCGGTCATTTGGGCCCTCTTCTCTTCAATATTTTCATTTCGGATCTATCTAGGATTTTATTTGATACCCCACACTTCTTCTACGCTCATGACTTGAAATTGTACCACACTATCAAAACGCAGTCCGACATTGTTTTTCTTAAATCAAAACTTATAACTCTCGAACAGTGGTGCCACCTGAATTAACTAAATCTCTACGTCGACAAGTGTCGGGTGAAAAATTCCTCCCGAAAAAATAAAGTCATAGCCAACTCATACTATCTCAATAACAATGAACTTATTAGGATAGAATAAATCTTACACCTAGGTGTAACCCTAGATACCAAAATGCGCTTTAACTAGCAGATCGACAAAGTCTTGTCGAAAGCGAGCAAACAATTAGGTTTCATTAAGAGGCGCGCTAAAGAGTTCAAAAACATTTGAGTTACTAAGTCTTTATATACAGGGTGTGATTGAAAAGTATCGAGACTTTTGTCGCGCTACGATTTCAAGGCGTCCAAAAAAATCAGGTGGTGGGGGAAAAAGTGCGTTGAACCTTACTCTTTCAAACGCGACACTTCGCAGTTCGCTGGCAACAGCGGTTGAGTTAATATCGTCCAGTGCGTGAAGGCGTGGCGTGGCGCTTGGTTAGGTTCTCCGAGTTACGAAAATGTTACGATCGTTAGAGCAGCGATACGCAATAAAATTTTGCGTCAAACTCGACAAGACTTTCACTGAGACCCAGGATCTTCTTAAGCAAGCTTATGGAGATGAAGTTTTGTCCAGAGCACGAATTCACGCTTGGCACAAGGCGTTCAAAGATGGCCGCGAGGACCTCGAAGACGAACAACGCTCAGGGAGGCCGTCGACGTCGAAAACGGACGAAGACGTCGACAGAGTGCGTGAATTTTTGAACATTGACCGGCGTACAAGCCTCCGTGAGATCAGTGAAGAGTTAAATTTAACGTATTACAACGTGCAACAAATTGTGACGGAAACACTAGCCATGCGCAAAGTGTGCGCGAAAATGGTCCCTAAGGTTTTGACCGACGAGCAAAAGGAATCACGTGTGCGACTGTCTCGTGAAGTGCTGGAAAGTGACGGACAGGAAAACATTTTAGATAAAACTATCACGGGTGATGAAACTTGGTGCTTCGAATACGACCCCGAAAGCAAAGCCCAGAGTACGGAATGGCACACAAGCACGTCACCTCGCCCCAAGAAGGCACGCATGTCGAAATCAAAAGTTAAAACAATGCTGATTGTGTTTTTTGACTGTCGAGGAATTGTGCACAAAGAATTTGTACCACCTGGGACGACTGTGAACGCAGCTTTTTACAAAGAAGTGTTGGTTCGGCTCCGCAATCGGGTCGCTCGGTGTCGGCCGCAGCTTGTTGGCGAGTGGGCGCTTCACCACGACAACGCACCTTCACACACAGCGTTTCTCTGCACCTCTTACCTGGCCAAAAAGGGCATCGCAGTGCTCCCCCACCCCCCCTACAGCCCAGACGTGTCTCCCCCGGACTTCTTTTTGTTTCCGCTCATCAAAAAAAAAGCTAAAGGGAAGGCGATTCCAATCGATTGAGGACATTCAAAAAAGTGTAACCGACGAGCTGAAAGCCATACCGGAAAACGCGTTCAACCAGTGCTATGAACAGTGGAAGGACCGCTATCGCCGGTGCATCGAAGCCCAAGGAACCTACTTCGAAGAATATTAATTATATTTTAAAGAAGATTCGATTAAATTGTTATAACAACAAAAGTCTCGATACTTTTCAATCGCACCCTGTACATCACTAGTGTGGCCTCTACTGGAATACGCCTGCATAGTCTGGTGCCCAGCTTTTCAACAGAAACAATTTTTACTTTTCGCCTTGAGGCACCTCTATAACCCATACAACTTTAGTAATCTTCCCTCTTACGAACACACACTTGGTCTTTTAAACCTAATGACTCTTTCATCATACCTAGCCTTTAACATCATTATTGGAACAGTTAGTGTAACAGCTCTCTCTAACAAAATTACATTCAACAATCAAATAAGACGGACTAGGCATACAAGGAATAACAGCACCTTACAGTTTATGGGTATAATGAATCCATCAATAGGTGTTGTAGAACATTCAACAGTGTAAGTCATCACTACTCTTCAGGTATCACCAAATATATTTTCAAAAAAACCCTAGCACATTAGAACCGCTAGAAACACTAATGTTCGAAGAACAGTAGAGGATTTGTGCAGATTTTGAGTGTGTATTCTACCACTACTTACTTTTCCTACTTAAAACTAATACACCCTAAATAATAATAGAATCTAAGCTTACACCGAAATTAAAGGTGACTTCATCGAAATTTACAGCGGTAGAAAGGTGTTTGGGGTTGTCATCCGAAAAATGTGCAGATCTTAGAAAATTTAAACATTGTTTACTTATTTTCATTGCAAATGTTTGCGATGTGAATACTTAATGTAAGCATTTACTGGAACGAAAATAACAAAAAGGCCTAGCGCTGGCAGCCCTTTGCTAGCACCGAAGCAAAAAATATGTCGCATCTGCCTCACGTTGAAGTAAACCTGCTCTGTGAATTTCGTATTGACCCAATTACTGCATTGGAAGTTATAGGGATGCAGTAAATTTAGGGTTACCATTCGCAAAAGTTTTCAAATTTTCAAGATTTTAATATTTGGTGTTTATTTTCACTATCAGATCACTACTATTTGAAAATTCTATGATAAAATCGCTTACTAAAGGTATGGCAAAAAAATACAAAAACCACCATAGCTGGCAACCCTATTATTGTTTCGATATTAAATTTCTACTGAATATTGCCTACAAGAAGTTTAATTTGCCATTTTAATTTCGTTATGGTTCAATGACTGTATTGGAAGCTATAGGGTAAATAGCTTTATTTTCCTCAGGAATTTTCCAAATTTAAGACACCAAAATTACCATAGCTGGCAGCTCCAACGGAATTTTTCAACTAAATTTCTACCAAACGTGGTTTAAGTAAGGTTCAGCTATTGTGTGAATTTCGTCAAAATCGCATTACTGAATCAGAATTTATAGGGCCAAAAGCAGTTATTTTTCTTAGCGATTTTTCAAAATGACACCACTGGCACAAAATTGCACGCATTTCAAAATAACTTCTATCAGACCTGGTCCTATTTAAGACCAATACATTCTGTAAATTTCACCTAATTCTGATAATCGGATCGTGAGCTTCCGTGAACAGAAGTTTTTGATGCTAAAAATATAGGTTAATTGGGAAAGGGTTAATAGGCGTGTCCGTTGTAAAATTTCAAATTTTTTACAATGGCTGTGTAGACAAAGCATACGATTTATGTATGAGTGGCTTTTTTTCAAGAAACGACATTTTTTCCGGAGAGTTGATGATTTGAAGGTTTTCACTTTCAGTGCCTGCCCTAGCTACAGGGCTGCCAACATGCTCATTAAAAGCTACACACATTTACACACAAACAATACCAATATTAATGTGTACCAATTTTTCTAGCTTGTAAAAACTAAATCGGTTTTTTTTAAAATAGTTAAAATAATACCAGTATGTTCTGAAAGTTTCATAATGATTGAAAAGCTCTGTCAAAAGTTATCGCAATTTAAAATTTTTTCAAAATTTCCCGTTCTCTTTTTAGGCACCTAGCGCACACATGGGGTTAAAAAATTCCAAAACACTATTCGATTCACATTTAAAACACGTTTGAAATTCATTCCGTTACCTTCATTTTTGCAAAAATTATTGTGGAAAGAACAATAGGTATATGAAAAATATCACTAAAATGGCCGCCGGCGCCAACGGGTTAAAGATAATTGACATTTAGTGAAACCTGGACCTATTCTGCACCAATGTGTCCTGAAAGTTTCAGCTGAATTGTATGGCGCGTTTCTGAGAAATTGTCACTGAATTTTTTGATTATATATATACAGTGGCTCACAAAAGTCAACATACAGCATGTAAAAACACGAATATGGTACAGTGGAAAACGAGAGAATGAAATGAAAACGTAAAAGTTGCTTTATTGGCATTAAAAATAAGTTTCATAACATAACAATAAAGAAAATCCGAACACAGAAAGAAATAAGCCATGAAAACTAAGAAAATTCATCTATCGAAAGTCAGCATACACTACAAGCCATGTTTCGAAAAGAACGAGAATGACCAAAAAACGTGAGCTCAACACTTTGTAGGCCCTCCACCAGCCTTAATAACAGCTTCTAAACGCCTTCGCATCGAACGAACGAGATTTCCGGTAATTTCGGGTGGAATATTCATCCAGGTACAAAGCAGAGCAGATTTCAGGGTCTCTTTGCCAGTAATAGTTGCTCTTACTGCTGGCTCACGAATTTTGCGATCCAATTCTTCTCATAAATGCTTTATAGGGTTTAAATCGGGAGACTGAGGTGGACTGTGAAGCTGATGAGGGACGTTATACAGCAACCATTCCTTGACACTTCTAGCTGTATGTTTTGGATCATTGTCCTGCTGAAAGATCCAACCTGGCTGTAGGCCTAATTTCTGCACAGAAGGTATCAAATCGCCTCGCAATATGTTCAAATACATGTATTGATCCATAATACCATCAATAAAATGTAATTGCCCCACACCAGCGGCCGACACACAGCCCCATACGAGGACTGACCCTCCATCGTGTTTCACTGTAGGACGCAAATTCTTCTTTGCTTGCTCATTGCTTAGTTCCGCTTTCTCCACACGCATCCGCGCCCGTCAGAGCCATAAATATTATACTTGCTCTCATCACTAAACAGAACTTGATTCCAAAAATGTTCGTCCTTATTAAGATGCAGGCGAGCGAGGTCAAGCCTCTTCTTTTCATTAACTGGAGAAATGAAAGGTTTTCTGCGCGGAACTCTACCGTTATAAGCCTGATTACGCAAAACTCTACGTATTGTTTCTGGACTCACTTGCTTCCCTGTTGCCTTGGCAAGTGCAGTGGCCATTGCCGGAGCACTTTTTTGTGGCTCCTTACTTATTTTCCGTAACAAGTCTCTCTCATCTCTCTTACTTAAGGATTTCTGTCTACATGTTCGTTGTTTATTTTGTATTCTCCCTTCCGTTTCCGCTTTCTGTATGATCGTTTGCACCGTTGCCCAACTTCTTCCAACTATTTAAGCAATTTCGCCATACGAATTCCCTTCCACTCGTTCACTAAGGACGATTTTTCGCACATCCAAACTCGTTTCCTTCCGTGTACTCATTTTTAAGCATTAAAGGCACCCAATTCACTTTAGTTTGATCGACTTGCAATGTACTAATGTTTATCTTTTGTATATTAACACGGTAGCAATGTTTATCGCAGTATGGTGTATGCTGACTTTTGTTTCCTCACTTTCAGCGGAATTTCTTGTTATTTACTATGTATACGTGTATATATATGTATATTCTCATTAATTCTGTGTAAAATAGATTACAATGTCTCTGATATTCCTTTTAAATTCGTTTTTCACCCGTCTTTTCATTTTTTTCTACCTATATATTGCCAATTCCGCGTTTTTAAGCGGTGTATGCTGACTTTTGTGAGCAACTGTATATATATATATATATATATATATATATATATATATATATATATATATATATATATATATATATATATATATATATATATATATATATATATATATATATATATATATATATATATATATATATATATATATATGAAAATATGAATTTTTGGCCTCGATTTTAATACTAATGTTCTTCGAACATTGGTAATAACTTGTCAAAGGTCCTATTAACTTCTTAACCTATTTCTTTCCCATCCTAATTCGCCTAAATAAATCAACTTGAAATACTTTTATATTCTATTTCTTGTATTATATATAGTATATCGTGCCTTGTTTGGCAAATAAATAAATAAATAAATTGTATGTTAAATATGTAGGCCAAACGATCAATGTTCATCCCGTTGATCATTGTAACTAAACAGTATCTGTAATAATACAATAATACAATGCAACAACCATGATGGGAAAATCCAATTTATCCGACTCTTTTGTTCAAAGCTAATTCCAAATCAAAACTTAACCACGAAACATACCAAACGGCGGATTATAAACATCACACATGTGCTCTGCAGCAGCAAACATGTAATTCGATCTTTATTTCCTTTCAATCTTGGATTTAAAATTAATCGCTCGCCATACGAACCGCTCGAATGCATTTTCGTATTCATATGCAAGCATATGCAAGCCAGCCGATTGTCCTACAGCGAATTTCGGGCTTGATGAGCCCATCATGGAAGCGAATGATGGAACCATTACAGCATTAACAGATGTGGCTGATGCGCTATGTTGCTCGCTACATTAGCATCTAGGCGCTACTTATTAAATTATTCAGTGGCCACAGAGTAGTGTTGAAAGCATCCATTTTGCAAACAGCTAAAGGTCGTTTGTTCTCTCTGTTGATGATGATCTCGTCAGAAGCGCGTTACTGTTTACTGTTTGCTGTCGTTGATGGACCATAGAGAATAAATGAACTGGAATTCAAGCAAAGAAGTGACGAGCAACTTTAAAGTCTTAAATTGACGGTTGTAAATCACTTAAGGCTTGAACATGCAAATTTTTAATGAACCCAATGGGAAAATTGAGTGATAGATTGGATAATTTATCGGGTCATAGGTGGCGATGGATGAGATTGGAGCGAATATTGAATGAAACTAAAAGTGGTTGAATAGAAGAATCGTCCTTCAGTCAAAGATTGTTTATGCTAATTTTACAAACAAATCTGACGTAAGCTCTAGTTATACCGCTATTATAGTTTCAAAAGATAAATGAATATCTTTTATTTAAATGTTGCACTTAAAAATAGGATTCCACCTTTTTGAAACATATGCTGCATGTATTTGTCATATTTTGTAACACTTGCCTTTGACAGGTGTGACATTTTTAGTCAAGGATATTCATTCTAAGGGTAAACAAGTATCTATGTTACTTCACTGAAAATAACGGATTTTACTCCACCAAAACATTATTTGTGAAAAGTTTCGGTGCATTACTTTCTTTTAAGAAAAAGTATCACCAAAAACTATCGTTTTTTTGGCATAAATTTACGGTATGCATCTTTCATCGAATAGAATTCGTAAAGATTGTTTTTGAGATGCAGGCGAATAAGAGTAAGAGGAAATCTTAAACGCAAAAAGCATTGAGTAAAGCCAAGTAAAGCAGGTCCATAATATCGAAGGCCTGGTGTTGGCGAATCCATTCCCGATATAACCATCGCATGGAAAGGACTGGCGGCCCTCGTGGGTGATTGGAGGGTGATGCAGGACTACTGTAGTACCTGTGTAACATAGGTAGTGACCACAACTACAACACCTTCTTCATCGCTGAAAGCAGACAAAGGCAACACCGCTAATTCTGGAGAACGCTTGGTTGGAACTCAGCCAGGCTAAACAGAAGTAAGATGGTAACGTCGATAAACCTGAGCCTGGAGGAAGAAGCTTCACGCATCAAGGCCCCAGCGACTCGTGAAGCAGTCGAAGCTACTGTTTTGACACTATGAGTCTGATTCGCACAGCATGCATCAACGCCCAGACGACAGCCTTTCCGTGGAAAGAGGCAGGATTAATAGTGGAATGATGAAACTGCTGAGCTGCGACGCATCACTTTGCCGTGCAGACGCAGAGCACAGCGCGCCAGAAATAGACCTGAAGCTGCTGAGCTTTCTGCAGCCAAAACGGCAGCAAAAAAAAGTGGCAAAAGCCATCATGAAGAGCGAGCGCTACAAATAGCAGGCTCTTCGCGAGGAAGTCAATATAGACCCGTAGGATGAGGGGTACAAATTGGTTACCCGCAGACTTGGTTGCATGCGGTATATTGCAACCCTGTAACGCATCGGCGGCTGGCTGTTCCGGACGGATTGTAGCATTATCGTTCACTGCGGAGACGTTCCTCGCTTTACGAAAGAGAAGCTGATCACCGCGGTGTCAGAGATGAAAAACAGGAAGGCTCCGGGCTCTGATGGAGTGCCAGTCGAAACCTTTAAAGTTGGAGTGGAGAGTCAACCGCAGTTACTACTGGATTTGTATCATTCATGTTTAGTGCCGAAGTCTTCCCATCGCCATGGAAAGTTGGTCGATTAGCGCTCATCGATAAACAAAAGGGAGACTCGGAAAATCCGTCCGCTTTGCAAACTGGACACGACGAGGAAGCTCTTCCAGCGGTTTTTGAAGCCACGACTGCTGTCAACAATTAGATCAGCCGATAATCTATCTGACAGACCGAATGGCTTTCGAAAGGGGCATTCAACTGTTGATGCCATCTCGACAGTGATTGGGGCGGTAGCAAGAGGCATGCCACAGTGCCCGACCGCTTGTTCTGCTAGTGACGCTAGACGTCCAATATGCCTTCAATGCGGCGGGGTACACAGATGTGCTTTGGGCCCTCGAGCATAGCTTCCGCATTTCTGATTACTTTTTGTTAATGATGCGGGTCTATCTTTGCGACCGATGCCTGTTGTTCGATACCGAAGAAGGTGTTCGGAGGAAGCAGGACTGGTATCTAGCTTTGGACCTGACCTCTGGAGTATCGTTAACCATGGACTGCTGCGCCTGCTGTTCTACTGGGACCAAATTCAAAAGGTATGTGACAACGCTCCGAGAGCCGTCGGCTCGCTGACCAGGTTGATGGTGAAACGATACGGAGGCTGCCGATGGCTGCAACCAACTCGATCTTGCTTTCCAGGGGCGAAAATTTGGGCGGGCGCACTCCAAACGAAGAAATGTCGAGCGCGTATTGCCAGTTTCCAGCGTAGAGGTGCCCTGCGTATTGCCTGCCAGTAGCTACCGTATGGTGTCGAAAGATGCCGTGCTGGTAGTAGCGGGAGCAATCCCGATCGATCTGCTTGCCACATCTCTAGCGCACGCACGTTCACGAACACTCCAACTTTGGCAACAACGTTGAAGTGCAAGCAACAAAGGTCGCTGAACGGCGAGACTAATAGGTCTTTTTTACCTTTGGGTCAGCCGTGGTCACGAAGAGTTAAACTTTTATCTGTGCCAGTTCTTACCGGGGCATGGTTACTTCAGAAAGTATCTTAACAGAATGGGTAAAGTGCTTACACCGTACTGTCGGTACTGTATGAATGCATTCTTTTCCTGGATTCCGTTCGCAAGTTTGAGAAGCAGCCTCGAGTCCAGGATTGGTCATGCCAGAGTCGATTGTGGAAAGGGTGCTGCGTAACGAGGATAACTGGCGCACAGTCTCAATATATGCTGAGAAAATACTGCGCACAAAGTGAGAGGAGGGCTGCCTTATTGTCCCACAAGCTGTGGTAAGCTCTGAAGTAATTTGGCACCGATAGGTGAGCAAGCACAACCGGGTTGAAGTAATGCGAAAGCGGATTCCGACCCAGACCTTCGTGGCTTATAGATGGTATTTTTTTAGTCAGTAAAAATCTTACATAATCCTTTGTTTGTTGACCAGGGTCTATTTTGAAGATTTGTTTCCATCTGCAACGAAAAAACAAGGTCCATAAAAAAAATATTACTGGCGATAACCAGCTACAACAATCAATAGGTTTGAACCCAGCTGTGCAGCAAAGTAAAAGTTGTGAAAAAGCAAGAAAATATCACATATGAAACTTTTTAGTGATTATTGATCAGCATTGTGAGTTTATCCGGCAACGAAATTTATTTTGCGCTCGCTCAAACGTATCTCCGCAGAGACAGAGCTTTCTAAGGCATGAACACTTAAATTCTGTCCAGCGAAAAAATCAAATTCTCTTTTCAATTTCAATAATATATTTAACTGTTTTAATTATTTTTTTTTATTGTATAATTATTATTATAATTATTATTATATAATTATTTTTTTTTGCATTTTTCTCGATTCTTACATTTTTTACATTTTTCGCGAGTTCCTGATCTTTTGATTTAGTATTTTTCTACTTTTTTGGTTATTTTATTGCATTCCTTACGGAGCTCCACCAGCCTATTAGCAGTTTTTTGAGCCTTCTTTAAATTGCCTTTAATGATTGCCCCATATCATTCAATTTGTTGAAGCCCTGGGACATTTTTCCACAAAATTTGCACGATGTTTCTTTCGCGTAATAGGCAAGAAATAAATCAGGCCAAAATATGATAGGTACGTTATATTTTTTACTAACGATAGTAATACATTTCTGAAGACATTCCCCGGTGTAGATTTCTGACCTGATTGTACCTGTTCTGAAAAATGGAGTGTCCTATTTACCGCATTCGCAAATGACCGGCCAAACAAGTGCTTTTACGCCAAAGTTTTCATATTAAACTGATCTTTCTTCTTGTGGAGGGTCTTCTCTTGGCAGGAAGTTTTAAAATTTAAGGTCCTGAAAGTAAAAATTTATCGCCCTCTCAATGGATTTCCTCATTCGCTCTTCACTTCTTGTTGACATTTTTTTCTTGTATGCCCTTAATATTTTTCGATATTTGATATTTCGCACTGTCGATTGTGATGTTTTACACTGTTTCGCGATATCGCGAGTTGGTGCCGACCGATTCGCGTGAATTACTTGCAACAAACTGCACTCCACTTCTTTGTCACCGGTCCAACTAGGACGACCACTACTCTGTTTGCTTCTAATGGAACCCTCCATTTGACATTTTTCAATTGCCCGTTTTACAGTTTTTTCCTATACTTTTACTTCTTTCCCAATTGATTTCATTGTTGACTTCGAATTCTCCGTGAAAAGTTTCAAAGTTATACTCCGTATATTTTCGATTTCACTCATTTTTACCGTATGAATGTTTAAACTTTTGAAGAACACGTCGATGTAAAAGGCAAATAGTGACGTCTAAATTTAGACAAATGCCAATCATATGGGCTCTGTCGAAATACCCTGCAAGCGAAAAAACATTGGACAGAATTTAAGGCTTGAAGCCTTATGACTGAATTCTGTCAACTTTAACCTTTGAATAATACAGTGACGACTCATCTTGCTCTGATCCATGATATTTTCTGCCGTAGCCAAATTCAACCAACACATCCCAGACGTGGTGAACTTAGGTTAGAGCAGATAGAGTGGCTTTCAATCGAAGGGTCTTACCGAAAGACGTACATTGGGACAGTAGAGGGCCGTTGTGATATCACGAATAAAGGATGGATTCGTAGAACCTGAAAATATGGGTGCCATTCTCGTGCTCGTCGAAGCCGGACACTGGTGCATAAGGTAGAGGGCGGCAGAGCTCCAATGAAAATCGTCAAATCTTTGGGCGTCCCCCAATTAAACAGTGGCCCTTGAGAAGAGCCATTACAAAACGAAGCGCATTAAGAGTTAAACTTAACAGCAGCCTTGTGGGGTCTTTTCCATGCAGGCCCAGGACTGTCTTGCAACCGCACAGGATGTGTACTCGAATTATATTTGCCGCAGCCTAACCATCACCAAGAACTATCATTAATTCAAAATACGCTATCGAAATCTATGATTAGTTCCATGATAACAGTACAGTGTAGGTAGCCAAAATATGATACTCCAACTTTGCATGAATACAAATAAAAGTTTATAGGTAGTTCATTTGTATGCAGATGGGTTAGTTCAGCACACAGCAGATGTCAATCTGAACCCTTGGCTTCTAGAATTATTGTCCTCAAGCTGCCACGATTCTGCAGCCTAGTCCGCCAATCGTGGCTCTCAAGAGTTACCTACTCTATGCATCAATCGTAACAACACTACACCCCCCCATTGTTTCCGCCATTTTTCAATTTGACGTCTTCCTGGTCCTAGATTTCCACTGCAGATGTTTTTTCTGGCTCCATTCTTTTTATGCAGCCTTCCTATGGAAATTTTGACAGTTTTAAGCCAATGTTCACAGGTAGATGTTCAAATATTTCATGCAACTCATTGATGTAACATTTTTGGTTAACTCTTTTGCTTCTTTGGCAGAGCTAAAAATAGACCGTAGGGCATTGCGTCCTACTTACGTCCTCGATTCAACTTCGAGCCCTAGACCCAACAAGGGCTAGCAGGGATTACTTTACTTTATGAGTTATCACAGTACTCCTGCCCTGCCGCAAGTAATCAGTGACCAAGTGATCTAATGCCCCACGATTTTAAAAAAAGATACTTCATCTTTCGTCACGAAAATCGCTACCTTTTCCGAACCAATCTAAGTCCTTAGTTGTGGTTTCGGGCCAATTGATTTTTATATGGAAGTATATTGTCATCTTAGTGACGCAATGACTGCTTTACATTGACCTCCCCTCTATCACAGGAGTTGAAATGTTTTGCTGACCGGTGTTGGGGGAAGCAAAAACAGAGATTGGATATGAGTATACATTCATTTTGCTTCCTGCTTGAACCACATCGTCCAGGTCAATACAGGATCATTGTCGGGCTACGGTGGGCATTAACTGTTACGCAAACTCTAGCCTCATTTTTGACAAATAAAGGCTGATGATGCTGCCACCGATGTTAAAACAATTGAAACAATTCATTTTTACTTGTGTAGTTTCTTGTGGGTTTTACTCAATCCAGGAAAGGCAATTTTATGTGTCCATACCCCTATTAAGACAAAAATGACACAGAGAAAAATTATATCTTTTGATCTGAATCGTTTGAAATTCGGCTCTGTTTCAAAGCACCTCGGCGTTACGATAAACTTAATAAACAAAGAATGTTATGAAAGGTTACGTATGTCATCTTGAACTTCTTCCCTACTAGATGTCTAAGTTTTGAACTAAATTAAATATTTTTGAAAGCACCATTAACTCAAATCTCTCCAAATGAATCGTCAACTTGTTTCCCACTGATCCCACTGGTCGATGCAAAAACGAAAATCATACAAGCATGTTCACTTGACGTCAACAATTTACCAATTGCTCGTAATTGAATTATATGCGCAGGCGTGTGCCACTTTAATAACATGACTAACAAAAGCGTGAATGCAAATGAACAAACCCGCAAGATATATGTATGTACGTACGTGCGTAGCACATCATGTCGTAATTCAACGAAACCTAATGAACTGTTTTAAAGACTGCCAGTTTCGCCAATAAAATTGAAAGTTCGAACGGCCACAGAGCAACACAACAGCAACAACAAGACCAACAGTAATAACAGCAAACAAACTTAGAAGGATCAGCTAGCGAGCGGTCGTTAATGAACACAATGTGGCATGCAGTATGCGATAACTTAAACGCAACTGTAGACGCACTCGATTCTTTAGTCGTTCTTTCTACATATTATGTAGTTCATAATCAATGATGCTGACGAGACGTGCATCTACGAATAGATTGACTAAACGTAAATATCTCGACGATAAACAAAATTAATTTAAGAAAATCAACACAAATCTTAACGACGACGCGTTGTGTTGGATGTGCTTGGTGTAAACAGTATTCGAATTGGTCACATGGTTACGTCAGTGTAAAATAGGACAGTCAGGCGGTTAAATAATGTGTTTTGAAAGAAGGAACTATTCGGTTTGGGGAAACACCGTTTCCTTCCATTTGATGGTTGCATAATGGGTTTTCTTTGGTATTTCGAAATTGTTTGAATAATGGCATGTGTGCATTAAAGAAAGTTGAAATCATTTTTTGACCTGATTCGCTTTCGAAATACACATGCTTCTGTATAATTTCCTAAACCTTTTAAAAATACAATATTTTAGACCATAGCATATTTATCGCCTATTCTCTCCATATTTCAGCCTCCTTTCCTTTATACATCTAATTTCGTATTTTTCTTCACGGAAACTGTCATCCATTCGGCAATAAATGCCAAACTGAAAAGAAACTAATGAAATTTAACGAAAGGTCACTGCATTTGGGAATTGTCAGTGTGGCTCGAACAACACGACTCATATATTTGTTTTCCATTTCGATATGACTTCTAGGTGGTACCATCAGCCCGTATCAAGCTCGTGTTTTATTTACGAATTGAAAGTTCAGACGTGATGTCATGTAATTCACATAGAAGTCACATGTACATGTCTGCCTACATACATATCTTCAAATAGATTTGCTTGTTCCCTGAACGATTACCACGAAATTGAAGTCCCTTTGGATTTTTACCAGTTGTTTAACACACTTGCATGCCAGCATATCAATTTGTTAGGCTTATTGTTTCCTTTGACAGAATTCAGATAAGTAAATCCTCAGAGAGGAGGTAGAAAGTAGAATTTGTTTTGTTCATTTTGAAGTTTTTTGGTGGCTCATAAAACACTCAGGTGTTTGGTCCTTGGGAATTGATGGTAAAATTAGGTGAAGTTTTTCTTTATTTTTTTCCAAACTTTAAAAATTTGACATTTGATGTGGCTTCTTTCCATGGGACTTATTCACCGTAAATTTTTCTTTCGTCAGCATTATACATATTATATGGATACACTACACTCTAAATCAGGTAGATTTAGGAGCTGTCAAGTTAATCAGGTGAAGCGTTCACACTAGCCGAAGTGATTTAGATTGAGGAGATTTAAAGCGAGAAACATCATTCGAATTTATGTGAACAATTTTTTTTTTGCATGAAAATTGATGAAAGTGGTGCAGAAACATGCAAGAAAATTTTCTTTTCATTTTGTACAACTCACATTTTCCTTTTTTGTTCAATTTTCACTACTTTAGAACGAAATTCGAATGACATTTCATTCAAATCTGCTCTCTTTCTCACAGATACCGCCGGTATAAAATTCACAATAGTACCTGATTTGTACTTGATCAGCTGATTGTCAAACGCCGAGTCAAATGTATGGTTAATTAGGTAGATTTGTGGTCGATTTAGTTCTAAAGCGATCAGCTGATCGAAATCTCCTGATTTAGCGCCAGTGTGAACGGGCTATTAGTACGTTAAAGTCGGACTAAACAACATGCATACCAATGTGTAACATACACGTAATTTAAATAATAGATTAAATATTGTTTGATATGTTGTTTAGAATGGTATTGTTCTCGAAGAATCACTCCAGGAAAACTTACTCAGGTCTATATTATTATATATACATACATATTATTATTATATTAGACCTTAGAATAAGAGTTATTAGTATTATCATCATAAAATAATTGTGATTCGCTCTCAGTCAATAAGTGTTCGTAGCTGTTTGATAAATCCTGATAGAAAAACTAACACCAGAAAAATCGAGGAAAATAATAAAAACATCGAAAAGTTTGTTCTCAATCGTCTTCACTTTTGGCTCAATGTGTTTTTTTATAGATCATAGATTTAAAAGTACTGACATCAAGGCTTGAATAATCGCCCTTAAGCTTGGGTCAGACATCGCTACTTTTACTGCGCAGTTTTTAGGTTGCAGAAGCAAAAACTGCTAACTCTGTTCACACATAGTGGGTGCAACCCGCTACTTTTACTGCGCGCAACCGGGTAGCTGCAACTTCTTGCGAAGAAAACTGCAAAGGTGTTCACACATAACTCGCAGTTTTTGCTGCGCGCAACCTCTGTTGCAGTATTTTACTATTTAGTTTGTTATGAAGTTTCAACCAGTTGTGTTAGTATGTATTTCGATGATCCAGAAGTGTTGGCTGCGGCTTGTTTAGTTATAGTTTTAAATAAACGAAAAAAGAAAAGCAAAAGCAGAAGCTGCTGGGTGAGGACGTGGATCGCAAATAGAGAACACTATGGAGCTGTGCATTGTTTGTTAAATGAATTGCGTTTAGATGACGAAGCATTTTATAAAAACTTTTTGAGAATATCGGGTAGTGATTTTGATGAACTTCTACAACTGGTGACTCCTTTAATAAAAAAAAGACACTTGAATGAGACAATCAATAAGCCCAAGTGAATGATTCTCTTCCTTCAATTATTTAAACAAATTTGTTTTGAAACATTAGAATAGAATGATTTACGTAAATTTTATTTATCAGTTTTTAATATTTAAGTTAGATTTTGCAAAATAGCTATAACATAGAATTATAATTAGAATAAACCGTATCGCCCATAACTTCTCTTAATTAAAAATGCTCTTCCTTCAATCAAAGATACTGTGTCTTTCGTCCAATTGTATTTAGCCATATCTTATTTGATTAAACAAAATTAATATTCTACCATTTACAAATTTTGAAATACATACCGTAAAAAATATTAAAATTGCTATCACTACCGTACACACAATACTGTCACTTTTCAAGGCACTAATTGAATCGGCAATAACAAAACGAAAAGCTGCAGACGCAGCCGCAGCAAAGTTTCAACCAAATCAATATTTTTTCCTGCACTTGCAACTCATTGAAAAGCTCTTCATACATCGCTACTTTTTAGGCTGCAAGTTGCGACCGCAGTCTGGCTGTAGGTGCAGTTTTCAAGGTTTCTACATTGATTACACATCGCTACTTTCTGTCAACGCAGTTTTTGTGCTGCGCAGTGCAAAAAGTAGCGATGTCTGACCGTAGCTTAAGTATTGACATTTTCAGAAAAATGAATTATGATAGAAAGCAAGAAATCAATGGTGTGTGAAGTTGGCTTTGACGTAATGATATCACCACTGAGGACCAATCTGTAGTCAATTATACTGCCTTGATTATCAATTTCGAGCAAATATTCTTCAAAAAAGTTATGAGCGTGTATGTATGTATGTGAGCTATGCGAGTATGTGAGCTAAAAAAAACTCGATTGATTTAAATTGCTTAACAAACACCATAGAGTGGAATCTTCCTTGATCTATTGCTTTTCTAACTTTATAAAAAAAATACCCAACTTAAAAAAATTCTTTCTCCAAATCAACAAATTTTCCTTCTACAATTTAAAAATGCAACAAATTAACAACGCAGAATTTCCTTCAAATCCTCTTCCTTTCAATTCAGTCGACTTAATATCGAAAGAAGAATTAAATTCCAAACTCACAAATAAATCCCATTTCCTCCCATAAAGATCTTATCCTGAACCATTCCTTGGATGTAAAGGCAGAACTGAATGCAATTATGTCCACGAACATAAAAGCTATTCCCATAACAGTATAAATTACTCCACAATCAAGTAAAACTTCTAATTCCCAGAGATTTAACAATTTGCTTTCATTAAAACTCTCCACGCAGAACTACGTTCATACACATTTACCTCGTTATCGGCCATGATTCATCATTATTATAAAATTATTTCAGGTGTAAATATATCTCTTATCTCGCTACTCAGCATGTTAGCAGCCCTTTAGAAACCGAGACTCGATTCAAAGTTTGTTCTCAAACACTATATCTATTCAATTATGTGTGGATTAGAAAGTATGTACAGTAGCATCAGCAGCACTATTTCTAGCTATATTGTGTTTAATCTAATCTAAAAATCGCCTGCTGACTTTGTACACACATTTCGTAAACCCCATAGAATACGGTAACAATAGCTTGGAGGAATGAGCACGAAGTCGCTACTATGGCAAGTCTACTTTTAATGCTACACACATGCATTTTGTCTCCGAAAAAAATTGTTCAGATCAGCAGAAAATGTTAGCATGCTGTCGTAGGTATCTTTTACACTATTTCCGTATACGAAATTGACTACACTGCCGCGTACCACGGGCTATTGTTAGTCAGCCGGCAATCGTTTCCGGTCCGAGTAAAACTAATGATTTAATTATTGCTTTTAGGTGTGTAGAGCTCCCTAATAGTGCGACAACAAATTGCAAAAATAGATGAATGAACAGGGAAACAGTAATCGTTATTCGGATATTGCTTCCGAATGGAACCATGTAGATAGTTCTGTTGTCGTCTTCTGTTACGTTACGCCGATGTCGTTATTCCAGGATACCAGTTGTACGGACACAAACTAAAGTTTTAGTGACCGAAATCGAGGCCAATCTACTGAATTGCAACGACGACAATACTTTGAACTGGGCGCCGGGCATCAATAGAGCAACAACAACAAGTCGTAATATGGAGTACAATGCAGGAAATGTTTATCTGCAACCAACAAGACACCAAAACAGCATGGTCGATTACTGAAAGTACTTTAGAGAGGAAACATTTCGCCAATCGATTCGAATCGTCCGAAAAGTTTTGTATCTGTAGACGGCAACGGCAGTAGATGATGCTGAAATGGAAGGAAACATGAAAAGTTCCATTGATGCGTTTGTATGACTGGAAAGCTATCGATGCACGAAGTGGTCATTTTTCGGAAACTTTGTGCGAACATCAAAAGAATAATAAAATTAGTGCCAATGCCAATAACGATAAAGGAATGTCATGTTTGGCAAGAAGTACTATGTGCACCCGTTCTAATGAAGTTGTGAATAATGTATATCGTATTGTGTATTGGAATATTTTTTGGCGCTGGTCCACGATCTTGCGTTCGCGTTCAAAATTATCAGGAAGAATCAAATGAAAAGAATAAGGAACCAATTTGATGCAATCCAATTAAGTAGCTTCTATTCAGAAGTGAAATGCAATGGTAGTTGTTTTTGAAACTATTTTCAGGGCGCTTCGCTTCCGATTAGATCCAATTAGCCAAAGAACACTTTAATCTAAAAGATTAAGGGAGGACATCGACAAATTTCTTCTTTAAAAATTACAGGAAAAAAAAACCAGAATGATTCAAAAGCAAAAAACAAATAAGTTGCAATCTTTTGCTTTTCTTTTGCTACTTTTTGTGTTTCAAATATCCTTTGCTGACCTATAACTCGAAGCAAGACTTATTTCAGCATTTCACTCAGGATAGAGTGTTGGGTGCTAGTGATTGGCTCATTACGATTGCTTCTCTCATGTGTTATCCATCCCTACCACCTCAAAATCTTCTGATTTTTCCCGTATCTCACCTGTCTTATCCTTGTTTAGTATCAATTCTTTCGAAATTGTAACTCTGATGCATGTCTTAGATTCTGATACTAGTTTCGGTTCTGGCGGTATTCCCAATATTCTGGTGAAATTCTCTCGTCCTCCTTCTATGTTCCTTTAGTTATCTTTTTTAACATTAGCCTTACTCCAGGTGCATTGTGTTCATTATCGAAAGCCGCCAATTATTTCTCAATTTTCATGGCTGGTGATCCATCTATCGTTTCCAACTATTGCCCTATATTCATCCTCTGCTTTTTCAGTAAACTCCTTGAACAGCTTGTCTATAATAGAGTTTATCCTTCTCTATAGTCTTCTTTTGTTCTTGAACAGCATGGTTGCATCAAAGGTCGGTTTACAATGATTAAATATTATGGTGTTCACTAATTTCGTCGTCTCTGCCTTCGATTCTCAACGTCAAGTTGATGTAATTTATACGGACTTGTAGAAGGCTTTTGACTCTGTGAACCATAACCTGCTACATGAAGAGTTTGGCATATTTGGACCCCTTCTCTCCTAGTTTCCCTCCTATCTTCATAATCGTAACTGCAAAGTCACTTTGAACGGTTCAATTTCTTCTGCTATATTTCCCAAATCCGGAGTTCCTCAAGGATCTATCCTAGGCCCATCACTTTTCATCTTGTTTGTCAATTACCTTCCTTCTATTATCAAATCCCCCGTCTCCTATATGAAGATAGCTTAAAATTATGCAATCAAGTCTGCGGACGATTATCACCTATTGTTCACCGATTTGTTTGCCTTTAATCACTGGTGCCAAAACAACTTATAACCAGTAAACATTTTGAAGTGTCACCAAATGTCGTTCTCATATAAAATATTTTGTTTTCCAGATAACCGTACGTAAATCGATTTGTCATAGTCAATCATCACAGGTTTTTACTGATTTTCGAAGAAAATTATTATTACACTCGTTTCGCCGAAAATTCATATTTCTATATATTATATATATATTTATATATATATATATATATATATATATATATATATATATATATATATATATATATATATATATACACCCAGTGACAAAAAAATCTACGAGATGCCAATTCAATGAAAATCTCAACATATTTTATCTAGTTTCTGGAAACTTTCACTTTTAAGATACAAAATACTTTTCTTATTGCATTATGTTCCTGAAAAAAGCGTTACAATATTGGAACATTTTTCCAGGAGCTTGATTCGTTAAAAATAGAAAATAGCTATCTTTTTCAAAAAAAAAATCGCAAAATATTTTATTTGAAAAAAATTACTCCTTTGTTTATTTTTCTGTCATATAAATACAAAAGAGTAAACATATTGTAATAACTAAGAAAAAATTAACATTACAGGTATTTGATTAGTTCTCATGCATTTAAAAATTATTAATAATTGATGGGCCCCCCTTTTGCTTGGATGACTGCCTTAACTCGCCTTACCATGCAGTCATACAAATTTTTAAAAAAATCTTCATTGATTTCTTCTTCCCACACTTTTCTTCTTACATTTTTCAAGTCTAGGAGAGTTCGCGGCTCACTTTCCCTTATTTTTGAACCCATTACCTGCCAAAGGTTTTCAATGGGATTCAAGTCGGGACTGTTTCTTGGCCACGGCAAAGACTGTATCCCTAGCTGCTCCTTCAATAGTGTTACCTGGAAAAGAAAAAACATTACAAAGTTCATTAGTAAAAATATTTTTCTTTCCAATGTGAAAATAACTTACAGAGCGAGCTCGAAGTGTAGGAGCCGAATCGTCTTGGAAGCGAGGATTTGACACATCTGCCGTTAGATCCTCGATTGCTGGAACGACGCCTTCTTCAACAATTTCTCTGTACTTAGCAGCATTCACAGATCCCTCAAGAATAATAAGAGGACCTACGCGATTATGTAGGATACATCCCCAAACCATCACATAGGGGGAATGCTTTACCGTCGCTTGGATACATTCGTCCGAATATCGTTCACCAGTTCTGCGTCTCACTCGCACTGTTCCATCTGGTCCAAAAAGATTAAATTTGGATTCATCTGAAAAAATGGCTCGTTTCCAATCCTCTGAGGTCTAGTTTTTTCTATCTTTGCACCATTCAAGACGAGCTTGCCTCATTCGTTTATTCAAAATTGGCTTTTTCGCAGGGCGACAAGAACGCAAACCCATCTCGTTCAACCTTCTTTGGATTGTTCTGGTACTGCAAGGCTCATTCATTGATTTCGACAACTCTGCCCACAATTTTGATGCTGATTCGAATCGATTTGTCAAGGCCAGGAACTTCAAATGGTCTTCATCCCTTTGCGTGGTACCTCTTTTTCTTCCGCTGCCTTTTTTTCGCTCAAGGCTGCCTGTATCTTGCTTTTTACTAATTTTCGAAGAAAAGTAGTATTAAACTCGTTTCGCCGAAAATTCATATTTCTTTATATATATATATATATATATATATATATATATATATATATATATATATATATATATATATATATATATATATATATATATATATATATATACATATATATATATATATATATATATATATATATATATATATATATATATATATATATATATATATATATATATATATATATATATATATATATATATATATCATCAAAATGATTAAGGGAGATAATCTCTGGAGTGGCCGATCCGATTGAGCTGAAACTTTCGGAGAACGTAGATGTATTTAGTAGGTAGGTCCACGATTTACTAAAATTCAGATATCCTAAACCTTTTGGCGGTGGCGAGCGTTTTAGTGAATTTTGAGGTACTCCTATATTTAAAAGCAGCGTGAATTTTTGTTCAAAAAAAAGTATTGGGAATGAAAACTTATTATGTTCTAAGCTTGCTTATGGTAAAGAATTGGAAATTTTGAGCCGTGTGTGGGTGCAGCGTGCCTAAAAGTAGGTAAGGATTTTTTTTCAAATTTTGATTTGTCATTACTTCTGACGAAAACATTGGATCATCGTGAAATTTGCAGAGCGTATTGATGTTGACTAAAAATTAATACACATGGATTTTTAAGGTAGTGCGGGTAACCCTGTAGCTGCGGCAGGCTCTTGAAAAAAAATCCTTCAAATCATTGAACCTGCTGAAAAATTTTTGATTTTTGGCAAAAGTTTCAAATCATTGATAAATTTTAACGTTTGCCAATCATGTCAATTTGAAATTTTTAAAATTCCGATTTGCACAAGAACGGCAACCCATCACTAAATTACCTCTATTTTCAGCACTCGAAAGTTCTGTTCACGAGAACTGACGACCGGATTATCCGATCATAATGAAATTCACAGAACATGTTGATATCAACTAGGACCAGGTCTGATAGAAATAATTTTGAAATGCGGGCAATCCTGTGGCAGTGGTGCCATCTTGAAAAATCACGATTTGCACAAGAACGGCAACCCATCACTAAATTACCCCTATTTTTAGCACTCGAAAGTTCTGTTCACGAGAACTGACGACCGGATTATCCGATCATAATGAAATTCACAGAACATGTTGATATCAGCTAGGACCAGGTCTGATAGAAATAATTTTGAAATGCGGGCAATCCTGTGGCAGTGGTGCCATCTTGAAAAATCACTGAGAAAAAAAACCGGTTTTTGGCCTATAACTTCCGATTCAGCCATCAGATTTAAACGAAATTCACACAATATTTAGATCTTACTTAAGGTAACATTTGGGGAAAATTTGGCTGAAAATTTAGAATAGGGTTGCCATCTATGGTGATTTTTGTCTCCGAAATCTTGCAAATTTGCTCAGCAAAATAAAGCTTTTTTCCCTATAACTTCCGGTGCAGTCATGATATCAAAATGAAGTTTATGCAGTAAATACATTTTAATGTGAGCCAAGTTTGATAGGAATGTCCTACAAAAATCGTGAAAGGGCTGCCAGCTATGACCATTTTTGTAATTTTTTGGAATTTCTTTTCTGCGCGATTATGTCATTAGATTTGCAAATGGGAACGATCCTGCGATGAAAATTAACAACAAATATTAACGCTTTAAAAATTTGAAAAGTTTGGAGGGTGGTAACCCTAAAAATTTTTTCACCCGTATAACTTCTAGCGCAGTGATTCAATCGAAACGAAATTTATTGGTTGGGTTTAGTTTAACGTGAAGCAGATTTGGTGTATATTTTGCTTTGCTGCTGACACAGGGTAACGAGCTTTAGCCATTTTCGTAACTATTGCATCAACAGATGCTTCAAATTACATACACATATGCAAAACATTTGCAATAAAACTAAGAAACCAATTTTTTAATTTTCCGAGTTTGGAACATTTTTTGGATGGCAGCTTCAAACAACGTTAACCGCTAAAGCTTTCGACGAAATCCTCCGATGAGAACGAAATTCAAAGGATAAGTTGATTTAAATATGAGCTTGTGAAGGTTAACTTATTGCTGCTTCGTTGGGAAAATGTTGCCAGCACTGAACATTTTCATCATTTGTGTTATAGTTTATGTCTGTTGCTTTGAACGAGCTAAAAAAATTCTTTTTGAAATTTTATATAATATATAATATATATATATATATATATATATATATATATATATATATATATATATATATCAAAAATGATATGATTCTACAAAAAAGTGTATTACGTCTTTCCACATTGTCACTCAAAGACAATTTCTTCGAAAATTAGTTTTCTAGCGGTTCAGGTGCGCTAGAGTTTTTTTAATTAAATTCCGAACTGTCTCCTCGCTGCACCCTACTTGCCGAGCAATTTCCGATTTTGACTTACCCGATTGGTAAGAAGCCCAAATTTCGGCCTTTTGTTCCAGACTTAAAGTGATGTATTTTCGCATCTCTGGGATAATTGTTTACGTATTAGCTTGCAAAATCAGACTCATGCAGAAATTTTGCACTCTGCAGTTTATATAGGATCCCTAATTACTACCTGGAAAATTTCGTTTGCCCTGGGATAAGCGAATTATGTCATTTTGATGGTAACTTGGAAAATTCCTAACTCGTAGATTTTTTTGTCACTGGGTATATATATATATATATATATATATATATATATATATATATATACATATATATCAATGCCAGCTTTATTCAACCTCTCTTATGTGGTGTGGCTTCCCCCATGTCTCATTCGTGTCCATTGTTTTCGGTTCGCGGCGATTCGATGCCAGGTTGTGCCTGCTGGTTTTCGGATATCGTAATCTCATCTTCGAATTGGACGTTTCTTTGGTCTTTTGGTGCCTCTTGGATACCATTGGGTTTTCCTTACGGACCACTTATTGTTCGTTCTCCTCGCCAGGTGTCCTGCCCATTGCCACTTTAGAGACTTTATTCTTGGAAGGACTTGTGTAGCATTGGTCTTGTTTCTTACCCATTCGTTAGTTTTCCTATCACTCTTGGTCATGCCCATTGCTCTTTGAGTTATCTGAAGTTTCTTCATGGTGGTTGCCTTCAACACCCAGGTTCCCAAATACTGCCTGTTCAACAATGAATTGACGTTGTCACTTTGACAACGGAGACAGATGGGCAGATAAACAGACAGCTGATCGGGAAATTTAATGCTGTGTTTTAAATTGTAAAATTGGATAGTGGAAATTCAAAAACCAGTAATTGGTCAAAGCTGGAATATACCGAAATTTTCACTATCCAGTTATTTTTCAAAAAGTAAAAGTTAGAATAGAAATTTGAAGTAAAAGTTAGTACATCGTCAACCTTTGAAACCATTCGGATTGTAAATCGTTTTTTGTCGAAATTAGAAAGTAGTTAAAAATTTGAAATCGTGTCGTTTAAATCAAATATTTAATCGAGAAATAGAAAGTATTAGAATTTGAAATTAGAAAGTGTGCTGGAAATATTAAAAATTAAATAAATTTGTGAATTGAACTTGCTCTGGTGTTTTTAATTTAACCGGGAATTTTCCTAAAGTGAAATTTTAAGATTCGAAAGAAACATTTTTGGTCCTTCGAACCGGATAGTGTCGCGAGTCAATTTCGGTAAAAGTGGTTTGTGAGACAATTGGCAAGCTTTTTCCTTATTTGAGCACTGAGTAAGTCCGTTCCTTTTTCCTTTTTTATGTAACTATGCATACAGGTTAATCCAAATTAAATTATTTGAACGCATAACTGTAACACATCGTTGTGCATTACTTGGAATTGATATTATACTAATCATATAATTGAAATTTGAATAAATTAAAAGATCATTTGAATTACTCACACAAACAAGTGAAGTGAATAAATTTGGTACATAATTTAAACCAATATACTGGAATCTGGAAATTTAGTGGCATTTAGCTAAATCAATTAGATTCGGAATTCAACCAGTTAATATCAGATACATTCGGTATTTGTGCATTTATATTGGGCATGTAAATTTGCAATTTGGCGGTGAATTCGAAAAGTGCAATAAAATTGTGAAAAGTATCGGCAACTTTTGATTCGTACTCCGTGTTAACGGGAATTTGTAAGAACGTGCTGAATTCACGGTATTTCCCTTCCGCCATAACGGTTGAATCTCTGCCACGGTTAGTAACCTTTGTTCGTATACAACTGTACATTCTTTGTAATCCTTATTGTGCACTTTTCAATCACACGTAAATGGCTGACGTGCAGAATCTTATTGTACGACAAAAGATCGCATGTGATCAACTTGCAAGATGGCAAGTAAATTATCGTAAAGATTCCAAAGCACGGAAAACAACGGGTTATTACCAATCTTTGCTTAGCAAAATACAAGCTCTTTACGAGCGCTTCTTGGAGACCCATGAGCAGATTTTGGAACAAGTGAATGAGAAGATTGTGGAATTGCCGTATTTTACTGAAGACTTCGATAAATTTGAAAATCTTCATCTAAACTTCCAATCGGAATTGGAAGAATTATTGCAAGGGGCGCAGGGGGTTGAAGGCAAGTAGACCACGAAGACGCAAGTGCAAACAAAAACTGATGAATTAGAATTGAAACTTCCTCGGATAAACTTACCTAAATTTACGGGAAATTATGAAGATTGGGTGCCATTTAAGGATCTTTTTGTGTCAATTATCCATGGTCGGGCTTCGTTATCACAAGTGGAAAAGCTGCATTATTTAAAATGCAGTCTAGGTGGTGAAGCGGAAAATTTACTCCGACATTTTGCCATAACTGGAGCAAATTATGAGTCCGCGTGGAACTTGTTAAATGAGCGATATGACAACCAAAGAGTGTTGTTAAATGCTCAATTTAAGAAATTGTTCAGCATTGGTAATGCATCCGAATCCGCTACTGCATTGAAAGGTCTTGTTGATCGTACTGTTGAATGTGTTCAGTCAATTGAAAATTTAAAGTTAGGGGATTTATGGCAATACATAGTGGTGTATCTGACAACCCAACGATTACCTCAAGAAACCCGTCAGCTGTGGGAGCAAAATCAAGCATTAAACACAAAATTGCCTTCATTTGATGAGTTGAAAACTTTTTTAAATCAAAGATTTCGTGCTCTAGAAGCTTCCGGGATCGATCGATCTAAACAATTTCGAACTCAATCCCATACTCGCAATGTGCATTCAGTACAAACACATTCGTCACCTTTATGTGTTCATTGTCGAGGTCCTCACCGTTTAGTTCATTGTGCACAATTTAAACAACTGCCCCATCCTAACAAATTCGATATCGTTAAACGAAATGGGCTATGTCTGAATTGCCTGGATAGGGGACACTTATTGATAAATTGTCCTAGCAGATTCAAATGTTTGAAGTGTCAAAGGTCACATAATACACTTTTGCATCGAGATGATCCATCAGCCAACAGTGCAACCAATCTATTGCCATCAACATCACAAACGGAACACTTGCATGTACATAGCATTAACACATTGAACCGACGAGAAGTTCTTCTAGCCACAGCTGTCGTTACTTTGCATTCTCCCATTGGTCTTGTCACATTAAGAGCGCTGCTGGATCAGGGATCACAGGTTTCTTTAATTACAGAATCTGCCGTGCAACAATTGGGTTTAACCAGAAAGTCAGCCAAAGTAAATGTGTCTGGAATCGGAACCTCTGATCCAACTAAAGTAAAGGGAATAGTACAAATCAGCATGCACACTCGAACAGGAGGCGTATTGGATTTCGACGCATACATACTAGACAAATTGACCAATTCAATTCCTAACAAAGCAGTGTTGACATCGGATTGGGACCAAATAAAACACTTGCAGCTCGCCGATCCGTTCTTCGACCGTCCTTGTCGCATTGACGTTTTATTAGGAGCCGACGTTGTAGGCAATGTGATGCTAGGGGAAATGATGAAACTAGTCGCGGGACCAATAGCTCAGAACACAACATTAGGCTGGGTGATATCTGGACAAATAGAAAATGCAGTCGTGTCGACGGTTCAAAGTTTCAAAGTAGAAACAAACGCTGATGTGGAAGTCAATGAGCAATTGAAGAAGTTCTGGGAATTAGAAGAAGTGCAACCAAACCGAATGCCAACTAAAGAGGAAGAATTTTGCGAATCATTCTTTGTGGAAACTACATCTCGTGACAAATCGGGTCGTTACTCTGTGAAATTGCCGTTCAAAAGCATCGAATGCCGAAATTCCTTGGGATCTTCAAGAGCCACAGCTTTGTCTAGTTTTTCATCGCTAGAAAAGCGTTTTCAAAAGGATGAAAACTTAAAAAAAGAATACACTAATTGCATTCAGGAATATTTGGATCTAGGTCACATGAAGCTAGTCAACGATATTAATGAGCATATATTCAAAGGAGATCAACGTCAATGTGTTGCGCATTACTTACCACACCATGCAATCCAAAAGGAAAGCAGCACAACAAGATGTCGAGTCGTTTTCGATGCCTCCAGAAAAACAACCTCTGGTATATCATTGAATGAGACTTTGTTTGCTGGTCCAGCTATTCAAAACGACCTCATGACCGTGTTGATGAAATGGAGATGGCACCGCTTTGCTTTTGTTGCTGATATAGCAAAAATGTATCGTCAGATAAACATGCACTCGAAAGATGCACAATTTCAAAGAATTTTGTGGAGGTCCAATCCATCCGAAGAAATAAAAGATTACGCATTGACCACGGTAACATTTGGTACAAGTTGTGCACCGTTTTTGGCCATTAGAACTTTGAGAAAACTGGCAGAAGATGAACGTTTTAGATATCCCAATGCATACGACTCAGTGATGAATGAATTTTACGTAGACGATCTGTTATCAGGAGAAGAAGATTTGGAAAAAACAATCAGCAAGCGGAAAGAAATATTTGAACTTTTGCAATCTGGAGGCTTTCATCTTCGCAAATGGATTAGTAATGATATGCGAATTTTAGATGGTGTGCCTGTCGAAGATTTGGAAATGCAAATGTCTTTGGATTTGAATTTAGACCAAAGTTATAAATCGTTAGGAATCATGTGGCATCCACTAGCTGACCAACTTAGTTATCGCGTTAAACTAAGTGAAGAAAGCAATGCATATTCAAAGCGGCAAGTATTGTCAGATATTGCCAGGCTCTACGATCCTTTAGGCTGGCTATCTCCCATTATGATAACCGCTAAAATTTTGTTGCAGTCACTTTGGTTACATGGTTTGACATGGGACGAGCCATTAGAAGATGAATTACATAGAACCTGGATCGATTTTAGAACTAAATTACTAACTCTTGGAAATCTAAGAATACCTAGGTGGGTAAACTACACAAAGCAATCGAATTTGGAGTTACATGGATTTAGCGACGCCTCATCAAAAGCTTACGCAGCAGTAGTATATCTTGTTATTCGACGTGATGACGAAGCTCATGCGCATCTTCTAATATCCAAATCTAAGGTGGCTCCCTTACGAACGGTTTCAATACCACGACTGGAATTATGTGGAGCAGTATTGTTGGCAAAATTAATTGCGAAGGTAAAACTTGCATTGAATTTGATGAGTATCAGTACTTCGTTATGGACTGATTCCGAAATCGTGCTTGCATGGCTGAGAGATCATCCAACTCGATGGACAGTTTTCGTCGCCAATCGAACCACGGAAATTTTGAACCACGTTGGGAATACTCCTTGGCGTCATGTTCCATCCAATCAAAATCCCGCTGATTTAGCATCCCGCGGAATCCATGCTTCTGAAATCTTCGACAATAATTTGTGGTGGCATGGACCCAGTTGGTTGACTCAGGATTCTAGTAATTGGCCCCGCAGTACCAATTCCTGGAATACTAAACTGGAATGCAAAAATACTCTGTTAGTTCATTTTGTTAATGAATGTAACCCAGACCTCGACACTTTGTTAGATAAATTTTCAACTTTGTCTCGTTTGATACGAGTAACAGCCTATTGCTTCCGTTTCTTCGCTCACATATCGAAACAATCTAATTATAGCGGACATTTAACAACAATCGAATTACAGCAATCGTTTAATTTCTGGTTAAGATACACTCAATCAAAGGAATTTGGAAAAGAAATCTCGACGTTACGAAATGGAAAGGTCATTGGAAATCACAGCCTTCTCAGGAATTTGAACCCGTTCATAGATGGCACTGGAATATTGAGAATTGGAGGACGGTTAAACAACGCAACTTTGCCATACGACGCTAAGCATCAAATCATTTTACCTAAAAGAGGAAAATTAGTGGAGTTATTAATACATCAAACGCATCAAAACACTTTACATGGACAAACGCAACTGATGTTGAATATGATTAGAAGACGGTATTGGATTTTAGACGCTCGTAATACTATTAAGCGGGAAATACGCAAATGTGTAAAATGTTTCCGGGCAAAGCCGCAAATATTAACCCAATTGATGGGAAGCTTACCAGCACCTAGAGTAAATATGTCCAGTCCATTCACGCATACGGGTGTCGATTACTGCGGTCCAATTGAGTATCGCGACAGACGAGGACGTGGATACAAAATACACAAGGGATACATCGCAATATTCATATGTCTAGCAGTCAAGGCTATTCACATCGAATTCGTCAGCGATTTGTCTACAGCAGCGTTTCTCGCAGCACTGCGTCGATTTATGGGACGTCGAGGACTTTGTAACCACATATACAGCGACTGCGGTACTAATTTCATCGGAGCTTGCGCGGAATTGCGACGCATCGTGAAAGGAAACACTCATTATGCTGCAGAAGTACTCGCCAATGAAAATATCATTTGGCATTTCAACCCTCCGGCTTCTCCACATTTCGGTGGACTGTGGGAGGCCGGAGTGAAGTCGATTAAACAGCACTTACGTCGAATTGTTGGAGGAGCAGCATTAACTTTTGAGGAAATGTCAACCGTGTTAGTAAAAATTGAAGCTTGCCTCAACTCCCGGCCTTTATACCCTTTATCAGATGACCCCACAGACATCGAAGTGCTCACTCCAGCTCATTTTCTAATCGGAAGAGCAATACTTACACCACCTGAACAAGATTTCACAGCCATAAAGGTGAATTATTTGGATAGATGGCAGTATGTTCAACGTTTGACACAGGACTTCTGGAACAGATGGAAAATTGAATATTTGAATCGCTTGCAATCACGTCCGAAATGGCTTAACAAAGAAATAAACCCGCGTGTTGGTGATATTTGTATATTAAAGGACGAAAGAGTGGTATCCTATAAATGGCCGTTAGCAAAAATAATTGAACTTCATCCTGGAAAAGATTCATTAGTGCGAGTGGTTTCCGTGTTCTCAAATGGCAAAATTTATAAACGACCTATATCAAAAATCGCGTTACTACCGATCACAACAAGAACTTGAACTTCATTATTGAATTAATAACGTATCAAATATACTTATGAAATTCGGACTGTAATATCAAGTATTAACGATAAACTAATGAATTGATGAATCGATTAACCCGTTCGAGATAAATGAAGAGACAACACTTGGAATAACAAAAAAAAACAAAACAATTGACATCGAATTAATAATAATAATTGAATCAAATGAATTAACCTTAATTTAAAGTATGCATAGTTATCTCAATCTCTGTTCAACGTCTTTATACCATACCAAACCCTTTTTCCTAATTTCCTTCCAATCTTTTGTTCGAGGTGGCGAGTCAGGGCGCCACGTTAATATAACCCTTGGTTGCTGGATGTTATTTGTCTGTTCGGAGTAAATGCCACAGGCAACACTAACATCTTTAACGTATGGTTTTCGACTCCAGTAATCCATAATTTTTCTGGACTATAACGGACCAATGTATCAACAAGGAGTTTATGATCGGTAATTCAATATCGATGTAAAACATTATTAAGCATATATTTATAGGTGGTAATCCTGATCCTGTCGGACCAGCGGGGGGAGGATGTTCAACAATGAATTGACGTTGTCACTTTGACAACGGAGACAGATGGGCAGATAAACAGACAGCTGATCGGGAAATTTAATGCTGTGTTTTAAATTGTAAAATTGGATAGTGGAAATTCAAAAACCAGTAATTGGTCAAAGCTGGAATATACCGAAATTTTCACTATCCAGTTATTTTTCAAAAAGTAAAAGTTAGAATAGAAATTTGAAGTAAAAGTTAGTACATCGTCAACCTTTGAAACCATTCGGATTGTAAATCGTTTTTTGTCGAAATTAGAAAGTAGTTAAAAATTTGAAATCGTGTCGTTTAAATCAAATATTTAATCGAGAAATAGAAAGTATTAGAATTTGAAATTAGAAAGTGTGCTGGAAATATTAAAAATTAAATAAATTTGTGAATTGAACTTGCTCTGGTGTTTTTAATTTAACCGGGAATTTTCCTAAAGTGAAATTTTAAGATTCGAAAGAAACACTGCCCAAGCCAGTTTAATTCTTGGGTTTATTTCCGGGAGGAGTGTTCCTGATTTATGTATTATCTAGCCTAAGTATATATACTAGTCTACTTTTTCTAGGGCCTTATCTTCAACTATTATGTTTCTTCTTTCTACCCATTCGTTGTGCATAACCTTGGTTTCACTAAGGTTCATTTTCAGACCAACCCTCCTACTGGCAGTGTTCAAGTCATCTATAAGACACTGGAGTACATCAGAGCTCTTCGCGATCAGTACGATACCGTCTGCGAATCTAAGATGGTTTAGGTATTCGCCATCAATTCTGATTCCTTTTTCTTGGCAGTTTAGATTTCGTAAGGTTTCATCCCAAGGTTGGTATGAAGAGCTTCGGTGATATTGCGCCGCCTTGACGTACTCCTTTGTTGGTGGAGAACTCTGGGGTTGTTTCACAGATATTTATTCTCGCCTTAGCTTATATTGGCCAGTATTTATATGTAGGACTTATTTATTCCCCGCATATATATATATATATATATATATATATATATATATATATATATATATATATATATATATATAGGTATATATATTTATTTATTTATTTATTTCAACCAAACAAGGCGTACAAAAAAAATACTTACAATTAATATTTAACAATTTATATAAATTTGTACAATACACAATAATGAAAGAATTTTAAAAATATAACCATCTTTGGTAGGGAATTGGAAAGGGCATTCATGACGTGAGCACCTTAGTCAGAGCAGTTTTAAACCTAGGGCGGGAAATGGTTGGAGAATAGTGTTTTGAGAAGCTATTGAATATTTTGCAATATCTATTGATTGGCTCATTGATGGCGTAAACTGTGTGGTGTCGGTATTCATTCAGTAAACGTGTGTGCCTGGTCTGCCTTACTGATTCGTTGAAGGTGATTTTATTAGACAGGGACACAACATTGATCAAGCCCCTAATAACATCAAAAGTAAAGCATGAGCATATGACTATCCTCCGCGAAGATAGACTTGATAGATTTAAGAGACTTAGCCTGTATCTGTATGAAGGTAGATTATCAAATTCGTAAGGATTATACCGATCTCTCAACGCAAATAGCAAGAACTGCTTCTGCACCGATTCGAGCCTATCGCTATGGACATCAAAGGTAGGGTGCCAGACAATACATGCAGCTTCGGTTGACTATTGTTTAATTTACCCTTTTGTTGCATATTCGAGCAATGGCCGAACTAGAGCTATGTACAAAGACTTCGTGACCCATAGGTTTTTGAATTCCTTCGCACGTCTTTTGATGAATCCAAGCTGCTTATTAGCCTTGCTTAAGACTTTGTCATAGTGTAAATTAAAACGCAGCTTTTTATCCAAAGTAACCCCGAGGTCGATGACATTGTCAACATTATTGATTGCAACATTATTGAGGCGGTAATCAAAATTTATATTACTGGTTTTGCGGGAAAAACTAATGACTTGACATTTACTGACATTAATGTCGAGATTATTTTGTTTGCACCACTGCTCAAGAGAAAGCAGTTTCGATTGAAGGAAAACTGAATCTGATTTCGTTTTAATTGTGTGGTACATTTTCAGATCATCTGCATAAAAAATGTGACGAATGTCTGCTAAAACTTCAGAAAGATCCGACCCGAAAATATTGAATGAAAGAGGCCCCAAGGGACTACCTTGTGGTACACCTGATAAAACTTCGATTTTTTTGGATACCCTGAAACTTAACGTACTGCTTCCTATTTCGAAGATAAGAGTCTAACCAGTTTAACCCTCCGAGAACACAGGGGGTCAAATTGACCCCAGAGACCTTTTTGACCAATCGCAGTGCTTAGGCCTGCGGGAACAGGGGGGTACTATAGGTTCCTTAGTGTATTTCTGTGCCTTGACTTTTAGTTTAAACCGTTCTCATACAGTCCCATGTCGTCAGTCGTCGTTGAGAAGCCTTTGAAGCAGATCAAGGGGTCAAATAGACTCCATGTGTACTCGACGTCAATTTTGAGGCAAAATTCAATATTTTTTTACTATATAAATCGATAGATTAATTTTAAATAGCCAAAAAATAATTGTTTTTAATGTGTACCAATTTTTTCCAGCTTGTAAAAACTGTTTTTAAAAAACCGATTTTTCCTTTCGAAGCTAGATATATTTAGTTTTTGTGACAAATATCGATATTTCGAGGGTAATCTGCCCTCTTCTTCTTCAATGTCTATCGGTCTATCGATAGACACTGACACTGACGCTACCAAAAATAAATCTGCCATTGCTGCCTTGAAAGAAGTTGTGGCTCACCTCGTCGAGCCATATTTACGAGAAAAATTAAATAATACCATTCTACGTGTAGACATTCGAAAAGGAATCGAGAATATTTAAGGAATAAATATCCCAAATGTTCCTTCAGAACGTCCAAAGCTCAATAAAAGAGCAAGATGTTTATTGTGCTCTCGAAAACAGGACCACAAAACAAAAGATGTGTGCGCATCTTACGATCGACCGATGTGCGACGAGCATCGGGCATTTTTATGCAATGATTGTGTTGGATATGAATAATTTTTCAATTTCTTCTTTATTTTGTCAATATTTTTATATATTTTAATGAATAAAAAATAGTTTTTTCTATTCAAAACTGAAAAAATTCATTATTTTTCATACCCTCAAAATTACTACTACCAATATGCGTAACGAATATCTTTTTTGCAACCCTTTATGAAGGGATGATTTTCGTATTATTGTAACCATATAAATTTTAAGCTCAAAATATTAAAAGTCAACAAATTTACTATTTTTTTTTTTAAATATGTAAATATAAAAAACCTTCAAAATCGCCACCGTAAATATGCAAAATAAATACTTTTTTTAAGGTCCAATATACATCTAATTTTTTTATGATTTTGTCATACCTTGAGAGTATCTGTCTAAATTTTTAGCCAAAAATATTGAAAATTAAAAAAAATAACAAGTTTTTAGTAAAAAACCTGATTTTCGGCAAAACTGTTTTTCGCGAATTTTCTTTAGGTATGTTAAGGACATTTAAGGCACGTCTTATGCATAAGAACTACTAGAAAAGGTCTCAAACTATACCTACAATTTTTTTCAAATTAAAATCTTCAGTGGCGGCGATTCTATAGACGTTCGAAAGTGGTTGGGGTCAATTTAAACCCAAGTGTTCTCCATTATCGAAAAAATAGGTGTGTACTCGGAGGGTTAATAAGAGACCCGAGATACCAAATTTCTGTAGTTTGATTCGAAGAATATTATAATCAACACGATCAAAGGCCTTGCTGAAGTCTGTGTAGATGGTATCAATTTGATGTCCTTTTTTCATGTCACAGAGAACATCTGAGACGAGAATTACGAGGTTTGTAGAAGTTGACCTGCCTTTTCTAAAACCATGTTGTTGTTCATTTAGAAGAGGTCCTATTAGAGTAGTGAGCTTATCACAGACAATTTTTTTCAAATAGTTTAGGCAATGCTGATAGTATTGCAATACCTCTGTAATTATCAATTGACCGCCTATCACCACATTTAAAAAATTGGGGTCAGATGGGATGATTTCCAGAAGGAGGGGAAAACCCCGCAAGAAAGTGATTTGTTGAAAATTAAATACACGGAATTTCGTCACTTGCTGACATTTATACATCCCCTCACACAGTATGGCTGCGAGTTATAATTGTAGTGACAAATGAAGCCATATTACATGTATGCGCTATGTAATATAGCGTGTGGGGCCATAATTTCTGCGCTATGTAATTATGGCGCTGGGAGCCATACTGCATATCTCAGGGTACTATGCACATAGCTTGTGGGACCATAAACGCTGCACCATGTTACATAGGACCACGCGCTATGTAGATTCTGACATTATGGTGCTGGGAGCCATATTGCATAGCTCAGAGTCCTATGTACATAGCGTACGGGACCATAAATAATGCGCTATGTTACATAGCTCTGGGCGCCATGCGGATTTTTTTCAGTGTGTAAATGTAAAAATTAAAAGTGTTTATACTGTATTTTGCCTCTTTTGTCTGCTAGTATATGTTGTTGGAGTACAAAAACTATATTTAATTTGAAATATTTTCAATTTGAATTGGAAATGTCAAAATCTTCTTCTTGTTTTCCAATGTGAAAAGCCTTATTTTAAGAATTAGATTTTGTTTTATTTCCTTTAGTTGGAGCCCATTTAAGAATTAATAATGATGAAGCGATGTGTTAATGATTCATAATTAGGTCGTTTGGTGATAATTAGTAGGAATGAGCGTATGACACACAGCACTTAAATGATTATTTTTGATAAATGATCATTTAGAATTCGCTGTATCAACCATCTTTGAATATTTACCTCTAAAAACATCATTGTTTATACTCTGGTTCCAATAGCCCCACTGATGCCAAATAAAATTTTCTTAAATGCCTAACTTTTTGATGACATGTTGGTTAATTTTACAGTAAATGTTTTTTGACGTGTTTGTAAAATATTGCTCATCATCAAAATTGAAAAAGTACTCCAAATTATATTTCTTAATTAGAGCTTTTATACATAGTCACGAATCGACATTGAAACTATATAAAAGTCCCTCATGACCGAATAGTTCATCAAGATACTCTGCATAAATTTTCTATGAAGTGGTCTCTTAATTTGATTGCCATTAAGCTAATCAACAATCAATTTGTCGCTTTCTATCAAGAGGCCATCCAACATGAATAAATCAGTAGCGTGTACGCAAGTCGATATCATGTCTGATATAGCCCCATTTAGGGGGAAATGAATGTATTGATGTTTTGGATAATTAGTGCATTTATTGTTCTTTATGCTTGTAAAAACTGCTAAATTATTTTTCGTCGCAGTTCGTATGAGATTTTTAGCTCTCTTTGGCCAATGATATCAAAAATTAGCTTCATGTTGACCTTCCGGCTTCTAACTGATGTTTTTGTTGTAATGGTGTTTGATGCTCATCACGAATTTGGTAATATCAGCTCTGTTTCAACTAACTAAAAAAATTACATTAAAGTAAAAATTACGATAAGGATAAAATGTTTTTTTTTTTCAAATCAAACTAGCTTTTAGAACGTCAAGTGTGAAAAATGTCAACCAAGACTGTTCTGCATGCAAGAGTGCAAAATATAAGCACCATATATCATCATCAAGTCCATCTCCATCATCACACGTTCATACGTCACGTCAAATTGCCATTTCTCGTCCAATTCTCCAGTCTGGTTACACTTTATACTTTGGGAAGCTGAAAGCGTAGGTGGTCGTCTGTACAAGTATTCCTTCCTTGTGGTTTGATATGCTGAAATTGTGTCATTTCGGCTAACGGCCAACAAGCTACCATTCAATTAGCCATTCGGTCTGTTGCGCTACGAACTGAACGATTATTGACTTGGAATCCTACATGCTACAAGCTCTGGTCTCTTTCCATAATTAATTGCATGTACGTATGCGCATAAATGTATGTGTTTGTATGCCATGAGACCACTGTTAATTGAAGTAAATTAGATAATTGATAATTGGAGATATCGGTTGATGCGACGGGGCCAAGAAGATTAATGTCGATTTGAAATATGCTCGACATGTCTGAGATTAGAGGTAGTGGTAGTTGTTTCAGGTTTGCTTGTTTGCAGTGATATGATATACTCTTGACATATTTGAGGCTTGTTTGAGGATCAGATTGACACTTTGGTGTTTTGTGCATTATTAAAAAACATTAGTATTTTGTAATTATTCACCTCACTATAAAATATCTATATTTAATTGCAACGAAACAAGAAAGTAAATAAGCTTTTATTACATTTAAAATTACATTTTTCAATTGAATAGATATTATCTAATTTCTATATTACCGTATTGTTAATTTATTTCCCATCCTTCATTTCAGACGGAACACAATTACAACCACCGAGATTCGTCACGCAACCCTCCTCGTCAGGATCGATAGTCAGCGAAGGACGAACGAAAATTCTGCAGTGTCTGGCATTAGGTAAGTAACTAATATACGACCTCAATCTTTCTTCTAGACACATCACTTTAATATTTTCGTCTCTACTGTCATTCTCTTCGCAAATATTGGCAATGATACAAAGCCAAATTATAAGTCCAGTGCACACGAAAAAAAACGTTCTAAATTAAAAGTGACAAAACATCCATTAATTTCATTAAACATGTTTCGCTCCTAAATCCTGACAGTTTTTTCGCGAACATATTTCAAACGGCTGATTTTTAATTCGTAATTTAATTTAACTTGGCCAGTATTATGCATCAGTACCAGATATCGCAAGGAGAACGTCTCGCTTCAAGTCTCTGACCAGAATGTTTCAGAAATTATATTCGCCTGTTCCTACAGATAACTGAATATCTTGATCTTATGCGGACATAACTTTCCTTTCTTCCTCAACAATATCTGCAAAATAAAACTACAAGCGAACGGACGAAAACAAAACGGACAACACAGAAAGTAATCCTACAAAACTTTACACAACAATATCCCGAGCTTCATTCTAGTAACTGTGATTTTCATTCCCGGGCAGAATTGTTCTTTTTTCGTCTACTCCGGTATCGTTTGCTATTTTTGAGTTCACTGAACAGTGTATAGTAAATATGAGGGAAATCTTGTACTTGCGAGAATGCCATAAGTTGTGCACTTGCAACTAGCTGAAGGTAAGAAAGGACACTTGCGCGCTTAAAACTTCCTGGCGTATTTGTATTTACTTTTTGTCTTTTGTCACAGAGAGAAGGTTCCGCTTAAGGTTGAATGATTTTTTTGTAAAGTCGAGAGATAGTCGACTAGTTTTTTAACTGCATAAAGAGACGACTTAAGGCAGGGTTTAGTTGATATCAGCAATGTAAAGAAATGCAGAATTTTTTTTTTTTTGTTACTTGCTGTGCATTGAATTTATGATAGATGGATTGATGTAACGGTGTAAGGAAGATTCGGTGCCATATTGAACAACTCGTCTGTCGTTCGATATGAAACTCACTTTCACTGAAACTCACCCGACTGCGCTACATTCACCCAGACTGCCTGCCCCTGCATGTCGCGGTTGTAAGCTTGATATTATGACAAGAAAAAAATTAAAATATATATTTCACCTTTCATTCAGCGCAGGTGACAAAACTGGATTTTTGCGTCTAAAGTACCTAACATAAATTAGGGGAGGGCCTTTTGAAAATGAGTGAGGTTATATTAAAATTTCGATGATTGGGATTTTCAAATAAAAATATTTCCTTAATTTTTGTTGCGTTTGTTTGAAAAGAAATGACGACCAAACATAATAATTGACGTTGTACTGAAGCGATTGTAGTAGTTTACCTCTCTGTTTGGTTTGATTAAAAGAATGCACTTTTTAAAAGTGTTGCAACGGATTACTTTCTTTCGGTCAAACGTCGGAGTCCTCTGACTTCAACAATAGTCTCTGCTGTTTCAGGACCAATTGCAATGAACAGCGTGTCCCGGTTTCTCCTGTGTCGGACGGTTGTATAAAGTGTCAAGTGTACCATCACTATCGCAGGCACAGTACTTGCACGCCTTCGTACTGACTTTTCATATTCTGTGAATATACTTTTTAAAGTAAACTTGGGCATGTAAAAACTGTCTTAAGCTAAAATTTCTACTAATAACGCATCGATATGATCTACCAATAACGCATCGTCCAGCATCTAAAGGCTTAAGAGACAATCATCCGCAACATTCAACAGGTCTGGCCCAAGAATGGTTATAATATTTTTTATATATGATCTGTGACCTGATGACTCAGATATCAAATGACGATCTATTAAAAGTTAGCAGGATGCTAAGGCTAAGGACACTCACAGAGCCTGAAGCAAATGCTAATGCGACAGTTAAAGTGTACGACTGAAAACGTAAAAATACCTTCAGCTAATATTTTACTATGCTATCTGTAGGAGAAACATTACTGTAAGTAATGTCAAACTTATCATTTAATCATTAAAAAAAACACTCGTCAGTCAACGGAAAATATACTAACCATTTCGGCGAAACTACGTGATCTGTGGTGAACGCAGCTCTGAGACAAACTATTTAAAAATTTTGTGTGTAATAATAGCTGATCATCCATGTTTCAGTTTGAACCAGGAACCACACACATTAGCGCCTGGTGCGACTAGCAAGATGGCTACACATGCTTCATAATATCTGACCATGAAATCGCGCCGTTAAAGCAAGACAGATAGGAAATGGTGGTTAACTGCGCATCTACATTTAACCCTACAATGCACCGCACGTTATTGCTAGCATTCAGAAAAGAGAGGCTCTTTGCACTTAACTTAGAAAACCATCAAGTTAAAAAAGTGCTATAGCCCATTCACACTGGGGCTAAATCAGGCGATTACCATTAGCTGTTCGATTTATAGCTAAATCGACCACAAATCTACCTTATTAACCATACATTTGTGTCGGCTTCTGACAGTCGAAAGCTGATTTAGAGTTATCCAGTATAAATTAGGTACTATTGTGTATTTTGTCCTGGCTGAATTTTTCTCAGAGCGTGCTGAATTCCATCCATGAGAGGGAGAGTAGATTTGAATGCAATGTCATTCGAAATTCGTTCTAGAATGGTGAAAATTGTACAGAAAAGGCAAATGTGAGTTTTACAAAGTGAAAATAAAATGTTCTTGCATATTCCTGCAACATTTTCAACAATTTTCACGTAAAACAAAATGTGCGTATAAATTTGAATGTCATTTCTCGCTCCAAATCTTCTCGCTCCAAATCACTTCGGCCAGTGTGAACGCCTCACTTGATTTACTTGACAGCCCCTAAATTTACCTGATATAGAAGTGTAGTGTGAACGTAAAGCGAGATCTCTACTCTTCATGAACCGTTTGACGCCGATCGGCTTTGATGATATCTCTTCCGTCACGAATATTGTCCTCCGTCATGCTGGTCCGAGGCCGTCGATCATATGTTTCGTTTTAGACTCTTTCACGTTCATCAGCAATTTATTTGGCAAACACTCGGGCCCTTAATAAAGTTTGTTCACCAAACTAAGAAAAAAAGCCTTTTAAAAATTTCACTGGGTTGAATGCTTTCATTCACGAGAAATTTTTTATGATGCGTTGCGCAACATTTGGTTTGATCTCGATCTCACACATTGCGTTAATGGTCTTTGGCAGGACTCGGATGGTTATACGAAGGACTGGACAGTCTTATCATATCCCCACCACTGCATACTGACGCTCCTATCCTCTCTCTTTCATTATCACTTCTTCTAGAACAAAAGACTTGTTTATATTTGAATGCCCCTCGTAAGGTCTTGGATAGTAGATATCTAATCAAACGACTCTTTGGCTTGAGGTGCTGGCAAGTCAAGGCAAGGCAGCGGGAACTTATGAGTCTGCTTGTCCCGATGTGCTACGAAACAACCTTGAATCTTTCACTACATCTGTAGTAGCAACCTAAATAGATTTATCACAATCTTGGACTGATATAGACTCAGACTGGAGAATCTCAGAAGCAATAAAATCTTCTTCTGAAAATACTTGAGGATTGATTGGGAAAATACCAGTTGCTCTAAATCCAGATTCTTCTTTGCTAATAGATGCAAACTTTTAAATGCTTTCCTTACCACAGATGCTGCGTCATAAGGGGTTCTCTTTTCTGCAAGATGGCTTTTCATAAATAAGTCACATTCGTTTTTGTAAACCGCTTTTAGGGGTCCAAAGAATGAAACATCCAGGGTTTGCATTTGATGTTATGTGTGCAATGGTAAAGATAGCATATGAATATGGTTGCAGTAGTCATAGATGGAAAGTGAAATATGACTAGTATGATTGTCTAGTGTAAACAAAACAGGTTCATCCGTAGACGAAGTAGCGTGGTGTTCAAAGTGCGAAAACCATTAAAGAAAGAGGTTTTCATTTATTCAACCGTTGTCTGAGCATTCGTAAAGAGCTCCTGTTGGACCGTCCTTTTCGAGTAGTTGAGTCAATCTCTTTCTAGAAAAACTAAACATTGGTGGAATAAACCCTCTAGCAGCACTCATTGCAGACATTAAAGTGATGGTTTTTCCTCTCGCTCAACTTGTGATGCTCCCACTCTCTTCTGCCCTTCTGTAGCTAGTATTTTCCCCGGAGCTTACACAGTAGAAAATCCTGTTTTATCACAATTGTATATGTTTTTTGGAACAAATTTGTATTTTTCCATCATTTCTCCTAATAGCTTAGTTGTTGCTTCTGGTTTCCTAATAGATCCAATATTTAGTTATCGTTTCCAACCAATCGCGTCCAGCCATTCTTCCATTGAAGTTATGCTTTCAATTCGATCTTTCAGCATATTCGAATGTGACTTTTTGATATAAATTGCTGCTCCAACCCGATGAAAATAGGTCTTGTTTGTCCTAACCTTGTTCGCCAATTTGATTATATTTATTCGATAAAAAATTGTCGACTGATCTCCAAAGTCACCCTGATTCTACTTTATTCTAAAAAACCAATTTTGAAATTATACACTTCAGTTTTATAATTTGGCTTCAAATATCTTTTCATCAAGTCTCATTGGCTGTACAAACTTTAAACGGAATATCCTCTTAAGTTTATTAAATAAGGTGTAACGTAGGGCTCCACATGAGATCTCGTTCCATTTTCCTTAATTAAAGATCCTTAAATCGTTATAACCTCAAAATATAATATTCCACCAATTACTCCGATGATTGTTTTATCCTGTTGGTAACATCGATGCTAATTGGACAGTGGTCTTACACTCAACGTCAAACGTCGAATTGATTTTTCATCTAAATTGCTGTTTTGTTCAATAAATAATAAAAAATAAATGATAAATCTGGTGTATTTTTCCGCTTAAATTCCGAATCTATCCACTTTAAGAGTTACGCTTTTCCGGTTAGGGCACGCTGAACCTGAGAGTCTAAAAAAAACTCCAAAGCCTAACTCATGCGAACTATATTTCAATAAATTTAGAGCTTGCGATCAGCCTACGAACATGGTTCATATACTAATCACACTAGAGGTTTGACATAAAAAGTTTTTTTTTACCACATATCAAAATATTTTAACAGTTGTTTGAAGTGTTCATAAAACTGAGCGAAGAAGCTATCGAGTAATTGTAACTTATCCGTCTTGCGATTCGCCAACAGTCAGGACAAGCTTTGAAGGATCTGTTCCTTTTATGTGGAATGATGTAGTGTAATGCTCTAGTTTCAATCATAGTTTCTAGCCCATCTTTATGATTCGAATTTCGATCAGCTAGAGATCTTTCATTTTGGCTTCTTTTTGACAGTGCGAATTGCATATTTTGCCATCAGCTTATTAAACCCAAATCAAAACAATCAAATCTACAGTTAGTAACACAAAAGTGCGTGCGCTGGGAAAGAAAAACAAATGAATGTATCCAATCGGTTTTTATTTTATTAGCTTCTATCTTAAAAAGGCTAATGCGCATCATAATAATAAGATGTCCAATCGCTACCGTTTTCCAGTAAAGCCTAACACTGTTTGGATATATTTCCGACGAGATTTTCGGTCAGTGTTACTGGTAAACTTTTCCAGATAACCCAGAGATGGTAAATTAGCTGCTATAAATTCACTACATGCTTTTAACGAAGGTTTAGCTTCATGGCAGCCCAGACATTTTTGATCGAGTTCGTGTCTGGTGACTGTGTAGGCCAGCTCATTGTCGCGAAGCCATGTTCCACCGATGCTTTGGATCGTTATCCTCTTTAAGAATCCATGCGCTCCTATCTATATACCATGCCCAAATAGGAGATTCGTCCGTATAAATGACATTTGAAAATCGCGTTCGCTATTCGCTGTGGCCCACTGTACTCGTTTTCCAATGTTTCTTCCGCTCAAGAGAGGCTTAAGAGCAGTGTTTCGCCATCCGTAGCCTGAGGCACTTTGTCATGTAATTATTGTCATCAGGCTTATGGAGATTCCCCTTCGCAGCAACAAATCTTGTGGTCGACGCAACATTTTTGTGTGATTTTGTTCCAATAGTCCAACCATAGCCCTGTCGTCGGCTTCGACAGTGGACCTTTTCAAGTCTCTACCAGGTAAATCGTCCATCGTTTTTATCTCATTAAACCGATTAATCCACTTGCGAACGAACTGGTTCGACTGTCTAATGCCGCGTTTACACACATGGCAAATGTTGGCGAGCCGAGTGTGTAAATGGTCACCTTGTTTATTCTCGGCTGTTTTTTTACATACGAAGATATGGAGGGAAGTAATTTCACAAGTTCCTCGACGAAACGTTCGCCATATGTGTAAACCAGACATAAGGTATCGCGATGCAGCCCTTATTGACATTTTTGTTCGTTAAGGGTGCAAACACAATAACACAGCCTCAAATCTCTGCGTACACAGCACTCATTTTTACTATCTCCGATTTCTCTGAAAATAACAATGCAGTTGAACTGTAATCTGGAACGTGCATTAAAGGAAGCCTAAGCCACCGACCTCACGAAGGCTTTTGATAAGCTGAATCATAATATTCTTATGTGTAAATTGCATTTTCTTGAATTCCCTAATAAGTTTATTGACTGGATTAAATCCTATCTCAAAAATCGCAATACTACAATACTACTCTACGCTGATGACGCAAAGATTTTTAATATCATATATCATCACTTGACGACTGTACGATCCTGCAACGCAATGTGTCAAATTTTTCCAATTGGTGCGCTCTAAACCATCTTTCGCTAAACGCTGACAAATGCTCAGTTATATCTTTCTCCCATAAATCATGCCCCATTAATTTCAATTACTTTTTAAATGATATTCTATTAACCCGTTCCAATAAAGTTCGTGACTTAGGTGTTCTTTTAAACTCTGTCTTTATTTTTAATGACCGCATTGACTCTACAATAATAAAAGCCAACTGTGCTCTTGGCTTCTTAAAAAGGCGATCTAAAGAATTCAATGAAATTCGGATGGCAAAAATCCTATTCTGCTCTCTGGTTCGCCCGATCCTAGAATATGGATGCTTGATGTGGTCTCCATTTTATAAGGAGCATATTGATCGAATTGAATCTGTTCAAAAAAGATTCTTAATTTTTGTTTTTAGTTCTTTTCGCTGATCTGATCCTTTTTGTTTTCCTCTTTATGAAAGCCGCTTGCAATTATTGACCATGGACACTCTTGAAACTAGACGTCCAAATTCCAAAGCTCTATTCGCTGCGAAGCTGCTCAATGGAAATGTGAACTCTGAGTTTTTATTATCATGCTTCAAATACATATTGGCCGAGGCCAGGCGAGCCGAAGTCAGACGAGACTGCCAACATGTGGACGGTATTTGACAGCTCGTCACGAATCGCCTTGACTCGTGCCCAAAACCCATTCCGATCGGAAGTCGCACGAGCGCCGGCGAGCCCTGTCAAAGTCGCTTGTCTGGACCGTCCACACACTCGGGCTCGCCAGATTTCGCCTGGGCTCGGCCAATATGTATTTGCCACATCAAAGTTGAACTTTCGTGTTTGTCACGGTGAGCGTAGACATCATTGTGCCTTATCCATCCCATTTCATAAGACCAATTATGGATTAAATGAGCCAACCTGCGCAATAGCCCGAAGCTTTAACTCGGCATATCAAATGTTCGACTTTAATCATACTGTTGAAAATTTCAAGCGTCGGCTTATCCGACCGTTTAATTGTTCTTAATAAATTCATAAATGTCTTTTTTGTAGTAACCATTTTGTTGGTGAAACTGTGATTGAATAAATCAAATAAAATAAACAAAAATAAAAATGGCGCCAACACTTTCCAGGTAGCGAACACCAATATTTGTTTTCAGTAGCACATACACACCATATAGAATCACACACTTTTGTGATTCTAACTGTATGTCTAAGCTAGGCTATCACTTGGTTTTCTGGTACGCTATATGCCTTCATACTGTTATGAAATGTCACTCTTAAAACTATGCCAATATGGGTATTTTTCACCACTCAAAATGTTTCCACTCATAGTAACCTAAAATTAATATTCCCTCAAAACAAATCATCTCATCCAAACTCCTGCAGCTGTCCATAAAACAACCCATAACCTCATCTGCCAATCGTCCCGATAATCAAAACATTCATCATATGAAAACAACCATAAACATGCATTGTATGCAAACAAAAACACTCGCAAAATATTCCGAAGACCTACAAACATTGCGATGAAAATGGATGATGTATGTTCAAGTGATGATATCGCAAAATATGGCCAAAGATATAAATCATTTTCGCCGGAAACAGTTTTCATTTTAATGCATTTCCAAAGCCATTCACTATGTATGTGGCGTGCATAAAGAATATTCTACAGACGTCTCGATGACATCAGGAAAACTTTAGCAAGACATCAAGCGACAACACTTTAATATACATACATAAATGCATAAATATTCAGTTAAAAAAGTAACCTACTAGCTGGCTAGGTAGCACAACGCTTTATTGTATTTACTTGAAAGTTTTCCGGAAAACTTTGGGCATTAAATGTGTTAAGTTTGGTAGGATTTGGATTGTGCTATGGAAATTTATACGGACGAATAACGTTGACACAGAGAAATGCTGAATTGCATGTGAAGTTCGTTGAATTTGTCAAAATGTTGCATCGCTGAATGAAATTGAAAATTTGAGTTACAGGCTTCTCGGCTTTAATGTCACAGTTTTGCGAGTGAAGACTTCAAGTCGAGATTTAAATTTCACATAATTTCAAATACCTAGAAAAATTCAAGAATAGCCAGGAATTACTTCAAGCTAAATATTTATATTGAAATTTATGTTGACATAGCAATATAAAACAAAGTTTAAATAGCATATCGAGCTTTACCAACGCTTGAATTTTCAAAACGATTCCCATGCCACCACTACCTCTAACTAACATCTAACCAAAAAAAAAATGTTTATTTAACGGTAACCTTACACCCTACCACACATTTTACCGAAACCCACAAAATACCGAGAAAATAGAACTTAAACTTAGCTACTACACCCCATGGCCTATTAGCGCTAACAATACTCTGAAATGTTACAACACCATCCCTAGCACCTCATTATTCGATGTACCTAACGTCGGTAACGGTAAAAGGTTACAAAGAGATTTTCGCTTACATGACCACCGCCAGTAAATCCATTTTTAAGCTTTCGCAATGATATCCATCCCAATCCCAACGTGTCTTGAAATCCTCAAGGAATTTTCCCGGTAAATTCTTTTTCAAAGGGCCGCAAAAAAGGATCGCTTCAATCCACAAAAGTTGGACTCGCTTGTAACTAAACGCTGGCAGTCCGTGAAAAGCTACGTTCTTGATACACCAGACAGACAGTTGTATGATGATGCCGACTTGTCTTTACAGATATTTGCCGAGTTCATACTTGGACGTGCCGTGGGGAAATGTTTTCTTTATCCTTGCATAAGAGATGTTGTCTTTGAGGATTTTCTCTATCGGAAATTCCAAAGAAATTTTCTTGTACGGCATTCGAATCGGATAAATTGACTGAAAGCATAAAATGGGATATCATGTTGGATGTGTCCACCATTATCTGCGTTTTGAATATTTGGTTTGGATGTTAAAGTACGTATTAGGATGAATGCGAAAGGTATTATGGATACTAATACTGCACAAGAGATATGGTTAGGAAGTAGAAGAAAAACGAACTAACGAATGGTTTTAAAAACGTCCGGGCAGTTAATGTTGGTTTTCTTTGAATGTTCTTTGTAGCATGAGGAAATTTGGCTTAGTAGCTCATATGTAGATAGCTCATATGTTTTCAAGCAGTAATAATTTTATTCATCTTTCAAAGGAAAATAACAGATTTATTTTCAAGACTATTGAAAAAATGCTTCAGTCTACAATAAATCGATGCTTTTCGCTGAAAGTATCATATATTTAGATTGTAATATTCAATTTAATGTTGTTTTTGTTCTATGAAAAAATTTAAATAAAAATTAAGAGCGAAAACAACTGTATTTCTTATTTAAATTATGTCAATCAATGTTATCACAAAACTAAAAACCAATAGTGAACATTTTCCATACGAGTATTCAACAAATTCATGAGCAATAGATTAAATATAGCCTTAGCATTGATTTTTTAGATTAAAAAATTAATGTTATTCCCCACAACGTGTTGTGAGTCGGGAGGTTTAAACACTCGACAAAGGCTGGTAGGTAGGCAGATCTGGGAGAAGTCACACAAGGGTCCATTGTAGAGTTGGGGGTTATTTAACGTAACACGTTAAATAACATAGTTCCAAATGCGTAACACGTTCCAAAGGAACATGTTATTTGAAACTACATGTTATTTTTGGAACGTCTTGCACACATCAGAAGTGGAGAACTCTCAACGTTCTAAAGCAAAACAATGCAGTCGTTTTGCTAATTGGCCTATCTGTTATTATTCCTGTTCATCAGGTCACAATGTCATTGAAAAAAAATGGATTTTTTTTGTTCGATTAGCTTGTAGCTTCACTAGCGATGATTTGTACATGCTAAAGTGAAATGTAGAATTAGTTTTCTGGATTTGCTTTGCTCTTGTCCGTCAGTGTGCATAAGCAAGTAAAATTCAAATACGCAGCTGCAAAAGCAGTATTGCAATTTTGATTAGAAGTGTGAAAAGTTAAAATTACAGTGTTTTTGAGGTGAACCAAAAAAGTAGATATAGTCTTCTGTGGCAAAAATTGCCAAGTGTGATTTATGCGGCCAAAAAATGTGTTTTAAGTCAACATCCACCAATTTGAAAAAGCATTTGGAAAGGAGGCATCCTGCCGTTAGTTGAAATAACGAAAAGGAAAAGATGTCTTCTGTTCAAGGTAATAGACAAGATCAACTGCCGACTGATCTTAGTATCCCTGCGGAAAAACCAATTCAAGAAAATGAGCCACTCATTCATAAGCCAAGTAGCTCGCAAGGAACGCTTCTTAGTTTCTTACCAGGAAAATTAAGCAGCTCTAAGAAGAAAAATCTTGATAAAAAAATATTAAAACTTTTCACAAATGATACAGGCATTTTCAATGGTTGAAGATAAGGGCTTCATTGAAGTTGTTGAATCGTTAAATCCTTCCTATCGACTTCCGAATAGAAAAACAATTGCAAATGCTCTTTTACCAGCAGAGTATGAGCAGTGTTTAAATGCCGTTTTTCTGAAATTAGCAAACATATCAAGCGTTTGTTTAACTATCGATACGTGGACTTCACGCAACACGGAAAGCTACATTGCCGTAACAGCACATTTCATTGATGGTGATTTGATGCTACAGTCGATTTTTTTACAATGCTCTTTACTGTCCGATTCTCACACAAGTTCAAATTTAGCACACGTAATGAAAAAAAATAACAGATAAATTTCATCTTTCTTCTAAAATACTGGCTGTTGTTACCGACAATGCAAACAATATTAAAGCCGCAATCAAAACTAAACTGCAATGGAAACACTTGGGATGCTTCGCCCACACTTTGAATTTAATTGTTCAAAACGCCTTGCAGTAAGACAATAGTAACCTTTTTTAAAAAATCAAGCTCAGGCAATGATAAGTTTAAGACAGCGCAAACTAATTTAGGAATGAGTCCTAAAAAAAACTCAGCCAAGAAGTTCCTACACGTTGGAACTCTGCATATTACATGTTTCAACGTTTCGCTGAGTTACAGGATGCAATCAAGATGTCTATAGCTCTTATTTATAAAGATTTACCAGTTCTAACTGAGTAAAAATGGACCGTATGCACTGAGCTGGTAGAAATTTTAACACCGTTTGAAGAAGTGACCGTAAAAATTAGCGGAGAAAAATATGTCACAGGTAGTGGCATAATTGCTTTCGCAAACGGTCTGAAATCCGTTACCCGACAAATGGCTAATAAGGACTCCTTCACTTTACTAACAAAAAATGTCATTAGAGAGCTTCCAGCGGGACTAGATCGAAGACTAAAACATGTTGAAAGCAACAAAACCTTGGCATTAACCACTTTTCTGGACCCTCGATACAAACTCGTTCCCTTTAATGGCACCTCGGCAGCAGAAGAAATAAAACGGCATTGTGTTGAATTAGTTGGCCAGAAAATTAAACCAGGGACAAGTGCACTCGAACTACAATGGAATGAATCGGCAATTCAAACTAAAAAAGAATTTTGAATATTCAGCGATTTTGATTTCAAGTCAACTGATTTCTTAATAAAAAATTATCTACCTAGAGATAAGAATCCACTTTCCTGGTGAAAAGAAAATCGAAATATGTACCCAAACCTTTCACAAATAGTGGAAGAAAGGTTTACATTACTAGGAACATCGGTGGCGTTTGAAAGAATATTTTCCAAAGCTGGAAACGTTCTTTCAGAGACGAGGTCGCGCCTTTCACCAAAACACACAGAAAAAATTTTATTTTTGAATACAAACGGCCACTTAAATAAAAATTCATAATAGCTTATAAATTCTTAATTCATAATAGCTAGTAGGTTCCTGATTTCTTAACATCAAATGAATTCAAAGTATCTATGCAATTATTTTGTGTGATAATTGGTGTGTATTACATTATGTTATTATCCATTCCGATTTCTATTTTAATATTACACTAAGTGCATCAATAAAATAATGTAGGTTTATTATAAGCTCTTTAAGTCCAAACAATATTTCTATGAGCTATTCATTCGGTGGTCATACAAGATATCTTTTTTTTACTTCGATTATACCAACTTTACTCATTACTGTTGAAATGTACAATTGTCAAAACTCTGCATTCACAAATAATTTTTTGATCATACTAATCGATCGAAAATGTAATTCATCAACGTGTTATCATCACACACATATAAATATTAATTTGCTGAACCCACTGTTACACCACCATATGGTTGAGTTATATCGCCGTCTTTGAAAAACGACAGGAACTCTTGATTGCAAGACGGCTCGGAACGTCCGAAAAATACCATGCAAATCTATGACACATCAAATCAAGCCGAGAAAAACATATTATATTTCACTTGTGGAACGTAGGAACGTGTTACTTAGCTTTGCTGTTATTTCCCATCTCTAGTCCATTGTAATATGTACCAATTTTCTTATAGTGTGCAACGCACAACCCTTATGAAGTTGAGAGCCGCCCCCGAGACCTTGATGAACTGGGTGATCTTTTTCAGGTCCATCGACGCAACTTCAATTAGACTTGCGAAGAAGTATGAGCCAAGGAACTGTTTCCTTCTTCTAGCCAGAGTCGGGCATTTGCAAAAGAGGTCAACTCAAACCATCTGGCATTTGTATTTTTGTGTTCTATAATTTGAAATGTCTACTAGATACGTACTTAGATTAAGAGTTTTTCCAAGTCCGGTAAAAGAAAAATAAGTTTGTTAAAATTTTTTACGATTTATGTATGTTGTAAGAATACACAAAAAAAAATCGAAAAAGGTAATTCAAAATTTAAAATATTGCAGGCTGGTAAAGTGAGTGGTAAAAAAAATTGCATCCTGGTTGACACGATTCTATTCATCTAAATCGAAAACAAAAAAATCTTAATTAGTAAGGATGTCGTTATAGATAGAGAAATTGGACCTTCTTATACTTCAAAATGTGAATTTTCCGCTGTTCATTCTACTAAGTGCTAAGCTGCTTAGAAGCATCGAAAGTTCATAGCTCAGAGCGATCAATCAGGGCTTGGTCCCATCTGAGGGCGAACGTATGAGCTTCTGAACCAATCAATGGTCATTCCAATGACGCTCCTGATTTTTAAAATTGCTAAAAAATTGCAATTTACATTGCCCTTCCTCTTGCTAAGTTTTGGTGTAAAAGCTCAGATCATTGAATCCAGCAATTCATTATTATTTTAAGTTCCTAAGCACAAACATCGGTGCTGGGCTCGTTTCACACATATGAGGTTCCATTCGGTTCGGTTCGTTTTCGGTTGCTGCCGACAAGTGTGAAACGGTGCTTCGGTTTCTAATCGGTACCTAATAGAAACCGTATAGCACCGATTACTCCCTGGACACGAATAGGTTTCTGTTAGGTGTGAGTTCGGGTCCAGGGAACAGAAAGCAATCAAGGCGTTCACACATGCACAGCTTAGTTTCGGTTTAAGCCTGATTGGATCATTTAAATTTTTTTTTTTAATTTATAAATTATCATTATTAGATCTCTGAATTTGAAATATTTAGACGTTTTACCTAGTTAGTTTAGCCAGTTTTAATTAGTTTTATTATTACCTTCAATTTTTTTTTGGAAATTATCAGTCGCAGTTTTTCTAATAAAATTAGCGATTTATAAGATGTTGATGTGGATCGGCTGATTTGTGCTGTGCAATCTAAAGCAGCGCTGTGGGACAAAACTTGTGCAAAATATGAAGATAAATTTACGACGCAAGAGGCATGGAAAAACGATTGTGTGGACATTTTTGAAGACTTTTATGAATTTGACGTCACTTCGCAAAGTTGAGGAAGAAAACACAAAACCTAATATGAACCATGTGAGAACCGTGCATGTGTGAAGGGGTTTCGGTCGGTTCGGTTAGGTTTGTTTTCGGTTACAACCGAAAACGAACCGAACCGAATGGAACCTCGTACGTGTGAAACAAGCTTAAGCTTTGTGAAGATTTTCATTTATAGGCTTGATTACTTTTAATACTTCGTCATTGAGAACGAGATTTTCGTCGACATAGTCATCTAATGTCGCGTCAGCCATTGCTTTTTGCCATTTACAATAGCTTATGGGACCAGATGGGCAATACATATGTTGTGGATTCTCATCGGTTAATAAGTTACCCATACTTCGTTCTTCATGTTCTGAATTGAATCTGGATTCCGGCGAATAGCCAAACCATAATATAAAGTTAGTTTAGTAATAACTTTATCTGTTAATTTGTCATCGCCTCTGCCGCCAATACCTTTTTTGTATTTTTACTAATTTTCGAAAATTACTTTGGCCAAAAATTCATGTTTCTATATATATATATATATATATATATATATATATATATATATATATATATATATATATATATATATATATATATATATATATATATATATATATATATATATATATATATATATATATATATATATATATATATATATATATATATATATATATATGTATATATATATATATATATAATATATATATATATATATATATATATATATATATATATATATATATATGTATATATATATAATATATATATATATATATATATATATATATATATATATATATATATATATATATATATAATCAAAACATTTCAGTGAAAAAATCTCTGGCGCGTTCCGATTGAACTGAAATTTTCAGGATACATTGGTGTATATGCAGAATAGTGCCAGGTCTCACAAATAGTTAATAATCTTTAACCCTTTGGCGCCGGAGGCCATTTTAGTGATATTTTAAATATACCTATTTTTCTGTCAACATATAGCTTTTGCAAAAATAAAGTTTATGGAATGAATTTCGAACGGGATCTAAATGTGAATATGATAATTTTTTTGAAATGTTTAACCCTATGTGTGCGCTAGGCGCCTGAAATGAGATTGGGAAAATTTGAAAATTTTTGAATTGCGATAACTTTTGATCATATTATTAGATCATCATGAAACATAAAGTATATATTGATATTACTAAGTTTTAGGCTGGTGTAGTTTTTTACGAACGTGCTGGCAACTCTGTAGCTACGGCAAGCATTGAAAGTGAAAACCTTCAAACCATCGACTCTAATGAAAAATTTTCGTATTTTACAGTGAAAACCAACTCATATAGAAATCTTATGCTTTGTCTATATAACCAGAGGAAAACTTTTGAAATTTCACATCGGGCAAGAACGGTAACCCTCCTCCAATTAAAGCCTAGTAATGTATTCGACGAACGAAATACAGCGAAAACGTCTGTGCGGAATCGAGCGAAATAAAGTTCCGCACCCCGACACCGGGGGCAGTATAAATTGCCATTGATAACATTTAACAAGTGCATTACATTTGAATTCGGTGCATATAAATTTAACTAACCGGCATCAAAAATGATATTATCGGCAAAACAAAAGCTACTGTTGCAAGGATGCGCTGTTCATCCATCCATTTTCACTCATTTTTCAATAAAATATCCGCAAACTCGAATGAAATTATGAGCTGTCACATTTTTCGCATCAATTTAAGGTACCTGGGTCATTAAATGGCTGCGAAATTTAACTTATACATAGTGCAGCGCCATCTCAGAGCGAGGCACTGCGTTGTCTTCGAAAACAGTTATACGTCTTCGAACACATTACTGACGAGCAAAACGAAACGAAATTCCGCGCCAGGCTGATTTTGTATGGGATTTGACACTTCGTTTCGTTTCGCGTCGAATACATTTCAGGGCTTTACCTATATTTTAAGCATCGAAAACTTTTGTTCATGAGAACTCACGATCCAATTATCAGATATAAATGAAATTCACAGAATGCATTGGTATTAAGTAGGATCAGGTCTGATAGAAGCGATTTTGAAGTACGAGTAACTCTGTTCCAATGGTGCCATCTTGGAAAATTATAAAGAACAAAAAATTTCCGTTCGCCCTTTGAATTCTGATTCAGCTACCAGATTTTCATGAAATTGACACAGTAGCTGAACCTTGCTCTAAGCCGTGTTTGGTAGAAATTTGTTTGAAAAATTCAGTTGGTGCTGCCAGCTATGGTAATTTTGGTTTCTTGGGTTTTGAAAATTCTCTCAGGAAAGTAAAGCTTTTTGCTCTATAGCTTGCCAGCTATTGTTGGCTTTGCATTTATTTGCAATATGTTTATTAAGCAATTTTACCCTAAAGTTTTCAAACGGCAATGATCTTGTAGTGACAATAAACAACAAATATTAAGTTTTCGAAAACTTGAAAGCTTTTGCCACTGGTAACCCTAAATTTCTTTGTACCCCTATAACTACAAATGCAGTCATCGGATCAAAACAAAATTCGCAGAGTAGGTTGGCTATTTTCGTATCAATAAATGCTTACATTAAGTATTCATATCGCGAATATTTACCATGAAAATAAGTTACCAATGTTTAAATTTTCTAAGCTGTAGACAGTTTTTGGTTCGAAACATCTTTCGTTTTTCGACCCTAAACATCTTTCTACCCCAGTAACTCTCGACGAAATCATCGGATAAAATCGAAATCGATAGAGTTATTTGATTTAAACGTGAGGCAATTGTGGGAGACTTTTAGTTGCAGTGATGGTAAAGTGTTGCAAGCAATTAGCATTTTCTTTGTTAATCTTGTATAACACAATTGCTTTTAAAGTTTTGCAGTGGTTGGCTTTCCTAAATCTTGAAACTCCTGAAATCCTTTGCACCCTATGAGTTCAAATGCATTGTTAAGATCAAAGTAATTTTCCACTTGAAACAGGTTGGAGCACGTGTCGTTGAATGTGTACTCAAAATCTGCACGATTCTTCTACTGTTCATCGACCATTAGTGTTTCTAGCGGTTCAGGTACGCTAGAGTTTTTTTTAACTTTACGTAGCTTTGATCCCATCCGTTTCTGCACATGTACTGCACACTTTTTTTTCACTACAGGATCATCATCATATGGATTAATATCGACAAAGTCTTGAAGTCACCATCTCCTATATATTTAACATACTTGATTCCATGCTTCTCTACCGATCTATCAAACATATTAATCACACTGTCAACCTATATTTTCTATCAACCTATATTTTCCGGTACTTCCCTTATGATTTATTGTGCAAGAATCTTCATATTCTTCATACCAATATTCGTAGGCATCGACATTAGATATTTTTTATTTTTTCATAGATTGCAACCTTAGCAAAAACTTGACTGACAACTTCCTTGCTATTTTTACCTACAAGCGTAGTCGCTCGAAAAAGTGAGGTATGCCCTCTTTTTTCCAAATATCATCTCCAGAAACGGCTAAGAAACGGTAATTGGATCAGCATCGGGATGAGAGGCTGATATTATTTTTTTTCCCTCTTCAACAGCTTTTACAATAATTTGATTATAAACTGCTGATGTGGCCGAATATAAATTGTCAAGGCAACTGTAGCCATAGGCGCGCCGTAGGGGGGGCCAGGGGGGGCCGGGACCCCCCAGACCCTAGGCTGGCCCCTCCCAGAAAAATACATATTTCTAACAACATACTCTTATGTTTCCGCCTCTTTGGTTTTTGTTGTTACAGCAAGAGCTGTATAGTGCAGTAGTGTAAGCCTATACCAAAGCATGCACACTACTTATAACATAGAGACTAATTAATTTATATTAATTACGATGTTATGGGACTTATCTCGAGAAATGGACGACAATATTGAATTTCGACAAGTTATACGTCAAGAAAAAGACGAAAAGAGCCTCGCCAATAATCCTTTTTTTATTAAGATTATATTTTCATTCCTACTAGGCAATATACAGGTATTTAGATAAGAACACTTTTGTAAACTGGCGTTTCATGCAATTATGTTTTTCACAAAACCTAGTCTGAGTATTAAAATGGTAGGCAATAAGATAATTAGCGTAGAATACAATTTTCGAAGTCATTTGGAGAATAAAAATGGCACCTCTTCCACTTTTATGCTATCTATTCAAAACAATGTTGTTTATTGCGAGCGATTTTCGCTGCAATTACTATTTCTTGATGGGATCATATACAATTAGCACATTCATACCTAACATTAAGCAAAACAAACACAGTCTCATTCCATATTTGAGAGCATTTTTCTTTGACTTTTGCGTATGATAAAGTGTACTTATTAGGTTTGAGTAAAAAAGTCCATACTGAATAGCTCGGAAAGTTCAATATTGCTGCTGACACCACCACCAACCTTTAGACACCATTACAACAAAGACTATACCGAATTTGCATCCCGTTAAAATAACTTACCCTATAACTTTTAACTCATTGAAAGCGTTGGAAGTTATATGAAAAAAAGAGTGTTTAGAGTTACTCTCCGCGAATGTGTTCAATTTTTTGAAATTGAAATATTTCGGCTTATTTTCACTACGAAATCAATACTATTTGAAAATTTAATAGTACCGATTTCTAGGACAAAAATGTTGATACTGGCATCGCGGATCTAACTTTATAGCCAAAACTCTGTCTCAGGTTAAATGTGTGTGAGTTTGATTAAAATTTGATAACTGCATCGGAAGGTAAAAGGCATAGCACTTCAATTTCACCGAGCGTTTTTTCATGGTGACACGACCGCCACATGGTTCCTATCATTTTCATTTAATTTTTGTCAGACCTGTATCTACTCAAGACCAATATATCCAGTGAATTTTATCCGATCGCGAGACAAAAATATAAATAATTCGGTGAAGGGTTACAATTTTTATGCGTTTGGGAATTTTAGAAGTTTAGATTTGACTGTATAAATATAGTATCAAATTCATCAATCATCTGCATTTTATTCTAAATACCGATAAAAATACCAGCGAGTCAATGGTGTGAAAGATTTGTGTTTACATACTTATGGTAGCTACAAGGTTACCCAGACATTATTTAAAAACGACAGAAACTTATTTTTTATACCCATTGATGCGTCTTGTAAATTTCGTGATGATCTGATGACTCGGTGTGAAGTTATCACAATGCGAAATTTTCCATAGAATTTCCATTGTCGCCAAAAATACACCAAAGTTTCATCTCGACCAAACTTCGCGATCCAGATAAATTATCCGGATAGTAAAATTCATGCACATATTGCATACAATAATAAAAACTCTACAATAATAAAACTGTAAAAGTGCTTGGAAGACAGTAAGTGATACGGTGCTTGAACAGTCTTGGAATATTGTCAAGATGAACCGATATTATTTGGGAAAGGTTATCGACCTTACAACGTGCCTCAGTCGCCAAGGACTTGCTTTCAGAGGACATGATGAAAGTGGTCCCAGTGATAACTGTGAAAATTTTTGGAATTTTGTGAATTATTCGCGAAGCATCATTTAACTTTTGAAAAACATTTTAAAAACAAGGTTGCAAACTCTTATATTGGCAAAACACAAAATTAATTAATAAAAACAATTGCTAAAATCATTCGCGAGGACATGACAGCTGAAATAAAAGAGTGCGAACTGATATCCATTATGGCAGCTGAAGCAAGGGTCCACAAAAAGGGACAACTCTCCGTGGTTGTCAGGTATGGTAGACATTTCAGAAATGCCTCGTATTTAGCCGATATAATTTTGAGCCTGCTAGACAGCTACGAACTTAGCAAATTGGCTGTTGTTGGACAGTCTTATGATGGTGCTAGTGCCATGTCAGGACAAAAAGGTGGTTTACAAACCTAAATTAAGATAAAACACCCTGCAGCCACATTTTTACACTGTCAAGCTCATAAAATTATCCTTGTTGTGATGGACAGATTTTTCACATCCTTTTTCAATGCAATCGGATCCCTTTACATACACTTTTCGAAGCCATCACAACCAGTGTTGCTAACTTTTTTCCCGCCTTAAAGTTTTTTTGTAGCTAAAAAGTGTAGCTAAATTCAACAATAAAAAACTCAAGGTTCTGGAAAACAGTTTTATTAAGCTAATGTGTATAATTGATATGGAAAAATATTGGATGTACATTGTATTATGAGTAGTTTATTAATTTAACAGTATAAAAGAGTATAAAAATCGTTGAAGAGCTTATTAAGTTCAACAGAATTCTATTCTATTTTTTTATTCATGATAGAAGCATCCTTTAAAATGGGTTGAAGAAATAGGAGATGTAAAAGGTTTTTGATTGTTCTACTCCTTGTAAATCATTTTTGCTAAATAACATTCTTCTGATGTTTGTACTATGCTGAAGTGGAGTTTTGGCCATAGTTATTGGTTAATGATCCTTGATACTGATCCCGTTATTGACGACCACCTCGTTTACGAACTCCGTATCATCTTCTAAGGAAATTAGAGAACCAATTATAAATTTTTGCAGGTAAAAATTTTAAGGTTTGGGGAAGAAACGATCCTCAAGCTGCAGAAACTGAAACCTGAACGGAATGACAAGCTCATCTTATTAATATTAAAAAAGGATTTTGACGACTTAATTTTTTAAATACACCGTTATTGACTCCGACCATAACACTTGCTTTGTCTGTCATATTTGTAATATTTGGGATGTAGTTTTCTAAGCACGTGTTTATGGCAGTAGTAATACTTTCAACAGCTCCCCTTTCTAGCTCTTTCAAGTAAATTGTAATAAATTTTTGCTAAATATCACTCAAATGTCCGTAGACTCGTCAATTAAAATACTGGAAATACAGTTATCAAAATCTGCCTTCAAATCCGATGTGAAGTATGGAAACAAACTGCCCCCAACTCAGAAAATATAGTCTTTATTTTTCACTGTGTTGAAAAACTCTACAAAATGAAAAAAAAAACATAGCTAGCACAATTCTAACGTTTGATTTTACTACTGAGCACGATTTCTAATGTCTTCTAGAGTTTTGTGCGAACACTTTGTCTACGTTTTATTTCAATTAATGTCTTCTAGAGTTTTGTGCGAACACTTTGTCTACGTTTTATTTCAATTTTATGTCTATGCCTGACTTTTTTGGTTCTTGTCTTCAAATTTAGGCAGATAATGTGTATTCTATATTAAACATATTTCGTTTATCTTACCTATTTTAGTTTATTCCTAATGAGTTAAAACTCACGGTTTTTCTTCGCACCGAACAAAAGAAATAAAACTGTTCGTCAAAGATTATTATTGTTCTTTGCCTAGAAAGACATAGTACATGGTAGTAGTACTATTGTATTACCCAAAGCATTGGCGATTACCTTAGAATTTGAGGAAATTATTTTTAAGCACTGAGTGTTTTAAATATTAATAAACTAGTGTAAGTTAATGCAATCAAAGCAAAAATTTAAATTATCTATAATCTATAAATTTGTAGCTAAATTTGTAGCCAATAGCTAAATGAAAAATTACGTAGCTAAACAGGTTCTTTTTGTAGCTAAATCTAGCTACAAAATAGCTAAATTGGCAACACTGATCACAACACCAATTGTTGAAGCAGGTTGAAGAGGCAATTGGTCTAAATACAAGGCGTTGAATGAGAAGTTTAGGCTCGACTCGTTAGTCAATGAGATTTCAAAATTGCAAATATGTGATCAATAGCTATGGGACTATAAAAGAGGCTTTAGAAAAAGAAATGAATGAAGGAAAATACAGCGACTCAGTTTATGCACTGGCGATCTTTCATTCAATCAGTAATCATAAGCTTGTAGTAAAGCTTTTCATCTTTCATTATGTTTTTTCTATAGCGAACATGTTAAGCACATATTCCCAAACTAAAAATGGAACTCCTAGGGATGGGATGGATCTTGTGAATTGAACAGTTAAAACACTACTAAGTGAGCGAGAAAACTTTTATGTAGTTTGGGAAAAAATTAAATCATTGGCAGAGAAGCACTGTCTGGATCTCACATTTCCCAGAGGATCACGAAAACGGGAAACAGCAAAAAGCACAAGTCTGAAAGGTTTTGATATTTCATCTAGCCTCGGACACGCAGTTAGGGCTACTCTTCGTCTTGGTAAATTATTTATGCTTTCCCTAGGTTTTCTAGGTAGCAACAATTTGAAACAAGAGATCAATTTCTTCCTTGTAAGCTTAATATATTCCAATTTCTTCAAAGATGTTTTGAAGTATAAATTGAAATATATTTAGCTTCTAAACAAAAAAATCGTCTTTTATTTATAATTATTTCCATTCTATTCCCGTATAATTCATACAAGCGTTCATTTCTTAGTGCTAATGGATAATTCATGTGTAACTTATACTTACCATTCACATTTTATGCATGTGGTAGTAGCTCATACGTTTTCACAGACACGAAGTTTATTTTATAATTAGCAAATAACAAAGAATAAATTAACAAACATATAATGTATTAGTAAATTATATAAGTTGTATGAACAGTATCTGTACCTTACGGAAAACAAAATCATCGCTTCTTTTGAACCTTTCGGTCCCTGGCCCCTGCCAGATTTTAGGCCACGGCCCGCCTATAACTGTAGCATGTACCGATTGTCAAACCTTGACAAATATCCATTACACTGCAGATTATATTGATGCCTTCTCTTCCGACTGCTAAAAGTCACATAGCTGTTACAATTTTTCGGTTTGAATCAAAGGTTTTATTAATCAATGGAGTTGATTGAATATATCATAGGTACATCTTCACAACTGCATTGCAATTCAATTTTGAATCCTAATCCACGAGCAGCAGATCGAGAAAATTTAATTTCTTGCTTGCACGTAGCACAATTATTTTCAATGATGATTTCTTCTTTTCTTTTTAATTTCGAAAAAAATGTTTGTTCTTCAAACGTCTCTAAATTTTCTTTTTTTTTGTCTATCTGAACGCAAAACACTTCTTCTTTCACTTTTTCATCCATTTTACACACAAAAACTAAAATTTATACTCAGAATGTTTTATTTTTTTAACTGTACACAGAGTAATTACGCTTATGTTGCTTGAAAATTGAAACTAAACTGAGCTGAACTGAAGACGATACTTGGAAAGATTTCGGTTAATGTAGGTATTTCTACCTGACATGACCTATATGACCGGTTTATTTGCCACGTCACTAAAATAGCTACATATAATTCCATAAATAATTGCAATTCCTTTGGAGGATATATTCTTGAAAGTCTAAACTTTGAAAATATGAAAAAAAGAGAATCGATTTTTTTTTGTTGAAAATTCTAGACTAAAATACCTCCTTGAGCTGCTGAAAGTTTATACGTTTTGTTATCTGTTTCTCTCAAAAGGTTCAATCGGCTAACAAACATTAAAGCTTAGAATAGTATTTTCAACTAATATTTTATCGCTACAAAGACTTAGTGTAATCCTTAAAAATTAGGTTGCTGCAGATGAAATGGCCGATTAAGCAATGACATAAAGTTGGCTGCAATTTTAGTGTATTATGTTGGCACAATCCGGCGCAAATGATATGACATATTGAAGTATAAATACTGCTACCTTGGCTTATGGAGTCATTTCTGTTTTGCACTTCATAGTGATCGTAAAAACAAAAAGAGAAAGTGAACATAGAACCACTCGGCGGTGGTTCGAAAAATTTCGATCCGGAGGTATAGACCTTGGAAGTGAGCCACGTGGACACCCAGGACCATCGATCGATAACAACGAGCTGCGTGCGTTAGGGGAGTTTGACCCCCGCCAAATCATAAGGGATCTTGCCGAGAAATTAGGCGTTCACAATTCGAAAGTTTGCCGCCACTTGCAATAACTTGGAAAAGTGAAAAAGCTTGACATATGGGTTCCGCATGATCTTATCGAGCAAAACATGACGTGATTTCAAGTTCTCTTCTCTCCCGCAACAAAAAGAAACCGTTCTTGCACCGAATTGTGACCTGCGATGAAAAGTGGATTTTATACGATAATCGTCGCCGATCGGCCCAATGGCTAGATGCCGATGAAGCGCCAAGACACATGCCTAAACCAAGCCTTCATCCAAAGAAAATAATGTTAGCTTTTTTAATTGTGATCATGGTTCCCTTCTTGTCTATAAATCAGCATAGACAACGTATATGGTCTCTAAAGCTTATCAAAGCAGAGAATTTTGATACGGGAAACTCGATCGTTTTGCGGAATAAGCCTACGAAGCCGAATCAAATTGGAATTGTTTTTGCGGGATGATTAAAATTGAAAAATTTTTATTTACATTGAAAATTTTTATTTGACAAAGTGGTTTCGAAAGTATATGCTGATTTATAGACAAGAAGGGAACCATGATCACAATTAAATAATCTTTACAAGTAAATTATATCGATGGATATAAGTCGGAGATGTTAAAATTTGTCGGAACTAGCATAAATAAAAATTAATGATTTCCAACTGCAAGTGGTCACATCAGTCAAGTATGCACTGTGTGCTGGTGTCTGATGAGAATCAGTGCATACTTTCGAAACCAATTTGTCAAATAAAAATTTTCAATGTAAATAAAATGTTTTTCAATTTTAATTATCCCGCAAAAACAATTCTAATGGTAACTGTTTGGTGGTCTGTAGCTAGAGTTATCCACTATTTGTTCCTGCAACCTGGCGAAACCATCAATGCTGAGAAATACTGTGTTCAACTGGATGAAATGCATCAGAAATTGATAGTCCAACGACCTATGCTTGTCAACAGGGTTGGAGTGATACTGCTTCATGATAACGCACGACCTCATGTATCGAGAACAACGGTCCAAAAATTAAACGAGTTGTGCAATGAGACTCTTCCTCACCCTCCATATTCACCAGACCTCTCACCAGCAGATTACCATTTCTTTAAACATTTGGATCACTTTTTGACAGGAAAAAGATTTAATAATAAAGCTGCTGTCAAAAATGCCTTCGAGGAGTTTGTTCGAACCAGAAACTCGGACTTCTACAAAACTGGAATAAATGTACTTGTATCTCGTTCGGAAAAGTATGTTGCATCTATTGGTACCTATTTTGATTAAATAAATTGTCTTTATAAAAAGTTACAGCAGTTTAAAAATTTATGAATTATTTTAAATCTTAAACTAAATACTTTTTATTCTTACTATTAATATTACTATACGATATATTTTAGGATAGGCATGCTTGCAAAAAAAGATTACTTAATGAAATTATGAATTTCACAAAAATTCAACACTATACTCACCTGTATTTTCAAATTCAAGAATATAACCGGCCTGGTGCTCTACAATTATAATATTTCGAACTCGTTATACTCCCGTAATAGTCAAATTTATTCAAAAATAAAAATGAAAACCTGTTATGCGAGAAACATCAAAAAACCTTTTCGTTTATTATAATACATTTCTTGTTTTATAAATTCACTTCATATACAAAGAAGGCAACATCGACAGAAATAAAAATAGATAATATGTAAATTCATGTCTCCGATTGTCGCATGAAATTTTCTATCATAAAAAATTAGCGCTATTGACCCTGGCGCGCCAACTTGAACTTGATCTTCATATGTAAATTTTCACAGGTGCTTACAAAAACCGTTGAAAATTTATAGCTACGCGAGCGTTATAACTGCCATTGTTGCATGCTATGAATATTACCCATTGTTGTCTAAAAATTTAAGTCAATGTATCTCTTTCGCAAAATCTTTCATATGATCTAAAATTCAATAAAAAAAACTTACGATTTGCTGCAAAAATGTAGAAGAACAGCCGTAGCTAATTAACTATTTAAAAAAACATATAGATATGACTACAGTGAATATGTGGTCGAATAAAGATGCATTCTTGACCCGCATCGGGTTTTGCCTTCTCAACTGTTCATCATCGCTACTAAATTTGAGCTTAAGATATTTTATGCTTATTCACAATGAAAATCCAGCCTATGAAATACAAATATTATATTTCGTTAATTTTAAACAAGTATTTTGATTCTTATTTCATATTTTTCGTCATATTGTTTGGGTAAAAAATAAGATGAAAAATTATAAGTTGCATAAGTCCTTCTAGTGAGCTCTTATTAGAATGAAAATTTTACAATAAAAGACCCCTTAAAATGTTTAAAACTATGCAACAACTTAGTTCAGATAATATACACTTTTTTTTTTGAATTAAAATCCTTTATTCAAACGCAAATTAAAGACCCAATAAAAAATTAAAACTAAGAGCCAGCCTACTTATCATTGTAATTACACTCTAGATCTCGTAATTAAATAAATCTTTTCAGCAACAGCAGTTGTAGTAGTAATGAAAAATCTCCAAAGTATTTTAATCGTTCTCATAATCACTTCTTTGTCGTCCTCGTCCCAGGGTAGATCGGGCACATGTTCACTCGCAATTTGCATGAGTATTATTTTACTACAAGCAGAATCGGGTCATAATCATCACATCATTCTCAACGACGACTGCCAACCAGCTGTAGTTAATCAATCTTCTAGATTCATCGAAATGAAGAACAGTTTTAATTTGAAATGGTAATCTTGTTTGTAGCTCTTGCTTGCTACTTGACATGCAATCTCAAACAAATGCTTGTACATACATACATATGTGTGCTAAACATGCATTCCGAAGAGAAATGGGAAAAAAATCTCATAATCGATTCATATGCATGTGTGATATTTAGAAGCATTCGGACTGAAAAATAAAACATTGATAGGCTTAATATACGATGGTTGTGCAGATAACCTTCGTTGGAATAACTATTAAGAGGGCATTCGCGTGGCTATGTTATACAGTGGATGAGCATTCTATTATCCATACAGAGATTATTGTTTGATATTATTTAATAAAAGAATTGCTACGTTCGAAACTAATCTAGAACGTGTGTGTCTGACGTTATCCAATTTAAAAATATTTTATTTCAGTGTGGATCTCTTCTTTTCACACAGCTTTCAGCAACATTCGCAAAATTTATGGCAACGGCAACAAGCTGCAATTTTTTAGCTAATGTCTATAAAAGGTTGACAAAAATTTGGCGCAAAGTAAAGCACCAAAGCTTCCACATGCAACAAATAATCTGATCAGAATCGGAGATAAGAAATAAGGAGTGCTAACTACTAAAAACTTCTTTAAAAATTAGGGCCAGCGGCTAGTTAGGTTTACCTGATTAGATTATTTTCTACCGTTCGAACGAAAGATTTTGAGAGTCATACGTATTTTCTTCTTACCTGTCTTCATCCGTCTGTTCTCTTTTTCAGTACCGGTCCATATATCTGCCCTCTTCATTGTCGATCGGTCTAAAAGAGAGAAAAGAAAGAACTCAAATCATCTTCGAAACACCTATATCTTTCATGAAATTGAAGCATATTTAGTTTTTAAAGCAAAAAAAAATTTCTCCAAGAAAATGTCTAAATTCAAAATATTTTAAAAAAAATGAGGCGAGAGACTTGTCGTATTGCGGAGGGGAAAATTTAAATAATAGAAAAAGAATCTTAACTGAGATTTTTAGAGATGCATTTTTAGAAAACATACTAACTTCTTCTGCATTAACCAATTTGGATTTATTGGGAAATTTTTCGAATGTGTTTGAAGGTTTGAACAATAATAGATTCGTCTGTGCAATTTTCGTTGACATAGATAAAGCCTTCGACTCAATTGGCCATAACATTCTGTTGAATCGTTTATACAATGCTGGTATAAGAGGTATATCTCTAAACTGGTTTCGTCCTTACCTAACTGGGAGATATCAGTGTGTACGTATCTTAGATTCTACAAGTTCATGTTTGACCATTTCATATGGTGTCCCTCAGGGATCGGTACTAGGGCCTATTCTCTTCTTAGTTTACATTAATAATCTCTGCTCAGGCAAACTTGATGGCTCTCTTACAAGTTTCGCAGATGATACCGCCTTATGTTATTCGGCAGAAAATTTAACAACTATGAGGTCCCAAATGCAAAATGATTTGAATAAACTCAAATTATGGTTCACTATAAACAGAATGGCTTTGAGTTTGTTCGTTTTTCACTTAGAGATACACAAGATGATGTAGGCAGATTATTTTACAAATGCAAAAGATGGAAATAGATCAAGTTGATAAAATAAAATGCTTAGGAATCTCGGTTGATGAAAACCTAAACTGGAAGCACCACATTGCAGGTTTAAAAAAGTATATGAATTCTTGTTTAACAATTTTCTATTACTTAAGATATATCTGTCCTATTTCCGTACTTCGTTCTGTCTACTACGCTATAGTTCAGTCAAAATTGCAGTTAACTTTTTTTCTTCGATTAAACCTGTTGTCATCTTGCAAAAAAAATAGTCAGGGTAATAATGAGAGTTAGTAGATACGAAAGATCTTTTCCAATTTTTAATATCTTGAAGATATTGCCTCTGAGGAATTTATTTGTTTATCGTGTGTTAAGAGTTTTTTTATGATAGAGGGGGCCATATGAGAGGTAGTGCTAAAATTTACTCGAGTAGGTTGCCAGCAAGAAACCAAATTTCAGTCCCTTTTCCTAGATTGGAAGCTTATAAAAGGTCTTTCAAGTTCTGTGCACCAAAATTGTTTAACTCCCTTCCCTGCTCAATATCATCTATAGATAACGTGAATCAATTTCTAAAACATTTAAAATTTTGGCTATTTTCTATGCAAGACATTGAATCATTTTTTCTGAGTACTGTAGTGGAACAAGCTTGATATACTTTTTTTAAACGTAATATAGAAGCCAGTAAAATTTTTAAATCGAGTAATATTTTGACCTATCGCACCTTAAATTATATGAAGGTAACCTCAACACAGCATTAGCTATGAGGTACCTATCCATGTGCATAACTAATATTGATTGAATATTGGATGTACTAACTATTTAGTGAATTCGTTTATTTAGTCATAGCTGTAATATTAACTGAAATTACGTTAGTGTTCACTATTTTATTGTACTTATTAATGCATTATGGAAATAAATTTATTATTATTATTACTTAATTAGGCGGATGAAATATTCAAACTTCTTATTTCGAAAAAATATTAAGTTAACATAACCTTCGAAGTCCAGAATCAATAAATCCAATTTCAGAACTTTATCGGGACTTTACTCTCTCCTCGCTACTCTCTTCTCCTTATGCTCCTATTAAATATCAACGCTCGCGTCTCTATTCTCGATTTCCCCTTAAATAAACAACTCAACGAATCAGATTCAATTTATTTGTTTTGATACATTAATGCGTGATTTAGTATTTTGGAAAAGTAAAATAAAATTGAATCAGACACCAGTAAGCTACCTATAAAAAAATTGTTTTTTTGTGCTTCTGAGAAGTTAATACCAAATAAAAGCTACCTGCGCAGCTGAGCAGCGACCAGCTACGTTAAACGATATGCATCTTTGGTCAGAGAATGAATACTCCTGTAAAACCCTCCAGTCACAGTGAAATTGTGAGTATCATCCACTGATCAGGGTAACGTCAGAAACTTCCCAACGGTTTGAGGGGAAGAAGGTCGGTTCGCTGCCAGTATTGACGATGAATAGACCGTTGGTAAGGATGAAATCAAAAAGGGCCATTTGTGTTGGAGATGCCCCACACTTCATTATCAGCATTAGAGCCAGCTCCCAGAATAATAAGCACTCCAATTCTCAAGGCTTCAGCCACAACACCCTTGACTACGTCGTAGGGAGGGCTAATGCCATAATCATGTGCCGAGTAGCAAGAAATAAACTAGCATGATCTTTAATCGATTTCCACTGCAACAGGCATGTTATCCTTGCCACAGAAATTCTGTAGGACAAGGACGTTAATGGTTTTCTTGAGGAAAATACAGACACTTGGTTTATGTAAGCCATCGGGTGCTATTAGTCTGTATCAGTGGCGAAGCGTCCATACAACCCGATTCCTTCCGGCTTCCCTTTCGAAAATATCGATCCACATAGGATTTATAGGATGCAGGTAACTTTTTAATAGACAAAAGACCATGCCCCTGCATGGCTACAATAACGTAAAAATTCCCCTTCATAAGCCGAAATTTTACGGCTTGCAAATTCTTATTTGCAAGCTACTAAAGCCTTTCATCAAACGTGTGTTGACTGCGCTCTGTCTCTTTTCATTCCTCGCTGAAATGTTAGCAGCGTCTCGCTTTAATATGTGAAAAATAAGCCGTGATGGATCGGCTTACGAATGGATCGAGAATCGAAGAAGTTCCGATCGGTTCGTTCAGTATTGCCGTTGTGCAATTTTCATGTTGCTTATTTTCAATAGCCGAACGTAGCATAAACATCTGTATTTTAGTAATTGTTGAGTTAATTGAAGATTTGTGTTTAAACACGAAAACAAATACGTTGATTTGAGGTTACATCTAAAGTAAAAGCTTTCACGTTAAAAGTACAAAATGTAATGAAATAATAAAAGCTTTCTCTTGTCGACATGCAGATAGGGCGTTTATGCTAAGTAATGGAGGCGTATTTTGTAGATAGGGCATTTTTCACTATGAATTTAAACATACTTGCGCAAAACATTGTTTTTTCATATTAAGTAGATTGATGTAATAGAGTACAAAATTTTTAAGTCTGGTCTATGCTAGTTTCTAGAAATTATAGATGTTTATTCGGCTTCCCTTCATAATCATTTCACCCCTCGCCACTGGTCTGTATTCATTGGAAACCATGGTTCTTGGATCACGATTAGCTCCTCTTCTGATGGTGCTAAAGTTCACTTGAAGTAGCTTCACCATTATTAATTAGTCATTAGGGTTAGATCGAGGTCCTCTTCCACGGAAATAAAAGCTGCTCCAGCCCCTGCCTCTGTATACAGAGTCATGAGGTCCAGGCAGCCACTTAGCTCCGAGGTAGCTTCGACGCTAACTTCATTGGCATAGAGGGATTCCACATCCAATTATTCATCAGATGTCGCCCTCACATAAGCGATGGACTCCTTGCCAAGTGGCTCCTCTGCCGTTTGAGCCACCTGTTTTAGGTCAAGCTTTGCAGTTACCAAATCATCCGAACCAGAGCTCTTCTTGACATCTCGCTACGGTAAATCCGCAGATCCGATTTCTCGACCCCGCATCTGATAGTGCCCTTTTGGACATCCAATAGCGGCATTTATAATGAAGAGGGTCTCCCGCCGATTATCAACCGGCTTGCCAATTTTCGCAACTCTCCTGTAAAAAATCCCGGTTGAAAAGCCGACCGATATTCAGGACTTTCACTGGGTCGAAATAGAAACAGCGAATTCATTCCCTGCATCTTGGCCGACTGAGTCTCTCATCTTTATGCATACCCTTTATCTTGGCGCCTGGCCAGAGTTTTGCCAGGTCGAAGATTGCTCGCTTGTAGAAATTGGTCAATCGATGGTCGTCGCATGATTCGCATGAGCCCGCGTCATTCACCGTTGGGGGAGGACTCAAACTGGCCTTTTGTAGGCACTCTTTGGCCATTTCATTAAATGGGTGAGTTAACTCTAGAGGGATTGCCATAAGGTTCTGTTTTTTACAGTCTGGCCTGCCCTGATTCGTTGTTCAGCCGATCTCTGTTGTTTCTGTGCTGATTCTGCAGGGTTTGAAGGAAGCGGGTTCTCCCCGATAAGAGCTATTGGCCACTAAAGATACTTTTCGTCTTTTTCGGGCATTGTGTCAGGGAGACGTTTTTTTAACTTCCTCAGAACTTTGAAGGCTGCCCTTCTAGTTTCGTTGCGGAAAAGTTGGCGGAAGATCATTGCGTGCCTGAAGAAGAGGCGGCACCGAAGGTAGCACTTGTCGGCTCAGTCGCCGTAACCCTCCCGCCACACTGCCCACAATTGGGCTTCTTCGGTTTCCGCGGCCCAGACTTGGTGACCGAAACCCCCGAACCACCTGAAGCGGTGGTAGAGGATGTACTGGAGGTCAGAGAAGCTAACTCATTTGTCATATTTCCACAACCTTCTGCAAGTTTAGCAGCTGTGCCGGTAGCCAGTAGAGCTGAGCTGACTCATTCGTCATATCTCAATTTATTGGGGCTTTAGCTGCAATCGACGGCACAGCCATCTTAGCCCTCACTTTAGATTAGCGAGTAGATTGGATTTATATCCAGGCTTGTCCGGCACGAGCTTTGGTTTCTTATTGGATATTTTTCATGGAGAAAGGGTCCCCATTTAAAGCCGCTACCTTAGTCCGAATGTGTAGTTACCTTGATGATCCCATGGTTATCTATGCATACAGGAACGCCATGCGAGGACTGGCACAAGCATTTACGGATCGGTATTAATCAAGAGTCTACCTCAGCTGAACCTACACCACCAACTTAATGGCGACGAGCCTGAAAAAATGAGAATGAGAAAAAAGTTTGAGAAGGCGAGAGTTCGGGGACCAATGATTAAACAGAATATCAACAACACTGAAGCTTTTGAATACCGGAAAAAAGAGCCGAAGAAGCGAAAAATCATACACAAAATGATTTTTCTTAAGATAAATTCATCGAGAAAATGAGGTCTTTAATATAATATATACGAGGAGTCGGGGACCAAGACTGGATTCTTACGGTAAATGGATGGAAACTGTGGAACAGGAACCGGCAGTTACTAAACAGATATGGTTATAGTCATGTCATGAAAAGAAGGAAAATTCAAGATCTTTTAGTTTAAAAATCACTAGCTTCTAAACAACTGAATCAAAAACTTGAGACTTTGGAAAGGCTGGGTACAATATATTGTCCTTTTGGAGCCAAAATTGGTCAGACATTGTTTACCAAGAAAAACAGGCTAGTAAACATGTAATGATCCTGTGCGTAAAAGGGTTGAACAGGATGTTGAAAATAGTATGATAAAAGATGAAAATAGGTGAAACCAGTAAACAAAAAAGTAATAAACTTTGTGGCCACTAGAAGCACTTGCATCATCAAGAAACACATTTTCATGTAAAATTTGGAAGTGTTTAACGGAGTAGATGTAACACTAGAAGAGATTGATAAGCCTAGGAGTATCATTGAATTGATTGAAGCAAAAATTAAGCGTGAAACAAACGACAAAATCAGAGCAAAGAAGGTATAATTTTTTGGTAGCACCATCAGCTTTAAGTCCTCGTAAGATGTCAAAATTATGAAGAATGGAAACATGAAAATGAAGATAAAATGACTATCTTCCTTAAAACTTAAACCTTAAAGTAGCTTTTCAAAATGTTTCAGCAGAAAGAGTTTAAAGGTTTCCCCGAAAAAATTGTTCACATGATATTGAGAGTAGAGCGAGAAGAATATCGAAAAACGCAAGTGAATTGTGGGTAGAGATCAGAGACACTGGCGAAGATGAATGTATAGGGTTTTATTGTATCATAGTTTAGGGTGGAGCGATCTTTGAGACTCTTTGTGAAAATTTCACCGTGGTAAGTAGAGGATGAATTCTTTGAAAAAGACGCCCGACACCCAGAAGTCTCTTTGAAGTAATTATGTAATGTTACAAGGAACAGTTGACTGGACAAATAAGGAATCTCTTGGTTGTCCAAGCCTCAAATGTATTTTTTTACTTTAAAACAACCATCGTAAAGGGAAAGATGTTGACGGAACTGTGGCAAAAAAAACATGTAAAGCTTTTGCTGTCTCAGCGCGTTGGGATTTGTTGTAATTGTTTTTTTTTACTACTTTCGCGGGTGGAACCATATCATTCTGCTGCAGCTCTTCGAAAGAAAGTTGGTGCTGAAATTGATGTTTCAGACGCTAATGATATCATAAGGAAAGATAGTGCACCGGATATAACCAATCGAATATTAGTTGAGACAAGTATCCAAGCTGTAAACAAACAAAACTCAGGCGAATACAATCGATTTTCGCTCCGAAAAAAAAATACAATTTCTTGACTACGTTGCCTCCAAAAGCCTCAACTGGGCCCTCCGATTTCGAAAGCCGAGCAACAATGCACTGCCTTCACCGATTCTGAAATATCTACAGCGCAACGTTTTCTTGGCTTTCCGAATACAGGGTGCGTCATCAAAATCCGGACAAATCAATGAACATCCTTCAAATAGTGCTATTTATTGGAAAATGAAGTTTAAGTACAAAAACGTCTTACATGGCGTTTCGTGCAACTATTGACATTGTAGTTATTCAATGTAGCCCCCATCAGCTTCAATCGCGGCCTCCATTTGCGGTCTGAAGCGCTCGCACGCCCTCTGCAACTCCGCGCTGTCAATATTGGCGAACGCTGCCTTAATGGCGGTCATTAATGATGTCAAATTTGGATGTCGAGACTTGTTGGTAGCCCTTTCAATTACACTTTATACGTCATAGTCCAAAGGATTTAAATCTGGACTATTCGGAGGCCAAAACTCCTTAGAAATGATCAAATTGAACCTTAGAAAATATGATCAAATTGCAGCGAGCCACTCGCTTCGTTCTTAAAGCCTCAGAAAGGATTTGTCTAACCTTGATCGTGTAAGAATAATATCGAAGGTCCTCCTCAACGATTCTCCGCATGGTAGGCTCGCTCACATTCACAATAGACGCCAGTTTTCGTAACGATAGCCCCGGGTCTTCCAGAATCAGCTCTTCAGTCCTTTTGGTGACTTCAGGGGCTCTCACGGTGTGTTCTTTTGAGTGCTGCTTTCTTGCCGGTGTACTTGAACCTTCACTTAACTGTTCTTGAGCTTTGTACTTAATAACAACCTCATATACAGTTGATTTCGGATATCGGGAAAATTGAATAATCTCCCGTGCTGACCGCCCAGCGCGAAGACTTTCGATTATCGCGGCTCTTCGATTATACTCTGCACTTGGCTTCAACATTGCGATTTTTTCGAGGCTATGAATGTTCAACACATTCGTTAAACTATTTGTACAGATGCGTGCAAATAGTTTTCGAAACCTTATAGAATGGGGGAAAATTTAAATTGAATCTTGTCCGGATGGCGCCGCACCCTGTAGTCTTCTTCTTCAGTCCATCCTTCGGACACAATTTGAGTATCCGACTTTCATTGCTATAATCCATGCGGCCAATCTGTTGCACATTTTGGAGCTTTATTATTTTGAAAGCCTAATTTATCAGCTTTCTGGTTCATCTTTTGATGATCATGAAATTCACTTTTTATCATAGAGAAACTCTGTGATTATTTTGTCTAAAAATAACAAATCAAGTGTAAACATAGTGTCATTCAAAAATTTAATTTTACATTTTCAACACATTTCAGCCGAATTAATTATACCTAAAGCGCTGGACTTAATCCGATCACCAAACATTTTTTATAACTATAGTTATAGGTTTCACTGCAACTCCTAATTAACATGAAGCTAGTTCTAAATCCTTAACGCTGTTCTTTCACCATGTCATCCCGACAACACTAACAATTAGCAATTGTTAGTGCCAAAATGTATTCAACAACCTGACTATGGAAAGCTTTTATCACTGTTCGTTCGTCATAACGTTCAGGTATGATGACCCAAAGTTGTTCCGACGTGTAGCAATTTCACCTAACTTCCAATGCATCATGCAGAGCAATCCATGCGTCTGTCCATTGATATTTGCGACCCGAAACACATTTAAGGGAGTATGGCTGCAGAGAAGTGAATCTAGTCGGATTATGGTGCCAGGTAAAAATCGTAGTGAACTTTTCTAGGTTAAGATCGAGTTGAGAGAATTCTCTCTGCGTTCATCAGTTTTAAAAAAGATATTGACTGATTGTGTAAAAAAAATTAAATCATTTAATTTTTACATATATTATCCAACACTTGGAGCGAAAATGCAGTGTAAACATAAAGACCTGTCGTTGCCACTCAAGCCATTCATTTCCCTATTTCGTGCCAAGCGTACAAAGTGCTCAACGTAATAACAGATATGCCCAATACACCTTCATCGCGATTCATTCAATGCAATTTTGCCAGTAGATGACAAAAATTCGTGTATGTAGTCGTTGTCGTTGCAACTCATCTATGATGCATATCTTCATTAAGAGTCAGTCAATGGACCTGAAACGTTAAAACAACTACCTATAGCCCTACAAAGGATAATGCAGCCACTGAGCTATGTAGCTGGCAACTCATCAAACTCCATGTCTCGGTCTCCGCCATTAATAAAGAAGACATTCACCGGGTAATTTTCGCATATATTAGCAACGACACAAAATTATATATCTATGTACAAGTTGTATACACAATAGAATATATTCATGTAAAAGTACAACAACATTCTAGTGAAATGCTAGCGAAATCTACTAACACAATCTTAGGCGACCCGTATAACATTTCGCTTGACGCTAGGAAAACTCCTCTGAACGACAGACGACTCCACGCCGCACCAACATAAGAACTTGAATGGAAAGGAAACTGCGAATTGAAAGGATGACATACACTTACCGTTCATTGAATGAAGGGAATTTCCATTAAAATGTATAAAAAAAGAAGTAATTCCATAGCTGTACTGGTGCTGATGGAGGAACGAACGTTCCGAGTACCTAGAGGAAATGAGGATAAGATGATGGAGGCCATGTATAATGCATGCCCTTACAAAATCCCAGTCAGATAGGTGCCAAACTGATGCGCCATGATAGAAACCCTATGCGTCATAGAGAGAAGTGACGGTGAAAAACTCTGCAGAGAAATTCCGAGAGGATTATTTATTTCTTCGCTAGGCGAACTGCTGACTCAATGAAAGATGCTTTATTTAGTTTTATTTATTTGAATTCGAAAAACGGTTTCATATTCGATGCTAATCGGTTAGCGATTCAAAGGAAGAAAGGATTCAAATGGTGAATTGAAGGATTTATGTATTTCATAAGAATGTTGGATTAATCGTTTAATGGATTTTGATGGTAGCTAATTTCTTATTGAACGTTTTAGTAGGTTTACTAAAAGACTATCGTATGTTTTCTATTAATTTTATCGGATGCATTCTTTTAATGAAAATTAAATAAGATCTTATTACTGAAAACTAATTGTTTTTCGCACTCTTTGAGTAGCTGACGAAAAAAATCAGAAAGAGTTTATTTGAAACGTAAAGTGATATTTTCACTAATTAGAACTGAAACAATTCAAGAGTTGAACGTTGCAAGCACAATTATCAACTTGCAAACGCTTTTAGCCGCGGGATAACATGTTTCTCGTAGAACACATCAAGAAATTTTTCGGAAACTGAATGTTTTCCAATTAAAATATATATGTAAATAGTTTGACGTTTGCTTACAGGAATTAATAGAATATATGCAAAGCAACTAACATAAGCTGTTGAATTTCGTTAAAATGAAATGGCTATGACGCTGGGGTATGAAATTGTAGAACCCACTCGTTTTAGCGAAGCAGGGGCTTTTAGTTTAATAATAGGAGTAGGTTCAAAAGAGTGGAAACTTTGCAATCATGACTGATAAAGGGTTGGCTGTTATAACGAAAGATAATTTCATTCTGGGCTTGATTTATTTTTAATGTAATCTGAAATGTTATTTAGTTGTTTATCTTGCACCTACTCCAATTACTCGGAATAAATGTACCTGATCCGCAAAATGAGTTGACCACATCATGACGAGTCACTAAAACTAGACTAAAGCCTAAACCAGTTTTCCTCATCCACAATTAGGGGTGGAAACTCAAGGCCCAAACCTTTGCTCAGTTTGACCCCTACTAAAATCGAGCTCTTGTTTTTCAAAGTTCATTCAGTTGAATAAAGTTCATTCTTTGATATAAGATGTTTTAGCAAAAACTGAATCAAAGAACGGATGCAGTGTGAAAACTGCCAGAATTTTAGGCATGTGGCATGATCGTTACGTTACATTAAGTTCATAGGGAGATATCAGCTGGATCAATGTAAAAAAAAACTCTGGCGCACCTGAACCGCTAGAAATACTAATGTTCGATGAACAGTAGAAGAATCGTGCAGATTTTAAGTGCATATTCTACCACACGTGCTCCAACCTGTTTATTAACAATGCATTTAAACTCATAGGGGGGAAAGGATTTCAGGAATTTCAAGATTTAGGAAAGCCAAACACTGCAAAACTTTGTAAGCAGCATAACATAGCATAGACAAACAAAATGCTTAGTGTTTGTAAACCTTTACCAGTACTGCAACTAAAAGTCTCCCACAATTGTCTTAAGTCAAAATCAAATAGCTCTATCGATTTCAATTTCATCCGATGATTTCGTCGAAAGTTACGGGAAAGAAAGATGTTTAGGGTCACAAAACCAAAGATATTTGGAGCCAAAAAATTTGTAGAACTTAAAAAATTTAAACATTGGTAACTTATTTTCATTATAATTTTTCGCGATATGAATACTTAATCTAAACATTTATTGATATGAAAATAGCAAAAAACGCATCGCGGTGGCAACCCCAAAACCAAAACTATATCACACCTGCCTCACATTGAAATCAACCTACTCTGCGAATGTCGTTTTGATCCGATGACTGCATTGGAAATAATAGGGGTACAAAGAAATCGCAGCCGCAAAAGTTTTCAAATTTTCGAAAACTTAGTACTTGTTGTTTATTGTCACTACAAGATCATTACCGTTTGAAAATTTTACGATAAAATCGCTTAGTAAATATATTGAAAATAAATACAAAACCAACAATAGCTGGCAAGCCTAAAATGGTATTTTTATCAGATTCCTTCTGAATAATGCCTATAATAAGTTCTATATATCATATGAAATTCGTTTTGATTTCATGACTGCACTGGAAGCTATAAGACAGAAAGCTTTATATTCCTGAGCGAATTTTCAAAACCCAAGACACCAAAATTACCAAAGCTGGTAGCACCAACCGAATTTTTCAACAAAATTTCTGCCAAACACGACTTAGAGTAAGATTCAGATACTGTGTCAATTTCATGACAATCTGGTAACTGGATCAGAATTCATAGGGCAAAAAGCAGTTGTTTTTCTTTATAATTTTTCAAAATGGCACCACTGGCACAGAGTTGCTCGTATTTCTAAATCGCTTCTATCAGACTTGGTCCTACTTAATACCAGCACATTCTGTGAATTTCATTTGTATCTGAAGATTGGGTCGTGAGCTCTCATGAACAGAAGTTGTTGATGCTTAAAATATAGGTAAATAGGAGGAGGGCTACCATTCTTGCCCGATGTGAAATTTCAAAAGTTTTCCTGTGGTTGTATAGACAAAGCATAAGATTTCTATATGAGTTGATTTTCACAGCAAAAGACCATCATTTTTCAGGAGAGTCGGTGGTTTGAAGGTTTTCACTTTCAATGCCTGTCATAGCTGCAGGGTTGCCAGCACGTTCATAAAAAACTACAGGAGTCTACAACTTAGTAACAATAATATGTCCTGTAAGTTTCGAAATGATTTGATAATCTGGTCAAAAGTTATCGCAATTCAAAAATTTTCAAATTTTCCCAATCTCATTTTAGGCGCCTAGCGCATACATATGGTCAAACATTTCAAAAAATTATCATATTCACATTTAGATCACGTTCAAAATTCATTCCATAAACTTTATTTTTGAAAAAGTTATATGTTGACAGAAAAATAGGTATATTAAAAATATCACTAAAATGGACCTTGTTGTAGGCCAAATTTGGTAGGATATTGGTTGAAAAATCACGATAGGGTTGCCAGCTATAGTAGTTTTTTTTCAAGCGATGCTACGATAAAATTTTCGAATGATAATGATCTTGTACGGGATGATCTTGTAGACAATAAACAATAAATATTAAGGTTTCTAAATTTCGAAACCTTTTGCGGGTGGTAACCTTAAATTTCTTTGCACCCCTATAACTTCCAGTGCAATAATTTGATCGAAATGAAATTCACAGCGTGGGTTGGCCAAAACGTGAAGCATATTGGTAAAATTTTGGCTGTCGTGGTAGCAAAGGGATACCAGCACCATGCATTTTTACTATTTTCATACCAGCAGATCATATGGCAAACATCAACAATGAAAATAAGTAACCAATGTTAAAATTTTCCAATTTCTGGAAATTTTCCAGATGTCAACAGCAAACATCTTTCTATCCCTGTAACTTTCGATGTAGTCACCCGATGACAGCGATATTCACACTGGTTGCAGTGCTGGCAAAGTGTTGCAAGCACTGATCATTTTCACCATTTATGTTACTGGAGATGTCATTTTCAAAGTTGTACAAGATAAAAATTCAATAATGAATATGAGTAAAAAGTATTTCAGTTTCCCAAATTTGGAAATTCATGCAAGTGGTGACCTTGAAAACCTTTCCAACCTATGAGTTTCAATGCTGTTTTCGGATCAAAGTAGTGCATGGCCTTCGAAACACGTTGGCTGTAATAATGAGCATGTATGCACTCAAAATCTGAACGATTCCTCCAATTTCACATACCATAAAATTTAAATTGTCATCAATATTTAATAAGATAAGATAAGATTTGCCTCAGTTTAGAGAGTATTCAACGGCTATTTACTTTTAGTAAATTTGTTCTGACCTCTTTTCTAAACTTTTTCGTCGTCCCTTTCATTTATTCAAAAAATTCAAGATACTAATATTTCTCCTAAAATTGAACCCTTACGCGAGTGCCTTAGTTTTATTTTAGGTTGTAGGACTGGTGGAAACTCAAAAATGCTAATAAAGTCTCTTTCATCGACTTTGTGTGTTTTTTTGTCAACTGTTTTTATCGTCAGCTTCTCATCTGACATCTCTTTGTCTTGCTGGAAGTCTGCTTATATTTCTTTCATCCAAAAATCCAGCAACCCAGGCTGCATTTCTGACTCTCTTCGTATTTCCATTCTTTCTTGACTTAATAAGTACTGGGAAGAATTTTTCACAACGAGATACTTCCCATGAGCAACACGCGCTCAAAAAATGTAGATCTTCCAATCCCTAGTTCTATAATCGTCCGATTTAGACCAACAGAAACACGTTGATACACAGAGTTCTCAAAAGCCTTGGACTGCATTAACTACTAGATTCTTGTTTTCAAGCTCGAAGGTTAAGGTGTATCTGGTCTTGTTTTCTCATCCTAGGTTTCTGATCGTTCGTGTGCTGTAACTGTAAAATTCTCCATCTCTTCCTCATTCTGGCCTTTTTTTGAAATTCCATAGAGTTCGATTTTTGGTCGATTTTTATTCCTAGTATTAATGATCGATCTTCCTTTAAACATTGCCCCTATCTTCTGTTTACTAATGGCTTCAAGATATTTGAAAAAAATTCAATCATTTAATGCTTATCTCCATTTGGAAACTGATCTTTGTTCTCTGAGTGACTGGTCTTGAGTAAAATCCCTTGCTCTGAACATAACTGAATGTCATCTAAACAAATGTCTATTGATCAACACATTCGGCAAGCTTAAATTTGATCATCACTTCCAAGGACTTATTTATGAGTATAGTGATCATTTCTCCTTATTCCAAATCCGACGATAGTGAGTGCTTACTTTTCAAGCTACTCCATTGTCATACGCCCTCTGACCTCGGTTCCAAGCTAATTTTTTTTTGGGACGTTAATCTTTCAGCCAGGTTTTCTCTAGTTTTTTTATTTACCTTTTTGTGTCGAGTGAGGTTCATTTTCAGTCATGATCATTGCGTACCTCCAGAGAATACAATGAGCTCTAGCTTAGTCCTCTTCCGCGAACTCTAGGTTTGCAGCGGTTTGTATAGACAACTATTATAGGAATGTATTAATAATAATAACATTTGCTACTATTAATAGCATCATTTATCAAAGTTTTATATTATTTCGGTGACTCAGCGATGCCATTTGCTGAGTAAAAAGTAAAGAAATCCCACAAATACCCTAGTCAGGTTTAGCGGTTGATGCTGGTAGATTGGTTCATTCGCACGTTTACATTCCACGAGAATATGAGTGTCGAGTGATTAGTTTAACGACTCTCATTTCCCCTTTTAACCTAGGTACCTATTCGGAGCTAGATGACCCCAAAAGCTCGGTGCGCGGTCTCTTTTCTGAACCTGGATTCGAACCAGAGACCTCACACACTAGAAGCCAGCGCTCTATCCACTGCACTACACGAGCTTCATTCACTTATAGGACCATGTAGTAACAAACCCAAGCAAAACTTTCATCCATCTCTCAAAGCCATTCGCATCTATCATTTGACAAATTGAAAAAAGTTTTTCCGATTCAAATCGAAAACCTCACGATGTAATTCCCAAAAATCAGAACACATTTTGTCTTATTTATCGCCATCGAATTTTCTACACAGGTCCTCACCTGAAAACTGTTTGGCAAACGTCGAAACAACTTCCTGCTTACAAAAGAAACTTACATTAGTTTTCCTGTATCTACTGAAAAATTTATCATTCTGTCGATATGTAGTACACAAGCGATTGAAATCGAAATGCACTTTCAATTAAGCTAACTACATGAGGTACACTTAAATTTTCACGAACTCGAAAACAGCCTGAAAAGCGCAATTCGAAAGTTTTCTTTATGTTCGAAACACAATCTACTACCTCCCACCAACCACCTACATAGTTTGCCACGGCTTTTGTCTGCCTTTTATGTTGTAAAAGTTTGTAATTTATCTATAGATCTCGAAACTCAGTAAGTTCCTGTGTCGACACTGTTGATGTCTCACGTGCATAATATGCTTGCAGAAAGGTTAGTTTTCCTGACTCTGATGGCTCCTGGCGAGAAGAAGTTCATGACTTATCGTCTAATCATAGAGTTTAGTCATCGTTGCACGTCAGATCTCTAGTACATGTACCTGCGCTCAATGTATCGGTAGATATGTTCAGAATAGAATCGATCTCGATGAGATAGGATGCGAAAGGATGATGAGGACAATCTATAAAACGTCGTCGACGATGTAATAATTAAAGCGATTGATGTCGTTCCAATAAGGTAGTGCTGGGAGAAAATCAATTTCCTCGTGCTTCCTACACTATGCAATCTGCAGGATTAAAGTCATTAGGCTAAATTGAATGTTTAGGACGATAATAGTGAGGTGGTCGTATGGATGAACTGCGAATTTATGTATTGAAGTACGGTAGAATGAACAATGACCAATATCCAACTCAGCGTAAATCACTTGGATGACTCGACATCATCTCCCCACTTTGTTCGAAATAGTAGGTTCGAGGCTACCACTTTAAAGGAAATATTTGTCATACCATCTGCACACGGATCCTTTACACCAGGCGCTAGTATCCTTTCCCAGCATCATTTACTAGCTCTAGTCTCGGGACATTGTATTCTTGAGCTTGATATATCCTTTAGACATTTTTTTTTTTATCAATATTACACATTTCAAGTGTCTGCAGAAAAAGGATACTTCTTAAATATGGCTGAGCAATCTCTTTTGTTGCGTTCCATTCATGCGCTAAAAACGGAACAATTACTTCTTAAGCATTGACTGAAGTTGAAACGAATAGAGGGGATGGACTAGAGTTGTGAAAGTGACTAGGATGACAACTACGGTCTATTGAAAATTATGTCTGCCGTTTCGCAAATGTTGTGGAAGAAAGTTGATACGGTGTGAATAGTTCCGTTATACCGATGTTTAGTTAAGCGTTCATACACACACACACACATGTCTTTTAGATCGATACTTTTTGAAAAAGTGAAGTTTAGTTAAAGTATACTATGAATCAAAAGCTAAGGACTATTTCAATTCATCCTCCGACATTGCAACGTAATCAACGCGTTGAGCGATTTCTTTGATCCTGTTTATTGTTCTGGGAGATTTCGTTATCAATTTTAGTCGAATTACTTTGAATTTGTGGTCGGAAGATCTTTGTAGATTTTGTTCTGTTTTGCCAATAGAGCAGTAACTGATAGAAAATGAAAACCATTTTCGATTCACTGTTTTGAAATCTGACCAAAATATCTGTTTAAATTATTATCTCGAAAGATATCTTGACTTTTTCTTACCTTTCTCATCATTATATCGAAAGATATCTTAGCTTTTGTAAAAACATTTTATTCGACCCGAAATTCTTAAAAATCCAAAATTATATTCACTATCTGTTCAAATTTGACCCGGACTGGTCCATTTAAACTGCGCGCGCATACCGAATCGATAAACATTTTTTTCCTAGAATGAGTACAACCTTTTTTATGTTCGTGTGAATTTTCATCTCTATATGTCAGTTAGTGTGTGTGTGGTTGGCAGCTGTTTGTTTACGACGCGAAAAGTTTGTCTGGCGATTTTTACCATGAACAAAAAAATTGAACAACGAGCTTGCTTAAAATTTTGTGTTTCCAATGGAATCACGACTACGGAATCGTTGAAAATGTTGCAGAAGAGTTTTGGGAAGTCTACTTTATCACGAACACAAGTATTTGAGTGGCACATTCAGTGAAGGTCGTGAAGTCATCGATAACGTGCCTCATGCGAGTCGTCCATCCACCTCTGTTAATGACGATAACATCGAAAAAGTTAAAGAAACAGTGCTTGAAAATTGTCGTGTTGGCATCAGAGAGATAGCAGAGGATCTCTTACGGATCGACTCAACGTATTTTGGTTAATGTTTTGGGTATGAAGCGTGTTAATGCTAGACTCGTACCAAAAGACCTGAATCTTTTGCAAAAACGGCGTCGAGTAGAGGTCTCAAAAGAGATGCTTGACAACATAGCTGAGGAGCCTACATTCATCAAACGCATCATTACTGGTGACGAGACGTGCACTGAAAGAAAAACTCTTGGTTGGTTCAACTATTTTTAATAGTATTGCAACGATTCATTCAAAATCGTTAAACGAACTACGGAAAATAGTTATTTTTATTATGTTAATATAGTTAATTTAACGATATAAAAGTAGTTGGTTCTGGTTGTACAAAAAATATCGCAACGTTCATGAAATCAATTGTTTTAATTGTTTCATAACCACGAAAATTAGTTGATAAATAGAAAAATTTTCATCAATTCACTCAAAACTTCAACCTTTCGAATTATCAACTGTTTTTATGGTACTTAAACTACTTCGCAATAGTTGATTTCAACAAACGTAATTCAGTGAGCAACGCCTTTGGAATTACTCTACGCAAATTAGAATGGTTTCAACATTTGGATGTTTTTCATGCTCCGAATGAAATTGTTTATCAACCACCCGTCATGGTGCATAAAAGTAATCAACCATTTTCTTATGGTTGTTTTAACTATAGCCCTAGTTAATGCAAAAACAACTAAGGAAAACTGTTGATTTTTCATACTCCTCATACTCATACTCCTATTCTATCATAGAAGTTTCATATGCTACATGGCAAAATTGTGTTCGGTTTGCTGTTCGATATAATTCATATTCATGTTATGCTGTGAAGCCTTTATATTTCCCTTCTTCTATTCACAAAATATAAGTCTTCTGTTTGCAGATCACTGTTATAAAACAGGGAGTCCCGAAAACGAATACGATTGTCCCAATGCCAGAAATTGTTTAGCAGTTTCAATTGTTTTCATAGATGCTGCAGCTTGCAGCTATGCATATGAACTGAATTTCACGTCTCACGTCCTGTTTCTATTTAAGGCTTGGATGGATTATGTTGCTATGGTTTATAGCTTATCAATGCTCCTCTAATGATACAAGCATTTAGAGAAAAATATACCAATACATCGTTACCGCCGGAACCAGTACTTTTTCGAACCACGGACGTTGTTTATCAACCACGCGTCATGGTGCATAAAAGTAATCAACTATTTTTTTATGGTTGTTTTAACCATAGCCCGTATTTGACGCAAAAACAACTAAGGAAAATGGTTGATTATACCAAGATTTTTCTTTCAGTGTGGGTTTATGAATATGACGTCAAAACTGTCCAACAATCTAGCGAATGGCGCCCCAAAAATGAGCCGAAACCGAAAAAACCACGTCAAAGTCGGTCAAAAATCAAGGTCATGCTCATCGTTTTCTTTGGTTACCGTGGTATGGTTCACCATGAATTCGTTCCACAGGATCAAAAGGTCAGTAAGGAATACTATTTGGCCGTTTTGAGGCGTCTACCTGAAGCAATTCGTCGTAAACGACCGAATTTGTGGGAAGAAGATTCATGGATTTTCCACCACGATAATGCGCCGTCACATTCAAGCATGATTGTGGCTGACTTTTTGGCCTGAAGGCAATCCCAGCCGAGGCTTATAACAAGTGAATGGAAACTTGGATTAAGCGTTGACATGCTTGTACTGGCTCAAAAGGAGCCTATTTTGAAGGCGATAATAAAGATTTGTATTAAAATACGTGAAAATGTCGTTTTTTTCTGTCAGTCCGGGTCAAATTTGATCGGATGGTACAATAAAGAAAATCTATACTTGTGACCATGAGCAGTAATCTAATGGTGGCTGCTTATTCATTCGATGGCAACATCTTTTCAAACTAAATCAGTATATATGTATATATAGGACTAGAGACATACTAAGGACATACTAAGTAAAGATTGATGTCGACGATGAAAATATACTACTTCACAATGGACAAACCTTTTCTTAACTTCTCAATTCTGACTCCTATGACCTCAATTACATGCAAATATGGACTTAATGTGGCCATGCTAAAAATTTCTAAATAATATATCAATTTGATGTCGTTGATTTGTGGAGTGGACTTTAGAATGAGTGTTCAGATTTAAAGTTGCACATTTCAATTGTTTAAATGATTGAGGAAAACCGAGTTGATATCTATATTAATTTTCAATGTGGCCAATCAGAAGAAATTGAAGAAGTCTATAATCACAAAGTCATTAGCATAGTTTTGTGCTATAAAATATTCAGTAGATGCAACCGGATGTAGTATTCCATTAAGGAAGAATACTTACTTTGTCTATTTCAACTTATTTTTGCCCATTGATGGCATTGACTTTTATCCATCGAAAATTCGCCATGTAAAAGAGAGAATTAAAAAAAAAGCTAACTGAAGCACCGTTAGGTTAGGTTAGTAAAGAGGGCTGCCGCGGGAACGCGGCTTGCATTAGGCCACCAATTTGGGCCCATTTGCCACCCTCCGCTGGCTTGTTAGAGCTGCCACGTGACCGCTTCGCCAAACTGGATCAGCTGACTCAGCGTGACGGTACTGGCCACCTCTGCTAACCCTTGAAAGTGGTAACAACCAAAAATCTTGAGGCGTTTATTATTTAGGGCCGGATAATCACAGAGTGTATGCTCGATGGTGTCCTCTTCCATCTCGCACCTCCTGCATAAATTGCTGGATGTCAGTCCCATTCTTTTCGCATGAGACGCGGTAAGGCAGTGCCCTGTGAGCAAGCCGACCGTGGCTCTCGATCGGTTTCTGCTGAGCTTGAGCAGTTCCCTGCTTTTGCTTAGATCAGGTGATGGCCATAATGTCCTGGCTACCCTACAGTCCAACCTGTTTTCCCATTCGGACTTCAGTTTGGCCCATATGGCGGCATCAAGTTTGCTTGTGGTGTCAGCGATTGACCGTGGTACAGTGATGGAGGGGCTATTGCTAGCTCCTGAACCTTTCCTCGCCAATTCATCGGCTTTTTCGTTGCCTATGACTCCACTATGCCCTGGCACCCACATAATACGGATAGGAATATGCCTTGCCTTTTCATTGAGTGCCACTCTGCAAGCGTTAACAGTTTTTGAAGAACATCTGCAAGACGCAAGAGCGAGAATGGCTGCTCTGCTGTCGACGCAAATCGTCATTGGTCTGGTTGATATTCCGCTAATGGACTCAACTGCCATGCGTATAGCATGTAATTCAGACTGAAAGACGGTAGCATGGTCCGACAGTCTACACCACAGGTTAAGGCTCGGATCCGTAGAAAACACGCCCGAGCCAACTCCTGTGTCCGTCTTTGACCCGTCCGTACAAATCCAGACGCCCCCATCGGTGGTAGCTTTCTTTTTCTTCCAGTCTGTTCTTGTGGGTATCTTGGCCTGGAAATTCCTGCCAAGATGTATTATTTTCCTCATGTGGTCCGTGTCTTCAGCAACGAGCCCAAATCTTTTGCGGCATTCTGTAAGAATACCGCTGTGGCCCCGCTGATCTTAATCGTTCCACATGCCGGAACTTTTAGCGCGTATCGCAGCTAGGCTTGCGCTTCTAAAGATGAATCGATCTAGGGGCATGAGTCCCAAAATCGTTTCCAACCCAACCGTTGGGGCGGTTCTTAAAGCGCCCGAAATACATATGCAGACTAATCTTTGCAGTCTTGTTAGCTCATTGCTATTAGTTTTGCTCTCCGCTGCCTTCCACCACACGATCGCTTCGTACACCAAAATCGGCCTCACCACACATGTGAATATGTAAAAGGCCGCCCTAGGTTTAAGACCCCAGGTATTGAAGTAGGCGGACCGGCAAGCGAAAAGTGCTGCGCGAGCCTTACCAATTCTGTGCTTCACGTTAGCCCCCCCCCCCCCCCCCCAGTTCAGTTTCCTGTCTAGTATAAGGCCCAAATATTTAACACTATCAGCAAGTTCCAATGTTATTCCGTTGAGGTTAGGCGTGGTAATATCCGGTACCCTGTGTCTCCTTGTGAAGAGTATAAGTTCGGTTTTTGTCGGGTTTGCCCTAAGACCGACTCTTCTGGCCCAGTTTTGGACCTGGTCCAGCGCCGATTGCATAAGGTCCGACAAAGTTTGTGGGAACGCACCCCTCACAAGTACCGCAATGTCATCGGCATACGCCACCACCTCAAAGCCGCTGGCCCTTAAATTCTCCAGTATCTCGTTGACTGTCAGGATCCAGAAAAGGGGAAATATAATCCCTCCTTGTGGTGTTCCGGTTCCGGCTAATCTTTCCGTTTTGGCCTCCAAAAAGGTAGCCTCAATCCACCTGCTCTTGAGCAAGTCAGATGCCCAGGTCGCCAGAGTTTTATCCACTCCATATCGAACCAAGGCATCGATGATACTCACGACAGTGACATTATTGAAGGCCCCCTCAATGTCTAAGAAGGCTGCTAGCGTGAATTCCTTTTGCCGTAAGGATTTTTCTATTGTAGCGACAACTTTGTGTAATGCCGTATCTACTGATCTGCCCGCTAGATACGCGTGCTGATCAACACAGAGTCTCGCGACATCAATCGAGCTTTTGATGTGCAGATCAACAAGCCTCTCTAGTGTTTTGAGCAGAAACGATGTTAAGCTGATTGGTCTAAAGTCCTTCACGTAATGATGATTCAACCTACCAGGTTTCGGAATGAAGACCACCCTAGCTTTCGTCCATTGCTCGGGTACTACCCCGAAGCGAAGGCATGCGGTAAAAATACGCTGCAGAATGGGAATGATGGTTTTATCTGCTTTTTGAAGCATGATGGGTAATATCTCATCAATCCCTGTTGCTTTGTAAGATCGGAATGTGCCAATAGCCCACTCGATCTTGACCTCATCAACTACTTCCTTGATCAGCCGCTCAGACGCCCGGTGGGTACCTCGAAGTACGTCAGTACGCGGTGCCGCGGAAGCTGATTCTGGAAAGTGAGTTTCCATTAGCATGTCCAGGCACTCTTTCGGGTCCTCCACCCAATCCCCGTTTTCCCTTCGCAAAAGCGTAGGTACGCCGGGGGTTACGCTTAGGACCTTCCTGATTCTGGCAGCCTCTGTACTTCCTTCAATGTTCTCACAGAATTCCCTCCATGAGTCGCGCTTGGCCCGTCTTATCTTCTTTTTGAAGAGCGACAGCTCCTGCTTGTATCGATCCCAGTCTTCAACGTTTCCGGACCGCTTTGCGTTGTTAAACGCCCTTCGTGTGCGACCTCTAGCCTCTGTTAGTTCACCATTCCACCATAAGGTAGCGTTCTTCCTAACGGGCTTTTCCGGACACACGTCTTTGAAATCTGACACTAAGATTCCTGTTAATCGATTCACCTGCTCGTTAAGTTGTCCTGGACTCGAAAGATCCAGACCGTCTAGTGCCCTGAGGTGTCTATTTGTTTTCCTAGAGTAAACTTCCCATTGTGCTGTTCTCAGGTTCCGTACCTTTTTAGGTGAGATAACAGAACAACCGATATTCCAGCATAGCCACTGATGGTCCGAGAGCGATGGCAGATTAGAAACCTGCCATCTGTGGACACTTTCCATTATGCCTGGAGTTGCCAGGGTAATATCAATCACCTCAGCCCTGTTCCTAGTGATAAATGTAGGTTTGTTACCTATGTTAAGGATGTTGAGGTTGGTTGACGTTAGAAATTCTAGCAAACACCTGCCTCTCTCGTTTATGTTGGTGCTTCCCCATATTTCATGGTGAGCATTTGCATCACAGCCGATAACAGCATCAGTTGTCATAGCCGCTTCTGCCAATCTTCTCAGTCCGGGTGTGATGGGATCCACGTCGTACGGTAGATAGACCGCCGACAGCAGGCACCGCTTCGTGCCGCTACCAGCGATCTTCCTCTCCAAACACACTGTGGTTGTATCCCCATCACAAAGCTGCGGAATCAAGATTGCTTTCACCTCTTTTTTGGCGACAATACAAGCCCTTGTCTTGTCCCTTCCTTTTAACTGGAACACACTGAGGCTGGCGCCGAATCCACAAGCCACATTCTTGTACAGCACCGTTAAGGGGACATAGCACCTTCAAATTGAAATTTTTTTTTTTTTTCAAAGGTTAGTTTTTAATTGAATAAAAAGACATATCTCAATGAAACTTTGTACACATACTTTATTTGCCTTATACCACATAAAAAAAATTGGTTAAAAATTGTTGTGGCCCGCTGTCGTCTGCTACAATTTTTTATTTTTTTGAAAAAAACACAAAAAACCTGGCGTGCACGACAACTGCCCTCAGAAATGGCTGGAAAAAAACAAAAATGGGCTTTTTATCAACATCAAAGCGGCCTTGGAATGAACTAAAAAAAAATTTGTTTGAAAAATAACAAAATGGCGGCGGTTTTCCGAATCATCTCTATTTTCTGCAGGTTTCAGCGCGCGTTGGCCAATTGTAATTCCCATAACTTGCATTATTTTCAAGATAGCCATAAATCCTTCATTGAATGTACATGCAAAGATATTTGCAGCCATATTTATGATATTTTTCCACAAAAAGTATGTTTGGGGGCCAAATTGCAAATACAAGAATTATAGCTTTCGTTATTATTCTGCGTGAAATTGCCCAAGCAGCGCTTTAATAAATCTTCTGATGATAAGTCTTCATAAATAGGCTTTAAAATTTCTTGAACCCTATCATTTAAAGGTGAAGAATGCGTGAAATTTTTTAATGCATTACCACCAGCCGCCTCCGCCTTACGCCAGTTACACCAAGTCTTTTCTCCAACAGGACAATCAGAGTATTGAGGGTTCTCTAGTCAGTTGAAATTTTGTGGTAATATGGTGCCCAAATTTCCTTGCGCATGTTTTCAACCGAATCAGAATTTCGTCGTATAGCTAGGCCATAATACAGTGCGCGAAATAATTATAACATACAAACTATCACTAGGTATTTCTAAGAAAATGAATCGTCTCACACTATTTATGATGACGCCATATCATTTTTGCAAGCGAACACAATGTAACGGCACTTTAGACTACTTGTTAATTTTTCGTTGTAGTCAGCTGGTGTTTAATTTTGTTCAGAAACCCAAATTACTAGTGCGAAATAAATATAGCGGACAGTTGTACGTGAAGTATATTTTCTAGGTGTAAAATTGATAATTCGTCTAAATTTATAAGACTAGTTAGTTCACCAAGGTATACGCAGCCTACTAATGAAGATTAGCATTTACACGTGCAGTTATTAATTCGCAATTTTTAAAATTACAGTTCGAATCAATAAAAATGCCAAAGGGGACGACATTGACTGCTGAAGAGCGGTCTAAAATTTTAGCTTACAGCTTAACAGCTGAAAAGTTGAACAGGGACAAAAGTACGGTGAATAATTTCTTGAAAAATTCCGAAAATTACGCCAAAATCAAGAGATCAGGTCGTCCGTCTCAAGTGAGCGGTCTAAAAGAGAGATAAAACGGCTGGCTGTTAATAAAAAGCTAAGTCTTTCACAAATACGGTTTCAATTGAATCTTCCCATCACTACGCGAAGGGTTCAGCAGATTCTGAAGAATAATGAAAATGTTAAATATGGAAAACGCTTGAAAATACCAAGACTTCTGCCACGTCATAAATCTGCACGTTTAGAATTTGCTGAACGGTATAAATTTTAGACAAATGAATGGGATTCTGTCTTATTTAGTGATGAAAAAAAATTCAATTTAGACGGGCCTGATGGCTGTCATGGATATTGGAGAGATGTCCGTAAAGAACGGGAAACGTGTCATAGAAGGAACTTTCAAGGAGGTTCCCTCACGGTATGGGCTGCATTCGGCTCTCGAGGAAAGTCTGAAATTTGTTTTGTTTCACATAAAATGAACTCAGCTAAGTATGTTGAACTCTTGGACGACGTGCTTATCACTTTTGCAGAGGATTTATGGAGAGACGACAGGCTGTTTCAGCAAGACAACGCACCTATACACTCTGCGACGTTCACGAAACTTTTTTTTTGAGTCCCGGAACATACCGCCATTAAAGTGGCCTGCTATAAGCCCTGATTTGAACCTCATGGAAAATCTATGGGGTATCTTATCGGAACAAGTCTATTCACAACGTCGTCAGTTTGACACCATATTAGAGCTAAAAACGGCCATTATAAAGGAATGGAATCAAATTGGAACATCTGTTCTTCAATCCCTTGTTAATTCCAGCCCCGTCGTTTATGCAAAGTGAAACAAAATAAGAGAAGCCCTATAGATTATTAAGATTTCTTTTGGTGTTAATTATTGTTTTTAATTTTTGATATAAAATACTTACAAACATTTTTATTTTATTTGTCCGTTATAATTATTTCGTTCATGAATTTGAAATATTGTATCTTCCTGGCTACAAAAAAATTAAATAGTTGAAGATATAATCCGCTGTTGCTTTGTTATCATTGCATGTAACATAAAACTAAATTTTTATTTATTGAATCAGTATCTAGCAAATAATTTTCCCGATATTCTCTTTGTCCGATATAATTATTTCGCGCACTGTATGTTGATACATTTTTCATTAATTTTGGTGTCACTTGAACTTTTTTCTTACCATTTTTAAGTCGATGTAGCGATGTAGCGAAGTGAACGAAAATCATAGAAAAAATTATCTTGGTGCGCTTCGCTATATATGCTCACAAAAATTTTTTTTTTTTTTAATTCCAATTTTATATTATTAAAATCATGTTTTCAAAGCTGCATTCTAACATATTCAATCAAAAAAATAAAATCGATTTTTAAAAATTTGAAGGTGCCATGTCCCCTTAAAAGACCACTCAGGTTGTCTAGTTGCTGTTTAAAAACCTTTCAAATGATTTTTTTTATCTTGCCAGTTAGTTTGGAATTCTTATGCAATTGTGAAAAATATAAAAATGTATAATCGTATCGCAATAATTTTGCACATACATAATATTTCGTCTCAATTCTACATTTATTTCTGTGGATGTCAATGTTTTTCATGTAGTCAGTCTATTTAAAGATCCTATTCTCCGCATCCTCAATATCTCTTATGTCAAATCTCCTCAACTTCCCTAACACAATGCTTTTAAATCACTTAAACTATTAACTTTATCGCTCAGTTCAAGTTTTCATCCATCCCATTTAATTAATTCGTAATCAATCCTCGTACAAAGGACCGATGATCCCCGGCTCAATAAACTTTTATCAAACAGAAAGGAGAAACATCTGAGGCGTCAGTCATCCCGAAACATTCAATAAAGTCATAATTATGAACTCGAGCATCAGCAGCAGAAGCAACGAGACATCATCGATGTGCTCGCTCTTAGCAAACTGATTTTCATAAATTTCCCTTTCACTTTCTCTCCGCGTCAGACTCGATAGTTCTGAAAGTGATTCTATCCATCCGTTGGAAGTGTCATGCTCCAATTACTGTCCTCACACGCTATCATAGCTGATAGAGTGCATTCGACTTTGCTCGACAAATTCGAAATGTCGCAGCAGTGAAACTTCTTCTTGTCAACGATGTCGCATCGTTCGATTCGATCCAATCAAGAAGATGTTAGTGCATGTTGAACAGAAGTTTTCTCTTGACTCTAAACATCGGTAGCTGCAGATATGCACACATGTATTTAAAATTAGTGATGCTAAATGCTTGTCTGGTTTGAGTTTCTAAAATGCATGACTGAATTGGAACATGTGGTACGATTCAGAGAAACTTCATCCGCAACAAACCACGCTTCCTCCCAAATGAATCAAAACTTTTCTCAAGTGAACTAACCCTTTTCCTTCCATGATTTATCAAAAATCAATTGCAATTTATTATCTAGAATTATAAATGAAGACAAAATAAATTGAATGAGGCTATCAGACAAACAATCTTTCCAGTCGCAAACTCAATCAGCCTAGTTGTACAGTCAATCGATCGACTATCGCTTTGCTCTGCTGAACTCTTGAACCTTTTGTATTCATTCGAACGACTGCACATCATATTCAGATTCATTCAGTATGATTTATGCATATATTGCCGGCGGAAATCGTTACCGGCCGCCGTATTCTATAGCCTGTTAATGTCTAAAGACTGAAACTTTTGTACTGCATCGTGAAAATATAAAGGCAACATGAAACAATAGCCATTCTCTTAAGTTATTATTACGCTTGATATTCATAATATTCACGATATAAACCTTCCAGATAAAAGATAGTAAGAAGCACTTTTCTAACCACATGCTTGTTTCTGTTTTCTTTTCATAGGTTATCCACAGCCCAAATATCGATGGCTGAAGGACGGTATTCCTCTTGGTGATTACAAAAGTAGTCAGTTCTATCGGATACAAAACACAAGACGAGAAGATGCCGGCAGCTATCAGTGCAGCGCCAGGAATGATGCTGGTACAATCTTTAGCGAAAAGATTGATGTAGTAGTTGCGTGTAAGTATAGTAGTATTTATTCAGTAAAATATACTAGCTAGATGTAAATTTGCATTTATTATGTAGAATAAGTCTTTTGTTCTCGATCGAGATATTTGGACGAAATTTCGGAAAGTTACTAAAGTTGATGGAACGTGCTGGTACTTGAAGAATAGCTTAGTCTATTGTTAATTTTTAATAATAGTCTTGGCTGAAACAAAAAATATCGGCTTGAAGTCAGAAACGTGAACCTGAGGTTGTTAAAAATTTACGTCTACAGACTTACCTTGAAAATAATAGTAAAATTTTAATGATCAATAGTATAGCCACGAAATAAAGATTATAATAATATAACCCAAAAAGTAAACAAAGTGTGTGAATAGAATAAATTAACAACACTACACTATTTTAGACTGCGGATTCTATCATCTTTTTTTTATATTCTCTTATACCAGCTTTCACCTTGCACGCTGATACCTGTACAGCCGTGGGCATTACCTTGGCAAAAGTTGCTTAAAATGTACCCTTTCGCTTCGCATTAGTTTTAGGTTAAACATAATTGCAAATAACTTAGCCTAACTAGAGGTCTTTTATCATAGGCATTAAATTTAGCCCCTTCTTCTCGTTGGGTGGCCTACATCATCATAAAGGCAACCAAGAATGCAATGTGTGCTTATCATGTGTAAATCGAAACTTATATTAAGTCCGATAAGTTAAAACCGTTTTAGTTCTACTTCACTCACTCGCTTAAAATATTTTCCAAAAAAAACTAACCAAGAAACTTGCGAGCTATTTGCTCATTTCTTCTCTGCTTTCACTTCCCAGCATAATTCTTTTTCGCCGCCGGTTAGTTTTTCTGCACCTATTTTTACTAATGTTCGAAGAAGAACATTAGTATTAAAATCACTTTGCCTAAAAATTCATATTTCTATATATATATATATATATATATATATATATATATATATATATATATATATATATATATATATATATATATATATATATATATATATATATATATATATCTATATATATCTATATATATTTATATATATTTATATATAAATATATATGTATATCATACTCAAAAAATTTCAGTGAACTGAATTTTTCAGGATACATTGGTGTATATGCAGAATAGTGCCAGGTCTCACAAAAAACTAATAATCTTTAACCCTTTGGCGCCGGCGGCCATTTTAGTAATATTTTTAGTCCACAAATAGTTTTTGCAAAAATTAAGTTAGCAAAGTGTTTTTCGAACGTGTTTTAAATGTGAATCTAGTGATGCATTGCAATTTTTTAACCCCATGTGTGCGCTAGGTGCCCAAAAACAGATCGGCAAAATTTGAAAATTTTTAAACTGCGATAACTTTTGGCAGAGCTATCAAATCATTATGAAACTTTCAGGACATATTGCTATTATTTAGTTGTAGAATTGTATTGTTTTTAATGAGCATGTTGACAACCCTGTAGCCAGGGCAGGCGCTGAAAGTAAAAACCTTCAAATCATCGACTCTCCTGAAAAATTATCGCTTTGTCGAAAAAAAGCAACTCATATATAAATCTAAAAAATCTAAAAAAAACAACTCATATATAAAAACGGTAACCCTTTCTCAATTTACCTCTATTTTTAGCATCAAAAACTTCTGTTCACGGGAACTCATGACCCAATTATCAAAAAGAGTTGAAATTAACAGAATATTATGGCCTTAAGTAGGATCAAGTCTGTTATAACCGATTTTGAAATTTGGGTAATTGTGGGCCAGTGGTGCCATCTTGAAAAATCAGTAAGAAAAATAACTGGTTTGGGCCCTATAAATTTTGATTCAATCACCAGATTTTGACGAAATTCACACAGTAGCTGAATCTTATTCTTATGCATTAAAATTTGAAAATTCGCTCAGGAAAATAAAGCTCTGCCCTATAGCTTCCAGTGCAGTGACGAAATCATAACGAAATTCATATGGCAAATTAAACTAATTGTAGGCAATACTCAGCAGAAATCTAATTAGAAAAACAATGATAGGGCTGCCAGCTATGGTTGGTTTTGTTTTTTTTTCGGCAAATCTTTCATAAGCGATTTTATCATAAAATTTTTAAATCGTAGTGAAAATAAACAAATATTACGATCTAGGAAAATTTGAAAACTTTTATGGGTGGCAACCCTAAATTTCTTTATATCCCTACAACTTCCAATACGAAATTTGCAGAGTAGGTGGACTTCAACGTGAGGTAAATGTGCCATATTTTTGACTTCGGTGATAGCAAAGGGTTGCCAGTACGATGCGTTTTTTTAATTCCGTATCAATAAATGCTTACATATACATTTAAAAATAAGTAAACAATGATAGCGTTTACAGCAGACGTTTAGTCCGCGGACTATACACCAAATTCCACCTAAATTATTTAGTCCACCTGCTGTAAACACTCAGTACGCGACCCAAGCGATAGGTCAGTACACGATTTCAAGCGAGCTGACCTAAAATAGGTGGTGGACTATATCGCTGTAAACACACCCGACCTAAGCCTTAATTTTTGGGCGACTATTAATAATATAGGTACGTTGAATTTAAGCTCGCAACAATCTCGTTTGACTCAAAACCATTTAAATAATCATGTTTGAGAGACAAATGAAAAGATTATTACAGTGTATGAAATAAAATTAAAATAAATGACAGCTGTCACTTATGTACAAACGAGTACTAAATTCGACCTAACCAAATTTTTAGTCAGTCAGTCAGACTAAATTCACTTAGTCCGCGCTATAGTTCAGGTCACATTTGGTCTAACCGCTGTAAACCCTAACAATGTTCAAATTTTTTAAAGTCGACATTTTTTGGATGGAAACCCCAAACACCTTTCTATCGCTGTAACTTTCGATGAAGTCATCGAAATTAAAGCTGGAGTTACAACCAATGCAACACAACATTGTTGTACAACAACCACGAGTTTGAACACATGAGAACGTATGAGAGCAGTTACAATGATGCAACATAAACAACAAAGTTTGCTCATACCTCAAACTTGGCATGGCAACAAAATTTTTGAAAATATTCAATTCCACCCGTTCCTATGAACCTCCGGGAAATGGAAAATGTCATATGGAAATGGAAATCAGAATTTGTTTTTTTTTGTCTCAATTTTGCTTTGCAATATACTCTGCAGCTTTTAAAGGATAAAATACTCACTGATATCACTTTCCGATACTTTCAAAAATCCATATTATTAAACAACAATTTCGTTAATATAGCCAGTGACAGATGACAGTAAACTTTGTGTTGCATTGATTGTAACTCTAGAGTAAATTGGCTTAGGGTCTATTATTACTTGGGTGTGCTTTAGTAGCTAGGGGTAAAATACACACTCAAAATCTGCACAAATCTTTTACTGCTCTTCGAACATTAGTGTTTCTAGTGGTTCTGACGCGCTAGGGTTTTTTTGTCTATTTTTGCACCAACCCAATGAAAATTCAATCCCTGATGCGCAATCTTGACGCAAACACTGGCTACGATACTGATGGTATCCCTAATCTTTCTGTCAGGTCTACCTAAGTTATTCAAAAGGAAGGTTTTTTGAAAATCTTCTTGCTACAATTGTGGCTTTATTTTTTTCAATTGCTGGCGGCTTGTACAATTTATTCAACGGTTCTTTGCTGTCTAGGATCTTGTTAATTCAGTCTCACATCCAATTTAGTAGCTTAATGTTTGCTGTCGTCAGATAGTTTTCAGAAACATTCCTGGCCCATTTCTTTATTTGAAAGCGCAAAACATTTCTGGATGAATACTTTCTGTGCTCAAAGTATGGATTAGCTGCGATAGGTTCAGCACATGTGAAAAAATCTTATAGTTAAACATTTCAAAAATAAAGTCCCAAAATTTGAAGTCAATCAGAGCAAAACTCTCGAAGCTATGGAATACTTAGTTCCATCTCCTCTATGATTGTTGCTCCAACAGCTCGGAGTAAAGTAGTCATTTTCTAAAAAAAAAAACTTTTTGAAAGTCCGTGTTCACTGCCATTTAAAAACCACATTACCGATTCATTTCAAACTTGGCACACACTTTCTAAATGAAAAATTTTTTAGAATTTTTTTTACATTAAGGGGATAAACAAAAAATTGAATTCGAGAACGTTGAGGGAAGGATTTGATGATACTTTGACGAAATTTTAATGTTGTTTGATTTCCGATAATTTTCAGCTAAGATACAATGAAACACCGCAAATCATCTTTTCCCAAAGAGGTTCTTGAAAAACCTTTGTCGCCGGTTTGTTTGTCGATATTTTCACATAAAAAATACTACACAATGTTATTAAAATAATAGTTAATAATGTACTGGAGGTTTAAATAAATTTGCTTTATCCATATTTCTACAAAAAAAATCGTAAAAAAAATGTTTTTCGGATGCTGAAACCCTTACCCTTATCCTTAACCAATGATCAACTTAAAAACCTACATGACTTCGCATTAATTTCATTAAAAAAAACATCCAACATACATACATTTGTTTTAAAATCAGTTCCGCAAAAACCTAACCTCGAAATACATTCGTGTCTGTAAAATGCCTTTCGTTCTGTAAACTGAAATTGAACACCATCCAATTGTTTTGCACAATTGATTTTATCATTATCTCTGTCGTTATCAATATCTCATTATCCTTACACCCGTACGCTACCACATCTCACTGGTGTACTCGCACAAAAAGCCTGAAGCACAATGAAAAAAATTCATTTGAAAGTTCATTCTTTGTCAATATTAATTAAAAAATTCTTCGGATCGTAAATCATAGAACCAAATGATTCATTGTCTGCGTATTCAAATATGACCCGAGAAAATGTGAAATATTCGCACTGATTACATTCAATTTATTGAAATAATCGCTATTTAAGTTCTTTACTATTGTGCGATCAAAGTTCAAGGCACAATTGTAGTTGAAAGTGTGCAGTTATCAAGAACAAGCAAGTAGATGATGATGATGCATTTTTTGAATGTTATTTAATTCACTCAAATTGAATGACGAATAAGAGTTGAATTTATGATTTATCGTTTTTTTTTGTACATACATATGAGTAGACGCAGAGACCGTCTGAAAGGATACTTCAATTAAACTTGAATTTTTTGTTTACTTCGATCTTTTGATAACTGAACTCAAAAAATAAATAGCATATTTCTTACAATTTTTCATATTATGATATCCCATAGTAATCCGATTTATTTTCTTTTATTCTTGCCATCCGCCTGCAGACATGGGAGTATTCGAGGACTTGACCGAACGTCGACTATCCGTTCAATCTGGTCATCCAGCCATATTTAATCTGCCGCCCATCGAATCGGTTCCGGCACCGTCTGTTGTCTGGCAAACGGAAGAAGGACCTCTCAATTATGACATTAAGTACGCTTTCACAAAACGAAATGAACTAATCATCCTGAGTGCAGACGAGGCCGATCGAAAAGCATATCGAGCACGAGCCATAAACACCCAACTGGGCAAGGAAGAGAATAGTGCTTTCATTCACTTAAACGTCACTGGCGATCCTTATACGGAAATCGCACCGGAAATTATCGTTCATCCGGAAGATATGAAAATCAAACGAGGCGAATCAATAGCCGAACTACAATGCATCGCAAACGCCCGGTCACTGTACGAAGTTGAGACGCTCTGGATGAAGGACGGAATCTTAATCGAAAATTCAGGAGTCGCTCATACGCTGAATGACCAATGGAATCGTACGTTAGCTTTGCTATCGGTCAATTTAACACACTCGGGCGAGTACACGTGTCAGGTGCGATTGCGAAGCGGTGGATATGCAACGGTGACATCCAGTGCCGTCGTCACGGTACAGGAAACACCGTATTTCTTCACACCGCTCCGCACCGAAACATTAGGCGAGTATGGATCGCCGTTGGAACTTCACTGTGACGTCATGGGAGAACCACTACCGACAGTAACGTGGTATCGAGATGCTGAGCCATTGGATCTAACTACGGACAGGTAAGAGATGCAACACTTTAGATACACGTCCATGCATATGTAAATGGGTTAGCATTTTTTTTTCCAAATGAATTCTGTGCAAGTGACTTGACTCGAATAAGTGACATTTCATTCTGATTCCGATTTTCAGATATGTTGTCAAGGAAGATAACACTTTAATTATAAAAAAGCTCACAATGGACGATTCCGCGATGTTTCAGTGCTTAGCAACGAATGAAGCCGGAGAGAAGTCAATGTACACGTGGTTGAAAGTGAAAAGTAAGTGATTGTCTTTTATATACATATGTATTTATATGGAAAGGAAATCAAATAGATCATTTACGGTGTCTGTGATTGAAAGTAATAAAAGTTTTAGATTAATAATTATAATTTGTAAACAGCATTCACTTTATCAATTAGTAGGTGAACTATTCAATTTAGTTTAGTTTCTAATTATAGCTAACTAAGTTTAAAAAACTATAAATTTTAGTTTGAAAATACTATAATTTTGTAGTTTCAATAGGTTATAAATACAAATAGGTTGATAAATACAAATAAATTTAAGGATCATATATTAGTTAGAGACAGTTATTTATTAGTATCTGTATGCACAACTTGGTAAAATTTCATGCATAACTCCAATTTTTTGCATAATTGCTAAATTTTTATTTAGGTGGCATTATAATAACCGATGACCTTACCACGGCGACGAGACATTAAACATTACAATACAAATAATCAGAAATATCTGCTTCAGTTAGTTGCAAATGTAAACTGGATATAAATTAGCTGGATGCAAATTTATCTAAGTTTTTGTTTTTGAACACATATGAAGAAGAGTTCTTCAAATGTATTTGCAAATGGCAACTAATTAAATACCGTTTTTCTCTCAGAATTTTGAGTTCTCATAAATGACAAAGAAATAAATGAATTGGTTACGTGGAGATCAATCGAGTCAGTTAACGCTGGAAATAACTGATTCTGCTTGAAATCTATAGTCTCTAACGCCGAAAATCTGAGTATATTGCAAAGGAAGTCGACACAAAATGCAGTGGTTTCAACTCATAATTTTAACCTAACTCAAAAAAAATAGTATTTCCTAGTAAACTTATGGAAGCCATCATAAATCCAGTGAATTATAGAAATGAAAATGTGAATACAAAAATTACAGGTCTATCACATACCTTATATAAATAAATAATTTACAATAATTTTAACAATATTAGCTGTAATAGTACTCTTTTGCCCCGCTTTCACCTTAATTCCACCAGTTGCACTTAGATGCTGTTGAAAAATATGCTTAGAAAAAAAAACTAATTGTTTTAATGTGAACCAATTTTTTTTTTCTAGTTTACAAAAAATACTTTAATTTAAAAGCCAAGTTTTCATTTAGAAGCTAAATATACAGAATTCATGCTTGAGAAAGTAAACTTAAAAAAACACAAAATATTCGGAAAGTGATGTAATTAATATTTCATTTTAAATATTGTTCCTTGCCATTACATGTTAAATATAATATCGTTCAAATGTCGTCCCCGGGATTTCTTACAGGACTCAATCCTTTTGGAGTAATTTTCAATGACTCTCTGGCACATTTCGGGCAATATCTCGGCCATGACTTCATGAATATTGGTTTTCAGTTTGTCTAGAGTTTGGGGATTGTTCGCATTAACACGATCTTTCGCGTACTCCCACAAAAAGAAATCCAGAGGCGTTTAATTGCAGGCCAATTCACATCAGCCAATCGCAAAATTACATGTCCTGGCAATTCCTCTTGCAAAAGAGCTTGACTTGCCTGTGTTTCGTGACTTGCTGCCCCATCCTCCTGGAACCACATATCGTCAAGATCATAATCTTCGAGATCCGTCCAAAAATAATCGGTTAATATGCGGCCATAGAACTCAGAATTGACGATAATGGCTCAATAAAATACGGCCCAATCACTCCACCACACCATAATGCACACCACACAGTGACTTTTTCCGGATGTAATGGCCTCTCTACGATCACTTGTCTTTTTTTGAGCCCTATATTCTACAGTTCTGCTTATTAACGTATCCACAAAGCGAGAAATGGGCCTCATCACTGAAAAAAAAAATTTCCGAAAAATTAGCATCAACAGCTTGTTATTCCAACACCCAATTCACGATCAAACACGATCCATATTCCAAAATGGCAAACCTCCTACTAAATAAATGATTGGTTGTGTGATTGACGTGTATCTTTGGCAGATGTCGATATGCAGGGTTTTACTTTCTCAAGCACGAAATGGGTAACTCAGTATCTATCTTACGGGCTGTGAAGTTTGTGCAGAATAAATTTAGAGCTTTGTATAAAACCAACAATTAGCAAAATATTTAAGAAAAATTGATTTTCGTGACCTTTGACTTATAATAGTTGTTTTTATGCACATGTTTTCGTAATGAACAGCTTTTTGTTCCAATACCCAATTCAAATGGCAACTAAACATAAAATGGCAAACCTTCAACTAAATAAAGGACAGCGTGGTTGACGTGTATCCTTGGCAGATGTCGATATGCAGGGTTTTACTTTCTCAAGCACGAAATAGATAACCTGGTATTTCAATTTCTACACAGATATCGATATTTCGAGGGTAATCTGCCCTCTTCTTCAGTGTCTATCGGTCACCTCTTTGGTCACCTCAACGTTGTCCCATGTAATGTTATGCTCCTCCTCCAGGATGTGTTTCGTACTAACGTTGTGTTCCTTTTCATCGCTAAGGTCACCAGCTAACCGTTTCGTTTTACCAATGCATACTTTGTCGCATTCTGGATAAGTATTTCTGTATATTCCACATTTTTCCTTTTAATCTGTTTCGCCCTTTACGTGACATAATTTAGCACTTAATTTTTTAGCCCTACTGATGAAAAGTGCTTTTATATCGAAGCGTTCAAGAACTTCCCAAACTATTTTGAAAATTTTCGAAAAAGCTATTGCACTGACGAAATAGTTATTACTCTTACGGCCGTTTTTTTTATTTGCCTGTGTTAAATGCGTCATTAACAGATCACGCTGTATTTTGCACTTCTTCTTTTTGATAAGAATTCCCATCGTTTTCTCGTGAAGTCCATTTTTCTCGCGGTATTTTGAATGTATTTAACTTCTGAGCTAAAACATTCCCGATCCATGGGCACTGTTAATAACTGGTGACTCATTGAGTTATAGGGCGCCATTTTGTGAGAATGCCAATGATCAAACGTGGATAGTGTTGTTCTTTGGGTGTGTATGGGCTTAGACATACCCAAAGAACATATATTGAACCCAAGAAGACCTTATTTCCTTATGATAATCAAAGCCAAAAAGGGTATTTTCTCATTATTTTCGACTTCCATTGACAATTGGATATCCTAATGTGCTTGGTTCAGCTTCTCCAAAGTTTCTGCCAAAGCATGTTTTTTGCGATAGCCAGGCTGTCGTCTATATATCTCATCCATACACGGGGAAGCGAACTTTCTTCGTGAAGTTTCTTTTCCAGTCTGTCCATAAATGCGAAATCCTTTATCCCTACTTATGAGTGAAGTGGTGATAAAGGATTTCCTGGCGACACATTTAATAGTTTTAAAGTACTTTCCTCTGAAAGTAAAGTAGATTTCATTGATGCAAACCGAAGCAAGTTTCAAATAGTCTTTAAACCTCTTTCTCCCCTCCGGTGAAGTATACTTCTCCAAAAGCCAGTTCTCAAGGAACGCGAGTGCTAGTTTTACCGACATGGGAACAGAGCCTTGGCATAAAATGGTACAAATGTCATCAAAATGATACATCTCCCTCTATTGATGCCACTCGTCCAAGTCATCGATCACATCATCTCGATTTTGAACCGTTCTATCATTAATCTTCTCTAAGGCTTCCCTAAATTGGTCTATAATCTATTTTGCGATTCTCTTTGTTGGAGCGTTTGTGGCGGTGACAATTTCCCTTGTATATCTTCGGAAGGCACCTAATTCTGTGTAACTCCGGGTTTGAGACCCGTAGCTTGTTGACCTATTCAATGGTCCCTTTGTGCTCTTTTGAGATTCTTTCCATTCGTTTGATAGAGTTTGACTAAGGATCTTTCTTTAGCTCATCGTAATTTCCGTGATTAAGCTTTTCCATAACTAATCGGTCATATACATCCTTGTCCATTATGACCACGGCGTTTCCTTTATCTGCTTTGGTATAAAAGACCGGTTTGGTAGCCAACTCTTTTGGCACTCGTTGTGCCTTACCAGCGTTCTCCCTCTTATTGCTTTCCTTCCTGATGAGTTTAGCTACATTGCCTCTAATCTGTGCTTTCTCTTCTTCGGCGAAGTTTTTTTACCGCTGCTTCAATGTCTACTACCAAGTTTTCTGTTGGAAATGTTGTTTCCTTGTCAGTAAAATTCAGACCTTGGTTAAGCAGCTCCAATTGCTTCACCATATAGTTGGGGATAGTCTCTAAGGCATTCTTTTAACTAGTCAATTAGTCTCCCGGCGAATATGAAAGATGTATAAGCAAAATAGATCGAAAGTAAGAAATTCACGAAACAAAAGGATGGTTGAATTTTGAACACCTACGAAAAGTTTGTGGCTACCCACGTCGATGTACAAGGACAATTTAGTTCCTTCCAACTATGCAGAACACTTTCAGAAAGGTGTTTTTCCGTTCAGCGGCTTATTTAATATGGTAGATATTCAAACGCCTCAACTGCTTACCGCTAATGAAATCAATTTAGCCAAAAAGCCTATTACAAAAACCATAAACAATTTTGACATCTAAAAGGCCCTGGACTTAACTTACTTCCTCCAAGCTTGATTTTGAACTGTGCCGAATCAATTATTTCACCCCTCCATATAATTTTCAACAAATCACTTTGATGCATTACAGTTTCCTTTACATATCCCACCGATTTTCAAAAAGGGGACAAAAACTTTGTTGAAAATTTTGTAGGCATCGCCGTATTGTGGGCTATAAGGCTTGAACACTTAAATTTTGTCCAAGGTTTTTTCGCTCTTAACATAATTTGGCGGAACGCATATAATTGACATTTGTCTAAATCTAAACGTCATTATTTGGCTTTTGCGACGCCGTGTTCTTCGAAAGTTTAAACATTTATACGGTAAAAATGAATGAAAACGAAAATGCGCGGAGTATAATTTTGAAACTTTTCACGGAAAGTCCGAAGAGAACAGTGAAGTCAATTCTGGAAAGAACGAAAAGTATCGGAAAGCACTGTAGAACGAGAAATTGAAAAATTTAAAGTGTAGGGGTCCATTAAAGAAAAACAGAAAAGTGGGTCCGTTGACAATGAATTGGAGTGCAGTATATTGCAGGCAATTTATACGAAACGGTCGTCATCAACTCGAGATATAACAAAACAGAGTAGAATGTCGATTGTCGATTGTGACAGTGCAACATTAAAAAAAAAACAAGTAAAGGCGTTTTGACATACAAGAATCAAAAAATTCCAAAAAGAGAAACATTTTTACAAAGAAAAACTGAAGAACAAAATCTGCCTTATTTCCGACGATAAAACTACCTCAAATTCGAATTCAATAAGCTTCTAAATCCTCCATTGCTGCCAGGGAAAAACCTTCCACAAAAAGAAAGATCAATTCTGTTCGAAAAGTTTGGCGCAAAAGCACTTATTTAGTAGGCCATTTGCGAATGCAGTAAAAAGGGCACCCCATTTTTCACAACAGTTACGATCAGCACGGAAGTCTACATCAAGGAATGTCTTCAGAAACGTTTACTACCGTTCGTAAAAAAAACCATAACGTACCTTTAATATCTTGGCCTCATTTAACTCCTACTCATAACGCGAAAAAATACGATGATTTTAGAAACATCGTGTGAATTTTGTGGAAAAAGTGTTAAACCCGCTAAATGAACAACCAAAAACAGAGGAAAAGATCAAATAAAAAGTCTGATGGAAGGATTCCGAGGAAAGATCAAGAGCTGGGGATCGCGAAAACTTTAAAAAAAATCTTATTTTATAAACAAATGTAGAATCGAACATGCAAATAATAAAAAAATAATACAGTTAAATATATTATTGAATTTGAGAGAGTTAAATTTTTCTTTGGACAGAAGTTAAGTAATCAAGCCTTACCTAATCTGTTTGAAGAAATAGTCTGCGATAAACTGACAACGAAAAGCCTGATAGCCTCTTAAATGAACAACAACTTGAATTCCAGGCTACCTATCACCTTTGTTGATTACTTAGAATGTTTTTTGTAACATGGAGAAAGGGCGTCAGGGTGGCCCAACAGCTTCTTCCCTTTTTTTTTGGAAATTTAATTCTTGCTAGACCCTCGCAATTAATTGTCATCTGATCTTCGACAAAGTATGTCGAAATACACTGGCTTGAGGCCAAGTCCAAGCCTGTTCGATTGCGTTAAGGTCAGCAGAGTAGACCAATGTTCTCGAACAGGTGAAAAATCGATAGTGTCAGTGTTGCCTTTGCCGTATTCACTCGTCCTCCGTCCAGCATTAAATTGAGCACATTTTTGTCTGGGAACTGTCTTCTAAAGCCCGAAGTTCCAATTTTCCACGTTAACTGATTCCTCCTGAAAACATTTCGGCGTTTGCACTAGTTCAATAGTGCTAGGACCACTTTTTTGACGCTCATGTTTCGGCTATTCGTCATTGGGGGTAACTTCTTTAAACCTCTCTTTTAGGGCTTACGAATAGATCCCGCACTGGTGTACCAGAAGGCAATCCAATGCTGATGTCATCCATACATATCACTTTGGGTCCACTTTCAATCACAAACCACTAATTAAAACAATTAGTTGTCCTTGATGTAGACGCACTTTAGTACTAGTTTGGAAAAGAGTAACCACCCTGTGCTTGTGTGAAACTTTTTCGTACGTAAAATGTATCAGCCTGATTTATGTTAACACCATACGCTAAAATACGAAGTTTTTCATCTTCATTCTGACATATCGGGCAAGTTACATGTTCTTTCATTATTTCTCTAGCATGGAGGTTGAATTTCCACTAATATTCCTCGTACACTACAAATAATTGTCCATTCACTGATCGAACATCTCTTAGACTTCTCTAATATCCATTTTGTTTCGATCATTTTTCAAATGGTGTTTCTCCTAATGTCACTACTTTGTTCGAAAGATTCCAGTAAATAAATTTATTTGCTGTTTTTCGGGGCTATTTAGGTAGCTCATTCATTTTGCTAACAATGGGGAATCCATTGTGCTTTCTGCGGCCAATGCTATTGGATCGAATACTTAGAAAGGAAGACCAATCTTTCAGAAACAAGCTATCTCGAGAGAACCAAAGAGTATATATAGAGTGTCCGAAAATTTACGCAAGATATGAATTAAATAGAAAACTCGGATTTTTTTTCAATTGTATGTCTTTTTTATTGAAACATAATGTACATAGTATAGGATTATGTATGGAACAGCATATCGAGCAAATGTCCTCCACAGCTTTGCTGGAACATACGCACACTTTGTCGAAATTTTCCATGATCATTTTGCATAAATGTGGCCTTCAATGCACGGGTGGATGTAGGCTTGTTGACATTGACCTTTGACTTCAAATAACCCCATAGGAAGATATCTAAAAGTGTTGAATCACATGATCTAGGAGGCCAATTCTGATCACCAAAAAAGAGAGAGAGCACGACCAGGAAATGTCTCATGCAGTAATTGGATCGTTTCACAGGCTTTATGGCATGTTGCACCGTCTTGTTGAAACCACTTGCCGTCCACATCAATATCATCCAATTTAGGCAGAAAGTACTCGGTTATCATGTCGCGATATCGAGCACCAGTAACAGTAACTGCTTGACCAGCTTCATTTTCGAAAGAGTATGGTCCAATGACGCCTCCAGCTCAAAATCCGCACCAAACAGTGACACGTTGTGGATGCATTTGTTTTTCGATGAGCACATGTAGGTTCTCTGAGCCCCAAATGCGATAATTTTGTCGATTAACGAAGCCATCAAGGTGAAAATGAGCTTCATCGTTTAGGATGATTTTGCTCGAAAAATCCGCATTTACTTGTTGTTTTTTTGAAACATTGTTCAACAATGGAAATGCGTTGTTCTTTCGTGTTGCGCTCCATTTCTACTAACCCTAAACTGTCAGCTTCCAAACTGTTTTTTGTTTTTTTTTTTTTTTTGGTTGCCAACACTTTACCGGACAAATACGGCAAATTCAAATCTTGCGTGAGTTATGGGACACCCTATATAACTTGAAAGTATAACTCCAAAATAAACCAATGCAAAACGTTGTGAAGTGCGGCTCAGTTACACAAAAAAAGACCGGCAAAGGAGATAATAGATAGATCTAATTCTGATCTTCAATACAAATAGTAGCTACATATTTACAAGAGCCCATTTTTAAATTTATCCTTTAGAGATTAATAAGAATGGATGAAAAGAAAGTGCTAGATTAAATCTTCTCGATTTTATGGATAGATATTTAACATTTTATGCAAATTTAAATGTATTCTTCTTATTTTTGAAAGAAGGTCGTTTCCAAGATAGTTCCATGTATGGGAAGCTGTTAACAATATAATTACATCAAAACGCTTAATATATTTTAAGTAGAATGAATATGAACCGTGAATCACTGTTTTACGAATGAGAATTAGTGTTTAATCATTGTAACAAAATAATAAATGTAATGCAATTTAAGAAAAAAAATAGCCTACGAAAGTGAACAAAAATAAATACTATTCCAGACACCGTAAATAGCCAAACTAAATACAAAATTTTTTCATCACATTATTATCATTTGAAAATCTGTTTAAGCTAATTTTCTCATTATATACTTCTAATCAATCAATCCCATCTTCATGTGTACGTGTCGCATAAATGTCTTCAAATTACTATAATGAATTGTATTTGTCATCTATAAAGATCGTACAAAACTAGAAAATAATACTACTACTACTAGACGCCTAAAAACTGCCTCATGCTCGTACTATGCAACTAACAAACAATGTAAATTGCTAAATCGTATTAAGCGTCTGGCACAGCCTAGAATACTAAGAGTAAGAGCATCTTCAGGATCAGGTAGACGGAAAAATAAGGATTTTCGTTATGACACAGGCAGTAAGAGTTTAATTAAGAAGAAAGGTTTGGACCAATTGTAGTGCTAACATTCTAACAACTTGAATTGTTTCAATTTTTCTATGCTTTTTATATAATCTAACATACTCACATAGTCAAAGCAAATGCACTTGCACACAATTTATATGCACGGTTAGAATGAAAAATTAATTTAATTAATTGAGAATTCAGATTATTTTTAGTATTTATACTTGCTATTTTTTTATATTAAAGCATATTATTGAATGCTATATAACTTCTATTTATTTAATAGCCGAAAGAAAGCTTTATCCAGTCACAACTCATGTATATTTATATAAGATAAGTGTGCAGTTTGCAAAACAAACATTAAAAAACGCAAAAAAAATGCATGTCATCTCACTACTCACCGAGTCAATTAAATAGTACAAGAACTAATTCCTGTAAATTATCGAAACCTAAAAATCAAAACTTTATCCATACTATGACAACTTACCGTAAAATTAGATAAAAATCCACAAGTTCTACGGAAACAAACTTGTTTCTGACAACCTTTTTCAAACCATTCCCGTACAAATGATTTAAATAACAATAACATCTACGTTTTCAATGAACTGCGAAGAATTTTATCGACTACACTAACTTCTGTAACACAAAATCGCTCCGAATTCGTGTACTTTTATCTTGAACGAAAACTTTTTGAAAGCACTTATCAAAGAACTAGCGAAAAAGAAAATGATGGAAATGCAAGCATTGGTAAATTGTGAATTTTTCATTCTTGTGATACAATCGAAATATGATAAACGCGATTTTATCGCACTTGGTATCTTTGAATTTGGCAAAGAATGACTACTACGAGTATCATGTTCATTTCAATATGATAAGCATATATTGTCGGATTTTTTGCTATTACTAAGCAGTTCAATAGTTTTGAGAAGTGTAAATAAAACTGCAAATTTATTTTTCTTTTTCAATTTATTCGCCTACTAATTGAATATATTTTCGGAATCTTTTAACTAGTTTATGTCATGAATCAAGGAAATAAGATTACGACAATAGGTTTTCGCTGTTCGGCGCTGCATCTTATTTCGTCACGTACCGGAGACCGGCGAATCAGGGGAAAATAGTCTGAATTGAAAAATAGTCTTGTGCAAATTTCAAAACCTCCAAGTTTCTAGAAAATTCTTATTTTATTTAGATTATTCACAAATACAAAACTTATCTTGTTCCAACGAAGTTTTTCAGACAAAGAGAACGAACATCCGTTAGTTTTGCTATTTATACGATGTTTCCGAATATTTACCGTTTTAAGCAACATTTTATCAATTACAATCCAAATTTTAACATATTAACAAACTTCAAGTTTTCAATCCAAATTGTAACATTTTAACAAACTTCAAGTTTTACTTTGTGAACTAATACTATAAATTAATTTACAATTGCTGACTAGTAAGAGTAAAAGAGATAACAAGAGTTGTCGAGAACATCAGGCGAATCGACAATTTGACAAGTCTCCATTGTGTACAATCGGTGACAGCGACGTTGACAGCAGGTAAGTCAATTTGTTTATTTTAAATTTATTTCGCTAATCAATTTCCTTTTAGGTTTTAATTCGAACACACTCCCCCCGCTGGTCTGTCCAGATCAGAACTGCATTCACTCGTTACCCATTGTTTGTAGGATCCAGTGACAGTACGCAACTTGGTAAGCTGGGAGGCTGATGGGAGCTAGGATCAGGAGAGGACGTGCCTAGATATAAGGATTGAAAGGGGGGGGGCTCTGACGATACGTACAACACATTAAGATGAATATTTTTTAAGTACTATTATTTCCGATTCACGGTTATTCAGTGACCGATTTTATTTACAATTTGTCTTTAATAGTTTAAAAATTCGTTAAATCGACGTTAAGAAATTAATTTAAAAGTCTCTAAAATACAATGTTGTTTAGTAAAGTCTTCTTCGAGTTTCCATTTACGAATATGTGCAAGTACGAATTAAGTTTAATATCAAATGTTCATTGAAATGCTCGTTGAAATATGCATTCTGAATTCGTTCAAGAGTTTTGTTTAGATATTGGCAACAGTGCAATTTTTGAGATTGGACGTTTATATAATTTCCCGTTAGAAAGTATTGTCACTACTCTGACCAAGGAGTCCTTTCCCGGATGCAATTCTACTATTCTAGCCAACGGCCATTTATAGGACGATAAATTTTCACCTTTAACTAAACATATATCACCAACGCAAGGTTCAACTTCTTTAGCAAGCCATTTTGGACGAGCCTGCAGACGCGATAGATATTCATCTTTCCATCGTTTCCAAAAAGTTTGGATCATTCGCTGCGTGTATTTCCATCTATTAATATAATCAATTTTTTCGTTTAACAAATCATGTTCTGGTGGCATCAATAAGGGACCACCGATAAGAAAATGTGCCGGAGTGAGAACTTCGACATCCATAGCATCATCTGACAGGGGACACAAAGGTCGAGAATTCAAGCAAGCTTCTATTCTGACTAATACTGTCGACATTTCTTCAAATGTAAGTGCGGCTTCTCCGACAACTCGACGTAAGTGTGCCTTGATCGACTTTACCCCTGCTTCCCATAACCCCCCGAAATGAGGAGAAGCTGGGGGATTGAAATGCCATGTAATATTATCATGAGCGACTAATTCTGCAGCATGCTTGTTATTTTTCTCTATTATCTTACGTAATTCAATATTTGCCCCTACAAAATTGGTTCCGCAGTCACTATAAACGTGACTGCAGAGTCCTCTTCTTCCTGTAAAACGCCGGAAGGCAGCCAAAAAGGCTGACGTAGTGAGATCACTAACAAACTCGATATGAATGGCTTTAACAGCAAGGCAGATAAAAATGGCGATGTAACCTTTAAACCTTTTACCACCTCGACCCCGACGGTCACGGTATTCAATAGGGCCGCAATAATCCACACCGGTGTGCGTGAAAGGCCTAGATATATTAACTCGGGGAGAAGGTAAGTTGCCCATCAACTGTCTCAATAAAACTGGCTTTGCTCGAATACATCTTATACATTTATGCAGTTCCCTTTTAATGCTGGTGCGAGCATCTAAAATCCAATAACGTCTCCTAGACGTATTTAATACCAATTGGGTTTGACCGTGGAGTGTAGTAAGATGAATTTCCCTTATCAAAAGTTCGACAAATTTTCCATTTTTAGGTAAAATGATAGGAAATTTCGCATCATAAGCTAAATTGGCGTTTGTAAGACGTCCTCCAACTCGCAATATATGCTTGTCGTCTAAGAATGGATTCAATTTTATTAATTTGCTATCCTTGCTCACCTGCTCACCCTTCTTTAACCTTCCTATTTCTAACTTAAATTCTGTTTGTTGTACATATTTGATCCAAAACTCCATTGATCGACTAAGTTCCATTGTAGTTAAGAAATCTTGACCTTGATATCGTTTCGATGTATGGTCGAAAAAACGAAAACAGTATGCAGTCACGCGTATTAAACGATTCAAGGTCGAAAACTTATTCAATAGGTCATTCAATTCAATATTGACAATATTAATTACACTTATTAATGTTGTTTTTCTAAGTTCTAAGTTAACATCAGGAACACTAGCTATTTTAGGCCAAAGATCTGTTGTCTGCACTAGCCAGGCAGGACCATTCCACCATAAACGATTATTTAATATATCCTCACACTCTATGCCTCGAGATGCTAAGTCGGCCGGATTCTGTTTTGAAGGAACATACTGCCATGTAGTATTTCCGACAGATTCGAAAATGACCGTAGTTCGATTTGCGACGAACGTTGTCCAGCGGGTTGGATGTCCACGCAACCACGCTAAAACAATTTCAGAGTCCGCCCAAAGCCAGATTTTAACGTTTGGCAAGATGATTGTCGTTTTCACTTTTGCCATCAACTTCGATAATAAAACGGCTGCACACAGTTCTAACCGTGGGATCGATACCGGACGAATAGGAGCAACCTTAGTTTTTGAGACTATGAGATGTGAACATGTACTATTACCATTTCTACAAACTAGGTATATTGCCGCAGCATACGCTTTAGTTGACGCATCACTGAAGCCGTGCAATTCAAATTTACATTCTTTTGTGTAATTTATCCAGCGAGGTATTCGCAAATTTTCAATTATAGACAATTTATTTTTAAATTTTGTCCACATTTCGTGAATATTTTTCGGCAAAGGTTCATCCCAACCTAATCCCTGTAGCCATAAAGACTGTATGATAATCTTTGCGGTTATTATTATGGGAGCCAGCCATCCAAGTGGATCAAACAACCTGGCTATGTCTGAGAGCAATTGCCGCTTAGAATGCACATCTTTATTCCCATTCATTTTTATTCGATAACTAAATTGATCCGACAAAGGATGCCACATAATTCCTAACGATTTATAATTCAAATCTAAGTTTAAATCAAGTGACGTTTGCATCTCAATATCTTCTTGTGATATTCCTTCAAGTATTCTCACATCATTGCTTACCCATTTTCGAAGTGGGAATCCGCCAGCAGCTAATAAATCATGCATCTCCTTCCTTTTGTCTATAGTTTCCTGTAAACTTTGTCCACCGGAGAGCAAGTCATCAACATAAAATTCATGGTTTATAGAATGAGACGCATTAGAATAATTTTGACGTTCATCTTCAGCTAATTGTTTTAAGGTTCGAATTGCTAAAAAGGGCGCACAAGTCACTCCAAAGGTAACTGTAGTAAGCATGTACTCTTGAATGTCATCCTCCTTATTGAATCTCCATAAGATTCTTTGATATTGAGCGTCTTCATGGTGTATCTTTATTTGCCGATACATCTTCGCGATGTCAGCCATGAAAACAAACCGATAACGTCGCCAATTCATTAAGACTGCTAACAAGTCATTTTGTATGGCCGGTCCTGTTAGCAGTACATCATTAAGTGAAACTCCTGAATTTGTTTTTCTTGACGCATCAAACACTATTCTGCAACTGGTTGTGCTGCTCTCTTTAAAGACTGGATGATGCGGCAGATAGTGAGCTAAACACTCAATTTTACCATTCCTTATAATATGCTCTTGCATAATGTCGACAGGATGCATGTGTCCGAGATCTAAATATTCTTTCATGCATTGACTGTATTTTGCCTTTAATTGCTTGTCCCTTTCAAGGCGTTTTTCTAGTGATAAAAAGCTTGAAAGAGCAATGGCTTTCGAGCTACCCAATGAATTTTTCAATTCTTTACTCTTAAATGGTAACCGCACTGTATATCTTCCTGACTCATCTCGCCGAACATTTTTCGTATATAGCGATTCACACAATTCGTCATCTTGAGATTGGACCACCTGTGGTATAACTTCCTCTAGTTCCCAGAATTTCCGCAACTGTGCGTTGAGTTCCAAATCTTCGCTAATTTCAACCTTGAAGCTTTGTACAGTGTTGCGCGTGTACCCTTCATCCACTTGCCCAAATATAACCCAACCTAACTGAGTGTCCTGAGCTATTGGTCCAGCCGCTAATTGTTTGAACCGTCCAACCACAATTTTAGACACTACATCTGCACCTAACAGGATATCGACCCGACTAGGGCGATCAAAAAATGGGTCAGCCAAATTAAGCTGTTTTAATTCATTCCAATCCCCCGTGTACATTGCACGAGGTGGAATCATATTTGTCAACCTATCCATAATTAATGAATTAAATTCTAAGATCTTATTTCCTGAAATTCTCATTTGAAGCTGTATTTCACCCTTGACCTTATGGTCACTTGAATGTCCTATACCCGACACTATAACGTTTGTTGACCTTCTCTTTGTTCCTAATTGTTGAGCTGCTGCTTCAGTAATCAAGCTGACTTGTGATCCTTGGTCTAACAGCGCACGCAGTTGAATAGGACCACTCTGCGAAATCAACGTAACCATAGCAGTGGCTAGTAAAACTTCTCGACGTCGGTCGATGGCAGATGAAACATGCACCTCCCGAATTTGTGAATAATTTGGTTGCTGACTCAAATTATTTCCGTTTTCCGACCGATCTCTATGCAAGATGGTATTATGGGCCTTTCCACAACGTGCACACTTAAACTTGCTGGGGCAATTGCGGACAAAGTGTCCCGATTTCAAACAATTCAAGCAAAGTCCATTTTTTTTTACTAATTCAAATTTACTTGTGTGTGACGCCTGCCGAAATTGATCGCAGGCTGTCAATCTATGTGGTGATTTGCACTGATTACAAAGGATGGGTGTTTGTGTTTGCAACGAATGAACAGTTCGAATTTGTGCACTGTTCTTCACAAACTTTGTCTTCCAAATCCCTGACGCTTCGAGTGCCCGAAAACGTTGATGTAGGAATGTTTTTAGTTCTTCAAAGGCTGGCAGATCTTTCCTTAACGCCTGCCCTTGCTCCCACAATTGACGTGTTTCTTGCGGCAATCTTTGAGCTGTTAAATAAACGATCATCGACTCGCCTAAGTTTCCTAACTTCATAGCTTCTAGGGATTGTACACATTCTACTGTACAATCTAATAGTGTTTTCAACTCTGAAGCTGATTCTGAAGCATTCTTTATGTTAAATAAAGCCTTAAATTTTGCGTTGAGCAACACACGTGGGTTGTCGTAGCGATCACTTAACAATTTCCACGCTGAATCGTAATTGGTTTCGGATACAGCCACATGTTGCAAAAGATTTCCGGCTTCTCCAGAAAGACTACATTTCAAATAATGCAGTTTTTCCACTTTCGATAAAGTGGTTCTAGAGTGAATGAGAGACACAAACAGATCCCGAAAGGTCACCCATTTTTCATAGTCTCCCTTAAATGTAGGAAGAGTGATTCGTGGCAGTCTAAGTTCTGGTTCGTCAACCTTGACTTCAGACTTGCCATCAACTTCTTGAAGACTCGACCCAAGTGCTCCCTGTAACAAATCTTCTAGTTCTGACTTCAAATTCAAATGAGTCGAAATAAATTGATCGTGATCTTGCGTGAAATATGGTGAATTTAACTCCTTTTCATCGCTTAATTGATCGGTAATTTTCTCATGGTTAGAAATGAATTTACTGTATAGTGTCAGCAGGCTTGATAGCAAGTTTTGCAGATACGATACAGTTTTTCTTGACTTTGAGTCTTTACGAAAGTTGGTGTTCATTTTACCCAACTGATCCCGAAGCAGCCTTTGCTGCAAAAACAAATTTGAAATTGCAAGAGCCATTTGACGAGCTCAGAAATCACCCTGTTGCTCAATGTTGGCCTTGAACGATTTCGAATGAATTTTGATAACGAATGAATTCACTGTCCACGATATGTGCGATATGAATTATAGATATAAGTAATATAAGTAGATATGTGCGATATGAGCAGTCTAATGACGAACAGTTAACCAACTGTCCTCCTACCTATAAACGAACGATAATACCGTAAACTTTGCCGTAACTAACGGTTTTAATCACGATGCATGACGCGAATGAATTTTGATAATGAATGAATTCACTGTCCACGATATGTGCGATATGAATTATAGATATAAGTAATATAAGTATATATGTGCGATATGAGCAGCCTATTGACGAACAGTTAACCAACTGTCCTCCTACCTATAAACGAACGATAATACCGTGAACTTTGTCGTAACCAACGATTTTAATCACGTTGCATGACGCGAATTTATATGTTTATTTGAAGTATGATTGAAAATTTAAATTACGAACACACTTAACACACATAGATAACATGCAAATAAGGAACTTACATGTGGACTTGCCCAACTTCCAAGAGCGATGAACGATGCTCCTTAATGTATCCACCCAGATATACGACAATAGATCCGAAATCAGAACTTCGATATAAATTGATTCCAACAATATCTCCACCAAGATCCGACAATGAATCCAAAACCAGAGCTTCGTTATCAAATGATTCCAACAATATTTCCAGCAAGATCCGACAATGAATTCGAAAATCAGAACTTCAATATCGATTGACTCCGACAGTATTTCCACAAGATCCGATAATGAATTCGAAACCACAACTTCGTTATCAAATAACTCCAACAATATTTCCACAAGATCCGACAATGAATTCGAAAATCAGAACTTCAATATCAATTGACTCCGACAGTATTTCCACAAGATCCGATAATGAATTCGAAACCACAACTTCGTTGTCAAATGACTCCAACAATATTTCCACAAGATCCGACAATGAATTCGAAAATCAGAACTTCAATATCAATTGACTCCGACAGTATTTCCACAAGATCCAATAATGAATTCGAAACCACAACTTCGTTGTCAAATGACTCCAACAATATTTCCACAAGATCCGACAATGAATTCGAAAATCAGAACTTCAATATCAATTGACTCCGACAGTATTTCCACAAGATCCGATAATGAATTCGAAACCACAACTTCGTTATCAAATAACTCCAACAATATTTCCACAAGATCCGACAATGAATTCGAAAATCAGAACTTCAATATCAATTGACTCCGACAATAATTCCACCAAGATTCGACAATTTATCCAAAATCATAACTTCAGTATCAATTGACTCCGACAGTAATTCCACCAAGATTCGACAATTTATCCAAAATCAGAAGATCCGACAATTAATCCAAAACCAGAAGCTCCGACAATTAATCCGGTTCGAAGGACCATGTGCAAATTTCAAAACCTCCAAGTTTCTAGAAAATTCTTATTTTATTTAGATTATTCACAAATACAAAACTTATCTTGTTCCAACGAAGTTTTTCAGACAAAGAGAACGAACATCCGTTAGTTTTGCTATTTATACGATGTTTCCGAATATTTACCGTTTTAAGCAACATTTTATCAATTACAATCCAAATTTTAACATATTAACAAACTTCAAGTTTTCAATCCAAATTGTAACATTTTAACAAACTTCAAGTTTTACTTTGTGAACTAATACTATAAATTAATTTACAATTGCTGACTAGTAAGAGTAAAAGAGATAACAAGAGTTGTCGAGAACATCAGGCGAATCGACAATTTGACAAGTCTCCATTGTGTACAATCGGTGACAGCGACGTTGACAGCAGGTAAGTCAATTTGTTTATTTTAAATTTATTTCGCTAATCAATTTCCTTTTAGGTTTTAATTCGAACAGTCTGTCTGAATTTTATTGAAATTTTCTTTTCGTTGTATAAGATATGTAAAAGACAAAGTTAGAGAATATTTTTTTATTGTTTTACGTTTAATTCTTGACAAGATGAATAGTTACGGTATAATTTAGATGTAAGACAAACTTAATCACAGATAGGAACTTAAATATTAATTTATAATTACAGGTGCATATTAATATAATCCGTAGAAGTATTGTCAAGCAATATTTATTAAAATTTTGTTTACATTACAATTAAAAAAGTCATAACTGATTAATAAAATATAAAAAATGTTTCAGTTTAAAATTTTTTTTAATTTTCGTTTTTTGGACTTATCATATTCCTGTGTTTCATTGTTTAATTTACGAATTCTGAAATACATTCGACTCCTAAAAAATAGTTTTTTTGCTGCAACATCGCAATCTACGTCCCTTGCCATATCCAGCATCCTTTTAATATAATTTGTCCTAAAGTCCAAGGAGTCGCCGTTAACGGTTGTAAATATTAAATCCAAAGCCGTTATGTGCGCCATAAAAGCTTCTGTTGGCTTCGATAGACCTCCTTCTGAAACATGATTTGTCCATGTATACGAAGTGTCCACTGCTGTGTCCACTCGGCAGTCGGGTACTTTAGTTTTCAGCTTGTGGCAAATATATCCCGCCAAATATAATGAATTACAGCATAAAAGAGGCAACATACACTTCAAGCAGTTTCAATTGCTCCATTTCAGATCAGCAATTTAAGTGCCCGTCTGCCTAGACTTGCAACATCCAATAAACTCATTAACAGAAACATTTGGACACAACCGAAAACAGTACTCTTCATTCACCTAAAAACCAGTTATTTCTGGATAATTTCTAGGCGTGTTTGCATCTTATTTCGTCATAAGTAGGCGTGGTCACGCTCATGTCGCAACCTTTAGTACTTGATCCATGAGTTTATGTATACCTTCTAAAAAAAAATGTTGTGTGTTTGTCAGAAAAGTAAGCCGAAACTGTCTTTAACTTCTTTATCGGTTGAAAACTTCTTCCCACGGAGTTCCTTTTTCAATTCTGGGAATAGATAATATTGCTTGATACCAGGTTCGGGCAGTAGAGGTGGTGATCTAAATTATTGATGCCCACCTTATGCAGGGTAACCAACGCAAAACTACTCTTGTGAACAGGTTGTCGTGCAGAAGAACATCTTTGGTTAATTCCTCTTTTTTCTTTGATGGCTTCTTTCAACCAATCTAGAATTGAAACGCAGTATTTTTCGGCTGTGGAAACACTTTTGTGTGTCAGATCGATTCACATAATCCATTCTGAGTCCCAAAAAAAACTGTTACCATGACTTTTCCAGCTAACTGTTATACCTTTAACTTCTTGAGTGGTAGTATGCGATGAGTCTTATTTGGATTCAAGCTTATAATCATGAATCTAAGTGAGTCCGCACACAGGTCGTTGAGGTTTCGTCGAAGTATCGTTGAGGATGCGATATTTGTACACTTGGTCGTTATTGCCTAGGTGAATGCATGGGAGACTGCTAATGGAGCGTCGAGTTATCGTTGGCAGTGAGTTTCAAACGTTGCGCAGTGCAGTCCTCAAGCCAAACGACTGGTCGTTTGAAAATGTTGAAAAATACCCAGATTTGTTTTACTACAAATTGAGTATTGGGTATTGGAGAATGGTCTTGTTGACTTTGAACGCAAGTTGGCAGAAAATTCAATTTTACAGGAAAGAAATAATAAAAGAATCTTCAAATTTACATTATCTTATGCCATTATACCTGTTTAATGAATACAGTTCATTATTATAAAATTCTATTTTATATATTGTTTTTAATTTTCATTTTAATTTTCACTGCGTTTTCAAATCCGGCACTTGCATGTAAATAATAATAAGGGGGAAATAATCAACGACAAAAGGATTTAAAAATCAGTAAAATAAATGTACAAGTACTACCTTCACTGCCAAGGAAGTGATGCTGTCGGAGAAATTAAATAGTTTGCTTAGTAATTTCTTTAAGCAGTCGCCGTAGATTGGCTATTTATCCCTTGATCATATGGTAGGGTACATTAACTACATTATTTCGAAGGCTGTAACCGTATTGATCCGGCTGTCACGATGTTTACGGAATGAATGCCTTTTGTTTGTGCAATTAGCTGTGTCTAATACAATCGGCTTTTACAATACAATCAATCTTTTTGGGATTACGGCAACGTTTAGAGCTGTTGAGTATTTTTATTTTTTTCGCCATCATACCAAATGTACATTCGAATTAGGCATGATCTCTGCTTTATGCTATAATTAATTATCTTCCGCTATTTTATATGGTGTACGTAGCTTTTTGTCCGACACTGTAGATCAAACTAAACAGAACGATTGATCTAGATCTGAACAGAACTTAATACTGGTATGATCGACATTAATTTTTTTAATTTATTCGCGATCGACTTTGAAAAATGGGTTAAATTAAAAACAAATAAAAATTTAATAAAGGTTTTTATTGATATTAATATATTAAATACATTGTATTTACTACTTTGTGCAATGTACTTTATTAATAAATATTTTGGATTAATTTTTGATGTACATATATGCGTGACACTCCATTTCATCAAAAAATATTGTAGAGTTAGGCTTGTAAGACACAATCAAATAGATGCCATTGTGTGGTCATCAGTCAGATAACTTCTAAGTTGCGATTCGATGTTTTTCATTTGAGAAAACGTTGCTTCACATAGATGAATAGAAGCAAAAAAATGCAAATATCCTCATTGCCTCCAATCTCAATAATGGATATTTTTTATGGTAATCAAATCCAAAAATAATGTTCATTTGCACGTGCTATTGTTAAAATTTCTAACTCTAGATCCGATGAATTCAATTGTAAAGTATGAGCTAGATTTGATGAAATATCCTCGTTATCGAATTATCCAAAAGGAATTCAAATAAATTCAAAAATCGGTTGAAGATTATTGAGATTTGCAAATCGTCCCTCGAATTCTTTATTAAAATTTTCCAGTTCAGTACAAAGCATTTCAATATTAAATTCACCAGTAAGTTAGGTTAGGTTTTACCGGTTGGCACAATGCCACACATAGACCTATAGGTCCATAGTGATACCAGATAAATGGGCCAGGAAAAAAAATTCAGTCCAAGCGGCCATCGAAGGCCCCGGACTTTATCGCAAACTGAAGGTTGTCTCTCAGCTTTTGCATTTTAGATTCACCAGTAAGTTTAATATGTTTTTCTAAATGTGGAAAATATTTAAAGATTTTGCCTATTTAATTGTGAAGCAAAAGGTTTTAATTTTATTTAGAAAATATTTACCGAACTCAACAAGTCAATAATATTTTCCTTTTCCTTGTAATTGTAAATCAAGCGAGCTGTAACGGCTCATAAAATCCGTAAGAAATGCTAATTTCTTTATCCATACTGGATCTTCCAATAGTTCATGTTTTTCTCCCAATGTGTCCAAAAATGCAATAATTTCAGGCAAAAGATTTAGAAATATTTGCAAAAAGCTTCTTCAGCTGAGCCATCTACACCTTAGTACTGTTTTCGATTTCACGTTAAATTTTCATGCAAATTTTCACGTGAAATTTATTTCGGCGAAAATTCAGCTTGAAAATAAACAAGTTGTGCTCACTTTTAAGCGTGAAAAATTGCTTGGAAGATGTATCGCTTTGAAAATACAGATGGCTTTGGCACATGTCTCCAATCATTACACGCGAATTTAGTATGTGCAGTTCATTCTTTAGGCTAGTACTGAGTTAACCGTGAAGCTAAATTTTGACATGTCTCCATTATGTGGTCATTTTTTCGAGCGAAAATTTTGAAAATCAGGAAAATCGGAGACACGTATCATTTGTGACGGATAAAATATTAAGAATTTAAATTTTCAATCGATTTTGTTATTGAAAAGACATTTACACAATTCACTTTTCAAATTCACACACCAAATGTGTCTTTTTAACTCGAAAGAATGAACTGCACAAATTAAATTGGCGTGAAAAGATTTTAATTTAAAATTTTATTTTATCTAAAATTGAGATTAACCTTTGTTGCGCTGTGTGCGACAATTTACTACCTCGGTAGCAGGGAGACGAATGCAAATGCAGGCAGAGAGAACAGAGAGATTTAAGGAAATGAACCAACCGTATACGTATACGAGATTTGCTGAAGCAGTTTTACTACAATGATATAAATCTATAAATTGCACAAATCGAGAGCATAGCTATCTCGGATTTGCCCTTTGGCTTCTCCGCCACCAAAGGTATGCGAGCTTTTGTGTGAACTGAAACTGCGTGAACTGTCCGATTCCAAAATGTACTGAATAAATCGTCTACTAAATTTTTAGTTCACATTTTAAATTAACCTAGTAAATTATTTAAAATGTCTGTGATCGACTGTCGTACTGTTTGTCGATCGCGATTGACCGTTTGCCCATCCCTGATCTAGACTTTCCGAAATAGATTATCGAAATCGTAGACAGTTTTCCAGGAAACAGGAAGGAAGTTTGATAGCTTTCATTGGAAATTATTCTGATGAGTTTGATGTAGAACGTGGCATCCCAAAAGGTTTCATCCTAGGCCCAATTCTCGTAGCTGCTCGATTCCAAACATTTGTAAACGCACTTATCCCATACTACTATAAATGAAGTTTGAAAATTAAAACCGGCAAACTTTACCCCAGTTAATTCAAAAGTAGCTACAAAAACTTAAAAAAAAACCAAAGACATCCAAAAAAGTAAAAATCTGCATTAAAAAACTGTTCATTTAACCATCGAAAACAATCAAGTATTCTCGGAATTAATTGGACCCTTATTGGAACTCCAGCCACAACAGTCAATTTTCCTTGAACGAAACAGCTTTTACTTCTTGGAACTATTTTTTGAACAGAATTGGTCTTTTGAGTGGGCCTTTTGGTTTTTCAATGGGTATTTTGTCTTAACCATGGTGAGGAATTTTGATTAACACAGAAGTTCACTTGTAACAATCTGTTGAACTACAAGCTATGTCCCGTTTAACACAGAATGACCTGCTTTACCCAACTTAAAAATAAAAACTATTTCAAATAAGTCACAGGCTAGCCGACGAAAAAAAAACTTTGGTTTCAAAATTATCGTCAAATGTATTATTTTCAAATTTAAAAATTTTTAAAGTAAACTGTTAATGTGAGATAATTGCATGAAATATAAACAAGGAAATCAATAACTATAAATAACCATCTCTTGATTATATGCATTTTAAAGTATAAAAATAAAGCACACAATTATCAACTAAAATCTTTCTTGCGAAATCCTATTGCCATTTAATCTTCTTGACTTATAAATTTTTAACTTTATGTACTTCCCGAAGAAACCGATTTCCCTCAAATGACCTATCCAACATAAAAATACTTACACAAGAAACACATACACTTCAAAGTCCCTTAATTCGATTAATTCCAACCTTCATTCAGCATGACTTCCTCCGTGAAGTGTTGAAAGATACAAACCATGGTTGCGAACATGTTTAGATTATTCAGAGCGCTCCAAACCAATATTCTATATTAAGAAAAATTTCACACAAGTATGTAAGTTTATTCACAAGTAAAGTCACCTGCGTAGCGTACATATGTAGTTGCTTAATGAAAACTGAATCTTACGTAATATCCGATTCGTCGACTTATTATGAGCACATAGCGTGCAATTGAACTATAATCCACATAATGTTGTGGTTAAGCGCTAAGCCACAGCACACTTCGTGGTCGCTACAGAATTCAGATACTCTATGTATCTTCGACACTGAAAGAACGTTTCTTCGCAATCATTATTCAGCTTATCTTACGAAACCAAGCGAATTCTAATTAATATACTTCAATTAAAGCTTTTGGTTTTGTTTTCGTTCAATTGTCGGCTAAGTATAAACGCAACAATATTCCCAGAACGTGTACGAATTTGAATTCGTTCCAAGATAAACATAAGCGGCTGAAATTAGTCAAACAATAGTTTCAATTAGTGAACAGGCGAATTTGATCGTTAATTATGCTTGCTTTGCAGTCATCACTAGATAAATATCTGTTATAATTACTACGGTGCCGTTTAAGTCGTCGGCTATGATTTTTTCATTAGTGACAGAAAGTTAAGTTTATTTTTTCTTTCACTTTCTGTCTTTTGTTTTAAATGTATTCATTTCAGTGGTAATTGATAAATATTAGCAAAATACTTTTACAAGACGTTTCAATCATAATTTGGCGGCAACTCATTTTCGCATAGATTGAATTTCGGAATTCTATGGAATAAATAAAAAACCTACATTTATCTCAATTTTCACAAGACTAGTTGCTTCAGAACCTCTCGTCCGAAGAGCACTTCGCAAAGCTTACAAGTCGTACATCTCCTTTTGTAATATAAAACGATGCAACACGAACATTCATTTATCATTTCCCCGATAATTATTACCTACGGTTAATTCTGCAAAAGTTATATTTACCTTGCCGTATCCTTATCTTCGACATTCTAACATTTAGCTCTGTCTAGTAGAAACGTGCAGGATTCGATGAGTGTACATGTTCACCGTTAAAATGCCACGGAACATGAACTACTATAGTTCCGTCTGAATCAGAATACATGAAGATCATATTCCCAAGGGATAATGTTCGTACCTTCAAGACATCTTAGTTACGAGTAATTAACGTTAAGAATCAGTATTCTTCGAGTGTTTCGCTTATGACATGAAATGTACGTATATGTGTATATTATTATAATATACAGTGGCTCACAGCTTATTTGATACAGTGCTTCTTTAAAAAATTAAGTTGCAATAACTCAAAACATAATAACAATATTAAAAAAATTTTAACACCATTTTGAAGAAAAATGTTAGTTGTTTATTAAACAAGTTTATATTTGTTACAAAGTTGATGTTTTACATCTTAAAAAACAAAAAACTAAAAGTAATAACAAATTTCATGTCACAGCTTATTTGATACAGTTTGATTAAACATTAAAATTGTTGTGAATTATGAGGTTTCCAGTTGATTTCAATACTTCGTATGATAGCCCTTATCCTTAAGTAGAGCCTGGAGCCTATTCGGTATTGAGTCGACGAGTTTTTTTGTGATGTCAGGAGTAATGTTTTGCCATTCCTCTAGCAATGCTTTCTTCAGGTCTTGTTTATTAGAAATCTTGTGTTTTCTAATGTTGTTATCCAACAAAGTCCACAGATTCTCAATGACGTTCATATCTGGTGACTGTGCCGGTGGAGACATCAAATGAGGGCAATCCCAAACTGGCCAGGATTGCACAATTCCCGACTTGTGCCTTGGATCATTGTCTTGGTACAACCGAAATTGGTTGCTAACACCCAGTTTTTCAGTGCTTTGCAGCAAATTGTTTTTGAGTACATCAAGGTACTTTGTTTAGTCCATTGTTTCCTCAATAAACTTTAAATTTCTGACTCCGGCTGCGGACATGCAGGCCCAAACTATCACATTACCACCACCATGCTTCACAGTAGCTTTGAGGCTCTCCTTGTTTAGCTCAGTGGTTACCTTGCGCCAGACATATGACATTCCGTCGGAGCCAAAAATGTTAAACTTGGACTCGTCCGCAAAAATAACCGTACTCCAGAACGCGGATGGTTTTCCCACATGCTCTTTGGCAAAGGCAAATCGGCTATTGTATTTTTTTTGGAAACGAAAGGCTTCCGACGAGCTATTCGGACCCTGAAATCATGGTCGCGAAGCACTCGTCGGACGGATTCAGCACTACATGACTTCCTTAATTCACGACAAACCTCAGTAACCAATTTTGGAGCGGAAATCTTTGTGTTTGCTTTCACTTTCCTTACAATGTATCGTTCGTCGGATACGGTGAAAATATTGTTTGGCGCATTTCTCCTCTTATTTTTTACCCAATTTCCGTGTACGAAGCGTTCAATTATGTGCTGCACTGTAGAGACACTCAAATTTACACTTTCAGCAATTTTTCGAACACTTTGTCCTTTTTTAAAGTGGTTTAATACCAATTCTCGCTGTTCAATTGTGGTGCGATGACCCATTTTACAATTTTGGCTAATTTTGGCACTTCAGCTTACAAGATCTTGCTAAAAATTACCTAAGCCAATGTCTAACACAATCAAAAATTCAAGAAACAAAAACAATACCGATTAACTCCGCGAGAAATCGAAGTTTATTCGCATTGAAGTGTCTGTATCAAATAAGCTGTGAGCTGCAATTTTTCTGCGCCAGTGGTATTTCTCTTTTACCGGACACCGAGGAATATTGCTGGAACATTTTTGGTTTGCATTGTATTTGTTGAACATGCATCTAGTCAAATACGTTTAAATTTTTTGAATAGGGTTCTTTATTTCAAAGTTACAGTGATTTGCATTTTTAAAAAGTCACTGTATCAAATAAGCTGTGAGCCACTGTATGTATGTTTCGAATGGAAAGCATTGAGACAACAATAGATGATGGTGCAACATGTTGATTGTTTTCTTTGAGAAGTAAATATTGTTCGATGAAGATGTCAGATGTCAAAAAAGTATGGATAATTGAAGCTTTCAGTAATAAATCAAAATTGCCTGACTTCTCTCTATGTCCTCTGAATCGACGAAAGAGGACTAGTAAAATGTTTGCAGAGGCAAATACAAACAAGGACAAGATTTCACGAATGTTGCTCGACTCCAGCAACGCAGATGTCAACGGGTTCGAGGAAGAACTCAAAAATAAAATCAACGAAGTTGGAGAAAACGTCGTGGGATACAAAGCATGACGTGCGCGAAATAAATGGTTTGGCGAAAATGAGGCCTACAGACAATGGATTCAGCGTGCAACCAGAACCAAAACGGAAAAATATGACGAGCTACGGCGAATATCCAATAGAATAATTGGCTATAGGAAACGGAAATACTTTGACGAGCAGTTGCTGAATATTAATGTAAATTTAGCTAGTGAGAACACCAGACAAGCATATAGACTAGTAAATACTATCAAAAAAGGCTACCGACCCTGGACTAGCCTCTGTAAGGACAAAGATGGAAGTATTATCAGCGACACCGAAAGTATTGAAAAACGATGGGCGACCTATTTCGAAGAGCTTCTGAATCAATTATCAAACGTCCTGACAGCAGAAGCTGAGCTCCATATTGATACCGCTGATCAAGCCCCTATTACACAGCCCTCGACAGTTGAAAATGAACAAAACGCTGACGAGATACCGGCTGAGCTGCTGAAGTCTGGTGGGGCGGGTTTATTAAGTGTGCTATATTAACTACTGCTGCGAATATGGGACACTGAGATGATCCTAGAGGATTGGCGCAGAAGCATCATCTGTCCCATACTTGAAAAGGGAGATAAACTGCGGTGTGAGAATTACAGAGGCATCTCCTTAGTATGTAGAGCCTACAAAATTCTGGCAAAAATCCTGGAGAATAGAATTAAGCCGTTCGCTGAAGGAATCATTAGCGCGTATTAAGGCGGTTTCAGATCTGGTCGCTCCACAATCGACCAGCTCTTCACGGTAAAGTTAATTTTGCAAAATTGCTGGGAACACAACGTCGACGTATACCAAATCTTTGTCGACTTCAAAACAAGCATATGACATGACCGCATCGACCGAAGCACACTATATAACATCATGCTGCAATTTGGTATACCGACCAAATGAGTGAGATTCATAAAGATACCAACTCCGTCTCACAAGTCCGGATCCGGAACAGATTGGCAGATCCTTTCAAAACCGTTATTGGCCTGAAGCAAGGCGTTGGAATACCGCCGGCGCTCTTCAGCCTGGCACTTGAGTTCACTATTCGGGCAATGAATCTGAACACCAGCGGCACGCTACTTTTTAAGTCGACATAATTGGCAGCATACGCAGATGACATTAAAATCATGGCCCGAAAACTGACCGGTGCAGAAAATTGTCTGCTGAAACTTGACACGGCAGCAAATGAAGTTGGACTACGAATCAACGAGGACAAAACGAAATTTATGATGCAATCTAAAACAAGGACGCCAGCGCACTCAACCACCAACGTAAGTGACCTCAGCATCAAATTCCTGAACAATTCACGTATACCTGAGTAGCAATCTATCGAACGACGCCAACGAAACTGACGAAATCAAGCGACGGATACAACTAGCAAATAAGACGTTCTTCTCGGTCCTCCCCATTATGAAATCGAAGTATATGCACAGAAAGACAAAGTTCCGCCTTTACAAAACTATGATAAGACCTGTACTGTGCTATGGATGTGAAACATGGACCCTGACCCAGGCCTCCGAAAATATTATTGACACATTCGAACGGAAAGTTCTACGGCGGATTTTCGGGGCTGTTCGCGACTGAGATGGATGGCGCGTCCAGTACAACAATGAGTTGTACGAACTGTACGATGAGCTAGAAGTCTCCAAAATCATCAAACTACAACGTCTACAATGGCCAGGGCATGTACAACGCATGGATGACGATCGCTCGCCAAAACGAGTTATGGACGGAAGGCGAGTCGACGGAGCGAGACTGCTAGGAAGAACGAAAGCTCGTTGAAAGAGCTCAGTATATGCGAACATCGCGGAACTACTGGGCTTCCAAGACTGGAGGGCGTGGTCACGTGACCGAGATAATTGGAGGACAGTGATCCAGGCGGCCAGGACCCGACGTCGGGCTGTCGTGCCACGATGATAATGATGAAATACAAAGAAAAACCATTATTTGTTGTAGAAATATCTAGAACGCGATACATAAATTTAACAGCTACCTCCTCTTCCGATCAACAGCTTCAGCAGCAGATCTGGTCGCATCAAAAAATATTAAAATATGAAAGCGAAAATTTAGATAATCAATCTAACTCTCAAGAATTACCAATTAGTTAGATATATCCATGAAAAATTGTTTACTCTGTTGAAACCGCATCTTAGATAGGCTTAAGCTCAAACTTTTAAGCTTTTCTTTGAAATAAAATTGAAATTACTCTTCAAAATTTTTGTTGCGGACCAAACCATTTTCTGTGTTTTGCCTCTTCCCATTCAGATGTCTTTGCAAGAGATCCAGAGGTGTTTGCAGCATTTACAAAATCCGTTAGTTTTAAGGAGCTCAGATTAAAAAATTTTTACAAATATGCCAGGCAACTTGAGGCTACCGGTCTAATTTGATGCCAAAAGCTCGAAGAATATCTCCAATACGAGAGGCATATGCAGTACTCTTATGTTAACTGTGGATAGTTCTTGATAGTTCATCCACACATGCCACTGAGCGAAAGAAATCATTATAAAATCTATTGTAATCAGCATACTCCACCTCCTTCGCTTTAGAGCCGCCTATATAAACAAAATCGAATTGACTCGTGTAAGCAAAACACGCTAGATTGCATGGACGCGTGGACTCATGTCTGAGAAGCCCTTAAAGCCCTTTTACAATAAATTTTATGATGATTTCTTTCGCCCAGTGGCATGTGTGGATGATTCGTTGATGATCATTTAAATATATGTTTTGTGGATGATTATTTTATTATATGATGTGGATAATATTTTTTTGCATATTTAAGTGCATGACTATTACGAAAAAATGTAAATGCATATAAATATCTAGACACAAACATATATATGTAGGTATATATAGTCATATGGATAAATATATACAATTTTCAAAAAACACATCATTATAAGCGTGTAAAATCCATCTACTTATCGCCTTAGCCCCGCCTTCAAAAACTGGATTTGAGTTGACTTGACTCGTGTAATCTAAAAACACATGAACGCATTGACTCATGTCTAAGAAGCCCTTTAAGGACAGCACAAATTGCGTCTCAACAACGCGCAGTTTCGACACGATGATTCACGTATGGTCAATTCCAGAGAAAGACCGTCCTTCGGAGAAAAACAAATCACTTTGCAGTCCTCCGGCTGCAACCTTCCACCACAAGAAACAATACGCGAATAAAATTTAAATCTTACTTATATCAATAATTTTCGAAGAAAATAGCTTATGCAATTTTAAATTTGAGGCCTTTTACCTCGTTTTTTTATTGTTTACTTTTTGACATGACTAACTCTACAAAAGGATAAACTTCAGATATATGAATTCTGGTTAGAGAAGTTATTTTGGTCATTGGCGGTCATACGCATTTTCGCGAAATTGATTTCTGTTATAAATTCAAAGTTCTTACAGAGAAAAAAATTTACCACCAACGAATTTTCATTTTGATTCATATTTGAATACTTACTCAATATAAACAAGCTAACAGTCTTATATTGTAAATATTTTACTATTTGACTGGACTTTTATAACCCACTTCATTCGCTATTTTACCAAAATATAACCTATTTTACCAAAATATAACCTAAATCTTACTAACATTTATCACTATGTCGATGTCTTCAAATCAAAATGTATGAACCGGCGTCGAAAAAACCAGTCATATTTTGAGGCGATCCACGAATTGATCCAATTTTTGACTTCTTCGTAAGAGCAGAAAAGCTGATCAGCCAGACTGTGTACGATTGATCGAAAAAAGTGATAGTCAGTGTCTGGAAAATACAACTGTTGGAATAGAGCTTCCAATTTGAACGTTTCCAAATATTTTAACCAGATTTGCGGCACGAAAGCGAACATTGTCACATCACACTGCTAAATCACTTTGTCGAGCCTGTCGTTGTATTGGCCGTTTGTCTTTCAATACTTGACACAAACGCATCAAAACCTGTGCAAAGTGTATAGAATGATAAGTGGGTGAACTCCTTCCATCTTCCAGAAAAAACACTTCGACCTTGAAATTGCGCCTCCATTTACGCAATGCATTATCTGTCAAAGCAACCTGAGAGTGTGCTGGTATTTTTTGCGAGGGTGAGTCGTATGTGAGCAACGAAAAATCTAGCCTGAGTATGTAGTTGTCGAATCGTATATTGCATTTCTTTCTGTTCCATACGATTTCTTCCAACTTTCCAGGCTTACTAACAATACAATCTCAGGTTAGATCACTGGAAGTTTTGGACCGTATACATATACGGAGTCCGCACGCTGGTTAGGAACTAACTCTTTACGCTGTGACCTGTGTTTCAGCCGGTTTTAGCAGCTGATAATAAACTACCTCGAGCTGATCCCACCAAATACAGGGTGTTAGTCAATGAGTTGAATAAAATTTGTTGTGATTATTTTAAATAAAAATATTTATAATTTCTTTTTTGTCTCAGTGTAAAAAGTACATGCTGAACTGTATGTATGCGGGAACCCCCTGCGGGCACATTTGATATCTTTGTCAGTTCCATCAACATACCCAGTTACACCTGGACATTTTTTCCAGATTTTCCGTTTTGCTTCTAGTTTTTCAGCTTGAGTCATCTTATTTTTTCTTAAATTTTCGTAACATTATGCTCCATTATTTTCACGAATCCCGAAATAATTTTGGGACATTTCCAATTACGCTAATCCCAAAACCATATCTTTTCCAACGCTTCTTTGGTGAAAAACCCTGCCACTTTTATAATGGGTGCCACTGCTGAAGTCTGCACCCTTGGTATAAAATTATCCTTTATTGCATCCAATAAGTAAAAAAACTCTTTGTTTACTTTATAGCTCTCTAAAAAACAAAAAAAAATCGTCGTTCGTACTAACTATATATTCTACTTTTCTCATTGATTGCATGTCATAGGCAATGAATCTGAGCAGTTACGCACCATTCTCAGCATTACATTCAATCTGCATTCCATTTCACCTTGTTCATTCAATAAAAAATTAAGGCTTGTAAATTTTTTACTCACAGCAAAGGCACAATTACCGCAGACATATCTCACAGCAAGGAATGGGCGAGTCGAGTGAAAATAATGGAGTTTCACGATACGCAAATCTGGTTCGCTCGACTGAATATGTGAGTCGACTTTCTCACTCGATGTAAGAGTCATGATAGGCCTGTTAAAATGGCTTGTTGAGCTATTCCCAATAATCCTGCCAATTCTCCTTGCTTTTGACACGTTTAGCTATGTTGGCAGATATCTAGGCCGTCTACGAGCTACTTATTTCGCCCACCACTTACCACTAAAGCAAAGTGCATAGAATGATAAGTGGATGAACTCCTTCCATTTTCCAGAAAAAAACACTTTGACCTTGAATTTGCGCCTCCATTTACGCAATGCATTATCTTTCAAAGCATTCTGAGAGTGAGCTGGTATTTTTTGCGAGAATGAGCCGTATGTAAGCAACGAAAAATCTAGCCTGAGTATGTAGTTGTCGAATCTTATCTTGCACCTCTTTCTGTTCCATGCGATTTCTTCCAATTTTCCAGGCTGATCAACAATACAATCTCAGGCCAGTTCACTGGTTTTTTGGTCCGTATACATATACGGAGTCCGCACGCTGGTTGGGAACTAACTTCTTACGCTGTGACTAAAGCATCTATTGGGAAGCGGTACGCGCAAAGTTGTAAACCTAATAAAACATTGGATACAATAAAAAAAATTCACTCTCATGTAAAAAAAATAATATCTTTTTTTTATATTCAATTTTCAACAGTTCGTATGTACTTGTTTTTTATTTCAAATCCAGAATTCAAAATGCGTTTCAGCAGTGATTCTTTTACAAAGGTTTGATACCCTAAAATCTGACTGATAACTAAATGTTGACCCAAAATTAGCAAAAGCAATAAAGTTTCTGTTATTTATTGGAAGATTTATGCTATTTCTACAGAACTGTCACTATTCAGAATTTTCATTATTGAGCAACCCTTAAAAATACTGTAGTAATAATAACACCTATAATACTGACAAACCCCTAACTGAGAAAACACCTGTTGGTAATACCTAGTTTGCTGCAAAACCTCTATAAAACGTTATGTGGCACTGTAATTAAATACGAGAACCAACGCCAAGCAAAAACATTTCATAAATTCACATTTAAATTAATTTAGCGCGATTTCGAAAGCATCTGAAAATTTCCATACGAATTGTATAAAATAAAATCCAATAAAATATTTAATACAAGCCTTATCTAGCATTTGTGTTCGAATATAAGTATGAAAAACAACTAAAACATTTTTGTCCTGTCTATTTTATGTACACCATTCAACACAAAACCACCTCTTAATATATAAATTTGTATATTCCACTTAATGTAATAAATGCATCCGTTTAACGCTTAGTTGATTCTAACCTGCATGCAAAATAACTTAACACTATTCATCTCACAAATCATACTTCTGAACACCGTAATTAATTAAAAGAAGCACATCCTAGCGGCCACTGCCACTGAATATCTGTGTAGTGTTTTTAAATGTGTTTTCCACCCTGTAATTCTGTTGATTAAAAACTTTTCCATCAAGTTGCTAATAAAATTATTTCATTTTCAAGCTTCAACGCCAATCATGGAACAGCCACCGCAGAATGTTACAGTACTCGATGGAAAGGATGCAACGATATCGTGTCGAGCAGTCGGAGCTCCAACGCCGAATATCACTTGGATTTACAATAGTAAGTAAATAATTATAAGAGCCTGGTGTAATTTTGATTTCGATTCGTTATAATAATCATTTCTCTGCTCTGGATTATCACGACTATTTCGGATTTTAATTAATTAATATGAAAGTTGTGGCTTAAAATTGGCCAGATCAATGAATGTTCCTTTTTCATTCGAGTTGTTTATGTATTTTCCTATCAGATATTTTCGATATTCTATCAGTTTCATTGAGAATTCCACACAGTTCCAATACTCAACACTATATTTTTGCGTTTCAATAACATTTGTTTACTAATATTCAATCAAAAGTTTAATTTTATTTGGAACTCAAAATCAAAACATCTAACTAATATAAAAACCACTCTAAAATATCCATCTCTCTTCATATTATACTATTCCTTCTATTTTCAATTTCGTTTATTGTGCCACAAACTCAATCTTGTTCCGAATTATCAAACGAACTTACTAATTTCTTGATTTCGCACTCACATCAGATGCGCAGCCAGTCGAGGTATCGAGCCGTGTACAAATCCTTGAATCTGGCGACCTGTTGATTTCCAACGTACGTGAACTTGATGCTGGCTTATATTCATGCAGTCGTTCTAACGAGGCCGGAACAGTAAGCGGCGAAGCGTATTTAGGAGTTTTGGGTAAGTACCGATATAAGTACATTAAAGCTACGAAGTAGATTCTAGGGATGCGGATGTCGTACATATGTGCAAACGTATAGTAATGGCAACGACAAAGGAGCAACCACATTAAGAAGATACTCAATTGTGAGTTTGCCACCAGAACGTTAGCACACTGAATATACTTAGGAGTGTGTTTGTTACTGTTATTTACCATCGTCACTTAAGCAAATGTTGTGGTATTTGATAAATTGATAAACGGAAAATGTTCATTACCCTTTGTGAAATGGAATTAGTTGTTTGTTGAGCTGCTTGACTTTTACGAAAAAAAATATGTCTGATTATCCGTAAAAAAGCACAAGCTTTGTATGTAAATAATATTTTTTTTACCAAACTTATGAGGCTTTTTAAATTATACGAATAATCTCCAAATACTTCACCATTCACAAGAAATAATTGGTTTAAAGAGATCTCCTGTTAAACTGTCTCAAATTTGAGCCCAATTTATCTAAGTAAAATACTTTAGCTGTCTTCATTGCTATCAGTATAAGAGACGATGCATGCTTCAGCACATTCAAAAAGCAGAATCTATAAACATAGCCCTCCATCTTTTAGAAAACTGAGAATCAAAATCTTTCAGATTAAAGTTCAACAACAGCGATACTATTGAGACGGCAGACCTTTCTAGTGCTCAATTACTCAATTACTTTTAACGTCACTATTCTCTGCCCACAGTTGACACTGTTTCTAGAAATACCTATAATAAATGCCACAACTGTGAGTGGAATCATACTTCCAACTATAAAGTTGACACAGTATCTATCGAACTAAAAGAAGAAATGACAATATTTGCTAAAAAATTGACTGATATTTCAACAAATTAAATAATTCACCTCATGTCTATTTTCAACAAAATATCTAATACAGTCATTTTAAAATGTGAACAAAATTATTGAAAAAGCCCTAATGGTGGTCTACACCATGTAGCAATATGGTTTAAGCAAAATTGAATGCGCGACGTAGCAAAAAACTAGCATAAATTACGACTAATATTACCCTGTGGCTGTTATTCAAATATACGGGAAATTCAAGCACACAACAAATTTATTGGTTTGATGAATAGAACACTTTGCAAGAAGTTAGAGTTAACTAGTAATGTACTGCAGTCTTTTTGAGATCTTGTATTTTTCATACCACAGAACTTCAGAACTATCTGAATACGGATCTTACACTTTTATAACATCAGTCTGTAATAGTGATGGGCGATTGCGAGATATTTTAACAATCGAGATAGTCGCAATCGGCGCCACAAAACAATCGAGATAATCGCAATCTAGAGAATCACAATCGATGCGCTAAAACAATCGAGACAATCGAGATAATCGAGACAATCGAGAGATTCGAGAGAATCGAGACAATCGAGAGAATTGAATAAACATCTCGCAATCGATCATTCGGTCGGTCAAGTCATCGACAATCGGTTGAGTGAGCCATAAAGTCTGAGAAAAAAGTGGCTTAGTTTCGAAGATATGGCAAAATGAAATCCACCGGAAAAACTGAAAGTAGCACTCAAAGTGCTAAATAAGAAAAGGTTGAGATCCTTTTTGGTTTGATAGTTGGCTTCTCCGGCTGTGCATTATGCCGTATCTTCGAAACTAGGCCACTTTTTCCCAGACTTGTATGGACATTTCGCCCGAAACAGCTCAGAAAGGTCCCCGAATTCAAGCTACGCAAAAAAAAATTTGGGAAAAATCGACGTTTTTGCCCAATTTTCCCCATAAAAAATTTTTTCATCCTTAAAATATCACTGTTGTACTCCCCGACCACTTTCAATCATGTCCGAAAGCACTCTAACCCAAAATTGGCCGATTTCAGCTACTTTTGCCCTAAAAACTTTTTGAATATTTGAATAAAATACTCGCAAGTACGAAAATACTCGATTCATGATATGCTTTCAAACTGCACTATCTGAAAGCAGATTTTATTTTAACATACTTAACAGCATGACAAAACTCAACTTCATATAATATTTGATCATACACTTTGATCAGAGTTAATAGTTTTAGCAAAACTACCAGCCATTTATACATGATAAATGCTAGCCATACAAATTTTCATGCATATCTGATCATTACATTCCATATGTATGCACACGTAAAAAAATCTACTAAATAGTATATCCAATCCATTCAAATCTATTCTTCACAAGCGGTTCTACAAGCGTACTGTGTATACTGGTGTGCTTATACACTAACATGCCCACCGCCACCAAAGAGTTAAAGATATCTTAATTTTAACTTAAGATAAACATATCCTTTTATACATCAATATTTCCCAAAAAATTGCAGTTTGATCAAATAATAACACTTAATATTTTTGCTGAAATATTTGAACATTTTTTTATTGGCTGCGCCAACGAAACGTGCTTTATGGCTCACTCAATTGCCGTCAACCGATTGTCGATGACTTGACCGACCGAATGATCGATTGCGAGATGTTTATTCAATTCTCTCGATTGTCTCGATTGCCCCGATTGCCTTGATTGTCTCGATTGTCTCGATTATCTCGATTGTCTCGGTTGTCTCGATTGCAACAATCGAGTCCAACTTAAATAATCGAGATGTTTCGAGATATTTGAACAATCGAAACAATCGAGTCTAACATCTCGCAATCGCGCATCACTAGTCTGTAATACCAATGAATAGGATAAAAAGATACATGGTGTATGTGTAATTTTTGTATTAAAATCTAGCCTTGTACACTGTTGGTTTGTTGTACAAAAAAAATGCTTTCTGCTACGAAAATTGGCAATCTATTCTTATACAACGATAATTAATTGAACGATAATAAAATCCCTTCTATAATATTAAATGCAAATTAAAACCTATTAATAATTTTCTTTTCACTTTTTATTTTAGTTCGAACACAAATCATTCAACCGCCAGTCGATACAACTGTTCTGCTCGGCCTAACAGCATCGTTACAATGTAAAGTTTCAAGCGATCCATCCGTACCATATAATATCGACTGGTATCGTGAAGGACAAACAGCACCAATTATGAATTCGCAACGAGTTGGCGTCCAAGCTGACGGAACACTAGAAATTCAAGCTGTTCGAGCCTCCGACGTTGGAAGTTATTCCTGTATGGTGACCTCACCCGGAGGCAACGAAACACGATCAGCACAACTAAGTGTCATTGAACTACCATTCCCACCGACCAATGTTAAAGCCGAACGAATCGAAGCCGAAAATCAACGAGTCATCAATATATCCTGGACACCAGGTTTCGATGGAAACAGTCAAATACAGAAATTTATTGTCCAAAGACGCGAAGTATCTCAATTAGGTAACTGCATAACTTTGCCAAGAAAATGTATATTGATTGGCTTACATGTTTTTTTTTTCTTTTGTGTATTTTCTTTTTGTCCGCCTCGTCCTCCTGTTTCTTCGTTCGTTCACACAAAAAAAACACACACAAAACTCTCCTACGCTTCACATTCATGAAACTCGATCCGTTTCAAAACTACTACTACTACCCACTACTACTTCTGCCACCAAATTTTCTAAACATCTAACTGTAGAAGAATTTTTAGGTCCAATCCCAGATCCACTTCTTAACTGGATAACCGAACTGAGTAATGTATCGGCATCAGAACGTTGGGTTTTACTGACCAATTTAAAAGCGGCAACAGTATATCAGTTCCGAGTTAGTGCTGTGAACCGAGTTGGTGAAGGATCACCGTCGGAACCGAGTAATGTTATAGAGTTGCCGCAAGAAGGTAAGTTAAGATTTATTTGGAATTTTATTGCATACACTTTTATAATAATGCTTTATTATAAAAACTCTTTAGTTAGATTCAATTTATAATTTGTTTGATTTGGGTTATGTTCATGTTAGTTTGTTTGCCTCATCTCGTATAAATTTCTGCACCAACCATCCTTTATTCATCCACTTAAAAAATTCTCAATAATATATTATTTTCAAATAAAATATGTACATATTTGTGTTTCGCTTTGATTTAAAATTGATACTTATTGCTTGTTCTCGTTTTTACTTGCTTACTTAATTTGTTTTGATGCAATATTTCCTTTTTTATCATGGTAAAATACCACAAAACCTATTTAGTTTCGATTTAATTTTTCACACTTATGCAATTAAATAATATTTATCAATATAAATAACACGATCATAGCTCCAATAAAATCTAATACTGGCTATCAACCTCATTCTAACATGATATTTTCTTAACTACGCTTCATTTCCATACAATAAAACGCTTATGTAGCATTACCGCTTGAGAGAGGTATCTATCGACTAACTGTATTTCCATTCAATCTGCACAAGTCCTTGCTAAATTTCTTTTTTCCCATATGTAGCCCCGTCTGGTCCCCCAGTTGGTTTTGTTGGATCAGCACGTTCGTCATCCGAAATCATTATTCAATGGCAACCGCCGCTCGAGGAGCATCGAAATGGTCAAATCCTGGGCTACATTATTCGATATCGTCTATATGGCTACAACAATAGTCCATGGACTGTACAAAATATAACGAATGAAGCGCAACGAAACTATCTTATTCAAGAGCTTATTACATGGAAAGACTACACAGTCCAAGTTGCTGCTTATAACAATATGGGTGTAGGAGCTTTTACTGACGGTGCTAAGATCAAAACGAAAGAAGGTATTCCGGAAGCTCCGCCTACTAATGTTACAGCAGAGGCATTCAATTCGACAGCCGTCACAGTCTCTTGGAAGCCACCGAATCCGCAGCAAATTAATGGAATCAATCAAGGCTATAAGATTCAGGCTTGGCGCTATCAAATATTCGAAGACGGTGAACACGAAGACGAAGAGAAAATGATTACAGTTCCGCCTAGTCTGCTGGACCCTTTGGCACGGCAGACTGCAATTTTGGGCGGACTGCAGAAGTTCAGTGAATATAATATCACTGTACTTTGCTTCACCGACCCCGGAGATGGTGTCAGGAGTGAAATGGTTCCTGTGAAAACAAAAGAAGATGTACCCGATGAAGTCGCCTCGTTACAATTCAATGACATTTCAGATCGATCTGTAAAGGTCATTTGGACACCCCCGAAAAACGCAAATGGAATCCTTACTGGATATCAGCTTCGATATCAAATCAAAGAAAAAGAAGAAACTCGCAGGCTAGTAAATCTGACCGCCGAGATGAATAGCTATGTTGTAACGCAGTTACAAGCAACAACGCACTATTGGTTTGAGATAACGGCCTGGACTCAAGTGGGTCCTGGCCCCGCAAAAACTGCTACGATCCAATCAGGAGTTGAGCCAGTTCTGCCAACCGCTCCCACTCAGTTAGCTTTATCAAATATTGAAGCATTCTCTGTTGTACTTCAATTCACGCCTGGATTTGACGGTAACTCTTCGATCACTCTTTGGACTGTAGAAGCACAAACTGCAAGAAACTTGACATGGTTTAAAGTTTTTGAAATTTATGATCCAGATGCCTCGACGTTAACTGTAACGGGCTTAGTTCCGTTCACGCAGTATCGACTCAGGCTTATAGCGACCAATGTTGTTGGCTCTTCAGAACCTTCAGAACCAACAAAAGATTTTCAAACTATCCAGGCACCACCGATGCATCCACCGTTCAACGTTACTGTAAGAGCAATGAGTGCAACTGAATTGAGAGTTCGATGGATTCCTCTGCAGCAAACAGAGTGGTACGGGAACCCAAAAGGATATAATATAACTTACAGACAAGTTGATGGCAACCCGAAATATCCACCAATGTCAGTTTTGATAGAGGATCATACTGCTAATTCACATGTTCTAGATAGTTTAGAAGAATGGGCAGTTTATGAAATCATAATGAAATCCTGTAATGATGTTGGATGTTCAAAGTAAGTATTAAGAATAAACTTCATGCTTTAAAATTGTGTCATACTAGCTTCTTCTTTGATGAAAATGATGAAAAATATAACCTATATAAAAGGTTTGAATTTAACCTATCATATTCATATTTCTTCCAGGGAAAGTCCAAAAGCACTCGAAAGAACCAGAGAAGCGGTACCGTCATTTGGTCCCCTTGGGGTTGAGGCAAACGCAACCTCTTCAACAACGATCGTTGTCAGATGGGGTGAAGTCCCGAAGGAACATCGCAATGGTCAAATCGATGGCTTTAAAGTGTATTATGCAGCGAGTACGCGAGCAGGACAAGTCCAGTATAAAACAATCAATAACAATGCGTCGTTTACGGCAACTTTGACAGAACTACGAAAGTACGTTGTTTATCACATTCAAGTACTAGCTTATACACGTCTCGGCGACGGAGCTCTCAGCACACCTGCCATTCGAGTGCAGACATTTGAAGATGCGCCAGGCGCCCCTTCGAATGTTTCATTTCCAGATGTATCATTCTCAACAGCAAGAATCATCTGGGATATTCCAGAAGAACCAAATGGAGAAATACTAGCTTATAAAGTTACGTACTCTCTAAATGGTAGTGCCAATTTGAACTATAGCAGAGAGTTTTCGCCAACTGATAGAACATTCAGAGCGACACAGTTGTTAGCTGAAAGATATTACACGTTCAGTGTAACAGCACAAACTCGATTGGGTTGGGGAAAGACAGCTTCTGTCTTGGTATATACAACGAACAATCGTGAGCGTCCACAAGCACCTTCGGCCCCACAAATATCTCGTAGCCAAATCCAAGCACATCAAATTACTTTTAGCTGGACACCGGGAAGAGACGGATTCGCTCCTTTACGTCATTACACAGTTCAGTTCCGAGAGAATGAAGGACCGTGGACATCACTTCCTGAAAGGGTTGACCCGTCAGTCAACTCCTACATCGCTCAGAACTTGAAACCGCACACCACTTATCAGTTCCGAATTCAAGCAACAAATGATCTAGGACCGTCTGTATTTAGCCAAGAAAGTATATTGGTTCGTACACTTTCCGCGGCTCCTGCTCAAGGAGTAACTGGTCTCCGAGTAGTTCCTATTACAACAACTAGTGTTCGAGTTCATTGGAACCCGCTGGAAAAAGCTGTTTGGAATGGAGATGCTGTAACTGGTGGCTATCGGGTACTTTTCCAGCAGATATCTGATTTTCCGACTGCACTTCAATCCACTCCCAAGCAAGACGTGATGGGTATCAGTTCGGAGTCTGTCATACTTACAGATTTGACTCAGGACCGTAACTACGAGATTGTTGTTCTTCCATTCAATTCACAAGGCACTGGTCCAGCAACACCACCAGTCGCGGTTTATGTCGGAGAAGCAGTCCCAACGGGTGAGCCTCGAGCAGTAGAAGCTGCACCTATATCGAGCACTGAAGTTAGATTGCGCTGGAAACCCCCGAAACAGAACATGCAGAACGGGGATTTATTAGGTTATAAAATATTCTACTTAGTTACCGACTCACCGCAAGAGTTGGAAGAAGGTCGCAAGCATGAAGAGGAAATTGAAGTAGTCCCGGCGTCAACAACTTCACATAGTTTAGTATTCCTGGATAAATTCACGGAATATCGAATCCAAATTCTGGCGTTCAATCCTGCAGGCGATGGGCCCAGGTCTACGGCCATAAGTGTGAAAACACTACAAGGCCTGCCTGGCCCACCTGCCAATTTGAAGTTTGAAGATATTACAATGCAGAGCTTAAAGGTATCCTGGGATCCACCAAAGATGCGTAACGGTGAAATATTAGGATATCTTGTCACATATGAAACAACAGAAGAAAACGAAAGTGAGTATCATAGTCAATTTTGATGTTGCTACGAATCAACCCAATCTGTACAATTAGAGCAAATACAAAGCAACCGTTCACAATTTTCCTTTTTTTCTTTTCCCAGAATTCAGCAAACAAGTCAAACAGAAAGTGACCGGCACCAGTCTATTTATTCAAACGCTCGAGGAAGAAGTAACGTATACATTCACCGTACGAGCACAAACTATCGATTATGGACCAGCGATTAGCGGCAATGTAACGACCGGTCCGCAAGAAGGCTCACCAATAGCTCCCAGGGATCTAATACTATCGAAAGGTGTATCAAGTGTTGAAATGCATTGGATGAATGGTCCATCCGGTCGTGGGCCGATTCTCGGATACTATATCGAATGTAAAAAACGAGGTAAGTAAATAGTAGTGTGAATTTCGAGAGTAACAAGGGATAACGTTGAAATTTTTACAATTCTCTTCCGTTTCATGCTGAGTAGAGACCGACCATTCGTATATTTGTAAGTAGATAAACGTTGTTGGGGAAGTATTTACACAAAGTGCTATTCATTGAATGTATTCACTATTTTTTTTTTCTTCGAATTGTTGTGTGCACGTCCTAAGTTTAATTACTTCATTGAAATTTCGACATCATTACTTAATAATTGTAATCTTTTTTCCTTGTAATTCATGAAAAAAATAGATTTTGTAATAATGTAAAAATATGATGAATGGCAGGCGAAATACTATCTGCTATTGTCTTGAAAAAACAAATGTTGAAAAGTATATAATGCAACATTGTCTGTGAAAATTATTTATTGCATACTAATCGAATTCATATCGTCTTCCCCATTTAAAAGATTCTTAGGCATGGTTAATTTTGACTAGATCCGATGATATCGTTGAGAGTTACTACGAGGGTTTTTGTAAATGTTTATGCCTGATAGAGCTTTTTTGGAACGGTGTTGAAATATTCATAAGGTTTTCTGTGAACGAAGCAGGATTATGTGAGTTACTTTCTCACCAAAAAAACATCACCTACTGACCAAGGGAGTCCGAATCGCATTACTTCAACTGGGGTATCACTAAGACTTCTCAGGTGCCCCACGACCAATGTCGTTCTGTTAGGAGGGGTCTGTAAGGTATCTTTTTCTTCTTTTCAACCGCAATACTGACTCTACATATGCAAAAAACATCCCAAACGTCCCCTGAATGTAGCATTGCCTCCACAATCATCTCCGGCGTCGCAAGGTATATTAGACAGAAGAACACTTCTCGTTCTCTTCTGAAGCTTGAAGAAAGTGTGCAACGCATCATCCATTTGCTTTGCGCAGTATTCGCAGCATTCCAAATTTGATTCAGAAAGAAATTTATTACGACCAACGCAGCGTTTACCGATACCATACGATAGCTGCTTGTGATTCGTAGCACCTATTCGCGTTGAACGGTTGCCATGTTAGATCGACTGTGGTCAATATCTCCTCACGATAGAGTTGTATTGAATAAGCCACCGCCATAAGTACTTTGCGTTTACTTGCACTAGGATTTGGTGGAGATCTTTGGAGGCGGTAATAGCTACTGACCTACTTAGAGCCCAGCATCTCAATGCGCACGAAATTGTCATATGTAGTGTTCCATATCTGGGCCGATGATGGACCCTTGTGTTGCTACCGCAGTAATGTTTTTGTGGACAGTTTCCTGGTTCAGCTTATTCAGATAATCTTAAACCATGGCTAACAAACTGTCATCTACCTAAGAATGTCAATCAAGGTTCTCTAGAATATCTGTCCATTTCGCTGAATTAAAAGCGTTCCGAATATCCAGCAACACGAAAAACATGATGTCCTTTCTTTTTTGGAATCAAAACGAGTCACGTCACTTTCTAGCGTAATAGACAGACACCCGCCAACAAAGACGCATTATATTTGGAGCGCAAATTAAAAATTCCGGATTTACAAGTGAAGGCGTAACCATACGCAACAGCTCTCAATTTTCATTAGGTTCCATTTGCATGAGCATAGTTTTTGGGGCTCTCAGTATGTCAAATTACGTGCCAAATAAGCATTATTTGCGAGAAGTATTGTTTAAATTTGAAAAAACTCATGCTCTGCATATGGTAGAGTAGAAAGGGTGTTGCATACTATGAGCTGCTCCAGCCGAATGAAGTCATCACTGGTGAACGCTATCAACAACAATTGATGCAATTGAGCCAATAATTTATGGTATATGTGAAATGCAATTGAGCCAATCATTCAGGGTAAAACGGCCAGAATATGTGAAAAGGCACGATAAATTGATTTTTCAATACGATTTTTGTTAGCCTATTTGTTGCAAAAGTCGTCAAGGAAACATTGGAAACGCTGAACTGAGATGTGCTACTGCACCCGCCGTAAAGCCCAGACATTGTTCTTTCGGATTACTATTTGTTGCGATGGATGGCGTATAGCCTGGCTGACTAACAGTTCACTTCCTATGAGGAAACCAAAAATTGGCTTGATTCATGATTAGACCAAAATATGAAGAATCCTTTCGCCGAGGAATCCGTCAGCAGCCAGAAAGATGGAAAAAATAGTTGCCTTCAATGAACAATACTTTCAATAAAATATTTGTTTACTGTTATTTTACAATAAACGCCCAAAATCGAATGCTAATAAACCCGCATTTTTAATTTGCGCACCTTATGCATTCATACTAGTGTTGACGGATGATTCCTAACTGCCACCACTTTCAGCCCTTCTACTGGAATGCTGTCGGGGCCAGAGGACTTTTGGTTCTTCATTTTAATAAACGCACTGTGAAGCTCTTCTTGAGTGTACTGACGGACTATGAGAGCGTTTTTTACTCTCACTTAATGCGCCGGGAACAATGAGTCTACTATATGCTACAACGTATCCACCTCCATGGGCAGACCAGACCTTATATGACCAAGCTTACAAGATAATTGTTTGTAGTTCCACACTCATCGATTCCGGTTTTCATTTTGTTGCAAAGTATTTGCCACAATTGTTTATTCTTCACTTTATAGCCTTTTCCGGCTATTTCTTCGCGTTTTGAGTTCTCCGGAAGTTTGGAAGACTTTTGGTCTACCGATAAATTGCTGAGCCCTATGCGTGCATGCTAGAACTCGTCGCCTTAGTCCATCTATCATTTCGGTCCTCCAATAAGCCTGCCGCTTTATAGGAGGGGTTCTCCGGCGTGGCATTGAAGAGTCGTGTGGTCGCTTGATGTCATCCATGATGAAGTTCACCAACGTATATATTCCTGCTTGATTGATCGCTAACCCTAACCAAAGTGCGCTGCCTTCGCCAGCAAAGCTGCTGTCAAGCGAGTCTAAGAGCTTTTTCCTATCTGATTTGGAAATATTCCATCAAAGTATTTTTCGACTAGAGTTCCGCGAGTTTTGGTTTTCCTTCGACACCCAGAAGATTTTTCATTTCATTTCATTTTATTAAATTCGTCTAATCCAGACTATACACATACAATAGAAATTAATTATTCTTATACAGAATTCGTTTAAATGATGCTGTAGATAAATGAAAATCAAACATATACTAAGCATCGTTAAAGCATCTACTTATTGCAGTGACTGGTTCATTGCAACCATAATTGGTCCGATGTTGAGGGGTCGACAAAAAGTTCACCCGTCTGACACGTTTGTTCTTAATGTTAAAATTCAGATGGCTTAATAAGTAATTTGAGCCATTTTCGTGGTAAATAAGATTTTGGAATTTTGACGGCGATGGTTCAAGGTATCCATTTTGTAAAAGATTTAAGCGTGCTTCATAAGGAGGTAAATATAAAGGATCATACCACGGAAAACCGCGGAGGCAGAATCGTAAGAACTTCTTTTGGATGGACTCAATTTGGTCAATGTAAACTTTTTGATACGGCGCCCATAAAATACTTACGTATTGGACAATAGGTCTGACTAAGCTGCCAAAGAGGGTCTTAGTTAGAAAAATGTCGTTAAATTCCCTCGAACGTCTTCTGATAAAACCTAAGACATTGCTAGCTTTCACAACGATTGAGTCTATGTGATCGTCAAATATGAAGGATTGATTCAGCAGTACTCCTAAAGCAAGTACTTTCGCTGATCTATTGAAAGGTGTACTCAAAAGTGATGATTCATAGATTAAAGGATTATATTTGCGTGTGCTAGATATAATCGTAGACTTGCCAAGATTAATAAGGAGATTGTTATCGGAACACTAGCTGGCAAACCTGTTTAGATCCTGCTGCAAATCATTCCAATAGTTAAGGTTTCTCACAACTTTGAACATATTAGCGTCATCGGCATAAAGCAGAACAGAAGATGACTGCAGAATGGAACCTACATTATTAATAAATAAGGCGAATAGTAAAAAGCCTAGATCACTACTTTGTGGAACACAAGACGTGGTTTTAGTTTCAGATGAAAAAGCACTACCAAAGGATACACGTTGGGTTCGATTCGTCAAGTAAGAGTCAATCCAATTTAAAAAAAACTCTAGCGCACCTGAACCGCTAGAAACACTAATGTTCGAAGAACAGTAGAAGAATCGTGCAGGTTTTGAGTGCATATTCCACCACATGTGCTGCTTATTACGACCAAACTGTTTCAAATGCCACGTTTTACTTTGGTCTCAAGAATGCATTATAACTCATATGGTGGGAGGTTGCAGATATTACCACTGGCATGAATTTCAACGTTTATGAGAGCAAAACACGGGTTAATTATATTCGTTATCAGTTGCTTATTTCACATAATTTTGAAAGCAGCATCTCATATAACATCAATGAAGAAAATGCTCAGTGCCTGCAGCACTGTAACTGAAGTTGGTGTTTGGGGCTGCGATCCGAAAAATTTGCAGAACTTTGCGAATTGCAACATTGATTATTTATTTTAATTGTAAATGTTTCCGGTATGAATACTAACTGTAAGCGTTTATTGATACAAAAGTAGCACAACCGACTCGTGCTGGCAACCTTCTGCCAGTATCAAAGCCAAGAATATATCACATCTGCTTCACGTTGTTATATTACATTCGAAGTTAAAGGAGTATAAAGAAATTTAGAGTTAATTGCAGCGAGTTTTTTCAAATAATCGAAAACTTAATATTTGCTGTTTATTGTCACTACAATATCATTACCATTTGAAAATTCTACGATAAAACCGCTTAATAAAGATATTGCAATTAAACACAAAACCAACAATAGCTGGCAACCCTATCGTGGCTTTTCAACCAAATTTGGCCTGAATAATGTTTATGACAGGTTTCATTAATTGTATGAAATTCGTATTGATTTCATGACTGCACTGGAAGTTATAGTGCAAAAAGTTTTATTTTCCTGAGCGAATTTTCAAAACCAAAGACACAAAAATTACCATAGCTGGTAGCACCAATCAAATTTTTCAACCAAATTTCCACCAAACAGAGATTAGAGTTAGGTTTAGCTACTGTGCCAATTTCATGAAAATCTGGTAATTTATTCACATTTCATAGGGCAAAAAGCAGTTTTTTTTTCTTTGTAAAGTTTCAAGATGGCACCACTGGCACAGACTTGCCCACAATTCAAAATCGCTTCTATCAAATCTGGTCTTACTTAAGTCCAATGCATTCTGTAAATTTTAGCTGTATCTGATTATTGGTTCGTGAGTTTCCGTGAACAGAAGTTTTTGATGTTAAAAATATAGGTTAACTGGGAGAGGGTTACCGTTCTTGTCCGACATGAAATTTCCAAAGTTTTATTTTGAACGTGTAGATAAAACATAAGATTTATATACAGGTTGGTTTTATTGTAAGAAACGGACATTTTTTTGAATATTCGATGGTTTGAATGTTTTCACTTCCAAATTTTTTTTTTTCAAAATAAAGACACCAAAACTATCATAGCTGGCAACTCCAACCGAATTTTTCAACCAAATTTCTACCAAACGTGGCTTAAAATAAGGTCCAGCAATTGTGTGAGTTTCGTCAAAATCGAACGATTCAATCAGAATTTATAGGGCTAAAAACAGTTATCTTTTTTAGTGGTTTTTCAAGATGGCACCACTGGCACAGAATCGCCCGCATTTCAAAATCACTTCTATCAGACCTAGTCCTATTTAAGACCAATACATTCTGCAAATTTCAATTAATTCTGCTCATCGGATCGTGAGTTTCCGTGAACAGAAGTTTTTGATGCTTAAAATATAGGTAAATTGGGCAAGGGTTACCAGGCGTACCCGTTGTACCATATCTTTTTTTTTTTTTTGGTTATGTAAACAAAGCACAAGATTTACATATGAGTGGCTTTTTTTTGAAGAAACGGCATTTTTTCAAGAGAGACGATGATTTGGAGGTTTTCACTTTCAGTGCCTGCCCTAGCTACAGGGTTGCCAGCGCGCTCATAAAAAGCTACGCAAATCTACAACTAAGTAATACCAATATGTCCTGAAAATTTCCTAATGATTGAATAGCTCTGTCAAAAGTTATCACAATTTAAAAATTTTCAAATTTTCCCGTCCTCTTTTTAGGCACCCAGCGCACACATAGGGTTAAAAAATTCCAAAACATTATCCGATTCATATGTAAAACACGTTTGAAATTTATTTCGTTAACTTTATTTTTGCGAAAATTATTTGTGCACGAAATAATAGGTATATTAAAAATATCACTTAAATGGCCGCCGGCGCCAAAAGGTTAACAATAACTGACATTTAAAGAGACCTGGACCTATTCTGCATATACACCAATGTATCCTGAAAGTTTCAGCTCAATCGGATGGCGCGTTCCCGAGATTATCTCACTGAAATTTTTTGATGATATATATATATATATATATATATATATAAAGAAATATGAATTTTTGGCCGAATCGATTTTAATACTAATGTTCTTCGAACATTAGTAACAAGCTAGGGAATTGAAATAAATGATGCTTTGCTAAAAATATAGAATAATCAAGCTTATTAAAGGCTTTCGACAAGTTTGTGTAGACACAATCAGTTTCGAAGCCAGCTTCGATTGAGTTTGTTACTTGGTGAGAAAATTCAAACAGGTTGGTTGTGGTTGAAAGACCTTTCATAAAAACTGTGGTGTTACGGAGCCATAATGGATTTGCAATGAAAAGCTACAATATCCGTCTTCAAAAAGTTTAGCAATAGAAAAGTCATTACGACTTCATTTCTTGAATATAGAAGTGACGGTGGAGTGTTTCCACATTAAAAATATAAGACAGCACAGGTAGTAGTGATGACACACAATATTTCAAGACTAAATTAGGTATGCCATCTGGGCTAGGTGTTATATTATTATCAAGTTTATTAATAAATGTGATAATGGTGTACTCGTCAATTTTTAAATTCTTCATCTCCAAAGAGAAAATTGTTGAGTTCGTCAAGTAGGGTGAAAAGTGTCCAGAGTTTGGCAAGTCCGTACGATGATGTAGCTTTGACCACAACATTTTCACACATCACTTTTTCTTCATTTTCATTTTTTCAATCAATTAATTCACAGAATAATTCAAATTTGCTCAAGGTTCTGTCGCAAACGCACCATCCTGTTTTTTTTAATAGTTTTCTTCACGTCTGATAGCATAATTATATTGATTGATTTTGTGAATAATACTCTGACTGCATAACGGAATTAAAATATGTAAGGTTATCTTATCAATATCCTACGAGTTAGCCTTTTTATTCAAGTTTTGTGCCGTAGCTTAAACTTTTCTTTGTTTACGAAGCTCCGTTTCCTAAAAGCCTAAAATACAATGGTTATGTATTTTCAGACACATAAATTCATTTCGTTCCAATCGAATATGTGCTACTTTAAATTTGTTTTTCAGTGTGGTAATAAAATATATTTTTAATTGACGCACTTTGTCAAATATTTTTATCACAAGCCTACATAATTTATTTGTTTTTACATATTATTGCCACAACGTATATCTTCTTTTTTTTTGCCAACATAATTTTTTTATTATCGCATGGTCACATGTTTGCATTGCAAGTTATTAACAATCTCATCAATTAAATGTTTTCGCATCAATCTCATGTATTCCAATGACATTTTCAATTCATAATATAAAAATCTCTTCACTTCAGACGATTCTCGATGGGAGACAATAGCGAAAACGACATCAGGTCCCGTTCAAGAGTTTTCAATTAGCTTTCAAAGTCTTCTACCGTCCACGGCTTACACATTTCGAGTGATCTCATATAATAAATATGGTATTTCATATCCAGTCGTATCAAAAGATACAATTTTAACACCGTCGAAACTCTATCTGGAGTATGGCTATCTGCAGCATAAACCATTTTATCGACAAACATGGTTTATGGTTGCATTGGCTGCAACATCGATTGTGATAATCATAATGGTGATAGCGGTGCTATGTGTTAAGAGTAAAAGTCATAAATACAAACGTGAGTATGATAGTTTGTATAGAATATAAATATATTTCATTTTTATTTCATTCTGTACAACCTTGAATTCGTTATTAGTATTATCAACAGTCCAAACACATAATTTCTCTCTATTCGGAGTCTTTACTAAATATTCATTCAACTCTTGCAGAAGAAATTCAAAAAACATTGGAAGAATCAATGGCCATGTCCATTGACGAGCGAGAAGGTCTTGCTCTAGATATCTATCGTGCTCGTCATGCTGCCGGTGGTGGAGCTAGTACGATAAATAGTGCTGGTACATTAAGTCGTCGCACTATTGGCACATTGGGTAGGAAACCCCCACACGGGCCACCACCAGCTTTAGGAAAAAGCCCACCTCGGCCGTCACCCGCATCTGTGGCATATCATAGTGATGAGGAAAGTTTAAAGTGCTATGATGAGAATCCAGATGATAGTAGCGTTACGGAGAAACCGTCAGAAGTCAGCTCGTCCGACTCACAAGTAAGATTCGAATCAGATTTAGTTATTTTTCCATGATCGGTAAAACTTTTGTTACCATCGCAAGAATCCTCATAGTCTTAGTTTTTTTTCTGACGAACTTCTTTAATCAAGGATGAATGTCAATTAAAATGCATATATTTCCACATATTTCCAGCACTCTGAAAGCGAAAACGAAAGCGTTCGTTCCGATCCGCATTCGTTCGTTAATCACTATGCAAACGTTAACGATTCCCTGCGACAATCGTGGAAACGGCAAAAACCCGTTCGAAATTATTCCAGCTATACGGATTCGGAGCCGGAAGGTGTTACTAGTTTAAATGGTGGCCAAATAATAGTTAATAATATGGCGCGATCGAGAGCTCCACTGCCAGGATTCTCATCGTTTGTTTGACAATCAACGGAATTCTAAGTTTTTGTGTTAGATATAACGATAAATCTCTATTGTCTCAGTATCGCCATCGTCGTCGTCGTCATTTAACATTTAAGAGATGTAACATTTTCACACAATAATTATTCTTATTGTGATCTAGGTTAGAGCCATCTCTTTTATTTGTGATAAAAGATTTTCTTATTTATTTATAAGTGTAATTCGCTAAGAAACTATACTATACTTACGTAAACTAACAATTTTTTTACAAACTCGAAAAACATTTAATCATATAATTGTATCCTTATAGCTTATACGATAATATATACATAGTATAAGCTAAACTCTAGATAGTCTCTTTACGGAAACAACACGATGAATGTGGAATTGAAATTTTTTGTATAGTTTTTTTTTCTTCTTCGAAGCCTTCGAATGCAAGCATATCATCTAAGCCTTTTTATTTGATATTCATTCCGAAGAATATATGAAATTTCATGTCATCGAACAAGAAATAACTAATTAATTTAGTTCTTACAAAGGACCGCATTTGTTTTTTTTTTTGTAAATATCGAAACGTTTACGAACTCAAAGATTTTTCTACTTGAGGGATTTTAACGCATTACTTTTGTATCTACTTATAAGACGAAATAACTTTGAAAGTAAAACAAAAAGTAGAAACAGCAGAGGAATCTTTAATGAAAAAAGAAAAACTTTAAGAAATATGAATACTTAAACGACTGATTATTTCATAAAGTAGTAAATTAAGTTTATTTTATATGTTAGCTAATTGCAATTAATAATAATTGATCGAAGCGAAATCGAAAGAAACAAATTGGAAGATTTAAAAGCGTAGTAGTGAAAACTTTAATGAGAAACATAGTAATGATGATTGTTCCATATTTTCATGTGAAAAATGTAAAAAAATTAAACAGAATAAACTTAGCTCAAATAAATTGTATTAAAAAGTGTGTTTTATTTTTTTGATCATATTTTTCAACATGAAAGACAGCCAATAATAATACCTTAACGATTAGGAAGGTGAGAGTATTTAGATTCTTGCGTTTTTACTCATACAACTTGGTAGCAGATTTACATGAAAATAATCATGTCTTGTATATGTAAATGGTTATGCATCTTGGAATATTGTCTTCTTTAAATTTACACCATTTTTTAGCTTAATGAATTGAGTTTGGAATCAAATTAATAATTTTGTTATCCTAATTCAATGTCTTCGAGACAAATTCATTTATGTTTCCAAACAAATTCATTTTCATTAAAAAAATCTATTCATTTCATTCGGAAGAATATGCATTGGGAATGAGTTGAATGAATTGGGGGACGAATAAATGTCAAAAACTTTAAACTAAACATATATATTGTCCGAAAAATTTAGGAATTCGGCTGAAAAAATCATAAACTTGGCACAACAAAATTATGGTTTTGTCTAAAAAAAAAACTCTTAACTGAGCTGAAAAGGGTATTTAAGCTTAACTGGCAAGGCTCTACTGATATCTGTTTAGCATTTATAAAAAAAGTTGAACTACTAAACTACGTTTTGCAGTTTTGCAATTTCCGACGATAGAATTCGCTCACTTTTACAACTCAACAAAGGTCGGAATTTCTCATTAAAAATTATCGAAATGGGTTATAAAAAAATCCGAACTGCTGACAACTTTAACCACAATTGCAGTTCAAAAAGTTTTTCAAAAATAACAATTGCAGTTCAACAACACAAATTTGGACTCTGTGGTAATTTAATTTTTTTTGATTAATGAGGAGATAGTTATAGTTTGGAAAACTAATTAAAAATACTTCTGCTCCTATTACTCTGTCCGAAAAAAAGGTTGGTTAATGCATCTATATTATTCAAGATAATATGTTCATCTAATATCTAAATTTTATATTATTTTAGCTCATAAATATATTTCTCATCTCGAAAGAAGCATCTGTCTTAGATGAAAAAAGACCAATTCTTAAGGGGGAAAATACATGTAACTTCAAATGCTCTTAAAATACACAAAAAAAAATTTTGAAGCGATATTCGTATTAGTTCTCGAGCTATAGTCATTCCCCAGCCGGTCGAGCATACCTGCCGCGCGTCCTTGACTACTTTCTCTTCGGCGCTATGGGTGGTTCGCTAATTGTGTAGTCCTAATATATTCTTATAAATCTGAAATTCTAAGGAAATATAGATACAGATGTACATTTACACTTGTGTATTTTTATAATATACAAAGGGGCCTGTATTTATGAACCTTGTAGTAAAAACCGTTAGATTGCCGGCTTGAAAATAGTTGAAATATCAGCTTACATAGCCGCTAGGATGTTCAACAAAGGCCATACATTCCTCTTGCACCTAATGAATGATTTAGGTATCGAAATAAGCCCCAGCTTATTTAGTTATGCCAAGAGAGCCGACAAAGACAGGATAGAACGATAGAACCGTCGAAGTCTTTTCAGCTCAAAAGAAGCCCGAAATGCTCGCCGTGACCTTCTAATGCACCAAAATGATATGCACAAGAAGGCTGAAGGGCTGTTGTATGGACCTGGAATCGCTGACTTACGAATAAGTTATAATAAAAACTAATAATCAATGATTTTTATCTACCGCAAACTTTAAACGCGTTTTTCTCAAAGTATTACCTACTTTTTCAACTTCCGTACAAAATATCTCAAAAAATATTAAACCGATCCGGCTCAAATTTTTACATTTATAAAAGAGTATTATCTACTCGTTGAACTTACATATTATTGTAATTTCGGAAAAATAATTTGTTTATTAATGTTTAAAACGTGATTTTTTTGAAAATAATCGATTTTTATATTTTTTTTTTAAATTAATGATTAGATTTTTAAAATTAATGTAAAAAATTATTTTTTTTTTTATAAATTTTATTGGTTCACCTAACGTTGCAAGTGCCCCGGAAAAGGCGTAAAGTTGTACGAAGCAGTTTATTTATGTGTTTTTTTTTTCATTCGCTCGTGTCGCCGCCATTTTGTTTTGAAAAATTATTAATAAAATATTTTCATTTACTTTGAGACATGTACTTTAAGAATTTAATATTAAAGATTTTCTGAATAAGCTATATATATTTTTTAAATCAATCAGAAATCAGCAATTTTTTTTCAATTTTACATGTATTTTCCCCCTTAAGAAGACTTCACATAAAATTGTTTCACCATCGATTACAACATTAGCATCAATGAATCAGTTTGCAGCGCAAGGTTCGTATCAGCTAACGATTGGCCTAGATTTCCTTATCAATATGCCGTATTCGACAATATAGTTGTTTTTGCCGAAATTTTGACAGATTCAGAAGCAAATTTGTATGCAAAATCAAAAAAAATTTATATTCTTAAAATATTCTTTTAGAAAGTCAGGATTTCCTGGTGTTATTGAAAGTATTGATGGAACTTTGATAAGCATCGTCCGTTCGTAGAAGTGTGAGCACCATTTATTAGAATAGGCTATGAAATCACAGTCTGAATAATATAGTCGTATGTTATTTTACTATGTCACTATTTAACGATGGACATTAACTATTTTTCTGTTGTAAGATATCTAGTCATCATCTTTAAATTATTTTAACTTGGTCAAGACAATTCATGCAATGCCATAGAGATGATTGTGACAAAGGCTGGCTAGTTACTTGGTATGTTTATTCAAATTTGTACATTCAAATGTTAATTTGTCGTTTTTATCTTCTCGGTTTTGTTGTAGGCGACATAGGATGTCCATTGCAACCATGGATGATCGTGTCCTATATTCAAACGACTGAAGGAATTTAAGAAGCAAAGAACAATAACATATACTAAATGCTACAAAGTATGAGTATAATACCATATATACTTTATATATAAAAGTTGCTTCGGAGCACTAAAAGAAAGATTTCAATGGTTTCTATATGCCAGAAACAAGCACTGTCAATTCGACAAGGTAGTCAATATTAAATTCCAGTTTAACCAAAACACTAAGCAGAAAGTCCTTGCAAGCCAAAAAGGAAGCAAACGCTTTTGACCACTTGTTAAAAGGATCCAGAATAACTTCTTTGGTTCCACTGTACCACTCCTTCTTCATGGTGGTAACGTATTTGCTCAGTCACTGGATTTGCTGAGATTTTTGGTACTACTTCTTGCCACCTTCATCTCCTCTTTGTGGTTAAACAAAGGTCTTTATTTTTCCTCACAAGGGAGGTATTGAAAATACTCGTTTAGAATGATGTCTCAAAATCTGCCGAGCCTGTTGGTATTTTGTCCCTCGTACTAAAGTGCAGTCCCTCCAGCCTAGCTTAACCACTGCGTGAACTTGTTTACTTATCTTACTCGACTGGAATATTCCCTTCCATAAGGAAGTTTGCACACATTCAGCCTATATCGAAAACAGGAGAGGCGCGTGCTCCCTATACCCGCTGACCAATTGCACTCACTCGTTTCGGTTCTGTTTAAGATCTTTGCATCAACTGTAAATTCAAAATTATTGATCTATCTTGAGTCGGACCATCTTATTCATGTTCAGAATGGTTTCCGTTCTGGACACTCCTCTCAGGACTTACATTTTTCGCTGAGAGGCGAGACCTTTGTCTCCATAACTTTGGCGATGAAATGATCGTTTTTCTTGATGTTTCGAAGGCTTTTGGCAGAGTACGCCGCCCAGCTCTATTAGCCAAACTTCGTACATCTGATCTTCATCCCGTTCTTGTAAAGTGAACCCTCGTAGAATGTTTCTTTCAAATTATTCTGGGGGGACTCAAATCCCGAGTCCACACTACCAGCAATGGGGCCAAAAAAACGCATCTAAATACTGTCCAAAACTCAATGCTATATTCTTTTGCTCAAGGTGCGAGGATTTCTGATTCACCATCGCTAAACCTATTAGGTTTTATCATTTCTAGCTAGCATTTTTTAGCTGGACGGGTCACATTTTTCATATTTCGGAAAATGTCATGAAATGACTGGGTTGCCTTCAGAGACGCAAAAACACATTACCCCATTTAGACCTCTCATATGATCTAGATTTGTGTATAACTCTTATATATGGACTGACACAGGAGCTATTGATAATAGCATTTGACTATCTTTTTGTACACTTCAGCATTTCTATACAATGTATAATGAATGGAATATGTATGGTGTCTAATTACGTTTTGAACTACGTTAAATGTCTGTGCATAATACAGGTGCGCAAACGAAATTTGTATAGATAAGAAAGCGATGCATTGTATGATGTTTGGCACATACATCGCACGTAGAATTAAGCATTTTAAGTCACTTTAGTTCCAACCAGTGTGACCAATTTAGCATTTTCAATGCTAGATTTAGCACTAATTTCATACACTTAGCATTGAAAAAGGTACTTTAGCATTTAGCACTTTTTATTAGCATTCAAATTTTACGCTAGCACTGCTTTACACGAACGTTCGATGATATTAAATATTGCATACGAGCACAATCATATAACATATTTAAATTCTATTCCCTTGACGCAATCTAGTTTAAAAAATATAGGAGCATAACTTTGAAGTACTACAGTTAATTATTTAAAGTCCTAGCTTGGTTTTTGCTCACTATAGCGATTTATCCGCATATTCAGATTCAACCAATTCGTACAATGGTGACTTATAATTGTGCATATTACCTTCCTTTTAATTAAAAACTGAAGAGAGCATTTTTATTATTAATTATTTCTACTTATTTTGTTGTTTTTAAATAAAGCTACTTGGTTTTTAATTCTATTGGCACGAAAAAAGTTTAGCATCGATTTTTGCAGTTTAGCATTGCTTTTAGCATTTTTTTCGAAGCCATTTAGCATAATTTCAAAATTTAGAATGGGCACACTGGTTCCAACCACCAAGGAATAAAAAGTCGTTTTAAAATAAGAGAAAAACTCTTTTATTAACTCAGGCCGCACTGCTTTGGCGGAACTAGGAAAATTTAAATTTCACGATTATTTCTTATCTAGATCAAACCGATTGTGGAACAGCCTACCATCTGCTGTATCAGTTCCAATAATAAACGTAACCCAAGTACATTGTTTTCAAGAAAAAAAACTAGTTAATCATGTACTTTGAAAACTTATAGAGTTTTTTTTATCATACTAGGGAGAACCCTAATCTCTGGTTTTTAAAAATATAACTTACTATCGTCCAAATAATGTCGGCATACGAATATATTTGACCTACGTTACCAATACAAATAATTGAACTTTTGATAACTGAACTACTATTAACAAGAAAAACAAAAAAATAATGAAACTCGCTCTACCACCAGCTTCAAATACTTTCAACCTCTTTAATTGATATCGTTCAGCAAACTTTTTTTTATGAATTTTGTTTGTGTTGTTTGTTTGTACTATAAATTTTTATAAAACAGCTTTTATGCTTAAATTTTAAACTTGCTATCAATGAGTCTGTACGAAGTTTTAGTCGCAACATTTAACATAAACTATCTTTTTCCTCTTCTATCTTGAATTATCTGAACTTATCTAAAACTGTAATATAGTAGTTCATGATAAATAATGACCGAAGGTAAATAACAGAATCTACATATTGAGGACATTAAATGAGAATTCAAATCACACAACGTGCTATTACCAATGTTTATTTTGCTTGAAATAAAACAAACACCTGAATTTGAAAACCGGTTGATAAATTAAAAGTTAAAACTTAGCAATTGGTTACTAAGAAACTCACAATCACGTTTGAAATGTTTTATTAAAATATATATTTTCCACAGTTATCGCATCATTTGATAATAAAAACATTAAAAAAAATCCTCTAAGCATTCGCGACATTTGAAATAATTGTTTTATAAATATCTATTCCTTTCAAATACGTATCGACTGTTATATATTCATCATTGTCATGCAACAAAATGGGAGTATTGTTCAATGGAGAAAATCCTATAGCTGGAATACCAGCCTACAAAAAATATATATGAATAATCAAATTAATTTCAAATCCTATAGTCTACATACTTTTCTGATGTAACGACTGTCCGTAGCTCCTGGGAATATGAGAGTTTTGATTTTCAGGCCTCTGCAATACATAAAAATCATAACAAACGAACTACAGCTTTCAGTGTATATTACTCACAGTGAATCTACTGATTGTTTAAATGCTTTCCAATATATGTTGCTGTCGTCGATATTGGTAGGAGCTACATAAGGATTTTTATTCTCATATTCAATTTCAATTCCACCACCTGCTTCCTCGCACCATTTTTTGAGCTGAAATTAAAATTTGAATTTGAGTTTTATTAAATTTTACTAAAATACTACTAGTGACTGTATAGTTTTACCTGATTTTCAAATTGCTCATGATCTACATCAATAGCTAGGCGAACATCAAAGCAAACTGTTAAATTCGGCGGCACGACATTACTTTGAACGCCACCACGCAGCTGCGTTAAATTGATTGTCGTAACATTGCCAACGGTCCAGGTATCATTTGCAGCTAATCTTTTAACTTCAGCTTCTCGGAAATCCATCATTTTGTCGACAATGTATCGAAGCTTCTCGCCAGCTGTGTTCTTATGAAGTAGAGATCCATGACCAGCACTTCCGGATATATGGAAAAATACAACTACAACGGGAAAACAATTGTATATTTAATGTTCATTCAAATTAGTGCTGAACTGATATGCAGTGAAAAAAGTTCAAAAAATAAATAAAATTTTCTTATTAAAATACATTAACTAAACAAACCGATAATTTAAAAATTATCTTGCTGAGAAAATCAAAATATTCTTATTAAGATGCATTAACTGTGCAACCCATCCCTTGTTTTCATGGCAAAAGAATGGGAGTTTTTCAATCTCTCTAAGCTTGTAACAGTTAAAAAAATATTTTATTTTCAAAGAAAACTTCAACAGAAATTATTTAACCTTATAATACGATTACCTACACCATATACTACGTTCTGCATAGAAAACATCAAAGATTTCGGTCGGCGAAGCAATACCCTCATCTAATGCGAACCCAACATTTAAATCTTTGAAATCTTGAGTTGGCACAAACTTTGCCATTCCTAGTGCACCACCAGTTTCTTCGTCTGAAAATAAATAGTACACAAATGATTATAAAAGTGAAAATTATAATAATAATAGTCTTTATTTCATGTGCATAAACTTACAGCTATAATAAATTCAACAAAATCCTCTGAACTTTAATTACGTTTATACCTAACATCAAGAAATAGAAAATTTAAAGAAAAAAATAAAATAAAACAGAAATTCAACTAACTCGATATTTTAAATTTTAAATGGTGCTGAAGAAGATGCAGATGAAATACAAAGCATTCAGTTGCTTTACGCAAGAGTCGAATGCCCGTTAATAAGATAGAAAAAAAACATGAATCGTCAATTTATGGTGGGGGACTCATAAATTAAACTAAGATATAAAGACCGTAGATAGAGAAAAATAGCAAAAAAATAATATTGAAAACAAATGCAAAAGTTATGTTAAGGGATTCAACAGTTTTTCAACGCCCAAGTGATCAATTGAAAAGAGCCAAGATTTGATTTTTTTCGAAAACGTTGTCTTTCTGGACTCGCCTCTAATATTTGGTGGCAAAAGGTTAAATAGACGAGGAGCAACAATGCTGTAAAAGCGACTAAAGTGTGATTTATTGCAAATGGGAACTATCACTAAATTGAAAGTTAAATTTCTTGGTTATTGACAAAATTTAAAATAAAGATTATAATAAAAGTAATGTTCCTGGTTCATTTTATTTGAAAAAAAAACCACGCTAAAAATATTTTTCATTTAAAGATCAATTTTTAGTTTTAGTTTTTGTTTTTCAGTTACAAATAGCCTGTATGCTTCGGGTCGTTGTCCTGATACAGGCCAAAATTGTATAAAATGCCTAATTTATCAGCTTTTTGTTTAATATTTCTTTTAAGAATACCCAGGCTAGACGTTTGATCCATCGTACCGTCCACAACATAGCATAATGTTCTCTCCGCTGTGTTTTACAGTGGGAGTAGTATGATTTCTCCTAAACTCTGTATTAGGCATTCGCCGAACATATCGCCGCCCATCAGACCCAAAAACATCAATTTTTACTTCAGCAACAAAAATTATGGACTTCCAGAATGACTTTGGCTTTTTTACGTACTCTTAAGCAAAATGTAATTTAACAATTTCATTTTTTTTACTAATATAAGGTTTGCTTCGGCCCATTCTGCGCTTCAAATTCGCTTTCTTTTTACATTTCGAATAATTTGAGTAGACACTTTCTTTTCAACTCGTTCTTTCATCGTAATTCGTAAAACTGGGGCACTTAATTTAGGGTTTTTCTTAATTTTTCTGATAATCCACTTTTTTATCATGCTCAGATAAGATTTTAGGCCTTTCTGACCGATACTTTGTTTCAAACAATTTGGTTGATTTATATTTTGTTATTACATTTCTTACTGTATATCTTGATTTTCCCATTAGCATTCCAATCTCAGAATACGCCATTCATGTTTTCCAACGTCGCAAAACACATTCAAGGGTTTCTGCACATACCGATTTCATTTTCACACTCATTTTTAACAACACCCTCAATTAAATTACATTTACAAAACATTTTTCAAGCTAGACTGAATAGAAATATCATATTTAACGGCATTTTTTTAGTACAAGTACATTTAACGGTATTTTTTTCCAGGAATTACAAATAATTTTACATGAAACTGCGCCGTGCCTTAACTTTTTTGCGTTCTTTTGGCACTTCAGTGAAAAATTTTACGTTAATGTTGTGAAATTTGTTTTGTTTCCAGTTTTTTTATATTGTTTTCAAAGTAAACATCCGAAACTTATAATTAAATGCAAAACCACCATCATATATGATTAAAGTAGCATTAAAAGTAAGTTTTTTATTCTTACTGTGAGTTCGTGCCTTAACTAACTTTATTTACCCACTGTATATTTTAAGCTTCTTGGGAGATGCTATTTTGATTTCAATCCAAAGACATTGAAGAATTGGAGAGACTACCCTCAAATTGGCGATAATCACAAAGAATACATAGTAAATTATTTTCTGTAACTGTTCAAAAATTCAGTGTGATTTAAACATAATACAGTGAAACCTGTGAAGTTGACCACCTCCGCAAGCAGACCACCTGGCTAATTTTACCAGTTTTTCCTAGCTCAATTCATTCCCAATACAAATACACCCTTACAAGCTGACCGCCTGTCTAACCTGTAACTTGACCAAGGTAGAACTATAATGCAATTAAGTGAGCTTTAAGTAGCTTAAGTGACAGTACGGTTGCATAGAAATCAAGCGGCATACCCATAATGTACTTATCTGCCGTTTCGTTAAGTTTCGTTCAATTCGGGCCACTTAAGTGGCCTACGACTGGGACCGTACATCAATTAAGTAAATTTGACAAGAGGTTTGCGTAACGACTACAACCAATAGAAGGCACGTAAAATATTTGAATATATTTTCGTGGATCGCTTGGTATTTTTGCAGGAGGTAGAAGTAATGATCGTTCGTATGCGGTATTGTAGACGCAATAATAGGTATGTGAAATATTTGAATATTTTAGGTCTGTTTGCGTACTTTCAGTCACTGAATTTTACTGAATTTTCCTGAATCATGTGGTGGGGGACATTCATGAAAAGTACAAAAACGCTCACATTGCATTTCCTGAAAATTGACAAACAAAAGTGTCAGTTGTCGGTTTTCAGGAGAACAATCATGATAATAAAGTCATCCTAAGCGGTGATAAATTATCGTCACAAAAATATTCGTCCTTCATAATATTATAACATTAGGCCAAAAACCGTTTGACAGTTTTCAGTATTTTTAAGTAGCTCAGACCCTACTGAAAAAGAGGAAATTTTCCGTTTTCAGTAAAACGGAGTGCAAAAACGGCTTTATTGCAATTAATTGCAATTAATCCTAGTACGCGAACATACCTTTTATTGTTAAACGGCTCATTGACAGTTTACAATATAGGAAGTAGTAATTAGATGTCTCGAATATGATTCTGCATGATATTGTTAAAAGAATAACAGGTATCTAAAATATTTTTTCGTCGATCACTTAAATGCTATTTTTACAGGAGGTAGGAATAATGAGTTTCAACCATAATTTCAAAGAGAAAACGCGTTGAACAACAGACGAAATAATAAATTATATAGTAGTTTATTTACTTGTATCTTTAAATTACTTACTTTTAAAAATACAAGTACATAAACTACTTAAAATGCCGTCTCACAGCTTTTTTCATTCAAAGAATAACCACACACCATGCTTCAGCTGTCCACTATTGAATATTAAACTTCAGCAGTAAAGACCTTGTTGATTAAATATATTCCGGTCGCATACCAATATTGCTCAAAAAACATTTCTTTCGTACACTTATTTGAATATAAGCACAAAATTAAGAGCCAGCACCAAGCCCATCTTTATAGATCTAATAATCTACAGCAAAGTGCTGAGATTCAGCTCAGCTACAATTTTCTACGATTTCTTGCAACAGAGCTAGCAGGCTATGAAGACAACTATATTTCAATTGCAGCAAAAATCTCTTCAAATATATTGCGTAAACGCTCACATCAGTTCATCTCATATGCCACCAAATTCATACTCGCCACTCTGACGGCAGCTTCATGAACCTTCACTTAATTCTATTATGGGCAAATTAACCGATCGACTTCAATTGAGTGAATTTTCGTTCAGTTTCAGCGCTCACTTAAGTTCACTTAATTGCATTATAGTTCTACCTTAACCGATCGACTTCAATTGAGTGAATTTTCGTTCAGTTTCAGCGCTCACTTAAGTTCACTTAATTGCATTATAGTTCTACCTGTAAAACGTCACGTTACATTCCACCTTTTTACGTTGACCACTTTGGTTTTTCTATGAAAAATCTGTCTGGCTACTGAAATGAAAATGAAAATAATGAATAAATATAATTTCGCCACTGTGACATAGTGCAAATTTTTTTTTTTAAGTTTGGCTTTGCATTCTAGGTTGGAAGAAAATTATTTGTAGTGAAATGTATTTATGTTTACGATTTTTTTTCTAGGCGGAAATTGACACAAAAAAGTCAAGTGTAGAACTAAATTTGCTTACGAAAAAAGAAATTTGAGATGAAGTCGCCGCAAGAAAAGCCAGCGATTTTTAGCGGAAAAATATAAAATAGCGAAATCTACAGTCGTTAACATTATCAAGAATAAAGAATGGATTTTAACAGCATTCAACGAAAATGCTAATCTAGAAAGAAAACGGAAATTGAAGAAGACGCAACTTGAGCCTATCAAAGAAAAAGTTCTAGAATTTTGTAAGATGTGCCGATCAAAAAGTATCCCAGTGACTGGCCCATTACTTCAAGTGAAAGCATTGGTTGCGAAATAATATCCAGTTTAGAGCATTATCCGGTGAAAGTGCAAATGTTGACTATGAAGCAGCGGCGCATTGAATACTTAAATTACTTGACATTTTAAAGGAATATAGAGTTGAAGATCAGTTTAATGTGGACGAAACTGGTTTGTTTAATAGGCAGCTACCAACCAAAAGCTTTGTGACAAAAGACGAAAAGTGTAAAGGGAGCAAGATGGCCAAGGAAAGACTGAGCATTTTGCTATGCTGTAGTGCAACAGAAGAGAAGCTAAAACCGCACGGATTTTTAAAATAAATTCCATTAAGGTGCAAGATCCGCCCGTACTTTAAAAATCGAACCAAAAATCATAGATGACAACCGCAATTGAGGAAATAGATAAAGAAATGCAAAAACAAGGGGGAAAATAATAATTTTATTGGATAATTCTACAAGTCATAAACTTGACACCTCTTTTTCGAATGTACAAATAAAATTCTTGTCTCCAAATTTGACATCTGAGCTCCAGCCTTTGGACCAAGGCATTATCCAATATGCGATGCTGCATTATCAGAAAAAATCTTTTGCTTCACTTAATTTCCATCATATATACTGACTCCGGCTCAGCCTACGATATGGTGAGAAAAGTAACTGCTTTAGATGCGATCAGGTAAATTCTTTCAGGTGACAGAAGATACAATAAGGAAATGTTTTCATCGAGCGGGTTTCAACTTTACAGCCAATTATTTCAGTCTTGCCTCAAATCATTCAGGATTATTTATTAGCTTCAAATGAAATTTATTCGTTCGATGGCAATCGTAAGGAAGAAATTTTAGATGTTATGAGCATTCGAACCGACGAAGAAGAGGAAACTGCCGATCTTGAAATAGTTAGTTCGGTGATACCAGTACCTACCGCCAAGCAGGCCATTAAATTTACTAACTACGCCTAAGATACGCCGGAGCTCATCAGCCAAGTTTAATTGAAACAGTGTTTGAGCTAAGAAATAAAATAGAAGCTAATGCACTTTATACGAAGGCAAAGCAAATAAGTTTATATGACTTCTATGGCGGTAATAAATAATTCTTTAGGCGCATTATTTTGTTTCTTTTCATGAATCTTCAAGTAATTTTTATTGTTATGCAAATGCTCTATGAAAAGACAATGGTGTTTAATGAAACAAGCACCCCTCTATAAACTGACTACCTGCGTATCTTGACCGACATCAACCCGAACCGTAGGTGGTCAACATAGAAAGGTTTCACTGTATCTACATTCATCCAAACTAAATTCATATTTTGCTTTTATATCAATTATTTACATTTCATGTTCGTTCATTGCTATTGTGTTATCTGATCATAAATAATGAAAGGAGACACTGATAATTCGACTTCCAACAGTCGTAATGTGCAAACTACTCTTTAATCAGATACAGATAATGTATATGGGCTTACTTGGAAAATAATCTGGTTAAAGTACAGCTTGACGTTTACATTAATTAACAATAGATATAAATCATATGTTAAATACAATTTAATTAAATCTCGAGATCAGTCATCTAGGCAAAACTTTCTGACATTAGCACTAGCTCTCTAGATGCTTGCTAGTAGTGGACCTCTAGGGAGTATAAAGAGGGAAGAAGTGCAAATAGAGTCTGAAACCAGAGAACATCAAGGTAAGTTATATACTTAAGCGTTTGAAGGCGTTAATCTGCAAATGAACACTGTCGTAGTAAAATTATTGTTTCATCTAAATAGGACTATTTTCGGCTTGTAAACATTGATGTGATAAAATATTGTTTTCGATTATAAACATACTTATATTGATGCTCATTGTGTGTGCCACAAGAGGATACTTAAAGTAAGCTATACATATGGCAATGCAATCATACAATCAGTGTGCGAGCAATTAAAATTGACAAATATTTTTATTTAAACCCCAATTTTTCGATTTATTGACAATTTATTGAAAGATATAAATATTCTGGGGCTAAATTGCCCTCTCCTTCAGTAGCTACTCAATAAATTGAAATATATATAGCTTCCGAAGCAAAAATGAACCTTACAAAAATTAAATTAATTTGAAAACTAGAAAATATAGAACCAAATTAATTAACAAAATTATTATTAACGGGATAAATATCCAAAAAAAAACATATTTAACAATCTACTCATGACTCACCTGAAGCGAAAATTATATGAATAGTCCTTTTAAACTTTTTCCCTTCTTTTTTCAGCGATCTAATTGCAGCTAGATATTGCATTCCAACGCATTTCATATCCTGTGTACCGCGAGCGAAAATTCGTCCTTTCGAATCGATTTCAGCTCCGAAAGGTGGATATGTCCAATTATCTGCAAACACTGGAACAACATCCATATGCGAATTAAGAACGATTGATGGCAACTCGGGCTGTAGACCAGCCCATGTCATAACGACCATTGGCTTCTTCGGATGGCCCGGATAATATAATTTCATCGGCAATCCCAAGTTTTCCGATTGTTTCTTCAAAAACGCTACACATGGTTCTATAATTAAACGAAATCCATGAAAATAATTTAGTCGGTAATAACAAAAGTTCTACACTCAAATATGAGAAATAAATATAAACACATGAACTAACCGTAGTCTACGTCGGGGTGCACGCTCGGAATGCGTAGATACTCTTGAAAGAGTTTTATCTCTTCGTTATTTTCCCAGGCAGACATTTAGAAAGTTTTTATCGCTAGCACGACCACGTCGAATTGAGAACTAGACACATTAAATACTGACAGTCTGCTCACTTAAACCGAACTGACGAACTTCTCTGATCGCACGCTGCTAATAAATAAACTCTTGACCGCCAAAACGAAATTCTGTTTGGCTAATATGAGAAAGATAAGAGAAGTTGACGACACTTAAGTCACTTCGTCTTTACTGCCTAAGAAAATACTTGCATTGTAGTAAAAAAAAAAAAAAATTAGGAACTTCAGACACTAAATACTGTATGGATTATCTATGAGGTTTTAATTTGAAGGTATCTGGTCTAGTCAGAAAAGCGATGACTGGTGAATTCGGTGTACACTAAACGACTTCTAGACTTGATAAGAATATTGAATATGTAATTAAACTGCTTTAATTCATATGAAATTAACGTGTGGTTTGATCACAGCACGCTTGTTAACACTGTATTTACCACAATAGGGAATGTATATGTGAAAGTGAAATGTATGAATGCACCATTAGCGACTATTAAATTATGAATTGATAGTGGGTATTGTGTAGCGCCCATAGAAAATCAGCTGTAGATGTTGATAAGATTCTTTTTAGACATTTCACAGAGGAGGTGGTGAGCAACGGATTATATAACACAAACAACAAAACGCTAGGTAGACTTTAAAAAGCACCTGCGAAGTGCATAATTGAAAAGCACCGGCTCCATAATCACATTAAAACATAATAAAATGAAATAAAATGATAAAATGGTAATATTTTGTTATGACATGTGTATAATTTATCAGACTACTGTTATTAGATTAATCGGTTGTATTTATAAAAGTTAGTGGTGATATTTTTAGTTGAAGCGAGAAACATTTCGAGTTTTGATTATTTTAAAGCTCATCTTTTTCTTCCTAGATGCAAATTTGTACTCTAAATCATTTTAGTCTATGTATTTAATGCTGATATAAATAGCATGCGTAGGAAATTTATATTATGTGTAGGAAACATTAGTCAAATTGTGATAGAGATTGAAGTAGAGAGCCCATTACCCTAAAAATATCGATATTTCTAACTTCTAAAAAAAACTTGGTCTTAAAATTAAAATATTTAATTATTTTTAATTTGAATCAATTTTTTCCAGCTTGTCAAAAAATATTTTCATAAAAAAACCGATTTTTCCCTTTTGAAGCTAGATATATTTTATTTTCGGACAAATATCGATATTTCGAGGGTAATCTGCCCTCTTCTTCAGTATCTAGACATATTTGTCAGGAAAAAATCTTTATTAAAATATTTTTTAAAATATTTGTTGCTAAGAACTCGGGAAAACAAATTCACATTAAATTAATTGTGTTATTCCTCATTGGAATTTATATTTCATATTTGGATATTTTCTTTCAATAGTTTTTACTCATGATTTTTCGCAAAATTATCACAAATTGCATGATTTCTTAATTTTTTATTATTAAAAAAGTGCAAAATTTCTGAACTCAGCGTAAAAAAGAAATCGAACATGAATATATCTTACATTTTAATATTTCAATTTTGTTTATTAACACTTCAAATAAACAGCATTCAATCGTGTCAACTAAAATGCTTTAAGTTTTTGCTGGAATTTCTTCAACCTCGACGATATTTCCAAGCTTTATATTTTAGATTTTTTTTCTCTTTTATTGGGTCATTCAATTAAATGAAAGAAATTATAATTGTATTGATAGTGATCGAAGTATTGCCCTTGAGTAACATAGTATAGCCAAATTACTCTTATTTATCCTGACTTCAATAAACGCACCACTTATGTAATAATCAACTTAATAAAAAAAATTACACAATGAAACATTTTACTTTACTCTGAATGAACACTTAAGCTGCCAACTGTTTTTCGCACATATATTTAATAGACGCAGTAATCATGATTCAGCCATATTCGATTACTATTATCATAACTAAATACTTATTCCGTTTCTAAACTTTTCTAAGAACTCTGCGGCTATTTTGGCAATCTCCATTCATTAATTAACCGTTAACATCCAACTCTTTTGAGAAAATTAACAAAAAAAACACTCTCGTTATCTCTGTATTTCAATCAGAAGATGAATAGAGCACAATGAACGACGTTTCCATTTGTATTTTACGGGCTGCAAAAGCCTCTTTAAAGCCACCTAGCACTGGAGCACTTAAAAAGAAACTCACAACAAAAGCAACACAAATACTGCTGATTAGGCAGTTTGTTATAATATCCATACATAAACTAGGAAACTAATAAATTCGTGATTATTTTTCAATTAACTTTTTATATTGCTTAAACCAATTTCATTAAATATTTTGACTATAAATTAGGGATAAATTATTATTCTCTGGTAAAAAATTCTCCCTAAATTACTAACTGGAAACCAATTTTTGAATAAATGCAATGCCAATATATTTCAAAGTTGTCATAAATTCAGATCCGAAAATGAAAAAAAAACTGTATTGTTGATTAGCAAGCAAGTATCCTGCTTCATTGACATCAAGCTTGTCACATACAGAAGCAAACGTTACTTTAAATTCACAAACGCTAAACAGGCAAGGTGCATATATTTGAATTTAGTTGAAAAAAAAATTGCAGGTCGCTCTACAAATTATGAAAAAAAAGACTTGGCTTCTTTTCTCTGCGGTTTCAGCTAGCGGCTTCAGTTTACAAGTTCTTCCGGATATACACAAGTGCTAATTCAGTTGCAACTTTCCTCTATCATGTAAAAATAAACTTTATACTTTCAAGAAGAAACTTCCAAGATAAATCATCAGAACCATGTCGAGGATAACCGACTAATTTCTACATTCGACAAACTGAGCTCCCCAAAACTATGAGCCTAAAAACAACAGTTCGGTAGAGTTTAATTTGAAAACATGGATTTGAAAAAATGAAAACTCTTATGAAAATGAAAAATACTCTAATTTATTATCTTGATATGTTGTTAAATTAATTTTGTTTCGTATTCGTACGTATATCGTAAATCTAATTGCAGCTCTAAGGAATCTACGCCTGTCCAACAGGCATTTTTTTCATTACCGATTCGTTCAAAATAAGCATTTATTTTTTGGTACGTTGCAGTTATAGAAATCTTATTAATATCTAAGTATTTTCATTCAACATTTTTTGTTTATACTCAATCACATTAGAGATTATTATTTTCGATTATCTAGACTAATCACTGTCATGTACTATTCAATACTTGATCCAATAACAACTGATGAATTATGGCATTTCTTCTCATATTATCACGCATTAGCAATTTGAGGGATAATTGCTTTGTAAATTTCAATCCCTTTCAAATAAATATCAGCTTTAATGAATTCATCGTGATCGTGCAACAAAACTGGAGTATTATTCATTGGTGAAAATCCAATTGCTGGTATTCCAGCCTATGAAGAAAAAAAAACACTGTTAGTGAATAAAAAGTGAAAATTAAATATCTAATTACCTCTCGAATAAAGCGACTATCAGTTCCGGCTGGAAATACGAGCGTCCTAATCTTAAGTTTCCTAAAATGTGGAAATTTTGGGTATATCTTTCAGAAATTATTTCATATTATTTTAGCTCACATAGAATCGATTGCACGTTTGAATCCCGACCAGTAAATGTTGGTGTCATCGATCGATGTCGGTTCCACAAAAGGTCGTTTTTGTTCATATGTCAATTCAATGCCCCCACCAGCATCTGCACAGATTTGTTTCAACTATATGAATATAGAAGGATACAATTATATTTGCAAATCTATACGATCAAATGTTTATTGAAATATAAGTATATTATTACTAAAAATGAAATATAGCAACCAATCAATTGTAGGGTATTAAAACATGACAAAATATGACTTTAAACTGCGACTCTCCAAACTATAAAAATAAAAAGCTATAAAAACTTAATAAATGCTGCTTTGTTTTTGTTTTTAAAGTATATTTTTTGACGTTTATCAATTCATACACACGTCTAGAAGCTCAATAATTAAAGAATTAGTTCATGATTCAACAACGGCAGTTCTAACATTCACTCGCAATATCACGCATTTTTCGAATTCAACTTTTTCGAGTTTTAAATGCAAAATATATTCGTTTAAGAAACAGTTCATTCATTGGAAGCTAGATACATATATGTATTTCTTTTTATTAGCATGTCTGGAGGATAACCAGCCCTCTTCTACCGGTCTGAAGAAGTCAGATTACCCTCAAAATATATAAAAAAACAATCGAAATGTATCTAGATTATAAAGAAAAAAGGTTTTTGAGCAAAAATATTTGGCTTCGAACTCTCCATTAAATGACATTCGCTCACCTTGTTTTCGAACTCCACATGATCCACATCGATTGCAAGGCGAATATCAAAACCAACGACAATCATCGGTGGTACAACATTACTCTGTACACCTCCCCGCACTTGCGTCAGATTAATTGTTGTAACATCCCCTAAAGTTAACTCATCATTGTTCACCAGTTTTCGTATTTCTGCTTCTCGTAGGTCCATCATCTTATCAACAACGATCCTTAACTTTTCACCTGCTGTATTCTTATGTAGTAAAGATCCATGACCGGCATTTCCGGAAATATTGAAATAGACACCTACGCAGGTTTATCGTAAAGATATAATCACAAAAATCGAAAATTGTATCTTACGCCAAGTACTCCGCTCAGCATAAAAAACGTCAAAAGTTTCATTTGGCGAAGCAATGCCCTCATCCATGGTAAAACCCACATTCAATGCTTTGAAATCATCCGATGGTACGAATTCTCGCATACCATTCATTCCACCCATTTCTTCATCTGAAATAAATAATTTGAATAAAGTTTGATTAAATTAAATGAACTTGAAAAACAAATAAAGAATTTGCAACTACCAGAAGTATAAAAAGTAATTATCTATCATTAATTTCTGAAAATGAATTTAATTAGTTTGAAGCTAAAAAAATACAAGTATCTTTTTATGTGAAAATGACGTGAAGCTCTAGAAATTTCAGAAGGATGAAAATAATGGAATACATCGGTAGCTCCAACCCAATTCCATATAAACTTTGATTTCAATTTACGTTCCATCGCATTTGTATAGGGAGGGAAAATATTGCAATTTAAATTAAAAATTCTTGACCACCACCAGATAAGAAAAATTAAATTTGATAAGAAATTTTTTTTTTTTTTGAAAATCAAAAGAAATGAAATGAAAACACTTCCTCACGTATGCAGTGTTTTTTCCGACTTGTAGATACTGTATAGCACATTTTAAAAATATCGTTAATATTTTAATTATTGAAACATCTCACCCGCTACTGCAGAAATACGACTGAAAAAAATATTTCTGTTGATTCTCCTGTCCCGATTGCATGATACAACCAAATAGGGACAAACCAGTAGAATTTCTATGACTGTAAAACACAAACTTTAATCATTGTTTAAACTTGTACATAGATTAAAGTCAGGCCTTCCGAGAACAAGTTTCGTATCAACCAAAAGATTGGAGACTACAGGTTTTTTTTAAGAACAATATAATTATTTTTAAATAATAATGATAGAAATTGAATGTGATTCAAAGCCATTAGTTATTATGAAAAATTGTTCATGACATTATATTTCAGCATAATTTCAAGTGTATGACCTCTTCAGCTGTTGCAACTCGTCGGTTCACTTTTAGGTCACACTTTCAAGCAATTGGGCTCTATCTCACCAATAATTCGCTAAATATTTTTTCATTGTCAGAAACAATTGCGATGCATCTGCAGACACCAAAAACTTGACGTCGTCCCACAAGATGTGGTCAAGTGACGATGCGACGGTGCCCAATTCACTGGTACATTCTGCGATGCATTTTTGTATTTTGTATTCCCTTTCAATGTCTAGATACTTATAGACACTGAACATAGGAGAACAGATTCCTCTTGAAATATCGATATTAATATCGATATTAATGAAATATCGATAAGAAATTGAAATATACCTAGCTTCTAAAAGAAAGTTTTATCTTTAAATAAAAAAAATTTTAAGATGTTCGATAATTCTTCGGAGCCATCAGTTCCTTTTCAGATGCTTCTGTGAAGGTTCGAGTTTTACAATAGCAGCCTAACAAAGGCACAATTACTGAACTACACACTTGGAGCTGTGCTTTTCTGAGTATGCAGCTGGGTTTTAGTACCACCACGTCGGATTAAAAAGAAGTACTCCAGTAAGGTTTGTTAGAAACTTCCATATGCTTGCTTGAAATCGTCGCACATATGATGCAGGCCGATATTAAAATAGCCAACATTTTTCCAGCAACTGAACGTATGCTCATCGTTCAGCTTTGAAACCTCCTTGGTTTCAAACACCAATCGTCACATCCGTACGCAGCATCATTATAATTTTTTTTTAATTAATCATCATCTTATGGGACGTACGAAGTAGTGAGATACCTCTATAATTTTCACATATCAATTTGTCTTCCTTTTGCAGATAAGACATATCACTCTTTGGCAACAATTTTGCGGTATCGCTCTTGATCCTTTATTGTTTGAATTATTTTGCCATTCCTGCTAGCTTATGGTGTGATCGATTGGAATTTGATATGTGTACGACGTTTCATTTTTTCTGGCTTTTGATGGCCAGGTCCAATTTTTCAGTGTTGGGAGGTGGACTGTGCTCTTTCTACCAGCATTATAGCGGCAGTTGATCCTAGAAGATCTGAGAAGGATTGAAGAGCTCTTTGAAATAATATACTCATCGTCTCTGTATTTGTTGTTCATCTCCGATGATCGCTCTACTTTTTCTTTACAGTGGAAGCTGGAAGCCTTTCCTTTTTACTACATTGTGGGCTTGCCTCTTTTTGTTACTCGCGAGATGATCGCTATTTTCTTCAGTTCGATCTCGTAGTAATATTTACGTAGATTTCTCTCTTCATCCTTGCAATTCCATGCATTGTACTCACGTCTCGTTTTTCTTGCTTAGCTCATCTTGGCATTCATCGTTAGTCCAGTTTTTCATTATGTACCGAATATCGGACCATACTGCCACTGTTTTGATTTTATCTTATGCTGCCTCCTTACTGCGGGCCATCATCGGTCACTGCAATGGTCGCAATGATGGCCACCATCACAAAGTTGCCTCTACACACTGGGCCACTAGATGGGCCAGCCATGATATTTCGGTTGCGCATGATGGTCCGCTTTGATGTGTGTGAAAAACCGCTCCGAAAGCCATCCTGGGCCATTGCCATTTCCATGCTTCGCCACTGTCGGCCACTGCAAGCCATCGTCTGTCTACACAATGGGCCGGCCACATGATGGCCCACAGTGTGGAGGCGATATTAGATATCAGCTTGCTATGGCTGCTAAACCATTAAGCAACTACCGCCATATTGTTTAATTTTATATAATTAAATTCCATTTCCAATTTGCACTACGAGAATTGTTTAACCTCTAATCAAAAACATTTGCATTTGGTTCAATCTATAAATGTATATTTTGTTTGTTTTATATATCACTGTTTTTTATATCTTAAATAAACATTATTCAATTATTGAAATATTAAACTTTTGTATTTTATGCATTGTTTGATCATTTTTTTTTACTTCTTCTCTTAAATCATTGCGCTTTTATAGTTGGGCTCAAGCCTGTTGCAAAAGAGTTTGATAAATAAACATACATAATATCTTCATTTCGTTCAACGTACTGCACTTGCATTTTTAGCATTCTATGCTGCTATAAATAGATGTATGTTTGCCCGCAACACAACCTTTATTGTCTTTTGAGTGTAAATAATTTCGTAATATTTATCCACTTTATCTCTATTCCACGAGTAATAAACAAATTTACTATTATAGCAGTTGCATTTATTTTTAGGTCATGACTATCTGTTCTTGATATTTGCGGTTTACGGACAGGTTTTCAAAAAATGTCGGTGATATATTTCCAATACCAGTGCTGCCATTTTAGCATTTTGAATGCTAGATCTGGCATTATTTTTTCCAAAACGGCATTAAAAATTCGGAGTTAGCATCTAGCATTATTTTTAGCATTTAAATTTAAATTTCAGAATAATCTAACACTCATCTATTTTCAATCTATCTAATTTTTCTCAATAATAGCTCTGTTCGTGCACTTTCAGTTGCGTTCATGGACTGAAACTTCCTAAATCATGTGGTGGAGGAAATTCATGAAAAGTACAATAACAATATCATGGCATTTCCTTAGAAGTGACAACCAGAAGTGAAAGTTGTCTGATTTTGAAATAATAATAGTGATTATAAAGTCATTTTAAGCAACAATAAGTGTCTCTACAAAAATATTCGACTTTCATAATAACATTGCGCGAAAAATATATTGCTTGCCGCGCTTATTTCAAAATACGTATTCGCGCCACACCGTTTGATTCTTTTCAGGATCTCGCAAAAGCTCAGGTTCAACTGAAATCTAATCCTCTTTCATGAAAGACAGAAAGTTTTCAGTGTTCAGTCAAACAGCGTTTAAACCCGATTTTATGGCAATGCATAGAGATCGGGAACATACCTAACATTTGAAAACATGATGCAATGATGCCGCATTTGAACAAATATGCGCTTTAGGCTAGAGTATTCTGAAAATTTTAACTGTAAACCTGCCCCCAGCGACGAAACTGTCGTCGACCGACCAGTCCCTGCTACAAACCCTCCCGCTGGCGATGAATTCGCTGCAGAATTCAAGTACATTTGAACAAAAGTACATTAGAACTAGTGCTACACCTTTGTGCTTTATAGAAGATCGACTGTATATCATGAAAAAAGGATATATATTCGATCTTCTATTTTTTGCCTCCGATTCCCGGGAAAGCCCAGTGCTAGTGACAAGTGCTATAAACGTTAAAGAAAAAGTGAAATATTAAGTGAAATAAAATGAAAAGGTAGATATTCCAATATTAAGGAAGTTTTGGATTGCATTAAATATGATAAATTTAGATTTCTCGTTCCATTAAATCGTGATGATGCCAAAAATTAGCGATGTGGTCCCATCCACCTCAGACTCCCAGCAACCTCAGACATCTACAAGTTCAAGTTTACCAAAGTATGTGCATTCTAGTTATATATTTTTTTCTGAATAATGTGAATCAATTGTTAATTAGGACTTCAAATGCAAACAATAGCGTTCGACACTAATTCTTTTCCTTGACTTAAAAATAAATAATTGTTGCGGTTTTGATTGTGAAATTCCAATTGATGTTTCGAAAAATATTGGTAGAAATGAGCTTTACACAAAAGAAAAACATATAGATGTAACTAACATATCTGTAATAGATATAAAATCATCTTGAGAAGTAGATTTTAAGCTTCTAATTTGTTTTTATTATATAAATATATATTGTTTTAATATCGAATCATATTTATTTTAATCAAATAAGAAAGCATTATTTAGCATTCTAATTTTACAAGATCTGGCATTATTTAGCATTAAATTAAATTGAATATAGCATTATTCGAAAATAGATATGGCAGCACTGTCCAATACTTGTGTGTTTTTTTGTATATTTTTCCACTGCTTAGTACTAGTAGTAACCGATATAATTAAATCGATAGTAATCGAAGTTTCTCTGTTTTTTTTTAAATCTGCTAAAATTGTATCTGCCTCTTTCATTATTTATATTCGCTTTTTCTAAAAATGTTAGCAGTGCTTTATACTGCCCAGTACTCAATTTTAGTTGGACTGAGGCATACAACGTGCAAATAATGTATATTATTTAATTAAAAAATAGACAAAAACGTAGCTTCCGCAGGACTTTTTCAGCACTGTCGATTGACGGGCCAATATAGCTACTGTGAAATTCCCTAATTGTTTGTGTTATACATAACATTTGATGCATTTTGAAAGCCTTGGGTTTAAAATAACGTTTAAAATAATAATGCCGTAGGTTAAAAAAAAAATGAAAATCTCGTACGTTATCATACTTTCGCAATCAATTTCTTTCTGTTCAATTGATATCGAAAATCTCATTAAGCAATTATGAATGACATGCAAATGAAATTACTGATGATGACGAATTTGCTGATTTCCAGATTTTCCAACTTAACAAATACACACACAATAAGAGTTATATTTCAAAGAGCCGTATATACTTCCCAGCACGCCAGCTAATATCTCAACTCAAGTTAAAATGTACATTGACTGTATTGGGAAAAGCTACCAAAAGTTGTAATACGAGTTTTTTTGCTATGCCTACGTTGGATTCTTGTCAAATTTTACAATGAATCAAAACGTACTATTCTTACCTTAGTATGACAACAGTAAATGATTTAAACAAGTAGGAGTTAAATAAAATACTAAGAAGTATGTTGCAGAGAAAGAATTTTTCATTAGGAATGTAGGAAATATTGTTTTAAGGAAATATGAAATGTAATTAATCTATAGACCTAAATAGTTGAGCTGGATAGTTTTAATCAACGAAAATATCTCATGACAATAAATAGTTTAGTTCTCAAAAATATAACACCTTCTGCTTTGGTGTAGTTAGCCTTTTACGACAAGTTAAAAATTAAAAAGTTATACTATGAATTCATACATAGTTCGGACAAAACAGAAATCTAAGCTAAAAAACACCTCCAAACATAACTAGACTAGATTCGATTAAAAGAGTAAGACAATCCTAAACATCTCACCTGCCGAAAACAATGTATGAATTGTTCTCCTAAAAGTTTTCCCCTCTTTTCTAAGCGCTCGGATAGCGGCTAAATATTGCATTCCAACACATTTCATATCTTGAGTTCCACGCGCGAAAATCCGTCCATCTTCATCCATATCAGCTCCAAACGGCGGATGTGTCCAATTTTCTGCAAACACTGGAACAACATCCATATGCGAATTAAGAACAATTGATGGTAATTCGGGTTCTGTTCCCGTCCATGTAATAACCACCATAGGATTTTTTGAATTCACTGGATAGTATTCTTTAATTGGCAATCCCAATCCATCGGCTTGTTTTTTTAAAAACGCAACGCACGGCTCTGTTTGGGAGGAAATGAAATGTTATTGAAATTATTAGTTTGTGTAATGGAAATAAATGTATCTAGTCGATTAGCATAGCTCTTATCATGTTTCATTTTCATAGTAAATGAAAAAGTAAATATTTCTTACCATAATCCACATTAGGATGAACGGTAGGTATTCTTAAATACTCTCGAAAGAGTTGTATCTCTTCGTTGTTTTCATACATAACTTCGTACAGTGCAATTTTATTCTGCGCACTACCCACAACAATAAACTAATCTGCTCGCAAGCTAAAAGTCAACTAACTAGATATCTTGATTGCGTATTGTGAAAACGAGTAAATGTTGCCTCGTGGGCAGTATAAAATGATAAGAATCAATCTCAGCTCGAATCCGAAGTTTTTCGATGGTCATAGATGTGCTTTATTGCTTCATTTTTTCATATCAATCAAAGTCAAATTAATAATATTTTGATTAGGCGATTAACATTTTTTACATTATCCACCTGAATCGAAGTCTAGTCTAAACAAAAGTCTAACAGTCTAAAATATGACGTCCTAATATAAACATTCAGCAAAGGTTTGCATTAAGCTCGCTATGGGAAATTCATCGCGTCTCTTAATGAAGATCATGCAACTGAAACGAGTTTGCTGTGTTGTATGAAATCAGAGTCGGAATATTACCTAAGATAAGTAAGAGTAAAATAGTTTACATTGCAATCTCCACATATGTAAATTACGTTTTACGCGCATATTTATATTCTTGTCGCCATCGTATATCTCTCTATTCCTATCTAAGGTATCGAACATAATATTATATCAAGTTACAGCATCAGTTTGTGGAATGGAAATTTCCAATGCAATCATGTCTGCATCATTAAATGCTATCAGCTCATTGTTAGCATGATTGCCGTTGATATCATCAATGGGTTGAATATTTATGTAGGCTGAGTTAGAATTGATTTATAGAATAAAATGAGTACAAATATTTTAAATTTGAATTTGATTACGTAATATAATAAAAGAAAAATTAAAGCAAATACACAATCAACTAGAATTTTCCTATAAAAATTATATAATTTAACCAACTTATTACAGATTATCATTTGAGTTTAGTTTTCACGTACTCACTTTCAACAGGCCCGTCTCAAGTTAAAGTCCAGACAGATGATACACTATTATTTGCTCTAAGTGTAGTAAAGCTTATTGTTAGTACTGATGGTCAAAAAATGAAGAGCCCGTCTTTTACCGGCCATGCTATTTTCGAACTGTATTTCAGGATCCATTTTATCGAGCTCAGTCAGTGATGATCTATGTTCCAGTACATTTGATCAGTGAAATGTCTAATTATAGAAAATGACTACAATTTCGAACACATAAGACACTATAATCTCATCATTAATCGAGCAGACTGATCAATAATACATTTTCGAAGTTAGCTGTATTTGCCCGAGAAATTTTTTATCAGCCAGAACTTGAAGCATAGACTTGACACAGCCAAGAATTATTACACGGAATTGCGAAATTCATAGAGACCGGGTTACAAAAGATAACGTACTTGCCGATTTTTAACAGGTAGATTCGCCAGAAGCAATGACGCTCAAATTTATTTTACTATTTTCGAAAAATCTGATATTGATGTCCTCTAACACTATTATCAACCAGCCAGACATATATTTGCTTCAACTTCTTCTTGTATATCCTCTACGTAATAAAAACGAGAATTTTTATGAAAAAAATCTTTGTATATTTAGAGTACGTCTAAAAATGATTTGTTGATTTTGTTCCTTTTTATCAATTTGTTTTTTTTTTAATTAGGTTTCAAGTTTCCTGGATTTCATCCTATTGTTGTTTTCATTATTAATGAGAAAGATTTCTTACAATTTTAAAGCCAATTTAACAGAATTATTTTTTTTTTTATAATATCCACTTTGTTCCTGAAGCAATACTTTTCGAATCTTGTTTAGTTTTGTTTTATACATAATATAAATAGAAAGACGAACATGAGGCAAACTCTGTTTAGTGATATTTCATTTGCTATTTGTTCTTGCACTATTTGTTTACTGATAATTCAGATAATAGAGATTATCGATACATACGTAGTCCTTATATTGCATTTCATTGAATCGGATTTTAAATGTTTTCTTTCTACTTCTTTTAGTGTTTTTTGTTTCTTCTGTTAGTTAGCTCACATAAAACATGTTAATCCTGCTGGTATTTGGTAATTAGACACTAGGTTGTAGATGTTTGTAATATTTATGATTAGTTTTTGTCATTCAACTTGGAAATTGTTAAATGTGTGATTTCTTGTTCTATACGGGTTACTGATTTCAATATTAAATAGTAGTTGTAAGTTGTAGTCAATCGCTGTCATATACTTAAACTAGATCGGTACAAATCGAATTTCCTTGGTTTTTTTTTCACTTTTTGCTTATTACAATGGTAATAAATATACTTTTAGTCTTATTTTTTACTATTTTATACTTTCATGCTGTTTTTTATGTGTAAAAATTATCCTTTTTTTCATATTCTCATTTACATAATTATATATAAAAAATTGATAATTAGCTTGTGACTTGTAAAAAAATTATGTTTTTATTTGTTTTGCTTAAAATTACTTAATATTTTCCATCTAATGAGTTATACTGTTTTATTACTGGATAGTTTTTATACTGGATTTTACCATTCGCCATGAATCGGGCTTGTACGGCTTCTTTTACATTTCGAGTTTTACTCTTACTGCTTTTGTGAAAAAATAATACAGCAAATCATCATCTGTACTAAGTATGTATTTTGAAAAGTAAATCGCTTTGATTTTAAGAATTTTCAGGGATGTATGGTGTGGACTTGCGTTTGTTTCGGATATTATTTGGTTTTGGCAACAATCTTGTTTCTCTCTCACTTATTTGTTTATATATTTATATTTTGCTTACTGAAGGTGTACATGTTGTATCTGCTATTTTATTTTCTATTTCTTTTGTAAAAGGTCTATTGTAAAAAAGTGTTGTAAATATAAAAGATCGTACTCTGATCGATAAACAAAGATTTTCGAAAAATAATTTCATATTTTCCAGCAAGTGAGCCAAAATGAAGAATGACTTGACGAAGGAAACGTACAATAGTTTATCAGCTTTTAGTTACATTTCCTAGTACGAAAGCACCAGATTAAATTAAAATCGCGTACATAACTCTAAAATACGCCAAATTGCATTTCTCATATTATTGAAAAGTTTTTTTTTTTTGATTAAATTAATATCTACATATTGTATTTACCACTAAAATGTACATCTAAACTATATAAACTAATAATAGTCCCTTAAATTAACATCTCAGAGTACACTGATACATCGTAAAATATATCCAGACATCTATGCGACACAATATGTGTCACATGAGTTGCTACATAAAATAATAAATAAACTGATATACACTACACTACAATACCATTCCTGCTACAAAACTAAGGGAAAACACATAATCCAAACAAGACTTGAATACTTGTATGAGAAAGCCGAAGTGTGACATCTAATTGCTTATTTTCTTGTAATGATTTTTAGATTACATATTCGAAATCAATATAGGTCTTTCGCTTCGCTATAAGGCTGTCCGGGCAACAGCACATGAGCCATTATTCAGGCCATTTAAACTCGTAAGATTTCGCAGGCCTTGTTATAACAAATCGCAATCCAATCAGGTTGAGTAGCGCCCCATTGTATCTGATTAACTTCACCTTCCGCCGCTGTGTACGCTAATATAGGATCTTCAATAGCTCGAGGCATCTGTTGAATGTCCCATATTAAAGCTTGATGATCGTCACCGGCAGTGCAAATATGACAGGAACTGTAAAACCATGATTTATATTATTGCTTTGACGACAACACTAATATGAGTTTAAATCGGTTTTTGCGCTTACGTATCTTACGCTTTTGTTGTTTATTTTTTTTTTGCAATATCTGAAGAAATGTAATTTCACAGTAATTTCTAACATATTTTCACTCTTACCTGTGCGGCGCCCATGCTATTCCATTAACGCATGCTCTGTGATTGCTTAGTCTTGCAACAGGTGTACAAGGAACCCGAACGTCCAGAATGATAACTTCACACGAATCCATGGCGACAGTTGCCAAATAGTTCGGATCTTGTTTGTTCCATGCCAATCGCAACAGCGCTGTGTGTGCTGGGTCCTGACCATACAAAATACTTCAATTTAAAAAAAATAAAGTTCGAACAAAGTCCCCATTCATTTACCTCATAAATGATTGTAGAATGTTCAAGGTGTCTTAAATCGAACATCCGAACAGACCCGTCAGCTCCTACCGAAGCAAACATATCCCGTCCACCTCCTGCACGCGAAAAAGCGATATCATACACTTCTTTGTCATGTGCGATAAGTTGTGTCTTAACATGCCCGGCAACATACACACGTCCGTGAGGCTGTCAATTGATAGATTCAGTCTTAAATGAGGTCGAGTAATATCGTCACAAATATTTACCTGCCCGGTTTCTAATCCCCAAATCGTGCAAGTTGTGTCGATTGAAGATGTTCCGACCAAATTAGGATCCACTTCGTTCCAATCGAACGAAGTGAGCGGAGCGCAGAAGTCGCTGTTTTTATTATTGTTTAGAACACATTCCAGTCTTGTATCCGGTTCCCCGGCTCGCCATACTCTTAAGTAATCACCTAACAATCAAATAAGGTTTTGAATAATCTTCTTGCATTGATGTTTTTAATAAGAGTTTGATCAAACTTCTTTCTATTTGTAGCCTTTGCAGCCAGGGAAAATCTTACTACTTACCACTCGTGGCTAATAAATCTGGGTAAATTCCTTTTGAGTCCGGTATCCACATAATTTTCGTCGTCGGATAAGGATGATCGAATGTGCTAGAACATAAATGGTGAAATTTCGGATTCAAATCAAATAACATTCAAATTTACCTTTTCGCACTGAATTCACTTGTGTCTTCATCTAAACTGATGATCTGAACTTTGTTGTTGTACTCTTCGATAAAACTTCCCAAAGCCAAACGAAACCTCTTGTCGGGGCGTACACTCCAATTCATCGAATACAACGGCCATGGTGCCAGATATTTGTAAATTTCTTTACGTTTAGCAGCGGTGGATGACATCACTGTAAATGTACAGATGCGTTTGTGAAAAATGCTTCTTCACAATTATGTTTAATAAATTTCGTTTACATGCTATTTGAATTTTGTTTACGAGTAGTTTTAGTTATTAAAGGATTCACTACTTTGATTCAAGTTAAATAATTTAAAAAAAATATGTATCTGCACTACCATATTAACTTCAAATTTGTTCGTTTAAAATGCGTGTGTTGGCGTCGGTTGATTTACAAAAGACGATTTGGTCCGACAAAATCGTTTGAGCAGGAAAATAAGCAGTTAGTGGAGCGCGAAGACCAATGCGCAAACCAAAATAAATCTACCAAAGCATTACAAGCAACTTCCAAAATTCATCAAACACATTTCCACAATACTTTGCGTTTATGCAGCTAATTACCACTAATGAGCTTTGGAAAATCCATAAACAACATGGTCAATAACCTGATAACAATTTAGTTGACTAATAATGAGTACAACTTTCACTTTATTTATCTATAAGGCTATGTGCTAAATATTGACAAAGATTTTTCAAGACATATGTATATAATTATATTTGAAGAAGACAATAGCAGCCTGAACCATTAGGAAACCACCACCGACGTGACGTTGCTAGTTGTGCAGCGCCGTCTTTTCATAAGGCATAGAACTACTTACTTTTCAAAATGTTCCTTATTCGAATTCCTCGACTTTCGAATCACTGTACGTTCTTCCCTACAAACATTTATGTGTGCAATTGCATTTTGACCACTTGCGGTCGTGATCTGGAAACTGAAAGAAGTTGACGATTTGCAGCTGCACAGGATTTTATTTCTATAATTTTTTGAATGTTTTAGTGATTTTGCAATTGCAGTTGTCTTTTATTTTGCAATAAAGATCATTTTTAGCATAAACTTATATCAGGGACTTGTCTATGAAGTCATTTGCTGGAGAATATGTAGTATTTTACAGTCATCGAAATTTGTATATGTTCAAGTAAAAAGTGAAAAACGTAAGCGAAGCAGATAAAGATATTTTGATATTAAAGGAAAAATTGATTGACTCAAAATTGTTAGTATTTAGTATTTATATTTATATATATTTAGTATTTATATTTATTAGTATTTGCCACTGCCGCTTTTGTGAAGAATGATTTGAAAATACGTGTTTTCTTCGAATCAATTAGTTTAATCAATCTCCTGTGGGATATTCGCTGTCTCACAGTGTGAATGGTGGCAATAAGCTCCTGTGTTCACTGCCAAAAATTCCAATGAACGGATCATACGAGGATGCTCTAAAGATTCATGGAGTGTGTTCAAGATTCTTGTTATAGCAGCTATTTTAGCTGCCATGGCTGTCCAATAGCATGAAATAGCTGCTTTTTCATGTTTGCTATTTGACAGTCGACCTGTCCAAGATTTCAGAATAGCTGCTATGGTAGCAACTATTTGCTCTTCGCAGTCTGGAGGATCAGCTAAGAAATCAGCTAAGGTAAAATGGATGTGCGTATACATATAGCTGATTTCATTTTTTCATTTTTGATTAAAAATTAAAATGAAAAGCAGTTTCATCGCTTTGGTGACAAAGGAAATGAACAATAACTTCGAATATAGTGTTATCATACAGACTTTTAAACACTTCAACTCAATTCGAGTTTTAAGTAAGCTTTTACACAGGGCAACTCATCTTAAGTTTTTACAAGGCGAGTGTGAAGCACAAGAAGCCGAGTACGATGATTTGTGTACCATCAAATTTTCAACGTTTTTCTTTCTTTCACCCCAATTTTTACTGCTATGGAGTGAAAAGTCGTAAATAAAAAAAACTTTTATATTTTATTTTATATTTTATGAAAATTTTACCCGTTTATGCTGTTGTATGCAGAAAACTCAGACATTTCATACAATTTCCAAAGTGCAATACAAGTATTGAGATGATCAGCGTAAATGCAAAGATTAACTTTAAAAGAGTACTGAATAAAAAAAAATGGTATTAAGTTGTGCCGTGTAAAAGCTGACCTACGCAACAGCTCTTGGCTGTCCAATGCCAATATCTGTTTTGCTTTGCTACTGCGAATGTTGACAAAAGCTAAAGTGATACTATGCTATACTTTCAGAGCAGCTATAGACACATTGAACACACCCTTGATCGAATCGAGGCCAGATGAATGCGCTGAACATTTCAACACATTCCGATCTCCGAAATCCTTGTTTGTGCAAAGGCCAAAGAATTTTCCGACGAAATTTATGGAGGCACACGTACGTTTTTTGCTAGTAAAGGTTGGCTTCATAATTTCAAAAAACGCTTTGGTGTCAGATATCCGGGGAGAAATTAACCCTCCGAGAACACACCTATTTTTTCGATCATCGAGAACAATTGGAGTCAAATTGACCCCAACCACTTTTGAACGTCTACAGAATCGCAGCCACTAAAGATTTTCATTTGAAAAAAATATGTAAGTATTGTTTGAGACCTCTTTTAGTAGTTTCCATACATTAGAAGTGCCTTAAATGTACTGAACATAAATAAAAAAAATTCGAGAAAAAACAGTTTTGTCGAAAATCAGCTTTTTTACAAAAAAATCGTAACTTATTTCATTTTCAATATTTTTGGCTAAAAATTTAAGTGGATACTCTCAAGATATGAAAAATTATAAAAAAGATTTATAGTGGCCCTTGAAAAAAATGTATTTATTTTGCATATTTACGGTGGCGATTGTGAAGATTTTAAAATTTGCATATTTAAAAAAAAATCATAACTTTGTCAATTTTTAATATTTTGAGCTGAAAATGTATATGGATACTCCCCAGACATAGTCAAATAATAAAAAAATTAGCCCTAAATAAAGGGTTGCAAAAAAAGGTATAATCTTCTGAATAATCAGATTCTGACTGCTCCGAGACATGGTCGTCTTCGGAGGAATCACTGTCGACAAAATTGTTATCATTGTCTTCAGCTAACAAATTATTGCGTACACTAGAACGCAGATTATACGCCATATTGCTAAAAACAAAAAAATAAAAACTCTTGCAAACTTATTTTGTGACTTTTTTAAATTAATCTGTCGATATATAAAATAAAAAAACATTTGAATTTTTACCTCAAAATTGACGTCGAGTACAGATGGGGTCTATTTGACCCCTTGATCTGCTTCAAAAGCTTCTCAACGACGACTGACGATTTGGGACTGGAAGCGAACGGTGTAAACATATAGGCAAGACTCAGAAATATATTTAGGAGCCTATAGTACTCCTCTTTTCCCGCAGGCCTAAGCGCTGCGATCGGTCAAAAAGGTCTCTGGGGTCAATTTGACCCCCTGTGTTCTCGGAGGGTTAAGCAATGACTGCAATGTTGTGCAACCATTTAAAATTAAATTTAAGGAAAGAGTAAAAGAGATGAATTTGCAGCTATGTCAAATTTATAATGCAGATGAAACCGCACTCTTCTGGAGGAAATTACCGGAAAAGACTCTAGCGTTGCGTACGGAAAAATGTGCTGCAGGTAGAAAAATTGGAAAAGAACGAGTGACTCTTTTAGTTTGTTCCAATGCCACTGGAAAGCATCGACTGAAACTCTTGACCAAGAGCGCTGAAAGGACAGTCTTTACCCGTGGAGTACGTCAGTAGCAAAAATGCTTGGATGACGGAAGTTTTGTTCAAAGAATGGTTTCATACATCATTTATCAAGCAAGTTAGACGTTATTTAGAAAGTGAAGGGTTGCCAGAAAGAGCATTACTGTTATTGGATAATGCGACTTGCCATTCAACAAAATCCGAGATAAGAAGCGATGATGGCAAAATCTGGGCTATGTTTTTCCCTCTCAATTGTACTGCACTCATACAACCCATGGATCAAAACGCCGTTCGAATTCTAAAACTAAGTTACCGCAAGAATTTTCTTTGCCATATTTTGGCTACCCTAGATGACGATTTTATGAAGTGCATCAAACAATTCAATCTCAAAGATGTTGCAATGATTGTCGCCAACGCATGGAACTCTGTCATAGAAAGCACTTTGCGAAAATGTTGGAATAAACTTTTAGGAGTCGATGAATGGGAATCTGAAGATGAATTGCCTATTTCCACATTGAGAGAACATTTAACTGCTAGGTCTGAAGAGAATGCAATTATCGACTTGCTAAATGATATTTCTCCTGACGTCTACCAATTTTCAGAAGTTAGAAGTGAATGGATTGCAGATGACGCGATTCAAGAACTGAGTAGTGAAGGTGAAGACGATGAAGATCAAATCGATAAACCACTTGTCGAAAACACGAAGGTTTTCCATGCTGAAGCTGAGTCTGCACTTAAAATGCATTGAATATGCAAAACAAGAAGAGTACAATATAAATGAAATGTTGTGCCTTCAAAAATGAAGAGAAAAAGCCATGCTAGATCTCAAACGGGTTCGTGTTCGTCAAGCAAAGATTACAAATTTTTTTCAAATAACTACTGCTCGATTGATTTTATTCCTGGTACAGTTTGTTGATTTATATTCTAACTTCATAATTATGAATTTGAGCAAATCAAATTTTTGGCAATTTAAATAAAACGATTTTGTTATATGCATAAGGTACTTAAAATATTAGCTTATGAATGCTCTCGGTCATCCGGCCGATTTGGTAATTCGGACAAGCCATGGAACGTAACTGTCCGAATTATCAAAGGACCACTGTATATACATATATACTTCTTTTACAGCGAAAGGGAGGAGTGTAGCAGGAAATTATACCAGTTAGTACCATTTATTTCATTGGACAAAGCGGAATAGTTTGCTTTTTTGACATTGAAACGAGGAGTAGAAGCAGTAGCAACCCATTCCGTCGTTTTTTTTTTACATTTGGAATGAGAACATTCAATATTTTGCGAGAAGTAGGTTCGGATTTATCGTATTGATCTAAAAATGCAATTAAAGAAGTACGTCGTCTAGCATTTTGATGTATTGAGTCGAGTTCATTTTGATGCTAGCTTTACACTGAGGGTTTTTACGAGTAAATGCAATTGCACCCCGCATTGTCGCAGATGTGCCACTGTATTTTGAGCTTTTTGTTACGTCTTTGATGTCAGACAAGCCATGAAAATAATAACATTAACTATCAGGGCAGAAAAAAATATTTTTATCTTAGAAACAAAAATACGGATCTTCATTCAGCGTCTTACGCTATGTCGATTTAGGCAAACTTTAAACAGGAAGTCAGTAGAATTTTATTAAATGCTGTTTATTATTAGATATACCGATGTTAAACTCATTAAAACTGGTCCCTCATACCAGCACACTGTTGTTGCTCTGTTGCTAAATCAATAAAACTTATCCCTTATACCAGCACTCTGTTGTTGCTCGTTTAATTTGAAAAAAAAAGGATTTCAATAGATAATTTATAACGTGAAAAAGCTTCTTCTTCTTTGCATGTTTTTAATTTTTATATTTTTTATAACTTCCCATTAACTAACTTAGCCTTACTATTTTTGTTCTCTATGTGTCCAATTTATGTCTTTTTAACATGGAAAATTTTATGTGAAATGTGTCGAGAGTGTGGTTTGGGATTTCCTTCCAATATTCTATTTCCTTTCGGAGGATAGTGACTCCATTGTTGTTTGTTAGTTTTAAAATCTGTAATTATTTTCCGATGAAGTAATCACTATTCGATTGTTTATGATTTTTACGATAGCATTTTTTATGAGAAAATGCATATGTTGATATGAGCCTATACAAATTTCGATGACTATGTAAAACTAAACAGTTAACATTTTATGCAGGTAAGTCGGAAATTTGATAAATATTGAAATCATCGAATATTTCAAAACCATTTCGCAAGGCCCAGTCCAGTGAGAGTATACACTTAAACTTCAACATGTAGTGAAAGCAAAACTTCAACATGTAGTGAAAGAACTTCCACAGACAGTTACTTTAAGTGACTTGCTATAAAATAAGACTAATAAGTCGTAGTAGGAGCATTTTTCATTCTTCTTTTTGCTTCACGGGGAGTGTCTAATATTGTGAAATGAAGTTGAAGGTTAACCAGAAAATACTATAAGTATATTATGAGGGCACTATTCAGCAATAAAAATAAGAAACACGGTGTATATAGTTATTGGAATCATTCGGCAGATCTTATTATAGGCAAAATAAAATTGTTCGGTTTTCAGTGCTTTTACTACTTTGATGTTAAGTAAAAAAAGCGGGAAATATATTTTATGGTTGCTGGCCTGAGCTGAGTTTGATATTGCCAAGTAAATAAATAAATCACAGCCCTCATGCAAAGTAAAGTTCCCAAGTGTTATGTTTTCAATAACCCATACAGTGTGCATCCAGTCAGTGATTTAATTCGCCAATATATTGTTATAAGACTACTAAGCTTGGGTAGTAAATCTGATTAAAGCCAAGAGTATAATTTTTTTGTCCAATAGCTACTCTAGCGCTATATTTCATACTGCAGACTTATCAACTCAGTTCGATAAAATACACCTATATAGTGGCATTTATTATAAGACTCGGTGAAAATTCGGAAAATTTAACACCGACTTAGGTACGTCGATCCGCATAATAGTTCATTACTACATTGTCCATTTGATATAAATAATTTTAAAAGCATTCAACCACCTACATCCGGGACAGACTCATATGATTCATAAATAGAATGCAGATTGGTAATCGCAGCGCTGACCGACCACATGGGCCAAGTGTTATTTTTAACACCGCTAAAAGACATTCGCATTCAGTCGCTGTCTTGCAATGCAGGTATTCGCATTTTCCACATGAAATATTGCAAGTGTCTTTTTTATAACCATCAAATACGAAAATAATTTCAAACAAAAATATTGAATGTCTGATCCTTGATATTGTCGTATCTTCTACAGCCGCCAAATGTCAAAATTGCGGTCAATGGCATTTGGGGCACTCGCATTTTCAATACCGTCTTCGTCACCGATGACATTCGCTTCCTTCACACTAACTTCGTCGCAAATTGAATTGTTCCCAATTAAAAGCAATGAACACACAAATTCAAAATCCGAAGACAAAATTCTTCTATCATAATTACCTTTTGTTTCTATTTCAACGGCCAGCAATGCCCGAAATATAAACAAAATCGAAATCAAACCAAAATAACGAAAACCCAAATGAAAACTGAAATCTCTTCGTTGCTTTTGCTTTCAACTCGTTTCACAACATTTTTGATTTTGTCATAGTCCCGCCTTTTTGATCACACAAAACCAAAAGAATTATACTCGCAACGTATCAAATAGATGAAAGAATCTTAAGAATGTTTATAAAATATCCGGATTTCTATAAGGCGTCACAAATTTATGAATTATTTTCGTTTCAAACTCGCAGACCTGAGCCGACACTTCTGAGGTATAACAACGCGCAATTGACAGATCTCGGTTGGTGGGTGTACAATACAATGTAGTTTCAATTGTGAATTGATATAAGGTAATGGTGATTTCCACGTGATTCAACCTGCGAAATACGAATGAAAACAATTTGTATTTCAAAATACATACACATATTTAAAAGTGTATTCATTTAAAAAAAAGAATTTTACGATAAATCTATTCAAAATTATATTCATAGGCATATGTTTAGAGCAAAACTGGTAAGTTTATGTTCGCAAATTAAAGCTGAATTATATTTATCATTGATTTTTATTTATTTCACTATATATTGATTGAAAATCATTTATTAGATACTAAACGTAGTTACTTTTCTTTTATGCTGTATTTATAATGTATTCATATTATTTCATATTTATAATACATTCAATGCTCATTTCAACAATACTGCCTTACAAGGGAGAGTAGTACTGGGTAGACCACATCTCGGATAGATCGAGATACTTGCAGACAGTGCATGCACGAGATTGTTGCTTTTGCTTTAAAAGAGATCCATGATGCAAAGCTTGAGCTGGGTGCAGGTGGTTGAGAGCAGACCTCTGTCCAACCTCACTACAGATTCACGTTCAAATGAAGCATTTCAAGCATATGTTCACGCTAAAATGACTTTAATTGCTTACAAACAAACTAACAAATCGAGAAGTTACACGAGAATGCCGACAGTTTTAGTCTTATCAAAATTTACAACAATATTGATTATGAGAAAAGGTTCGAAATACATAACATATATAATTATTATGTCTGAGTAAATGCACCGATTTTTAAACAATTTTTTCAACTAGATCTTATATAGGAACGTATACGTATGCATGTGGTTTATTTACTGTATATATGCGGAAGTGGAAGAACCATATACTCATCAAATCTTCTATTTCATGAAAACAACTGAAAAACATATGACTTTCATTTTGAATTTATTTTATTTATTTGTGAAAAACAAACGTTTTCCATCATGTTTTTTTTTATCAACAAATATCTTTATTTCTTAATCAAAGTTTTTCCTCATATTTACATTTCATACAATCGTCTCATACCAGTTATTTGTCATAAGAATTTCATGCTTATACTACAGTAAAAGAGTTACACGGTCGAACGTTATGTGATATTTACACAGCACTCATAAGAGTATTCAGTTGAGGAGGATAGATGTTGCTCAGGCTCCCCTTTGTGAGTAATTTAGTAGCTCTATCCAATTTTACAATATTTGTTTTTTCGAAAATCAACGAGAAAAATAAATTTCTTTCCATACATAAATAGACTTATCTAATTACCTAAATAATTACTGTAAATATAAAAATAAAATATTTCTCTGCTTTGCATTGTTGATTGATCTTACAATTTCTTCTCGACATTACATAAATAAAATAGTCATGATACAAAAATCAGACAAGTATACAATAACCTACGTTCGATTTAGGATATTTGACTACTTATAAACTGTTTTTCTCCACAATTTAAACAAGAATAAATACTGCTACGCTTCACAATCATTATTAATTTCACTTAATCATTATTTTGACTAAATCTCTTGCACACACGATTTTCACTACACAAATAATAATTTATTTGTACCTGTATGAACTGAATTATTGTTGTTGAATAGTAGATTTTTGTCGTTTTTATAGCCATTGGATAGATGTCCGTTCGTATATGGTTTACCGTTCTGGTAGAATGTTTCTGCATTATGCAATGGATTGTATTTAATCCACTCGCTATTTGTGTATGGCAAGGCAATTTGTTGTTTCGACATGTGTTTTGCCTGAAGGAAATATAAATTAAGTTGTTTTTATTATACGTTTATACTAGGTGATTGAATCGGGTAGTTTGAATCGGATAGAAACTTTTGGCAACTTACTCGATTGTAACACAAAACTCCCACCACAGCTAAGCTCATACCCAGCATGTTGACCCATGTTACTGGATTTCCCAAAATGAAAAGTGAAACTCCTATGACGAAGATACGTTTCGAGGCACTAGCTACGGCGTATGTAAGCGATGGAACTAAAGACAGAACACTAAATGCAATAATGTTCTGAAGCCAGTTTAAAACTCCATCGGCGAACAATAAAGCAATCACTCGATAGTCCAAATTTTTCTACCGGAAGAAAGATGGTTCAAAAAGGTTAATTTTGTCCCTATTCACACTAAGATATTTAAGATGCATTGAATCTATTTCCATTTATATTGTGTTTTTGTTCTCTATTTGATCTTTTTATTTAAAAAATGAATACACTACTTACATCAATCATTTTGATTAACATCAAAGCATATTTTGTGTGTTTCTGGGGTGTGTTCAATGTGCATGCTATAGCTGCTTCAAAAGCATAGCATAGCATCACTTTAGCAAGTGTCAAAATTTGAAGTAGCTAGGTGAAGCAGCTATGGATATTGGACAGCCAAGAGCTGCTACGAAGGTCAGCAAATTCAAAAATACTTTTTCAAAATTTTTTTTTTAATTTTAATATTTGTGTTTTCGTGGATTAGTTCAATACTTCCATTGCACTTTGGAAATTGTATAAAATTTAGCAGCTTTCAACATACAGCTGCAGAAACCATTAAAATTTTCCTAACATAATTAAAACGTATCACTTACTTCCGGCTTTTGACGCCATATATGTGAAAAAGAGCAAAAAATAATCGTTGAAAATTTGATGGCACATGAATCAGTGCACCCGACCTTTTGTGCTTCATGCTCGCCTGCTAAAAACTCAAGATGAGCTGCACTGTGTGAAAGCCGACTTAACTCGAGTTGAGTTGAAGTGTTTAAAAGCCCGTATTTAATTTATGCTGTCACTATTTTCAAATTTATTCCTCATCTCCTGTGTCACAAAAGCGCAAAAACTTCTTTTCATTTCAATTTCCAACTGAAAATGACGTTTGAACTGCATGTCAGTTGTGTACGCACGGCCATTTTCCCTTAGCTACTTTCTTGCTATCCTCCAGACTGCGAGCAGCGAATAGCTGCTACCTTAGCAGCTATGCCGGAATCTTGGACAGCCCGACTGCCAAATAGCAAGCATCAGAAAGTAGCTATTTCGTGACATTGGACAGCCAGAGCTGCTAAAATATCACTAATAGCTGCTATAGCATGCACATTGAACACACCCCTGAATCGAATAACTTACCATTGCAGTGTGGTTTATCACACTAGTGAAATCTACATACATCCAAATAGGGAGGAACATAATTAGAGCCCATTTACCCAGAACATGCAATAATCGTAAATGATGAATACTCGTGTCTTTTAGCACCTGCAATGCAAAGTACATTTATGTTAGCTTGACGCTACATCAAAATAAATTGAAGTGCATCATAAAAATCAAAATAAATTGAAGTGCATCATAAAAATCAAAACTAAAATGAAATGTTTGTAAAATGTTTGCCGGCTAAAAAACAAATTGTAATTATCATGCTTACCTTTTTTGAGAATATGTTTTGCAATGAAAAACCCATTGTCGATACGAGAGCACATATCAGTCCCAGCATGTTAAATGATAATTCTGTTACAGTTGCGATACCAACACCGGAAATAATCGGTATCAAGCTCAGGTACACCCACAAAGTTTGTCTCTCTTTTAAGATTATACGTGATAGAATAACGGTGAAAAATGGCATTGTTGCTTTAACTACAAATAAAAGAAATAAACAATTAAACAATGTCTATGCATGAATTGTCAATGTAAAATTAGTTCGTATCAGAAACATTTATTTATTGCTGTGATAAACAGTTCAGTTTTGACACGTGAAAAATTAAAACGTGTTTGATATGATAAACTTATTTTAAGAAAGTAAAAATAAACTACCTTTAAATATTTATGGATTTTTCATGTTGCAAGGTATATTGACATTTATTTCACAAGTTTTCGAGTTTTGGTACGTATATTAGCTGGAAAAATAGGCAGTATGTCTTAGAAACATGCAATTTAATAAATCTATGGACCGTTTTTCTTGCTCTGTTCTTTAAATGTGTGGAAAGCTTCGCTAATAGCAGTCGATTTTCACCGGACATATTATTTCACGACCTATTTATTAATTCTACGTTCTACTTCTTATAACCATAGCAGTTTACATCGAGAAACAGATGTTATTTACAGCGTTTTCTTTTGTCATTACAGCAAATAGCGAGAGTGAATAAATAGAAATCACAAAAAAGTAACAAGAAACAGATAATGAATAAGATAAATAAAAATAGGTAAAAATTGAAATATATAAATGTTTTATATCATAGCAAATTATAAATTCGATCAAGATATGTTCGTTGAAATTTCAACATATATTTTCTATATGTTCGATTGGTAAATTTAGTATGTAAACTTTTATTATCTAATATCTACCTATGTTTGCAAACCGAGTTATCAGTTATTTGTCAAGAAAAAAAAGCATTTTTCCGTTTCCTATTGATACAGATTATTCTCGAAACAATGAAATTTCAATTACGCTTGATGGAAAGTAGTCATATCTACTCCAGAAAGAATAACGATACGCAGTCTTAGCATTGCATAGCATTATCATTTTCGCTTTATTGCAGTGTTAGAACGTGAAATTTTTTTCCATAGTGAGAACGATATTTCCTACGCTGTTTAAAAAATGGAAATATCGGAATGCATATTATAGAATGAAACAACAATTTATTACTAGGGCGATCTAGAGCACTCGTTAAGTTTAACACAACTAGACTTATCTGCCGATGGAGTTTCTGTATAAAGTATGTTTAATTTTCAAATTAGAATAATATTAGTTGCGATTTCTTCGCATTTTTAGAGGGCTTGTTAGGATAGTAACATTGAACACAAAAACAATACTGTCCCAGTTGCTGTTGTTGTTAATGATACTATCCAAACCGCGACATGGAAATTATAACATATTACAAGGATACATTTTTAATCAATTTTTTTCGGAAACGCGTTTGAAATTCAACTTTTATAACTTAATTTTATTTAGTGTTGAATATAATAAAGTAAAGAAAATGTATTGGTATAGCTATTTACTACTAATTCTTCCATTCATGGAGTTGCTTCAAGAGCTGCGATGACTATAACTTGTAATATTCACGGGTAAAAATTTTTACGTACGGATGATTCGGGACTCGCAGATGTGGTGTCTCTCAGAGCAAACCACAAATGTAGAATTTTGTGGGCACCAGCTACCACAGCAGTAATTTATTCGAAAATTAATTACTTTCTTCTATAAAGTTCCGTATATTGGTGAAAAAATTTCCGCTCGAAGTATCTGAGTTACACTTGTTGCGAGATTCTGCCACCAAATCTTTGCACCGTAAAAGAAGGAGTCTTGGCTGGGAGGAGGGATGACGTTTAAAAGAGGATACACATTATTCTGTATTTCTTTGCTGGTAGCACATTGAGAAGCTGAATGTAAGAAAAAATGTCAAAAATTGGCCCCAGGTGCCTGTTTTTTTCGACGACTTGATTATGTAACCTCGGCTGCGAAGAATCAAGCTTTTAATAGACTTTGCTTTCCAGGAAGACGGTTGTAGTCAGCGTCTAAGTTCAATGAACTTGCTTTTCATTGCGTTAGTTTTAATTTGTCATTTGGCGTAATATCTACAGCGCTCATCCACGAACTTTATCCTCATTTTCCAGGTATTGTGGTCATCACACTATGCTAGGATCCCGTCTGCACACAAATTGACTTTTACGTCACGCGGGTTATTCATGTTCAGCATATCCGAGGCTATGAAATAAATAATAATGTGTCCAAAGATGGAAACCTGAAGGGCACCGCAATCCAGGCGGAAGAGACTGGAGTTTTTACATTGTGAGATACAAAAGGCCACTTTAATTTGAAAGAAAGAGTGATAAGTTTGTGGGTCTGGCTTTTGGTCCAAAATGAATCGAAATCTCTCTCCACATCCATTAGCAAACCGTGACAAATTTGTGTGTGAAAACCTCTAGGACATCAAATGTGCATTATTATTTTTTGCGCCAAACTATCAGGCAGGATTGATGTTTTCTCGGCGAACCTTGTTTAGGTTCTCTTTTAACCAGTTTTCCTGCGTTAAGGCGGATTTACATTTTCGGCGAGACATGACAAGTATAGCCGAGTAGGAGAGTGTGGATGGTTGCCTCGTCGCTTCTCGCCTGTTTTTCTCCACCCACACACTTGCCAAGACATGACGAGAACGAGAATGGGTATGGCTTTTTTCACCGGCGCCTATCTATTTTATGAGCGTTTCTGAGGGTTTATGAGGGTTTCGCGTTAGCTCTGGGTCCTTCGAAATTTCGTCGATTTTAAGTATCGAGTCGAATAGATTTGAAAAAAGTTTTGGTGCTGGCTCCGATATTTACAAATCGATTTGGCTTGCTTCAAAAATTATGGACTAGATGAATCATACCGGACACGATGCATGAATACGATTTGGTACTAGGTACACTGTTTGAACAAATTTCTGAACAGAGAAAATGCCACCTACCTACAAGATATGCATTTGAGCGCACTTTAACTTCGCACCATGCAGAAGGGTATGCGTATCTTAAAGGTAGGTAGGAATCCTTTTTTTTCTATGATAATACCAAAGCTTAGGGGATTGCCCCTTGAAGAGAATGCTTAGCGATGGCGGTAGGGGATACACATATGGGAGAGGAGCCGATATCAATTATTCCATTATTCTTTTAAGTGCCACATTTATTTCTTATTTTATAAAGCGCTAGTGTTTTGCCTAGTCGCTACTAAAGCTTTAGTGTGGCGCTTAATTAATGGAGCGCTGGTATTATGCCCAGCGCTCCATCCGCTAAGAAACGTGTGAACATTCGAACGGATTTTCTACCCACTCGCAGTCCCAAATGTTCTTCGGACGATGTGGAGAACAACGCGTGCGAGGATGTTGAGTCTGGTGAAACTAGCATCCTGAACGTCGAGGATAAAAGTTTGGATCGATACAGTACAAGGCGGTCGGCGGACAGTTACTTGACAATGACCGGTGAGATCGCACAATATTTGAGCCGTACTGCAATTCATTTTTAATTTCAATTCCTTGGCAGGTACCATCAAACGCGGCCGGAAGAAAGGCCAATCAGTGGATCTACAAATCAACATGAGTCGCGAAGAACTGGAAATGATCAATGCGTCCGCATTAGCGGCAGAGGTGACCAAGGCGCAAAATCTCTGTTGCGTGTGCACTCGAACGACAGGATTCCACGTTTTGCTACTATTTATAATGTGTCTTCCGTTTGTAATCGTAGTGACAAGTGTTTACTCATTCTACATCGGAACTTTGACTTGGTACAATATGTTCACTTATTTCAACGAAGAGAAACCTTTTTGCACAAGCTGCTGATGTCCCCCGTTCTGATTTTGGCATATCCATTCGCTATTGTCTTGTGCACTTTAGGGCTCGGAATGTACGCGGGATGCATTCAGCTGTGTTCAGTTGACAAACTGGATAAACGAGATCGATGATATTGAGAAGGGCTTCTACGGTTGGCTGTGCAGCATCTTGAAACTCGCCGACTGCAGTCCATACGAAGTGGTCATTCTAACCGATATTTGCTTGCCTGAAGACCACGTTACTGTGCATTCTTCCATGAAGGAGCTGCCACGTTAGACATATCTTCCAAGATACCATTTTATCGTTCATTTATTACAATTACCAAAAATATCGCTATTCGTATCTACTTTACTCGCATGCATGAAATTTAGCCCGCTCGCTATTGCTATAGTTTTTGGAAACATTAAAGACGAAGAATATCGTGATTTTAGAGTTAAGCACGACGAAAGAAATTAATTGGTCCAATTAGGATTTACTTTTTTAATGTGTAAGGTTCTTTTCATCAATTTTCGAATAATTTATATTGCGAAGATGATACACATTTATAGGGGTTTCGAGCCTAGAATATGGATGATGCAATAAAAAATCATGTGCATAGTTGAATTACCTTAATTATTTACATGTCTCTATTATACATAGGTTTCTAGTTTCGCTATACTTATCGGTTGAGCGAGGGAGTTTTGCGATTCAACAGACATCCCATGTTACAAGTAATAAATTTTCTCTCCAACATCCTGTTGCGGCTCATGCATTCTTCACACAATTCCAATGATTGAGGCCGTATAAAACTAAGGTCAGACTGAATAATTTAGTGACACGGAACGCGAATACGGAGCTAATCTGCCTATAGGACTAACTTTCAGCTTTTAGGCTCCTGTGGGGATTCTGACGATTTTTTGTACAGTTTCTCCATCATTTGCAGCTCCTCGTCGAGTCGTTCTTTTGCGCGAAACACCTTTGACTGCAGGTAAAACGAACCACCCTTGGCTTTTTCGTTCACCTTAAATAGGTGCTCGTACTTTTGGTTTACTTCCTCTGGATCCAACTTCGAGACGTTCAGAATTTGTTGCGCTTCCTCCAGTGTCAAGCCTAAAAATACACTGTTGAAGAGGTATCGACTGGCTTTCAAGTGCTAATTCTACCTGATCTTGCATTCGCAGCAGCACGATTTTGACCTTGCTGGCCGCCTCCGGCACGACGTGCAGCTTCTTGTGATGCAGCAATTTCCTGCTTCAATGCTCGCGCAAATGCCCGACCAATCACCTGACCACCAAGCACGATGATTTGAGCTAAATATTTTGCCATTTTGAATTTGCTTTTTAGTTTTACCCGGTCGAAAGTTTAAAGCATCACAGTGGCTGTGAAACTCGAAAAAAACCGCTTAGCCTATTTCATGCGAGTCATAGCAGCAAAGTCACAATTATACAACCTCAATTCAACGTCCGAATCATAACCTCAATGGATTTTGATAATTTGAAAGATAGCCGATCATATGTTTCCGCAGTGAGGTAGTAGAAATGGAGTGGACATGACCATAAGATTTACATTAGGTCTGTTCCCGTACTACGATTAATTGCAATTAATTGCAATGAAGCCTACTAAAACAGAGTTTTTTAGTCCGTTTTAGTACGCTTCATAGCAATTAATTGCAATTAATCGTAGTACGGGAACAGACATTAGGTCTGTTCCCGTACCACCATTAATTACAATTAATCGCGATTAATTGCAATGAAGCTGTTCCCGTACTCCGTTTTACTGAAAACTGAAAATTTCCCCTCTCTCAGTAAAATTCAGTAGGGTCTGAGCAATAGGTCTGTTCCAGGACTTTCAGTCACTGAATTTTCCTGAATTTTCCTGAATCATGTGGTGGGAGAAATTCATGAAAAGTACGGGAACGCTCTCATTGCATTTCCTGAAAATTGACAAACAAAAGTGTCAGTTTTCGGTTTTTGGAAGAACAATAGTGATTGTACGGTTATCCTGAGCGGTGATAAATTATCGCCACAAAAATATTCGACCTTCATAGCAAAATTACGCAAAAAATATGTTGCTTGCCGCGCACATTTGAAACTATTTACTCGCACCACACCATTTGACACTTTTCAGTACTTTTCAGTAGCTCAGACCCTACTGAATTTTACTGAGAGAGGGGAAATTTTCAGTTTTCAGTAAAACGGAGTACGGGAACAGCTTCATTGCAATTAATCGCGATTAATTGTAATTAATGGTGGTCCGGGAACAGACCTAATGCCGTCTGAGCTACTGAAAAATACTGAAAAGTGTCAAATGGTGTGGTGCGAGTAAATAGTTTCAAATGTGCGCGGCAAGCAACATATTTTTTCCGTAATTTTGCTATGAAGGTCGAATATTTTTGTGGCGATAATTTATCACCGCTCAGGATAACCGTACAATCACTATTGTTCTTCCAAAAACCGAAAACTGACACTTTTGTTTGTCAATTTTCAGGAAATGCAATGAGAGCGTTCCCGTACTTTTCATGAATTTCCCCCACCACATGATTCAGGAAAATTCAGGAAAATTCAGTGACTGAAAGTCCGGGAACAGACCTATTAGGTCTGTTCCAGTGCTACGATTAATTGCGATTAATCGCGATTAATTGCAATGAAGCTGTTCCCGTACTCCGTTTTACTGAAAACTGAAAATTTCCCCTCTTTCAGTAAATTTCAGTAGGGTCTGAGCATGGCCTTCAGTCAAACGGAGTAAATATTTTCAAATGCGCGCGGCAAGCAACATATTTTTTGCGTAATGTTGCTATGAAGGTCGAATATTTTTGTGGCGATAATTTATTACCGCTAAAGGCACGCTGCGGCTGGGAGCTGAAACTTAAAACTTAAACTAAAACTTATTTCGGTTTTAAGGCTAGCAAAGCGTAATGACGTCATTTTTGGTTTAGTTTAGCATGAAAGTGCTGCCGCTGGTTGCTTAATCTAAAACGTATATGATAGATATATAGCTTATAAAATGAGCATCAACATATTTTCTTGTGTTTTTTTATTATTTAACATTTGTCATATTAATTTCTTTCAACAATGAGAAAAATATTCTAAAAACACAGTACACACTAAAGGTACGCTGCGGCAGGAAGCTAAAACTAAACACTTAAACTGAATCTAATTCAGTTTTAGAATGAACCAGAATATTCCCATGCGACTGCTGCAATAGAATGCTAAACTGAAAGCTCTTGCTAAAACTGAAACTTCTGTCAAACTGAGCTTTCAGAAACTAAAAGTGTGGAATGAACATGTTCATTATTTTCAGTTTTAGTTTTGGTCTTATGGAGTTTATATGTTAGCTTGTACTGTTTTTTTAGTATATTTTTCTCATTGTTGACAGAAATTAATATTACAAATGTTAAATAATAAAAAACAAACAAGAAAATATGTAATTGCTCATTTTATAAGCTATATGTCTATCATATAAGTTTTAGATTAAGCAACCAGCGGCAGCACTTGCGTGCTAAACTAAACCCAAAATGACGTCATTAAGCTTTGCTAATCTTAAAACCGAAATAAGTTTTAGTTTAAGTTTTAAGTTTCAGCTCCCAGCCGCAGCGTACCTTAACAAATAAACTCCAAAACGCCAAAACTAAAACTGAAAATAATGAACATGTTCATTCCTCACTTTTAGTTTCTGAAAGCTCAGTTTGACAGAAGTTTCAGTTTTAGCAAAAGCTTTCAGTTTTAGCATTCTATTGCAGCAGTTGCATGGGAATGCTCTTGTCCATTCCAAAATTGAATTAGATTCAGTTTAAGTTTTTAGTTTCAGCTTCCAGCCGCAGCGTACCTTAAGGATGACTTTATAATCACTATTGTTCTCCCAAAAACCGAAAACTGACACTTTCGGTTGTCAATTTTCAGGAAATACAATGAGAGCGTTCCCGTACTTTTCATGAAATTCCCCACTACATGATTCAGGAAAATTCAGTAAAATTCAGTTAAGGTACGCTGCGGCTGGGAGCTGAAACTTAAAACTTAAACTAAAACTTATTTCGGTTTTAAGATTAGCAAAGCTTAATGACGTCATTTTGGGTTTAGTTTAGCACGCAAATGCTGCCGCTGGTTGCTTAATCTAAAACTTATATGATAGACATATAGCTTATAAAACGAGCAATTACATATTTTCTTGTTTGTTTTTTATTATTTAACATTTGTAATATTAATTTCTGTCAACAATGAGAAAAATATACTAAAAAAACAGTACAAGCTAACATATAAACTCCATAAGACCAAAACTAAAACTGAAAATAATGAACATGTTCATTCCACACTTTTAGTTTCTGAAAGCTCAGTTTGACAGAAGTTTCAGTTTTAGCAAGAGCTTTCAGTTTAGCATTCTATTGCAGCAGTCGCATGGGAATACTCTGGTTCATTCTAAAACTGAATTAGATTCAGTTTAAGTTTTTAGTTTTAGCTTCCTGCCGCAGCGTACCTTTACTGAAAGTACGGGAACAGACCTCTATTGTCCAATCGGGTCAAATCCAAGTAGTTCCCCTCAAATTAAGCATAGTACTGAGTTCGATTTCACGTGAAATTTTCATACAAAATTTCACGTGAAATCTGCTTCGGCGAAAATTTAGCTTGAAAATAAGCAAGAGTTGTACTAAGTTCTTAAGCATGAAAAGTTGCTTTGAAGTTGCTTTCGCGTTGAAAACGTAGATGGCACTGAAACATGTCTCCAATCATTTCACGCCAATTTAGTTTGTGCAGTTCATTCTTTCGAGCTAAAAAGTGACATTTGGTGTTTCAATTTGAAAATGGAGCAGTGCAAATGTCTTTCCATTAAGAAAATCGATTGAAAAGTGAAATTCTTGACATTTTATCCGTCAGAAATGAGCATTGTCTCTGCTTTTCTCCATTGCCAAAATTTTCGCTCGAAAGAATGACCAGATAATGGAGACATGTCAAAATTTCACGTGAACTCGAACTCAGTACTATGCTTAAGAACAGAGTACAACTCTTGCTTAAGCATAGTACTGAGTTCGATTTCACGTGAAATCTTCATACAAAATTTCACGTGAAATCTGGTTCGGCGAAAATTTAGCTTGAAAATAAGCAAGAGTTCTACTAAGCCAAGATTAGACTGATAAATATCACGCCATTCTGTTTAAAACATATTGTGTGTAAGATAGATCATACAACCACTGCGGATACAGGCACCACCAATCAGCTGTTTCGTGCCGAAACCGCTGTAAACTTACATAGGACAAGTAAGAAGTCTGGCAACCGGGTAAAGTGGAGGACGCCGTTGTGTGAATTCGAGAAAGACAATAGCAGAGAAGACGCCATTGCAATCGCGAGTGACATGTCATTAGATTGTGTCGTAATATAATTAATAAATCATTTATCATTGTATTTGGTGTTGTGATTGTTTGAAGCTTCGTGTGAAGGACTCTTAAAGCTCAGGTGTGGGGTTATTACCCAAAGAAGTAATTAGAAAATGTCTACACGGAAAAAGAGCAGTGCGCCCATAACCCCGAGAAAGCACGAGGAGGCCGCATCAGTTGTGAGAAGTCGCGGAAACGCGACAACGCCGGGGAAAAGTACGGGCGCGATTAAGAAAAGCAGTACGACACAAAAAATTAAAATTGATAAAGTTCATGAACTAGAAAAACAGTTAGAAGAAAAAGTGCCGCCGGTCTCAGTGCCGAAACAGGGTAAAAATGCCGAAATTTTTTTCGAGGAAAAAAGTGCCGATTCCGATTCAGAAAAATTAATAAAAACTTCAGCAATAACGGAAGATATAGAAAATATTACTCCCTCAATACGGTCAAAATCGCCAGATGAAGCAATTCAGTCATTATCAAGTGTAGCCAAACAACTACGAGAAGAAGAAGACATACTTATTCAGCAATTAAGAATAGCAGCACGAAGAAAAGAACTGTTAGAAATACAACAAGATATCCAAAATCTTGAAATAAATTTGGAAAAAAACAAAACGAAGATACAAATTGCTGCAGAAGACACTGAAGAAAAAGAAGAAACTGAAGAAAATGAAGAAACTGAAGAAAATGAAGAAATTGAAGATAATATTCTGCCGCCTACAATTGCTGCCGCTCTAACACCCACATATGAATTAAATAAATACTTCAGCCAGATGGAACATCCTGTCAACTTTGCTGATCTCCAAACGGCATTGCCTGAATATTCTGGAGATAATAACCAAAGTATTCGAAAATTCATTAGAAACCTCGAAGAAATACTAAACCTTGCGGGAGTTCAACAAGACAAAAAGTTAATATACCTAAAAAGATCACTAAAAGGCACGGCTAAAGCATTTTTAGAGGTATCGGAAACTTCAAATTATGAAGACCTTAAATTTGAACTCTTAGAAGAATTTGATGATATGCCGCAAACAGAAGAAAACTTAAGAAATCTTAGAGCTAAAAGGTGGAAACCTGAAAATGAACCACTGCACCGATTCATTATTAATATCCAGGCCAATGCAAAGCAAGCTGGATTAGAGGAATTAGAAGCCATCGACATCGCAGTAAGCAATGTAAAAAAAAGTGGCTATGATACAGCCACATTAGTAGCCTGCAGCACAATGGGTGAACTAAAAAAAAGAGCGCGCCGATTTGCATATGAAGTTGAAACCAGCAGAATAGATGAACATCAAAAGCCACAATTTACTACGGCACCTACAACCAATTATAACCTTCAGACAAATCGCCCATTATATATAAATGAAAAATACAAAAGAAATATGTCCCCACCACCAAACCGGCCGATGCCACGTACGTCATTCCGCTTGCCGCTACCTCCGTCAAACCGTATGCTGCCACCTCCGTCAAACCGTATGCTGCCACCTCCGTCAAACCGTATGCTGCCACCTCCGTCAAACCGTATGCCGCTACAGCCGTCTAACCGCCTACTTTCAACACAAGAAGCAACTGAAGAAATAAGATGTTTCAATTGTTCAAGGACCGGGCATTACAGCAGCCAATGCCCTTATGAAAAACGACTACAAGGAAGTTGTTTCAAATGCTGGAAACCTGGACACATCCATAGCGAATGCGTTTTTCCGAGGAAACAACTACTGCCCATAGCTGGAAGTATTAGCTACACAAGGCCATCATCACCAACAACATCAATGGCAAGAACGTCGGATGAAGAGCAGGAAAATTGCCAAAACCGAGTGGCAATATCAAATTGGGTAAGTGTCATATTTTCAACAAGTCTTGAGCACGGACGAACAGAGGAATTAACAAATATTTTTTCTCTATTTGACACTGGCAGCCCAATCAGCTTAATAAGTTTTGTTAAAATGCCACTATCAGCAAACATCATCGAGAATAACCCAAAATATAAAGGGTTAGGCGGAAGTACGATAAACATAATAGGATACACTGAAGTTATGATTACATATAAAGAAAAAAAATTTCCAATAAAATTACATGTTATTAAAGAAAAAAAACCATTGTTTCCTCTAATCTTGGGAAGAGATTTCTTGGAGATAGCAAACATACATCTAACTAACTGTCAAAAAATTAAGTACGAAAAAGAAGAACTACTAAAATTAAGAGAAAATATTGGTTGCGAAAAATCTTCCTTCCGTGCTCAAAATATTATAAAAAATAGGTTAAAAAAATTTGACTTATTAAACAAAATGAAAATTATAGAAGATACATTGCCACTTCAGCCTGTTAAGCCTTTCCCAACTAAAATACCTAAGCCAAATTCTCATACACTACTGCCAAAATCTAAATTACATAAATTAGATTCAATTTCATTAGAACCAAAAACGGCACAATTAGATTCGGAATCAGTATTACCAGACATATTTAACATCGAAATAGAAAAGGAAGCTATATTACCGCAAATAAACCAACATCTATCAACCCTTAAACAAAAGGACTTGATGAATATTGTCAATACAACGTATATCCAAACATTTGACTCACTAATAGAACCGTTAAAATATGAGATGAATATTCATCTAACAACAGATGTCCCATTCCATTGTGCACCGAGAAGACTATCCGTTTTTGAAAAACAAGAAGTCAAAAACATTACGGACTCCTTAATAAAAGATGGCATTATTAGACCTAGTAACTCTCCGTACGCTTCAGCCATTGTTTTAGTCCGCAAAAAGAATAAGAAAACCCGATTATGTATAGATTACAGAGGATTAAATAAACTCACGGTCAGGGACAACTACCCATTACCCCTAATAGAAGACTGCCTTGAGTACCTGGAAGGAAAAAATTATTTTTCAGTTTTGGATCTTAAAAGCGGATTCCATCAAGTCCAAATGGCGAAAGGTTCAATTAAATATACTGCCTTCGTAACACCCAATGGACAATACGAATATTTAAAAATGCCTTTTGGCTTAAAAAATGCTCCTGCAGTATTTCAGAGGTTTATAAATGCAATCTTTCAGGATCTGATTGAGAGTAACAATATCGTAATTTATATGGATGATATCATGCTAGCAACAAAAACTTACGAAGAACACTGCAGCCTATTATCCGAAGTCCTGAAGAGAATCAAACACCGCGGTCTTGAGCTAAACCTAGAAAAATGTAAAATAGGATACGCTGAAGTAGATTTCCTAGGCTACCAAGTAACACCAAAAGGAATAGCTCCAAGTAAATCTCATTTGGAAGCAATTAATAAACTCCGTATGCCTTCAAATACCAAAGAATTGCAATCTACATTAGGACTATTCTCATATTTCCGAAAATTTGTACCAAACTTTTCAAGAATCGCTAAACCTCTACAAAACTTATTAAGAAAAGACGCTAAGTTCAATTTCACGGAAATCTGCTGCGATGCATTTAAGACACTAAAATCACTACTGATGCAATCACCAGTTTTAGCCATCTATAATCCGTCAGCCGAAACAGAAATACACACAGACGCTAGTGCGATCGGTTTTGGTGCAGTACTCCTACAGAAACAAAATGACAAAAAATGGCATCCGATCGCTTACTATTCAAGAACTGCTTCTGAAGCTGAATCAAGATATCACAGTTTTGAATTAGAAACTTTAGCCATCATTTACGCCCTACGCCGATTTAAACCATACCTCGAAGGTATACCTTTCCGAATAATCACAGATTGCAATTCCCTTATGCAAACCCTAAGCCGAAAACAAATAAACCCCCGAATAGCCAGATGGGCATTAGAGTTAGAAAACTTTAATTACATAATCCACCATAGAAAAGGTACAAGCATGCCTCATGCTGACGCTTTAAGTAGAGCACCAATAATTGCAGCCACAACAGAAGAAGATGCTGATCATCGCTTACAAATAGCCCAATCAGAAGATACTACTATAAAACTTTTAAAAAGAAAACTTCAAAACGAAAATATGGATCATTATGAATTAATTAATGGATTAGTCTTCAGAAAAGAAAATTCAAACCTCTTACTATACATACCTGCAGATATGGAAAATAATATAATTAGAAATGCTCATGAACTCGTTGGCCACCAAAGTATTGAAAAAACAATTCAAAAAATTAAAACAAGGTATTGGTTCCCAGAAAGACGATCTAAAATTGAAAAATTCATCCGAAATTGCATTCCTTGCATTATGTATGCTCAGCCAGCTAGTACAACTGAACGAAACCTTTACAATATTCCAAAAAAACCTATACCATTTGATACAATACATATTGACCATTTCGGACCATTACCTTCACTGCAATCAAAACGAAAACACATACTTGTTATAGTAGACTCATTTACAAAATATGTAAAACTATATCCGACCAACAGCACAAGCACAAAAGAAGTAATTGCAGCCCTTAAGAAATATTTTGAATACTACAGCCGTCCTCGACGAATTATCTCAGACAGAGGAACTTGTTTCACCTCACTTGAATTTGCCAACTTTTTAGAAAACAATAATGTCAAACATATTCAAGTAGCTACTGCATCACCTCAGGCAAATGGTCAAGTAGAACGAATTAACCGTGTTTTAAAAAACATGTTAGGAAAGTTAACGGACGAAATAGACCATGCAGATTGGGTATCAAAATTAACTGACGTTGAATATGCAATTAATAATTCTGTCAGTAAATCAACAAGTCAAACTCCAAGTAAGCTATTATTTGGCATCACTCAAAGAGGTAATATTGTAAACGAACTAGATGAATACCTGGACGATAACTATATAAATGAAGAAAGAAGTTTACCACTCATTCGTAAAACTGCAACTGAAACAATTCTTAAATCACAGGCCTATAATGAGGAATATTACAACAGACACAGTAAACCAGCGAAAGAGTATCGCGAAGGCGACTATGTTGTATTGCGAAATGTAGACACCACAGCAGGCACAAACAAAAAACTAATTCCTAAATTCCGAGGCCCTTATGTAATATATAAGAAATTAGACCATGACAGATATGTAATAAGAGACATTGAAGACTGCCAAAATTCACAACTACCTTATGATGGTATAGTGGAAGCTGGCAGGCTGAGGAGATGGCAATTAAAACCTAATATAAGTCAAAAACCTATAATTACAAAACTTGTTGAAAATTCAGACACAATTTTAATACCCCATAGAAATTTAGACACTGCTGAAACTTTAAATAGAGAATCTACTAACAACTTAAGAAATGTTCCGACTTCCGCTAAACATACAAATCCAAACCAAGAATCCAATTACGACAAAGATTACTTAACCCAAGACAACCAAAAGGAAAAATATTTAAATGAAGATATAAGGAACACAGAATATCTAGACAAGAACAACTGGAATGCAGAATACTTAAATGAAGACGATTGGAACGCAGAATACTTAGACGAAGACAACTGGGATGCAGAATACCTGGATGAAGACAACTGGGATGCAGAATACCTGGATGAAGACAACTGGGATGCAGAATACCTGGATGAAGACAACTGGGATGCAGAATATCTAACTGAAGATGATGAAACCATACAAAACTTTTATACCACTGATGACACCAATGACAATCAACCTCCTGTTTCCACAACCCCTTCGATCGAGGTCGATCGACAGTCAGGTTGGCCGAGTTGTAAGATATTACATAGGACAAGTAAGAAGTCTGGCAACCGGGTAAAGTGGAGGACGCCGTTGTGTGAATTCGAGAAAGACAATAGGTCTGTTCCCGTACTACGATTAATTGCAATTAATTGCAATGAAACGTACTAAAACGGACTAAAAAACTCTGTTTTAGTACGTTTCATTGCAATTAATTGCAATTAATCGTAGTACGGGAACAGACCTAATAGCAGAGAAGACGCCATTGCAATCGCGAGTGACATGTCATTAGATTGTGTCGTAATATAATTAATAAATCATTTATCATTGTATTTGGTGTTGTGATTGTTTGAAGCTTCGTGTGAAGGACTCTTAAATGTGAAGATTTTATTCAGTTCAGCTGTGGTATTCGCAAAAGAGAATAGTACGAAACATCTGCGTATTATAAAGAAACTTCTAATATATTTAAATAAAACATATTCTAAATGAAACGGGCGAGCATTGATGCCTTTACAAAAATATGTTTTATCCATATTTGATATCTTAAAGTTCAATAACATGTTGACATTTTTCTAGTTTGAACTATTGTTCTGGGCGAACTCATCTAAAAAGGGTATTTATCTCATCATGTCTTACGTCTTGCAAAATATCAGACAAACAGATTCATCATTGTCTAACTTGGGAAGAAAAACGTGCACCAAAAGATTATTTAAAGCTAAGTATACATTAGTCGAGATGTACATAGACGATAGCAAATGATATTATTCATTGTAAAAAAAACTCATATCTAAGATACAGTTTAAGGTAAATATATTCTTATCAGATACGTACAACACGAAAACCGCATTTGCACAGCTTTTATGGGTGACGATAATATGTACCCGAACAGCCGACATCTCGATATAGCTCTATCGGAAATGCTGTTTATTTGATCTTGTTTTTATTATTTTCCGAGAAATTCTATCCAAGCAGTGTCTTATATCACACGAAATTTTTCTTCAAACAAAAACTATTTAAAGGTTACTTGTATTACAAGTTTAAACAGACGAAAACTACTTTTTGGCAACTAGCACCAATCGCATAAAAAATTGATTTGAAGATGTTACTAAATTAGATTAAAAGTCGAATAAGCACCCAAATCTTGAGCATAGTTTAATTCCTAACGCATTTGGGTTCCAAGGTTATTGAAAAAAGCCGCATTTACATGGAATTAAAACAGTGTAGTTTTCGAGCAATAAAATGTTGTTTTCGAGTTAATTTGAGGCTGTGTTGCCTTGAAAGTATTTAAAATGATTTACATGTTTTTGCGGAGATCCGATAATACTTTTTCAACTACACTGTTTAAAAACTAAATTATCTATGAACGACATTCTAAAAATCGTATTTTCATATTTAATCCAGGTATGTTCAACAAGGCGTCCATCAATGATCAGACGCTTTCTTAGAGTAGTCACCTTTTTTTGCTATTTATTTAAACATATTAAGCAGATTTACGACAAATCTTTAAATAATGATAATTCTTTACTTTTAAATCATGATTAAGTAAGTGAAAAATCCAAAAGATAAGGGCATTTTCCCAATAAGCTGTATTATTCTCAGTTTAGTACACGAAGTTTAGAGGGGTAGTTTAGAGGACAGAGAGCAGGGTTTTCTTATTCATCCTAGCTCAATTATAAAGCAAGACATCCTTCCAAATGCACTTCGTCAAATTCCTGTTAATTCCGACAGATGATACTTTTTATATTCTAGTGGATTAAATAGTTTGTCAAGCTAATTTCTCCATTATGTTTCGATTCTGCTCTTCTTGCGATTAGTGGCAAGTTGTAGAAGAATCAGGTTTGAAAAGTTTTTAAAGACTTTTGTTGAAACAAATTTTGCAACACTAATTCGTTGCATGTGAAAACATCGCAAAGTTAAGCTTTTGTTAGTACAAAAACCTTTTTTTTCATCACTACAGAAAAACTAATTGGCTGAGTTTGATCCACTTAAAGTTTGAAATAATGGAACGTATGTAGCATGACAATCTTCGTTACGAATATAATATATATTACATAACACATTTCATCAATTATTTAACTCTACTTAAGCAAATAATTACATTCTTTATCACCTAGTTTTTGAGAAGACGGTTTTTTAACTAACGAATTTGTACAAATTCGTGATTCATCAAAAAACGTTATCTAGTGCTGGGGACCAACTAAGCAGCATCAGCAAATTTATTCATGAATTCGAAATGAGTTATCTGAAAGTGAATTTATGCTAATTCAGCTTCATAAAAACCCACAATGAATGTAAATTAATATTACTTAACTTATAAAATGTCGAAAAAACATATAGATGTATCAAACATTAACTGATTGCAGTTTGGAATTTGAGGAACTCTTTCAATTTTTCAGGAATGAAATCCTTACTCATGCAATTAAGTTTCAAATGAGAGCATTTTAAAGGTTTCTGTATTCATCTTAAACTTTGATAAATGCACTTTAATTAAGTAAGGATATATTCATCTGGAGCGTTATGCTCATATTTGAGAGTTTATTTACTTGGAAAGGTGAAACTAATTCTTGTTGATGCTAATATTGTCCGAATATAAAAAATTGTGGTTCGTTCAAATGTTAACGATTTAGGCTAAATAGCATGTTACCATGTTGTCTGATATAACAAACAAGCACTCAATCCTACGTGTGATATCCTCTCACTAACTCATGCGTTCGAAATTGTGTTAAATTGTAGATTCATCGGCGAGAACACAAAAAAATGGTTCCTGATCTGGCTCGACGAATCGTAACCTGTTCTGACGATCTTGTTTCCAAGTGACACGATGTGATATTTTTTATGCAAGTGGCGAATAAACCACGTGACGCTGTTTATAGGTTCTGATCAGGATTTAATGGTGCATGTTGTCATGCAAAAAGTATGATAGATTATTCTTCTAAATTTCGTGACGTAAATTCCTAAGTAAATGATTGTATTGGAGGTAAAGAATATGCATGTGGGTAGATACATTTTTGAAGGGGCTGTTTAATGAAATCTCCAGGATGATATCTCATAATGATGAAACAAGAGCTAAACCATTGAGGGAACTATTAAACTTCATGGAATATACAACTGCTAATTAGAATGTTTTTATCCTTACATTTAAATACATAAATCTAGAAGAGAAATATCAATTCAAGATCAATTCATCAGATCATACCTGTATGTGCATATGATACCGGAACTTTCCATATCGAAATATGTGACGTCACGGAAGCGAAAAACTTGCCAAACGCCAATGGCAAGATTATCTTTATGAAGTAATTCCAAGGCATGTCTGAGTGTTTGCGGATTCCCCACAGATTGAAAAACGGCCCACTGTAGACGGTGATGCTGGTTAGCTGGACCATAGTAACCGTCATTGGGTAGGGAAACTCGCTTAGCACCATCTTCCCGATTACATTATTACTTGATGACACAATGTACCAAATTATGCACAAACACAATACAACTAAGACGTGGCGCGAACCCTTCCTAGAATCTGCCATCTCGCCAAGATCGGATGGCGGTCGCGGCGGTCGCTCACTAAAATCGCAGACTTTCTATTTTCTCGCCCGACAGAAGGCCGTTCGTCGATGGCTTTTCGATACACTCGCGGCACTGAAATATTGCTGATCGGACGTCACCAAATTTTTGGCAACGTAGATTCAAAACGATGCCCACGGCGGTGGATTGTCAAAATATATTGCTGGGTATTTCAAGTGAAAGTACATTCCCACGGGAAGGTCGATCACTAATAGACAATACTAATGGAATTACAATAGCCTCGATTTAGACATTGCGATTGCAACTTACGAACCCAGTGCACCAAGTGACAAGCCCCGTCATGCATCTGAAGAAGAATTGGCAGGTTTGACCAGGGTTTGACAGCAAACTCCCATTGCAAACTCGTTGACGTGTTTTGATTGTGTGGCTGAGATTAAATTGGTAGCTAAACTCAAAAACTTGTACCAAAGCTTAATAGTACAGATGCAATCTCAAAATCAAAATCCAACACAGGTAACGGGTTTCGAAAACAGACAAACAAGTAAAATTGGAATTTTGATCATCATCGTGAAAATATGTAACATGGAAAACATTTATAATGCCGCTCATACAATTTTCCTCCTCGGGGTAAATGTTTGGATGCATAAATGTCCGCGCGAATTCGGCTCGTGCTCGTAATTGTACCATTTTGCTCTCGTAATTGTAATTGTAACACGTAATTGTAATTGTACCATAAACTTGTACAATTGTAATGGACCCTATTGTGAATAGCCGCTAAAAGCAAAATCAGCGAAATTGCCGAGTTTTAAAGTAACTGTCAACAGTGTCACAAAACTTACTGTCATTTCGAATCCGTCCCGGTGGTATTGAGGTTTTAAATTTTTCAGGAACTAAAAATTAATTGGAATCACGAAACTATTTATTCTCCTTTCCGAAAAAATCGTTGTATTTAACGTTTTCGTTCATACATAACTCGTCTATGTAAATATGGAGCCTATGACACTTGGAAGTCCAACCGGTAGCCCTGCCGGTGGATCCAGTCCTTTTCTTCCGTCATTCCTCATGGGAGATGCGAATGCACCTTCAGCATCCCGTAGCAACACACTATCTCCCGCGAAAAACAGGAGTTTAACATTTGGACGTAAGTACTGTTTATCTTCAAAATTATGTATGTATCAAGTTCAATTGTAGCTACGTCGCCGGGAATGGGGATGACTTCGCCACCTGATTTCAATCGTTCAGCTTTGGCGCAGAAGACATTATTCAGCTATCAAAATACTCCTCCGATGCATAATTTTGCAGGAAGTCCTATTCAAAGCCATAATACGAGTGTGTCTGGCCCTCCTACACAGGTTTGTGATAATCAAACTTCAAATTACAATTTCTGAACAAATATTTTAGGGATTATTTGACTCTCTTCGCTCAGAAGTAAATGGTATGCAGACACCTACTCGACAAGTAGCTATGAACATGTGCTCCCCGCTAAACCCCAATGTAAATCAGTCATACAATGATTCATTTTTAAATCATTCTAACTATAATGCATCGAGGTGAGGAAACCGCGTGCTACTTTGAGGAAAATATTTTAACCACACAGTAATTTCTTCCAGAATAGCATCACCTGTTGAATATCGCTACAACCAAGGCTCGATGAACAACTTGCATAACCTTTCTTGTGCGCCCACGAAACATTCGAACTTTTGGATAACTGTGTATGGATTTCCACCACAGGCTACCAACACTGTTCTCTCTCATTTCTCACAGTGTGGAACTATTATAGATAAAATATTTCCCCCGGAAGGAGGCAATTGGGTTCATTTGAAATTTTCATCCCGCCTCGAATGTGACAAGGCGCTAAACTTCAACGAAAAGATCCTGGCGAACAACATCATGATTGGAGTAACTCACTGTAAAGACGTTAGCATAGTAGATAAAGAAAATTTACTCGAAACCAACCAGTGAGTAGATTTAATATTCATTTACTGAATAATTGCAATGACTTTTTGCAGATTGTGCCGCGTAAGACCGCTAACACACATAGCCTACAAAAGTGCACAAAGTGAAACAGCAGTGTGTCCCAGCCCAACTGCGCCTCAGAGGAGCGCGGGAATAGTGAACAAGGCGATGGATCTTCTATTCGGATGGTAGTCTACAATATTCATTGAATATTTTTGGTTTATGTTCATACACTTTGAGTTGGCGTTTTGTTTAGTTCTGTACGAAAACTGCCATTTACAACATCAAAATTCGTTCTAGGGTAAATTATTTGTTATTCGAAGTATAGAAGAAATAGATCGGAAGTTTGTCTGCTTATAATTTTATTGGGCTAGTAGTTGACGTTATAGCTCTTAAGCAAAAACAGTTGATAATGAAGTCTGTCGCAGTAATTAACTAATTTCTATGTCAAATGTAAAGTACGTTGATTAATAAAGTGATGGTGATACTAGAACAGTCTTTTATTTCATATTTCCACAAAGCATTCAGATCCGGTGCTCAGAGCAAGTTAACTTTATGGTGATCGCTTGACTAAAAAAGAACAAAATCTACCTATTCAGTATAAGAAATATACGTCTATTTCAATAGCTTTGAAACGTACATGATATATTTTACAATCTGTGATCTTGCCGTCGAGCATTTGAAATTGAGGACAGCAAGCTTAATCAAAGTATAGCACTCCTCTTTGTATTTTATGTTTCTCTTAAATTATTTTTGTCTATTTACTTGCACTCCGCTTTCAAGATGATAAACAGATTCAAAAATAATCACCATTACAGTAAAAATAAAACTATTGCAATCCAGCTTTGTTAAAATACGTACTTAAAATCAATTAATTACTCAATTTATTTATTCTCGTCGATTAATGCTGTCGCAATATCAGTCATTTTCGGGTATTGTATATCACGACTATCCAGTTTCGATTGGGCCCAAAGAATCATTTTTATTAGGTACATGATTTTCGGGCTCGATTCTTCTTGGTGTTCCATTTTGAGAATAGCTGAGTTGAGTTCGCTTGCAACCTGCAAAAGAAAAAATAACGATTGTTTATCATTGTGGAATTTGAAAATTTTGAAGCAAATAATGAAAATTTCTGAAGGAAATAAAAAAAAACGTTATATTTTTCTCTTTGGACAGAGTTTTGAACAGCGAAAATAATACTATCTATAGTAAAAACATGTATTTTTGCTTGTATGTGATTACATGGCTAACGCCACCACTCACAGTACTTGGCAGGCGAATTCGTGGCCAATATTCGCCGAATTTAGCCACACAATAGCTTTTTACTAACAATCTCAAGAGTTCGCACTATATTATTTTTGCTATTCTTGTGATTTCGAGATATTTGAACAAAATCGGCGATCATAAACGAAAATAGTTATTCGACTTTGTGCATATGAGTTGCATTGCCATGTTTCAAGGAATCTAATCACTGCTAACATCACGCATTATGCGGAACCATTGAAAACCATTTTTTTGAAAATGCCCTCCCACGTGCTTAGAATGCCACACAGTTTTGTTAATTTGACACGGCTCACATTTTGAAGCGATCTCAGTAGGTAATTCTTTAATAAAAACGATTTATAGTTTCGAAAACAAATTTAGTGAAAGATGCTACCTTTCCTGAAATATCTCGTTCGAAATAAATACATTATTTACAACTGAAAAATAGCTAATTTTTTTTTCTTTACCTTCTGACGATGAGATTGTTCCAGTAGATCGGCAAATGGACTATTTTGCGGTTTCTCGAAAGCTAATAAGGCAAGTGTACGTTCTAGTTCCGATAGTGCCTCCGGAATGCTTTCACCAGCTTCCGAAAGTTTGTTTTGAGCAAACGACAAAGCCTCTTCAATTTTCCCAGCTCTGCAAGAAACGCACTATACTCATCGAAACTATGCTGCGTATTTTACAGCTATTACCTTATCAGTTCGATTAGTTGTAATTGTTGTAAATGAAAGAATAAATATCGATCATTGTCCAGCAGTTCGGGATGAAGTTGATTTACCAGGTGAGTGGCTTCTTGCACACGGCCATTCTGTACCGCGTCTCGAATCAAAATTCGTTCGTCCAAAGAATTCAACTCCACACTCGGCTCCAAACCAGCTTCGATTTGAAACTTTTCGGCCGCCTCTTTGAATCCTTCTACAAATTCAAAACCCGACCCTTTACAGTTTAAATCTATAGCGCATATCATGCTGTCTTACCTGTGACCAGATAATTCATAATCAAGCGATTCATGTCCGACTGCCGAAACTGGAACTGGGCTAGTCGCGAAAGCCATTCTTCTTTTGATATAGATGGTGCTTCTTTGTTTTTCTCGTTATAGCTCATCGCGATAAAGAAAAGTACACGAGCTTTACAAATTCTACAAACAAGCTTCGACAATGACAACGGAAATACACGGTAAATGCCTGAGAGACAATGAGGGACGCCAGACGTCAGCTTGCGGGAGAATCCTTTTTCTTGGAGTGCCACTGCCAGTAAAACACACGTGAAGCTATATGCAAATGCCGTATGAATGTAGGTGACTTGTACTATTGTGAATTGACGCTCTTTCAGCTGCCAATTGAAGAAACAAGAATTTCAGTTTGAAATATGCCAGTTGCGTTGGTTTGGGCTTGTTTGGGCTACATTGGGACGATTGTGTTTGGAAAATAATTTAGGCTGAGTGTTAAGGGATGTTGATTTATAATGGATAGCAGCAGAAACAGCTTACTCTATCGAAACGAATCCACTAAACGTGAAATACTAAACCACCCGCGGCTAAAGTTAATCATAAATCATATAAAGACTGAGTTCTCTCCGTACAAATTCACAGTGTATCGTTGCGCAAGTAAACTGCATGCATTGAAAGTGGAATTAAATAGTATGCTTTCAATAAAATGAAAATAAGCATTAATTAGTAAAATCTGCTTAATTTTTTAGCCGTGGATATTCCGTATCCGCTTGTATTATCTGTCCTCGAAAGACATCGTTTGGGCCAATCAGACGAAACAATTTCGGTGAGACGTACTCAATTGAGCCCGGTAATCCACGATATTTTCTATGCGTGCGATAAATTGGGACATTTCGCACAGCGAACTGCAGTGGATTTAGAAGCGTTAACTGGAGTCCTGAGTAATTTTCTTTGGGATGTGTTTGATCCGTAAGTATGCTGGATACTTTAGCTTTAAGCCTGACCTTGTTGGGCCAGCTGTTAATTCAACTGTCCATAGAATAACTTAGCTGTACAAAGTGTACAAATTAAATTACTTTTCTCATACACTATTGCCCAAATAATCCATGCATAAAGCTTACATTTGACTAAGAAAACAATAGATTTGAACTGTCGAAAGCTTCGTTCAAGTTCAATGCGGTAGTGTAGGCTTATCACCAAAGCCAGTTTGTGGGATAGGCTCTTGATCTGAGTTTAATTTCGCCTAGACAGCTGTTGAGTACACTTGAAAATCTTAAAAGGCAAAGTGGCTGTGACTACAGTTTATTATTTCCAAAAGTGATAGAAATTATTCAAGTTTCGGGAAGCATGAGTCTGTCGCGGTCCGAGTCGCTACTCCTTTTCGACGTCGACGGAACGCTGACTTTTCCTCGATCACTTATCGAGTCGGACTTTGAAACGTTTCTTTACGAAAAGGTCAAACCACTTGCCACAATTGGAATAGTCGGTGGCGCCGATTTAGATAAAATGTTCGAGCAAATGAATGGGAAACGAATTCTGCAGGAATTCGATTTTATCTTCCCGGAGAATGGACTTGTCCAGATCGAATACGGAGTAGAAGTTGGCAAACAGTCGATTCAGATGCTTCTAGGCGAAGAAATACTACAAAGATTTATAAATTACACTCTCCGATATTTAGCTGATCTAAAACTGCCCTTCAAAAGAGGAACGTTTCTTGAGTTTCGGAATGGAATGATGAATATTTGTCCGTGTGGACAACAGTGCTCTAGAGCTGAGCGGCAGATATTTGCAGAGTTTGATAAAGTGCATGGTGTTCGCGAGAAAATGATATGCGATTTGAGAAAAGAGTTTCATGATGTTGACCTAACTTACAGTATTGGAGGACAAATTAGTTTTGATATATTCCCGCACGGCTGGGATAAAACATTTTGTTTGCGTCACGTCACTCAGGACCGCTTCAAATTCAAAGAGATTCACTTCTTTGGCGATAAAACAGAACCAGGTGGTAATGACTATGAAATATTTATTGATCCCAGGACTATAGGGCATAAGGTTACAACTCCGCACGACACACGTCGTATCTTAGAAAATATGTTTGGTATAAAATAAATAAGTAAGTGTAATTGGCTTTTTCACAAATTAAATGAAAATATCTACTAATAATTCTTATTATTTTTTACCAAATAAAATAATCTGTCAGTACTCTTATGAAGTTGTTTAAAAAATAAAAAGTTGATATGAAATTGGCTTTAGGATTCATTAAAATAAAGCACTTATGACTACTTCTTATAGGAATCGATCGTCCCCTGTCACATTGTTAGAAGTAAAGGAAACTTTACTACTACTCTGTCGAGTTAATTCAATGGAAGAGATGATAACTGAATTCTTTAATCTGGCTTCTGATCATAACAAGTGCATATCAAGACTCCGTTTGGAATCGATATTGAAGATTTTAACCAAAATATTGTCATATATCGGAGAGTCAGCATCTTATGGATATCACACTGTTCCCGACATACTGAGACAATGCTTCTCACAGGTTTTCTTATAAAATTTGGCGAAGTTAAATGGATATTATTTTTTGTTCGTTTTTAGAGCCATGGAGTAATCGGTATCAACGAGTACGAATTTAATTGTCTATGGAACTCAAAAACAAATCGTTTCATCATTTATGCAAATCTCATTGCACTAGTTATGCGAATAAAAGATACAGAAAAAATAGTTCACACCACCTCTTGCATATCCTGCTCCTCATCACCTATTAGTGGCATTCGATTTAAATGTTTCTCGTGCCGTGATTTGTCTCTTTGCATGAAATGTTTCTCGATTGGCTATTCGAGTACGAGACACTCTTCCAGTCATCGCGTTTTTGAAGTGTATGGAGACGTAAGTATACATTGTAGAATGGACAGTTTCTTAATTAATGGCATGTGTTTATAAGGATGTACCAAGCAAAAAGTGGACACATTATCTAACGAAATTGTGTAATATAGTTTTCGGAAGAAATAATCAAACTAAGCAAGATAGAGCCAAACAAGACAGCATGGTCAACGAAGAAGAAATAGAAAATAAAGAAAACTTGGAGACGTCGAAGATTTTGAAACAAGAAAATAAGAGCATTCAGTGCTCGACATATTCAGGTAAGCCAAACACATTTCTTTTGGAAAGGAGTGCAGGGATTTATGTTTATTGAAATCTATAGATTCTATAATGGAACCAAGCACAATGGATCGGAACCTTATAGAAAAGTTGAATGTGCTGCTAGCCACACTTTTCGAGCAAAACGAGTGGGTGGTGAATCGATTTTACATGTATTGTATTTAAAACCTTTTATTTTTCCAATCAAGGAAACTAGAGCAGCGAAAGCAAAATATCGACCGTTATGATAAAAGTAGACAATCAATATGCGATCTGTTGAATGATCAACAAAATTTATTGCTAACAGTTATAGATCATCTAAAAAACGTTATGGTAAAATAATTGCTTTTGTTAATTATCATACAGTTAAAACAATTATTTAGGAAAATTCGCAACATGTGTCACCCCCAGCATCAAGCACTCCAAATAGACTTGTATGCAATCGAAATGCAGCTGTAGCTTCGACTCCACTCACACATTCCAGTAAGCATACGTTAGAAGCAACCTATAAAATGGGTTAAATTTTATATTTTTCATAGTTCATGGCGCTTCGATAAATAAGAGCTATCTAGATGCTAACAAATCTTATTATTCCATAAGTGATATGAGCACCTGGTTTCATAATAAACAAACACAAAAAGTAAAATCAATTAGACATGGTCTAGATTCAATATATGAAACATCGCAAACCGATACGGATATGCAGAATTTCCGGGAATTACTATTTAAAGTGAAGAACATTGTTGAGGACTCTCATAGTGATAATCAAGAATTAGCAGAGGCTACGTATAATCTTGAAACTGTGCTGGACGGTATCATTCGAAATGAAGAAGTACGAAGGCTGGCTCCATAGTTATATGTTTTCATAAAGTTTAGAAAAAATAGAAATTTATGTATACAGAAAGAGAGATAGAGTATATTTTTGAATTGTATATGTATTGAATATACATGAATTATGTATTGAAAATAAAATATTTGGTAAAAATGAGAAAACATTTAAAAAAATCGTAGGTTCACGATTACTTCCTTGGAGAACGTCATTAGGTATTTACCATATTTTCTAGATCCTAGAAAAGTGTTATAGTAGTAAAACCAAGCCAAGTCCTACTTTCATAAATGGCAGAAGTGTAGTAGCGAAAATGGTTGCTTACGAGTGTGAAGTTACGGGACGATATGCTTTAAAAACGAAGAGAGGAGGAGGTGTCTCCCAGGTGAGATACTTAATGTTAGGATTTATACAAGGACTAGTTGAAGCATCTATAAACAAAATGAGGAAAAAATGTCTATCTTTTCCACACCAATATTGCCACTGATTATTCTCAAGCTGCATAAAAGAAGTCCTTGATGCATTTCGTAGAGTAAATTATTAATAGCATATGATATAAAAGAAACAGTGCGACAGGATCTGAGGTCTCATACCGTCACTGTGATAGAAAGAAGAAACTACCGTGCAGTACAGGTAAGTATTCTATTAAGAATTTCACGCAAATTTAATGTGCACTTTCCGAAAATCGATGGAGAAAGAATACATTTTTTATTTCATTCGGCTTAAAATTTATTGATAATTTGATTCTTCATAAATGTAATTGCGAAATGAATGGGAACATGCAGTAAAAGTTGTTTTGCAAATTGAATATGCTTACCCTGTCATTGTCATGTCTAGCATGCATTTATTTTACATTCAAAAAGTAAATGCGTTTACTGATATACATAAAATACACATAGCATTCGCAAATTTGCATAAAATTGCATCAAAATCGTTCATTTATTGAGTTCATACAAAATTTTTTCAAGCGATGTTCTTGGTATCGAATTATATCGCATCGTGTCTCAGCGTCTGTCAACGCATGCAAATCCCGCTAATTTGGCATCAATTGACATTGGAGATTTCGCAAGGAGAGTTTTTTGTTATGCTTCTCTTCAACTCGTTTCGACTCTTTTGCCCATTCTTTGCTTTGTCACACAAAACGTCACAGTCAAAGTAGTCAAAAACGTTAGTTTCTTGTACTGTTTTTCGTGTTGTTACCTCTTTTACTTACTGAACGCTCACGTCTGGTTAATGTGGGGCAGATTCTATCGATATTTGCAATGGTCTGACGGTCTGAAAAATATATCTGTATTTGCGGTGAAGTAAAAATTCTGTTATTTCGGCGGATTTAGTCAAGCCCCAGTGGTTGACTTTGTCTTATAAAGCACATTAATTTGTCGAGAAGGTGATCTTTCATGATTGTAGGCGTCCTGTGAAGTTTCTATTTACCATAACAGGTAGCTTGTTGGCACGAAAAGCACCAGGCAATGAGCTGTGACAAGTTTGAATCACTGCAAATAGTGTGGTCGTTATGGTGACACATTTTTAGTGTTGCGAAGTGCTTCAAGTTATGTCCTAAATTCACTTCCTTCGCGTGTTTACGCAGCCAAGAAGACAGAAATCGATATACTGGTATTGTTTCTCCTACCCAAGTGCACTGGTTACTTAACACAAATTTAATGATTTGATATGCCAATGTCAATGCTGCACAAGTAACTCCTGGTACTGAGTGAGTGCTGCATTGCTGGATTTTCCGAAACAAAAGATTTAAAATTAGCCTTGCGATCGCCAAAGTGTAGTAGTCGCTCATAGAACAGTGACAAAATGGTATGTACAGTTTGTTTACAAAACACTGAACTTTCCTTTTCGGCTGACATCTATCTAAAAGCTATTGCCATTTGTTGTCAAATTAACGATACTTAAATTAATAAGCTCTCTCAATCGAAAAGGTCCGATTCGGAAAAACACAGATAAGTAATTGCTCAATATAGACGCTTGTTTTCTCTCGTTATCAGAGTTCGTCAGTGGTGACACGGAGTGGAGCTCAGAAAGCTAAGATTCAGACACGGGCAACTGTGAAAGCGGTCGAGTCACGGAAACCTAGTGCTGCTCTCCTGGAGGCTAAAAGAAAAGCAAAACTAAAGATGGAAGGGCAAAAGACGAACGACGAAGTGCTGATTAAAGACATTTTCCAAAACGTATGGGCGATTGAGTTTGATACTAATGATTAGTAATGGCTAAATAATATTTTAGGCCGTGAATTCAATGAGTGTCATTCGGGGCGAAACAGGAGTAATTTATGACGAATCTATGGTAGAGCATAGATGCCTGTGGTTTCCAGAGCATCCCGAATGTCCACAACGCTTCCAAAGTATTCTGGCGAGGTGAGTAGAGCCTTTTTAAATATTGCAAATCTATAGTTCAGGTTCTTTAATTGGAACCTGCATTGCAAACATTAAATAATGCACGATTGGCGTTCAAAACAAATATGACTTAACTCGGTTAACAAGTTAAATAGCTTATCAGCAATTCAAATAAGTGGAAGATTTCTGTAGACCGATTCGCATGATTAGGCTTTATCTCTATTGTCAGTCAGACCTTACAAGACAGTTCTCTATCTAGAAAATGGTTGTAGAAAATATAAGTTTGATTAATTAATTTGATTAATGCTTGAAATGTATCAGGGCGTTGCCTTCAATTTAAAGCATAGAAAATACCATGTTTCTATATCTGTTAACCTATTTTGCGTTTCTGATTTTTTTAAAGTATTGAGAGATAAAGAAGCATTCGAAATCATTTACCTCGAAACAAAATAAAGTCATAAATCTGCAAGAAATGAAGTTTTTTAATAAAATGTTCAATAAAATAAAATAGAATTAGCAATCAGGAGTAGTAAATAACTAAATTCGGGAAATTGTACACTTACAACTCAAAATATAGTGCTTAAGCTTTCTTATTTTACGATAAGCGCGAACAATTTTTATGTTTTTAAAGAGATTGATTGGTTATTTAAAACTCTTCCTCTTGATCAAATTGTAAGGAAATTGTAAGAAAATCTTGTACTGTAATTGTGCGTCCTTTTTGACTAATGGTTGCGCCGACCAACTGCATGAAACTAACGAATAATGGAAAAAACTTGCCTATAAACGTTGTTAGCAGTGCCGAAGCTTAACTTCCTGAAAGTTTAGTATCCCGAGTACATTTCCAAATTTGTTTATTAGAATAAACTTTTCACTAATGATTGGTTTTTCACATATGAATCAAATTTAAATGTGAAAATTGCCACTAACGATTCTGAGCCAAAGCACAAAGTATGTGAGTATGCGGAGTAGGTGAGGTTTGATTCACTGAAAAAAGACAATCTACAAGCCCACGAAGTTCCGAGTTAGGACCAGCCTAAGCACCGCGGTAATCCGGTCGTGCTGATTCACCTATCGGCAACCACGGACGCCAGTTCTCTTTGTTTCGCAGCATTGCATCCACGATCGTCTCAGGCGTGACCAGGCCGAACGTAGACTCAATGGTGCGCCTCAAACTTTCAAAGCGACTGCATACAAAGAATGTGTGCTGAGCATCATCGAGCTCAGTCACACAGTACCAGCAGTACTGTAACCACTTTACCCATTGTGTTCTGGTATTTCCTGCAGTAACCGTACCTTGTCAATAATTGAGGAAGTTAGAAGTTTGCCTCTCCGTGGCTACGGCTAAGCCAATGGTTAATAAGACCAATTAGCTTAGCCGTCCAGCGTCCTTTATCACTTTCACTCCAACGTTCTTGCCAAAGTTAGAGGGTTAGCGTTCGTACGTCAGAGGCTCAGTTCTATCTAGCTCTACGTCAGAGTGTCAGTTCTAGCTAGCTCTGAGCGAGAGAGGTACCCTTCCTTGCGTTCTCGCGCTAGTATACCACCATGACAGATTCTTCTGAGACTATGGGGTAGCTACAGTCGATTCATAGGGTATCCTTGCACTGGACACTGACAAAAACGGAGCGCATTTCTCCAAATTCCGGCTCCATATAGCAAGGTCGTATTATTCGTTACCATCAGCAGCCTCCGTATCACTGGGTCTGCCGACATCGGCCATTCGCGTTATCAGTGAAGTGACGACTACTAAAGCCGTGTCACATCAAAGCAGATATGATCCCAATACGTCAGCTTGGTGATCAGGAACACTCCCAGATACTTGATCGACTTGCTGGTCTGGATCTTGATGGAGCCAACTGTCATGAGTATGACAGCTCAAGGGCCCGAAAGATGTCTATCCACCTTGCCGAGTTGAATGCGTTTTGAACACCCATCGTTACCACGTCTCCTCCGCTCTTGCTACAGCCCCAACAACTTCTGAGACTTCAGCAGCCGGTGTTTGAGTAACCCTTCGAGAAGCTTTTCCGCAGTGTCCAGCATGCACAGCGAACGATATGCTAATGGATTGCCCAGGTTACCTTTCCCCTTGTCTACAAGTACCAGTGGAGCTGGATTTCCCTGCGATGGGAAGACCCACGGAGGTAAACATGAATTATACAAATCCAATAAAAGACGCGGTTGACTCGCCGCCAAGACTTTAAGTGTCTCGGCCGGGACCCTATCAGGCTCCGAAGCCACCCGGTTTTTCGTCCTGGACACTGCTCTTCAGTTGGTCACGTTCACGGTTGACGATGATGGGATCATCAGCCCTTGGCAGAAGCCTGGCTGACCAGCGAACCAAGGACAAGCTCCATGACAAGCTCACATCCATGAGAGTGCTAGGCCGCATGCAGCCATGTCTACGGGTGACCAATTTGCAGCCATCTCCCCACGTCTTTCATATTATGCTGCTCATACGTTCGAACTATTTTTAATTTGTCGATCCCATTTAGTCCATCATAATAATTCAATTTTTAGTCCATCATTCAATTTTATTTCTAAAAACATTGAATCTTCCACAGATTAAGACATATCTATATCTAAGACATACCCCGTTGATCATTTGCAGGTGTGCTGAATTGAAGCTACTAGATCGATGCAAACGCATTGAATCTCGAAGAGCAACAAAAGAAGAAATTCTTATCAAGCATTCGGAAGATCATTACGAAACGTTGAAATCAACATCAGGACTAATGGATGAAGCTTATTTAGAGGACTTATGTTCTCATTATGACGACGCATACATTCACCCTGTAGGTTCTAAGTTTAAATACGCCTCTATCATTTATTATCCTCAAATATGTACTTTTCCTTGTGTAGAGCACGTTTGAAAATGCGATGCTGGCAGTTGGATGTACAATTGATTTAGTGAGTAACATTATACAAGGCAAAGTGCAAAACGGTATGGCGATCATCCGACCACCTGGCCACCACGCAATGAAATCAGAGTACAATGGGTGAGTGATTGAATTTTATACTGCAGTACCATTTGCAAATTCGCTGCTTTTACAGCTATTGTTTATTCAATAACGTTGCGATAGCGGCGCAATATGCACTGGACACTTTAAAGTTGGATAGAGTGCTAATCGTTGATTGGGATGTTCATCATGGACAAGGGACTCAACAATTGTTCTACGATGATCCCAGGTTTGAATTTGAAGAAATTATAGGTGAACTAGAAACTATTTTCACATATAATGCAGAGTGGTCTATTTTTCTATACACCGTTTCGAGTATGGAACTTACTGGCCGAACTTACATCAGTCTGATTTCGATTACATTGGTGGCGGCAAAGGAACAGGATATAACTTTAATCTTCCTCTAAACAAGATTGGGATGACCAATGCTGACTATTTGGCGATATTTCAGCAATTATTAATACCAGTTGGTATTGAGGTAAGCATGATTGCGAATATTTTATAAAAGCTTAGGTTTCTAATCTCGACAAGTCTGGCATGTACTTATGACTGATTCTATTTTGTGAAATTGTTAGTTTCAGCCTGAGTTATTTATCATATCAGCTGGTTATGATGCAGCTGTTGGATGTCCCGAGGTTAGTTTCAAAACTAATTAAAATCATTTCCTTTTTTAGTTTTCTCCTCAACTTGTAATTGTTAGTTCGGGTTTTGATTCGGCTTTTGGTGATCCCAAGGTATCAATCTGGCCATAAATTAATCAAAATTGAGTACTACGAGATCCAATTAACTTTGGCAACTGAGAGTGGTACAAATTGTATTTGTGTTTGTCATTTGAAGCATATTTGAAATCACGCAATTAGTTACTGCATCATAAGAGAATTTCATTAATAATATAGTTATTATTTGTTCCGCTCTTAGCTCGCTCAATAATGCACCAAAATAATTAAACGTATTTGTCGATCTTTCATTTTCATGTACATAATTTAGTTACTGGGTCTCGTATTTTAATGTTGGTTTCGTACGTTTAATATGCATGTCATCATAGGGTGAAATGGAAATCACACCGGCGTTTTATGCTCATCTCTTGAACCCTTTGCTGAGCCTTGCGAACGGTCGTGTAGCGGTGGTACTAGAAGGGGGATATTGTATTGAATCATTGGCTGAGGGAGCTTCGCTAACACTACGCACCTTGCTTGGTGATCCGTGCCCCATGGTCGAAATGCTTGACAGCCCAAGTGATAGCATACAAGAGTCGATATTGAATTGTATATTCGTACATAGACCATATTGGAAGTGTTTACGAATACAATCAACTTACTCGCAAGAAGAATTGAACAATGTTAATCCACAGCCAGACCTGCACAAAGTCGTGCAAAAATTTGATGGAGTCGACTTTAAACCTGACCGATATAGAACACGTCCCGAGGTGCCGCCAAAAGACGAAGAGAAAATGAGACGAATCGAAGATCGTTTGCGTCATTTGAAACTAAGTTGGTTTTATATAACTCGGATGTGAGCATTAATTGATTTTTATTTCTTTTTTAGTAACTCAGCTGTCATTTCCAAGTACTCGATTATGTTTTGTGTACGATGACCTGATGATGGCACATGAAAATATGTTTGAAAGGTAGGCAAGTGAAAAATTGAAGACATATTTTAGCAATTAAAAATTTGATTGTTCACTTAGTGGACATCCAGAGCAACCGGAACGAATTCGAAAAATTAGAAATCGTCACATTGAATATGGGCTGTTTTCACGCATGGAGAAATTAAATTCGAGACACGCTACCACAGACGAAATATGTTTGGCTCATACAAGAGCTCACGTCAACTTAATTCGACGCAGCTGCGATAGAAGTGAGCTGAGAGAGATTGGAGATACGTACAATTCAGTATATTTCCATCCGAAGACATTTGATTGTGCCACTATGGCTGCTGGCTCTGTATTAGAAGTAGTCGATAATGTATTATACGGAAAAGCCCGCAGTGGAGTTTGCATTGTGCGGCCGCCAGGACATCATGCAGAGAGTGATTTGCCGCATGGGTTTTGCATCTTTAATAATATTGCTATAGCTGCGCAGTACGCGATACGCGATCATGGTTTGAAAAGGTCGGTAAGATATATTTGTACTTGACCATTTATAATGGTGGCTGTTTATTTTGATAATATTCTATTGGCGAACAGAGTTTTAATTGTGGACTGGGACGTTCATCATGGAAACGGAACCCAACACATATTCGAGACGAGTCCAAATGTTTTGTATATAAGCGTTCATCGATATGATAATGGTTCGTTCTTCCCGAAAAGTAAAGATGCCGATTACGATGTAGTTGGAAGTGGATCTGGGACAGGATTCAATGTGAATATACCCTGGAATAAGGTAAATGTACTATGAATAATGACGTCAGGAATGAAAATTCATAGTAACTTGCAGAAAGGTATGGGGGACTTGGAATATGCGGTGGTGTTTCAAAACATCATACTGCCCATAGCTTACGAGTTCAACCCTGAGCTGGTGTTAGTTTCAGCCGGATTCGATGCAGCAATTGGTGATCCGCTTGGTGGGTGTAAAGTGACACCCGAGGCCTATGGCCACTTTACGCATTGGCTGTCTTCACTAGCAAATGGGAAATTGATCGTTTGTCTCGAGGGTGGCTATAACGTTAATTCGATTTCGTATGCTATGACAATGTGCTCGAAAGCTCTACTTGGTGATCCGCTACCTCCGCTCAACATCTCTAATCGCACAACAATAAATTCAAGTTGTATCGAGACCATGCGAAATGTCCTCGCAACGCAAGAAAAATACTGGAAATGCTTGAAGTTTCACAAGAAGCTACCAAACTTCGACAACAGCGACAAGGAATTGAGTCAACTCACAGAAAACTTGACAATATCGAAATGTGCCGACAATAATTCCAGTACTAATAATAACCCAGAGCAGTTGCTAGCAAATGAAGGCGCTCAAGGCGGTAATGAGCCGGAACCTGGCCCAAGTAAAGAGAAGTCGAAAACTCTGACTGAGTTTTTGGCTGAAAACCTTCAGGTAATTTAGCGAAAATGCGAGCTAGACTAGAGAATATTGAAAGAACTATGAAAGCTGAAGCGTGAGTTTAGACTTTCATTTTTCTCGTGTCTTAATATAAATACATATATGATATCTAATATGAGTGACCAAATAGGCTTTGGAAAATGAGGAAATGTATGCAGTTGTGCCTTTGAAGAATTGCCCACATTTAAATCGTTTAAAACCAGATGAGGCTCCCGAAAGTAAGAATAATTTTATTAGTAGCAGCTGGGTGTGTTGCATGATTCGCAAGATTTGTTTCAATATGATGAAAATGCTTTTAAGTTTATAAGAGAAGCTTGATGTTGGCAGACACTAAGTCTGATTGTTTATTGTAGTCTCGTGATTTCCATAATCCATTGCACTTGATATGTGGTAGCGGCTTGTCGAAGTGTTGTTTGTTTTGGTGAATACATTTTCTCAAAATTGTACCTGCAACGGGTCTAATGTTAGATACACGGCAAAAGCATAGATTGCCGATTTAGTTTTCACTGAAAATGCGATAGTGTGGTGGTAAGAAATTTATAAGAACCTATTTAAAAATGAAGTAAAATTTCGAAAAACAATTTTCAGCTGATTAAACTATGATATACCTTTGCTATTGTATATTATCCACACATCGTATTTAATGTTTTTGATTAGATTGAGTTTGGTTGTATTTCATCGTTTTTCTACTGAAAGTAGAACTAGTGAAAATAGGACTGACTATTTGATGAATTATAGTAATCATGTCTTCCTTTAGGAATAGCGACAATATCGCCTTGCGTAGGGTGCCAAACTTCTATTGAAAACTGGATTTGCTTGCATTGTTTTCAAACGTTTTGCGGTCGTTACATCAACGAACACATGTTGCACCATCACCTGGAGACCGAACATCCGTTGGCATTAAGCTATAGTGACCTGTCCGTGTGGTGTTATCCATGTGAAGCTTATATCGACAACCCTATGCTGCACAAATATAAAAATTTAGCACACATTGATAAATTTGGCGAGGAGATGGTATGGTCGTATGGAAGTGATACAATTATGCTCAACGAGATGCCCAATTGATATTTAAGGAATATTTTGATGTTGTTTTATTTGCTCGTTTTACTGCTAAACAGTGCATTTACACGCCGATTTTCACAATGATTTTCAATTAACTGTATAAACTTGAAGTATAATGTTTTGTGGTTTAGAATGTTCTTTTTATTTCGGGGGTATACATTATTTTAATTCTGGTCAATGTTATTTTTAACGCTCTTGAATATACTGATTTTTGATAAACTAACATTAACACTAACCAAAGAATGTAACCGGTATTCTAAACGGCCGGTTTGGTAATATATTTGTTATGCGAACCGACGTTAGCATGCTAAGAAAGTAGAACCTTGTTAACTAAGCGAACTATTCTTGTAAAATAACGAAGACTTAGGTATAATTTACGATAATTAGATAGTTTATTAGGCGCAGACGATCAACAAACCTAACCTGAATGCATTTTTGAAACATAATTTGCTTTCTCATAAATGGAGAACCTCAATTGTTAACTCGAATCAAAATGAATATTAGAATATTGTTAATGTTTGTACTAGCTATTAATGGAGTTTAATTAAAATAATACTATACTATGGTTGCGTTTTTTTTGCAAAGCCAAGATAAGTATAGAGCGTCTCATATATATCTTCTGGCCATTTTTTATGTTTCTCGTGCAGGACATTTTGATTTAGTTGAGCAAACTCGATTCATATAATCGAATAACTGACCGTTTTGGATGATTTAGCGTTATTCTTCATTAAATACTCTAGGGGTTGACTCGTTGGAGTGATCTTTCAAATTTAATTAGAGCGAACGTCGTCAGCAACATCACACCGACGAAATGCATCAACTTTTTCATAACAAGATGCGCCAACTCCGCGGCTGAACATGAGTTACGTTAAGAGTGCAGCAGTAATTATTGTTAGTTCGATTAGCTATAAAATTTAGCATTAATGTAACCTTTCTAGGACGCGTCGGAATCTACATTCATAAATTTAAATATGCGTAACGGAACGTTAACTGCCGGCTTTGAAAAATACACTCGTTGGGATGCAATCTTATATGTTTCAAATTTTGTATAACTTTCGTGAATTATCACTATTTATTTCAATTTTCGAACCAAATTTACAGTAGAGGTGATTCCACAAACTGAAGACACAAAGCCATCGTTCATTTGAGGCTTATTCTTGCTGATTTCGAATGTAATTAAAAAATATTAATGATTGTTTGATTAATATAATAAAAACAATAGTGTCAACTTAAATAGAAATTGTGTTTGAATTAATTCTTACAATTTTTACCATGCCACCATTATTTCTATTGCTGCGATTAATTCCTTAAGCTAAACAAAGAATAAAGCATCAAATTGACATTTTAAATCAAGTTCTTTAGCTTAAAGTCAATTTTTACCCAAAAATGCATCAAAAGATGTTCGCACCACAAGAAGTAAGGCGACAAGAAAATTGAAAATAGCCGAGGCAGGAGCTAGCCAAACTTTACGCATCTTTTATATTCAATTTCTTTTATACTATGGTGACTTGAAATGGTCAAAACATCAACGTACAAAACATTTAAATCTGACTCTTATTTTTAAATTTTTTGCAACCAGCGCACGTTGAAATTGATATAGAAATGCGTGATATCAACTTTCAAGACGCAAACTGATTTCTAAAATTGGTGAATTAGATCTGAAAGTGTTATGTGTGGAACTGGAGTGGATTTTAATATAAGTGCCAAATTTTGCATGGAAATATTGAGTGATTAAAATGATCGCTTTTATTGAGCTTCCACAATTATTAGCTGTTAGTACCACATTGAAACAATTAGAACTATCAGTATACCATTCCATCTTCGCATAAGCAGGGGCGAAAAATAATAATAAAATAACATCTAAAAATCAAAAAAATATTTTATTACAGCGTAACAATATTAATCAGTATCTTTATGCTTCGATTTTTTCTTTTTCTGTTTTTTAGGTGTCTCTTCACTTTCGTTTTCTATACTCTCTTCTGATTTTTCCTTTTTCTGCTTTATAGGTTTCTCTTCACTTTCGTGCTCTACACTTTCTCCGGGTTTCCTCTTCTTTTTCTTACTTTTTTTCTCACACGGGGTTTCTTCTAAGGAACTTTCAAGACCTTTATTCTTTGTCTCACTGTTCATTCTTTCGTCTGCCAATTCGTCTGCTTTTTGTTGTTTCATTGCCTTCTTGTCCTTCTTCTTTTGCTTTTTCATCATTTTGTTGTCTTTTGAACTGGTTTCGTGGGATTCAGAGTCGTCATCTTCTTCGTATTCAATAACTACATTTCCTGTACAGCGTATTCTGTCTGTGTCCTGCTTAGCTTTTTCTTCAGGAACTACTTCATCACTTTCGTTCTCCATTTTTAATACATAATCGTCATCGAACTGTGTCAGATCTAGTAGCCCAATGCAAGTTGGTCGGCATCCAATATTTATAGATGCAATTTTTGTTATCGATTTTTTCTTTCTCTTCACTGCCCATAGACAAACTTCACCAGAACTGAAAAAAATTTAATTATTCGCTTAAATTTCGCATTATTTTGTAATTGTAAGGAAATCATTACGTTCAGTTTGAAATTTACTAAGAATATTCATGATTCTGCAATTTTACCTTGAAGTAGTTGCCAGAAGATTATTCACATAGCTAATAGCTTTGACACGTTGCTTGTGTGCTTCATTTATTGTAGGCTAAAATATTTTTAAAATACTTTGTAGGTATGTGGTCACGGTCAAATCAACTAGAATACCGTTGAATCTTTGATGAAGTCTACAATCCACAGTTTGCCATCTTCAAATCCAATTGCAAGTTCGTTCTCGTCCAGCCAGCAAACAGAGGTAGGTTTTGATTCGCATTGAAAATCCTTAACGACGCCAGCATTTTGCACATTCCAAATTTCTACCACGCGAGCTCCTGAAAGTGTAAAATGTTCGCCGTCTGGTGACCAGGAGAGGCATTCTGGATACCGTCCCAGTTCTGATTTGGTCTTAAGACTTGTTGTGTATGCTAGTCGGCCTTTGATTAGATTCCAAGTGCGTAGTGTTTGATCGTTTCCTAGAGTTAATGCCAATTTGCCGGAAGGATGACAGCTAATATGAGTCACAGCGGGACCAGAATGTGCCTTATTCCACAAGCCTTCAATTTGCCATGTATTCAGTCGCACTGCACACATTTTACCGTCGTCACTTCCTGTTAGTAAATGAGATCCATCCGGAGTGAATGCCAAAGCATTAACTGTTCCTTCGTGATGGTGCAAGACCTAGATGATAAAGAGGGACAATCTCGTTTGTTATTAATTTTCAAAAAAAAAATTGTCGGCACTTCCAGAATTCATTCAAAATATTCACCAATTACTCTGATCCTAGTACTCTTATTAATAAAATGTGCCACTGTGCAATTTATACATAATTTGCCACAAACCTGCTTTTCTTTCCGAACTTTCATATCGTATACAAACACTCGATCGTCCGCTCCTCCAGAAGCAATCAAATGTTTATTAATGGCAATACATCGTATCGAACCAGTATGTGATCTGGTTGCAAAAGACTGTGTTAGACGAAGTTTGTTTTCCTGCAATAAGTATATTTGAATTGTGATGAATGTATTCAGAGCTGGATTCTTACATCTGCTAAATCTTCCACTTTATATCCCAGGAGAAACTCCTCATAGGTTCCCACAATTATTTCTACCAGATTGGCCATGCTAAATACACAGCCCCCCGAACTTCTGAACAGTTTTTAAGGTTATGTTTCCCTAACATGCTTCATAAAATGTCAAAATAAATGTTTACTCCCTTCATCTTCACACCTCTTTTCCAAAAACTAGACTTTGGTTTGAGTATTTGATGGATTTAGACTAAAATTTTCTGACACCTATTGATGGCTAGAAAAGCTGCCCGAAAATTAGCACAACTCATGCCCACAAAAATTTATCTAGTACAAAAGGTGAAGAGCAATGCTACATCAACAGTATTCACACCTGGTATTTCTTCTTGCTTTATTTAGTTGCATACATGATCTGTATGTCTTTTATTTCAAACCTCATAATCAAATATTTGCTTTTCCAATCTTTCTCGTGATTTTAGTTTGTTACTTCATATATCTGAGCCTCTCATATCTGAGCTCTATGAATTAATAGGTCTGTTCCCGTACCACCATTAATTACAATTAATCGCGATTAATAGGTCTGTTCCCGGACCACCATTAATTACAATTAATCGCGATTAATTGCAATGAAGCTGTTCCCGTACTCCGTTTTACTGAAAACTGAAAATTTCCCCTCTCTCAGTAAAATTCAGTAGGGTCTGAGCAATGCCTCCTAGAAGTACGGGCCGTCAGGCTACGTAATCGTTTTAGCTATGACGTCAATTTAGCCGTGAATTTTGACATTTCCACGAGGCAGTGCCGACAGACACGGAGATTTCACTTGCGGTTTTTAAGCTAAAATATGAATAAAACGTTAGTTTTTTGTGCGTGGACGCGTTGTAGAAATAAAATTTAGTCTTAACTTGCATTTTGTGTCAATTAATTGTATCGACAGTGAATCGACACAAAACGTCACATAACCTAACACCAGCCGATAAACATTTCGTAGCGAATTTTCCCAATAATACCGCACGCACCGCATTAATTTGTGTTTTAGCTGTTCACTAGCACTGTTCCGCGGACCTCACTTTGTTTTCACTTCACTCACTTCAACACAACCTGTACAATTTACGATTTCCCGCGGACGTCCCATAAGACTACGTGTGTTTTTCGCGACACTTTGACAGTATAGTGTGACGTCATTATTCTGCATTACGGCCCGTACTTCTAGGAGGCATTGGTCTGAGCTACTGAAAAATACTGAAAAGTGTCAAATGGTGTGGTGCGAGTAAATAGTTTCAAATGTGCGCGGCAAGCAACATATTTTTTGCGTAATTTTGCTATGAAGGTCGAATATTTTTGTGGCGATAATTTATCACCGCTCAGGATAACCGTACAATCACTATTGTTCTTCCAAAAACCGAAAACGGACACTTTTGTTTGTCAATTTTCAGGAAATGCAATGAGAGCGTTCCCGTACTTTTCATGAATTTCCCCCACCACATGATTCAGGAAAATTCAGGAAAATTCAGCGACTGAAAGTCCGGGAACAGACCTAATATCTTTATTTGAAATTTTTATTTTTAAAATAACGTCAGAAAGTGACTCGTAGAATTCCACCACTTTACGCAACTTTTCAAAATTGGCTCTCTGAGTGCAGTGACAGCTGGTTGAATATGGAATTAGAATAGAAATTTGTTTGGCGCCGGTATTGTTTTGTCAACAAAAAGTGGCTATCGAAGTGAAAAGCAATGATTTATCGAGTATGATGGCGTGGAATTTATTTATAATTTTAATTTTACTTCCACTCGTGGCTTGTGGCGAGAAAACTGACCTACACGGTAATTGATTTGGAATATATGTACTGTTATTGATTCGGGTAACCTATATCTTTGGGCTATTCCGAAAAATCTTGCCTAGGAACGGCAGTTGTGCTTAAATATAGTAATCCGGGGTCTATCTATTCATTTTGCATACATTGAAATAATTGTTTAAGCATCAAGTCAATTCTAAATAAAATCCGCGTTAAACTTGAATTTCAAAGATGAATCGTGTTGTTTGTCGTGGCACATGGTATCACATGCATGATCCCGAGAGTTTGAGTACCCATCAAAAATTTCAACAAACCGAATAGTCTATCTGCCTGCTAAAATAGCAATGATTTCATTCATACATTGAATTTAGCATTTTAGTTTACATATGCAACCAACACATGCTAAGCATTTTAAAGGGCAGTTTCAGTTTCTTTCAACTTCCGGCAATTCTAGTGGCATAAAAATCCCAGCTATTGTATTAATCATATGCCCATTTACTAAAATAAAAAAATGTTTTAAATATTTACGAATAAATTATTGATTAATAAATTTTTAATTTACTTTCAGTGGTATATTTAGAACCTGGTGATCTAATTCCATATTTTCCGGAAACTCGTCGCATTGGGTTCTTCACAACAGATCTGAAAATCTATTGCTACAAAGGTTGTGAAAAGTCTCTAGCTCACATTTTCCAAACTGTACAGCTTCAACTAGAAATCGACAATGACGACTTTACGCAATATGAAGGACCTACACCGGAAATCGTCAAGGAACACCATAGCTCTCAGAAGTCGATATTTTCTTTCAATATTCTATCGCCAAAGAAAACTCGACTGAAACTCAATCCGTTCAATCAAACATGTATTGGCATTGAAACGATTCAACAGTATCGTTTGCGTTTGCAGTTGATCCGGGTCGATTTTTGGCGAGTTATTCAACTTGCGATTGGAACTCTAACATTCTGGTACGCAGCGAAACTAAGTCACAATGCGCTTTTCTACTACCTTTCTGGGATTTTACTGGGAGTTTTCGCTTCGTTTTTGGTACTTATTTATTTCGTGAGTAAGCTCGTGCCTAGAAAGCCTATGATGTATGGCGTTCTCGTAGGAGGTTGGACGGTGGCGATTTATTTTGGGCAAATGCTTTGGGACAACCTTCAAATGATACTGGTGACGTACAAGACTTATGTGTTTTGGTACGTACTGTTAACTGGCTTCACCAGTTTCGTGATATGCTACCGACTTGGACCGCCGAAAAACAGAAGAAGTCGCAACATTATCAAGTGGGGACTTCAATTGGCATCGTTGATTTTAATATTTTATTCAAGCGATTTTCAAGAGGCGGCAGCTGCATTCAACATCATTATCGTCCTGTTATTTTATTTCCCCCGGTCATGGCTGTATCGTATCAAGTCCATATACGTGAAACGTTTCCCACCAAAACCCCGATTGCTATCAACTGAGGAATACTATGAGCAGGGTGTGAAAGAGACAACTAAAGCGCTAGAAGAACTTCGCGACTTCTGCAACAGTCCAAACTGCAAACAATGGCGATTGGTTACTTCATTGTCGGATCCTGTAAGATTTGCTTCATTTATGGACGGATCATCGCATATATTAGATGAAGAGATTCTTGATTACGAAACTTCAAGGGCTGATATATCTGATTCTGAATTAAGCGAAGAAGAAACCGATGAAAATGAAGATCAACGGGATGCAAATGTTGAGAACAATGACGATGAAATCAGTGAAGATGAAGAATCCGGCGGGACGGCAACAAGCCGAATCATCGAGGATTACAATCGATCGAAAACACGTTTCTCTCCAAGGCTAAATGGAAGTTTAAGTGGCAGAGGATTTAATCGTTTACCGCCACATTCAACCTCGTCACCAGCGTCAACATCAACATCATCGAACCGAAGGACGGGAGGATCTAAAAGAATTATTCGAGAGTTCAGCGATGATGATTAATTAGTTGTTTGTAATGTGTATGAATCTTACTGAACAATTACTTTTACAAAGTTGATTTTTTTATTTTTTTGGGTGTCCATGCTAATTGTATTAAGTAAGAATTTTAGGTCAATAATATTGAAAATAAAGGAGAGACTGTTAACTGTATTAATTTATTGTTTTGTCTAATGGCGGTGGCAAATTTTTTGAGAATTCAATTTTTCTAAGATTTAATTTTTTGAAACCAAAACTTTTCTAGGATTTATAATTTTTTGAAAAGGAAGTTAATTGAAAATATTTTTTTTTGATAATTAAATGTTTGAGGATTAGATTATTGAAGATTGAATGTTCGATAATTAAATTTATGACAACTAAATTATTTTCGAAAATTAAATTGGTTCAAAATATTTTTTTTTTGTGGTAGATTTGTTAACTAGGTTTTTGGAGAATTCATTTTGGTGGACAAAATTATTTACCGTTAAATTTTCATAGTTAAATATTTCGGGAATTAATTTGTTTGTGAATTAAATATTTGAAGATAGCTTTTTCAAAAATTTAATTTTTGAGGTTAAAAGTTTTGTGGATCACAGTTTTTAAGGGTTAAATTGATTGAAGATATCATTTTTCATCGATTGAATATTTACAAGATTAATTATTTTGAGGATTAAATTTTTCAGAGTTGAATATTTTGAGGAGTTAATTTTTTTTTGAGTTAATATGTTGGGGAGTTTGTGAAGTTTAGGATAGATGTGTACTTGATAGAAGTCGCTGAACAGTCAATAAGCTGACGAATATGCTTCGATTTTCTATTGCCTACGCTGTGCCCATTGATATTCTTGTTCATCTATTTCATAGGCAATCTTCCGTCAAACCCTGTAAAAAGTCAGGGCCCATTTGTGACGATTAATGATAAGGAGCTTTCAATAATTTATAGTGCGAAAATTAACATGGATAAACTCTCTTTATATCGCCTAAAGATTTGATTATAAAAAATTGAATTTTATCTTTTCAATATTTAAATGGTAGTGAAAAATATTGGATTGGTGGATTTGATCGTCATCGTCGTCGTAGCACTACGGTCCCTCTTTAGCCTTGGCTTCTAGCAGATGAACCCGCGTTTCCTTGTTTTTTTTCCACTGGCCCTTGACCGTCAGTTTTCCATAGAATATCTTTGCACGTGCTCGATTCTGGACCATTGATGACCTGCGCGTTGGAGCGTCTACAATATGATGATTTTGGTTACTCCTGAATCGTCAAATATTTCATACAGCTTGTGGTTGGACCTTATTCTCCATTGATCACTCTCATGTTTTGCTCCAAATACTCGACCAGATGCGTCTTTCGAACGCATTTTTTGTGGATACTTGTGTGACGGTTCGTTTTTGGCATCCACAGCACAACACACGTCTTATTATTGATTTAAATATATGTTTTGCTTTCCTTTGCAGCAGCTGGTCTTTGGTCCTCTCGATTGGTGCGCGAAGCAAATTCTGCATCGGCACGTTGTTTCCACCAGGTGATGATCGGAGTCAGAGTTAGCTCCGCGGTACGACCGAACATCCATCACACTTGACGCCCACCTTTTGCTGATAAGGACGTGGTCGATTTGGTTGACAGTATGTACGTCTGGAAATTTCCAGGTCTGCTTAGGAATGCGACGGTTTGGAAAGCAAGTTGAGCTTACAACAAGGTTCCTGCTGCAGGCAAAGTCGATTTGACGTTGGCCGTTATCGTTGCATTCTTCGTGGAGGCTGTGTTGCATTAAAATCTCCCAGCAGCATTTTTACATCGTTTGATGGAAGTGAGTCCAAGGCAGTTTCACGGCAGGCATAAAACTCGTCTTTTACTGAGTCTTCTTTAACTTCAGTGGGAGCGTGCACATTGATGAGCCAGAGGTTGAAAAATTGCGCCGTAATGCGAATTCTACAAAGCCTTTCGTTCACAGGTTTGAAATCAGTAACGGGCGGCTTGAGCTACTTATTCACTATGAACGCTACTCCAACCTCCTTGTGGGCCGACGGTTTGCCGTTTGTAAAAATGTTGGGCGATTTCTTGTCGTTGATCTCGCAGCCTAGCCAATTTGTTTCCTGGACTGCATTAATAATCAGTTTATACTGTTCGACCTGATAAAGGAGGGCCTTCTCGACCTCTGGTTTGTTCAGGTTCCGAGAGAATAATCCATTGTGCGTTTGCGTGGTCGTCTTTATTGATCCGTCCAATCCGAGGCATTTGTTCCAGGTTTCTTGACGAAGGAAGTTTTTACAAGGAATTATTTACAAAATCACGGCACATCGCTCGACCATTTCCATGGGAGCCTCGGTGATAGTTGCTTCAGGAGACTTGCTGCATGTCAAAGCTTACCCAACTATATTGCAGGTCTGACAACGTGGCTAATCATCCCTAATGATTGAGACGCTTAGGCGTAATTCAGTCATCAGGCTGCAGCTATACAAACTTTACTGAGGATAGAGTTACTTCGTTGCCTTAAACCCTCCTCATTACTCCGGGCTTGGGACAGTATTAATATTAATATACACCAAATGCTGATAATATTTTTCGGTGTGGAATTCTTACTGACTCCTTTTTGTCTTAGGGAAAAACAACAAAATTCAATCAGATGTAAGATAAAAAAAAATGAGTTCCAACACAAAATATGATATTTGAAGAAAGGCCAAACTATTCCAAGTATCCAATTAGCCAAATGGCCGCATTACAAATGATTTAATGGGTTCAATTCCTGTGGTAATTGGTTTTTGAATTGATATTGATAACAAAAATGTCTTGGAGATGTACTTTGTTGATCACGAGATTTTCGCAAGCAGGGGCTACAATTTGACGATAATGTACTGATCGACCGAGCATGTTCAAATGTTGAATAATATGCTAATGGACGAGTTCGGCCGAATAATAAACGATTTTGCAAATTTTCAACTCTGTAGCTGCCTTTCTTTTTATGTATGCTATGAGGATATGAACAAACAAGATTCACTAATTTTCTAACAAAGCATTGGCACCATCTCGCGAAGGACAACACAAAAAAAAACTTGCGCAACTGAACCGCTAGAAATACTAATGTTCGATGAACAGTAGAAGAATCGTTCAGATTTTGAGTGCATATTCTACCGCACGTGCTCTAACCTGTTTCGAGTGCAAAATCACTTTGATCTTAACAATGCATTTCAACTCATTGGGTGGAAAGGATTTCAGGACTACCATTTGTACGAATTTCAAGATTTAGGAAAGCCAAACACTGCAAAACTTATAAAGTAGTATAACATAGGGTAGGTTAGGTTAGTAAAGAGGGCTGCCGGGAACGCGGCTTGCATTAGGCCACCAGTTTGGGCCCATTTGCCACCCTCCGCTGGCTTTTTAGAGCTGCCAAGTGACCGCTTCGCCAAACTGGATCAGCTGACTCAGCGTGACGGTACCGGCCACCTCTGCTAACCCTTGAAAGTGGTATGCACCAAAAATTTTGAGGCGTTTATTATTTAGGGCCGGACAATCGCAGAGAGTATGCTCGATGGTGTCCTCTTCCATCTCGCACCTCTTGCATAAACTGCTGGATGTCAGTCCCATTCTCTTCGCATGAGATGCGGTAAGGCAGTGCTCTGTGAGCAAGCCGACCGTGGCTCTCAAGCAGTTTCTGCTGAGCTTGAGCAGTTTCCTGCTTTTGCTTGGATCAGGTGATGGCCATAATGTCCTGGCCACCCTGCAGTCCAGCCTGTTTTCCCATTCGGACTTTAGTTTGGCCCATATGGTGGCATCAAGTTTGTTTGTGGCGTCAGCGATCGACCGAGGTACAGTGATGCAGGGGCAATTGCTAGCTCCTGAACCTTTCCTCGCCAATTCATCACCTTTTTCGTTGCCTATGACCCCACTATGCCCTGGCACCCACATAATCCGGATAGGAATATGCCTTGCCTTTTCATTGAGAGCCACTCTGCAAGCGTTAACAGTTTTTGAAGAACATCTGTAAGACGCAAGAGCGAGAATGGCTGCCCTACTGTCGACGCAAATGGTCATTGGTCTGGTTGATATTCCGCTAATGGACTCAACTGCCATGCGTATAGCATGTAATTCAGATTGAAAGACGGTAGCATGGTCCGACAGTCTACATCACAGGTTAAGGCTCAAATCCGTAGAAAACACGCCCGAGCCAACTCCTGTGTTCGTCTTTGACCCGTCCGTATAACATAACATAAACAAACAAAATGTTTAGTGCTTGCAACAATTTATCAGCACTGCAACTAAAAGTCTCCCCCAATTGCCTCACGTCAAAATCAAATAGTTCTATCGATTTCGATTTTATCCGATGATTTCGTTGAAAGTTACAGGGATAGAAAGATGTTTAGGTCCGAAAAACGATCAATCTTTGGAACCAAAAAATTTTTAGAACTTAGAAAATTTAAACATTGGTAACTTATTTTCATTGTAAATGTTCGCGATATGAATACCTAATGTAAGCATTTCTTGATACGAAAATAGCGAAAAACGCCTCGTGCTGGCAACCCTTTGCTAGCATCAAAAATGTATCACACCTGGCTCACATTCAAATCAACCTACTCTGCGAATTTCGTTTTGATCCGACGGATGCATTGGAAGTTATAGGGGTACAAAGAAATTTAGGGCTACTAGTCGCAAAAGATATTGCAAATAAATACAAAACCAACAATAGCTGCCAACCCTATAATGGTTTTTTTACCAGATTCCTTCTGAATAATGCCTATATCATATGAAATTCGTTTTGATTTCATGACTGCACTGGAAGTTATACGGCAAAAGGCTTTATTTTCCTGAGCGAATTTTCAAAACACAAGACACCAAAGTTACTATAGCTGGCAGCACCAACCGAATTTCTCAACCAAATTTCTACCAAACACGGCTTAGAGTAAGCTTCAGCTACTGTGAATTTCATGAAAATCTGGTAACTGAATCAGAATTCATTGGGCAAAAAGCAGTTTTTTTTCTTTGAAATTTTTTAAGATGGTACCACTGGCAGAGAGTTGCCCGCATTCCCAAATCGCTTCTATCAGACCTGGTCCTACTTAATACCAATACAGTCTGTGAATTTCAACTGTATTTGATAATTGGGTCGTGAGTTCTCGTGAACAGAAGTTTTTGATGTTTACAATATAGGTAAATTGGAGGAGGGTTACCGTTCTTGTCTGATGTGATATTTCAAAAGTTTGGCATTGATTGCATAAACAAAGCACCAGATTTCTATATGCGTTGGTTTTCACTGTAACGTCAGTCCGCGTTAGCGTCAGCGATCTACTGGCCGCGGGTTGGAATCCCGCCGTGCCCATGGCTGTATTTGTTCGTCTTGTGTTGTCTTAACAGTCAGCGACTGGGCATAATACCAGCGCTCCATTAATTAAGTGTCACATTAAAGCTTTAGTAGCGACTAGGCATAACACTAGCGCTTTAGAAAATAAGAAATAAATGTGGCACTTAAAAGAATAATGGAATAATTGATATCGGCTTCTTCCATATGTGTCTCCCTACCGCCATCGCTAAGCATTCGCTTCAAAGGGCAATCCCCTGAGCTTTGGCATTACCATAGAAAAAAAAATGTCATGTAAGTTTTATAATGATTTGATAATCTGGTCAAAAGTTATCGCAATTCAAAAATTTTCAAATTTTCCTAATTTAATTTTAGGCGCCCAGCGCACACATAGGGTCAAAAATTTCAAAAAAAAATTATTATGTTTACATTTAAAACACGTTCGAAATTCATTTCATAAACTTTATTTTTGCGAAAGTTATTTTTTGACAGAAAAATAGGTATATTTAAAATGCTACTAAAATGACCGTCGGCGCCAAAGGGTTAAAAATTATTAACTTTTTGTGAAATTTGGCACTATTCTGCATATACACTAATGTATCCTGGAAGTTTTAGTTCAATCGGATGGCGCGTTGCTGAGATTTTTTGATGATATATATATATATATATATATATATATATATATATATATATATATATATATATATATATATATATATATATATATATATATATATATATATATATATATATATATATATATATATATATATATATATACAGTGGTGGCCGTGAGTTTAGCACACTCGCTATCTCTGAGACATTCAAGTGCAAATATCTTCTTCTGTTTTACGTTTTTCATTCAATTTCTTCTTCTTTTGTTTTGCCCACGATGTGATGATTATTTCACGTTAACTTCGTTTGTTTCCTGTGTTCCGTTTCGTCTCGATTCTCATTTAATTGCAAGTGGTACGTGATCTAAGGTGGACACGAGTTTAGCACAACTTGAAATATCCCTAATTACGATGTTTAGTTTCTGGTAAATCGAATTGATTGGTAAGATTTGCAATTTTTTAGTTCATTCATGATTCCTGTTCACATAAAATGTGTGTTTAGAAATGGCAAAAGGTACATGGTGCACAGAGGCTCAGCGGCAGGTAGCTCATCAAATGAAGAGCAGTTAAAGCACCATTATGCAAATTGCAAGTGCTTTAAGATGTTCTCGAAAGATGGTTTACAACACATTAACCCATATGCAACAATATGGGAACCCCCAAAATGTAAAACAGCGACCGAGAGCTCGAAAAACCACAATTAAAGAGGACTCTTTGATTTATAGAGCCGCAATCAAGAATCCTTTTAACAGTTCAACCATTATAAAAAGGGATATTTCGTCGGAATTTGGCATTGACCTATCCTCAACGACAATAAGACGACGGCTCAATGAAAAAAAATTGCGTGGATGCATAGCACAGCACAAGCCGCTTGTGTCAAAAAAAATCTAAAATCTCGAATTGCGTTTGCCCGTGACCACTTGCAAAAATCGTTGATTTTTTGGAAAAATGTGCTTTGGAGTGACGAGTCAAAGTATTGTTGGTTCGGATCTGACGGTAAGCGGTACGTATGGCGTCCTTCGAACATGTAGCACCATCGAAAGTACACTTTGAAGACCGTTAAGCACGGCGGTGGAAGTGTGATGGTGTGGGCTGCCTTGTCTTGGTACGGCGTTGGCTCTATACATAAAATTGACAAAAGAATGGATCAGCATGTTTACAAAAACATCATTGTTAACACAATTATGCCATTTGCTGATGATAACATGCCCCTTAGATGGTGTTTTATGCATGACAATGACCCAAAACACACTTCGCGCACAGTGAAGGGATGCTTGGAAGAGAACCGAATCGATGTTCTAAAGTGGCCATCCCAATCACCTGATCTCAATCCCATTGAGAATTTGTGGAACGATGTCAAGGAGCATATTCACATAGTAAAACCTCAGAATATGGCCGATTTGTGGACCGAAATTCAAAAAACTTGGTACGCGATTTCGGGGGAACGTTTTATGACCTTGGCCGAGAGCCTACCGAGGAGATGCGCTGCTGTCATCAGAAATCAAGGATATCCGACAAAGCACTAAATTATTGCGTTTAAATTTGTTCTTTGTTATTTGTTTTGGCATTATAATAAACAGCTTACATTTTGTGCTAAATTCGTGTCCAGCTTTTTTTTCATCTTATCCACAACTAAATTCAAATAAAAAAAATCGGAAGAAAATAACCACATGAAACCAACATGACACAGCCATCACATCGTGGGAAGAACTCAGGAAAAAAATTGGAATGAATAACATATAACAGTAGAAAATATTAGCAGTTGAAAGTTACAGATACCAAGTGTGCTAAACTCGTGGCCACCACTGTATAGATATATATATATATATATATATATATATATATATATATATATATATATATATATATATATATATATATATATATATAGTGATACGAATGCTCTTCTTCGAACATTAGCTACAAGAAGCCTCAATCTAAGAGATCAAATATGAAGTGATACTGAAAAACCAAACTACCTTTCATCCATATGAAAATTAGGACTAAAGTATTTTATAGCTTACCTTTTCCCAAGACAAGCTATAATTGAATTAATTGATCGTACTTTTTGATTGTGTGACTTATCTAAAAAAAACTCATACTTGATATTTCTTTTTCTGTAATTTTTATTTAACTTATTTGTCTCTGATAACAAATGTTACAACCATTTTTAGAACATTTTGCATTATGATGCTTAATTTTTGACAAGCATTCTGTGACCAAAGCTGCAATATCGCTTTAGTTCGGGCAACTGTAACAGTGTGTGTTTTAATTGAATAGGTATTTGTTTTTCGCATTGTAATTTTTTTTTAGTGATATTCCTTGATAGTTTCAGAAAATTTACGGTCTTCTAAATATTGCGAGTGTTTTGTTGCTTTTCAAAAGTGTGACTGTGTAATGCATTTGGCGTTTTGATTACATTTTTTGTTTAATTAACTTTCGTAATGTTTCTATTTTAATTAGTTATTAATATTTAAACAATCTTGGTAAGTTGCATTTGATTTCAATACAGATTTCTTTCAATTTGTTTTTTTTTGGCTACTAATGTTTTAGTTTAAGAGAAATTTTTTAGAGCGATCTTATGAATGTCAGTACTGTGGGCACATTCAATGTTAGTGTCAAAGTGTTTTATCTGTAATTTGGTTGACATTTTGCTATTGTGTTGTAGTTGCTCAACGATTTCATGTAAATGCATTGCATAGATACCATTCCACTGAGTTTCGGGATTTGATTGCAACAATTAATTCCGTCTGTTAAAAATTCATGTATGTATTTGATTTATTGATTTATCGTTTGCTTTGAGTTTGAATGAGTTTTTGTTTGCATCATTGCAACGTCAATAACAATATAATTTTTTTTTTAGAAAATAATTTTTAAAAAAATTTAACAGTACAACTGTATTAAAATCTATATTGCGGCTTTGTTAAGATCTAAGTTTGCGATACTTACTGCTACGTACTGGTTTAGCGAAGAAAACTTTTTAATTTTCAATTTTAACAATTTTATTCTAGTTTATGTTTGATTTTTTTTAAAAATCTAATATCATCGCAATGAAATAACATTTCAGATTAGAGTGTACTTAGCCTGTACGAGTTTGTAATATAATCGTAGTTGTTTTCATCAACACGTTTATTTACAAAATTTAATTGTCAAATTTTATGTTCATCATTGAATTGGATTTTGCTAAAATTAATATTTGATTTAGATATTTCTGCTTTACTTCTTGAGACATGGTTTTTTTTTATATTTTTTACAATAACCATGCCACGTGAATTGAAGGTGATGTGGTGAATATTAAAGAGTACAGTAAAGTCATATGACTTGATGAAAAAGTATTAACATTATTTATATATAGATCAATTTTAAATGAACCAAACTTCTGATGGGGATGAAGAATATAAATGAATGCTCGAAGATACTAATTAATATTGATTACTTAAAACAAAAAGACTTAATATATTTTGATATTAAAACCCATATACGAATAATGAATGCACTCAAAAACCATTTTTGATCCTTGGAAATTTATAGGGTTTTAAAAAAACAATGTTTTCGTGTATTAGTTTTGTCATATGCATGTGACAAGAATTCGAGGAATTATATCTTATCTAACATTATGTTATGGTTGCTTAAATACGTTTGGCTTGGAAACGTTACTACTGTCCTGGCCTGCATCTTTAAATAAATCACTGCACAGTATCATAAGATGTATTGTTGTTTTACTTGTTTGAATGATCTATTAGATATGACGTTCTAAAGTCAATGTTTGTTTGTTTGCGCTGACCGAATATGGCTACACTTGAAGCAATCTGAAGTGTTCATCGTGTCTAGAGTTAGTGTTAAAGTGACTATCGAGGTATGCTGCTACTGATTGTTAGGCTTTAATGCATCAATAGATATACGTATTGTTCTAATTTAAGGAAGTATGTATTTGGAATTTGAATATCTGTTGTTTATTAAATATGTTGAATGTTCGTTACATTGTTATGGATATGACATTGCTTTGTTTATTTGTATGTTTCTCGAAATTGTCTGCTAGTCATTCAAATGTTCAAGTGTTTATTCCATCTAAACTTACATTGGAAAAGTGTTAGAATAGTAAATTTATAAAAGTTGAGGTATGCCTTGAAAAGGGAATAAACAAAAATTTGCCGTAGTAAAAACACTCCGATTGTCGGTATCAAATGAACCTTCATAAGAACAAATTCTAAATAGATTTATTTCGAAATAACCAATGGTAGTTTACAGAGGTTTATCAACCGAATGGAGCTTTCAAGTTTTACAAAAGACTTTGTGACTGTTAAAAAAGTCAAGTAAATGTTTCTATTTTTCAGTTTTATACCGTTAATAAATTGAAACCATTGTCAATTTTACCCTTTTTAGTTTCTGTATGAAGAAGTTTCATCAAGAAGTTTATATTGTGTTTCTAATGGCTAGTAATTTAACTTTTGTATGTTAAGGATTTATAATGAAACTTTCGTTTGATGCTTGGCAAGCATGGATATGAATAAATAAAAGGAATGGGCCAAATAGGAAATGTGCGAACAATTCCTGCAGAAAAATATAAACATTATAAAGAAAAATTACCAATCATAGAGTAGAATTTTTTGTATTGAAACAACACTTGGCTGATAACAGTAAATAAAATTCACCATTTTCATAACTAATCTGAAATAATAACAAAAGTGCTGCCTGTCAGCTTGGCAAAACTGCAATTCAGGGTGAACTTATTCATTCATGGGACTATAACATTTTCAATTTTGAACCATGTTGTTGTCGAATTTAGCTAACATGAGTGGGAGTAAAAACCATGAGTATCGGGACTTGCTACTTTGACAACCTGAAATAATAAAGTTCGTAAATAAAAGTTCTGAGCGCGAGCGCTGTCAATGTTCGTTGTAAAGAGCAATTGGAATATTTACTCCTAAACCTTTAAAAATTATGTTGATAATAATAGAGGCTCAGGTAAATTTTAATGAGAGATGTCAGAAACGTCAGCATCTGCATTCACAAAGTAAATTAAGTGTTAAACATCTGCATCCACATCTGTTTTCATGGAGCTAATTCATATGCATTTTTCGAAGCTGTAACATCATTTAGAATTTTAAATAAAAGAAGATAATAAAAAAAGATGAAAACAATTTGATTGCGGCGTCAAATATAAAAAAATAATAAATAAAAAAAACTCAACATAAATAAAAGACTGAATGATCATAGCAATAGACAATACTTTGTTAAGTTAGGGACAGCCTCCTGCACAGAATAAAAAATGATAAACCTTAAAAAACTACAATATGAGGCGTTCAAATAATCAACACCGTTTTCGGTGATCTCATTGCATTATTTTTCTATATGTGTAGCTTTATCGTTTTAATGGATCCTATAATTTGTTATGCAATTAAGATAAGGAAGACGATGAATCTGTTTTCTTCTTATTGTTTCTTAATTTAAAAATGTTGAATTTCTTTTGTCGCTATAATTATAAGTCTGAGTTTTATATAAATTATTTATAACGTTTAATTTGCTGTTTCATTGTTTTCTATTAATTGCAATATGCTGTTTTTTTTCTACTTATTCACTAATGCTAGGGATGTATGTATATGATTTAATAACATATTTTTTTCGACAGTTTTTATCTTAGTTTTTTTATTTAAAATAATGTCAATATGACATATGTATATTTGTTTAATAGTTTTTTTTCCTGGCTCTAATGAAAACGTTCTTGTTTTTACCTCACTATAATTAGTTTTCTTTTTCATGTAATTAGTAAATTAAAGCAATTCGTAAGTTTTTATGTTAGTTTCTCCTCAAAGTGTTTTCAATTCAAATCATACGTTGTGTGTTTTTTTTTTCATAAAAATTGCCTGTTCCGTAGTTTCTCCAGGATGAAAGTTATTGATGGAAGAAAACAATCAAATGAAAAGTGAGTACGATAAACGATCATAATTATTCTCAATAACTTTGTAGATACGTCAAATCCTGTTTAAGATAGTTTAGGTATTTTGCAAATTTAATTGTATAATTTACAGACTGTTGTTTAGTAATTTCTGTTAAAATGTTTGCTATTCAAATTTGTTAGTGTTTAGTTAACTTGTAAGATTATCGTCATTGTATTTAATATTTAATGATTAATATTAATTACTTAAGTATATCTATATATTTTGTTTGCAAACATTATGAAACAAGTGACCAATCGTCTGAAAGCGTGGGATGAAAAGGATCAGGATGTCGAAAAGCAAATAAACTTAGAAGTAAATGATTGCAAAATGAACAAACTGTATATTTATTTACTATCTTCAATTCAAAATTAATTTGATATCACAGCAGTTATATGACATAATACAAAGTAATATAAAATTGTTTGTGACTTTTTCTCTATCAATTTTCAACAAATGTATTATTGATTTACTTTTAACATTTAAATTATCTGGATAAATAATTCATTCTTAATTTTCTATGCTGTTTTTTTTATTTCGCGTGATGATCGTTCTAGTTCAATTTAAGTTCGACGGGAAAATATTTCTCTCCAAGATCTAGCCAAAACTATTCGTCTGGCACTTACTTGTTCAGTGTAAGTCGGCTTAACCATGCTGTGTTACGAGTATGTGCGTAAATAACAATTTTACTATTTTCATTTAGTATTTGATCTAGGCACATTCTAGCTTTATTCTAATGTTTAACGTTACATTGAAAATGGAAAGATTTTATGATCTTTGACTGAGTCGATTTGAAATGATAGATTTGCATTTGAATTGCTTTAAAGTTTCAATTCAGTGAGCTGTTTGACGTTACATGTGCATTTTGAAGTATTATTCAAGTTTCATCAAAAATTGATGCTAAATTAAGTAAAAGAATTTTTACAATTTACAATATTTCAGCTAAGTAAAAATAAATGAAAAAAAACTAGATTATTTTGAATAATCAAATGTTATTTATTTCCTGAGAAAATAGGTATATTGACTATGCGAATTTAATATTTTTTATGCTAAGCTTATTATTGTCCTCAATTAGCTCGAAATGAAATAAATATCGCCAATTCAAAAAGCTTGTTCCAATAACATTTGCTACTATGTAATTCTATGCGTATAAACCACTGTAATATTATATGTAATTTGCAGTTGCAATACTGTTGGTGGTCGGTGAATTTAAGTTCGTACGATGTATTATTGTTATTAAGCAAATTAACTCGAAAAATGGTAGTTTTGTCTGCTTTGCTTTGAATATATGTGGAAAAGTGGAACACATCCTAGCCGAATCTGCGAAAACATGTTCAGCTACAGGGTGGCGCAAAATTAACTACCCTATCGGAAGATGTTATAATTTTGAACTGATATTCGTGAACTAGACAGCTGCAGTATACAAACAGACAAGCAATGGAACGCTATACTCCGCAAGAGTGTGGAATAATTGCGTCGATTTTTTGACCAATAATCGGTCGGTAGTGTTGGCGCAGCGTGAATTTCGACGTCGATTTCTGAATCGTGTCACGCCAACTGGGAAAATAATCCGGCGCTTAGCTACTCGACTCGAACAGACTGGAACCACACAAGACCTTGCAGGGTGTGGCCGCCACCAGACGGGTCGTTCGACCGAGAATATCACGGCTCATGATCACGGCTGTGGCTGCCGATGTCGCTGAGAACGATGAAACATCAACCAGACGACGGGCCACGCAGGCTTACACATGTTCCCATAGAAAGTGCAAACAGTGCATCAGTTAATGCCTGCTGACCGTCAGTTGCGTGTGAATTACTGTCAAACTATCCTCAATCTCAACACCGAAGAGGACAATTTTGTGTCGAAAATCATCATGAGTGACGAGCTTATTTCCACTTAAAGCATAGTACTGAGTTCGATTTCACGTGAAATTTTCATACAAAATTTCACGTGAAATCTGTTTCGGCGAAAATTTAGCTTGAAAATAAGCAAGTTTGGTACTGTGTTCTTAGCATGAAAAGTTGCTTTCAAGTTGCTTTCGCTTCGAAAACATAGATGGCACTAAAACATGTTGTCAATCATTTCACGCAAATTTAGTTTGTGCAGCTCATTCTTTCGAGCTAAAAAGTGACATTTAGTGTTTGAATTTGAAAATTGAGTAGTGCAAATGACTTTCCAATAAGAAAATCGATCGAAAATTGAAATTCTTGACATTTTATCCGTCAAGAATGAGCAGTGTCTCTGCTTTTCTCTGTTGTCAAAATTTTCGCTCGAAAGAATGGTCAGATAATGGAGAAATGTCAAAATTTCACGTGAACTCGAACTCAGTACCAGCCTTAAGCGGTTACGTCAATAAGCAAAATCTTCGTTTCTGGGGTACTGAAAACCCGCGTGTGGTGCACGAAGAGCCATTACCAGTGCTGCCATTTATTTTTTTAGAATAATGCTAGATTCAATTTTATTTAATGCTAAATAATGCTAGATCTTGTAAAATTATAATGCTAAATAATACTTTCTTATTTAATTGAAATAAACATGATTCAATATGAAAATAATATGCATATTATATGAGGGTTGATCAATAAGTAATGATAATCGGTTATTTCCAGTTCGCATAAAATTAAAAAAAAAAATTTTTACTGCATATATTCACTAAGTCAGCATGAAAAAAAACCTACGAATAGGCCACGATTCCAGGGAGCTACATTCTTTTGAATACTCGTACAAACAGTCGAAGAGAGAACATCAAAATGGGGAAAAACGAAGTTAAAGCTGTTATTAAGTCCTTTGAGTCCTCTATTAAGACCTTGGTTTGAAAAAACTGTCTACCAGAGACAAACACGGCAACATGGTGGAAACATAAGGGGACTCTGCTCCTCCATATTCCACCGTTGCACGCTAGGCCAAGGAGTTTAAGCTGGGAAGAACAACTACTGAAGATGAACACCACGAAGGTGTCGTGTTGGCAGATCAAAGAGTGACCCTTAGGCATGTAGCTGAGGTCACAGGGATCTCATATGGTAGTGTTCGAAAAATCTTTGCCAACAAATTACATATGAAGGTCTCTGCGCGTTGGGTACCGAGAAGGTTAACGGACGAGCATAAGAAGAAACGAATTGACATTTCAAGAATAAATCTCAAAAAGTTCCAGGCAGATCAGGAGAATTTTTGTCACATTTCGTGACCATGGACGAGACCTGGATCCATCATTTTGATCTCCAGAAACCGAAATGCAATCGATGACCTAGAAGCGACCTTCTTCATCGACGCTGAAGAAATTCAAAGTGTCAAGTTCGGCAGGAAAGGTTATGGCATCAGTTTTTGGGACACTGAAGAAATTATTATGGTGGAATATTTGGAAAAAGAAGCCACTATTTCAGGCTCTTACTAAGCTGGCCAAATAAGAAGATTGCGAGAAGTACTGAAGGAGAAAAGACACGGCAAACTGCGAGCCAGAGTTATGTTTCTTCAAAATAACGCACCGGCTCACAAGGCTGCAGTTGCGATGGATACAATTAAAGAAACAGGATTCGAACTGCTTGAACACCCACCCTAATCGCCAGATCTAGCTCTCAGTGGCTTCTACCTCTTTCCTTGACTCAAACATCACTTTCGGAATAAGAAATTTGAAGATGATAGGGAAGTGATGGCCGCTGTTGAGGCATTTTGGGAGAGTCAAGATAAATAATTTTTTTCTAAGGGTATCCTGGGTTTGGAAAAAAGATGGACTAAATGTTTTAGCTTGTTAGAAGACTATGTTGAAAAATAAATATATCTTTTAAATTTAATCATCTTGGTTTATATTCATTATCATTACTTATTGATCAACCCTCGTGTATAGAACAAAAACAAATTATAAGTTTAAAATTTACATCTCAAAATGATTCTATATCTATTACAGACATATCAGTTATATCTAAATCTTCTTCTCTTGTGTAAAGCCCATTTCTACCAATATTTTTCAAAACATCGTTTGGAATCTCTCAATCAAAACAGCAACAATTATTTATTTTTAAGTGAAGAAAAAGTATTAATGTCGGATTTATCTCCTGCGTTACCCGTGCGATTGCTTGCATTTGAAGACATAACAAAACAATTGATTCACATTATTCACAAAAAAATATCTAACTAGAATGCACATACTTTGGTAAACTTGAACTTTTAGATGCCCGAGGCTCTTGGGAGTCCTGAAGTGAATGGGACCATATCACTGATTTTTAGCATCATCACGATTTAATGGAACGTTACCATATTTAAAGCAATATAGATGACTTTATAATCTTTATATTTTAGACTTTGTAATCACTATCATTATTTCAAAATCAGACAAATGCCACTTCTGGTTGTCACATCTACGAAAATGCCATGAGCTCGTTTTTGTATTTTTCATGAAACTCCTCCACCACATGATTCAGGAAGTTTCCTTTCATGAACGCGACTGAAAGTACACGAACAGAGCTATTATTGAGAAAAATTTGATGGGCGAGATTGTAAATAGATGAGTGCCAGATTATTCCGAAATCTAAATTTAAATGCTAAAAATAATGCTAGATGCTAGCTCCGAATTTCGAATGCCGTTTTGGAAAAAATAATGCTAGATCTAGCATTCAAAATGCTAAAATGGCAGCACTGGCCATTACATCCACACAAAGCCATTACATCCACACAAAGTCACTGTTTGGTGCGGCGTTCACGAGGGAGGAGTGATTGAGCCGTATTTTTTTTAGGACGCCATCGGCAATACGGTCACTGTCACTGGCGAACGCTAAAAGGCCATAATAAACGACTTCTTACTGCCGGAATTGCATGAGCGGGGCTTGGTAAACGTGAGCCCAGACTTCTTTCTTTGGACCTACTTGAAGTCGCGGAAGTCGACAGGAATGCGAACATTTATCACCGGAAATCTTGCGAAAGGCACAAATGTGTATCAACACTGGCGGCAGCCACTTGATGGATATAATCTTTTTGACTTAACAGAAAAATTGTAAAGGTCCAAATAAAGATTTCCATCACTCAAAATCATTTTTTTTTATTTAGTAAAAAAGTTATTCAAAAACAAAATTTGATTATTAATTCTGCGCCACCTTGTGTCATACCGTCTCCGAACTCGAAATTAGTATATTGAGCAGGCTATTCAAAACGTTGTACAAGGATTATTTAATTTTCATCCTTTATATTCGAACAGACACCTTATTATTTCACACTGTTTGTTCACGTTTGTTTTCTTTGAAATTTGAAGCATTGTACAGGGACCGATGAATTCATCGACCCATATATTTTTTTTGGAAGAATACGATGGACATGCATAATCCACCTGTAGGATAGATTTCCTGGACCATAATAGAGAATTTCTTAAGCCCTGCAACTCTAAATTACCTTGACATATAGTTTTAGCAAAATGGAGCTACGTTACACATCGCAAAATCGACTAAGAAGAGCTTTTCGGTGACTAAATTATTTCGAAAATTTAAAGATTACACATGACTTCCCCCTTCCCCACGTTTAAAGGGATGGGTTTGCATGAAAAAAAAATTCTACGTTGTGGCAGTCGTTACTGACCACAGAAAATCAGTGGTTGGAAAAGGGGCTTGGTAGTTTCACCTTCAATTCCCATATTTTCAAAACAGTCTTGAGACTTGGTATGTAGGGTTTTCTAGAGAAATTAGGTGGAAAAGGGTTGTGGCATCTTCAATGCAAATCGACAGATCTTAGCGCCAGGAATGGCTAGAGACTTACAACTCACCGTGTTCAAAATAAAGCAAAGTTGCCCGCTACGATCATTTTATTTATTTATTTATTTGTTCAAATCTCATCTAACAGAACAATCCAATTATAAAATGAGATAGTATACAAAAAAAGCCCATTAATATAAAGCAAAAAAAAGGAAAATAAGTAAGAAAATAGAAGAAAATTAAAAAAGAGATAAGAAAAAAAAAACACAATAAACACAACGAAGAAGCTACGTTAACAAATCAATAATATGATTTTTAAAAGATTGAAAAGATATGGACAAAGAACCAAACTGATGCTCATTATGACTTTTAAATATTTTGGGTATAGGTAAATTAAAAAATACAAGAGTACGCGCAAAGGGAATAATGAAAAACGAATGAGTTTTAACCGGGCGATGAGACACACGTAAGAAATGAGACACGCAAATGTTGGAGAAAAGTAAACCATGATAAAGCTTGTAAAGAAGAAATTCATCAATGAATACTCTGGGGGTAATCAGCATACGAAGATTTACGAAAAACAGACGGTCATCATGAAGACGATAAGCAACAGTAAACTTGTACGAAAGGCACCGAATAAACTTACGCTGAATGGATTCAACAGCATTACACAGGTACACGAAACGAGGAGACCACACTTGGGAGCAATATTCAACAATGCTACGAACAAGGAAAATAAAATGACAAACACATATGCCGATATCGGCTGCAAAGCGCGAACAGCGCAAAACGAAACCAGCTATCTTGGAAGATTTAGAGACAAAAAAGAAACATAAAGATGAAATTTTAAATTCGGATCAAAAATTATGCCAAGGATTTCGGAGTTTTGTCTCCCGAAGATTACGATACTCGTGTTAATCCGTTTCTGTGGCGGTCGAAGCCTTGTAGTGAACACAACTAAGCCTAATTGAGCGAAAAGTACACAAAACGTTACGGAGCTGTAGCTTCGAGGCTTCGCACTTGAAAAGGCCAAAATATCGCATTCCGAGTTCGCGACAGCTATTTGAAAGTTGAAAAAGTATGTTATGAAGTCAAGCCAGCGGTATAAAGTGTAAAAACATGTTTGTGGTTTTTTCAAACGGTGCATGAAGCGAGCGTCTATGAGCGAGAAGGATAAGGCGATTCTCTTACTGTTTTAACTGGATCCGTCACTGCGACAACGCCAGATTTGCACACTTCTCGCTAAGAAGAGTACTGATGTCAGAGCCAAGATCACTTAACGGTGTCTGAAGGAATCAAACGTATCTTACCTTCCTACGTATTTAAAACTTCTGCTAGAGACACATCGAAAAACATAATGCTTGGGCTACCAAAAATATGTAACTTTTTGGGAGTCGGTTCGGTTAAAGCAAGGTTTGTTCACCCGCAGTACAACTGTTATAGAGCGCACTGTTAAACATACAGTTAAAATGAATGTTTGGGGATGCTACGCCGAGCGCGGTTTTGGGTGTGTGGAGTTCTTAGCCCAAAATTTGAACGCCGAAAAAATAAAATGTAAGCGTAACCTCTTAAAATCGGCAAAGAAGTTGTTTCCACGGCGAAACAAAAATTGTACCAAAACACCGAAGCCGACTCTGCAAGTCCTGGAAAGAAACAAATGGGATCACAAAAATTGAGTGTAGCGATTATGAAAACTCATCTATCCGGAGAGCTTGTCCACAATTTGAAGCAAAAAGGTTCAAGCCAATAGTTCTCAATTTGTATGTATGAGGCGGCAAAATATTTTTTGTGTCGTGCGGAAAGATCCTGAAAGTGGCTCTGGTGATAAGCATTTAGATTGTCAAAAAATATTATTTTAACATATATTTAAGCCCATACACAGAAATTTGCAAAATTTGTGTTTTGCCTTTTGGAAAAATTCACGAAAAACGGTGATTGCTAACTGATGCGACAAGAGACTTTTTAAGATAAATTTTAAGAACTTTTTTGGAAATCACTCTCACAAACTACTTCAATAAAAAATCTAATTATATTCATATTTTGGGCCACAAATAATTTATCATTAATTATTTTAGGGAAAACCAAAAAAATATGGTGTGGTGGGAGGCTACACCAAATCTTAAGATCTGTTTTTTTCATTAATTATAGCTGTTAGGTGTATGCATAATTCAATCTCCTGTCCTCCGACGGTTGTTTGAGGGCCAAGTACTTTACTAATAAAGCAACGAAATAAATTTAGATGATTGATTATTGCAGGTTCCTAGTTTTAGTCTTAGTTTCAAGTACACCCTACAAAGAACGGTAACGAGGCGTGCCAGAAAAATGAGAATGTATTTTTTTGCAGGCAGCAAAGATGGTAGAATTGCCGTCTCCTACGGGGCATATTAACTAGACACTGCGCTCGATGATATAGCAGATGACATCTATGTATAAATTATTGGTGCGTACAGAGTGATTTGAATACAATTTTTTTTTTTTCATAATTTTCGATTTTTTTGATTTGAATGAGAAAACGTAAAATTTGATTTATTTATAGAGAAGTAAAGAGCTAAAAAGGATTCAATATTTCGAGAGGTGTATCAAAAAGATGAAGCTCGTTTAGTGTAGGGGGTAGAGCACTGGCTTATAGTATGTCAAATCGCTGGCTCGAATCCACGTTCGGACGAGAGAGAAATAAGTCAGTGGTAAAGTGAGTCTTAGAACTATTCACTTCACACTAGTTGTGAATTTGTGAATGAAGTTCTCTGCTAGCTTCAAACTCTAGATCCTTAGGGTTGCCAAGGGATCACTTTACTTTACTATATCGAAAAGATAGTGTGAGACATGCAAGGGTTTTTATGACTGGTGTACTCGTTTTAAAACTGGCCAAGTGTCAGTGGAAGATGTACCCTGTTCAGGACAAACGAACGAACGAAACAAGTCAGAAAGAACTGGAACAGCCGGAAAAGTTTCATGAGGGTACGATGGCCAAAACGGTTTGATTGGAAGAAATAACAGGATTGGATTGGAAGAAATAATATGGAGCACATGATAGAGAAAAGAGGTGGGTTGGGACAATAAAATCTGCATCAGATACAGTTGATACTGTTACTTCTTTATCACTGATACTTTTACCTGATACTTTTTGTCACTTACACTTTTGGTCACTGATACTTTTGGTCACTGATACTTTTTATGACTTTTTATCATGTTTACAGCTGCACTTTCAAATGGATCGATCCATTTGAATTGTATGCCTGTACTCTGCACGTGTATCACACTAAGAGTTGGACTGTACCAAGTTGATACTGCTTCTTTTGCCGCTTATAATTTTTGAACGGACAATGGCATGACGGGTAAAGTAGCTTTGATACAACCAGGGGTGTGTTCAATGTGCATGCTGTAGCTGCTCCAAAAGCATAGCATAGCATCACTTTAATAAGTGTCAAAATTTGCAGTAGCTAGGTGAAGCAGCTATGGATATTGGACAGCTAAGAGCTGCTACGAAGGTCAGCCTTTACACAGTACAGCTCGATAAATTTTTTTTTTAACCATTTTTAAAATTTTAATCTTTGTGTTTACTTAGATCAGCTCAATACTTGCATTACACTTTGGAAATTGTATTAAATTTCGGAGTTTTCAGCATACAGCTGCAGAAATCATTAAAATTTTCCTAACATATTCAAAACGTTTCATTTATTCCCGTCTTTTAACGCCATATATATGAAAAAGGGCGAAAGAGAAACATTGAAAATTTGATGGTACACGAATCAGCGCTTCCGGCCTGCTGCGATTCACACCCGCCTTCTATAAACCCAAAATGACTTGCGCTGTGTAAAAGCCCACTTGAAACTCAAGTTGAGTTGAGGTGTTCAAAAGCCCGTATTTAGTTTATAATAGCACTATACTCAAGTCTATAGCTCATCTCCTTTACCACCAAAGCATAAAAACTGCTTTTCATTTTCATTTCTAATCCAAAATGACGTTTGAGTTGTATGTCAGCTGTTTAGGCACGTCCATTTTGCCTTAGCTACTTTTTTGCTATCCTCCAGACTACGAGCAGGAAATAGCTGCTACCATAGCAGCTATTTCGGTATCTTGGACAGCCCGACTGTCAAATAGCAAGCATCAGAAAGTAGCTATTTCGTGACATTGGATAGCCAGAGCTGCTAAAATAGCAGCTAATAGCTGCTATAGCAAGAATATTGAACACACTCCTGGTCACCCAAATTGTACGCCTGTACGCTGTACAGTTCAATTACTACACTAATAAGCACGTTTTCGCATACAATCCCAAGATGCATGGCATACTACAAAGCTTGTAGCTTGTGATTGACTTTGATTTGGCTAGGCGCGAATGAATGTACCTCGTATTGGTTCATCGAATCAATATGATGGTTTTGCCAAAAGTACCAGATACATTTGGATTGCATCATTTTCGTGTACCAGTGACATTCATGTTTCAGTGAAAAAGTATCAGGTTGATACAATCCGACCCATCTCAAATAGAGAATCTTAGCTACAAATCTTAGCATAAAACGAGTTGCAGTGAAATCAGTTCCACAATTGAATTTCGAGGACTAGAGGAACTTCCATCTAAGAATGTGTCAGCAGTTGATACAGTAGCTAGAAAATGAACTGGATTTTCATCTAAAGTCCTATCAGGGAATGAGTCCTAGTGCTTTGTCTATAGACCTGACACTAAGCAGCAGCCCAGTGGATGAAAGCTTCAACCTCAAGGCAGATAAATCCGATAAGTGAAATCAAATGTGAAGCGAATACTGTTTTGATTTTTGTAGCAGCAACGAGATCGATCAAATTGAATTTATTCTTCAGGATACTTTAGTAAGTCAACACTATTACTTTAAAATAATTATGTGACTACGCGAGGCATGAAGGAAAGAACAACCTCAAATGGGGCGTCAGACTATTAGTTGCTTCACCACAACAACGCACATGTCCACTTAGCATTGAAAATCAATCAGCTAGTTAAGTTAAGAAAAGTTAAGAAAAAATTTATGGAGGTATTAAAACTCATAATATTATAAAAGTGTATAAAAACTAGGAAAAACATATTTTCAAGGCTTTTTATAATTTTCGATGGAGGCCACAGATGTTACCGTAAATTTAAATGAAAAATACTGAATAGTTTTCTTTCTTCCATTTGCCCTCGTATGTTAACTTACAAATATTTGGTAGACTTTAGGTTAGTGAAGAGGGCTGCCGGGAACGCGGCCAGCATTAGACCACCAGTTTGGGTCCATTTTCCACCCTCATGGACAATCACACGCATTCACACTTACAGCCATGGCACTGGCGGGATTCGAACCCGCAGGCCCCGTAGCACGCCGCTTTTCGCCGCTTAGCGAGCAGAGCTACCGGGCCCCCTTTTGGTAGACATTAGTGTCAGAGGGTTTTTTTTTGCTTTAATATGTTTTTAAAACATGCAAATAACCTATTATTTTTGAGCTATTAATATCTTTTCGTCTGATTTTCCGAATCACGCAAGTTTCAAATAATTTTTTTTAAAAAATTTCTTGTAATTTGAATTTTACGCGAAACCCTCAATCTGACATAGTTTGAATTTTTCGCAACAGTACTTAAAATTGTAAATAAATTCAAATACGATAAGTTGAATTTTCAAAAACCTGAAATAAATCCTGCTTTTATAAAACTGCCAACCGTACATGTATTTCCACTAGAACTAATTTAAGCACGTTTTTGCAATATTGAAATTATCGTGGCTCATACAAATTATTACTGTAGAAACTGAATTTAGTTATCGCACAGCCGTCGCAGTATACCGACCGAAAACAATTACATGCTTTTCATTTTCAGGTAATTCATTTAGCTATTACTTTAATTGAAATCAATCAAAATACATTCATATGCATCACTATCATCACGATATGAGTACTTTTCACCGATCAGCCAAAGAACAAATAATACAGAAGTCCATAATATGTTTCAGCAACAATTCTTTTTTAAACTCTATCCTAATGATATCTAATTTTTAGTACATTCAATTAGATTATGATTTCAGATAATGAAGTCTGGCAGCTAGTATAGCTTACTAATTGAAGCCATGTTTTCATATCAAATATAAACTTTTACAAATCTGTATTGCAATTTGGTTTTGGTTTTCTACTTCATACAAATATATCCATGATCGCCTTGTCGATTTGATTTCGGGTTGATTTTTTGAGAATTTTTTTGTTTAGTTTATCAAAGAATTTTTTCAATAATTGCATTTTTCATAACTCTTTTTTTTTGAATTTCATTCCTGTTATTGTGATTATCGATCCGTTAGGAGGACTGTGTCAGTTATTGATTTCTCTTGTTCGTGTATTGTAGTATATTGCTGAACAGTTGTTTTGGTATGTAATGTGCTCTTATAATTTCTTAGTTTCTTGTTGATTTTGAAAAGTTTCAATGAAACGTCTCGCTGGAATGCCTTTCGATAAATAGCGAAAAATTGCCTGTTAACCAATGTGTTTGTTTATGTTTTCCGCGAAACGAGTGTTAGAGAGTAGTGCGTTTATGTTGTTTTATTTTGCGATGTGTGTAGTTTGAAGCATGTACTCGTAAAAATTATTGATCGTCTTTCAAGATAATATTGTACATAATTTGTTTGTACCTAGCTGATCTTATTTTCGAATGTTGAAATTTTTAACTTGCTGATTATTTCGCGCTTGCACTTGTCTTCATGTTGATTATTTATTAAAAGAACAGTTTTTTTTTGTTTTTTTTTTGTCGAAAGTTGAATTTGCTTGTCGATTTAATAAATTCGCTTAATTATTATGATAATAATTAAACATATAACAGGATATAAAGTACGTTTGATATAGCCTTGTGGTTGTTACGACACAAGGAAATGCGGTGCCGAAAATAAAACAGCGAGTGTCGCAATTATCGTGAACATTGTGAAAATTATAAGGCACAAACGGTCGACTACCATTGCAGCGAATTTCCAATCACGCGTAACATCATTGTCCTCGTCCTCTTTTTTTAGCTGAAACGATACGTAAGTAATTATTTGAATTTGTTGTTTAATTTATGAGACAGGCGTGTTTGAATTGAACGATGAGAATCGCTGTGGTCGGAAGTCATGCATACCTGATCTGTTATATAGCGAAGTTCCTTGAGTATGAGAGCTAATTCATATTCAGCAGATGAGCTTAGGCATGTGTGAGAAATACCCTCGTGTATCCGTCCATCACTAACAGGTCCGACACTGCCCTCATCACCATGTCTGAAAAGAGAAATAGGACTTATTCGTTGTTGATACAGTACATGACGAAGCAAGGAAATCGAGTCTTTGGAATTCAAATTGAGGTTGGATGGAAAGCATGTCGTGGATCGTTATAAACTTGCTTCGGTATACACTGTACATCCAATTTTAGTGACCGTTCATCAAGAATACTGATCTTAGGAAGTTTGTTTTAGAATTGATGTTCATTTAAAAGTATATTTTTGATAGGATCACGGAACTATGTAGAACCAAAGGCATACATGGACATTAGCATTTTAATAATTTTTTGGCATTGCCCACGTTGGGCGCTGATTTGCGATGCGTATGAAAATTGCAACTGGGTTCCTATTACATATAATATTAGTTTTTTTTTCTATATGCACTATCAAATCAGGCTGTTCTCTCTATCAAAGCGAAAGTTTCATATATTAAAGATGCAAAATTTTCCATATAAAGAACATATTACTGTACGGAGTCTGAGTTTTCAGCAGCTGTGAGATAAAGCACAAATAAACCTTAAAATTCATTTTTTACAAGATAAGTAATGTAAAAAAATACATGCCCCAAAATTAAAAACTGTTAGATGTAGGTGAATACCAAGAAGTGCGAAGTTGCAAGCTGTATATATGGCTAAGAGCAAGTTTAGACTCTGTGTGATAACGTGATCCACACTGCTCGTGAAGAAAAAAAAACAGTTGCGCTCCGACAATGTTGAAAGGGTCACTATGACACCTGACAAAAATAACTCACGCCTCACTGGGCTGATTCCACAGATTTTGCGCAAAACTTTTTTTATCGCAGCTAGCATTATTAAGGTACTTTAAACAAAAGAAAAAAGTATAAGAAAAAAAGATTGTATCATTCTAACTGAAAGTTAAATAAGCATATTGAAATGCATTTCACAGCTCAATGTGCTGGGGCACCAAACACCTTCATCTTATTAAAACTGGCAAGTACAACTTACAACTGCGATATACGAGTATGTACATACGCTCATGTCTTGTCTGCATCTACAATATATGGCCTCTCTTATTTGCACAGCACGATGAGACATTGTAAATTTAGTTACAGTTTTTTTATTCTTCTAGTTTCAGTAGAATGGAGTTTATATAGAGGGCAGGAATAAGAAATGATAAGGAGCTAAAGTTACATTTAGTTGGAGTTGAAAGGTCAGAATTTATTACCTGTAAACGGTGCGATAATACGATGCTTGGTGTGGAAGGGTAGCGCTTGTACAACGATGATTACATCGAAAATCATCGTCGATGTCTAGGACGTTTGCTAGGAGTGACTTCGAAGACCTGTAAAATAAAGAAGAAAATAGTTACACGTAATGTATATGTGATTGAGTGTGCAGTGTAATGTAAATTACAATGCAGGCAACACAGTTTTGCCTCTTGGTTGGATGAGGAAAGATACAATTTATTGTTGCAAGTAGTGAGTTCATGATACAGATTAATTAAAGCATATAAACATTTTTGTCATGTTTAATGCTCATTTTTTCCCGTAATATTTTTCTTATTATATAAATTACTGAATTCATAAATTTTTTAAAGTTTTAAACTTTATAGCAAAATCAACTCATCCGAAAAATGTACGAGTATGAATTAACAATTGAACTTACCGTTCTTTCAGTTCGACATTTTGCAATTGTTGTTTTTTCTCAGCTGATGTAATACTAGAGGGTGGCGGACATTCATACGATTCCTGTCCGGGGCGACTCATGCGAAGTATGCATGGTAGCCAATACAGAAATACAATTCGAATCTGAAAGAGGATTAATTTCGGATTATTGGAAATGTAACTTTTGCATTGAAAGCATATTATGAAAATCGTTTACCCAATCGGACATTTCGTGTGTATCTGGATTACGATGATGATAATTCAGAATAAGTATAGTTGACACAACCGACGATGCCACCATAAACATTATGCAATTGAAATAAGTTCCTGAAAAGATAAGTTATTGATTACTTTTGGTTGATTATTAGAAATGATGAGTAGTGATGATTAAGATAAGTTAGAATGTTCATGGTGAAGAAACGATGGATGGAATATTTTGGTAGTCCAGAAAAGAAAAAGACCGGCAAAGATCGGCAAATCAAAAGGTGAAAATGATTCTTTGAGGTAAATGAAGGATGTTGTTTTACAGTTGCTGTATTTTGATATTCATCGCTGTCAAATTAGCTGCTGCTGTCAACGTCATTGTCATTTTTATTCCATAAGGTCTTACAAATCGCCGTGCACAGATATACACGATAGCAGGATCTACAAATGTATTTCCGAAATCATTGTTGATTTGTGCAAACTCAAAAATCACTAAGTGAGTTTTATGGACCGCATAAACGTCCATCAGAACATGTTATTCGCCATGTGATTGCAAATTTTTGCAACCACTTCACTTTGTTGGACCGCAGAACAGTGCATTTCGAAGAGAATATTGCAGCCGTAGAAGAAAGTGCTGCTGACAACCCAGTTTTGTAAATATGCAGGTATGCGCAAGAAGTTGGGATTTTTCTGTCCACTTTGTGAAAATCGTGTGTAAGGATCTCGGTCCAAAGGCTTAAAAAATCCCAATGGTGCAAGAATAAAGGCTGTATGAACATCGAATGCGTCGCATGTTCGGGAATGGGCCGGAAATCGGTTGAAACTTGACCCTCTGTTTTACGGGAAAACTTTGTTCAGCAACGAGGCTCATTTTTGGTTTGATGGCTACGTCAATAAGCGAAATCGCTGCATCTGGAGCAAGGAAAATCCCCGTCAAGCTATGGAGACACCGTTGCATCTTGTGACCATGAAAATTCTCTGTATGGTGCGCACTGTATGCTTGTGGCACCACAGAGCCATATTTTTTCAAAGATGAAGACTGCGAGCGCATTGCTGTTAATGTCGACCGGTACAGAGCGATGGCAATCCAGTTTTTGCTCCCAAATTTCCGTCCTATGGATGTGAGAGAGATGTGGTCTCAATAAGATGGCGTTAAGTGCCATGCAGCTGTAGGGCCGCACTCAGCCATATACCACCAGGCTGAAGATTGGCCTGGTCAGCAACAAAGAAAAAGAAATCTTGAGTCAGCACGACGAGTCGAAAGTGGACGGTAGCACACCGACACGCCATTTAACTTGTAAGGTTGAAGTTCAACAGCCGCAGGGAGTACAATCGCAGTGCCTTAACTGCCAACAGTTTGGCCATGCAGCCCGTAACTGCAATGCGCAGGCAAAATGCGTGAAGCAACGTGAAGAGACTGCTAAGTGTGTAAACTTTGGCGGGGACCATCCGGCCAGCTACGGGGGTTGCCCAAAAAACTCAAAAACTTAAAAAGCTAGTACCCTATTCCCAACTCCCACAACCCAGCCCCAGAAAGCCAAAAAAAACAAGCCTGCAGCGATGCAAATCCAGCCCAACATTCCACAGCCAGCTAACTTGGCTCAACTACTCTGCAGCATGCAAGAGCAGTTTCAGACCATAATGAAGGACATGATGGAGAAAATGGTGCAGAGCAGCAATCGCTTATCACCGCTACTGGGGCTTCAATTTTGCGAGAATCAATCACCGGCCGATTACTTTGACGAAGGAGAAGAAGAAATTTCTGGGTCCGTGGATCGAATCCTAAACTCTGCGTCAACAAGAGACACGTAAATTAGACCCACAAACTTGGATGTGGCAAAACATCTAATAAATGTACTAAACAAGTGAAAATCACTTGGACTTCATACGATCGGGAACATAAGGCTGGCACATCTCCTTGACATTAAAATGAAGACAATTACAGACAGAGATCTGGAAAACAGCGATTATCACGGTAGTGCCTTAACCAGGTAAAAACCTCCACTTCCCACGAAATCCTATCATTCATAGTAAAAATCACTGAGCGTCTTCTTCTTGACCGGCTTAACTAAATCATTGAGGCAAGATCAATAATTCCGGAGGTACAATTCGGCTTCAAACCACTACACTTAACTAAATCACCAGTATCCCCAACACTGTATAGTTTGTACACAGCAGATACTCCCAAATTGTCCACTAAAAAAGTAGCCCTGTACGCAGATGATATGTTATACCCCAAAGCACGCAGAAGCAATAGCTTCAAATCTGCAAACCTATATGGACACACTATTAGAATATTTCCACATATGGAAAATTAAAATAAATGTCGAGAAGACGAAAGCTATCTTCGTAACGAGACGACTGATATAACAACCACCACAGCTGATAGTAGACATCCAAATGATGAACTGGCAACGAACAGCCAAATACATAGGACTGATATTCAACACCAGACTGTCTTGGACCGCACATATTCACGACAAAGGCAGACAACCAACGGCATACTAAGCAGACTAGAGCCAATGACCAGACCAGAGAAACTAAACATAACAAACCACTAATATACAAACAAATAATACTACTTATGCTGACTTACGGTAGCACTGCCTTGCACCAGACATACAAGAATAATAAACAACAACTATAGATTTGCCAAAACCTTACTTTAAGGAAAATATTCAGGATCCCATGGTACACTGGGAATACGGACATATATAGAGAATTCAGGATAGAGACGATAGACATATACAAACGAGACAAAATGCTAAAACTGTTTGAAAGATTGGAAGGACACCCTAACTGTACCATGGAACACCTGAAAACAGCAAACCCGTCCCTACGACAGGTACCCAAGCATTCGACAACTAACGGAATAGTGCGGAACACTTGCACTAAATGACGATATAGACTATGAGTGAGAGGTGAGTTGGGTAGAAGAAGTCGCCCACCCAGAGGAGCGAAGTCAGAGTGTAGAAAGCACTAGCTTCAAAGGAAATATAGTTCTATGCTACTCACGTATGGATCTGAGACTTGTGTGCTCAGCAAAAGGCACTCTGGTCTCTTAGCAGCGTTCGACAGGAAAGTCTTGCGGAGAATCGTTAGCCCCATTTGTGAAGAACCTAGAAGCAGATATAATTACAAAGATAAAAGCACATAGCTGGTATGAGCATAGAGGAACTTGCTCGCAAGTATCTTTCCGGCAGGTTTTACGGCAGACGATAGCGAGGGAGATCTTGTTTGCGCTAGAGAGATGGCGTTGACGAAGGTGCTTGGAGCTTAGGTGTGCCTGATTGGATATCGGCTCGCGATCGGGACCGGTGGAAATTTGTTTTTTGAAGGAGGCTAGGACCAGCCCCCGGTTGCAGTGCCGATGGTCATGGTATCGAAAAGTGGTTGGCAATCAACTTTCCAATCTTTTTTTCCAAACAGTGAATTTATTATCTAATTAGATTATCGAAAATGTGAGAAAAAAAATCCAGATTGAGTTAATAGCTTAAATGAGGACTACAACAAATTCCTGAGCCCACCAAGGGAGGAAAATAAACAAGTAAGCGTAATTGTGGATATATTGCATCCTAAGTGACTTTTTTCAGGCTTATAGTGCAATATAAAAATTTTGAAATTTTTAAGGCCATACCTCAAAAGTCAGACGCACTACCATTCATGATTTTGATTATCATGCAATACATTATATCCATTAAAGAGAATAATGATCAACATTTCACTACTGGAAGATAATTCAATTTCATCATCATTTCAATGCACGTTCTCGAAACCGTAACTAATGCCGAATCTGCATAGTTTAGCTATGATGTAATACTAACTAGGCTTCCTTTTGCATCAAGGCAAACGATTCAAAGAATTCATATTTAATGCTTACGAGAACTTGTATATTTGCTGAAAGCAAACAACCAATCGACTCTAATATCATTGGCGTTTGAAGACGTGACTTGAATGCAATGCCAGAGAAATGTAACTTGCGCCGCAATCTGCATGTTAGAAGATTATTATTCAGAACTTATCATGATTCGTTAGTAAGTATTAATGTTTTCATCTTTTATAGTAATTAGAAAGTGAATTGCCAACTAAAAGTTGTTTGTCTAGATTTCTCAGTCTATTTTATCCGAAAAAGCAAAGGTTCGCAATTCCTGTTGCTGAAAAATTCCTAAAAAACGGCTTTAGCCAAAAATATGTTTGAATTAAATACTTCACCATAAATATGCTATTATTTGTCCTATAAAAGTAACTGCTGGCTTTTTTTGCTCTCCGTATTGTATGCAGAAATTATTTTGTCACCAACATTACCAATTAAGCTTTCTAAGGCACAAATCGTTTCTAAACAAATTTAAGTGCAGCCATCAAGAGATCTCTTCATGCGAATTAAATGCCAATTTCTTGCATCCCTTAAACTGCCTACATGTCTACAGTTTCCATTGACACATCTCATCCAATTATGCATATCTCAAAATGCAAACACCATATAAATCAACATCTTACCCCATAAACATTTCGAAGGCGAAAGTCAAATTCTCATACTATCCAGTCTTCATTTGTGTCCTGAGCAAGCGAATTCTTCAGCTCTCTGCAAACATCACTTGCTCGTTTAAGGCTACAAACGAAGTAGGTTTTCTTATATGCACCCGGTGCTTACACCTCTGAGCTTAGGAGAAGAAAGATGCAAGAATGGCGGATAAGCGAGTGGTGAACAGACAAGGAAACTTATTAAGAATCTTGCCGAGTTCTCCTTCAATGAATAGTTTTGCAAACAATGCCACTGCAAATAACCATTCAGGAGTTTTTGTAAGGATTATGCAAGCAGGCCTTATTTTTTTCGAAGCTCGAGAGTGAATGGACTAAAACGCATTAAGCTTCCTCTAGAAGACTTGTTTCAATCTTTTCTTTCTGCAGGAAACTTCATTGAAAGTCCGGATAGATAAATTAAAGAAGGAAATCATAGAAAAGGAAAATCTACAATTAGGCTAATGCGCACTGTGGAAATTCCTTGTTCAGGTTTGTTCAGGGTGACTGCATGTAAGACTGGCAACAATCTTTGAGGTTTCGATAAAAGTTTGATAGACATTTTAGTGTGGTATGGGCTTGTGGACCCATGTATGGGTTCATGTAGGCAGTGAGCATGAAGGAAGGCCTGAGCAGACGCGCAAACTGTAAATTGTGGCAAACATATTTGTACAGGTTGGAATGGAGCAATCGGATGCTACGAGAGCTAAGTCCAAGTTAATTAATATGCATGTTTACATAAGACAAGTATTAACCCATCAGTTGATTTGAATAGGATTTTATGGGGTTTTCTTAGAAGCTTTGTAGGTATGTAGATTTTGTTGCTGGTAGATTTATTTAGTTTGATTGGGAATTCATGAAATGGAACACGACTCCTTAATAATTGTTGTTTCAATACTTGGCATGTTATTTCAACATTGAATCCTCTGAGAAGTTAGATATTTCTTGCAAATATTCAAAAGAAAATGAAATGAATGAGTTCTGATTTGATAAATGTAAACTAGATTAGTTGGAATTGTCTAATATGAACTTTACTTACCTAAAAGAGGCACAGCATCTGATGTGGCTGGCATTGTTTCAGCCACCATGTTAAGGAAGACTGTTAAAGACAATAGAATCGTAACTCCTGCAAATACGAAAATATAACAGGGTTATTCATTAATTTTACAAAAAAGTTTGGTATAGATACATCGGAATAAATAGAACAGAATAAAATGGTATTCAAAGTTCGTTGAATTATTTACTATATTGTTTTCAGAGCTACATATACTGGAATCCTGAAAAGTCACATTTTATTGCAAAATTATTTATTTTGTAAAACCAGTAAAACTGGCGGGAAACACGGAAGTAATCACCCCCGCATCCAGGAGATCATTTTTGATTTTTATATATTGGTCCTCAAATAAACATGTTTTTTTTAATAAGCTTAAATTAATTGCTTTCTTTTCCTCTCCTAAGAGAAGCAAATCTTACCACTACCCCTATTTTGAAACCCCAACTGTAAACGTAAGTCGGCAGAAATGTGCTATATGGCGCATCTGAGCTCGTCTCTACAAAAACTGGCGCATGGTATATAAAGGTTGATCATCACTGCTCTAGACCAGGGGCTGCTCGTCGATGTACGCAAAGGAAGCAGTGCTTCCCTTGCTAAACCACAAAATTGATTAAATAATCAATATGTAACAATCAAAAGATTTACAATCAATATTTGACAATCAAAGTAATAACATTTATTTTCTTACAAAAGGCAAAACTCCATTAGTACTATGGATCAAATGGTTTTATTTTATAACAGTCCAACTACAGAGCCTCCAAGGTAAATTTATAGTGACGCAGCGAAAACTCAAACGTTTTACTATAAACTACAGACCCGGCATACCATTCAATTCAAAACATGCAGCTCAATGAGACAAACTACACAGAACACTGATGTGATCTTGCTTCAATGCTCAAGCTCGTGGTTTTCGCATAGGTCTACTTAGACGCTTTGCCTAAATGATGCCCACAAAAATTTTACAATCAATGTACTCAAATAGCATCGCGGATGCTGGCTTAGGTCACAGCGTCTTGGTGGATAGAGAAATTCAAAAACCATTGCCCCATCCACCCGCTGAACGACCCACAAATCTTTGTTAATAAATGAACTTAATACGCTGCAATATTATCTGCGTCTCTATTATGTTACTGTTTCCCCTCATGATTTATCTGTAGATTCTCTTCTGCTCCTCTTCTTACGAGCCGTTCCCCTTGGGAATTGATGTATTTTCTGCTTTGTTCACATGTACACATGTACGGTGCAAGCTATTGTGATGTTCTTGTGGGGAATAGAATAGTAGGAGTTACATTTTTTTCGTGTGCAATTGTCCTCAGATCGGTTTTTTTGTGTATGCCTTGGGTCTGCTTTCCCAAAAGACGTAGTTTTTGGGTTCTGATACTTTGGTGAAATTACCACTTGATTGCTTTGGACGTCTATGTTGACGCTGGAAAGACATCCGCGACTCTGTTATGTTTCTGTTTCCCGTCATGATTTACGTTACAGAATTTTTAGATTCTCTTCTGCTCCTCTTCTTACGAGTTGTTCCCCTTCTGATTTGATGCCTTTTATGTTTTGCTCGCATGGTGTATGTACGGTGCAAGTTATTGTGATGTTGATATGGAAAATATGTAACAGTCAAATTGTTTCGTGTGCAATTTTCCCCAGTTCGGTTTTTACTAATGTTCGAAGAACATTATTATTAAAATCGATTCGGCCAAAAATTCATATTTCCATATATATATATATATATATATATATATATATATATATATATATATATATATATATATATATATATATATTTATATATATATATATAGGTATATATATATATATACATATATATATCATCAAAAAATTTCAGTGAGATAATCTCGGGAACGCGCCATCCGATTGAGTTGAAACTTTCAGGATACATTGGTGTATGTGCAGAATAGGTCCAGGTCTCACTAAATGTCAATTATTGTTAACCCTTTGGCGCCGGCGGCCATTTTAGTGATATTTTTAATATACCTATTATTCCGTACACAAATAATTTTTGCATAAATAAAGCTGACGAAATAAATTTTAAACGTGTTTTACATGTGAATCGGATAATGTTTTGGAATTTTTTAACCCTATGTGTGCGCTGGGTGCCTAAAAAGAGAACAGGAAAATTTGAAAATGTTTAAATTGCGATAACTTTTGACAAAGCTATTCAATCATTACGAAATTTTCAGGACATATTGGTATAATTTAGTTGTAGATCTGTGTAATTTGTAATGAGCGTGCTGACAACTCTGTAGCTAGGGCAGGCACTGAAAGTGAAAACCTCCAAATTATCGTCTGTCTCGAAAAAAAAACCATTCATATGTAAATCTTGTGCTTTGTTTACATAACCAAAAAAAAAAAGATATGGTATAACGGGCACGCCTGGTAACCCTTCCCCAATTTACCTATATTTGTAGCATCAAAAACTTCTGTTCACGGAAACGCACGATCCGATGAGCAGAATTAATTGAAATTTACAGGATGTATTGGTCTTAAATAGGACCAGGTCTGATAGAAGTGATTTTGAAATGCGGGCGATTCTGTGCCAGTGGTGCCATCTTGAAAAATCACTAAAAAAGATAACTGCTTTTAGCCCTATAAATTCTGATTGAATCGTTCGATTTTGACAAAATTCCCACAGTAGCTGGACCTTATTTTAAACCACGTTTGGTAGAAATTTGGTTGAAAAATTCGGTTGGAGCTGCTAGCTATGATAATTTTGGTGTCTTAAATTTGAAAAAATCAAAATTTGGAAGTGAAAACATTCAAACCATCGAATATCCTAAAAAATGTCCGTTTCTTACAATAAAATCAATTTGTATTCAAATCTTATGCTTAATCTACACTTTCAAAGTAAAACTTTGGAAATTTCATTTCGGACAAGAACGGTAACCCTTTCCCAGTTAACCTATATTTTAAGCATCAAAAACTGCTGTTCACGGGAACTCACGAACCAATAATCAGATACAACTGAAATTTACGGAATGCATTGGACTTAAGTAGGACCAGGTCTGATAGAAGCGATTTTGAATTGTGGGCAACTCTGTGCCAGTGGTGCCATCTTGAAAAATTATAAAGAAAAAAAACTGCTTTTTGCCCTATGAAATGTGAATAAGTAACCCGATTTTCATGAAATTGACACAATAGCTGAACCTTACTCTAAACTCTGTTTGATAGAATTTGGTTGAAAAATTCGATTGGTGCTGCCACCTATGGTAATTTTTGTGTCTTCGGTTTTGAAAATTCGCTCCGGAAAATAAAACTTTTTGCCCTATAACTTCCAGTGCAGTCATAAAATCAATACGAATTTCATACTATTAATGGAACCTATTATATACATTATTTAAGCCAAATTTTGTTGAAAAGTCACGATAGGGTTGCCAGCTATTGTTGGTTTTGTGTTTAATTGCAATATCTTTACTAAGCGGTTTTATCGTAGAATTTTCAAATGGTAATGATATTGTAGTGACAATAAACAGGAAATATTAAGTTTTCGATTATTTGAAAAAACTTGCTGCAGGTAACCCTAAAATTCTTTATACTCCTATAACTTCGAATGTAATATAACAACGTGAAGCAGATGTAATATATTATTGGTTTTGATACTGGCAAAAGGTTGCCAGCACGAGTCGGTTGTGCTACTTATGTATCAATAAATGCTTACAGTTAGTACTCATACCGGAAACATTTACAATGAAAATAAATAACCAATGTTTCAATTCCCAAAGTTCTGCAAATTTTTCGGATCGCAGCCCCAAACACCAACTTCAGTTACAGTGCTGCAGGCACTGAGCATTTTCTTCATTGATGTTTCATGAGATGCTGCTTTGAAAATTTTTGTGAAATAAGCAACTGAGAGCGAATATAATTAACAAGTGTTGATCTCATAAACTTTGAAATTCATGCCACTGGTAATATCTGAAACCTTTCCACCATATGAGTCATAAGACCAAAGTAAAACCTGGCGTTTGAATTAGTTTGGCTGTAATAAGCAGCTAGTGTGGTAGAATATGCACTCAAAATCTGCACGATTCTTCTACTGTTCTTCGAACATTATTGTGTTTCTAGCGGTTCAGGTGCGCTAGATTTTTTTTTGTATCTGCTTTGGGTTTACTTTCGCAAAATGAGTTTCTCAGTTCAGGTGCTTTGGGTGATATGACCACTTGATCGCTTTCGCCTATGTTATTTCTATGTTGAATTTCTGAAGTGCTTTCTTTAGCATTTACATTAGGTGCGTTTTTTTATGTCTTCTTCACAAAAAAACGCACCTCTTATAATTCTTTTGACTTGAATTATTATTGTCAGCATTAATACGCTCGGTTGAAGATAGACAAAAAGATAGTTTTTAAAGTAAATTATAACATAAAGCTATTTAAAGTGAACAGATTCTGTTTCGAAAAGCTAATATTTATCCGTTCAATATGGATTTTATACTGGAAAGATCAATTGAGCGGAAAAAAGATCGTATTGGTTCTTGGCAACTAAGACCACTAATTTCGGTCAGTAAGTTTATTGCAAATTATATGAGGATTTTATTTTTATTGTGGTATTGGCTATCTAATTTTATTTGAAAAGACGCAATATATCCTCAACTTGGAGCTATTAAAAAACTTTCACCATTTATTTAGCCTATAATATGTTTTCAACTTAACTTTTTTTATAATTTAAAAAAGAAATTAAAGAAATTAGTAATTTTTTTTTGCTTTCAAATGCTATACATAATTTGAACTTTTGTGAGATTGTTGATCTTAGTCAGTAGGAATATCACAGGAATAAGCTATGCAAATCACTAGCTTTTAATGCAAATATGGTCAGCATTGAAATACCTAATTGATTTTTTTACACGATATTTAAAAAAAATCGCATGTATAGTGTACTACGCGCTTCATAAGTATGCTTATCTATATGTTAAATGCTTATATATTTTGCTTGTGATTTTGCTTGTGTAAATGCTTATATATTTTGCTCTAGACCTTTCCTGAGTTTATTTAAAATAATCGGTATTATTTTCGAGGAAACTAGGCCTGATTTGAGAATGTTGTAAAAGCTGTATCATTGGCACTGTTTAGACGAATTCAAGATGTTGGAAATTCAGCCTATTTGAAATAAAATGCCATGCCATCAAAAACAAATATTACTCCAATGCCAAGATATGCATAAAGACATGATGCATAAAGCTGAAAGAGGGCAGAAAATTGTTCAAAAACAAGCTTCCGTGCTGTTGATTGATATCTTAACAGTAGTTTTGTATGCATATGAAAACATCCTTATATTCCGTCAATATTGCTTTCATCACTTTCTGCAACTCAACGAGATGGCTTCCATTCAATATCAAGTAACATTATTCAGACGATTCTGAAGCAAGTAGTTCGTGTTGTTGACAACTAGGTTTCCTTTTTGAGCAGCGTATTAGCTCGTATGTGCAGTGCAGTCAACTTTATGTGGCGCTTACATTTCAACGTCTCCATTTTCGTCAGGCGAACAACATCTCCAAATACACGCTGGATAGCAAACTTAAGTATACGTGGTAAACAAATCTTTCCCATCTGCCATTCGCATGCAAATTACACTTTTATCCTGCAGATATAGGAGTATATGTATGTATGTACTGGGATTCTCGCTGTCAACAGATAGAGAGATAGCGGATGGAGGTGGTGGATAGTCGCTGCAAAGTGTATCCACGGTCCGCAAGAGGATTGTAGATGATAAGTCAGAATATTATGCTTTCCAATGTCAGACGGTTAGTTAGGATCATCTTTTTGTTACAAGGCTGACATTCCTTTCACGTTTCACGTCACAACAAGCTAACCAAGTCACCTTTTGACTAACTGAAGCCCGCAAAACAGTGCGCTGGCGATAGGTGAGCATATCGGCCTTGACGAGTAATCTGAACTGCAGAAAGGAGACCTTCGCAAGAGATCTTTTATGTCAGGAACATGTATGACACAAAGTGCTATGTCATTCTGCCACGCTGAATTCTCTATTTCATGCAATTCAAAATGAGAAAAAGTGAATTTAAAATGACATTTAACTCTTCCGTATGGCGGTTGCTTGCGACATGTAATGAATGGGAGTCGCGATGTAAATATTTGCATGCTTGTGGCGTACAGGCATTGTTACGAGAGCACTGTTCGATAGGAAATGCCATTGCTTTCTACATACGAGTACAACTAGTGAGCGAAATTAAATTTCAAATGTGATGTATGTACGAATTGCATCCTCGGAATTTTTCAATAGCTAGTTCACACAATCCTTCCCAGGGCATTGCCTTTGGCTTGGCTCTGAAATAACATTAGGACTTTTTGAGCGCGTAAAGTACACAGTGTAATAGCAGTATATCGTAGCTAAGAATCGACAATGGTTTCGGGAATGTGATAGAGCGAGTGTTCGCGGAAAAAAACTTCAACAAGGTGACAACAAGCATTACCTGCGTTATCCTATTCGCATGCACGTACAGTTACATGCATCAAAATTCTGTACAAGTATTTTTTCGTGGTGTAATAAAAAACTTTGCATGTACGTGCATTGTAATAACGATAAAAAACTTCTTTTGGAGAGAAGTAATACGCGAAGCTTGTCAGTCTTGAAACATACCTAAACATTGTTTGAGTTTCGTAAAGAATGGTAATGGGTATTGAATTCTCCCATGAACTAAATTCTATGCGAAAATATAATTGGAAGAGAGTAGAGTGCAAATAAAGTAGCGGAAGTGATTTATGACCCACCTTTTCTTTCAAAATACCTGTAACAACTTAGCGCACACCTGCATTTTTGCAGTATACTCTGTATGCATATTTTAAAGACACGTTATTGTATACTTGTATCTGGAACATCTCTCTCAGCTGAAATACGATTCAGATTTTTCATTGAAACTAATAATATTGTAGCACCGAGTAGATCATGAATAATTCACAGTAATCTCTCATTTACCTAAATTAACAAATTAATTTCAGTCACCAGCGTTCCTCTATGCAAAATATGACAGTCGACTAAATTCGAAAATATTTAATTATCAATGAATATTTTCGGAAAAGTTGACTTATTTTGCCACTCAATAACAATGTTAAAATAACAGGATCTAAAAATTAAATTCAGCTAAGGATAAATTTTTCCAATGAATGGAAATACCGACTCGATACGGTATTTATTCATTCAATTATATGACTGCATTGCACTAGTTTGTCAGTCACTAGAGCAATATTTCATCCTTTTCTGGCTACGATGAGAATATGCGTATGCAAATGATTTTAACGAGCATTGAAAAATCAGCTTCAACAAATATCGATTTAACATGCATGCAGATTGTGGAAACTGGCAATTTATTTTGAAATATTCATTTGCAGTACGAAAAAAAGCAAACAAGTTCATCAAACATGCACATATCCAGCAATGATGTTTTGGAAATTGTATTTTTTGAATGCGTTAGCTTTCGAATTAGTGTTTTTATAGGAATCTGTTGAAACTAGAGATATATTTTTCCAGATTTCTTTGTGCTTGGTGTTTTTAACGACATTGAATTCATATTTATTTGCACAGTTTTGAATAGAGTATACGTTATGCGCAGTGGCGTGGCGTGATAGTTTACCGTAGGGATGCAAATAGTTCATTTCGATCATTGATTTTGGCTATGGTTTCTTCAAATTTGTTACGTACTAATATAACCTCTCTTATTAGACATTTAACATTAATTAAACATTGCTACTATAAAAGCTTCCACGAATTATGAACGTGGACGTGAAAGTACATATCCTGTATTGTTATCAGTATTTTAACTCCCATGCTACCAGTATATAATTATTTTCTCTTTAAATAGATAATTGCAATAATTATATATTGGCAAACATATAAATTAGCGAAGCTGCAACAGCAAGCTATGTAAATAGTAGAGGTTACTAATATAACCTCTCTTATTAGACATTTAACATTAATTAAACATTGCTACTATAAAAGCTTCCACGAATTATGAACGTGGACGTGAAAGTACATATCCTGTATTGTTATCAGTATTTTAACTCCCATGCTACCAGTATATAATTATTTTCTCTTTAAATAGATAATTGCAATAATTATATATTGGCAAACATATAAATTAGCGAAGCTGCAACAGCAAGCTATGTAAATAAGGCCTTTTCAAATAAAGCTACGGCAACAATAGCAACAACAGTGATTATGCAAATTAAATATTTACAGTCCTTCACGCATAAAGAAAATTTCAATATTCTAGTACTTATAAAAAATAAAAGTAAAATAACAGCATTCCCATAACACAAAGAATATATTTTTATATTTTGAAAATGACAGTTAGTAAACATAAAATAAATGAAGTGATAGTTAAAAAAAAATCTATTATAAATCGAATTTGATAAGCATGCATACTTGTATTTAAAATTTAATGCAATTCGTCCTTTTTTTTACAAATTCATCTATGACGCCTTGATAAAAACTTTGCTCGCTCAAACATGATTTCAAGAAAACCTTTTCAATGGACAGTATTGCCAAGTCACTTAGTCACTGTTCACCTGTACTATTCCTCAGATAAGTTTTAATCCTTTTTACGTAAGAAAAACTACGCTCTGCGGACGCTCTTGTTACACTTTGTTTTGGACTCGTTACTTGTTATGTTAGAACTAAACAAACTAATTTATAAAATTGTTTTAAACTATTTTCTGATTTATTGTTGGTAGAATATTCAAAAATATCTTGAAAAGATTTTCCCTGTAAATTTGCATTAGAGTAGTTTTTTAATGAAATCGAAACAAATAGATTTTCCAAGTAAAATGTTGAGTGAATATCTTCGTTATAGAGATCATTTCCAAATTTTGTTTCGGTCGACCTTTTTCAATGATGTCCTTTTTGTCCGCAAAAGATCGAAATCCAAAAGGAAATCGGAAAAGGTCACTAATTATGCAATTTTGATCTATGTTATTTACAGAACAAATAAATACATTCACCTTTTAATTACACTCTCACTATTTTAAGTATAAAACAAAAAAATCATGCGATTCCACAAAGTAATTCTACGCATTCAATTTGAAACAATTCAAATCAATTTAGTTTCAACAGTACTGTAAACTATTAGTGAAATGAATACATTCACCAATTAAAAATACCTTCATCAAAATTATATATAAAATAAAGCACAAATTTCACTACCGAACTACATTAAAGACAGCGAAATGATGACTGCTCGTCGAATCAGCAGTCTCTGGCAGCCCTTGCCACATCTCGTAGTTCAAATTCATTCAAAAATTCACACAGTGTGTACGTACTACAGCAAACATTCTTATTCCAAAAAAATACGCATAAGCACAATACAATGATTACAATGTTACACGTATGGGGAACGTGGCAATAAGGTCCACGCTTAGAACATAGAGATCTAAGGAAATGAAACAAGCGTATACATATACGAAATATAGTGAAGCAATTTTACTAAAAAGGTAAAATCTATAAATATAACAAATCGAGAGAATTGCTACCTCAGATATTCCCCTTGGTTTCCCCGATACCTTAGCTTTTGTTGTTGCTGAGTTACTAACTGTCAAATTCGCGTAGACATGGCCTATTATTTTTCTCTATCCATCTCTTTCTCTATCTCACTCTATCTTTCTGTTCGCGGAGTAAGTGAATGTCAAATTTCCTTACTACTACTAACGCTCAGCCTCAGGCAAATTGCTTCACTTCTCACTGCCATTCTCATTTCTTTATATCTTTCTGTAATCATACGTACGCGGCTTTTCTCTCAGTTTCTCTCTTGAGTCGAGAATTTCTCCTAAGAAGCAATTTCTTCATTGCTTGCAAATAGCTAGTGCAAGCACATTTTTTTGAATGACGTCACAATGCAGTCTACATGGAGTGAAATTAACGCTCGTAGATGCAATTTTTCCGTTGTTTCCATGCGTCTTGTTCTCTCATTATTTTCATTCGGTGGTGTTACCACCTTAGCCACGTGAGATGTTCACTATTCGTTTTTGGGAAAATTTATTTAGAAAATTCTTACGCACGATTTTTTTTATATTTTTTTTTTTTGTATATTAAATAAATGAATTTAATATAGATATCAGCAAAACGTAAGGAGAGCAATGCTTCAATTGCTTCCACGAACGCCACGCCACGCCACTGGTTATGCGGACCTTGTCCCTCAGGATCTGTGAATTTCTTCGACTTTTTTTTGTTGAACAGAACCCGTCTGAAATTGTGACCCTCCACGATTTGTTGAGTTTAAATAATATGCTAATTATAAGTGAGTTACCAATTTATGTATAATTCTATTTGTAGGTGTTATTGTTGCGAACACTAGTCGTCGTCAATGTGTTGAAAAATGGGCTACTATCTCAGAACATAGAGATCTAAGGAAATGAAACAAGCGTATACATATACGAAATTTAGTGAAGCAATTTTACTACAAAGGTAAAATCTATAAATATAACAAATCGAGAGAATTGCTACCTCAGATATTCCCCTTGGTTTCCCCAATACCTTAGCTTTTGTTGTTGCTGAGTTAGTAATTGTCAAATTCGCGTGCACATGGCCAACTATTTTTCTCTATCTATCTCACTCTATCTTTCTGTTCGGCACAGTAAGTGAATGTCAAATTCGCTTACTACTACTAACGCTCAGCCTAGGCAAATTGCTTCACTTCTCACTGCCATTTGCATTTCCTTATATCTCTCTCTTCTGAGGCTACTATACTAGATGAAGGAGGTATGTAGAAGGAAACTATCAAAAACTATAGTAAGAGAACAGACAGGACTTTAATTGACAAAGTTTTATCATTATTAAAATTTTAAATTTTCAATTATTAGTTTTACTATCTTGTGGTGGGTGTAAAAATTTGACGAATTCATTGAAAAAAGAAGGTTGCATTCATGAACATACATCTAGCAACACTGAGTTTCTTTGTCATTTTGTTGACATTTTACATAACCATAGGCACAACCAAATCCTCACTGCAAGCTGGTGGCCTGTGGAATATTGTGAAATGTACCTGGAATACCAATACTATAGGTGAGCTAACTCATTTTGAATTATGTAGTTTTTTCAGAGCACATTCCACTTAAGGTACGCTGCGGCAGGAAGCTAAAACTAAAAACTTAAACTGAATCTAATTCAGTTTTAGAATGAACCAGAGTATTCCCATGCGACTGCTGCAATAGAATGCTAAACTGAAAGCTCTTGCTAAAACTGAAACTTCTGTCAAACTGAGCTTTCAGAAACTAAAAGTGAGGAATGAACATGTTCATTATTTTCAGTTTTAGTTTTGGTCTTATGGAGTTTATATGTTAGCTTGTACTGTTTTTTTAGTATATTTTTCTCATTGTTGACAGAAATTAATATTACAAATGTTAAATAATGAAAAACAAACAACAAAATATGTAATTGCTCGTTTTATAAGCTATATGTCTATCATATAAGTTTTAGATTAAGCAACCAGCGGCAGCATTTGCGTGCTAAACTAAACCCAAAATGACGTCATTAAGCTTTGCTAATCTTAAAACCGAAATAAGTTTTAGTTTAAGTTTTAAGTTTCAGCTCCCAGCCGCAGCGTACCTTTAGGTTGTAACAAATTTTAGCTTTAAAAGCTTTATAAAGCTACTAAGACTATTCGTATGATTCTTAGCAAAGAAATTCTGTAATTTTTCGAGAATTCTTCACAGCTAGAAAATAAATGAAAATAAAAAAAACTCTAGCGCACCTGAACCGCTAGAAACACTAATGTTCGAAGAACAGTAGAAGAATCGTGCAGGTTTTGAGTGTATATTTCACCACATGAGCTGCTTATTACGGCCAAATTGTTTCAAACGCCACGTTTTACTTTGGTCTCAAGAATGCATGGAAGGCTTCAGATATTACCACTGGCATGAATTTCAACGTTTATGAGAGCAAAACACGGGTTAATTATATTCGTTATCAGTTGCTTATTTCACAAAATTTTGAAAGCAGCATCTCATATAACATTAATGAACAAAATGCACAGTACCTGCAGCACTGTAACTGAAGTTGGTGTTTGGGGCTGCGATCCGAAAAATTTGCAAAACTTTGGGAATTGAAACATTGGTTATTTATTTTCATTGTAAATGTTTCCGGGATGAATACTAACTGTAAGCATTTATTGATATAAAAGTAGCACAACCGACTCGTGCTGGCAACCAAAAGCCAAGAATTTATCACATCTGCTTCACGTTGTTTAATTACATTTGAAGTTATAGGAGTATAAAGAAATTTAGAGTTACCAGCCGCGGCATTTTTCAAATAATCGAAAACTTAATATTTGCTGTTTATTGTCACTACAATATCATTACCATTTGAAAATTTGACGATAAAACCGCTTAATAAAGATATTGCAATTAAACACAAAACCAACAATAGCTGGCAACCCTATCGTGGCTTTTCAACCAAATTTGGCCTGAATAATGTTTATAATAGGTTCCATGAATTGTATGAAATTCGTATTGATTTCATGACTGCACTGGAGGTTATAGGGCAAAAAGTTTTATATTCCTGAGTGAATTTTCAAAACCAAAGACACAAAAACTACCATAGCTGGCAGCGCCAATCGAATTTTTCAACCAAATTTTTATCAAACAGAGATTAGAGTAAGGTTCAGCTTCTGTGTCAATTTCATGAAAATCTGGGAACTTATTCACATTTCATACGGCAAAAGGCAGTTTTTTCCTTTGTAATTTTTCAAGATGGCACAGAGTTGCCCACAATTCAAAATCGCTTCTATCAAATCGGGTCCTAATTAAGTACAATGCATTCTGTAAATTTCAGTTGTATCTGATTATTGGTTCGTGAGTTCCCGTGAACAGAAGTTTTTGATGCTAAAAATATAGGTTAACTGGGAAAGGGTTACCGTTCTTGCCCGACATGAAATTTCCAAAGTTTTACTTTGAACGTGTAGATAGAGCATAAGATTTGTATACAGATTGGTTTGATTGTAAGAAACGGACACTTTTAGGATATTCGATGGTTTGAATGTTTTCACTTCCAAAATTTAATTTTTTCAAATTTAAGACACCAAAATTGTCATATCTGGCAGTTTCAACCGAATTTTTCAACCAAATTTCTACCAAATTTATTTCGTCAACATTATTTTTGCAAAAATTATTTGTGTACAGAATAATAGGTATATTAAAAATATCACTAAAATGGCCGCCGGCGCCAAAGGGTTAAAGATAATTGACATTTAGTGAGACCTGGACCTATTCTGCATATACACCAATGTATCCTGGAAGTTTCAGCTCAATCGGATGGCGCGTTCCCGAGATTATCTCACTGAAATTTTTTGATGATATATATATATATATATATATATATATATATATATATTTATATGTATATATATGTATATATATATATATATATATATATATAGATATATATATATATATATATATATATATATATATATATATATATATATATATATATATATATATATATATATATATATATATATATATATATATATATATATATATATATATATATATATATATATATATATATATATATATATATATATATATATATATATATATATATATATATATATATATATATATATATATATATATATATATATATATATGGAAATATGAATTTTTGGCCGAATCGATTTTAATACTAATGTTCTTCGAACATTAGTAAAAACGTTTCTAACGGCAGATATTTATGAATTTCCATCGAATTCCATTTGATGATAGTAAAGCGGAACACTGATTGCCATTATTTTGAAAAGCCCCATACTTACCAAGCGAAAGTTTTTCACCAGAGTCTGGTGGCAGTGTAAATCCTAATAATGCCATCGAGGCAATCAAAACACATGGTACAATCAAATTGAAGAAATAATATAATGTTTTTCGGCGAATTAATATTGCGAAAGTAATATCGATGTACGGTTCGGGACAGCAGTTGTAGTAGATTTCGTTTCGCTTACCGGGAACACCTGACGAAAAAAAAACGATAAGTTAGAATTGAGCAATTTTTCTTGTCTTAAAAAATCTATACCTAAAAGTTCCCATTCACCGTTTGTTATGAAACTACTGATATCACCACCACCTTCATCCTGGAGCTGTAAATCGAGCTGTAAGAGAAGAAAATATTTTGATTTAGTACAATACATTAATAAATTTTATCGAGATATATAAATTTGTGTTCATTAAGGCAGAAAGCCCGTTACATAGACATAAAGTTTCATCATCAGTTAATTTGAATAAATAACACTTAAGTTTGAACAAGCTTTTAGGTATTGTAAAGACAAGAATTCACACATACAGCATATAGGTACAAATAAAGAATCAGTCACTGAAAAACCTACACTCTAAAAAGTGGGTCTATAATTAATACCTTGATAATAGGAAATATATTCATTTTTTCGTTTAAAATAACGAATCACAATTTTTTTTACACATTCGATGTGCATTTTTTTGTTTTTACGTCATATCAGCTTAATAATACACAGCTTTTTGTAAATTGAAGCAAAAAGAGTGTAAATTTACTAGTTTGCTATTCACCTTTGGGCCAAAGCCATAAAATTGCATCATTATTTAGGGTAAAATTACACCATTTGGTCGTAAAAAAAATATTCTTTTTACGCGCATTTGTAAATTTACATCTTTAATAGTAGGAAACCAGTTTCCTACTATTATAAAGGTAAAATTCAAAGAAAAATTTGTTTGAGTGTACAGTTACAGCTCCTCCATTAGCTGAATCTCCTATTAAATTTTTCTTGGTAGGTATTGTCATTACTAAAAATATTTATGCACACAAATGATATCATGAATACCTACGTTCCTACACACTTGATTTAGAAAATATTAATAATTCGTGAGAAAAAATAGCTCCAAATAATCTCACTGACACTCATAAAGCCAATTGAAAAAAGACTCCGAACATTGGTGATCTGTCTTACTTTTCCAGGAAAATTTAATTGTTAAGTGCAATTTAAGATCAATTTCAGTTGCATACGTTTTAATAAGTTTTCTTGTTTTAGTTTTAAAACAACTTTAACAAGTGAAATAAAGTTCTTAAAGAGTTAAACAATGCCAAGTACAAGAAACGAAATATCTTTAGATTTGCGAAAATAAATACTAAAGCTGCGAAAAGAGAGCTAAAGTCTTGCGGAAAACGGTGTATTTATAATAAATACATAAATTATTGATAAGCCATATTCACATGTTCAAAAACAAAAACAAAAATTATTGATAAGCCATATTCACATGTTCAAAAACTTTGAGTTAACGGGTAATCCTGGATTCATATACCAATCTGGGCAAGAAAACCGTGTTCGATTAATAGAAAGTAAAGAAAAGTAATCTCACGGCAACCTTTTTTCATCTGGTTTAGACGTTGACTCGGACAATCAATGTGAAGACGAGTGTGGAGTGACATCAAGTACCTATTCAAAGCTAGGTGACCTCAAAGTTTGGCGCGCGGTCCCTTGTCTGCCCCTGGTTTCAAACCAGGGACCCCACACACAAGAAGCCAGTGCTTTATCCACTAGGTTACTCAAGTTTCTTGTTACATTAACAGAATTAAAATCCAATCTGAGTATAATTGACCTGAAAAAGTACATACAAATATGTATGGTTTTTGCTAAGGATCGTGTTGATATGTCTGAAAGGTTAGACCTCTATGGGTTAGACCGAATATTGCATTAAATAAGCGCAGCATGTCTACAAAAAATTAAGTGCAAAATAGGATATAGAGAACTCAAAAAAGATAACACATGTGTATCCTTATTATTGAGTTATCGAGTCTGTAAAACTCTCGTTACTCTACTTGAGAAAAAAACTAATTTAAAAGGGACAAACTAAAGCTTCCCTAAAGTTTCGTCAGGTGTCAATTACTGCCACAAACCGTAGTTCAAAGCTCTTGTCGAAGCCATTATATTATTATAAATTTAATTTATTTAACCTTTTTTTTAAATGTAGCCATTTTCAAAACGGTGCATAGGAATGAGGAGCCATCTTACAGCTACTTATTAATAAATACAATCATCCAATAAAATTAAAATTAAACCGGCGTAATAAAATTAAAACTATATTTGATTATTAAAAATAGGGGAGGAAGAAATAGAATATGAAAAAAGGCATATTAACTCAAAAAAAAAAAAAAAAACTCGGAGAAAGAATGAAAGACCACCAATTATTTATTTGAGATAAAGTGTACAAAAGGGGACTTAGAATAGTAAAACAACCTAGCAACTATAAGTGGACCAAAACTTTATCGGCTGTTGAAATCGCATTTTATTATAAATGTTGCATCACAAACAGTTCGGAATATGATCTGCAAACAAGGACTATAGAGAGTAAAATTGCTGTTCGAAAACCTTCCGTTAGTGTGTATAATCGCAGAAAAAGTATCCAGTTGCCAAAAAAAAACTACCAGAATTAAAGATGATTAAAAAGGGTACTATTTCCAGCGAATCACAGCTCAACATAAAATATCTCGACCAGCTTGTTCGGACTAGGTAGGGAAGAAATATAGGCCTTCAAAAGAATTAATCTGTTACCTACATTAAAAGCATGGCGTAGGCTCTGTAATGGTTTGGGGTGATTTTCGACCACAGGAGTCGGGGATTTGCTTTTCTTCAATGCAATCATGGATTTTGTGAAATGCTAGTACATTAATATTTTGAAAACCGATTTACAAAGGTGTGTAGAAAAACTGGGATTGCAGGGTTATTAAACCTTTAAACAAAATAACGACCTCAAGCATTCTACTCTTGGGTTGTGTATCATCTATAACTGCCTACAGTACTTTTAAACTCCTCCTGCAAGCCTAGATCTCAATCCTTTTGAGAATTGGTGGTTACTTTTCAAAAAGTTTGCAAAATTTTAATGTCTGGAAAGTCAAGAGTCTAAAGTCAGCTTTAAAGGATGAAAAAAAAAATTCCAAAAAATTTCATCTAGAAGCTTATGACATTGATGCCATGTCGACTGTAGGGCGTTATTAAACAGAAAGGATACCCTACTATATATTGAAGTCTAATTTTTACTCGTTTCTCAATTGCATTATAAGGGTTGTTTCACACGTACGAGGTTCCATTCGGTTCGGTTCGTTTGCGGTTGTAACCGAAAACAAACTGAATCGAACGAAACCCTTTCACACATACACGGTTCACATTAGGTTTTGTGTTTTTTTCCTCAACTTTGCGTAGTGACGTCAAATTCATAAAAGTCTTCAAAAATTTCCACACAATCGCTTTTCCATGCTTCCTGCGTCTTAAATTTATCTTTATATTTTGCACAAGTTTTGTCCCACAGCACTACTTTAGATTACACTGTGCAAATCAGCCGATTCACATAAACATATGGTAAATCGCTCATTTTATTAGAAAAACTGCAACTGATCATTTCAAAAAAGTAGATCTAATAATCAAGCTAACTAAACTATGTAAAACGTCTAAATATTTCAAATAAATAGATCCAAACTGATAGCTTATTAATTTTAAAGAAATACAAATGAGCCAATCAGGGCACAACCGAAACTAAACCGTGCGTGTGTGACCGCCTTGATTGCTTTCTGTTCCCTGGACACGAATTCACACCTTATAGAAACCTGATGAAACCTATTCGTGCTCAGGGAGTATTCGGTGCTATACGGTTTCTGTTAGGCACCGAATAGAAACCGAATTATCGTTTCACACTTGTCGACAGCGACCGAAAAAGAACAGAAAATGAACCGAACCGAAGGGAACCTCGTGCGTGTGAAACAGGCCTAAATTTGCGCATACGAATTTTGTGTTCACAAAAAATTGAAAATCATATTTAACGGGTAGGATGTGTATTTTTTCAATTTTTTTCCGTTACGAATAAAAAGAGCTTTTAGTTTCCCTAGAATAAGATAACATTTAACCATTCATGGCTAACGGCTTTCACGTTACTTCGGTTTTTCGGAAATTTGATAAGGTGTGCGAATACGAATTTTGTGTACTGTATAAAATATTATAAATGATATAAAAGCTCAATCGTATTTAAAACAATTGCACAATAGCTAATTAACAGAAAGTTCATAACAAATTTTCAAGTTTTTTAGGTTAATTATCATTGTAGCATGTATTTTGTAATTTTTCAGCTTTTATGCGAAATGAATATCTGATATTTCACTGTAAAGAACTTAAATTTGGATTGAATTGTGCACGAAACACAAGCAGAAATTACGATTTGAGTTCCAAGGGTCGCAATCACTTTGCTGCAAACGGTTATGCATCAGTAAGTAATATATTTTCTTTGCTAAATCAGCGGGGGATTATTCCGAGGACGAAAAAATTTCGGTTTAAGAAATATTTTTGGAAAATTAAATTTCAGTTAAAGCAAAGACATTTTTCAAACATTCAACCCAGTACTTTTTTGCTAATTTTTTTTCTATCCTGATACATTTTTTCTCTTCGCAGTATTTTTATTTACTTAAGGAAAGTATTGGATAATTTCTTTCTTGCATAAGTAAAAGAGTGTTTGCCCACATGGGTTTTTTATGTGGCACTAAGAGTTTTATGTCTGTACCAGCTTTTAGTTGGCATTTGCTTTCGCGGCAAATGTGATTTTGGAATTCTGACATCGCGAGTTCAAGGTATCAATTCGTTTTCAGGTAAATATAGACCCATGAAATTACGTTGGATTGCGTTACTACGATTTTTAAGTAGAAAACTCTACTTCAACTACACCTTAGAAAGAAAGAATTGTGGGTTTGGGTGCATTGCACGGGCTTTCTACGCTTATTTGCATCGTATAGTTTGTATACACCACTATATGGAAACGATAAGGGATTATGCGCTCGGTTCAAACATTTCTCAGCCTCATATCTCGAAAACTACTTATCGTACATGAATTAAAGCTTTTATGCAGATTTTAATGCTGAATAAATTTAATGCGTACATGATTTAACGTAAAATCAATCGTTAACAAGACATGTAAGAAAAACTGATTTTCGTGACCTTGAACCTTGAATAACTTTTGTTGCGCACACGACTTTGTAATGGACTTTCTACATTATGTTTATCATCTCACAATAAAATTTCCACTTGGATTTATTTGGCAGAGAAAGTCTTATTTTCCTGGTATAATAACAGAAGTGCATTTTCCCTATCTCATACCGTCACCCTTTCATATTGTGATAATGTTTTCACTCTAAAATTAACGCCACTTACGCTTAATGATAGCTTCAAACAAGCATAGCTCTGAATGCATTTGCCATTTAATTAATATTTAATTATTCAAATGTGCTCAACTGAAATCTCACTAGCAGCTCGTTAATTTGCTCAATTCATATCTGCGACCACAGAGGTAAACTAAGATATCATATGGAATCTCCTTTAGACAGATGAATCTCACTGAAACCAATTGTGCCATTTAGTATGCAAACTAATGGGCTAATGATGACTAAGGAATTATGTTATAAGGAACTCTTTTATGCAAGTAGACGGTCTTTCGCAGTAGAGCGTATAAAGCCTCAGGCGAACTCAAGTTGCATGCACCATTGTATGCACACCGTGAATGGTCATGTGAGATGGAATAACTAGGTTCATTTAGGAAAATATTATTGAGTTAGGGTTGGGTTTTAAAAACACCCTACGAATGGATATTTTTCTCTCGAGAGTGAATAAAAGTGGTTTCCTATCATGTTTACTTTAATTTCCGGATTTCGAGGATAAATGTGGGAATGTATGCATGTAAATGGCTTGCGAATTAGGACACTTTTAGTTCCTGGTAAATTTTATAACTTGCTGGACTAAATATTAAGGTTTTCACAATGATTAACCAAATGGTGCAGAATTGTTTAGATAGCGTATGGTTTTACTTCATTCCAATAATGTGCTTTAAATAAAAGGTGGTGTTCATTAGAACAAATTGCTAAGATGAGTACTTTATGGCAGTTTTTACCATAAGCTCATTTTTAGATAAATGAATGCCTCATGCGTTAAGAAATTTGGGTGGGTTCTTCATTTTAAGTTATGGGCTCAAAAAACTATCGTCATTGCGTATTTTGCACTTTTTCTATGTAATTAATATCACCCAACTAATGTTGTCAATATTTCCACTAATGTGTCAATGGCTAATTTTGATTTTTTATTTAGCGCTAACAGAGTTGCTTGTTGAACTGAAGATAGTTGAAAAACTATTTAGCAATAGAATAAATCTCCTTACACCAGTGATGGCCAAACCATGGTACATACGCCGAACGTGGTGCTTTAGCTAGTTACAGGTAGGTAGCACGTTGCATTCTTGCGGTTACGTATTGTTTCAAAGTAGACTCCATAGTAGAATCAATTTTCATGTTTTCAAAATCTGAAGTTTCTTCAATTTGATAGTGAATCAGTAACCAGTGCTGCCAGTTTGGGGTACTTCTCCCCGAAAACGGGGTATTTTTTAATGTTTGGGGGTGAATATGGGGGAGACAAATTATGGTGGTGAATTTTGGGGGATATTGGGGTATCCAACCAGTCACAATTTTTAGTAATTTTTATTTAAATTTTAATTTAAATTTACCACATTTGTCACACAATTTTTTGTAAGACAATAGAATTAAATTTAGGGTTGCTCTCTTTTTATATATTTTCAATTTCATACCCTTGAACGAATCAATGCTTCCGCGGAATTTTTCATCAAAATGTGAAAAAAGTCTAGAGTAGTAGCTTAATTTATAACATTTTTAAAGGATTGAAATTCAACTTTGCAAACATAATACTAGTCAATTATGGTGTTCGCTCTAGAATTAAACTTATATATTTTGGATTCTTTTAGTTAGCATGTCCTTAGAAAACTATTTCTAGGTGCATTAAATGCACTAGATTTCCATCAGTATAAACAGGTTCTAGATTTAGCAATTATTATCCTTTCACTTCCGACACCAATTGCTACTGTAGAGCAAGCATTTTCAGGGAGCATCATTTAACACAGCCAAAGACAAACTGAGAAACAGGTAGAGCTCGAAGTTTTCAGAAGCGATAAGTTAAAAGCAAAATAAGATCGCGAATAACCGATTCTCTCAGTAAACAATTTAACTCAAAAAAGACTATTGTAAATTATTTTTAAGCGCTGCAATAGATACTACTTTAAATAATTACTCAAATCAAATAAATTTAAAATTTCTGTCTCCCTTATGACATCCAGCAATATTAATCCAGAGTTATCTCCACCAAAAGAAACGACGGAAAACACTGCAGCAGCCACACTGTTATCCAAGAGATTACTATATCTGACTTTTGTATCAATCGAATAGATGTGTGTCTTGTAAATAAGTGTAAATTAATTGATATAATTGCGTGATTGAATTACTTCCTTTCTATTCTGTCCCCACTTGTGAATGGAAGTAGGTAGAAAAATCAAGATATAAGGCGTATCTAGGCTCATCTGTGAAAAAATTGGCGCGGTATACGAAAAGTTAGAAGCTTGAGTAGTCTAGTGGGTAGAGCACTGACTTCTTGCGTGTGGGGTCCCTGGTTGGAATCCAGGTTCGGATGAGGGTCCGTGCACCAAGCTTTGAGTTCACCTAGCTCTCATTGGGTAGGTAAAATGAGTCGTCAAACTAATCACTCCACACTCGTATTCAGCTTCAACCCCTAGACCCGTACGAGGGTTATCGTGGGATTACTTTACTTTCACACATTTAGAGCTCTCAAGTCAGCAATGAATTGTTATCCTGGCAAAATGGATCTGGGTCGGAACGTGACTAAAATGGAAATATTAAAGCTGCATTTAAATAACAGTCACTATATAGTTTATAGTGCATAGTTTGTTTTTATTTGTGTTCTTAGAAAAATAGTTAATTTGTGGATACACAAACACATACACTTATCATTCTCACATTCACTACTCACCACACTACTTGACATTAAACACACCACACGAAAATTGTACATCAAGTAGGCTAAGTTAAAATTGCTTCAAGCAGGATCCTAAAACGAAACGAGTGAGGTTGGATGAGCATACAAGCTGCCTGATATTGCTCATATGTGCTTGAGCCAATCGACTTGTTTAACTTTATGTTTACGCAACGCGACTATTCGATTTCGAGGCGGATATCTAAGTGTTGAAATATAGTTTTCAAAGACCTGTCGCGTTAACTGAAGAGACTCCAACGGCTTTTCGAATCGTATCGAAGCGAAATACGCTTCTCATATTGAAAAACAAGTGCAGTGCAAAATTGTTGTGAAGCACCCGACAACCGAATAGCTTAGTGAAAATTCGAACGAAGTGAAATTCGCAAAGGAATAATCTGGGATAACGATAGTAGCTTACATCGCGGAAATAGAAGGAATACGACAATACTGTCACGTCCGACACCAGCGACCACAATTCAAGCAGCAAAAATTACAGCAAAAAGTATTAATTAATTTTAATCAAGAAAAATAATTGATTTTAATTTTAGAAATTAAATTACTAAAAATTCTATCGACCGTCCGTCGCATTTCCCGACTAACTCTCGTTCGCCTTCTACTTTTTCGTGGGACTAGCATATCCTCATCCTTGCCATAACAAATAAGGAAAATATGAAAGTATAAGAAATTGCCTGTCTTAAAGTTTAACTAGTTCTAGGCGATATTGTTTTTTTTAATTCTCAGTCGGTCGTTTTACCTGTCTGGCCGTTTATTAGCTCAGCGGTTGCGCAGATAGACTCGTTTGTTATCTTATAAATTTGACTGATGATAGTAAATATAGCAACGGAAACTATTAATTATGCTCGAAATTATTAATAAGGTTCGAAACAATTAGTATTTGCTAAATATTTTATACTCACAGCAGCTATTCAAACCAAACTGCAATGCCTTAAAAATATGAAGTGGATATCCATGAAAATTTACTAACGACCGGGTATAAAATCTATGCGAAGAATCAATGAAAGTTTTCCTGAAAGGTAGCATGTCTTTGACGATCAAAATAAAGCAGTGGTAATAAATGAGTGCTCTGAAGTCATACGCCCTACCACTCCAACTTTTTAACCCATTTAATAGCTCAACGGCTAAACAATGTGCTGCGACCGAAACATGTAGTAAAAAAAAACTGTATAAACCTAAAGAATAAGCAATCATAATTAGATCTCCCAAGTTCAATTTGGTTAAAAAGGTGCACAAAGGAATAAAAAAATTATCAATAAAAACGATAATCAAAATAAATTTCATATTCAACGTTTGTACGCTACTGTCATACTTCCCATCAGCTTGAAAGAAAGCATTTGTTTTGCTGATTCCCGAAGTAAATCGAAAGCATTATTGCTCAACACTTACAGGCAGATAAGTATACTCTCGGCTTTGGCAAACATTTTCCAATAAATAATCCAAAAGCGTCAGTCCACGGTTTTTGAAGCAGATTAGTTCCTTCTGAGCTTTCAATTTGATTTAAGAAGTTGTCTTTCTACCGACCACCAAATTTTCTATATCAACAAGAATATTGAATATTCTCTCAATGAAAACTGAACTGACATTGTATGGTACGAAAGTTTTTTTTTTTTTTTTTTTTTTTTAGCAAAATAAGACAATTCAAAATTCGTGAGAAAATGGTTAAAACCATACCTTCTGTTACAGAAAACAAACAGCTGCAAAATTTCGACTCAACGAATAGAAGCGGTGCTTACTAAATTCTTTAGAAACATCAAAATAATGTAAATAAAAATAGCGCCCAGTGTGGGCTATCAGGTACATAGCAATTAAAGCATAGACTAAAACGTATGAGCGAAGAAAACTACTTTGAATTTTTTTTAAGTTACATTTTGCAATGTAATTTATTAATCATTTTTTAATGTTTCAACATTTATGCGAAGTAAATATCGCCAATTTCACTGAAAAGAACCTAAATATAAAAAACGCTGAAATTTATGAGGAAAATGATGTCAAACTATTTGAATTGTGTACGAAACACAAGCCAAGATTACGATACATGTTTTAAAATTTGCAATCATTATGCTACAAAGGGTAATGCATCCTCAAATAAAGTATTTTCTTTTCTAAATCAGCGGTGGATTATTCAGAAGACGAAAAATCTTCTGCTTGAAAGAGAGTTTGGTTGCTCTAAATCTTATACAAAACTATCAATATTTATGTACTTTTTTCTCAGCTTCAGCTGAATATTTAAAAAAAAAAGTATTTCCACCTGAATATGAATCTACCCAAGTGCTCACCCTACTCTGTACGAGGCAGGAGCTAACTAAATTTTATGTACCTTTTATATTCAAGTTCCTTATTTTTACACTTTTACTTATATGGTATTCATGTGGAATGGCTTAAAATGTTCACAGCAATGTATAATAATGTATAATAAACCGTTAATATATGAAAACTTAGTTTTTTTTTAAATTTTTGCGACGAGCCGCTTCCTTAAAAAGCATGGTTTTTGTGGAAAATTATATTTCAGGTAAAACAAAGACAAAAGTTACCGTAATACATCTACTATTATCTATGATGCTTCGTTAAACCACCAAGTCGTCATACGAAACCTCTCCTAAAATCCTGGATAGGTAAAAAATATCGCAGTCTCTTGCTCTTCCGTATTTTTTATTGATAATAAATATATGAATTTGAAAGGACATATAATGCATCAGATCAACGATTATCAAAAAACCGCATTGAATACCAACCTCAAAAGAATTTAGCTAATATCTACTAAAGAAAGTCTAAACCAAAAAGAGATATGCATTTTTAATAACTATCTGAATGCACTAGTCGCTCACAAGCGGATTATGCGAAATATCGAGGAAGCAGATGAGCCTATTGAATCACCAACATACAATGCGAAACGGTGCTGAAAAACCATTTGCTCTATTAGTGCTGAAGCGCTTTCAGCTTCAATGGACAAGCAAGCATGGATCAACAGCTTCGCTCTAGCATTAACATATTTAAACATATGAAAATCCTCCATCATCGTTTCGACGTTCATGTTTTTGCTCATATGAACGTATTAGACAACTACAGGTGTGCAAACGAATTGAATACCGGTGTATCCATGAATTATGTAAGATAGATGAGTTCATGGTTTCGACTAGCCAGCCATGCAGTTATATTCATGCACTCATTCGCAACAGCAAATATCAATGGGATATTTGTTGTCATGTTCGGATACGAATAATGAATGAATGTGGAAAATTTTGGAATTGATTTGAAAGCGAAATTGAATTACGGACACGGATAAAAGATGAATTATGGTTTTTTTTTGCTGTGGGAACGGACTGAATAGAAGATGTGTTTATAGTTGCACTGAACGAAAAAATGCCCGTATCTCGCAATACATACACACATACACCCACAATCTCGCAACATAATGTGGAGAGAATTAATGCGGGTCTTGCTTTGCTTCATTTCGAAATGGAACATTTCCCGTTGTCGTCGACGTCGTCGTCATCATCATCACAAGGAAAAATCAGCAAGAAAGAAAAGCCGGCAAAAATGCTAGAGAAAGGAAGACTTAAAGCATGGAAAGAAATGCATAGACTGCATCATCAGAGGTAATTTGGGTCAATTTTTTGACATAGTTTGCAGTCCTTGTTAGTACGTATGTACTCGTATGCTTGCAATAGGAATTTTTATGCTGGTGCAAAGTATCTGAGGCTTTACTTTATTCTTTCCCGATGTGTGTGTTTGATACAGCAAAGTTATTTGATGGGGTAGAGGCTATACAGTCTTGTGGAAAATTTGATTTGTTTGTGAGTTAGTTTAATAAGACAGTATAGAAATAGGAAGGGGGGAGATAAGAAAGAAGAGTAACGTAACGTAAATAACAGTAGTTAGTAAGACCAGTTTTAAAATAGTAAACAAATTATTCGTTGTCTTCGGTCATTGAAATTACTATGTACAAGATAATTTAAACTTGAACCATTCATTTATTTCAAAAACAATCAGGACAAAATGTTCCACACCATTTTCATAAATATTCCGTATCCAAAAATTATTAGTATAGCACGATTACACTCCTGATTGATCGTTGTTGTTTGACCACTTACATTTTCTAAAACGAACGATCCGATGACAGCATGAATGCTGCACAAAATAGTCCGTGCAAACGTACATATTTAAGGTCTGTTCGCATACTACGATTAATTGCAATTAATTGCAATGAAGCCGTTTTTGTACTCCGTTTTAGTACGTACAAAAACGGCTTCATTACAATTAATCGCAATTAATTGCAGTACGCGAACAGACCTTTAATAGCTTCAAAATTTTCAGTGCCGCAAAAAGTTCAATTTCGTTTGTTTATGGTACCGAAATGCGCTTCAGCACTTACGATAAATTTTTGTCGAAAATCATTTTCAGTCTCGGTCATTCTAAAGACAAAATTTGCGTATTCGGAGGAACGGGGTTTATCGACTGGGAGCGAATTGAATTTTGTTCAAGAGCATCTCCAAATTAACACGAATTATACCTCGTCAAGTGGTGTAAGGGATGCCTAACTGCCCAGAACGGCGTCAATATGATATCTTTAAAGAACACTGGCCTATACGGTAGCAATATTTTCATGGATCGGCTTCGATGAGCAATGTTTCCAAGCCTACGTAAGACTAAGAGTACGATAATACAAATATCTTTCGCGTAAAACCTTAATTATTTATCTCTTTTGACAGCCTAATACCCAATCACAAAAATAAAAATACTTAAAACAACTAGAAAGAGACTAACCAAATTAATAATGTATACAATTGAGCATTTACAAATTTAAAACCTCAAGGATAAAATACATAAAAGATAATATAGAAGAAATTACAACAATAATAAAAGTAATCAGGCATGATAAAGAGCTTTTAGAATCAAAGTTGAGAGATCGTTAGTTGAAAAGGACCAAGCTGAAGATCGTTGTGTTTTCTGCGATACGCACTATCGGCGACTTGAAGTAACCCAACGGGAATCGCGGTAATGTATGCCGGCGTAATGCATGAATCAAACAATGCTGGTAATGTCAATTTCCGATTTCCACAGCTATTTTCCAGCAATTATAAGATATACTCGTATAAATGACTTGGAGCATGGGGAATGATGCAAGGGAGAAAGCTCATATGTTATAAGTCCAAGATTGGCCAATCAACATCATTCGCACAAACAAGGGGAAAAGAACTTGCGAGCATACATCGGTTATGGGTAGTCTGCTATATAAAGCGGAAAGATGAAAATTTCGAAGCATTTCAAATCATCACGCACGGGTAAGTAAAATGTATGAAGACGATTCCCTCTAGTAGCAAAGAGCTTGCGCTATTGGAATTACCAATGAGCGTCAGCATGCAAAAACAACACATGCAGAGATACGATCGGCCGCCGGCCAAAGCTTTAATTCATATTGACGCGTATAAATGCAAGAATACGATGTCGTACTTTCCAAAAAGCTCTTATACATAAAGCTATTGAGCTAAAAGCATGAGTTTCCCCTTGTATAAATCTTCCCAGCCTAGGACATGCAATGTTAAAAAGAAACAACGCGTAATGGTCCGGTAATGCTTACACGCATTACGCGTAATGCTTACCGAATATATCCGTAAGCATTATTTTTCCCGTTGGGAAACTTCAGTCCGCACGAAGGGCAGAGAAAACATTAACGAATTCTACGTGATTGCTTAACGTTACGTAAGCACATCATAAGTTCTTATCATACATGAGTCTGTGAACGTAAGGAAGTGTAAAAACTGACTGCCTTATGAGCAAAAAAGGCACTTTTTTACATCTGCAAACATGTGTGAACATTAAATACAGTACATACCCTGCATGAGCGAACATATGTCAAGTCGTATCTCACCATCACTTTACATACAAACAGTTCATAGCAATAATTGAGCAAAAAGTTGACCGATGTGCACGCCACTTTTCTGGCAGTTTGAAAAGTTGTGTTTAGGTGTAACATACGCTTTGCGTGGTTTGCCTCGGCGCATATGCTTCGCTGCGTAACCAGACTCATGACTGGTTGGACCTATACGGCTAAAATCGGATAGCATGGGGCCACAGATATGAAAGAATATGGATACGAAATGGCTATCCCTGTACCCATACGTGAGTGTGCCGTTTTTAATACACGCACAACACTGCTCTCTCACAAAAATTTCGCTCAGTGCGCCCCTTTCTACCGCACTCACAACCGAAAAGCCTTAGTGCTGTGTCTTAATGCTGGGAACACCAGATCGGTGTAAAAGCGTGCAACGGGCAACACGGAAAGAAACGTCAATGTCAGTTTGATTTGTGTCGGGGACTGAGAGTTTTGACTTTCAGTCAAAATTTTTCAAATAAAATTTGGAAATTTTTCGGCGAATTCGATGAAAACATACATCTACGTTTGTGCGCAATCATTTGTGTCGGTTTCGCGAGTAAATTAGTGGTAAAAAATTATAAAATAGTACGCTAATGAAGTGCCGCGTTCCAGGCTGCAAAAGTAGCTACCGAAGTGCTTCGCAGGGGATATCGTATTTCGGGTGATTAAAATTAACCTTTGGCATTAATTTCTGTTGGTTTTTGTGTGAAATCATAATTAATTTCATTCACAAAAAGCATTTTAATCTCCACTCGCCAGTTCGGGGAAAGAAATGTCAAACGACGTTCAAAATGGCGAACTCTCGTGGTTTTTACATGAACGTTACCATATAAACTATGTAGGGCACGCACTAGTACCTAATTCTCACACCAGTAAGCAAAAAGTCGAAAATTGGCACATTTCTCTCGATCGATTTCTAATGCATTCTTTCTTATATCTGTGATCAAAAACTTCTGTTAACGGGAACTCACGATCCGATAACCAAATATAGTTACAGAATTTATTGGTCTTAAAAAGGACCAGGTTTGAGAGAAGCGATTTTGAAATGTGGATAATTCTCTGAGAGTGGTGCACTTTTGAAAAATAACTAAGAAAAATAACTGCTTTTGGCCCTATAAATTCTGATTTGCTCGCCAGGTTTTGACGAAATTCACACAGTAGCTGAATCTTACTTTTAGCCACGTTTGGTAGAAATTTGGTTGAAAAATTCGGTTGGAACTGCCAGCTATGGTAATTTGAATGTCTTAAATTTTTAAGATCTTTGCCCTATAGCTTCCAGTGCAGTCATGAAATCAGAAAGAAATTCATATGGCAAATTGGGCTTATAGTAGACAATACTCAGCAGAAATCTAGTTGGAAAAAATGATAGGGTTGCCAGCTATAGTTGCTTTTGTATTTATTTTGCATGTCTTTAGTAAGCGATTTTACCATAAAATTTTCAAATCAATCTATTTATAACGGACAGAGGCAATCGGGACAATTGCCTACAGCGGAAATTTCTGATGGGCGGCAATATTCTACACTTCGAACAAACTTTCCAGGGCAGCAAGCTCAAATTAGTAAGAGCAATTGTACATGCACACAAACAAAAATATCCGATAGTCAGCGTGTCATACAGAAAAAGCAAGTGTTTGCTCTTTCAAACATTACTTCCATTTTGAAGGTCGAAGTCTGCAAAATCGGAGCAAAAGTTGAACATCGTATTGTGTATTTTAAACAATTGAATGCAGTCAACTATACCGGGTAGCACTAAAAGAGGTCATAGAGACCCTACGGCAGCTCTTTTTTCTCTTTCGACAGCGGCGCGATTAACATAGCTATTGTCCAAATCACATCGCTACTTTTTCTTTCAAAAGACCTCAATTTTGACCCTAAATAAATGAATTAAACAGTTCGCGATTTTTTTTATTCGCCAATCACATTAATTAGTTATTATTATTATTACTTTATATTATTTATTATATATTTTATTATATATTATCATTTTCATATCTTATACAAGGTGATTCAGCTCAAGATGCATTTGCGTATATTACGTGATTTTTTGAAGGGAGCTGATAGGAAAAAATATGTTCCGAAATGCAATGGAATCCCTAGCAATTGGTGGAAAGAACTGTAACGTAAGATGTTGAGAATATAAATATTCCCAAATTTGCAAAAAATAATGATTTCTAAAGCTCAAACTCAACTCAAATAAAAAAAAATAAATTTTTTTTTGTTATAATATATTGTCCAGTGATTAATCGAATGAATACGCAAAATAGAGATTTGTAACAAAACGGCGGCATCTCAAACAAAAAAATTAGATTGACGACAATTCGTGTTCCATGACGACAATTCGATAATATCCTAACGCTGAAGACACGTACTATATGACGGCTGCCAAATGAAACCTGCCAAAGTGGTGTATACTCAGATGAGCTGAATCTCAAGCTGTCCTTCCGTCTACCAGACCATTGTAGAGTCTTTCAGGCGGAGGTTGCGGCTATTTTACAGGCAATCGACTGGCTTCTGTGTAATCAAATATTCGGGGTTAATATTGGCATTTTCACAAATAGCCAAGCGGCTATTAAATCCCTTGCTGGTCCTTGTACAGTTTCCATGATTGTTGCTGAATGCCTTGCATCTCTTAGGGAGATGACGAGACATTCGGTGGTTCAATTTATTTGGGTACCTGGACATAGGGGTTTTCAGGGCAACTGTGAGGCCGATGAGCTAGCAAAGCTTGGAACCTTGTTACCGGAGGTCTCCTGCTCCCTCTCAATAGGTATACCGATGTCATCGGTCAAACTGGCCATTAGGCAAAAATATCTCGAGGATGCTAGGAGGTCCTGAGCAGATAAATCATCCTGTGCAATAGCAAGGCAGTCCTGGGTATCCATGGATGCGCATCGCACCAGGCAGCTTTTAGGCTTAACTCGAAGCGCTCTACGCTGCACAGTGGGAGTTCTTACGGGCCATTGCCTCATAAGACGGCATGCACAACGATTGGGAGTGCAGTTTAACGATTTCTGTCGGAGTTGTGGCTCTGAGGATGAGGAGGAGTCCGTCCTCTACCTCTTGTGTCAGTGCCCAGCGCTGGCAAGGAAAAGGTTGGCGGCAATTGGTGCTCCCTTTCTCTCAAACCTGACTGAGTTGTCCCAGGTCAATTTAAAAGGGATAACGCGATTTGTCAAGGGAAGCAGATGGTTTCTCGAGTTCAGTGAGTAGGAGAGAATCACAAATTAGTGTGGCATCACAACGAGCCTCTCATGTGCCTATGTGTGTCGGGCGGCAGACCTCTGTAGACCGGCAGCCACTTTAACCTAACCTAACCTAAGAGTGTTGCCCGATGGGTCTACCTAGTTTGGCAGAAATAATAAAATCAAATAATAAAATCTGACAGCACATTTTAAAGACAATTTGTAAAATTGCTTCCATAATACCAGCACTCCTAATATCACTGAATCCACAAATCAAATTTTATTGTATCTAAGCGTAAAGTTATTCCCCTAAAGATGAAATAATTTTGTACGACAGTGTACATGATTACTCTCTTGTTCGTTTCTTTGATAATGAATACGACCAGCGAAAGACTTTATACGGGTAGAATAGAATAGAAGGCTAAAAAAAATCAGTTTGTTGTTATTTCTCTTGACTAACGTAGTCCTCAAGGTGAAAGGATACTCAAGTTTTCCGACGGACGTGATCTTGAGACTTACTGAAAAGAATCAGCATGCGATTCGAAATCTTTCTTGTCGTTTCCATGTTTGCCTACGTTCCTTTCATTCAATGCCACCCAATTCTCTATGGCATCCTGAAATACACGCTAGTTTTCGTTTTTCGCTACGAACCAAGCACACTTCTTCGTACTTCTTCAATAGACTGCAATGTGATAAAAGTGGGTATTTGAACTAAGTACGTGATCCGTTTTCTCATGCGAGCCGACTAGCAAGACCTTGTCCATTGACCGACTCAGCTGCAATTTCCAATTACTTTCCACTCAATTTTTCAATATCTACGTGTATGTATGTATGTAATGTACGGATATTTCAAGGTCTTACGGCAAATCTTTTGGAAATTTCTGCAATTAGATTTTAAGTAGTTCTAAAGTTCATTTTGAAAGATGCTCGATGTGAATGACGGGGTCGTAGTTTAGATTCAGCGGATGCAGTTGTGAAATTGGAAAAATGAAAGTTGCAGCAGCAGCGTGTGTGTCAGAGAAATGCTGAAAGCTAGGATAAATATTGCAAAAGTTCAGCTTTTGGTCAGGATATGGCAATGCATTAGCTGAAAAGGAGGTGCTATATTAGGTGATATTTCAGCTTGGGTGTTGGTAGCTATAAATTTGATGAAAGAGTAGATAGATTATTTGATTGGATACTAAACGTAACGAATAGTTTATGTTAATGCTTTGCTATAGCCATATTTTAAAGCTCTTATGGTTATTTTAAATTTCTTTTCCGGCAATGTTCCTATACATTTATTTTGCTTGGAACAAATATTTCTTAGGGTTTCAATGATTTTGAAAGATCCAAGTGGTAAGGGTTGTTTATCATATACAAGTAAGTTCCAACAAATTAGTTTCAAACATCATAATGAAACCCGCAAATCAAACTTACTAATATAATCTTCAAAATATTTTTTTTCAAATCTCAACGCATAGATCAGTAAAGTAGGTGACAATAACATGAAGCCATATCCATTTATTAAAAGTCGAGTCGTGACCTTTTTTTAAATGTAAATATTCCAGACTCTAACACGTTCTAAGCTCCTATGTTTGAATGCTATAGGTTCATACATTCGTAACGCAACCGAACTGGTGGTCATTCTGGCAAAGTTTTTGTTTGTGCCGCCGAGTGTATGTGTGTGGCAGAGTAGCGTCCAGGATATCTCTCCTCATGCATAAAACATTAGCTGCAGTCAGGGCAGTTGTCACCGTAATTGCAACTTCCGCAAATGGTCATATAGGAAAAATAACTGTTTATCGAATTTCGCATGGTCAATTCAAGCCTGTCATGCTGGGAGTATCTCGGTGCCACTTCATGTCAAAACCATTAGTATTGCAGCGAATTTATTAATTTTCGTGAATTATGGTTACACGAGATTATTCTACAATGATATTAACGAGAACGGACTAATAGCGATGCTGGGGCTATTGATAATCAATTTACTATTCAGATATGCAGCATGCATTGTCCATTGAAAGTTATGATTGAGCACAGGTTATGGGAAAACAAACATTTATATTGAAATATTTATTAATGGTAGATGTGTGTGTGTGTGTGTGTTCAGGAAGTACTTTGCATAATAAATCGTAGGTAATTTATTTTTGATTGCACAATCAGCCAGTGAGTAAAACACAATAGCTTTTGACAGAATATAATTTGTGAGTATGAATAGAAGTATTTATAATTTTTAGCTGTCTAATTATTTTTTAATAGGCAACTAAGTTGTTGTGATAAGCACGAGGCAAATTTTCATTATTATTTGGTGTCCGTCTGGGAGTTTGTCCATGCAATATTTTCTTTTTTTTCCTGAATCGTGAAACACGCAACGTGAAAAAGTTCATCTCCTTAACGGGTGGAGCCCATGGATGAGCCGCGTGACTGTATATTATGTTTGCATGTTGCTTCTACGCTGAATTTTGTGAAGGCTGGAAATTTTGTGAAATAATGGTAGGCCGTTAGGAAAAATAAAGTGTAGTTTGAAATGCCGAATTTAAACAATGAGTATCACGTGGGAGAATCATGTGAGCTGCAAAGCGTGGAAAACAGCTTTAAGGGTTGAAAAGTGAGCAATTTGATGCAATGAGGAAGGTAAATAGAGTATCTGTCTGCTACCTAAAAAAGGCTATCCTGTAGACTAGAAAGAAAGTGTAACAGAATTCGAACACTTATAGAGTGGTTCATTTATCAATTTAGACCAGGTGCAATGGTAGAGGTAAAAGTAAAGTAATTCGACGACAACCCTCGCACGGGTCTAGCGATTGAGGCTGGTGGAGAGCTTCTTTAAAAATTTGCAATCAATGTGTCAATCCACTACTCACTTTACCCCTGATTTAATTCAGGCATCTATTCAGAGCTATGTGGCCTCAAACATAACTACAGACCCCCCCAAACAAAAAACCTGTACTCTATTCACTCGGCTACTCAAGTTTCTACAATTATAGAGGTAGGCTAAAATAGAAACAATCTTAAGGATAGTTACTCAAATGCCGGAAATGGTTTTTTTTTGCAATTTCCGGATATTGTTCGAATGATTTTGATATCAAAATCAAATTAATTTTAAATAAAATATCCAGAAGAGAAGAAGTAAATAAAATAAACACAACTAGACAGTGGCGTGCAGTTCATACAGGCGAAAAGGCATTGCCTGCTTTGAGAGACAAATACAAGCAAGTTTCATAACAAATATCATTGTCATTCTATAGTGAAGCCAACGTTTTTCTATATCCTTCAAATATACCAAATATGCAGTTGCACGTAAACTAATACAAGTATACCAGCCTCTAAGCATAAAGTTAACAGTTATTTTGATGCCTATTAGGCACTATACGGGTTAATGTGCGAATCGACGTCACGGATTTTGTTCTTTATTGGTCTCTAGTGGAAAATCAAGCGCAATGCCTTTTTATGTAAGGTAGCACTGCCAGAACGACGACGCGATGCTACGGTGTTACATAGAAATGTATAAACGCTGTTAAATGATCGACAGGAATCGTTGGTCTCGTAAATAATTATTTGGTTCACATTAGGTATGTTCACGTATTTCAGGCGGAGCAGAAATTTGCAACTTGATTCTTTATGTGGTGGGTGGGGGAATATTTGGAAAGAGTAAAAAAACTCTATACTATAATTTCTTGTAAAAAAATATAAAAGCAAGATGTGGCTATTGTCCGTTTTTTCCAAATAGCCTACAAATACAATTTGTAGAACAATAAAATATATTCGAATGAAAATTTCGAAACGAAGCTTCAGGAAAATTGATTGTTACCATTCCAGCCAGTACTGCTTCTGCAGAACAGTGATTTTCAGGATAGAATTCATACGTATTTGAATTTATACGTATTTGAGAAATACATCAGGATAAAGTTTCTTGATGATCTAGTTGTTTTGTGTCTTGAAAGCGAGCACCAAAAAGATATCAAGGGAACATGAAGTTCTTGTGATGAAGCATTCGAGTTACAAACAAATACATACCTTTGTATGTAATTTTTGAAAAGAAATTTTCTGCGATAAAATTTATAAAACATGAAAATATGTAGGTACTTCTAAACAGATTATGTAAGTAAAATAAATATTTATCCTAAATTAAACTTTTCATTGATAGTACCAAATTTTAATAATGTGGACAACGTTAATCAAAAAAACCTCAGAAACATTTTGCACAGTTACACTTACAAAAATACTGCCTACCTTCCTTCGAGAAGCACTGTACGCCACTGCAACAATATGTACATTATGACTTGGTTAGACTTCCTTACTGGTATATTTTGTAATATTGAATAAAAAAAAATACTTCGTATGTTAATAAGAAGAATTTTGGTATATCAAAGCCATTAAGAGATGCAATCGCTACAAATGGCAGGCTCTTTGCGAGGACGGTAGTATCATCGTTCACTAGGGGGACGTTCCTCTCTTTACGAAGGAGAAGCTAATCAACGCGGTCTCTGCGATGAAAAACAGGAACCCGGGCGCTGATAGAGTGCTAGTCGAATCACTTAAAGTTATGAGAGAGTCAGCCGCGGCTACTACTGGATTTATATAATTCATGGTTAGTAGCGGGAGTGTTTCTATCGCTATGGAAAGTTGCTCAATTGGCGCACATTGATATGGGAAATGAAGATTCGGACAACTCATCCGCGAACCAACCTCTTTGCATGCTGGACTCAGCGGGGGAGCTCCTCGAGCGGTTGTTGAAGTCACGGCTGCTGTCACCAATTAGATCAGCCGGTAATCTCTCTGACAGAAAGCATGGCTTTCGTTGCAGTTGATGCCATCTCAGCAGTGATGGAGCCTTTAGCAAGAGCGGCGGAGACATGCTGCAGTGTCCGACCGATTGTTTTGATGTCCGACTGTCATTCCGATGACAGTGGGCTTTGTAGAGGTCCACACCAGTAAGACAGTAAGGTATCTGGGAGTAACGCTCGACACTAAGCTGACCTACTGGGAACACATTCGTCAGGTATGTGACAAAGCTCTGAATAGGTTGGTGGCTAACATCGTTGAACCCGGTGAAACGAGATGGAGGCTGCTGATAGCGACAAACAACTCCATCTTGCTTTACGGGACGGAAATTTGGACGGACGCATTCCGAATGAAAAAGTTTCGAGTGCGTGTTGCTAGCATCCAGTGTAGAGGTGCCCTGCGTATTACCAATAGCTATCGTACGGTGTCAGAAGATGCGGTGCTGGTAGTAGAGAGAGTAATCCCGATAGATCTGCTTGCGCGAGCGCGTAAAGAAGGTTACCTCAAACGTTCTGAGCCAGACAGAACATGGGCATGGACAGTGGGCATGGACATGGGCATGGGCACACTCCAACTTTGACAACAGCACATCAAGACTCATAGGTCTTTTGGACCTTTAGGTCAGCCGTGGTCACGGAGAGATTAACTTTTACCTGTGCCAGCTCTTAACGTCGCATAGCTATTTCAAAAAGTACCTTAACAGAATGGGTAAGGTGCGTACACCATACTGTCAGTACTGTATGAGCACGATGTTGCTTACCATAAATTATTTGTATGCAGTCGGTTCGGAAGTTTAAGGAGCCGCCTGAGGTCTATGATTGGCTTGGGAACGCCAGAGTCGATTGTGGAATTGATGCTGCGTAGCGAAGATAGCTGGCGCCCAGTCTCAACATATGTTGAAAAAATACTGCACACAAAGCGAGATGTGGGCTGCTTAACAAGCTGTGGTAATTTATGAAGTAGGCAGGCACTGATAGGTGAGCAAGCACGGTCGGGTTGAAGTAATACGAAAGCGGAACCCGACCCGGATCTTCGTGACCGGTAGATAGCATTTTTTTTAAGTGAGTAAAAATTTTACATAGCTCCTAGTTTGCTGACTTGGGTATCTTTTGTAGATTTTTTGGCCATCTACAAGGAAAAAAATACACACATTCCATGATTAGTAATCAAACTTCAGGAGTGGCAAATTATATTTTAAAAACTGCAGTTTCAACCCTACACCGCTAAAAATTTGTTCACTTGGATCATTGGCTGGTGGAGCCGACAGAAATCGTCGGGAGGGAGCCGAAATGGGCTCATATTTGCTGGATTAAGTTTTTCATCCGTTTAAAGGATTTCCATATACACTAATTCTTTTTTTATTGTAAAAGTTTTTCAAGTGTGATTTCATAGAAATATTATAACTGGCATGAGCTGACACTTCAACTTTGTCCTCGCTTGAAGAGTCAAGCATCATAGCAAGGTAATTCTGGTCTATAGTTTGCGTTCGCTAACTACTTCGATTGAGTATGATGTTTTCGACCTCTTAGCAGGATTAATGTGTGCCACATTTGCCAAGCTTTTATAATTCAAACTAAACAATTTTTTTAACAGCGGATTTAAAAAAAAATTATTTGTACACTGAAAAAAATCCACATGGCGCACAGAGCTATGTAACATAGCGCACTATTTATGGCCCCATACGCTATGTACATAGTACTCTGAGCTATGCAATATGGCTCCCAGTGCCATTATGTCAGAATCTATATAGCGCGTCGTCCTATGTAACATGGCGCAGCATTTATGGTCCCACACGCTATGTACATAGTACCCTGAGCTATGCAGTATGGGTCCCAGCGCCATAATTATATGGCGCAGAAGTTATGGCCCCACACGCTATATTACATAGTGCCATGAGCCATGTAATATGGCTCAAGGCACTCCAATTATAACTTGCAGCCATACTGTGTGAGGGGATGTATAAATGTCAGTAAGTGACTCTTGAGGATCGTCGATAGAAGTGCGCTGAAAAAACACGTAGTACTAGACGCCATAGTTTAAAGACTTCTGGCGTGTAGTTTTTGAATTGCTTAGTGGGTAAGCAAGGCTTGTAATGCTTGGGGTCCGTAGTTCGAATTCAGGTTTAGATGAAGAACTACGGATTGAGCTATGAGTTGATCTAGTTCTGAATTGGTATCTGAATGTTATTAGGAGTAGTCGTGGAATTCGTAACTTTTCACTCGCATGCACTGATCAGAAATTATTGAAAAAAGCTTTCTTCCAACTTCAAATTATCTACCAACTTCAAATTATCTACCAACTTCAAATTATCTACCCGATAAAGATAGTCGTGGGTTTACTATCATTTTACTTCAATAATAAAGGACAACTGAACTACTGATACTACTGAACTATAAAGAACTATAGTACATGGCGTGGAGGACTATAGTACATAGCGTGGAGGACTATAGTACATAGCGTGGAGGGCTATAAGCATAGCGTCTGCGCCTATGTATTTTTCGCCATGAACTATGGCGTGTGGCGCTATATTTTATCACAATCCCGAAATCGAATATGTACATGGCGCCAGAAGTCTATAAACTGTGGCGTCTGGTGCTATGTGTTTTTTCAGTGTACTTGTACGGCGAATCTAAATAAGTGGCCAATGTAAATACAAAGTTATTTTCCAAGTCACAAAATTTAGCAGTATTTTTTTTTTAAAGCGAATTGAAGCTTAAGCGCTTTGTGAAGGAAAATATGTAAAGGATATGAAACCTTGTCATGTTTTTGGCTTGGTAATAATAATATTTTTCATGTTTTTAAACATATGCGGGGGCTTAGTGCGCAAAAGTAGGCACAGAAATATGTGAAAAAATTCGAAACGTGATAGTTTAGAGCCCCAGGAAACATTGCAATATGAAACAGTGTAAAAGGCGCAGGTAAGAAGTTCAATGTGGACATATATGAACTGCTGACAAAAAAGATATTCCAAAAACAAAAATCGTCAAGAATTTGAAGATGACATTGAACATTTTTCGAAAAATAATGGTAATAACATTACAAAAGGATATTTTTAATTTTCCAGGTTAAGCCTCTGTAGTCTACCGTTCGCAGTTGCATAAAAAAATGAATTACTTTATCCTTGATTCCTATCACGTCTCTATCCATATTTCACCTTAATTCGAAACATTGATTTTAAACAGTTATAAAAAATATATTGATTCCAAAAACGCAGTAGCATAAACATTTCTACATAGAAAACTACTTGGTCAATGATTCTGCAATAGATGGCATCAAATCTCATCGATTAATATGTTTGAATTTTAATCAGCTCAACAACTTCACCTGAGATGTTTTGCGAAATAGTTTCATTCTCATCAATTCACCAATTTCATATTATTGAGCTTGTGTATACCGCTAGCAGGCATAGAACGCAATAAAATCCAATTGACTACAGTTTCAAGCTACTGAGCACCAGTACCGTTTGCATGCAGAAAGGTGACATTTTCTATTTTTCCACCTACCGAGTCGACAGCCGGCAGCTATCCTCTGCTGCAGTTATGCAGAAGCAGAAACAACACAAGGACCGAATGTGAAAAGCAGCAAAAAAATTCGCACCGGCCAAACACCCCTGACCTCTTGGCACACGAAAGCACAGCAACAAATCATACTATACGAGTATACGCGAGCAGCAATGAACCAGAAAAGTATAAAAATGCGGACAGGGTCGACCGGAATATTACTCTTTGTATCGAGAATTTGCAGATAGGAAGGTATGCATATGGAGGTGAGCTTAACATAGACACAATAAACAGTATGGACTAGCATAGTTCAAACTAAAGTGTGGAGTTGGAATGTTCAACTGAAAGAAAATTCTGGATTTTTCACAGTATGGCATATGAAAACGGTGACCTATTTGAAAATGGACTCTGATGACGATAGTTTCAGCGACAACTGCATGCTCAGATTCAATTAATTTTATTTTCATAAAATCCAAAGCAAAGCATCAACTCTGTGTTACTTTCAGGTGTCGGAAGGCTGCAGTTTTCTACCTCAAGGCTGACGTGACGTTTTAATTAATTTGACTTCAATAGAAGATATATCCATGCATATCTTTTGCGTTGTGCTTTCTCATTTCCCCAGGATCATACTGGCATCTCAACGTCAAATAGTCCTTACCGGCAAAGCTACCCAACATTAGTGGCCAAGCTTGTAGTGCGAATAATTACTGTGAATCGCCGCGAATGCACAACTTTATTACAATATTTTCACCACAAAGTGATGTAATTGTGTCTGCCTGAGTATGCCCCAGATACACATTTGCACGTTTAACAAAGCGCACTATACGTATGCGCACGGTTCTCGCCTGAGTGTCCGTCTCGGATTTTCCTTTAGGAGCTTTTTTTGTTTAAAAAAAATGTAAAAGGTCATTGGGCATTGCCGAATAATGGCGTAACCTTTTCTCGAATGAACACCGACTATAGGGCACATGGCGGCAAGGCTTTTCGGGTTTACGGTAGGATTACGAAAAACCTATTTAAAGTGGGATTTTTTTACCATTTTCTTTGCCTTTAATCGTTCGCATTGTGAGAGTCGTTATTTATGCGATTAGGGGCTGATAAAGGCCTTTCGGTTGGATTCTTAAATGTATATTGTCGCCGTCGGTGTAGCTCTATGGTCATACTTTACCACTTATTCCATAGAGTTTTTTTTACTTCATAAAATGGTTATTGTTTGGTATGATTGGAACATTTATGAAATTCAGAGATGATTAAATTTATTTTTTTGCAATATTTTAGAGTAGAAGGTTGAATAATTTTGAGTTGGCAGTAAATGGATGCTGAGGTTTTAATTGAGTGAGGATTAGTATTGACTTCGTTAAACAGTAATTTAAATTTAGAGCATATAGTATCTGTTGGCAACAACATAAATCTTAAAAAGCGATGTGGTTTTTGGGAGTAATTAGCATAAATAGTGTTGCTTTTTGATACGGATTAATTGCAATCAATTTGACAGTCTTTCCTGATTTAACTGTATTTTCATTTATTTGTATTTTCAAGGTTTTTTCTAAAGCCCTGAAAAACTATTCTCAAAATCGCCGCTCAGTTTGCTACGTACCCAAACTTCGTTGTTGATTTCGTTACTGTCCAGAGCAGGGGTGGGCAAACCTAATACTGGTATGATTGACATAAATTTTTTTAATTTATGCGCGATCGACTTCGAAAAATGGGTTAAATTAAAAACAAATAAAAATTTGATTAAGATCTTTATTGATATTAATATATTATATACATTGTATTACTAGTTTGTGCAATGTACTTTATTAATAAATATTTTGGACTAATTTTTGATGTACATACGTGACTCTCCATTTCATCAAAAAGTAGGCTTGTAAGCACTGATGCACAATCGAATAGATGCCATTAAGTGGTCATCAGTCAGAGAACTCCTAAGTTGCGATTCGATGTCTTTCATTTGAGAAAACGTTGCTTCACATCGATAAATGGAAGCAAAAAAAATGCAAATATCCTCATTGCCACCAATCTCAACAATGGATATTTTTTATGGTAATAAAATACAAAAATAATTTTCATTTGCGCGTGCTATTGTTAAAATTTCTAACTCTACATCCGATGAATTCAATTGTAAAGTATGAACTAGATTTGATGAAATATCCTCGTTATCGAATTCTCTAAAAGGAAATGAAATAAATTCAAAAATCGGTTTAAGGTTATTGCGATTTGCGAATTGTCTCTCGAATTCTTGTTTAAAATTTTCCAGTTCAGGACAAAACATTTTAATATTACATGCACCAGTAGGTTAGGTTAAGTTGTACCAGTTGGCACAAGGCCACACATAGACCTATTGGTCCATAGTGATGCCAGATAGATGGGCCAGGAGAAAAAAAATTCAGTCCAAGCGGCCATCGAAAGCCCCGGACTTTTTCGCGAACTGAAGGATGTCTTTCAGCTTTTGCATTTTAAATTCACCAGTAAGTTTAATATGTTTTTCTAAATATGGAAAATATTTAAAAATTTTGCCTATTTAATTGTGAAGCAAAAGGTTTTAATTTTACTTAAAAAACATTTACCGAACTCAGCAAGTCAACAATATTTTCCTTTTCCTTGTAATTGTAAATTTAGCAAGCTGTAACGGCCCATAAAATCCGTAAGAAATGCTAATTTCTTTACCCATACTGGATCTTCCAATTTTTCATGTTTTTCTCCCAATGTGTCCAAAAATGCAATAATTTCAGGTAAAAGAATTAGAAATCTTTGCAAAAAGCTTCCTCAGCTAAGCCATCTAAAGCTTAGTACTGTTTTTGATTTCACGTTAAATTTTCATGCAAATTTTCACTTGAAATTTATTTCGCGAAATTTTAGCTTGAAAATAAGCAAGAGTTTGTACTCACTTTTAAGCGTGAAAAATTGCTTGGAACATGCTTTCGCTTCGAAAATGCAGATAGCTTTGGCACATGTCTCCAATCATTTCACGCCAATTTAGTTTGTGCAGTTCATTCTTTAGGCTAGTACTGAGTTAATCATGAAGCTAAATTTTGACATGTCTCCATTATCTGGTCATTCTTTTGAGCGAACATTTTGAAAATGGAGAAAAGCGGAGACATTTATCATTTCTGACGGATAAGATGTCAAGAATTTCAATTTTCGAACGATTTTGTTATTGAAAATACATTCACACAATTCAATTTTCAAATTCAAACACCAAATGTCACTTTTTAGCTCGAAAGAATGAACTGCACAATCTAAATTGGCGTGAAAAGATTTTAATTTAAAATGTTATTTTATCTAAAATTGAGATTATCCTTTGTTGCGCTGTGTCTGACAATTTACTATCTAGGTAGCAGGGAGACGAATGCAAATGCAGGCAAGGTGTATAGCGGGAAGCAAAAATATAAAGTGTGTACTTTAGAACAGAGAGATTTAAGAAAATGAAACAACCGTATACGTATACGAAATTTAGTGAAGCAGTTTTACTAAAATGATATAAATCGATAAATTGCACAAATCGAGAGCATAGCTATCTCGAATTTTCCCTTTGGCTTCTCCGCCACCAAGGCTCTGGGAGCTTTTGTGTGAACTGAAACTGCGTGGACTGTCCAATTGGATCCATTAAGCCAAGGTCCATTCCAAAATGTACTGTATAAATCGTCTACTAAATTTTTATTTCATATTTTAAATTAACCTAGCAAATTTTTAAAAATGTATGTGATCGACTGTCGACCTGTTTGCGATCGACCGGTCGATCGCGATCGATCGTTTGCCCACCCCTGGTCCAGAGCAATTAGCGCAAACATAAACCGGCAGTTCAACAGCTAAAGAAGACTGTCAAGCCAGGCAAGGACGATGGAGAAGAAGAAGGTACAAGCGAGGAGTATTATCGAAACCGGTTTAGCGAGACTTGGTAATCGAATGCCGAAGCGTGAGCATTCTACAAGTAGAAGATCGAAGCGTGTGCTTTTAAATAAAGACAAGAGCCACAAAAATAACCAGTCTTTGATTTATTCTGCAGTTTTTTACAGTTTCAGAAAAAAAATTGCTCAGGAACTTAGAAATTACTCAGAAAACAAGTAAGTATCCAAGGGGCTGGAATCAGCATGAGTACTGTGATAAAGCTCAAACATGATATTATGAAAACACTTAGAGCCAAATGCTGTAATTTATTGTAAATTTTCTAAATTTTATTGCAAATTAATCGACTTTTACCAAACTTTCGAGTTCCTTCAACTTTTCGAATGTTTATTATTTCTGTTACAAAACTTTTGAGCATTTCAAACGAAAAATTATATGAAATAGTACTTCTCAAATTCAGCAAAACCTAGTTTGGCTCTGCAAATGGTACATAATTTTAAAACGTAATTTATACTATGATTGTAGCAAAGTTTATAATCTTAGTGGCTGATGAAGTCAATTTATGAAAAATAGAAATGATTTTAAAAATTAACATGTCAGTTCATACTTTTTCCGAAAAAAAAAGTTAAAAAGGCAAGAAAATAATGAAAAAATGTAAAAAAAACGGTAAAAAGCTGCTTGTGGAACTTTAAACTCAGGAAGATTTATTGAAATAAGAAGCTAGCCAAAAAGTTTAACAAATTTATCTTTAGAAAAGCTGCATTGACAACTGTTAAGCAAGAATTACACTGGTCTCACGTAACGTGAGCTCACGTGTCGTCACATCAGCTGACCACACGTGTGATAGATCTGCAGTACCATTTTGTATGGTTAGAACTACACTGGCGACACGTCACACGGCTCATGTGAGCTCACGTGAGCTCACGTTTTTGATAATCTGCAAATTCAGATTTTTGAGCTCACGTGAGAGCACGTTTAGCCAATATTTTTACCGCATGGTATTTGATTTTTTTGAAATGTATAAGGTAAGTGATTTGTTGAAAATGTATAAGCATGAATACTTGTGAAATGGGGAAATACATTGATGCTGGTATTGTGGGAAAAAATTGTAACAGAATTTTTATGTGCGCAGCGAAATTTAGTTAAACCTCAAACCGTCGATATGCAATTGCAACACACGTGAGCTGCTAGCATGAGACAAGTGTATTTCCAAGCGTGAGCTCATGCCTCCACACGCATAACGTGACGACACGTGAGCTCACGTTACGTGAGACCAGTGTAGTTCTAGCTTTAGTGGATCAGAAGCGACGATAAAACTGTTTTTTTTTTTATTTAAATCTTTGAATACGATAGTATATAGTATTTTTTCTGACTTCAATATCCACGACTCACTACTCTTTTAAGTAATTGTCGAAGAAACCACTCAAGGACAGAGCGCTATCCTCATCTTTGAGGAATGCTCACTTATGTCGAGGAGCCAACACGGGGCATACTTTAAGGCGGTGTCCTCTCTCTTTCCTGTTATGGAATATTGCGGTAAATACTCTCCTGAGAAAGATAGACAATACTGGCTGCAAAATGGTTACTTAAGCAAACGACGTAGCCATAGCAGTGCCAGGAAAGTATCTACAGTTAAATCACTCTCTGGGCCATTCCGAATTCGTGTCTCCGACTTTTTCTTTATCTTTGTATAACAAAGAGTAATGTCAGCGGAATTGTTGAGCTATTATAACAGTTATAGGAAGGTTATCTTCCTATAACTGTTATCTAACTGTTAACTGGGACATTTTCGCAAGTAAGGTTTTGTGTTATTGTTGCGTGAAAATTAACGTGGAAGATGTGGAGCTCTCTCGGAGCATTCGATCAGTACTTATTTCGATAATTTGAACTTTTTTCCAATTTATTCAGCTGTCATTTTTCAAAATTGGCTTGTACAGTTTTACTAGTTATGTGAAGTTTCATGTCTTTGTCTAAAATAAGCTGATTGGGAACTCGCTGCATGTGTTTAACTGGTTTTTGTTTATTTCATTGGACCAGTTGATATTAATGCATCGACAACGATATTTTTAACTCTATTCGAAATTTTTCAAATTAGCGCAGTCATCGAGCATTCAGGAAATATCCGTTTGGAAATTGTAGCCTGCTTGATTTGTGCTTAGCTTCTGGTTTGCTTTGCAATATGGAAATCTATAAAGTCGTCAGCTAAGAAATATTTTAGTTTCTCAAAAAAAAAACCAAATAAACTTCTTAACCACGCCAATTCCTTTTTATGAAACTATTTGAATAATATACAGCTTCTTCCCCTTTGTTTTTCTTATGGGCCAAGCTTTAAAACTCACAATCCACCAAAATTGCTTCTTTCCGATTATTGATAATATGCAAAGTCATTCATATTGTAGCAAACAAATTCGGAGTACCAACGCTAAAATCGCAAGATAATGCTTTAAGAAAAGTTCTGGAAGGAGTATAAAGATGAGGAGTGAAGCAATACTGAGCAGAGCAAAAGAAAAGAAATTTTACGATTGTATCGTGGATTTCCATTGAAACCAGAGGCTTATGAAAAATGGTACAGATTATCATCTAAATATCGAAATGTGTCCCGAAATTAAAAAAGTCTAGCGCATCAGAACCGCTAGAAAACTAATTTTCGAAGAAATTATCTTTGAGGGATTTAAAAATGTGTGAAGACATTATACCCTTCTTTGTAGTATCATATCAACCATTTCTTACTCAAAGGAACAAATATCATTTTCTGACAGCATTTCCTATAACACAAATTATGAAAATGTTCAGTGCTGGCAGCATTTGTCCAACACAGCGGCAATAAATTTACCATAACATTCTCGTGCTTAATCAACCTATCCTTTGAATTTCATTTTCATCCAAGGATATCATGGAAAGTTTCAGCGATTAAACTATGTCTGGGGTTGCCATCCGAAAAATTTCCAAAACTCGGAAAATGTAAATATCGGTTGCTTATTTTATTGTAAATGCTTTGCTTATGAATAGAAAATGGAAGCATCTGTTGGTGCAATATTTACGAAATTGTCTGGTGCTGGCAATCATGTGCTAACACCATAGCTGCTTCACGTTGAGTTAAATCCACCCTGTGAATTTCCTTCCGATTGAATGGCTGCGCTGGAAGTTATAGGAGTGAATAGAATTTTATGGTAACCAACCTCAAAATTTTTCAAATATTCGAAACTTAAATATTTGTTGTTAACTATCATTGCAGAATCATTCCCATTTAGAAATTTTATGACAACATCGCTCGATAAAGAAATGTTAATAAATTACGGAATTCATCATAGCTGGCAATTCTTTCACGGTTTTTCAACGAAATTCCTACAGAATTAAAAACGCAACAAGATATGCTTATCACATGAATTTCGTTTTGATTTCGTCACTGCAGTACAGTTATAGGGAAGTTCTAAAAAATATTTATTTTCCTGAGCAAATTTACAATACTTAGGAGAGAAAAAGTGCCGTAGCTTGAAGTTATTTTCAAAAATCAAAAATTTTTCAGGAAGGTCGATGATTTGAAGGATTTTTGTTCAGGGGCCTGCTGTAGCTACAGAGTTGCCCGCACATTCTTGAAAGTCCATGTGTGTAAAATTCTAGTCTACATCAATACGCTCTAAAAATTTCACGATGATTCATTGTTTTTCTTAGAAGTTATGACAAATGGAAATTTGAAAAAAAATCCTTGCCTACTTTTAGGCACTCAGCGCCTACAGAATGCTCAAAATTTCCACTTCTTTATCATAAGCAAACTTAAAACATAATAAGTTTTCATTCCTAGTACTTTTTTTAACAAAAATTTACACTGCTTGGAAATATAGGAGCACCTGAAAATTCACTTAAATGCCCGCCGCCGCCAAAAGGTTTAAGATATCTAAATTCTAGCAGATCATGGACCTACCTGTTATATACATCTAAACATATACATCTATCATCTCCAAAAATTTCAGCACAATCGGATCGGCCACTCCAGAGATTATCTCCCTTAACCATTTTGCTGATATATATCTATATATATATATATATATATATATATATATATATATATATATATATATATATATATATATATATATATATATATATATATATATATATATATATATATATATATATATATGACGATTTTTCGGCGAAGCGATTTTAATACTAATGTTCTTCGAACATTAGTAAAAAGAAAGAATAAGGACAAAAATAAATATATATTACAAAAAAGTATACCAATAATGCTTAGTATAATACGGTGCTCTTTTTCAATTTCACAGAGATTTTTGAAGCTATACGAAGTGGTTGCATTCAACTGTCTATTTGTGGAACTAATTGTGACAACAAAAATCATGACAGTACTATGATATGAAAGAATATTACAAATAAATCTCTGAAGAAAATTACACTGTCAGGATCTTATGATACTTTCATAAACAATCAAACACAATATCACCTACTTATTGTACTCTTTTAGACAAGCCAATTTCGCAAGGACTGTGTGTATAAGGAGGTTATCCAAACAAGTATTAGTGTATCATTGTGTATTGTTCCGAGAGTTAAACCTTTAAAACCACTCCATCCAATCACGTACTACCCGTGATTTATAAACAGCTCGACTTTTGCCATAGCCATCTAACTTAAGGTCCATCTGCGTTTTGCATCACATCAATAATACAGACCGGACCTCTCGTTAGCTTTACGAATACTCGAACGTTACTTTTTTACGTAATCACATAGAAAATCTGTCTGGCTGGCATTACCATTTATTCGTTTTCATGGCACGACATATGCTGCCACCGTCCAGCGAACAATTTTGTGATTTTAAGTTAAGCCAGGCACAGCACAGCAGAGCAGAGTCATGTCTGGTAACGTGTGGACTGAATGTTGGGAAAATGAATTGTTTGCATTTATTTACGGCAGACGTATACAAAATAAATACATACGTTCCGATGAATAATTGTACAAACGTTTGCGAATTTGAGTGAAAACTGCCATAACGATAACTATGTATGTAACTACGAGTATATATGATAGAGGATTCAAAATGATTGTCCACTTAAATTATTTTTTTGATTCGGAAGGACATTCGATGTACAGTGGCGGCCAAAAGTTTACGGCAGGACCTTATATTGAGGTTCTGGTTAATTGGAAGCTTTTATCAAAAATCCATTGATGCGTATTTTTTCAGTAACGTAAATATATTTATTAAAAAAACAAAAACAAAAACTTTTCATAACAGATTTGAAGATAAATTCATAAAAACATAAACAATTTAAGAGGCAAAAGTCTACAGCAGTCAGTGCCGGCTGGTTTATACACAAAATATTTCCAACTAAACGTATCGGAATTTTGAAAATTATTCTCTTGCTTAATACTTGGTTAGACCTCTCTTAGCACCAATTACAGCTTGCAGTCTTAGGGGCATAGAGGGGACTAAATTACCAGTTCCAGCGGATGTAATTTTCTCCCATTCAGTAATGAGCGCTTCCTTCAACAATTTTTTATTTTTTATGCAACATTTCCGAATTTTCCGCTGCAGAAGCTCCCTTACACATTTTATTGGGTTTGAATCCGGGCTTTAAGAAGGCTTATTAAGTTGCCTGGAAGCGTAGTACAACAACCAGTTCTTGACGAAAAACGCTGTGTGCTTCGGATCATTGTCTTGTTTGAAAATCCAACTCCCTCTAATGCTCAATTTCTCAACTGATGGCTTCAAATGTTGTTCCGGCAGGCTCTTCTAAGCATAGTGAAACATAGTAGTTTGAACAAAAGTCAATCTGCTGACCTCAGATGCAGCTATGGCTCACCAAACCATAACATTAGCTGCACCGTGCTTGACAGCAAATATCAAATTTTTGGTCTCTATAGCTGTATTTTTTTTCCTCTATATTTTAACGCGATCACCACTTCCGAAAATGTTAAATTTCGACTCATCGGTATGAAAAGGACTCGATTCTAAAAATCACTGTCCTTGGTAATATGGGCCTTGGCGAACTCTAGGCGCAGAAGTCGGTTTTTGGCGGATATAAATTGTTGTTTTTTACTTGGAGTTCTACTTTGAAACCCATTCGAATTTAGTGCTCTCGTGATTGCCCTTGCACGGACATCCTTTTTCATTACCGTAGCTACTTGTTTCACCAAATTTGGAGCATTTATTTTCAGATATTTGTTTACCCTTTTTTAAAACGTTACTATGTTCTACTTCTTTTCGCGTTGACATTTTGTGGTCCTTACGGTTCGAAACTAGCGATAAAACTATAATAGAGTTGCAGCTGCACATGTACTAAATGACAATAAGAGCAAATGCATAAATATTAAAGAAATACCGTTAGGTTTAGTTTGAAATTTTTTGTGTGTAAGTCAGCCAGCATTGACTGCCGTTGATTTTTGTCCATTCAATATTTTACGTTTTTATGAATTTATCTTTAAGTTTTGAAAATGAGAAGTTTTGAAATTATAAAAATTTTTTGTTGTTGTTTATTTTTTATAAATATTTAAAATACGCATTTATGAATTTTGGATTAAAGCTTCCCATTAACCAGAACCTCAATATGAGGTGCTGCCGTAGATTTTTGTCCGCCACTGTATATTATAGATATCAGAGTTAAAAGCATTTTTAAAGCATAAACTCGAAATGCGTTGTCGAAGGAATTTGAACAATAGAAAGAAAAAGGTGAATGTATATACTTATCAAGCAACCAGGAAATCACAACGACAAAAATATAAAATCACTAAATAGTCTAACTTTGCGCCTTTTTTCGAACGAAAATTATTGTTAGTGGATTGAGAATATTTGAAGATGAGAAGATTCAAATTTCAAATTACTTATGGAAAGATAGCTAAAGCAAACATCAACATAGTTCTTCAGCACGCATATTATGTAGATCATTAAATGCTTTGTGAAAATAATGTCAAGTATTTAAATATATGCATCCCTTTTAACCCCTTTGCATTCATTTCCATTACCACAACCAAACAATTTATTAAATATATAAAACGCTGAACCCAATCCATATTTCGCACACGAGGATTACAATTCATTTCAAAAGCCAATTTATTTCGCCAAAATATTCCGACATATAAATGTTCCTATCCTTCCTTAAATGCCCGGAAGTTACCCTGAAAATGCATCTATTGTGGCAAGTACATATGTGCTATATATTCAGCGATTACGTAAAACAATCGTCATTTATAAACGTTACTGAAACTTTCTTTACTCCTCATTCGCATTAAACAGATAGTGGATGCAAATAATGTTCACAGCTTGGCCAGAAAACAGGAACACAGTGTTATACATATTTTAACTAGTAGCATAATATCGTATAAATTTGCATTGCTCACTAGTCAAACTGCTTTTTGATGCTGGCCCCGTTGCGCAGCGTTGTAACTTGGCTTTAGCTGTAACTGTACAACAATAAGCTTACGTTACTAACCTCCACCAGAACGTTCTGTCTCTATCAAAGTAAAGTCAATTTATTGTTTAAGTTCTTGATGACAAGCAAATTCATTGTTCGTCCCCGTTCGCCAACCAGCTTAGCTGACCATTCACTAGCAAGGGTATTGCTTTTTGCCGAGCGAATCATGCTTGGATCGGAGCCTTTATTTTGTGTGTTTCGGGTAGGTTATTATAGAAGTGTTTTGGTTCGCGGGTCAGTGTAGAAGTTTGGTTTGCTGTGAAGTATAAAATGCTATGAACATCAATTATTATGCAAAGTTCATTAGAAGTGAATCAACAAAAAAATAAACGAAAGGTTAAAAGTGCGTTCAATATGGCAGACGGTATCAACAAGATGAACTTATGCTTATAAATTAAGTATGTCTTTATCAACGAATCGAATCGGTTGCTTGGATAAATAGAAGGCCGTTAAATTTCTAAGCAGTGGAGATATCTGTACGAATCTAGAATAATTTCAGCAAATTCTGCAGTGTGTTGTCGTTAGTTTACCTAATTCAGTATTAAGTGATTATATCTTTTTCATCTTCGAAATTTATTGGATTAGTAAGCATAAAACAAAATATAATTATAATTCATTGCAAACTGTTTCCCCAAGCGGCCAAGACACTTGAACTGTGCCCAGTGAAGTAACTATGTACGTCAGATTAAATAGGTTCCCTTGCTGGGATCTGATGTTTTAAAATAAGTAATAGTGTCAAATAAATCAAATATTCACGCCTTGAAATAGTACATGTCTAACGGGCTAATAAATAACTATCATTATATCCGTTTCATCTTATTTGAACAAAAAGATGGCTGTAACAATATCCTCGTAATTTATCAATCAATGAGTATTCACCACAAAAAATATAATATAAATATCAAGATATATATTTTGAAAACCCTTTGATTATTCGCTAAACAGTTATTGACGAGAAAAAAGCAGTTACAAAATACAAAGTCAATTGAAAAATATCAACTGCAATTTATTAAAAAACATATATTCACCGAATGCCAATATTCAATCCGTCCTAACGTGCTCAAATAAATTTGCACGGTATAAGAGCATTGTTTTCAACTAAGAGTTGTCTAGGCATTTTACCGATATCTAAGTCTATTTAATATGGAAATTGTATTTAATTTGGTGTTGCACCATGAATATTTTTCATTATCATGTATGAAGACATTAAAATATCATAAATAAAAACCGCGCCCAGTGTGGGCTCTGAGGTATGTAGTAATAAAATTAAAGACCTAGATGTTGAAAACAAGTTTTCAGTTTTTTTTTGGGCTTTTGGAATTTGATCCATTACTAGCTTAAAAGTTATCAGTGTTATTTGAATGATTAACACGAATATACTTCCGATTTATCGATCAGGGCAAGTTCGCTTTCTATTAAGACCAACAAAATTACGTTTTACTCCAAAGGCAGCCTCTCATGAAATAGACACGATTTGCGAAATTTATAAAATTTTAGGCAATGCATATTATTGCACAGTCAACAATAGCCAGCAAATCGATCAGAGGAAAAATGAGATGGAATAAAAACTTCTCATCGCCGTAGATACAAACGTCAAGTAAGTCATTCCCCCAAAGGCTTTTAAAATAAGTATAAGTATCCTGGCTTCCTGAGTTTTCTAAACAATGAAAGCATGTCCAGAGTAAGAGCCTAGCTAGACAGACGACACAAATTAATGATGATTTCGAGCCTAATGATCATTATCTATTACATGTGTCATGGTTAATGATCATTTATAACATCATCAATGAGGTTCTGTAAATGATCATTTGAAAGCTAGTACTTATTCAAGATGATAAAATTTATTTGGGAAATTAGAGAAATTCCATGGGAAATAATGTAGTTACTAACTGTCAAAGACATAAAAAAATATATTATTTCGAAACTACGATTTGTGCACTTTGTAAAATGAGCGGAAAAGGTAATAAATTCAATAAATAGTTGCTGACAATTATTGTACTCATTTTCGATTTTTTAATGTGTTTCGATAAACAATAACTGTCAAAAGAATACCATTTCAATTCAAACAGCCTACAGCTGTCAAACAACCTCATTAAAAAAGCCATGAATCACCCTCCAAACAAATGATCGTTAGCGTCCAATGATGATTGTGTTAATGATCGTTAACTTGTGCCATCTGTCTAGGCTCTAAGTATTTTTTTTAGATCATTTGACAATGTGATGCAAAATGCTGAAATTTTGTATTACGTAACTGATTTCCTTTTGACATTTTGAAATATAAATATAGAAATTAAAGGTAGAATTCTGTGCTTTACATCTAGCGTTAAACGGTAGCATGATAGGCTATAATCTATATTATACGCTATATATTTTTTTTTACAAAAATTTAATTTTAGTCATCACCTTTGCACTTATATCCATCAAGAAATATGATTTAAGTAATTTTTTCTAGTTGTTGGAACAGCTGGAGAAATATTCCTAAGTAATTTAAGTATTTTCAAAGTAATCAACTCTTTCGCAAAGCGCGCAGTATTCATCCCTGTCATTTTTTAATATATGCAAGTGATTTCTTTTTGGTCTTTTCTGATATTATTAACACATTATTGTTCTTTTACTGTCCGAGGTATAATACAGACTATTTTTAACAATAGGGATTCATCGAAAAAACATTAACAAAACTTTTTTGTTGTCTAAGGAATTTTTTATCTTTTGACTATCAATTTGACTAGTTACTAAAAGCTCGTTGATAATAACCCGAAACAACATATCTGTGACTAAGAGTAAAGGGTAATAAAATCAGGCAATAAAATGTGGGATCTAGATAGAAACGAAAAAGAAACTTGATACCACCATAGCTACACTAGAATGTGCAGACAGTATTCACTAGTGCAAAATCCTGTTTCAGTCGTTTATTTAGGCTTAGCTGATGTCGGTTATATATGGAAGTATGTATGGAATCAGTAATATACTGTGATCTAGGTGGTGGGACATTTCCCAGCAAACGTGCGTTCAGCACTTTCGCATACAGTTGTAAAAACTTTTCCATGTGTTGATACATTTTCTAATGAGTATTTATCTTTTCTATTTCTCAATGACTATACATGCTGCTGTATTACTGCTAAACTCCTGAACAGGCGTTCTAGTTGTTGTAGTTTTCCGACACGTTGATGAATCTCTTATATATTTACGGTTCCCTATTTACAATGAATATAAAGTACTGCTGCACTACTGCCAAACTGGTGACCAGATGGTGCAATTCAAATCTTTTCCCAAAAATCAAATCGAGTTGCCCATACGTCAAGCGTCAGTCATAATTCGCAAGTGATACATGAAATATTTTGAAATTTATAATTAAAACAGGTCTTTTTTGCTCTAATTAAAGATGACATTAATACAAAGTAATGCAAATGTGATGACATGAATGCAAAGTAATGCGAATATACTATTGGTGACATTATAGCTGGGCAGCCATATCAATGTCCTGCTATACTGCTTCTATGGCAGTAGTACAGCAGTACATTTTACGTGCTGCTGTTTCACCATTTCAGCAGTAGTATAGCAGTGCTTTTGCACTCCTTGCATTCCTATCTTTTGTCTTTTTACTAATGTTCGAAGAACATTAGTATTAAAATCGCTTCGCCGAAAATTCGTCATATATATATATATATATATATATATATATATATATATATATATATATATATATATATATATATATATATATATATATATACTGATGTGGCCAAATTATTATCACCTCATATAAAATCATTGTTAATCCTATTTAGAATCGAGGAACTATAGTTATTTTTATTGTTGGTTTGTAATTAGATTAGGTGTCCTTAACTACGAAGATTCGTGGAATGAAAAGATCCTTTTCCGCGGAATTACCTCCGTAATGGGTAATTAATTACCTGCAGCCATTTTGAGATAAATATGAATTCTGAGTTTTTATTGCCCTCTTAATTTGTTTGAGCTGCTAATTGTTTCTGTTTTATGGTTTCTAAGTAGCATTTAAGGTGAAGTATTTTACCGAAAAATTTCAGTCTCCTTTTTGATTTTTGAAGGAGAACGTAAAAGTGGCTTTTGTAAAAGTAGTGATTTTTCAATATGGGTAAAGCAAAAGATATCAGTTCAGTGGTGAAAGCTAAAATTTCTACGTATTTGGAAGTAGGACACTATACTCATGCGCAAATAGCTCAAAAAGTGGGAGTAAGTAGGTCATTTGTTAGCAAATTTGCGAAAAGTAGAGTTGTCCGGCCGTCAGGAAGTCCGAAAAGAAAGGGGAAATGCGGTCGCAAGCCTAAAACAACAACCAGTCAAGACAGATATTTATTGCGAAAAGCGAAAGAAGACCGAACGCTATCCAGCAAGTCCCTAAGAGGTACTCTACGCGACGTTGGTGTGGAAATATCGGAGAGAACAGTTAGGCGTCGACTTTTCCAATCTGGGCTCTGTGCAAGACGTCCTCGTCAAAAGCAAAAACTAAATGCTAGGATGATACTACAAAGGAAAACGTGGGCGAATGAACATTTATCATGGTCTGCAGTCGATTGGGAAAAGGTATAAACTAATAATATCTCTTTTTTAAATATTACCTTGTCACACTTGAAATGACACAAATGACACTTGTCAAAAAGTTCGTCTTTTGACTTTATCCTTTTTTTATTTTCTGATCAGGTTATATTCAGCGATGAAACGATGATGAGTTTAACACTACCAATGGTCAGGACTGTCCGCAGATACAAAGGAGAGGAATATTCAGCTTCGTGTGTTCAGCAACGAGTCAAACAACCAGTCAGGGTCATGATTTGGTCGGCAATTTCATCGAAAGGACTCTTCCCACTTTACGTAGTCGAGGGAACAATGAATGCCAATCAATATTTAACTGTTCTACAGACACAATTGGTACCGACTCTCAACGAAAAATTTAATGGAGAAGCGATTTTCATGCACGACAAGGCTCCATGCCATACGGCGAAGAAAATCATTGAATTTCTAAGAACACAAGGTATCCAAATCCTTGATTGGCCAGCAAATAGTCCAGATATGAATCCGATCGAAAATATCTGGGCTATTTTTAAACAAAAAGTGGCAGAAAACTGCCCCCGGACAAAATCAGACTTGATTGCAGCAATGAAGGAAGTCTGGCAAAATGATACGGATTTAATCGAAAAAGCCAAAAATACGATAAGTGGAATGCCTCGTAGAATACAGCGTTTAAAAGATGCGAAAGGAATGTTCACTAAATACTAATAAATATGTTAATTACAATAAGTTTTAGTTTTTATTTGTAAAAGGTGTAATTTAGGACAAAAAACTTAAGATTTTCAGAAGGTGATAATAATTTGGCCACATCAGTATATATATATATATATATATAAATATATATATATATATATATATATATATATATATATATATATATATATATATATATATATATATATATCAGCAAAATGGTTAACAGAGATAATCTCTGGAGTAGCCGATCCGATTGAGCTGAAATTTTTGGAGAACATAGATGTATATAACAGGTACGTCCATGACTTGCTGGAATTCAGATATCTTAAACTTTTTGGCGTCGGCGGGCATTTAAGTGAATTTTCAGGTGCTCCTATATTTCCAAGCAGTGTAAATTTTTGTTAAAAAAAAGTACTAGAAATGAAAACTTATTATGTTTTAAGTTTGCTTATGATAAGGAAATGGAAATTTTGAGCCTTGTGTAGGCGCTGAGTGCCTAAAAGTAGGCAAGGATTTTTTTTCAAATTTCGATTTGTCATAACTTCTAAGAAAAACAATAGATCATCGTGAAATTTTTAGAGCGTATTGATATATACTAAAACTTTACACACATGGACTTTCAAAACTGTGCGGGCAAATCTGTAGCTACAGCAGGCTCCTGAACAAAAATCCTTCAAATCATCGTCTCCTGAAAATTTTTTGATTTTTGAAAATAAATTCAAATTATTGATAAATTTTGACTTTTGCCCACCAAGTCAAATAAAATATTTCAAAATTCCGCGGTAAACAAGAACGGCAACCCGTGATCAGATTACCTCTATTTTCATCACTCAAAACTTCTGTTCACGAGAACTGACGATCGGATAATGCGATGAATATGAAATTTACAGGACATGTTGGAATTTGCTAGGACCAAGTCTGATAGAAGTGATTTTGAAAAACGAGCAACACTGTGGCAGTGGTGCCATTTGGAAAAATCGCTGAGAAAAAAAACTGGTTTTTGGCCTATAGCTTCCGATTTAGCCACCAGATTTTAACGAAATTCACGCAGTAGGTGAACCTTACTCTTAGATAGATTTCATAGAAATTTGGTTGAAAAATTAGTATAGGGACGCCAGTTACGGCAATTTTTGTCTCCTAAATATTGTAAATTTGCTCAGGAAAATAAAGATTTTTTTCCTATAGCTTCCGATGCAGTGACGAAATCAAAACGAAATTCATGTGAAAAGCATATCTTGTTGCGATTGTAATTCTGTAGGAATTTTGTTGAAAAACAGTGAAAGGGTTGCCAGCTATGATGAATTTCGTAATTTATTTACATTGCTTTATCGAGCGATGTTGTCATAAAATTTCCAAATGGGAATGATCCTGCAATGACAATTAACAACAAATATTTACGTTTCACAAATTTAAAAAGTTTGGACGATGGTAACCCTAAAATTTAATTCACTCCTATAGCTTACAGCGCAGCCATTCAATCGAAACGAAATTCATAGGCTGGCTTTAAGGCAACGTGAAGCAGCTATGGTGCTAGCACATGATTGCCAGCACCGGACACTTTCGTAAATATCGTACCAACCGATGCTTCCATGTTCGATTCATAAGCAAACCATTTACAATAAAATAAGCAACCGATATTTAAATGTTCCGAGTTTTGGAAATTTTATTGTTTGTTATTTGAATCTATAACCAAGTTTATTAGCTTATTCATCTGCATCATTCCCCTTCTATGGTAAGCATAATTTGTGACAAACGACTTCGATTATATAAAAGCACTAAAAGATTATATAAAAGCAAAGCATCTAAGTTATGTATCTATATGCTTTTAGAATCGTCAAAAATTGGTGCAACTGCACCAAATTGTTTATATAATGTTATTTTATTTGAATAAAGCTCTTTGCCATATAGCCTCCAGTACAGTCATGGTATCATAACGAAATTCATATGGCAAATTTGAATGATTATAGACAATATTCAGTAGAAATCTAGTTTGAAAAACAATGATAGGGTTGCCAGCTATGATTGTTTTTGTATTTTCTGACATAGCTTTAGTAAGCGATTTTGTCATAAAGTTTTCAAATTGTAGTGGTCTTGTAGTGAAAATACACACCAAATACTAAGACCTAGAAAGTTTGAAAGCTCTTGCGAATGGTTACCCTAAATTTCTTTTTATCCCTATAACTTCCAATGCAGTAATCGGATCAATACGAAATTTGCAGAGCAGGTTGACTTCAACGTGAGCCAGATATGACTTATTTTTGGCTTCAGTGCTAGCAAAGGACTGCTAGCACGATTTGTTTTTGTTATTTTCGTACCAATAAATGCTTGCATCGCGAATATACAATATATAACAATATATATGACAATACATACAATATATAATATTTAAGACAATAACAACAATATAACAACAATATATAACAATACACTCAAAATCTGCACAAATCCTCTACTGTTCTTCGAACATTAGTATTTCTAGCGGTTCTGATGCGCTAGGGTTTTTTCTATTTGTCGGAAGAAAACGATCAACCATGAAACAAAACATATTACACGGACGCGGGTAATATGAAGTAAATAGGTGAATTTTGGGGTAAAATGCTATCTCTAGCATTAAAAGCATTCACGGGTTTACTCACGGCTTCTGCAGCACTTTAGAAGTAGTGCTGTGTTTGCTGGGTTGTATCTTGCATATAGTTCTGTACGAAATTTTGTTTGTTACTTAGTAAGTAAATAATATGTTGATTGTAGATGGTCAAGATCGATATACTCGATAAGCTGTCATGGTGTATCGAATCAGACATTCATAATAGAATCCCCATCGCCATCCTAAAAGGAGGGCCATGGAGATTTACGTACAAAAAATTAGGTAGCAAACCTGTTGAAATATCCATACCTGCAAAGCGAACACAGTAAGCGTTATATAATTGTCATACATTTACTGTTGTTAATTTTCCGATAAGCAAAACTTAACAGGTTAAGGGCCCAGGCCGTGTGTCTGCCTGCGCGTTCAATTGTGTGTATTAAAATATCCCAGTCAGCTTTGTGCGAAGTGTGATTTTTTAGTTGAGACTGTTGTTGAAAAGAACTGAAGCGATATAGCTATTTATCAGTATGGCTGCATCAATGTTCAATTAGATTGAAAAACTTAATGCAAAAAACTATTCAACATGGGAAGTGCACATGAAGAGTATGCTCGTTTGCGCCGAGTATTGGGGTGTAGTTTGTGAAAAAAACGTAAAACCAAAAGATGCCACCGCAGCAGGCATATGGGCAGACAAAGACGAGAAAGCCTTGGCGACAATAATTTTATGTGTCAGCTCAAGCCAGCTTAACATTGTGAAGGAGTGCAAGATATCTATGGAAGCGTGGTTAAAGTTGAAAAGCACTTTTGCATGAATGAAAGTTACTTCACTTTCAGGGGGAAATACTTTAAAGCTATGAAAGGTGTTGCCATGGGAAATCCTTTATCCCTACGAATTAGTGATTTATTTATGGACAAACTGGAGAAGAAACTTCATGAAGAGGGTTTGCTTCCTCGTGTCTGGGTGAGATATTTGGACAATGTTCTAGCCATCGTAAAAAAGAATGCTTTGTCAGAAACTTTGAAGAAGTTGAACCAAGCACATAAGGATATCCAATTTTCAATGGGAGTCGAAAACAATGGGAAACTACCATCCTTGGATTTAATGGTCATACGGAAAGAAGGTTTTCTTAGGTTTAATATCTACCGGAAGCCCACACACACTGAGAGAGCAACACCTTCCACGTCCGATCATTGGCATTCCCGAAAAAATGGCGCCCTTTACCTCGATGATCCACCGACTACAAACAGTACCCATGGATCAGGAAAGTTTTAACTCAGAAGTTAAATATATTAAAGATACCGGGAGAAAAAATGGATTTGACGAGAAAATAATTGGAAACCTTGTCAAAAAGAAGAAGGACAAAATACAACGTGACCTGTTAACGACGCTCTTTATATAAGAAGAACAAAAACCAGCCATAAGAGTTCCAATTATTTTTACGTCAATATTCAAGCAAATTCAGGAACTTCTTGAACGCTTTGATATAAAAGCAGTTCCAACCAGTAGAAAAAAAAAATTAAGTACAAAATTATGTCACGTGAAAGGCAAAAAAATAAGGATGAAAAATGTGGAATATACAAAATTACTTGCCCAGAATGCTACAAAATTTACATTGGACAAACAAAACGGTTAGTTGATGTTAGACTAACCGAACATAAGCGGGAAGCAGCCTTAGCAAGGAAAAAGAACACAATGGTAATACGATCAGCAGTAGCGAAACACATCCTGAAGGAGGAGCACGGCATAACATGGGACAACGTGGAGGTGATTAAGGAAGTACAGTAGGTACGAAAACTGGATGCGTACGAAAGCTTGAACATATGGAAAACCCTGATGGATAGGCGACTAAACACAGACCAAGGAAACTGTGTATCGCCATTGTTCAAGTTAATTTGAACACATATTTTATGATGATAATGTAATTAATATATATAGTTAAATTTATGTCACACATTTTCTGACGTCACGACACTACAACACCAACTTACAAAATTCGAACAGCAAAAAGTTTAATGCCGATCATTATCAAACTTGTTAGACTATTGTACGAACTTATTAACTTTACAATAAGATAGTTTTTATGGCATCAGGATTACCACTCCAGGCGCTAGAAAAAAATTCTCGATATGTAATTGCCACACCTCGTATATTACAGTACATTACAGTATATTACAGTACACGATTCGATCTATCGCATCCGTTTTGACGCTTCCCTCAGGTTTGCGATTTGAGACTATACATTACAAGACGGAAATCAGATCAAAATCGCCTGGAGAGAATCATGAAAAAATTCAAAATTTAATTTTACAGTGTTCATTTAAAAAATAAATGATCATCTAAAAATATTCACATATCTCATTTTCACTCAGCATTTGCAATGCAGATTTAGATCGTATTAATAATTTTTACATTTTAACACTAAATTAATTTAAAGTCGGCTTAAATAATTCTAACATAACAACCCTTAGCGACACATTTCCATCAGATACTGTTTATTCAACTATTTTAAACTCTGAACTTAACAATTTAGCGCATTAGGTTTACCACAGCAAAATTTTAATTCAAAATACCAAGCTTTTTGCTCTTTTCCTAGTTCAACATATTTTACTCACTTGCTTAAGCACAGCTTCAAACAGATCGTAGCACCCACATTCTCGAAATATTTGCACCTTTCTCGGATTACTATATCTTCCACGTGAAGAAACCCGTAATCTTTCCAGTGTATACTATAAATATGATTTTCAAGTAGTTTTTGAAAAGACTAGAACTAACTATTCGAGTAGTTGCAAGTCTTAAATTTTCAACTCACATAACTGTAAAAGAAGTCTTTTTTCCAGCTGTGCCAATTCAGCTTACATAAAAGGAACAACGATTATGTTACGACCCCTTATACAGACAGGAAACTGCGGAAGTGGAAGACATAAAGGAAAATAAATGAACGGAAGAGAATTCTGAGTAGATACTTTCTTCAAAAATTTATGACATGTGTGGTTAAACGAAAATTTGTGGATTTTGAACTTACGTGGTTTCGGGTCGAAGTATCACAAAAGAATCCTTCGAGGAGATAAGTATATATGGTTAAGGTAAGTATGGAATGTTTTGTTTGTGCAGAAGGTGTGCTGAAAATTTACTGCTGCAGTGAAATCGTATTGTTAGTGGTAGTTAGTTTGAGTAAAATTCAATGAATGGGGCTAGTTTTGATACTTTTTGTTTTGTTTTTATTTTAAGATCGCTAAAAGTTTCAAATGGTGCACAGATGTTTTTGGCTCACATGTAAGCATATATTGTTTACGATTTCAGAATGTTTATATTCGACAACAGTTTTTATTGAGCTCGACTGTTGTATTAAAGGAAAGTTTAGCACCTATGAGTAAAACAGGCGGTATATTTCGACATACTGTTTTTTAGGGAGCAAAAATCACAAACTGACATGCAGTTCAGAATACTAAAATTTGCTATCTTTTTCTATTTTCGAATTAAAAGTATGATACAGCAACCAAGCTTTTGCTACGTGGAAATATTATGAAATGTGTTTTTTATGCAGAGGCTTTGAAAAATGCAGTTCAGAATGTAAAATTTAAATTTTGTGTAACGAAAATCACTGACAAAGAAATTTATGCTTACGGTTTTTTATAACATTAATTTTGAAAATTGGTATAAGTGCTAGTTTGTTAAGATAAAAAGTAGTAAGTGCTAATACTTTCACTGCTCAATTCAACACCCGAGTTGCACAGTCCAGCTGAGAAGATTCGCGGCTTGCACTCTAGCGTACGGAGTTCGATCCTCGTGATAAGCATTTCGTTTTTGTAAGTCATAGCAAATATTAATAAAAGAACAAATGTAAAATAAATTAAAAATTTTAAAATCAAAATAACAAAATTTAATATATTGTTCCGCCTATTGTATAATTGGAATTTTTTGATAATTGCAATCGTGAACAGGGTGTTAATGCTGGTTTGATTGCTTTTATTGAGCAGAATCTTCAAAACACCTGCAATATAATGTGACGGTTTCTGGACTAGCGTATTAGCTTCATGGGCTCGATCCTGGGCTCGATTTTGTAGCTTTCTTCGAGCGTTTTCTTTTTGCCTTGAAGCAACTAGTTAATATGAGTTAAAAAAGTAGCCTTATTAACTGCAAAGCCTTCGACAATACGTTAAAATCTGTAAAATGCAAGGCATTTTGCAGCAGGAATCTGCATGGTGCTTGCATGGGCGCACCGAGAGATTGGTTTAATCCCTACATGGAGTCCTATTTTATTTGCCCCGACTGCCAGCATACAGAAAAACAAATGCAGAGTATGTATAACAATTTAGCAAACTACATCGGCGACTTTAATAGTGAAAAGGATCATATGGATCATATAGGATCATATAAACTATACGCTCAAACGAAACTCAACGATGCAATTCTTACCTAAATCACACGGCACATCGAAAGTTTTAGGGCTACTCTAGATGCTGTTTCTAATGTCAGCAAAAGAAATTCAGACCGATCAGCTGAGCTTAATGACATCTTAGCTCAATTTAATTCATCAATCAGCACATTAAGCACATCCAAATCTAAATGCCAAGCGAATGATAGCTATCTGTTTGAAATGCTTGAAAATAAAATAACGGCAGCATTAACTACCAAGATTGATCAGTTGCCAAATACCATCTCTACCCACTTACTCTCCAACCAATGAGGGGTAAAATAAATAAACTCTTTCTTGACACCAAATCTTGCCAATTCAACGTGCTTGCCTTCACTGAAACATGGCTAAATGACTCCCATGTTAATGAAAATATACTTGACAGTACCTGGACAATCTTTAGAAACGACCGAGACTATGTTTCCACTGGACAATCAAGAGGCGGTGGTGTCTTACTCGCAGTTAAGAACACTCACTCAAGTGAACTTGAAAACTCTGCCTCGCACCAATTGTTCCAGCATATATTTATCCGCGTTTCAATTGACAAAACCTCGGTTTATATTGGTTTATTTGATGTCCCACCGAGATCTGACGAATCAGTGTACAATTATATATGCGAGCGAATATATTCTTTTATGGCTTCTTGTAGTGCTGGGGATAAAGTTATATTCTTGGGTGATTTTAATCGCCCGAATTCGCGTTTTGTTATTGATAAGTCTGATGATGGTTTAATACCAGTAAACCTACTTGAGTCAGTCACCTTGTGAGAACGTTGTATGGCCATGATTTGCAGCAGGTTGTTCCGACTCCCAACCAAAATGGTAATTGGTTAGACTTAATCTTTACAAATGTTGATGACGATGTAGTGGTTAGCACAGCTAATGACGCAGAGAATCTCTTTTCTAATAGTCTTCACCATTCCGCTCTTATAGTTGAACTTTCCACTACAGATTGGAATATGTTAAGTACATACAATAAAACGATTGTATATGATTTCCATAATGCTTATTATGATAGCATTCACAATTTCCTTGACAATGTCGATTGGACAAATGTGTTTATATGCTATTCCCTTGATGATGATGTATCCATGTTTTATAGAATAGTATTTGACGCGGTCGATAAGTTTGTATCTAAGATAAGGAACAAATACAAACTCTCTGAACCTTGGCTTAACAAGGCTCTTAGACGTCTGAGAAATCACAGAGACAGACTCCACAGACTAATGAAGAATCAAGTCGACATTAGCCATCGTATTAAAGAAGAATATGATTTAATTGCTTACGAATTCTATACTAAATCTCACGAAGCGTATGACATATACATTAAAACTACTGGGGAAAATATAATGCGCGACCCGAAATTTTTTTTTGATTTTGTTAATATGAAGCGCAACACAAGCGGCTACCCCTCTTCAATGTCCACTGAAAATTCGATGTTGTCCTCTTCTCCTCAGGAAATTTGCAACTTTTTTGCTGACGATTTTCAAGAAGTTTTTAATCCAGTTAGCGGGTGTCACTCAAACAACTTTTACTGAGGATATGACCATATCGAGGAATGAAATATTTACTGCCATTATGGAGCTTGACAGTAAGACAGACTCCCTCCTCCCTCCTACTTTTCTGATCAAGTGTTAAACAACTGATCTCGCCACTTCATAATATATTCAATAATTCTCTCGCCTCTGAGCTATTTTCTTCGTATTGGAAATCTTCTTACATTACACCAATTTATTAAAGAGGTGATAGACGTTTTATTCAAAATTAAAGAGGCATCGTCATTCTATCTGATATTCCCAAACTATTTGAAAAAATCATCTACTGCAAAAATTTTCCTCTGGTCAACCATCGACTGAACGAGCAGCAGCATGGATTTAGGAAAGGTCGTTCTACTACAACTTATCTTATTGTGCTTGTTTGTGATGTTTTGTGCAAAATGGAGAAAGGTGATCAAATTGACGCAGTCTGTACAGACTTTAGCAAAGCATTCGACCGAGTTGGTCACTCCATTTTGATCCCCAAGCTGAAACAATTCGGAATTGCAGGATCTTTCTAAAGTGGCTTGGCTCCTACCTCCACGACCACTTGCAATTCGTGAAATTCCAAGGTCTTATTTCTAAGAAAGTCGATGTTAAATCCGGTGTATCTCAAGGCAGTCACCATGGCCTTCTTCTTTTTAATATTTTTATATCTGACATATCGGAGGTTTTATCTGATATTCCCCATTTACTATATGTGGACGACCTCAAAATCTACCATGTCATCAGGTCGCAATCTGACGCGACCCAGCAAACAATTTAGTGAGCATTCACCAAAAACGATAGTTTCTCGACAATCAACAGACATATCCCTCATACGAAACCGAGCCTGTTCGTAAAACGATACGCAGTAATAATTTTCCTTAAGATGACCGACGCAATAAATAATGCAAGCCATGTGTATGTGCCCTATGGCATATGCGGCTCAGTCACAGATTTTACAAAGATTTTTCCCCTAGTTTGCTGGTTCCGGTATCCCAAACAAAATTTCAGTATACACTCGCTAAAACCACGTTTTTTCTAAATCATTTACGAATCGTTAAAAATAATTCTTCTCGGATGGTCATTTTAGTAGGACCAATGAATCGTTTTCGATTCATTTGTGAGCTCGTTAACGACAAAAACATTCGTAAAATATGACTTTTTTATGAATTAATTACGATGCATTTGGTTTGCTAGGGACCTTTTTACTAATGTTCGAAGAACATTAGTATTAAACGCGTTTCACCGAAATTTCATATTTATATATATATATATATATATATATATATATATATATATATATATATATATATATATATATATATATATATATATATCAGCAAAATGATTAAGGGAGATAATCTCTGGAGTGGCCGATCCGATTGAGCTGAAATTTTCGGAGAACGTATAGTAGGTAGGTCTATGACTTTCTCAAATTCAGATATCTTAAACCTTTTGGCGGCGGCCAGCGTTTTAGTGAATTTTGAGGTACTCCTATATTTCCAAGCAGTGTAAAGAAAAGTATTGGGAATGAAAACTAATTATGTTCTAAGCTTGTCTATGATAAAGAAATGAAAATTTTGAGCCGTGTGTGGGTGCTAAGTGCCTAAAAGTAGGCAAGGATTTTTTTTCAAATTTTGATTTGTCATTACTTCTGACAAAAACATTGGATCATCGTGAAATTCGCAGAGCGTATTGACGTTGGCTAAAATTAAACACACATGTATTTGCAACCTTGTAGCTACGGCAGGCTCCTGAAAAAAAATCCTTCAAATCATTGACCCTTATGAAAAATTTTTGATTTTTGACAAAAACTTCATATCATTGATAAACTTTAACTTTTTTCCATCATGTCAAATTGAAATTTTGAAAATTCCAATTTGCACAAGAACGGCAACCCATCACCAAATTACCTCTATTTTCAGCACTCGAAAGTTCTGTTCACGAGAACTGACGACCGGATTATCCGATCATAATGAAATTTACAGGACGTGTTGGAATTAGCTAGGACTAGGTCTGACAGGTTTTGAAATGCGGGCAACCCTGTGGCAGTGGTACCATCTTGAAAAATAACTGAGAAAAAAAACAGCTTTTTGGCCTATAACTTCCGATCCAGCCATCAGATTTTAACGAAATTCACACAGTACTTGGATGTTAGTTTATGTAACATTTGGTGAAAATTTGGTTGAAAAATTAGTATAGGGCTGGCAGCTGCGGTGATTTTTGTCTCATAAATCTTGCAAATTTGCTCAACAAAATAAAGCTTTTTGCCCTATAACTTCCAGTCCAGTGTAGAAATCAAAACGAAGTTCATGCAGTAAATGGACCTTAATGTGAAGTAAATGTTGTAGGAATTTCGTACAAAAATCATGAAAGGGCTGCCAGCTATGATCGTTTTTGTAATTTTGTGGAATTTCCTTACTGAGCGATTATGTCATTAGATTTGCAAATGAGAATGATCCTGCAATGAAAATTAACAACAAATATTAACGCTTTGAAAATTTGAAAAGTTTTGAGTGTGGTAACCCTAAAATTCTTTTCACCCGTATACCTTCCAGCGCACTGATACAATCGAAACGAAATTTACTGGTTGGGTTTAACTTAACGTGAAGCAGATTTGGTATATTTTTTGTTTTACTGCTGACACAGGGTAACCAGCATTAGCCATTTTCATAAGTATTGCACCAACAGATGCTTCAAATTACGTATTCATATGCAAAGCATTTGCGTTAAATTAAGAAACCAATTTTTCAATTTTCCGAGTTTTGAACATTTTTCGGATTGCAGCCTCAAACAACGTTTAACCGCTGAAACTTTCGATGAAATCCTCCGATGAGAACGAAATTCAAAGGATAAGTTGATTTAAGTATGAGCTTGTTAAGGTAAACTTATTGCTGCTTCGTTGGGAAAGTGTTGCCAGCACTGAACATTTTCATCATTTGTGTTATAGTTGAGTTTTGTTTCTTGGGATAAGGAATGGTTGTACAAAAAAGTGTATTACGTCTTCCTACATTTTTTTGTCACTCAAAGACAATTTCTTCGAAAATTAGTTTCCTAGCGGTTCTGATGCGCTAGACTTTTTTCAGTTTAAACTGAACTCTCTCGACCATTGGTGCTCCGCGAACAAGCTCCCTCTTAGCATTGCCAAATGGCGCGCAATTAGCTCGTCTCGCAAAACTGCACGCGTTCATTATACGTACCGCCTCAACAACACGGCACTCAGCAGGGTTGACAACATATAAGATCTCGACGTCATCCTGGATACAGTGCTTTCCCGAACAAGTAAACAACTTGGTTTCATTAAGCGACGAGCCAAAGAGTTTAAGAATCTCTGGATTACTAAATCCTTATATATTTCACTCGTTCATCCTCTTCTGAGATTTGAGTCTGTTCAGAAGATTTGAGTCTGTTCAGAAGCAGTTTTTACTATTTACTCTGAGAGATCTTTTCAACCCTTATGATTTCAGTTATCTATCACCATACAAATATCGCCGTAAATGTATTAACTTATTACCCCTTGCGGCGAGAACATTAATGTTATCTGCCTGCTTCAGCTTCGATGTCATCAGAGATGTGGTTAATGTAGTCTACTTGAAAGAAAAGTTTGTGCTCTATAAGCCCTTTAGAGCCACTAGATCCCGACGATTGCTTATTGAATACCAACACAACACAACATATGCAGCAAAAGAGCCAAAAAATAGGTGCTGCACGCTATTCAATAGCATGAGCGAGAACTTTTCCCCTACGATCTCTAAATCAACTTTTAAAAAAAATATTATGAAGGCTCTCTTTTCGTGATCTTTTCGTATATTATTTTATTTTATTTTGTTTCGTAATTTTGTCCATGTACTATTTTATTTATTCTTCTGTACATGTACACCTTGCTTGGTGAATAAATAAATAAATCAAAGGAACACCGGCAGCCTGGTTTTCAATGACGAGAGTCCTGAGTTTCTACTGAAAGTAATAGTGTTTATTTATTTGCATATTTTTTCAGCGTACGTATCAATTATTATTGCATTATCTGTGTAAGTATCTTAAATCTTATGTAGTCTACAGTTTGTCGGTCTTTTTGTCGTATTTTGCTTTATGAGGAACAAATTGAGGAATTTAAAAAAAATTGAATTCGCTTTTTTCATACCGCGTCGGTTTCAAGTTCCCTAATTTCTAAAGATTCTGTTGACTGTCGTCATCATTGTTTTCTTTCAATTTATAAGATGTATTCATATTATCTAATTATGTCACAACAACTGAAAAACCAGAGCTCCAACAGTTCAGTTGAAATTGTGGTCGTGCTAATCATTAATTTCAAAATGCAATACAGGTTCGACAGACCGAGAATATTTATCTTATAACGGGTAACTTTCAAAGAGCATACATCAAAATTGAAATCCCAGCATCGGACATCCTATTTGAAATAATTCAACCGCAACGTACACCCATGCTTACCTACATACATACATATATCTGACCTTAAATCGAATAGCTAATGACATTTTGTGACCTATTTTCAACTTTAACGTACTTCTTAAGCAACATCTAACTAGAACAATATGACCAAGATTAAGACCGTATTAATTCCACCTGTCCGAAATAAATTGGTTTCTTAGCCACTGAGAGCAGATCTGATTTCAATTTATTTTCGTTGCATGCATTTGACAGAATTTTATTTCACTCTCTCGCTTTTGACTTTCAATGTTCTTGAGCACATACCGAACACAAACTCCAAAGCCAACCAAGTTCTTTCTCTAATGGAAATTTCATCCAGTTGTCCTTGACGGAGCATTGTCGAATTTCGCAAATCTTAAGTGAATTAGTGCTGCACTGACCAAATCAATCTTTTATAAAAATCCAATTTCTCTAATTGATTTTAATATTTGAGATCAGAATATGGTATTTGGCTTTGTGACTTCGTTCTTAATGTATTTCGGCATCATACGTTTTCGATTCTGGTTTGGCTGCTGCTCCGTCCACAAATCAAATAAAGCCATTTTCAACATTGCTGCCATTAACTCGACATTGCGGAAAGCAAGGAAATCTCTTTCTAGCGGTGTCCCCAAATGCTGAGACCCGGGCGAAAGAATGGGGCAAGTAAAAGCAATCGGTTGAATGAAAATGTCACAATTTATATTTTTACGAGCGCGACTGGCGAGGCTTTGAGGTGATTCGAGGTACAGTGCTGTATCCATTCTCTCGTTCTCTATGAGATCGGATGTGAAAGTGCTACAGGACCGTTTTGAGACTGTACGATGTACAATATACACTAACTGGTTGTTCCTCCTTCGCCAAACATTTTCCATGTGTACATCAAAGATTTTCTTGAAAATCGGCCAAAAGCATTTCTGTTTTGTTCCAAATAAAATATTGTAAAACAAAGATGAAAATTACGGACTTGAAAGGATAGCGTCGTACTTCTTGTTCCATCCAAGCAATGTATTAGGCTTCCAGATTTAAGATGAGTACACGAAAAGCATTTTTTTTCTCTCATTATTCGTAGCGAAAACGAGAAAATTATATGGGAGCTGTGAAATAGCAAAAGCTATAAATTTGGATCTGAGTCAACGCCAGAAAGACAATATTGCTATTCGATGTTGCGAAAAAAGATTAGCGAGGACAAAATCAGTTTTAGCTTATGTTAAGGAAATATGCAACAAAAGTTAAAAAAATCTTCAGATTGCCATATGATATTCAAATCAAAGCTAATTTCTTGATTTTCGTGACTTTGGGGTTTCGTGTATTAAAGCATTAATAGGCGTGTTTTTTGCTTCTCTATCCAGCAGAGAACAGAGTATACGCATTGAAAACAACAACACTCCTGTACCAGTGAATTCACTAGTACAGAAATTCTATTCCTCATTGGTAGTTCACGTGCTGATCTATAGAATGTGCTGATAGAAAAAAGAAAAGCTAATGACAAGTTGTCTTTTTTGTTGTGAGGTGGCTTTGGTTTTTTCAAGGTTATGTTGAATTTTGGTAGTTAGGAAATTAGAAAAAGCCCTCATTATGTGTAGACAGTTAAAAGAGGTAATTTTCTGTTAGTTCTTTTTCTATTTTCTATCCATTGTGGTATTTTATACACGTTATTTTCTCCCTTAAATTTCAGCTGTTTTGTGCCACCACAACCACCTATGTCAGACTTAGCGAATGCACTGCTGTTTTATACTAGATGGTTGTTTTTGCGGCATAGTTCTATTCTGTTCTGTATCGGAGCAAAAAAACGCACCTAATGTCCCTCTGGTTTGGCGTTACAACTAGTACGAAAAATCTCCAGCTAAGTTAGCTAAGATACTCTGTCCGGATGAGATTGTACCTTCTTTTAGCAAGGAGATTGCGCGCACAGTTGAATGCTGCTATGAAAATGTTTAAAAACTAGAGCGGAAAAAGTAAAGTTTCTGTCAAAATGCAAAATTTGCATTACACGTGTTTGATGCTCATCGCCAGCTAATTTAATTTAGAAAACCAACGGAAAAATTTATACTACTCTTGCTTTTTTGCTGTGTAAATGAAACTAGCGCAAATCCATATGTATCAGGTGCCAACACGATTGAACTGAGGCAGGAATTCGACAAGAATTGGTATTTTTTCACAAAGAGCCGTTTATGACTTTGACTACAGTTGTTATCCAAAACACTATAGAGTCAAAAATGAAGTTTCGGATCATAGAATTTAACGCTTTTAGTGAAAAGCTGTACAAACATTAGTCTGCGTTTACGTACCTACGAATAGAGTTGAAACTAATATGGTCATATTCTTCAACATATTAGTTTCGTCCTATCTCTTACAGTTGGGACCACAGATATAAGAGAGTATGGATTAGAGAGAAATGGTCCTATTTTCAACTTTCTGCTTATTAGTGTGAGAATGAAGTATGGATGTGTGCCCTGCACAGTTCATACGGTAACGCCAATGTAGAAACCACGAGAGGTCACCATTTTGAACGTCGTTTGACATTTCTTTTTCTGCAACCGGCGAGTGGAGATTAAAATGATTTTTTTTTGTAAATGAAATGAACTATGATTTTACTCAAAAAGGAAACGAAATTGATGCCAAAGGTTACTTGCACTTACCCAAAATACGATATCCCCCGCGAAGCACTTATGTGGCTACTATTGCAGCCTGGAACGCGGTACTTCATTCTCGCACTAAATTGGAATTCGACCGCTAATTTATTCAGGAAACTGACACAGATTATCGCGCACTCACGTAGATTTATGTTTCTACGGTACATGCTGAACGATTTCAAAATTTTCTGTAAGAAATTTTGACTTAAAGTCAATGTTTTGATTCACCGACAGTAATCAAACTGACATTGACATTTCTTTTCGTGTTGCCCGTTGCATGCTTTTACCCCGACCTGATATTCCTCACATTTTTCGTACACTGAAAGAAAAATCTTGGTATAATCAACCATTTTCCTTAGTTGTTTTTGCGTCAACTACGGGCTATGGTTAAAACAACCATAAAAAAATAGTTGATTACTTTTATGCACCATGACGCGTGGTTGATAAACAACGTCCGTGGTGCAAAAAAGTACTGGTTCAGGCGGTAACGATGTATTGGTATATTTTTCTCTAAATGGTTGTATCATTAGAGGAGCATTGATAAGCCATAAACCATAGCAACATAATCCATCAAAGTCTTAAATAGAAACAGGACGTGAGACGTAAAATTGAGTTCATATGCATAGCTGCAAGCTGCAGCATCTATGAAAACAATTGAAACTGCTAAACAATTCCTGGCATTGGGACAATCGTATTCGTTTTCGGGACTCCCTGTTTCATAACAGTGATCTGCAAACAGAAGACTTATATTTTGTGAATAGAAGAAGGGAAATATAAAGGCTTCACATGAATATGAATTATATCGAACAGCAAACCGAACACAATTCTGCCATGTAACATAGCATATGAAACTTCTATGATAGAATAGGAGTATGAGTATGAGGAGTATGAAAAATCAACAGTTTGCCTTAGTTGTTTTTGCATCAACTAGGGCTATAGTTAAAACAACCATAAGAAAATTGTTGATTACTTTTATGCACCATGACGCGTGGTTGATAAACAATTTCATTCGGAGCATGAAAAACATCCAAATGTTGAAACCATTCTACTTTGCGTAGAGTAATTCCAAACGTTGCTCACTGAATTACGTTTGTTGAAATCAACTATTGCGAAGTAGTTTAAGTACCATAAAAACAGTTGATAATTCGAAACGTTGAAGTTTTGAGTGAATTGATGAATATTTTTCTATTTATCAACTAATTTTCGTAGTTATGAAACAATTAAAACAGTTGATTTCATGAACGTTGCGATATTTTTTGTACAACCAGAACCAACTACTTTTATATCGTTAAATTAACTATATTAACATAATAAAAATAACTATTTTCCGTAGTTCGTTTAACGATTTTGAATGAATCGTTGCAATACTATTAAAAATAGTTGAACCAACCAAGAGTTTTTCTTTCAGTGTAAATGAGAGACAGCATTAGGGCTTTTCGGTTCTGAGTGCGGTAGAAAAGGATGCATTGAGCGGAATTACTATTACTATTACTACTCCAGCCTTATGACAGTATGGTCATGGTAATTCGACAACATAGACACGGTTCACTATGTTATTGGTACTATTTCATTAGCTAGGATCCCTTCGATAGGCCTACTGCATCTATTGATCAGGTTCGAATCAACACCGGCGTTTTGAGTAAAGAGAATACCAATAACACTTTAAGGGTTGTCATACAAGAGTAGGATGGAGAGGAATAAGCTTTGGAGACAGAATGCCGGGCATAGATGTGAAGACAGATATTAGCACTAATGATTCTGTCAAAATTCGCAGAGAATAGAGCATCTGGTTTGATGATGAACGCAGACTAGTGACGGAAATAGAATCAACAAAGGTGACAGATTTGCAGTACGTGTCAAATATTTACCAAATAGTCTGAAGTATACGAGGGGCGACCCAAAAGCAACGAGGCTGCTCTCAGTGTCCTCATATGGGGGAAGGTGAAATGATGACTGAGGTCACTTCTCCTCTCCCTCTGCCAGTCAGTAGCTCGCTGTATGTCATCAAAAGCTGCTTTTGTTCTCTCCACGTGATTTTTGTTGAAAAGTAGTTTTTTTTATCATGGTCGAAAAAATTATGTCTAATTTTAAAGAACGACGAATTTGTTTGATTTTTGTTTTAATAGGGAAAACGACCATCGAATCACTTGAAATGCTTCAAATAATTTAGGAAGTTCTTAGTTGTGCACGAGTGTTTGAGTGGTTTTTTTCGTTTCGAAAGTGGAGATTTGAGCATCGATGACAAACCTGGCTCTGGTCGCCATTCACCAAGCAGAAATGATGGAAGTGTTTCAAAAGTATGGGAAAAAATGAATGACGATCGTCGGTACACCATTGACGAATTATTTGAAGCTACTGGTATTAGTTGGAGCTCAATTCAGCGCGTTTCGACTGAACGTTTTGGAATGAAGCGTGTTTGGGCGAAGTTTGCTCCACGGCTGCTCACAGTAGAGCGAAGAAATAATTGACTGATTGTGTGCCAAAAGTCGAAAAATGAGCTAGAAAGTGATCTGAACTTCTTGTTTAGGGTCATAACAAATGACGAAAGTTGGTGCAACCTGCTTAAGCAAGCAACCTGCTTAAGCGGGCAGCCTGCTTAAACGGGCAACCTGTTTAAACGAGCAACGTGCTTAAGAGAGCAGCCTGCTTAAGCGTGAAATTTGTTTAAGCGAGCAATGTAGAAAATGTAGATGCTTTAAGCATAGTACTGAGTTCGATTTCACGTGAAATTTTCATACAAAATTTCACGTGAAATCTGTTTCGGCGAAAATTTAGCTTGAAAATAAGCAAGTTTGGTACTGTGTTCTTAGCATGAAAAGTTGCTTCGAAGTTGCTTTCGCTTCGAAAACATAGATGGCACTAAAACATGTTGTCAATCATTTCACGCCAATTTAGTTTGTGCAGTTCATTCTTTCGAGCGGAAAAGTGACATTTAGTGTTTCAATTTGAAAATGGAGCAGTGCAAATGACTTTCCAATAAGAAAATCGATCGAAAATTGAAATTCTGGACATTTTATCCGTCAAGAATGAGCAGTGTCTCTGCTTTTCTCTGTTGTCAAAATTTTCGCTCGAAAGAATGGTCAGATAATGGGGAAATGTCAAAATTTCACGTGAACTCGAACTCAGTACCAGCCTTTAGGTGTTAGAAAACAGAACTACATCATGTATGATATAAATAGTATTTTGTGTTTTGTAATTTTTTTTATTCAAGTTAAATATTAAGTCTCATAAAACCAATTGATTAGTTTTGAACTTCAATAGACATTGTTAAGTTATTTTTCGTGTATTATAAATATTCCATTTAACATGGGGAGCACAGCTTGGTTTTGCGTACAACGAAGAGCCGGCTCTGCTGTACTTAATGAAGAAAATACTTGATTGAAACATTTTTAGTTGAAAAAGAAATATGAAAAGGGTGGATACTTCTCAGTAACAATTTATTAACTCGCGTTGATAGCGTTGCCGATCTCGGTGTTATCTTGGATGCGAAACTTCATTTCACCTTGCACTACGACAAAATTCTTTCCCGTGCGAATAAGCAGCTCGGCTTTATTAAACAACAAACCGAGGAGTTTAACAACTTTTCGTAAAAAAAAGACTCGAATCCATTCAAACACAATTTTTACTTTACGCACTAAGAGATCTGTTTAACCTTTATTTTTTTTTTTTTTAATACTAGATCCCTTTTGACAAGGATTATGTTGGCTTATGACGATTCGTATCAGCCATCGGTTTACGATAACACCCGTTTATGGTAGGTTTGACCTCAAATTTTTACTCTAGACAACAAAAACACATAAGTGACTCAAAACAACGCAACGAACACGAAACCGCAGTTTAAGACACGTTGATACACGTATTATCAATTCCAGAGAAAAATCGTCCTTCGGAGAAAAGCAAATTTCTCAGCAATTTTCCGGCTACAACCTTCCACCACAAGAGCTAACACGCGGATCTGTTTAACCTTTACGACTTCGAAAATTTACCCCTAAATGAGATTAGACTGGGTCATTTAAACCTAACTTCATTTGGATCCAGAAGAATGATGATATCGGCTTGCTTCACATTTGACGTCACTAGATGCGTTATTAGAGTTAAATTCCTGAATAGTGAAATTGTGATAAATATCCCCGTAATGAACAACAGGTCCAATCGTTTACCAGTGGAATATCCACTTTCCACCATACATGCAGCTAATGAGCCGATGAATAGATGCTGCAGGGTCTTCAATGACTTTAGCAACCTTTATTCCCCAACGATTTGAAATCCTTGAAATCCTCTCTTATCCAAGCCATTTGTACACCGTGATTTTTAGCCTTTTTTAATTATCCTTTTTAATTGTTATTCATTTATTTTATTGTTAATTTACTTATTGGCTATTTCAAACTTATTTGTTTACTCAATTAGTTAGTCACATGGGTGCTCAGTAAAATGCACTCTGGCACTCTCTAAAAGCGAAAAGCAGCCTGCTCGGAAAATCCTCTCTGGAAGTTTTATGGCATCTGGAAATCCATCCGGGGAAAAACTAGTTTCTGTTGGCGCATACTAGAACTTTCAAAATTTAGGCATGCTTAATCGGGTGATATTGGCTCACTCTCAAGTTTATTGGAAAGACTTGTTGAGAGCGAGCTATGGTCATTGCTCCCATAATGATGAGGAACTCAAACATTTACTAAAGTGAAATAAAGCATATATACAAAATTGGCGGAAAGTTTAACATTTGTCGACCCAAATAGTTGAATTTTTGGACTCAGCGATTGGATTCAGAATACAAGGATGTATGAACTTGCATTTTAGAAAAGTTCCTAAAATATTGAATTCGAATTGCTAATATGTATGTCCTTAAAGCCTAGAGCGCATTTATTAAAATAGTAAATGTATTCATTGTTCATAGATTTGAAGATAATTCATTCAAAATGCGCTTTATTTAAAAATATGTATACATATTAAAAACTAAGAAGTGCACTATAGCTAATATTCTGTATATATTCCAGTCATCTCATTTTTCATTACAATATCGTCAAGGATGATATGAAAAGTTTCAATTTTGATTCTCATAGCATTTGTTTTAAGTTGAACGAATTGCGGTTGGTCTTTTAATTTCGCGAAACTATGAGCTATTATCAAACTTATAGCGATTTTACCGTTTCCGAAGAAAACTCATTTCGTTGAGAAAACATCATGAAAATCTGGATTTGCTTTAGCGCATATCGCTCTGCTTGTGAAACTGAAAGCTATGCGAATTTTATACACATACAGGTACATATAATATTATATTCGTAGTCACGGGCACAGGCACTGCCATTCAGACCACCTGCTTGCTTTTAACAAAAGATAACTGTGCCTATGCACCTTGGTCCATCTGCATCGTTGCAATGGCATAGTGAGCAAATTGAATTAATAGACTCGGTCCTTTTTATTATTAATGGAGTTTCTGATGGAAATGGGCCAAATGCATACGGATGGAGAAATATGGAAGATAGAATGAAAATCACACATAATGGTTGTGTTCATGGTTTCGGGCAAGGACGAGATATGTCTGGCAGAAAGGCGCATTGCTGATATGAATTTTGATGGATAACTGGATATGTTAGGTATTTAGTAGATATTCAACTTGTCCGCAGTGAATTAGTGAGGATACCAGCAAAACTAAAGCACAAGGTTTGAAAGAATGATATGAGAAGGTCTTGTTGATTATGGTTATAAACGTTCCTTGCTATACATGAAGGCAGGATTTGAATGGTTCAATATTGTTATGCAGATATGTGCAATTTTTGGTTTACGTTTTCTCAGTAAAATTGCAATGAAGGGAAGAAAAAACTATGGATGTTGATTGCAGAATCAGAGGATTTCTTAAGAGTGTCAGAGAGTTCAAAGTGTTTTGTGATCTAAAAATGACTTTGGACATCCTAAATTGGCAAATATACTAGCTGAAACGTTAACTTAAAGTTTTTCTTTAGCCATTGAAATCGCTTGCCATAAATTAAAAATGTTTTTGCTCAATGCCACTTACAGAAAATATTCTTCAAAATCAACCACTTGAATATTATTTGCTTTTAATTTCCAGTTACACTTAAAAAAATTGATTCAAATACAATAACCGTCGAGAGAAGTTCATCTAAAGTACCTTGTATTTCTGTCACATCAGTGTTAAATGTCTTACTCAAATCACGACAACGTTCTATTCGGTCGTTGTAATCACTGTAAGAACGTCCCGTTCAAAAAGGATTTCAATTAACTTCAATTATTTCGAATCTTTTGAGCCTTCATATTCGTCAGTCGAAACTGTAAAAGTTGCGCAGTTGAAAAGGTCAGACCAGCGGCTGTTGTAGAAAAGGCTTTGCAAGAGCTTCGTTTGCTTTTGATTCGAATAGTAAAGAAGCGGGAAGAACGAATAGGCGGGCAGCTCAACTCGAACTCGAATGTAATTAACGTTGTTAGCACAGACAAATCCGAAATTCAGTTAGGTGTGAAATAAAGTGAAACGAATCAATTTGGTATCCAGGTAATTAGTACTTTGTGCTGGCAATTAGAATATAAGACTATTGAAGCGAATGGTGGTAGAAAGAATAAGTCGTAAATGGTTAAGTGCTTAATTAAATGTTTTGCCTTTGTATATTCATATTCTGTCCGAACTAATTTCGACGAAAAAGATGTGATTGGACTTGATTTCCGAAAATTTTCCTCTTCCTCTAAAAGATTAAAAAAATCTTATAGAAAAGTAATTTTGGGATAAAAGACATCTTCAGACCATAAAACATAACTTCATGTCTTCAAATAAATGTGATATCGTGTTGGTTTTGGAGAAAAGATGCAAAAAAAAATCCACAATATCAATACGGTTTTCGAAGACATCACAGCACAATTCAACAGAGCTATTGAATCGCGTCAGACATTAAAATAGCATTTAAAGACAAGAAGTACTGCTCAGCTGTCTTTTTAGACGTAATTCTAAGTCAGATACAAATACTATTCTACCGTTAAACATCGTGTGTATGCTTGTATACCTCAAAGAAGTCTTTCGGGACCGGCACTTCACACAATGTTCACGTCTGATCTCCCAATAAGCGACAAAACAGTTACAGCTACCATTCTATGCAGTGCTTCGGATCCAATTATGGTATCCCGAACATTGCAAGCTCACATCTCACTTTTTGAAGAATGGCAAGCAAAATGGAGAATCAGAATGAACGATACCAAATGCATCCATCTAGTTTCAGAATGCTAAAACTGAGTTTTCCTCAAGTATATCTAAACTATGTATCTATCTATACTAGTGCTGCCAACTGTCCCGTATTTCCCGGGACGTCCCGTATTTTTCGCATTTATTTCTATGTCCCGCCGAGACAGACCAAGTCCCGTATATCGGTCAAAACATAAATACAAATGTACGAATATTGCGCGTAGCACGCTTAAAGACCGCGCGGGCAGCAACATGATTGTTGCAAACTTATATAGCAAATGTCCCAAACGCTGTGTTCGCCCTTCCACGATATCAAAATATAGAATGAGAAGCGCGAGCAATTAGCGAACAAATGAAAGGAGCGGGTGATTGTCACCAACTACTACCTCCTTTCTTGTATTCATCGAGTACAAACTGACTGGAATCGCATTCTTTCTCTATTTAACATACGAAACAACCTCGTGTCTCTTATCTACTTCGTTGTTTCTAGCATCGTTCTGTGTCGCATTTGTTTACATTAGATATGAAACATTCGTGCCTTTGATTTCTTTGAGTGCAGTGTCAAAAAACGTTTTAAGTTAGAATCAGCCTCTGGACACGGACGATATAACTTTCCACCATTCAATCCTCTCGCGCACAAAGCATGTTAAAGCTGCTTTTCCGCCATTTCGCTCTTATTGTCAAATTGGAGGGGAACTACTTGGATTTGACCCGATTTGACAATGAGCAGACAAAAAATTACTTCAATCCCCTTCAATGGGCATGTCCACTCCATTTCTACTACCTCACTGGTTAGAATATTACTGCGGTGTCTTGACATATTGATACGATAGTGATGCTTCAACGAGGAATTCAATTGTATCCACTAAGAAATTTAAAAGGCTGACCAAATACAACTCCAGATGGGAAAGGCTGGATCATATGCTCATGGTGGAATTGCTGACATAAAACAACATGCATCAACAAAGGCTCATTTATCACTTGTAAGTACGAGAACATCAAGTAGTCTTTTGAAATTTTTATCACAGCTAGAAACATCTACCTCTGAGTCCAATTATAAAATTGCTGCTGGGGAAATGACATCAGTTTATCACACGGTTAAACACTCCTTAAGCTATAATAGCATGGACTGCTCGCACAAGCTGCTACCTTACATATGCACCGATGCTCAAAAATTTAGCTGTGGAAGGACGAAAGCAGAGAGCATTGTTTGTGAAATACTATCCATAGAGTCAGTTAAGAATATTACAAGGGCTATTAAAGACCAAAACTTATATTTTTCGATTGCTACTGATGCAAGCAATAAAAAAAAATGTTTCCTATCTGTGTAAGATTTTTCGACTTTGTAGAGTGCAACATTGAACCTGCTACTCAAGTATCAAAGCTTTTCATGGATACTTTGGAAAAATATGGCCTCCTTTTAAACAATATATCAGCTGTTTCCGCCGACAACACTAACGTAAACTTCCGAAAGCATCACTCAATTTATACTATTTTGGGGATGGAAAATGATAATATTCTTAAAGCTGGTTGCCCAGTGCATATTTTGCACAATGCAGCAAAAGTTTCAATTGACATCGAAAGCTTGATTCTGAAAATATAAACTATTTCAGTAGGTCGGCAAAGAGAAGGGCTAACTTACAAAACCAATTTGAAGCAACTGAAATGCAGTGGACAGAACTTCTTAAACATGTGTCTACCAGATTTTTATCCCTTGGACCGGCTGTAGAAAGAGTTTTAAAAATATGGCTTGCTTTAAAATTATATTTACAGGAAATTGAAAACGATTGCCCTCGAATGATAGAAAACATTTTTGCATCTGGCGAAGAGGAGAAAAAGACATTAGGTTATTTGTCTTTTGTATTATACAAAACGTAATGTTTTCATTAGAGGTTACTATGAAGAAGATTGATTCAGAATCAATTACAATTTTCGGCGTTCGCGAAAAATTTGAACAACGGTTAAAAGACAACTTTTTTGGCAGTCAAGCCCATCAAATGCAGCTAGGCCCGGCAAATGCTCGCCGTTTTATGTACAACCGAGAAAAAAGTTGCAATAAACGACTTTCATCAATTTTATTCCAACTTTTTGGAGTATTTAGCAAAACGATATATGTCCGAAAATAATATCTTTTCGAAATTGAATTTTCTAAATCTTCAATCAATGATAAATTATAATGATTTGGTATCGGCAGTGGAACTACTGAGAATTGAAATTAATATGGTCTAGTGATGGGCGTTTCTGTTATTTTCAAAAAACGAAAACGAACTGATTTTTAAAAAACAACTGTTTTTTAAAACTGTTTGAAAAAAACAGTTTGAATCAACGAAAAGAAACAAATTTTATGCTGTACGACAATTAGAGTTGGGTCGTATTAGGATTTTCACATACTAAGTATAACTAGTACGAGTACGAAAAAATACCTGTTTGAAGTATATACACATATTATATGCAAAAAACACCTTCTGTATTCGTTCAAATGACCAAAGTAAAAAAAATTACTAAGATAGGACCAACTAATCCTGTTGTCATCTAGATGACTTTTCATCGAGCGATCTCTGATACCAAACTTTTCCTGGCTAATGTAAAACAGTCGGATTTCCATTTCGCCTCACTGAAGCATGAAGTTTGTCGAAAATCTTATAAAGAAATGGTAAAAAAATGTCTTTTATTAAACATGCACCCACTAGGGGGCCAACCTCTTCCGTAAGGCTGGACATGAGTCCAGGGGCACCTTACCTCCCGCAGTCTCGTTAATTTTATAGCCCCGGTAGGGTTGGAGACATCTTCGTGGCTACCTGCAAGATACGCCAACTGGTGAGCCAAAAAGGATCTCAATCTTTTCCTCCTTGGCACTTTAAGTACACTGAAAGAAAAACTCTTGGTTGGTTCAACTATTTTTAATAGTATTGCAACGATTCATTCAAAATCGTTAAACGAACTACGGAAAATAGTTATTTTTATTATGTTAATATAGTTAGTTTAACGATATAAAAGTAGTTGGTTCTGGTTGTACAAAAAATATCGCAACGTTCATGAAATCAACTGTTTTAATTGTTTCATAACCACGAAAATTAGTTGATAAATAGAAAAATTTTCATCAATTCACTCAAAACTTCAACGTGTCGAATTATCAACTGTTTTTATGGTACTTAAACTACTTCGCAATAGTTGATTTCAACAAACGTAATTCAGTGAGCAACGTCTTTGGAATTACTCTACGCAAAGTAGAATGGTTTCAACATTTGGATGTTTTTCATGCTCCGAATGAAATTGTTTATCAACCACGCGTCATGGTGCATAAAAGTAATCAACGATTTTCTTATGGTTGTTTTAACTATAGCCCTAGTTGATGCAAAAACAACTAAGGCGAACTGTTGATTTTTCATACTCCTCATACTCATACTCCTATTCTGTCATAGAAGTTTCATATGCTACATGGCAAAATTGTGTTCGGTTTGCTGTTCGATATAATTCATATTCATGTTATGCAGTGAAGCCTTTATATTTCCCTTCTTCTATTCACAAAATATAAGTCTTCTGTTTGCAGATCAATGTTATAAAACAGGGAGTCCAGAAAACGATTACGATTGTCCCAATGCCAGAAATTGTTTAGCAATTTCAATTGTTTTCATAGATGCTGCAGCTTGCAGCTATGCATATGAACTCAATTTCACGTCTCACGTCCTGTTTCTATTTAAGGCTTGGATGGATTATGTTGCTATGGTTTATGGCTTATTAATGCTCCTCTAATGATACAAGCATTTAGAGAAAAATATACCAATACATCGTTACCGCCTGAACCAGTACTTTTTTGCACCACGGACGTTGTTTATAAACCACGCGTCATGGTGCATAAAAGTAATCAACTATTTTTTTATGGTTGTTTTAACCATAGCCCGTAGTTGACGCAAAAACAACTAAGGAAAATTGTTGATTATACCAAGATTTTTCTTTCAGTGTACTACTTTTAGTTTTTCTGCCGGATTTAATTTTGCCGTATCTTCGAAGCTAGGCCGCTTTTTAGACTTGTATGGAAATTTTACCCGAAACAACTCAGCAAGGTCCCAGAATTCATGCTATACCAAAAAATATTTTTGGAAAATATGGACGTTTTTGCCCAATTTTCCCTATAAAAAAATTTTTTCGCCCTTAAAATATCACTATTGTACTCCCCGACCACTTTCAGTCATCGAAAGTGCCGTAAACTATGGCCACGAAAACCCTTACTCCCCTACAAAACCGAAATTTTTGTATCACAGGAATAGGTCTTGGCCCGTTATGTCTCAAACCGCTCTAGCCCAAAATTGGCCGATTTTGTCCGATTTCAGCTCCTTTTGCCCTAAAAACTTTTTGAGCATTTGAATAAAATACTTGCAAGTACGAAAATATTGTTTTCTGCAGCTGTTTGTTGGTTTTTTGCAGCCAAACGTTTTTTTCAAACTGTTTGGCGTTTTTGAGCCCATCACTAATATGGACACGCTTTACGAAGAATTCCAATTGATTAAAAAGAGCCTGGAAATTGATCGATCCAAAAATGAGTGCGCTCGAAAAATGGAAGAAAATAATTAATCCGTTTTCCAAGACCGAGATAAGCAACATTTTCACTATACTTTCTTTCATTTTTAGCATCCCTAGTTCAAATTGTTTCGTCGAAAGAGTATTTTCGCAAATGAGGCTAAAATGGACCGATGGACGTAACAAGTGCACGCCAAACTTGATTAAACCCGAACTCCTTACTATGTTCAGTTATGATTTTTATAAATATGTCAAACCACAAAAGGATATGTTGCATGCCGTCAAATCTGTAGCAAAGTATAGTTTTAAGTCTGAATAAAAGGAAATTTAACACAAAATGCAGCCCTAATCTATACCTACAAGTAATGAAATAATGCATCTCGGAAAACACTTTGACAGGAGGCTCACCTGGAAACGGCAAATTGAAGCTAAAAATCAACAATAGCGTGTCAAAATTTTTCTCGATTTTAAAATGCTCGTCTGTAAGTCTGTCTTAAAGCCAATCTGGACCTATGGCCTACAAATTTGGCGAGCTTATGGTACTTCTACAACCTTAATCTTCACAAAGACCTTCGGATCGAGACGATTGGTGATGAAATTAAGAGCCGCAGTGGAAAATATATTGCAGCTCTCGCTCGACACCCCAACAAGCTGGCAAAAAATACCACCCCATTGTAAATTTCAGCGATTTGAAAGAACTGAACTTCTATATTTCACGTAGAAAAACAGCATGCGTAGCCACTTTCTTCAGTATTCGAACTCTTTTGCATTATGAACATTGTAATTCTAAAACACTGATCATAACTTTGCTCTCTGACTTTAAGTGAGTAACGTAACTCCAAAATGTACACGTCCTCAACTCTGAGTGGTGCACATCATTTGTTCTAGCGTGTAAAATTTTAAAACTAACTGAAGCTTCTTATACAAAGGGAGCAGTTTACTAAAGTTATGAAAAAAAAACAATATGTGTATGAATTTAAATAATAACCAAAATATATGTCTAGGAAAAATTCTTGGAAAATTGCTTTTTATCGGTCTGAGGTCTTTTTATCGGTCGGTCTTTTTATCGGTCTGAAGGTCTGACAACCCAGCCCATATATTTTAGACACTGTTAGAAGGCTGTCTGCTGAAAATCCAATTGCAGATTTGTCAACGGATGCCTTTTGCACGATAAGAAACACAATATGAAAATTTAGGTAGTCGACATATAAATTTATGCAAGTTAAGCTGATAGTCAATGCTTATGCGAATATCAAATTTTAACGAAATACTGCAAATTCACTGTTTTTATTGCATATATCGATTTTATGCTAAAATGTTGGCACGAGTAGTGCCAATGTATGAAAATCTGAAAGCTTATAATGCACGCTAATATACAAGACAACTAACTATCCATCCATCCCTCGCATTAAAAAAACATTTACAAAAACTCGAGGCACAATAAGAAACTTCATTCTAGAATCAATCAAATATCCGTTATTGAACATATCCTATACGCACACTACTTCACTCAAGAGTCAATTAGTTTTCTGGTCATGATACAATAACTAGTCCATTACACCCAATAATAGTCCTACAAACACACTTTAGTCAACCGAAAGAATGTATCTTCCATTTCATGATGAAAACCATCCATTTCTTATCCACATTTCACCTTATCTGTGAGTCGTTCCTAACGGAATGTCTTTCGTTCCGAAGAATTGGACAAATTTACAAGGCTTGTGTAGCACGCGTAGCAACCTAACATTTATCCTATACTAATAATACAATTTAGATAAACTCAGACAAGCAACGGTAGGATATTTTCCAGCGTTTCCGCTATCTGTGAGTTGTATCTAGCTTGACTAAGATACTATCCGAACAAAAACATGTTCGCGTTGATACGGGGTGTTAAGAGAAAAATAAAGACAAATTGTGAAAGCTTCTTTCACATACGAACGTTCTATCTGATGATGTGGCAAAGGCAAGGAAAAGTAGAAGTGCCACCTGTTCCGACGTTACATAATTCAAGGGCGGATGGATCAGTGATGGAAATCGGTGAAAAACGATTTGGAAAAACAACTCACGAAAACTTTTTCCCAAGAAGTTACTTTTGGGAGAGATTTCGCTGTGATATGATATATCACTTGCGTTGAATGTTTGGTGTGGGTGGAAATTTGACGATATTTATGTGTAAGGCGTCGGGGCTTTAATTATGATACTAATAAACTGGAAGCGTGTTAGGAACTCACAATCTTGAAGTTAATCTAGAATTCAAGAAAAGAGACTGATCTTTTTGAAGGAGATTAAATTATTGTCTCACTTTGTGAAACGGTGATTTCAGAAACCCACATTGACCGGATGTCGTTTTTCGTGACACTTGACATCAGTTATGATGTGGGGTGATATAAATCGACAAGCGTTTAACTTGTTTTTCCGAGTAATTCAGTGCTCTAACTGGCGTCTTTCATTTAGTCAACGTATCACATGCTACTCGAAGGCAAACCAGCTCGATATACATAGTTATAGGTAAGCATCGAGAAGTAGCGTGTGGAGTGACACTCGTGAAGAAGCATATCAGGACTCGGCATGATAACCACAGAAGTGTGAAAACGACAAGAACGTGCCACGGCAGGAAATCTTCTCGGGCGCTTCCCAGCATCCAATCGAATGGAAGTGAATGTGAGGAGTCATAACGTGAACTAAAACCAAGATTCTATCTGCGTCATCACGTAGCGAATGTCACACATGTAACCTATGTGCTGAGTGAAGCTGATAGTCTTCTTCACGGATGGCAATTCGTATCTGTTGAAAGAAGCAAATTAATATCCGAATCGAGCAGAAGACAAATTCGGCAGATTTGACAGTTTATTACTGACGTGAGTACTGTTGTTTTTGCTGCTGACGTGGGAATTACGTGGAATTAGAGCTTGGGTAGTTCGAATAGTTGGATTCTATTTCAAGAGTTGAATACATATTGCACAAGTACAAGAGACAGTTGTCGATAATGATCAACAAAGACATTGAGATGAGATTCTTTGTCTTCTATGAATGCATCTGCTGGTAGATGTCATTTGTAAGCTGATAAATTTGAAAGTTTTTGTATTCAAATGAACGTTAAAACTCTTTTGATGTTTGCGTAGCAAAGGTAAATTGCAAACGTAACAAGAACGTCAGTCCCTTTTTTTGAAGGAAGAAAGCTTTGGTAATTGAATGGGCTTATGAACATTCATGGAAAGAATATTCCGAAACATTATTACTTTTCTTCGGAAATATTTATTCGGAAAAACTGTTTGAAAATGTATCGATAAATGCAATAAATGATAATCATGATCGATCAGTTTTATCAGTGATATTCCAAGTATTATGAGAAAAACCAGAAAAAAATCATCAGCTATGTCGTTATTGATGCAATGCAATTTTAGAATTTGTGCTTTATTTTTGTAAGGAACTTCAATTGAAATGATTTCGAAAAAGTTTTTTCTATGTGCCCACATTGGGCGCAATAGTAGGTCTACATATTATCTAATAAATAGGAAATAAATATTCAAAAAATACGAGTATATTGTATGTAGATGTGATACCTGTGTTTGTGTAGTGAATAAGAGACGATTCGTGATGCATTTTCCAATTAAGAGCTTTTGTATATAAAGGTTTAGGTGAACTAAATATTTCAGTTTATCCTTGGGCATTCATAAATTCGATTCAAATTGATTTAATCAGAAGTCTGTCTTTCCAATACTTTCATTTTTTCCATTTGTTTCGACAAGGTGATTACAACTTCAGACAATGATATGAAATCCTACAAAATATTGTTAATAGTTATTCTAATCAATGATATGTTTTTTCTGACTTTTCCCTAGCTATATAAATTTATTTATTTGTTGTTCATTTCCAATTTGAATGAGAACTGTATTAACATTTCTCTGTGTACAAGAAAAATGTGCCGAATCCCTTATTACTTTTATTAACAAATAAGTGAAATAAATAAATGCCTCGGCAGATCCTTAAAATAATAGTAGATCACCCAACTTTTAACTATACGATATTCTACCAGTTTATGCAGCGTTTTGTAATTATTCCCAGTTGAATGTTGAATAATTCTTATACTGGCTGCTTGATTCCATTTCAAATGTCAATGAGTCTTTTAATCTTAACAGAGAAATTAAATGGTATCGTCAATAAATTGACATTTGTATAAATCTATTTTGAAATAAAGACCGTAAAGTAAATGGATTGCGATTCACCTGAGCATGATATACATATGCTTGGTATACAGGCAGCATCGTAAAACAGTGGCATCAAACTCACATCAATTGCCGGTTGGGAAACCCGGTAATGTAATTTGTCACCTTAACCGCATTATTCGAGATAAATTTATGATGATTTATGGAAATCCTTTGCTTCAAATAGGTATTAACGTTGGCATAATTAATGATGCGAACAATGGGAACTTTATGTTAATCTCGTACGTAGCCCAGATGCTGTGAGATGCAAAGTGCCAAATTAAAATGTAATTATATTTTTTTTTTGCCGGCATACATATTATCAAATCGAGCATTATAAAATCGTACGAAATAAGTTTTAAGTGAAATTTTGAGTTTGTAAGCTACATCGATGAGCCTAATTTTTTGTGTAAATAATATCATACTAGCAGACTAGGTAATTTTTTTCATGTACAGCACACCTAAAAAGATTTTGTTGGATAACAAAAAATAAATTCAATTTCGAGTTTTTTCTTTCTTACTAGTTAAATGATGAGTTCAACTGGTTAAAAAGGACTTTCAATTATTGAAAATGATGAGTATAGTAAGAATTGTTTTTGAGAATATTGAGTAAAAAGCAAAGAGATTTTAAACATTACTTCTTCACCAGAATTGAAGCTTGACTAGCCTAGTGGGTAGAGCACTGGCTTCTTGCGTGTGGGGTCCTTGGTTCGAATCCAGGTTCGGACGAGGGTCCGCGCACCAAGCTTTTGAGTTCACCTAGCTCTGATTAGGTACCTGATTTAAATCAAGGGTAAAGTGAGTCGTGGAACTAATCACTCCACACTCGTTTCCACAATGATTTAAAAAAAATTGTAATGAAGCTCTCTACCAGCTTCAACCCCTAGACCCGTACGAGGGTTGTCGTGGGATTGCTTTGCTTTACTTCACCAGAATAACATTTATGCCTTTGATGAAATAAATAGTTCTGTGATGAGAAAATTGAAAACTGTTTAAAATCAGGAATCATTAAATTTAACATAGAAAACAGTATATGCACCAGTTTCTAAAAATTATGGACCATTAAGTGAAAAAAGAAACACTTAAAACTGCCATCCATATTATTCCGAAATTCATTTATTTATTTTTCAACCAAGCAAGGCATTTTTGTAAGTCTTTCATGAAATTTAACAGATTAGATACATTTATAATGCACATGATAAAAATACATACAAAATAGGAATAATTGCATAATTTTTATGAGGCGAGCACTTTGGTCAGAATTTTTATTGAAACTAGATTTGGAAATATTTGGAGAGGAATATTTTCCGAGATTGTCAAGATATTATACAGCTTCTGTTAACTGTTGCATTGCTGGTGTAGACTGTGTGGTGTCAGTGTTCATTCAGTATACGCCGTACTGATTCGTTGAAAGCTGTCATATTGTAAAAGGACACAACATTGATCAAAGCAAAACAGGGGCGTATGACCATCCTTCGCCAAGATATTGATTCGAGACTATGGCTATGGGCATCTCAAAAGTAGAGTGCTAGACAATGCATGCGTATTCGAGCAATCAACGGTTTTACAGCAAAAGCCTTAACTTGACGTTAACTGACCTGCATATCAATTTTATTTTGTTTTGCACCACAGCTCAAGGGGTAACAGTATTGATTGAATGAAAACTGAGTCTGATTTCAGTTTAATTACGAGATACATTTCCAGATCATCGGATCAAATGATCATGTCTAATCATGGCTGTCGAAAACAGCGTATGGTACGTGAATAGTTTGTACTCGCCCTGTAGCGGATCCCATCATTTCTGGTGTACTTTGTGTTTTAACATGTTGTGCAAAGGCGCATCGAGTCGATCGCATCTTGGAGATTTGTTCTTCCAATTGGTATTCTTCCAATAGTGTATTTTTTGCGGTTCTTATACCGTTCTGCTTGGAATTTGGAAGTTCGCGGGTGTTAATTGAATCTTTCGCGGGACCAACGCCTTGCGTGGTATACAAATTCGCAACTATTCGGAACAGTGGTTGAATAATTTTGCGATGCTTTTACGAAGAAAGAAAAGCTAATTTGAAGACGATACCGATGAAAGTTTTCTTTTTGTATTTTCGATAACGGACGATGAAAGTTTCCAAGCGACACAGGAATTCCGCGAACAAATATTGCGTGTTATAAAAAACAACAACGAAGGCATACCATTTTTGGTTAAAGCGCAAAGCGCAAAGTGTCACCGAGTGAATGACAGGGGCGTACTCTAAGTGGGGTGTTCCCTACGTGGAACCATCAGCGAAAACCCAAGAGAATGTCGATAAGGTATTTGTTTTGATTGGATGCGTGAAGTCAGATCACGGGAAACTGGAGAGTCGAAATCATCAAGTGGGCGAGCAAAAGAGATATACAAGAGACGGTAACTTAAGTGTATAATAATTTAGATAGGTTTTTTTCATGATCCCATCTAGAGTTGGGTCGTACTCGGATTTTTACATACTAGGTATTCCGAATACGAGTACAAAAAAATACCTGTTCCAAATACCTGTTCCAAAAATACTAGCTTGTATTTTTTGAAGTATGTACATATATACACACAAGTACATGCGATTTGCAGTGATGTAATGAAACGGTATGATATGCCCTCCCCCATACACCAGAGACAAAGTTCCCAGGCTAGAATGGTGATGGTGCAGTTGACCGTGAAAGGATACGAGCCATTAGTCCGTGCAGCTTGTCCGTAACTATCCAATGGCCGGTCACTTATTTGGCAAGTGTTCCTCCAATCTAGGAGCCATCTAAGGGAAAACAAGCAAATTCAATCAATTTAATTTGATTTTCATTTTAATATATGCACAAAACACCTCCTGTATTCGTTCAAACTACCAGTGTCGAAAAATTTACTATGATAGGACCAACTAATCCTGTTGCCATCTATATGACTTTTCATCGATCGATGCCTGATACCAAACTTTTCCTGGCTAATCTAAAACAGTCGATTTTCCACTTCGCTTCACTGAAGCATGAATTTGTCGAAAATTTTATTAAGAAATGATAAAACGTCTATTAAACATGCACCCACTAGGGGGCCAACCTTTTCGGTAAAGCTGGACATGAGTCACAGCCCCGGTAGGGTTGGAGTGCAGTCACGAGGAGAGCTTCAGCACAGCCGGAGAAGCCAACTGGCTAGCCAAAAAGGATCTAAACATTTTTAGTGTTACTTTCAGTTTTCCCGGCGGATTTCATCTTACCGTATCTTAGAAACTAGGCCGCTTTAAGCGCTGTAAAGGCAGTTTTTGCCAAACTATGGCCAAAAAACCCCTTACTTCCCTACAAAACCGAAATTTTGGTATCACAGCAATAGGTCTTGGCCCGTTATATCCCAAACAACTCTAACTCAAACTTGGCCGATTTTGTCCGATTTCAGCTACTTTTGCCCTAAAAACCTAAACCCAAAGTCCCAAAATACTCACAAGCACGAAAATACTCTACACAAAAATATGCGATACGAAAATACTTGCAAGTTCCAAAATACTCGATACGAGTATATACTCGTATCGAATATTTTGGAACGATACGTTATTTTCGTATTCGAATATTTTGGAACGATACGTTATTTTCGTCTTCGAATATTCTGGAACGATACGCTATTTTCGTATTCCAATATTTTGGAACGATACGTTATTTTCGTATTCGAATATTCTGGAACGATACGTTATTTTCGTATTCGAGTATTTTGGAATGATACGTTATTTTCGTATTCGAATATTTTGGAACTATACGAGTATATTCGTATCGAATATTTTGGAACTATACGAGTATATACTCGTATCGAGTATTTTCGTACTTGCAAATATTTTGGTCTCGCGTATGAGATACTAGTGAGTATGAAAGCACTTGCAAGTATGAAATACGAGTTTATATTAATATTAGGATACTATTACGTCACTGTTTGATTGAAATGAATTAAATGGACGAAATTTATTGTGTAAATTCTTGATTACATGTATAGTCCACAAAAATACTCGTACCTAGTATTTTTGAATTTCATACTAGGTACTGGCTGTTCCAAAAAAATACCTGTTCCATATACCTGTTCCAGTATATACGCCTCATCTCTAATCCCATCAGTAAAATGGTCGGCGTATAAAGTGAACCGGTATATAAAGTGAAGCATGCATAAGCATTGAGTGGTTGCTGCATCTTAGCTGTGTGAGAAAGAAAGCGACGATAGAAGTTGACTATCCCCAAAATCTCTTTAAGTCTGTAACCGTCTTGGAGAGTTTGGCTGAAGATCTAACTTCAACCCGATCTGGCGAGGGACTACTGTATTTCGACGAAACCTCACGACCTAAAAATTTAGTGCAAGTTAATTATGAGACTATGGTCTGCAAATCGTTTGAAAATTTGTTCTAAATAAACAAAGTACTCCTCTTCGGAAGTTGAAACTGCCAAAATGTCATCAAGGTAAATGTAACAGAATGTTAGTCCGTGTAGGACCTCGTGGATTAATCAGTGGAACGATTGTGCCGCATTGCATAGTCCGAAAGTCATTCGGGTGAACTCAAAGAGTTCGAAATGTGTGCAGATGGCATTCTGAGGAATATCGTTCGGCTCGACTGGACTTTGATGGTAGACCTTAGAGAGGTCTATGTTGGAGAAAATAGTTTTGTCATGTAGTTCATGACAGAAGTCTTGAACAATTGGGATCGGATATCTATGGAGGGCCTGTGGTCAAGATATGATGTAAAACATTTTATTTAAAGGGTTGTGAGAATCCTGTACTAATCGTAATGAATTTGTACTGTTTGGGAAGGGCTTGTATCCGCAGATCAGAGGATTACTCAAACAAAGACGTTTCTACGATGTGTACGTACGTTTCATAGAAAGCGAAGCTAGGGGATCCACAAGTATAGAGTTTGCCAAGTCAACGACAGGTCCAAAGTGGCAGAGGAAGTCTGCGCCTTAAATGGGTCTAGATATATCAGCAATGATGAAACCCCATGAGAGCTCACGACAGAGTCGTAGTTCCAGCCTGATCACCTTTCATCCATAGGTGTTCATGATCCACTGATTTGCCGCGGCAGGTCGAATGCCAGAAGGTAAAAGGCTTGTAGATGCTGGAAGCACTGAAATATCTGCACTAGTGTCAACAAGGTGAATAATAAGACGATGGCTGGGAGATAAGTCGTGTTGTCACCGTCTGAAGATAACGGTGACTTAGTTTTTAGGTTCGGTTGAACTAGCCTTATAAGCGCATGGAGAGACGCATTTATGCGCGTTGTTGCCAAATTTTCTTGTTGGCTTGGATCTTCCGTCTACCACCTCGGCTGAGATCTTTCGTCTATCAAGTCAGCTGGGGTGTTCCCTGTTGCCTTCTTCTAGTTGGTTGGGATCTTCCACCTATCACCTCGGCTGAGGTCTTCCATCTATCACCTCGGCTGAAGTCTTCCGTCTATCATGTCGGGTAAGGACTTCCATCAATCACGTTGTCACCAGTTTGGATCTTAAGTTCTTTAATTAAACGTAGTTTTAGTCCAAGTAACAATGGGATTTCTTTTTTTTTAGTAATTATTAAAACAGAACAAAATGAAGAATATACTGAGCTTAAATTCTATTTACATCAAAAATTACATCTCCTGTGTGATTTTAATTTTGATGTGAAATGTATAAGTAAAGTAATTGTAGAGAGCTGTGGATTGTATGTCGACAGATGTGTATTTATGCAAGTGTGTCTACAACACTATGCACTATGTTCCGTTAATATTTGCTTCCGTCCTTAGAATGTGGAAAGTGCTTGCATTTAAACCGCTAACAACAAATATTAACTTTTATCTCACATAGCAAGCCTTATTCAAACCCACTTTTTCCAAATATATGGCAGAAACAGTATGATTTAAAAAATCATAATCATTTTTTATTGTGTCTTTGTTATAAATCAACACCAAATTCAATAATAAAGCTACTATTTTTACATTCACTTTTCCATACTGTGCAATAGAAACTCACAGACAGTTTTCAGATTTGGTATTTATCTCATTTGTCAATTTCCATCAACAATTTTCGAACCAAACATGCCTGCATAAGTTTATTCCTCACCATTTATCGATCCATCCCTTCTGCAGGTCTAAAACTTATTCATTCATAGACTGACAAATGTATAGGCATTAGAGATGATGCATGGACTTCTAAAATACTTTGTCTCCATTTAACTTCTTACCGACTCGGATTCGAAGAACGCGACATCTCTTTATGGTAATTTTACGAAAAACAACGAAAGTGGAAGTAATAATGTTTCTGCTTGAAACTCCGGCCACCTAAACATGGCAACATATCAACATCTTGCTTTTAGCATAACCATCGTTCGTATTGTTTTTTTTTCACAAAAGGGAGCGGTATGCAGTATCGTTTAGCACACCTTCTCACAGAAAGGATTTTTTGAGTAGAAAAAAAAAAACAGTTATACATGACCTATTGTAACATGGTAAGAAAGCTTTTTAAATTTTTCATGAACTGGAACTTGAGAGTGTTTTATTATTGTAATCGCTTGTCATTGCTTTTTTTGGTTTCGTTGGCAGAGTTTTTTTTTTGCTAGCTATCGTTTCTGAAGTGGTAGTGACTGGGTATTTGAAAATGTTGCATACATATTGTATTTTAATAACTTGCTTTGGTAGGGGTATATTACAGAATCGAATTTATTTGTTTGACTCAAGCCGGAAAATTTCTAAGCTTTTTCACGAATTAAGACTAACTTACTATTTTTTCCACGGGTCTTTGCTTGAAATTAAAAATAATAGAATCAGCTGATGATCATCCAATAGTTTATATTGCTCAAAAGTACCACCATTCCAATAAATGAAATAATTTGCAAAACATTGAAGTTATGTAAATTTATGAAATGCCAAGTCTGGTTAGTGATCAAATTCGAATATTAGTTGCAAACTTTCTGTGTGTTTGCAATACAAGCATTGAAGTGAATTAAGCAACTTGGAAGAGTATGAAGTCACATTGCAGCAACTGCTTGCATTGAACAAATTTCTCGAAACAACCAGCACCACCGGGAAGACTCTGAGCTATTACTCATGCTCGAATGCAAAGCACGTTCACATGTTTTGCTATTAACGAATCTCTTACATTCATTTTATAAACAAATATTTCCGAACAAGATTTTCAGAATATTCAACAGTCATGTGCAGCACGAACTCCCGCTCAAGAGTTCGTCTACGTTCAAGTATTATGCAAGTAGAATGAAGCTTGAGGTAGTGTACAAGTACTAACGAAAGAAAACTAGAATTCTATGTTACATTATGCATAAAATTAGCAGAGTTACAGCTCGTGTCTCCAAATGTGTATGTTGACTCACAGCTGTTATGCACACTCTATGCATACATTCTTGTAGATGCAGTATTTTCAAACAATTTTCCACCCAATGAACTTCATGTGTAGGGTAGTTAGTTCACGATGGCCATTTAAAAGTACTGTGAGGTAAACAAGGAAGAAATCCGTCTGGCGAATGTGTATGAAGTAGAAATATATGGTGAATAAGAGTTTAGTCGACGTAAGAAAAAAAAATGTTAACATAGTTTCAACAGTGAATCATAATTTAATTCCTTGTGGCTGCTTGTACCTAAACGCAATTTACATAGTGTGGTTTCCAAGTTTTATTTTTTATTAACTTGTTACTATTAATGGAAGATCAATTTACCTAAATTTCAGATTTTGACCTTTCTTTAAAAAAAATTAGCTCAATTGGTCTCATTTATATTTTGTTTTCAGTATAGTGTTGTAAGAAGCGTATTTCTTCTTACATCAGTTTTAGGTATGATAAAAAAAGTGCCCAAAACATACTTGTTTTAAGATTATTTTTTTGTAAATATAAGCTAGTAAACGGAAAGGATGCTGTACGTTGCTGATCACAAATTGAAGTTGAAGTACCAACAGTGATTATAAATCATGCATTGTCTGTAAATTACAATTCTTATTTAGATTTATATACATTTTTTTCTGCATATGTAGCATTTGCTACACATGCCGCTTTTGATTCTCACACATGATAACTTTCAAATAAATAAGTACGAGGGAAAACGGTTGGAAAATTTTCCCAACAAACTTTTCTAACCTTACAGGTTGAAGCTCATATAAATTGAATCGCCACGACTACAATTTCCATTTAATCAGCACCTATAAAATATGTTTCGTTTGCTGATTTCGAAAAAAATACTTTTATTCTTTAAATGCTTAGATGTTTTTTTTTTGACTGGAACTGTTATAAACATGGGAAAAACCATACTTCAGTTTCGCGCCCAGTGTGGGCTTGCTCCGGTGCTATACATTCTTGATTAGTTCAAAAAAGCACAGTTCGCGTATGAAAATGATCTTGTTACATTAAAATATTTTTGTTCGATCTAGCATGAAAAGAATATTTATTGGCAGAGTGGCTCTATGAAATTTACGTGGAAAATTATTTGTTGTCCAAATTTTTCACCATTTAATGGCGAAATGTTTTAGTTGCACGCACAAACTTTCTTTTTTTTATATTTACATTGGATAAAATGCTATATTTGTGACAGAATGCTTTTAAAAAAAAGATTTTATAAGAAAGAGTATATACCAGATAAGAAGTACAATAAGTTTAAACAAAAACGGTTGGTTTTTTTAAGACGCAGGACAGATAGCATTGCCAACGTTGCGTTTTCAAAGCCAATTAAGGCTCTTACTGCGGAGGACGTTTCTTGGTGTTAACAGACAAATAATTTGAAAAGTGTTTGAAATTCTACGCAGCAATTATTTAAAAGCTATTTTTGACTGTTATTTTCAACGCCCGAAAAATTTGAAAAAAACAGGTAGTTTAAAAAATTACTTTACAGCAATAATAGCTTTGGTTGCTATTGGCTATTATTATATTACATAAAAGTTGGTAGCTATTGGCTATTATTTAGGATATATTTGCATAGTCCTTCACTTTCTGGGGTAAATGTTTCACATTTTTAAAACACTTTGTAAGTGAAAACCAAATGGTGATCATTGATTCAGATTATTAAAAAAATGGTGAAAGAAAATGGGATTTGTTAACCTATCCTATGATTAATAGCACATTAGTATTCGCCTCTGCACCATTCGGTTTTTGTTCAAAATACATACTAAAAGTCTTGTAAAGTCAAATTAAAGTCAAAAAAGGCACCGTGGTAGAGAAGGTTTTCCAAATTCAATTAATATGTCCGATGAAAAGCTAAAAAAATGGCAATTGGTGATAATGAGTTCATCGTGACTGATCAATCAAAAAAGCTTACTGAGGTTCATAACGACCAAATCAATACATTGGTTGAGCCCAAACCACGTTTTACGCCTTGAAAGATTGCAAAAACATCGAATATCAATCATCCAGCAATTCATGACCACCTGACGCAGCTGGTTTTCATAAGCAAGATCGATATTTGGGTTCTTCTCCGATATGCTCATCAAACGTGAAGAAAATGATCCTGTTTGGAATCTTTCAATAACGAGTGATGAAGAATAAGTTTTTTATAACAATGTAGTCTCTAAACAGTGATCGTCGCTCCACTGTAGCAGCAATCAGTAAGGAAACGGGAGTCAGAGTTGGAAGTGTACACACAATCTCCGAGATCACCTTGAATCCCAAAAAAATCTCGACGAGAGGGGTTCAACGTCTGCTTATTCAAGAGAACGAAAATACGAAAATTGAAGTTTGTCAAACGCTTCTTGCTCGTTTTCAAAACGAAGGGCAGGCTTTTTTGCAACTTGGTTTCACCACTACACTCCAAAGTCAAAAAAGACTTCTATGGAGTGGGGAAAAAAGGGGGCATCAGGACCATCAAAAGCCAAAACTAGCTTGTCAGCTGGTAAAGTGATGTCAACGGTTTTTTTAGAACTCTCAAGAAGTTTAAACCGTGGATTTCCTTCACGATCATCGTACAATAAAGCTTCTTACTGCTGTTAACTATTTGACAAGCTTCGAGTTGCATATCGGTCGAAAAAGCCCCCATCCCATCCCATTGGATGAAATGCATTGGACGACACTTGATCATCCTCCCTATAGCCCTTACCTTTCACCTTGTGATTTTCATATGTGTGGGCTTCTCAAGAAAGCAATTGGAGGAGAGCGTTTTGCGAACGATCAACAAGTTAAACAGTTTGTGCGCCATTTGTTGGATTCCCGCCCAAAGTCATTTTTCGAAAACGGCCTGAACCAACTACCTGTTTGATGGGAAGGAGGGTAACTATGTAGAAATATAAAAGTGTGTTTTCTCCTGAAATGTAAAATAGATTTCTTTTCGCAAAAGGCTCGTTTATATGTGAATAACCCTCGTATTAAGCAATCTTCGAACAAACTTTGACCGTTTTCATACCAAAAATATTGGAAAAAATTGCTAAGTATGAAAATGATATCCGAACATCTATAGCAACATCTCTGATAGTGATTTGGCGATTGTTATTAATCATTTTTTTCTCATCTTGGACGATGACATTGGCTTTTGAAGTTCTGCGACGTCAAGGGAGGCTATTATATTCAACGTCTTTACACCTTTCTTGGAAACATTTTTACTAATTATAGACGCTAGTTTTATTCACAAAAGATTTGCCAAGACCAACATTCAACATTTTCAATACGGCATTGAACTTTATTCCATTTTTAGAGCAATATTTATTGTAGGTTCTATGTTTCATTTTTTATTAAGTTGCTAAAAATAAACAAACCATTTAAAATGGCTTACAATGCCACGATATGTTCGAGAACCAAGACATAGCTTAAGAATTATATATAGCTTGGAAAGTACGTGAATTGCGATGCAATTTGCAATATTTCCCCCACTGATTGCGAGAAGTAGATAGAAATATCCAAGTCCACGTTGAAACAAGACAGAAAGTATCCCGCCAAGCAACGCCGCTATGATCAGATACGTTTCTCATTCCCACTAGGCAATATGCATGTGCCTTGCCAAAGAGACTATTTTAACGAATGACAATTTATGCGATATTGATTTTCTGAAAACCTATTCTCAGTATAAAAATGGTAAGTGATAAGATAGTTAACGCGGAATACTAATTTCGATGCAATTTGGCGAGTAAAAGGAATATCTCCTACGCTTTTATGCAATCCACTACAGAGAATGTCGTTTGTCGCCAAGAAATGTTCGCTGCGCTTACTGTTTCTTGTTGGGATTATACGCACGTCAACACACTCTCACCTATCAGCTAACACGGATATATACATTCTCACCTGTCGTTTGAGAGTATGCTTTTCTCACTTTTCCATATGATAAAGTGAACTTATTTTGGTTTTGCCCATCTCTTCCATCAATCAATCACGTACTTTCAGTGCTATTTATTAGTTCTTATGCTATGACCAAGCCATGTGGAGGCTAGTGTACCAACACAATAACAAAAAACTCTAGCGCACCTGAACCGCTAGAAACACTAATGTTCGAAGAACAGTAGAAGAATCGTGCAGATTTTGAGTGCATATTCTACCACACTAGCTGCTTATTACAGCCAAACTAATTCAAACGCCAGGTTTTACTTTGGTCTTATAACTCATATGGTGGATAGGTTTCAGATATTACCAGTGGCATGAAGTTCAAAGTTTATGAGAGCAACACTTGTTAATTATATTCGCTCTAAGTTGCTTATTTCACAAAAATTTTCAAAGCAGCATCTCATAAAACATCAATGAAGAAAATGCTCAGTGCCTGCAGCACTGTAACTGAAGTTGGTGTTTGGGGCTGCGATCCGAAAAATTTGCAGAACTTTGGGAATTGAAACATTGGGTATTTATTTTCATTGTAAATGTTTCCGGTATGAATACTAACTGTAAGCATTTATGTAGCACAACCGACTCGTGCTGGCAACCTTTTGCCAGTATCAAAGCCAATAATATATTACATCTGCTTCACGTTGTTATATTACATTTTAAGTTATAGAAGTATAAAGAATTTCAGGGTTACCTGCAGCAAGTTTTTTCAAATAATCGAAAACTTAATATTTCCTGTTTATTGTCACTACAATATCATTACCATTTGAAAATCTTCGATGAAACCGCTTAGTAAAGATATTGCAACTAAATACAAAACCAACAATAGCTGGCAACCCTATGGTGGCTTTTCAACCAAATTTGGCCTGAATAATGTCTATAATAGGTTCCATTAATTGTATGAAATTCGTATTGATTTCATGACTGCACTGGAAGTTATAGGGCAAAAAGTTTTATTTTCCTGAGCGAATTTTCAAAACCAAAGACACAAAAATTACCAAAGCTGGCAGCACCAATCGAATTTTTCAACCAAATTTCTACCAAACAGAGATTAGAGTAAGGTTCAGCTACTGTGTCAATTTCATGAAAATCTGGTAACTTATTCACATTTCATAGGGCAAAAAGCATTTTTTTTCTTTGTAATTTTTCAAGATGGCACCACTGGCACAGAGTTGCCCACAATTCAAAATCGCTTCTATCAGACCTGGTACTACTTAAGTCCAATGCATTCTGTAAATTTCAGTTGTATCTGATTATTGGTTCGTGAGTTCCCGTGAACCGCAGTTTTTGATGCTAAAAATATAGGTTAACTGGGAAAGGGTTACCGTTCTTGTCCGACATGAAATTTCCAAAAATTTACTTTAAAAGTGTAGATTAAGCATAATATTTGTATACAGATTGGTTTTATTGTAAGAAACGGACATTTTTTAGGATATTCGATGGTTTGAATGTTTTCACTTCCAAATTTTCATTTTTTCAAATTTAAGACACCACAATTATCATAGCTGGCAGCTCCAACCGTATTTTTCAACCAAATTTCTACCAAACGTGGTTTAAAGTAAGGTCCAGCTATTGTGTGAATTTTGTCAAAATCGAACGATTGAATCAGAATTTATAGGGCTAAAAGCAGTTATCTTTTTTTAGTGATTTTTCAAGATGGCACCACTGGCACAGAATCGCCCGCATTTCAAAATCACTTCTATCAGACCTGGTCCTATTTAAGACCAATACATTCTGTAAATTTCATTTAATTCTGCTCATCGGGTCATGAGTTTCCGTGAACAGAAGTTTTTGATGCCAAAAATATAGGTAAATTGGGCAAGGGTTACCAGGCGTGCCCATTATACCATATCTTTTTTTTTTTTTTTGGTTATGGAAATAAAACACAAGATTTACATATGAATGGCTTTTTTTTGAAGAAACGGCATTTTTTCAAGAGAGACGATGATTTGGAGGTTTTCACTTTCAGTGCCTGCCCTAGCTACAGGGTTGCCAGCACGCTCATTAAAAGCTACAAAAATCTACAACTAAATAATAACAATATGTTCCGAAAATTTCGTAATGATTGAATAGCTCTGTCAAAAGTTATCGCAATTTAGACATTTTCAAATTTTCCCGTTCTCTTTTTAGGCACCCAGCGCACACATAGGGTTAAAAAATTCCAAAGCATTATCCGATTCATATGTAAAACACGTTCGAAATTTATTTCGTTAACTTTATTTATGCGAAAATTATTTGTGTACGGAATAATAGGTATATTAAAAATATCACTAAAATGGCCGCCGGCGCCAAAGGGTTAACAATAATTGAAATTTAGTGAAACGTGGACCTATTCTGCATATACACCAATGTATCCTGAAAGTTTCAGCTCAATCGGATGGCGCGTTCCCGAGATTATCTCACTGAAATTTTTTGATGATATATATGTATATATATATATATATATATATATATATATATATATATATATATATATATATATATATATATATATATATATATATATATATATATATATATATATATATATATATATATATATATATATATATATATATATATATATATATGGAAATATGAATTTTTGGCCGAATCGATTTTAATACTAATGTTCTTCGAACATTAGTAAAAATTTTGACAATTGCACTTACACATCCGTCGATTTTTACAAGTTCGGCGTATTTTTTTGATCACACATTGGAAGTGGAATGAAAACTGACAAGTTTTAAAATATTTGAGTTACATACTACATTTATTGAAATATTAAAATATGGTATATTTATTGTTATTTTTCAGCACATTGATTGTTTTTTGTCCGTTTTAATTTTTAAAATCAAAATATTTGGTACATTTTATTTAACTTCTGAATTTAAAATTCGACGTGCTAGGGACTCAGTCCTATTGCACAATTGTAACAACACATTTGCCAAAATAATTTCGCCACCACTCCATTCTAGTGTCAACTACATATTTACATACGAAAGTGATTTTCAGTCTGCCTTACCTCAGTATCTGTATGCCTGCTTGTTCTCAAAAACCATCTGAACCTCCGTAGGGCATAAGTGCGACTTCTTAATAGTTAAATCTTTTGCCAGAACTACTTTGAATGAACGAGACGGCAGCCGAGGGTGCCATGCAACGTGTGTACATAGCACACAAGATACTTTTCAAAGAATTCCTTCGCTTTATTGAATTTAGCTACTGAATCCGATTTGATTTGCATATAGCGTTGCCGGTAATAGTTTCGAATACTACTTTACATATTTGTGCCGTTCAAGATGTCGCGAAACGAATTGATTTTATTGTGGTTCTAAGATACAATAATGCCCTCAGAATTTCTTGCCACAAAGGTAAGTACGGTTCTTTAATAAAATTATGCATATGTTTTTTTTTCAATCCAGAATTATTTCAAACGTACTTTGGAAATTATGATACTAAACATTTTATGCGAGAAAGTGGTATGTTTTCTCAAATATCAATAATAATTTTTTAGTTGAAATATTGCATATATGGACTAGCTTGGTAATGTTAATAAATTTTATGGTATATAACTCTTGCAAATCGCACAAATGCTATACATGCTACTCATTTAGTTAAGATTCACAAATCTTTTATTTCTTTGAAGTACATAAAAAAAGCCAATAATAATGAGAATGTTTAAAAAAAAAATTTGATGTGTGCCGGTGTGACGATTTTTGTCTGTAACTTAATGAAAAATCAATTTAGGAAAAAATGAAATGCATATATATTAGTAGGTAACAATAGTTTATAAAATAAGAAAAAAATAAACTACTATTTTATTTACAAAAAAATTTAAGCCAAAATTCAAAATATATGATTGTTAAATTCCAATTAAATATTCGGACACTTCAAATAATGATAGTAAATTAAGTATAAAAAAGCTTTTTACTAATGTTCGAAGAACATTAGTATTAAAATCGATTCGGCCAAAAATTCATATTTCCATATATATATATATATATATATATATATATATATATATATATATATATATATATATATATATATATATATCATCAAAAAATTTCAGTGAGATAATCTCGGGAACGCGCCATCCGATTGAGCTGAAACTTTCAGGATACATTGGTGTATATGCAGAATAGGTCCAAGTCTCTTTAAATGTCAGTTATTGTTAACCTTTTGGCGCCGGCGGCCATTTAAGTGATATTTTTAATATACCTATTATTTCGTGCACAAATAATTTTCGCAAAAATAAAGTTAACGAAATAAATTTCAAACGTGCTTTACATATGAATCGGATAATGCTTTGGAATTTTTTAACCCTATGTGTGCGCTGGGTGCCTAAAAAGAGGACGGGAAAATTTGAAAATTTTTAAATTGCGATAACTTTTGACAGAGCTATTCAATCATTACGAAATTTTCAGGACATATTGATATTATTTAGTTGTAGATTTTTGTTGCTTTTAATGAGCGTGCTGGCAACCCTGTAGCTAGGGCAGGCACTGAAAGTGAAAACCTCCAAATCATCGTCTCTCTTGAAAAAATGCCGTTTCTTCAAAAAAAGCCACTCATATGTAAATCTTGTGCTTTGTTTACATAACCAAAAAAAAAAAGATATGGTATAACGGGCACGCCTGGTAACCCTTGCCCAATTTACCTATATTTTAAGCATCAAAAACTTCTGTTCACGGAAACTCACGATTCGATGAGCAGAATTAATTGAAATTTGCAGAATGTATTGGTCTTAAATAGGACCAGGTCTGATAGAAGTGATTTTGAAATGCGGGCGATTCTGTGCCAGTGGTGCCATCTTGAAAAACCACTAAAAAAGATAACTGTTTTTAGCCCTATAAATTCTGATTGAATCGTTCGATTTTGACGAAACTCACACAACTGCTGGACCTTACCTTAAGCCACGTTTGGAAGAAATTTGGTCGAAAAATTCGGTTGGAGTTGCCAGCTATGATCATTTTGGTGTCTTCATTTTGAAAAAAAAAAATTGGAAGTGAAAACATTCAAACCATCGAACATTCAAAAAAATGTCCGTTTCTTACAATAAAACCAATCTGTATATTAATCTTATGTTTTATCTACACGTTCAAAATAAAACTTTAGAAATTTCATGTCGGACAAGAACGGTAACCCTTTCCCAGTTAACCTATATTTTTAGCATCAAAAACTTCTGTTCACGGAAACTCACGAACCAATAATCAGATACAGCTAAAATTTACAGAATGCATTGGACTTAAGTAAGACCAGATTTGATAGAAGCGATTTTGAATTGAGGGCAAGTCTGTGCGAGTGGTGCCATCTTGAAAAATTACAAAGAAGAAAAACTGCTTTTTGCCCTATGAAATGTGAACAAATTACCAGATTTTCATGAAATTGGCACAGTAGCTAAAACTAACTCTAATCTCTGTTTGGTGGAAATTTGGTTGAAAAATTTGATTGGTGCTACCAGCTATGGTAATTTTTGTGTCTTTGGTTTTGAAAATTCGCTCAGGAAAATAAAACTTTTTGCACTATAACTTCCAGTGCAGTCATGAAATCAATACGAATTTCATACAATTAATGAAACCTGTCATAAACATTATTCAGGCCAAATTTGGTTGAAAAGCCACGATAGGGTTGCCAGCTATTGTTGGTTTTGTGTTTAATTGCAATATCTTTATTAAGCGGTTTTATCGTAGAATTTTCAAATGGTAATGATATTGTAGTGACAATAAACAGCAAATATTAAACTTTCGATTATTTGAAAAAACTCGCTGCAGGTAACTCTAAATTTCTTTATACTCCTTTAACTTCGAATGTTATATAACAACGTGAAGCAGATGTGATATATTCTTGGCTTTAATACTGGCAGAAGGTTGCCAGCACGAGTCGGTTGTGCTACTTTTGTATCAATAAACGCTTACAGTTAGTATTCATACCGGAAACATTTACAATTAAAATAAATAATCAATGTTGCAATTCGCAAAGTTCTGCAAATTTTTCGGATCGCAGCCCCAAACACCAACTTCAGTTACAGTGCTGCAGGCACTGAGCATTTTCTTCATTGATGTTATATGAGATGCTGCTTTCAAAATTATGTGAAATAAGCAACTGATAACGAATATAATTAACCCGTGTTTTGCTCTCATAAACGTTGAAATTCATGCCAGTGGTAATATCTGAAACCTTCCACCATATGAGTTATAATGCATTCTTGAGACCAAAGTAAAACGTGGCATTTGAAACAGTTTGGTCGTAATAAGCAGCACATGTGGTGGAATATGCACTCAAAACCTGCACGATTCTTCTACTGTTCTTCGAACATTAGTGTTTCTAGCGGTTCAGGTGCGCTAGAGTTTTTTTTTCTTATTTTAATATTTTGTTGGAAACCCTTTGGTTTTCCGAATGGCTTCCAGTCTTCTTGGAATAGATTCCACCAACGACCTGCAATAAGAGGAATCGATTTTTTTCCATTCGTCCTCCAGAGCCACTTTAAGCTCGGCCTTCGAAGAAATTAGCCGCAATATTTTTTTTTTACCTCCTTCCTTCCACTCTCTCCATGAGCGATTTTATAGCTGTTCCCAATTCGGGATTGGGAATATACCGAAATTCGTGAGCTTTCTCTGCATGTTATTGTATTTGTGTGTACACGATAATTCTGTGTACGTACACGTAGATTTTCATTATGGCGGCATCTGACTACTGCTGTTCACTTCGTTCGAGCATGTGCATGGACGCAGCTTTCCGATATGGCGGCTTCTGACCAAAGCTGCTTGCTTCGTGTCAGCACGTCCGTGTAGTCAGATTTCCAATATGGCAGATTCTGATTTATCCTATTCACATCGTGCGAGCATGCTCGTGCAGAAGATTTCCCCTAGCGGCTTCTGCTGATTGGTGCTGATTTCGTAAGGGCGTTTCCCTACAGGGAAATTCTTTACATGGCGACTTCTGAAAAATGCTGTTCATTTCGCAGGAGCGTGTACAAACGGGCACAATTCTAACATGTCGGCTTCTGACGAGTGCAGTTCACTTCATTAGAAGCGTATTCATGTAAGGGAATTCCAATGTGGCGGCTTCTGAAATTCACCGTTTACTTCGTTGAAGCGCGTGGAAACAGGGAAATTTGTTTTATTGATGCTTCTGGCGAGTGCTGTTCACTTAGGCCAATGACAGACAGTTCGGTTTCAACGAAGCGTTTAACGCTTCGGTTTGGCGCGTCGGCTGCCACACACAGCGGTTTTCAGAAGCGATTATCGAGTCGATTTAGTTACAAATTACGTCAGAGTATCATATTTTCCTTCCCCTATCCCATGCATTCGTCAATGCATCCAGAAAATTTCAGCTCGATCGGACTACGCAGCAATGAACTCATCGCAAAACGCTCGAAAAACGAGTCGGTGGGTCATTTCTCTCATCAACCGACGCGATTCCGAAATCGAGAGGCGGTTCGCACCGCGGTGTGTGTCATCACAATGCTAAAGTAATGTACGACTATACCGACTCGGTTTTCCTCTCGGGAAACGCCTCGCAAAAACCGCTCTGTCTGTCATTGGCCTTAGTTGGTGCGTGTCTGGTGAACAGCGACGTCGCCGCTTTATGCATCAACGTGACATGAACCATTTGCGATGATGGTTATGTGGTGTAGGCATTTGGCGGCACCGCGGCCGTGAATCGGATGTTCTGTGCACATTTTAGCGCTTTCGAGATATTCGATGATTTGTGTTTTGATTTGTATTGTAAATAAATAAATATTTTCGTTTTTTTAAGTTAGCTGTATAACCATACAGCACACAATTTTAGCAGGAGATCAAGAACAGAGGTCATTTTTGAATATTGATTTTAGCATACTTCCACAAAAGATAAGTATTTGAAATATAGCAGAATGATGCAGTAGAGCAGGGGTGGGAAAACGGTCGATCGCGATTCGTAACAAAGGTTAATCTCAATTTGAGATAAAATAAAATAAAAATATTTTCACGCCAATGTAGTTTGTGTAGTTCATTCTTTCGAGCTAAATAGTGACATTTGGTGTTTGAATTTTAAAAATTGAATTGTGTAAATGTCTTTTCAATAATAAAATCGTTCAAAAATTAAAATTCTTGACATCTTATCCGTCAGAAATGATAAGTGTCCCCGCTTTTCTGCATTTTAAAAATTTTTGCTCGAAAGAATGACCAGATAATGGAGACATGTCAAAATTTAGCTTCACGATTAACTCAGTACTAGCCTAAAAAATGAACTGCACCTACTAAATTGGCGTGAAATGATTGGAGACATGTGCCAAAGCTATTTGCATTTTCAAAGCGAATGCATGTTCCAAGCAATTTTTCACGCTTAAAAGTGAGTACAACTTTTGCTTATTTTCAAGCTAAATTTTCGCCGAAATAAATTTCACGTCAAAATTTGCATGAAAATTTAACGTGAAATCGAAAACAGTACTAAGCTTTAGATGGCTTAGCTCAGGAAGATTTTTGCAAAGATTTCTAAATCTTTTGCCTGAAATTATTGCATTTTTGGACACATTGGGAGAAAAACATGAACAATTGGAAGATCCAGTATGGGTAAAGATATTAGCATTTCTTACGGATTTTATGGGCCGTTGCAACTTGCTTAATTTACAATTACAAGGAAAAATCAAACGTTGAGTTCGGTAAATGTTTTTTAAGTAAAATTAAAACCTTTTGCTTCACAATTAAATAAGCAAAATTTTAAAATATTTTCTATATTTTGAAAAACATATTAAACTTACTGGTGAATCTAGCTGAAAGCTGAAAGACATTCTTCAGTTCGCGAAAGAGTCCGGGGTTTTCGATGGCCGCTTGGACTGATTTTTTTTCTCCTGCCGCATTTATCTCGTAGCAATATGTACCAATAGGTCCATGTGTGGCCTTGTGCCAACTGGTACAACCTAACCTAACCTACTGGTGCATGTAATATTGAAATATTTTGTCCTGAACTGGAAAATTTTAAACAAGAACTCGAGAGACGATTTGCAAATCTCAATATCCTTCAACCGATTTTTGAATTTATTTCATTTCCTTTTAGAGAATTCGATAACGAGGGTATTTCATCAAATTTAGCATTGTGCTTCAGTGCTTACAAGCCTAACTCTACAATACTTTTTGATGAAATGGAGAGTCACTCATATACATCAAAAATTAAACCAAAATATTTATTAATAAAGTACATTGCACAAAGTAGTAATACAATGTATTTAACATATTAATATCAATAAAGACCTTAATTTAATTTTTATTTGTTTTTAATTTAACCCATTTTTCGAAGTTGATCGCGCATAAATTAAAAAAATTAATGTCGATCATACCAGTATTAGGTTTGCCCACAGCTGCAGTAGAGTATGTAATTTTCGAGTATTACTAACGCAAAATTGAGCAAAATTTTGAAAGAAAGTTTATGGGAATCAGGGCAGAGCGAGTATTTGATTTAATTTCTAATTATATTTATGAGAGATTTTAAATTAATAATTTAAAATAAGGGACATTTCACGTGAAGCGGACAACGAAAAAAAGTCGAGGCTCTGGATTTCGTTCGAACTTCAAGTTGCCACGAAGCAATCACACAAAATAATATCTCTCAGATTTATGATAGATTTTGTCTACAAATTGAATTGTAATAGAGAAAACATTGCGGTTATTCCATTATAGATAATGTTTAATTCATTTCAACGTTGAATATTTGTGAAATTGATTAAATTGTCACACCAAAGCTAAGTTGGTGCCATTTTGGAAATAAATGTATGAAAGTTATGTTTTAACAGTTCTGTTTTGATCAGACATAAAAAAATATAATAATATTTTGTGCTTCCACCAGACATTTCGTAGACTTACGGGACACATTGATGTGTATTATATATGAGTTTGAGTGGATTTTAGTGATGTGTATGCAAGCCAATCGGTAGGCAATATGGTATGCCATTTGCTTGTATGCTATCAACAGCAGAATTTCTTCACCCTACACTTAAAATAAATCCTTAAGAGCATTCTAGTTATGGCACCGTCAGCACCTAACCCTCAAGTACCGACATCCGGTCTAAATCTCTATCCAATAGTCGAATAGTAAACAAATTCAATACTTTTCATCTGCAACCATCATATCAATTCAATACTCATATAAACAAATTCAATATTGCAACCATCATATCAATTCAATACTTTCCTAAACAAATTCAATACTTTTCATCTGCAACTATCATATCATTTCAATACTCATATAAACAAATCAATCTTCATATAAACATATCTGCTCAAAACAAAAATGTTTATTTCTAAGATCAAAGCGAAATTCGCACAGATCAGGTTACAGAAATCGCATTTAGCAATTTCTGCGACCACAGCAGTTCTAATATCTAATATCCAATCAAGAAGAAAGTAGATTAGAGTGGGTTCAATCAATCAAGAGTGTGTTTCAATCAATCAAGATCAGTTAAAACAAGTTAATCAAATTTAATAAAAGAATTAACACTAGTATATATTCAACGTTATAAGTAAAGAATTAGTTCTGATAAAGAAATAAAATATGTTAAAGTGATTAAGCAAAAAACACTGTTTTATTAAACGACCACGATAAAGATAACTATAGTTATGGCACCGTCAGCACCTAACTCTCAAGTACCGACATCCGGTCTAAATCTTTATCCAACGGTAGAATGAAGAAATTCAATACCTTTCAAAATAAATCAATCTTCATATAAACATTTCCATCATATAAATTCAATACTCTTCAATCTTCATATAAACAAATCCATCATATCAATTCAATACTCTTCAATCTTCATATAAACAAATCAACCTTCAGATAAACATATATGTTTATCAAAACAAAAATTCTAAGATCAAAGCGAAATAAGCACAGATCAGGTTACACAAATCGCATCTAGCAATTTCTGCAACCACAGCAGTCCTAACACTATAAAATCAAGAAGATCAGATCGAGGGAGATCAGAAAAAGAAGAAGTGTGTATCAAGTGTTTTCTCAAACTGAGCAAAATCAAGTGAAGTAAAAGTACAAAATAAGTAAACAAAAAAGTAAGAATGTTACAAGTGATTTGTGTGAAAAAAGACCGTGTACTTATTCGATACGATGACAATTTGATTGTAGTATTCAAAACACACTACAAGATCAATGGAAGATCCTTTTTATATTCAAAATTATAAATAAAAAGTGAACATGTTTAAACAGTATTTGTTTTCAATTCGTCCACGACAAATAACGCTATTCAACGCTCAGATACAACGCACGTGCTTTCCGCTCAGAGGCATTTTCGGAATGATATTGCATTCCGATGCATACTGTTTGGTGGATGGCCACCAAACTGATCGAAGAAGTGAACAGCGGCCGCTAGAAGCCACGATATTAGAAATTTCCCTTTTGGACACGCCCTATTGAAAACAAATCACAATCTATGTGTTTGTAAACCAGATCGCCGCTCAAATTTCTATGGTTACACGAGATCGGGATTTCAAACCGGTTTTAATCCGATCTTCGTGTAGCCATAGAATTTGATCCGGCACACACACATATAAACGCTGCGTACAAAACCGGTATTCGGAAATCAAGCTCATGAGGAGCTTCCGTGCACGTACACAGTCTGCGCACACATACATGGAAATCGGGCTAAAGCTCACGAATTACGGTATATTCCCAATCCCAAATTGGGAAGTCGTGTAAAAACGCTCCATCACTCAATCAAAATGCACGGTCCGTGTGCATCACTTCTCTTCAATATATGTTAATTTCGTACTTCCCAGACAATAAAATATTGGTATAAGGGAAAGCTCTTTCAATTTGTTTTCTAAATAGGCCCACAAATGTTCGATTACATTTATGTCCGGAGATTGTGGGAGCGTTTCCATCACGTGAGGACAATTATACAATAACTACATGAGCGTTTTGTGAGCTTTGTGTTTTGGGTGATTGTCTTGATAGAACGAAAATATCTCAGAAATCCCCAATTAGTCTAAACTTTCTTTAAGATTTTCTTTTAAAATGGATATGTACTTGTGCTGGTCCATTATGCCATCAATAAAAATAAGCTTTCCTGGTGCAGAGGCAGCCATACAGCCCCAAACCATCATTGATCCAGCTTCATATTTTACAGTCGGTTGAAGGTTAACAGGTTTGAACTCCTCATTTGGTCGTGTCGACACATATGTTTGTCCATCTGACCGGAAAACATTAAATAACACTGTGCTCCAATAGGAAAAGTCCCGCGATTTATGCTCTTTAGCGAACTTAAGTCGCGTTAGCTGATTTTTCTTTTTTACCAAAGGTTTTTTTGCGTGGAACTCTGCCGTTAAAATCGTCACTCCGTAGAACTTTATTCACAGATTCTGTACTTGCAGTAATGTGGAGGTAGTTAGACACTTCTGATGTCAATTTTGTCGCAATCAGCTTGGGATTTTTCTTTACTCTCTGCAAGATCCACCGTTCATCTGCCTCTGAACATTTTTTTGGCCATCCGGATGCAGGATTATTTTCAAAACTTTTATTAATTTCAAACCGTTTAATGATGTCATGAGCTGTCGAATGGCTTCTATCGATGATTTCCTCTATTTCTCGCACAGACATGCCGTTTTTGTGATGTAATTGGAATTTAACAATTTATCAATTTTTAAAATCAAAATATTTGCTATATTTTATTTAACTTCTGAATTTAAAGTTCGATGTGCCAGGCTGTCCTATTGTTAAAGGAATATCTCCGACGCTTTTATGCAATTCACTACAGAGAATTTCGTTTATCGCCAACAAATGTTCGCTGCGCTTACTGTTTCTTGATGGGATTATACGCACGTCAACACATTCTCACCTATCAGCTAACACGGATATATACATTCTCACCTGTCGTTTGAGAGTATGCTTTTCTCACTTTTCCATACGATAAAGTGAACTTATTTTGGTTTTGCCAATCTCTTCCATCAATCAATCACGTACTTTCAGTGCTATTTATTAGTTCTTATGCTATGAAACTTGGTATTTTTGTTGCAGGATATTACTATATTATTTTTATCTATTAAAATAAATTTTTAATTTTTTAATATTTTTAATATACCTATTATTCCGTCCACAAATAATTTTTGCAAGAATAAAGTAAACAAAATAAATTTCGAACGTGTTTTAAATGTAAATCGGATAATGTTTTGGAATTTTTTAACCCCATGTGTGTGCTAGATGCCTAAAAAGAGATCGGGAATGAAAATTTTTAAATCGCGATAACTTTTGACAGAGCCATCAAATTATGAAACTTTCAGAACGTATTGGCACTATTTAGTTGTAAATGTGTGTTGTGTTTAATCAGCATGTTGGTAATCCTGTAGCAAGGGCAGGCGCTGAAAGTGAAAACCTTCAAATCATCGATTCTCCTGAAAAATTGTCGCTGTTTGAAAAAAAGCCACTCATATATAAATCTTATGCTTTGTCTACATAGCCAAAGTAAAACATTTGAAATTTTACAACGGGCAAGAACGGTAGCCCTTTCCCAATTTGCCTATATTTTTAGCATCAAAAACTTCTATTCACGGGAACTCACGACCCCATAATCAGATACAGTTGAAATTTACAGCATGTATTGGTATTGAATAGGACCAGGTCCAGGTCTGATAGAAGTGATTTTGAAATTCGGGCAATTCTGTACCAGTAATAACTGCTTTTAGCCCTGTAAATTCTGATCCAGTCATTCGATTTTAACTAAATTCACACAGTAGGTGAAACTTACGTGAAGCCACGTTTGGTAGCTACGGTAGTTTTGATGTCTTAAATTTCGAAAATTCGCTCAGGAAAATAATGTTCTTTGCCCTATAGCTTCCAGTACAGTTATGGAATCATAATGAAATTAAAATGGCAAATTAAACTTCCTTTAGGCAATATTCAGTAGAAATCTAGTTGAAATAACAATGATAGGGCTGCCAGCTATGGTTGTTTTTGTATTTTTTTTTTGGTATATCTTTAGTAAGCAATTCGATCATATAATTTTCAAATCGTAGTGATCTTGTAGTGAAAATAAACACCAAATATTAAGATGTAGAAAATTTGAAAACTTTTGCGAATGGTAACCCTAAATTTCTTTGTATCCCTATAGTTTCCAATGCAGTCATCGGATCAATACGAAATTCGAAGAGCAGGTTGACTTCAACGTTAGGCAGATGTGACATATTTTTGGCTTCGGTGCTAGCAAAGAGCTGCCAGCCCGAGGCGTTTTTGTTATGTTCGTACCAATTAATGCTTGCATTAAGTATTCACATCGCGAACATTTGCAATGCAAATAAGTAAACAATGTTTAAATTTTCTAAGGTCTACACATTTTTCGGATTTTCTCTCGCTGTAATTTTCGATGAAGTCATCGAAATTTAATTGGCTTAGGGTCTATTATTACTAAGGGTATATTAGTCTTAAGTAGGAAAAGCAGCTAGTGGTAGAATACACATTCAAAATCTGCACAAATACTCTCATGTTCTTCGAACATTAGTGTTTCTAGCGGTTCAGATGCGCCAGGATGTTTTTACAAATGTTCGAAGAACATTAGTATTAAAATCGATTCGGCCAAAAATTCATATTTCCATATATATATATATATATATATATATATATATATATATATATATATATATATATATCATCAAAAAATTTCAGTGAGATAATCTTGGGAACGCGCCATCCGATTGAGCTGAAACTTTCAGGATACATTGGTGTATATGCAGAATAGGTCCAGGTCACTTTAAATGTCAGTTATTGTTAACCTTTTGGCGCCGGCGGCCATTTAAGTGATATTTTTAATATACCTATTATTTCGTGCACAAATAATTTTCGCAAAAATAAAGTTAACGAAATAAATTTCGAACGTGTTTTACATATGAATCGGATAATGCTTTGGAATTTTTTAACCCTATGTGTGCGCTGGGTGCCTAAAAAGAGGACGGGAAAATTTGAAAATTTTTAAATTTCGATAACTTTTGACAGAGCTATTCAATCATTACGAAATTTTCAGGACATATTGATATTATTTAGTTGTAGATTTGTGATGCTTTTAATGAGCGTGCTGGCAACCCTGTAGCTAGGGCAGGTACTGAAAGTGAAAACCTCCAAATCATCGTCTCTCTTGAAAAAATGCCGTTTCTTCAAAAAAAAGCCACTCATATGTAAATCTTGTGCTTTGTTTACATAACCAAAAAAAAAAAAAAGATATGTTATAACGGGCACGCCTGGTAACCCTTGCCCAATTTACCTCTATTTTTGGCATCAAAAACTTCTGTTCACGGAAACTCACGAACCAATAATCAGATACAGCTAAAATTTACAGAATGCATTGGACTTAAGTAAGACCAGATTTGATAGAAGCGATTTTGAATTGTGGGCAAGTCTGTGCCAGTGGTGCCATCTTGAAAAATTACAAAGAAAAAAAACTGCTTTTTGCCCTATGAAATGTGAATAAGTTACCAGATTTTCATGAAATTGACACAGTAGCTAAACCTAACTCTAATCTCTATTTGGTAGAAATTTGGTTGAAAAATTTGATTGGTGCTACCAGCTATGGTAATTTTTGTGTCTTTGGTTTTGAAAATTCGCTCAGGAAAATAAAACTTTTTGCACTATAACTTCCAGTGCAGTCATGAAATCAATACGAATTTCATACAATTAATGAAACCTGTCATAAACATTATTCAGGCCAAATTTGGTTGAAAAGCCACGATAGGGTTGCCAGATATTGTTGGTTTTGTGTTTAATTGCAATATCTTTATTAAGCGGTTTTATCGTAGAATTTTCAAATGGTAATGATATTGTAGTGACAATAAACCTCAAATATTAAGCTTTCGATTATTTGAAAAAACTCGCTGCAGGTAACCCTAAATTTCTTTATACTCCTATAACTTCGAATGTAATATAACATCGTGAAGCAGATGTGATATATTCTTGTCTTTGATACTGGCAGAAGGTTGCCAGCACGAGTCGGTTGTGCTACTTTTGTATCAATAAACGCTTACAGCTAGTATTCATACCGGAAACATTTACAATTAAAATAAATAATCAATGTTTCAATTCGCAAAGTTCTGCAAATTTTTCGGATCGCAGCCCCAAACACCAGCTTCAGTTACAGTACTGCAGGCACTGAGCATTTTCTTCATTGATGTTATATGAGATGCTGCTTTCAAAATTATGTGAAATAAGCAACTGATAACGAATATAATTAACCCGTGTTTTGCTCTCATAAACGTTGAAATTCATGCCAGTGGTAATATCTGAAACCTTCCACCATATGAGTTATAATGCATTCTTGAGACCAAAGTAAAACGTGGCATTTGAAACAGTTTGGCCGTAATAAGCAGCACATGTGGTGGAATATGCACTCAAAACCTGCACGATTCTTCTACTGTTCTTCGAACATTAGTGTTTCTAGCGGTTCAGGTGCGCTAGAGTTTTTTTTATTTTAAGTTCATTTTACTTACTTGCTTACTTCATACACTTCCATATTCGAAATATATTCTTATCAATGACAGTCAATCCGTAGCCAACTCAGATCCGGTGTTGCTTTTAACAAATTACGGTTTGTTTCGATTTTCGTCAATCTCCAGTCACCAGTAAAAGTAAAGTAAAGCAATCCCACGACAACCCTCGTACGGGTCTAGGGGTTGAAGCTGGTAGAGAGCTTCATTACAATTTATTTAATCATTGTGGATACGAGTGTGGAGTGATTAATTCCACGACTCACTTTACCACTGATTTAAATCAGGTACCTAATCAGAGCTAGGTGAACTCAAACAGCTTGGTGCGCGGACCCTCGTCCGAACCTGGATTCGAACCAGGGACCCCACACGCAAGAAGCCAGTGCTCTACCCACTAGGCTACTCAAGGCTACCAGTTCACTCCGACAATATTTCAAAATTGAGTACAAATAAATTTAGACAAAGGAAGACATCAATTTTTATACGGACATTAAATCAATTTGATTCCATATCGATTCCTACCGTTATAGCGGAACGAAATCAAGATAGATGACGACGATTCATAGCCTAACGAGACTTGAACGTGTTAGGTAGTGAACGATAATGACAACATTGTCGTGTGAAGTGTACAATGCGGGCTATGCATATTTCCTCCCGTGCATTCTCGTCGAGATGATTTTAAAATCATCCTGGAAACGAATACGAACGAACGAGAACGCGAACGCCATTATATAGAGAGCTCACGGTAGAAACGGTGGAAGTGAAATTGTGAAATTTTCGACCTAAATAGATCTTGGCATAAAAGGATTGACGAAATATGAGCTGACACTGATAAATGTGCTAAAGACTGTCATGTTTTCAGTGATAAATTGTGCAGCTTTGCGCGGAGTTGCAGGGTTTCGATAAAAAGTAATCAACAGGTATATACCAGTAGGTATGTATATATTAAAGTTCGATGAAAAGGTAGAAAATTAAACAGACTATGGTAAAAATTATGAAGCAGAGATATGTAAATCTTAATTTATATTTATGAACAAGACCTGAATTTTAAATAACTACTACTGTTGAGCTAATTTATCCCTGACACATAGCATTGGCTTGAATAAATAATTACTTTTATAGCATATTTTATTGTTGTTAGTAAAACTAGACGTTTGGTAGTAAAAAAACTGCGATTGACAAAAAGGTTCACTTTTATCGGTAATTAAATGAAAAAGCTTTTAAATCATATTGTGTAAATGAGACGATTAAGTCACATTATTAGTAGTATAATTGACATTTAAGAGAAGCAGAGAATAATTCCTTTTTCAATATAACCTTATGGTTTGATAAAACAAATCAGTTTTTTTCAATTACTTTTGATATTTTGGTGATTTAATCTGAACGTCACAGATTTTTGCAATTAAATTTACATTCTCGGTAAAAAATAAAAAACGTTAGAAATATCCTGCAAACATTACCATACTACATTCATTTTTCAGCACAGACTATTTACCGTGTAGGATTCATAGGAATAACTATTAACACTGTTCGTCATTTGTAATGCAGCAGTACGTCAGTTTCGTGTCATTGTCGCATTAGTATCTAGTGCTTATGATGACGACTGCATCGAAGTTATTATGACGATTGAATGGAATTTTCTCTGCAAAGATGATGAAAACTGCAGTGAGACCTTTTTACTGGACTTTTTGTAATTACGATTATAATCAGTAAAACTGCAATACAGTCAGTGACGTAGGAAAGTATTGAGCAGCAGCAATCTATGGAAGTAGAACATTTCAATTTCATAAGTGCAGTGCAAATGACAGATATGACGAGGCCATCTGTTATTCAAACAATTGAGAATGGTAATTAGGCAAGTTCGATAAGTGGGGCTGGCAGAGGAGAGAATTTACTGGCATATTAAATGGGGCTATTGGATTACTATGAAAGGCTATTGGATTACTATAATTTACGATGTTGTTGACGATTTCGCAAAACATAAGCTAGAAATAAAATCGTAAATATTTTACCTAACAGGTAAATAAATGGGTCCCTGTCTGAGGGCAACATCTAAGCAAGAATCGAATGTGGAATCGCACTATGCCAATGGGGTTAGCGTCGGGACTGCCTCCGAGCTGGGTAGCTGTCTGGACCTCGTGATTCATCAGTTGCCCTGCTGTTCCGCTTGTCTAGGAGAGATAAGAAGCTAATCCTTATCCAAGAACCATGGGCTGACAACAACTCGATTTGAGGGTTTTGCACTAATGGATACAGATTGATAGCACCCGATGGCTTACATAAACCACGCGTCTATACTCTTGCCAAGAAAACCGTTAACGTCCTTGTCGTACACAATTTTTGTGACTAGAATAACATGGCTGTTGCGGTGGAAATTGATCAAAGATCATGCTAGTTTGTTTCTTGCTACATGGCACATGATCATCGCACTAGTCCTCACTGCGACATAGTCAAGGCTTTTGTGGTCGAAGCCATGAGAATTGGTGCAAAGCTAAACAATAGAGTCGGGAGTGGTGTATATTCAGATGAGCTAAATCTCAAATTGTCTCTCCGCCTACTAGACGACTGAAATGTCTTTCAAGCGAAGGTTGCGGCTATTTTTCAGGCAATTTACTGGCTTCTGTGTAATCGAATATTCAGGGTCAATATTGGTATTTTCACAGATAGCCAAGCGGCTATAAAGGCCCTTGCTGATCCTTGTACAGTGTCCATGAATGTTGCTGAATGCCGGGCATCTCTTAGAGATATGGCGAGACATTCGGCTGTACAATTGATTTGGCTATTTGAACATAAGGGTTTTCAGGGCAATTGTGAGGCCGATGTATTAGCTAGACTTGGTGCCTTGCTACCGGAGGTCTCATGCTCCTTCTCAATAGGAATACCGATGACGTCAGTCAAATTGGCCATCAGGAAAAAATTCCTTGAGGATACTAGGCAGTTCTGGGAAGATGAATCATCCTGTGCGATAAAAAGGCAGTCCCTGGTCAATTTATAGTGGATAGTACAGTTCATCAAAAGAAGCAGGTGGTTTCCTGACTTTAGTGAATAGGAGAGAGTCAATAAAACTACTGTGGTATCACAACGGGCCTCTAGATGCGTCTGTCGGCAGACCTCTGTCGATCGGCAGCCACTTTAACTTAATCTAACCTTACCTAAAATAACAGATTATCTAACGGCACATGACAGAATTTCAAACTTTAAATGAAAATGAAGTAGAAAGACTTCACCAAAACATTGTTAAGAAACTAACATAGTAAAGAAACCTAGGAACATGATGGTCAATAAGAGCTTGCGTGGCATAAGTTGTATCTAACATAAACGAATTTTGATATTTAAAGAATAAAATGACAAATGTATAGATGTAGCTCAATATACAGTATTGAACAAAACTAAAGCCTTCCTGTGCAAAATATCAGTTATCTGCTGATATTATCAGGAATACTAGATAAAAAATTTGTAGTTCTTATTATTTATATACATGCCTACTATAAAAAAACCATAACAAAAAAAAAAATTCAATCTTTTCAACACCAAAAAATAAAACAAATTGTTTTTCAATACTCAAAACTAAAGCAAAGTCAAGCTTATGATCAGAATTTATGTTTAGGTTAGGTTAGGTTAGGTTAGTAAAGAGGGCTGCCGGGAAACGCGGCTTGCATTAGGCCACCAGTTTGGGCCCATTTGCCACCCTCCGCTGGCTTTTTAGAGCTGCCAAGTGACCGCTTCGCCAAACTGGATCAGCTGACTCAGCGTGACGGTACCAGCCACCTCTGCCAACCCTTGAAAGTGGTATGCACCAAAAATTTTGAGGCGTTTATTATTGAGGGCCGGACAATCGCAGAGAGTATGCTCGATGGTGTCCTCTTCCATCTCGCACCTCTTGCATAAACTGCTGGATGTCAGTCCCATTTTCTTCGCATGAGATGCGGTAAGGCAGTGCCCTGTGAGCAAGCCGACCGTGGTTCTCAAGCAATTCCTGCTGAGCTTGAGCAGTTTCCTGCTTTTGCTTGGATCAGGTGATGGCCATAATGTCCTGGCCACCCTGCAGTCCAGCCTGTTTTCCCATTCGGACTTTAGTTTGGCCCATATGGCGGCATCAAGTTTGTTTGTGGCGTCCGCGATTGACCGAGGTACAGTGATGCAGGGGCAGTTGCTAGCTCCTGAACCTTTCCTCGCCAATTCATCAGCTTTTTCGTTGCCTATGACCCCACTATGCCCTGGCACCCACATAATCCGGATAGGAATATGCCTTGCCTTTTCATTGAGAGCCACTCTGCAAGCGTTAACAGTTTTTGAAGAACATCTGTAAGACGCAAGAGCGAGAATGGCTGCTTTACTGTCGACGCAAATGGTCATTGGTCTGGTTGATATTCCGCTAATGGACTCAACTGCCATGCGTATAGCATGTAATTCAGACTGAAAGACGGTAGCATGGTCCGACAGTCTACACCACAGGTTAAGGCTCAAATCCGTAGAAAACACGCCCGAGCCAACTCCTGTGTCCGTCTTTGACCCGTCCGTGTAAATCCAGGCGCCCCTAACGGTGGTAGCTTCCTTTTTCTTCCAGTCTGTTCTTGTGGGTATCTTGACCTGGAAATTCCTGCCAAGATGTATTATTTTGCTCATGTGGTCCGTGTCTTCTGCAACGAGTCCAAATCTTTTGCGGCATTCTATAAGAATACCGCTGTGGCCCCACTGATCTGAATCGTTCCACATGCCAGAACTTTTAGCGCGTATCGCCGCTAAGCTTGCGCTTCTAAAGATGAATCGATCTAGGGGCATGAGTCCCAAAATCATTTCCAACCCAGCCGTTGGGGCGGTTCTTAAAGCGCCCGTAATACATATGCAAACTAATCTTTGCAGTGTTGTTAGCTCCTTGATATTAGTTTTTCTCTCCGCTGCTTTCCACCACACGACCGCTCCATACACCAAAATCGGCCTGACTACACATGTGAATATGTAATAGGCCGCCCTAGGTTTAAGACCCCAGGTATTGGAGTAGGCGGACCGGCAAGCGAAAAGTGCTGCGCGGGCCTTACCAATTCTGTGCTTCACGTTAGCCCCCCAGTTCAGTTTCCTGTCTAGTATAAGGCCCAAATATTTAACACTATCAGCAAGCTCCAATGTTATTCCGTTGAGGTTAGGCGTGGCAATAGCCGGTACCCTGTGTTTCTTTGTGAAGAGCATAAGTTCGGTTTTTGTCGGGTTTGCCCTAAGACCGACTTTTCTGGCCCAGATTTGAATATGGTCCAGCGCCGATTGCATAAGGTCCGACAAAGTTTGTGGGAACGCACCCCTCACAAGTACCACAATGTCATCGGCATACGCCACTACCTCAAAGCCACTGGCCCTTAACTTCTCCAGTATTTCGTTGACTGTCAGGATCCAGAAAAGGGGAGATATAATCCCTCCTTGTGGTGTTCCGGTACCGACTGTTCTTTCCGCTTTGGCCTCCAAAAAGGTAGCCTCAATCCGCCTGCTCTTGAGCAAGTCAGATGCCCAGGTCGCCAGGGTTTTATCCACCCCATATCGAGCCAAGGCATCAATGATACTCGCGACAGTGACATTATTGAAGGCCCCCTCAATGTCTAAGAAGGCTGCCAACGTGAATTCCTTCTGCCGTAAGGATTTTTCTATTGTACGGACAACTTTGTGTAATGCCGTATCTACTGATCTGCCCGCTAGATACGCGTGTTGATCAACACAGATTCTCGCGACATCAATCGAGCTTTTGATGTGCAGATCAACAAGCCTCTCTAGTGTTTTGAGCAGAAACGATGTTAAGCTGATTGGTCTGAAGTCCTTCACGTAATGATGATTCAACCTACCAGGTTTCGGAATGAAGACCACTCTAGCTTTTGTCCATTGCTCGGGTACTACCCCGAGGCGGAGGCATGCGGTAAAAATACGCTGCAGAATGGGAATGATGGCCTTATCTGCTTTTTGAAGCATGATAGGTGATATCTCATCAATCCCTGTAGCTTTGTAAGGTCGGAATGTGCCAATAGCCCATTCAATCTTGACCTCGTCCACTACTTCCTTGATCAGCCGCTCAGACGCCCGGTGGGTTCCACGAAGTACGTCACTACGCGGTGTCACGCAGGCTGATTCTGGAAAGTGAGTTTCCAGTAGCAAGTCCAGGCACTCTTTCGGGTCCTCCACCCAATCCCCGTTTTCCCTTCGCAAAAGCGTAGGTACGCCGGGGGTTACGCTTAGAACCTTCCTGATTCTGGCAGCCTCTGTACCTCCTTCAATGTTCTCACAGAATTCCCTCCATGAGTCGCGCTTGGCTTGTCTAATCTTCTTTTTGAAAAGCGACAGCTCTTGTTTGTAACGATCCCAGTCAGCCACGTTTCCGGAACGCCTTGCGGTGTTAAACGCCCTTCGTGTGCGACCTCTAGCCTCTGTGAGTTCGCCATTCCACCACAAGGTAGCGTTCTTCCTTACGGGCTTTTCCGGACACACGTCTTTGAAATCTGACACTAAGATTCCCGTTAATCGGTTCACCTGCTCGTTCAGCCGTCCTGGACTCGTCAGTTCCAGATCGTCTAGTGCTCTGAGGTGTCTATTTGTTTTCCTTGAGTAAACTTCCCATTGTGCTGTTCTCGGGTTCCGTACTTTTTTAGGTGAAATAACAGAACAACCGATATTCCAGCATAGCCACTGGTGGTCCGAGAGCGATGGCAGGTTATAAACCTGCCAGCTGTGGACACTTTTCATTATGCTTGGAGTTGCCAGGGTAATATCAATTACCTCAGCCCTGTTCTTAGTTATAAATGTAGGTTTGTTACCCATGTTGAGGATGTTGAGGTTGGTTGACGTTAGAAATTCTAGCAAACTCCTACCTCTCTCGTTTATGTTGGTGCTACCCCATATTTCGTGGTGAGCATTTGCGTCACAGCCGATAACAGCATCCGTTGTCATAGCCGCTACTGCCAATCTTCTCAGTCCGGGCGTGATGGGATCCATGTCGTATGGTAGATAGACCGCCGACAACAGGCACCGTTTCGTGCCGCTACCAGCGATCCCCCACTCCACACACACTGTGGTTGTATCCCCATCACAAAGCTGCGGAATCAAGATTGCTTTCACCTCTTTTTTGGCGACAATACAAGTCCTTGTCTTGTCCCTTCCTTTTAGCTGGAACACACTGAGGCTGGTGCCGAATCCACAAGCCACATTCTTGTACAGAAGCGGCTCCTGTATCAGTGCGATGTCAGCGTGCCCCCGACTGAGATGCCGAAGCAGATTGGCCGTCGCCCCTCTACTGTGGTGCAGATTTGCTTGGACCACTCGCACTTCGGCTACCCTCAGTCACCTTCTCCGCTCCAACTTTCAAGGTGATCCTCTTCAGACCGAAGTGAATCAACCCGTTGTTGGCCCGTACTTGATCCGCGGACTCCCGATCGATACCCAGCACAAGCACTAACTTAGCTGCACCAGTTAAGTCAGGCTCCGCAGATTGGTTAGTTAGTTTAACAGCCTGGAATAATCTCCAGCCTGAAACTTTCAGATCGGGGTTCTGTCTTTTTAACAGAGACAGAGCCTCCGAAGCGTTCGAGTGGGGCACCGCCACCTTCGCTGTAATTAGCTTGGGCACGGATGTCTCCTCCACTACGTCCAAACCTGGATGGTCTGCAGAAATCTTCAGGACGGTAGACCGAAGCCATTCCGTCGAGAAGACGTCACTACAGGTCACCGCAATGTGGCCGCGAACAATGTTACAGCCTTCAAAGCGAGGTGACCCTTCTTCCGTTGACATGGCAAACCTGAGGAGTTCCTCGGTGATCCGTTTAAGAATCACCTTGGCCACGTCATCTTCAAGTCTCCATTCCAGGGGTTCCTGCTTGTCAACGACGGCCAGCTTAAGGTGACTGGCCGCTACGTCCCTAAAGGAACGAACTGCCGTCTCCTGTCGTGGCCTCTTCGTCGATTTACCTCTCGGCGAGGTTAACTCCTCTGAGCGTTGGCGTTTACTTGCAGCCGCTGCAGCAGGTTTCACTTGGGCAACCTCGGGTTTCCCTTTGGATTCCAGCGTCACCGTGCTACTGGCCGCTCGTTTTGCCTCTCTCCTTCTGAAGCGTTGGGCATTCCGCTTCCTCCCTTTGGTGGGATCAGCTGCCGCCACCTTCACAGTAGACTGCAGATCTTTGGAGGCACCACCTCCAGTCTTGGTCACAGCTCTGCTGAGTGGCTTAGCCGCCGCTTCCTTCCCGGTGACCTGCAAGCCTTTCAGCTTGCCGCCTCCGTTCTTGGTCACAGCTCTGCTAGAAGCCGACTCAACCGCCGCTTCCGTTGTACTGGCCAGTGAATCTCCAGACCCGCCGCCAGACTGCTGAGTAGCTGCTCTGCTGACGGGTACCGCTACGTCCATCGGACTCACAGTAGATCCCGCGGCGGGTTCCCCATCTAGCTTCAGGGCCCGCAATCTTTCGATCGTCTGACCCTGAGCCGTTTCGCTTCCCGACGTTGGTGATCGTGTCACCTTTGAACTCCTTTTGAAGGGGTCCTTTTCTGGTGACTTCCCTCCAGTAGTACTGGCGGGAAGTTTGAGTTTATTCAGGTCTTTATTTTGATCCATAGATTATATTTTTTTATAATTTCAGGTTTGGGTTTCACGTTCTCGGACCACAGCCGAGGCAATCGCCAGCAATTTTGCCTCCCGCTACACCCCGCCCCCATAGGAACAACGTATTGCTCCGACCGTCCTTCCCCCTCTTCGGATCGCGAGGCAGACTCCCCCACGACCATCCGAGGGTTCTGTAGGCTTTCACAGTACGCTGAACCTGCGAACCTTGCTGCCGAGGCAACCAAGGTGTCTCCCCTAGTCTAACAGTTCGCTACTCTGTAGACCGCGGTTCGCCAGGTTCCAGAACCGGGCAAAGTGAAGTGTTGGATCCAGAACCCCGCAGGTGAACCTTCACCTCAGTCACCAGCCCAGACCTGTCCCCAGGCCTCCGTGTCACCCCTGCGGAGAGAAACAAGGGCGCCCCTCTGCCGGTTACGGGCGAGGCCTCCGTTTACACAGCCCATACAGCTGGCTGCTGTACGGGCGTGCGGCAGAACCAAAATTTTTTACGGGAGAGGGATCTCTCACCAACCTTACTTAGAAGGGACTAGCCTGATCCAATTAGCCAATCCTCCCTTCCGGGGGAATTGTTACCAGCGGCCACCGCGAGGAGGTTATGGATCACACTTTCACCAGACCGAACAGTTGCGGCACGTGTATATTTGCGTATACTACATGTTTTTCCCCCTATTCGGCTGGCAACCGACCGCCAGAATTTATGTTTAGTTTACGAAATATTAGGTAGCTTTTGTATTTTATCACAAATTTTTTATTTTAAATAACATGGCATAGAAGATATTACATTTTCAATGAATTAGTCAGGAATAATTTCCCACGTTGTCTTAGTAGCGTCAAAAAAATAACGTTTTTGTCCTTAAGTTTTCCCTGTTTATCCCACTGTTGGCTATTTTCCATAATTTTTCAACCGGGTTGAGATCGGGAGATCGCGCAGGCCAATCCACAACTTCTATTCGATTTGCTTGCAGTTAAGTCTTACACAGCGAGGAGGTATGCTTGGGATCGTTGTCCTGTTGAAATCTTAATTTTAGAGGCATCTCCTTTTCAGCGCACGGCAGCATAATGTTTTGTAATATGTCGACGCATACGAAACGATCTGTAATACCATCAATTCCATGAATTTTTACAATAGCTTATCCTGAAAAGCAGTCCCAGACCAGGACTTTACTTCCTCCATGTTTGGTTGTTGAGATGCAGTACTTATGGTTAAATCTTTATATAATATTTTAAATTAAATTTCTATTCGTCAGAAAATAATACAGTTTTCCACGTTTGAATACTCCAGTCTAAATGGTCCTAGCCAAACCTTAACTTGGTACTCCTGTTCTTCTCTCGGATGAAAGGCTTTTTTGTCGGTAGCTCTTCTTCTAATGGTTATTGCACACAGAGATAACTTGAAATAAGTTTTAATGTGACAAGAAGACACCGTATATTCAAATAAAGTCCTTTTTTATACCACAGATTTATCTATTCTTGAAGTTTTTCGAGGCTTTTCTTCAGAATGCACAGGAGAGATGCGACCCGTCAGCTCAAACTTTTAGATTAGCCGCTATCGGCTATATAATCCGATTGACCGATTGATCGAGTATCTTTTACTAATAGTATGTTGAGCCAAATCACTTTTATAATCAAATATAGTTGTATATTTAATTTCACTACCTTACGTGCTTATTGGCATCGTTTGCCATTAGAAAAGAATGCACAAAGAACAGAATGCACACCCCTATTCACGGCAAAATTTTGACACAAATGCTGCAATAGTGATTGAATCTTAATGATTCATATAAAGGCGCGTACACACACATGCAACCAACGAACGGCAAATAATAGTTTGATCAATTTTTGATTTCCAACGATTGGCGTTGACTGTACCGTCTACACAAGAAGCGATTGAGGCCAATAGCTTGGGACCGAGGCGTTGGATGCGGTGTGGGTTGAGCTATCGTCGAACAACCATCCACTCTAGAACGAAGTCCGAAGGCCAATACATGGCAAACGCTTTGATGTTACCGCTGGCAGAGCTAACGGCAACCAAGGCCAACGCCAAGGTTGCCTCTTGGTACACACTAAGTATATCCGAGCCAATGAATGGCTTGGCCGTTGGCCTTGGTCCTTTGTGTATTTTTTATAATACACATATAGATAAATAATAATAAAAACTAGCAAACAATTTTTCATCTGGTTTTCCTGATAATATCAGAGGATAGATGATATTTCGCAAAGGGGTGCTTTAGTTTTGTCCAATACTGTATATGTCATATAATGCTACGAGTATAAAGCAATTTGAAAATCTGCAAAAACTTATCCATTAGCTTCAACTTCATACTTGTCTGTTACAAAATTGCCAAGGATGTTGAATAGTCAGTCTCCATAAAGTAAGGTTTTGGGTATTTCGCTTATTAGCGCGGTTTATATAAGAACAGTAATCCATGATATCTCTCGTCCTAGCTTCTTCAATATCACGTCAAACATGGCACAATAGAGTTGGAAGAGGCTTTTGACACCATTATCGCCTGTCGGACGAACTCCCAGTATAAATATGTTGGAGAAACCTACCTCTGCAATTAGCAAGTGGCTGGATGAAGTCTTGAGGTCACGCAAGAAAGATTAAGATGTGCGTGACGATCACTCACAAGCAAAAAACCACCAGAATTACCAACTGAATGAAATAGGGTTCGGAAAAAGGTTGCTCCACAGCGAGAGAAAACAGAAATGGTGGAGAAAAAAAAGAAGGCAAGAAGCAAACTGAGACAGGAACACTGAACGCTCTTACAGTAAACCTGCCAAAGCATTTCCCGGTGAAAATTGGGGCGCTAGTACATTGCATAATAAAGGATCCTTTTAGAAGTTCCACCTTGAAATGGTTGCTTGAAATTGCCGAACTCAACCCAGGCTGCTTTAGGCAGCCAAGGTGACGTGAAGGTAATGGCTCCTAAAATCACCCAAGTCGTTGCTGTAAGGGTCCGGATTGGAGCAGAAACTCTTGAAAGTGTAAACAGAGGCTCAGTTGATATTATGCATCAACGAAAATGGCACAAATAGCGCCAAGTACTTTATGAGATTGAGTGGGCATTCGAGTTTTCAGAGGTGCACTCAATGTCAAAAAAAGCAAGGTAAGACGTGAGAATCCTCCAAAGAAATCTTCAGGACTGCAAAGCATGGGAGAGATCACCTGCGTTAGCTGTTACTTGTCCCCAAATGACTCAATGCAGAAATTCGGAGAGCAAAATTTGCTCAATGGAGAACCTCTTAGTAACATTTATAATAATGCGTGGCCATTGGAGTAGGTATGGCTACCAAAAACACCCACGCACGATGCTGAGTTGAGATTGAATCGATATTGGGTTTGTTGGTGCTGAGTGAAACAACACCAAAATCTTAGATTTGACGAGTGCGATCCCGATATTACCATGACATTGGAAAGCCGTGACACTCTTTAAGAGGATGAGGGGACTCATTGCAAATGATCACAACGATATCACCTTCCGAATCGTTGATAGTAGTCAAAAACGACAACGCTGTTTCAATAGGGACGAGATAGCCACATCACTGGTTTTGAGCTTTAGGGGGTACTCTGGTCTAGAAGCTTTATCCGTTTGTTGGTTTTGTTGGCGTATCGCAAAAATAACTGTAACTCCAAAACTAATTTGAATTTCCGAAAATACTCTTAAAAGCTTATCCTTAATGGTCTAAACTTTGAAAATATGCAAACAAAAAAATCGATTTGATCAAATTTCTAGGCCAGAATACCCCCTTAAAAGATAGACCTCTAACATTTGGAGTCTAAGTGGCTCCAGCAGCAGTAGAGATCATTGATGATAGCACCATTGGACGGATTCGCAGGTGGTTGAGGCTTCAATGCCCAATAGTTGGATAGAGATCTGAGGTATTTACGAAATCAGAGAAACAAGCTTTAAGTCTAATAAACCCAATATCAATGTCGGCAATTATACTAAAGGAAAATGCTCGTAGAATGAATTAGTTCAAAAATTTCAAAGAAAGTCTCACGAGGCATATGCAAGCTACATATGTAAATAAAGTTGACTACAATATAAGTCCTGACCTCAACAATTTTTTCGATTCTGTGAACACGAAGCGAAAAGCTTCCAGTTATTTCACGTCCACGAAAATTGAAAAGGCATGGCCATTTTATCAGTTATACCTAAGTTAGCTTAACATTTTTTTTTGTGAAAAATTTACAATTTTTGGAATTGTTTTTGTGGGATGATTAATATTGGAAAAAATTCTAACTAATTGGTTTCGAAAGTATGCATTGGTTCTCATCAGATATCAGTTCATAATGCACACCATAATGCATGCCAGTGAGAGATAATAAGAAGAGATCGAAACCACTTAATTAAAATTTATTTTGAATTTTAATCATCCCACAAAAACAATTCCATTTGATTCTACTTTCGGAGGTTTATTCCGCAGAACGATCCAGTTTCCCGCATCAAATATTTTTTGTTTTAATAAGCGTTAGAGCCGATATACGTTGTCTATGCTAATTTATAGGGAACCGCCATCACAAATTAATAACTTTTATTATAATTTTTATTGAACCTCTCCTAAGTGAGCAACAGCATGTCCTCAGATAAGGCTGGTCTACTACCTTTAACCTAATGTTAATAGTCTCGAATATGTTTTGTAATATGTAAAAAGGGCGTAAAATCAAAACTATATACACTGACTTCAATAAAGCTTGTTGCGACCGACTAAACTCTGTCGAGCCGTCGTCAGTGCAGCATATATTTATTTAGAGATCTTCCTTCTCTTGCCCGGCGTGCCTTTTCCCCGGCGACTAGCTCAGCCTGGCGTGGGTTGGCGGGCGCAAGATCTCTACGTGCTATGGCACGCAGACAATACAACACTCACCACATTTCACAGTTTTACATCAGAAACTACCAGGAAAGTAAGGAAAACAAAGAGTTTCCGTAAAAATCATTAACGAAATATTTATTCCATTGGCATTATTTACACAAAACAAACTCAAGCCAAAAAAAACAAATAATCTAAGAAGAAAAAGTCCAAAAAACCAAAATTCAACATTCTAATTAACTAAATTCAAGCACATAAATAAAATAAAATCAAAGAAATCAAATTAAATCAACTAAGGACTAATTTGGGTGGAGTTTTTTCATGCCCAACCCCAGCCGGAGTAGAGTTCACATTGATCATACATTTTTTCATTTTTTTTTGTTTGAAATAAAAATGTGAAATGAATTGACAGATTTCCAAATGAATCTCAATTGTAGGGATAAAATAATAATACCAACAAAACAAAAAAAATTATAACAAAAAAAAAAATAACTATAATACCATAATAATTGATCTAAAAAAGATGTTAAATTCGAATAAATAAATCAACTAAATATATAATCATGCAAAAGTAAAGAAAAAGAAAGCAAAATTTAATGAAATCTTACATTCCCCCACACCTTTAGTTTTTTTTTGCTCAGTTTAATATTCATTTACTTAACGAAAAAAAAACTATTTATAATTAGTGGTATGGTTTGCGGCAAAAACGGCATTCAATTACTCTCCGACACTCCTAGTCATAAATCTTCAATATCAACCTTTGAACGTGAAAGTTTATCCTTGCCACAAGGCTTAAGGTATAAAATTAATATGTTACTTGGCAATTACTTATCTGGTTCCATACGCGTATGTTAAATGATGAGAATCGTCACCAAGGAAGCTGGTGTCTCGCCCCAAGAACACGTTAGCATTGAAATTTGCTTCTGCTTAGGTGCCTTAGCGGCTTCCATACCATGAGCCCGCTCGAGGTTAATCACAGAAATTTTTCGTCCAGGCCAAATCAATTCACAACGTCTGCCAACGACACCGCCTTCTGGTAAGCACACTGATCAGATCGCTTTCTTCTTTCTCCCAGCAGTCACTTTAATTTTCCAATATTCCACCCACTTTGCTAATTTTTTCCAAAGTTTCAAACAGTTTAATAATTTTTCACTATTTCACAACAGTTTAGTTATTTTTCATTACTTCAGACGGTTCTGTACTGGATTCTTTTCCAAAATTTCCCTCAAAATCTCCCCTTTTTCTGTTCAAATTAACTTTTATTGTAATTTTCTAGCCACCACAAAAAATCCGCTGAACTTCTTTCTTTCACTTCTCACCTTCGAATCCCCCTTTTTCTTTGTCGAGAAAAATTTTTCACTGTACCGCTAGAGCGGTTTCTTCCCAATTACCCATTGCTTTCCATTTCGACGCAACTAGGGCATCCCCAAAACATAAAGTACAGGAATCCGACACCAGGTTCGCTGTACTGCTGAATTGTCCACCGGTCAGTGGTGACTTTTTGAATGTTGACATTCATCTGTCAACATCACCGTCATGTGACACTCCAAAGTGATTCGAATCATAGATCCCCAAACTGGATTGCAATTTAAGCTGCCCGTGACTATACTTTATTCCGGTACCACACGGAGAATACCATCAATGTTAGGGCGGAGAAGGGTTAGCCTGATGGAAGCATGTTGTAGCGGCAGAATGTGTCCCGAAAGGTGCTCCGAAAGCGGATTATTTATAAGGTAAGTGGATAGGGTCTCAACAAGCTTTTGACCGCGTCGACCATGAAGTTTTGAAACATAAGCTCCCAAAATTTGGCAGGCTCCTGAATTCGTGGAATGTTACCTTTGAAATCGAACGCAACATTTTAAATTCCATGCCTTCTTTCCAAAAAATACAGCCTCTTCTGGAATACCTCAAGGCAGCCACCTAGGGCCGCTTCTGTTCAATATTATTGTTTCGGATCTCTCGGAGGTGTTATTCGACATTCCGCACTTTTTTGATGTGGATGATCTAAAAATTTCCCACACTATTCAATCGGAGTCTGATGCAAACTTTCATCAACTGCAACTTTCATTACTTGTGCAATAGTGTGATCAAAATTAAGTTACTCTTAAGGTTGAAAAATACCGTGCCATAAATTTTTCCTGCAAGAGCTCTACTTTTAATTTTGATTACCACCTGAATAATCAACTCCTGAAAAATATTGATAGTGTCGTAGGTTTCTACGTTGCCGTGGATGAAAAACTGCGTTTTAATTTTCAATATTACAGAGTTCTTGCAAGAGCTAGCAAGCAGCTGAGATTTATTAAAAGACGTGCGAAAGAATTCAAGAACATAGGGTTTGCAAGGTCTCTGTTCATGTCTTTACTTCGCGCGTTACTCGAATACGCTTGCATCGGCTGGAATCCTATATTCGATATTCATAGGAATAAACTAGGATCTGTTCAAAATCTGCTTTGCCTCGAAAGATCTATACAATCCACAGGATTTTGAAAGCCTTCCAACTTATACCTACAGACTTAGTCTCCTAAATCTGGTGACATTTTCCTCAAAGAGCGGGGTATTATCTTCACGTTTCGTTTTTTATGCTATTAAGGGTTTGGTTAACGTAGAATATATTCGTAATAAAATCATATTTAATAATGGTGTAAGACAGATTAGGCACATATGTCTTCTCAATGAGCATCAACATCACACTGTCAATAAAGACAGGGAGCTAATAAATAGAAAAATATTTAAGAATTTTTTAAACTACTATTCCTCATCTATATCTTAACGATAGTTTAACATTTTTAATTTATTTACTGTTTTAACATCTTAAATTTAATTTGTTTTCTTTCCTTATAAGTTCCATATTGAATTGACAACCAGACAAAAGTCGCGTGACGTGTAGAAATGTAACTGAGTGAAGGATTTTTTTTTAAATTTGTTGTTTATTTATACAACGTGTTTGGTTAAATAGATAAATAAACAAATAAGTGGAAACCCTTTCGTTGGAGGCAACATGCGTACTAGTGGAATAATGAAATCGCCGAACTGCACCACATAGCTTTGACGTGCAGCCATAGCGAGCCAGGAATAGGCCGGGAGCAACCGAACCCTCTGCTGCTCATGTTGCGGCAAATGTCAAAAATATTCGATTCCCACGTGGATATTGAACCAACCCGCAATTCAAGGGTACACTAATCTTAACGTGGTTCTTCTGGTTTTTTAAGTTTGTTGGATAGAATTTCATCAGTTTTTTAAATTGTGGAATGTCGGAATGTATCTTAGCACTATAGCAGATAACGAAAATTATATATTTTATCTTTACCTGTAGCTAGAATCAACTAGGTGGACACAAAGAGCTGCTGGTTTACAGCAAAAGCAATAAACTTCGAATGAATTAATAGTCAGATATAGATAAGAATAGAATGATTTAATAGTAGTAAGAATAGTAAGATTTAATACATTCACAAGTAAGTTCACAGCACTGATTTGAAATCTATTCAGTGAGAGAAATATATAGAGGGGATGTAATTGCCTTACTACTATTTAAATATATTTCTACAAACGAAATTCTAATAGTTCAAATACTATTCAGTATTAATTTAGGATTAAACTACTTTATATAATATCCTTCAAATTAAATATAACAACGGATCACTCTATTGACAATATACACTCAAAGTACAAATGTTACATTGTCCCACGATACATACTTCTACTTCCTTTCAGTCTCCAACTTTTTCCAGAAACTTCCAGGAAATTCAACAAAAAAAAAAGCACTAACCTGAAATCCATCGTAAGTCCATGAACCGAATTTCATTTCGCAACGTTGATCGTCGAACGGGAACCATGTGATGTCGATTTTACATGTCGATTTAAAGATGCCAGGAGGAACGTAAAGACAGGAGCCGTTGTTTCTGACGACAACATTTGTTGGATACGTTCCGTCGAATCCTTCGTCAGCACTGCAAGAGAAGACAAGCAAAGAACAATCTATAAGAAGACGGGATTTTATGAGAAAAAGATTTATGTTTCGTTTATGAGAATTTACTATGTCCTTTAATATGATATATGTATGAATCGAAAATTCAGTGAGTAGGGAGCCAAGAAGTAGTTGAAATACGTTTGGATCACGTATGGAAAAAGTTTTGTGACTGGATAGGAATTTGTGTATTCAAACATAAGAGAGAGAATATTTAAACGGAGTTCAGCATTTTTTGTTAATGTTTAAAAAACCGGAATCTTTAACTCGAATTTGATAGATATTTATTGATGCGATATTCAGGCTTTCAAACAAAATCGCTTCAATTCTAACTGATTAAAGTGTAGGAAATCTATATAAATTCCAAAAACTGTTGAAGTATTGACATGTAGCACAATGATATATTTCTTCCATGAGGGCCTTAAGTCATATCCCCTTCTCAGCACAATTAAATTTAAACATTTAAAATCTGCAACATTTTCTTTCTATCCATGTCCCGAATATTATTCCTTGTCCAGAAATAGTTCACATTTGTCCAATCGTACATACTAATGCCGCTAAGGATACTTTATCACGATATTTATATTTATGTGATATATCGTTATTCACCCTTCTTGAAGTAGACCAGGCAGCAAGCATCTGTATGAACGGACCTGACTTCGTAAGCATAAAATTGCTGATTAGTTCAATCTTGCCAAGTGCCTTCGAGACTTCTTGTCGCTGCCATAATGAATATGAGGGTTCGGTCGTTTCTTTGCTCCTTTACACGCCGTAAATATGTAAGTTGTGCAGACTAACTGATAAGAATTGTGGAGCTCTGAAAGCAAAATGTGACAATCGTTGGCTGGCGATGAGTTGTGAGACCTCAATAAAACTCAATCTCTCCCTCGAGCTGCGTGTGCAAATGGCATGGGCATTCACGAGGAGCTTACGTTGATTTCATCAATTATTTTCGGTAGCTCCTGCTGCTCTGATTTATTTCCGACGCGATACGAATGATAATGTGGAAAGTGCCCTCTCTTGAATAAATTGATGGTATCGTTTTACTGGCACATTATAAATTGGACTAATAAAAAACATTTAATTTCCTATGTGCGAATGGTTGTAGGTATCTTTCGCAGGTAATAAGCTTGGAGTGAGTTATTTACAGCCGTGTCAACAGACCGAAACAAATAGTTAATTGCCTTTAGGCTATTTTCCTGATAGCGGTGGATCGATGACAGAATGAAATACTCATATGTGTTGAGCTTTAAAATGCAATTGAACTGCAGTTTACTGGTTTTTTTTTTCTATGATGATGCCAAGGCTCAGGGGATGCCCTATTATGCCTTGGTGGAAGGAAATTTAAGGAAGGGGAGAAAGGAAATTTGACGGTACGACTGGCACTGATCGGAAGAGTATGAGAGTGAGCGCGTTGGGAGGCTCGGGTGTTGCGCGTAGGAGATGCTTTACAAGGGAGCAGACTTGATATTTCATTAGAGCAAAGACCATAATAATAGCGATAAAGAAGAGAAAGGCAACCTATATTACGTCGATGCTCAAGAGATTCAATACGTGAGGTAATAGTTTCATCGCCAATAAGCTTGAAAGCTTTGCGTTGGACTGTGCCTAGTTCCGCTAAAGCAGTGCGGCCTGCCTCAGCCCATATATGGGAGTTATACTCAAGTCTTGGTCGTACGAGAGTCTTGTTGATGTGCGCTATGTCTGATGGTGTAAAGTATTTCTTGCCTCTCTGAAGGAATCCTAAGCATTTTGTGGCATTTACTGCCATTTGAAAAATATGGCTGGTCCAGCTTAGTTTGCTGGAGATGTTAAATCCTAATAGGTTCAGCGAAGGTGGTTCGGAAATACTCACACCATCAACGAAAATAGTGTGGCTTGTAGGAGGAGGGTAAGGCTTGAGCGAAAGACGACAGCATTGGGTCTTGGACGCATTAAACACAACACGGTTCGCTGAGCCCCAAGCGATAATATTTAATGGGTCCCTGTTTAGCGATGCAAACATGCGATCTCTACTAACAGAAGTAGCATTTCCACGAGAGTCGGCCACTCTGTCAAAAGAGTATGCGAAGTCAATGGTGCTGTCATCGGCAAAACTATGAATTGGATTGCAAAAAGAGAAAAGGAGGTCATTTATAAATAAAAAGAAGGTGAAAGAACATTACCTTGCGGAACCCCGACATTGGTGGTGTGAACACAGTATTTGTGTCCATCCATACGAGGAAACTTTCAATCCACTTGACAAGGATGGGATGAAGACCAAATGCACGAAGCTTCGTTAACCTTCGGATGGCAACAGGGGTTATACGTCACCCCACGACTTGAGAAGAGCATTATTTTATTTTGTTACTATGGCTGTCTCTTTCTAGCATTCGGTCTATTCTTTAATTAGAATAATTACAATAAGTCGGATAAGTCGATTTGTTGCGGCAGAATGTTGTTTATATTATATTATTGTGTGCAGTGTGCAAGCTTCCATGCATAAGTAAATATTCCAGGCGAATTTGACAGATAAAATAGTTTGCGCAGATGTTTTGCCAAGGCGGAGGCGCAGCACTTTAGTACGAGGGGTGAAATACCATCAGGACCGGCAGATTTGGAAACGTCAAGCTTGGCGAGTATTTTCAATAACTCTCTTGTGCGGAAAAATAGAGGCCCTAGCTTGAAAGCGCACATTGGAGGAGTAGGAGGACTCAGAGATGAGGGTGGCAAGTAATAGTTTGTAGCAAAAATCTCAGCAAAAATATTAGCTTTGTCTATTGACTCAGTAAGCATTTATTTATTTATTGATTTAATGTCTATAACAGCAGATCAAGTCCAATTACGCAATAGACAATGATAAATAAAAATAAAAATATATATAAAACAAACAAGAGTATCATAATTCAATAGAAAATAAGAATCCAAAATTTAAATATGCAATTAGCCAAGATGAACATGCATTAAACAGAATAAGTAATTACTTTATCTTTTAACATGTTTTTGAAAAGCATCAAGGTCGGTGGTAGCGAACCAAGTCTGAGTTCGTTATGCTGCCTAGGTAAACGTAGCAGCGGCGAAAAGTAATATGTATCAGCCCGTGCAAATGGAACATTAAATGTTAAAGTTGATCTACATGACCGATTCAATACACGGACGGAAATCTAAAAGATTTGCATTGTACCCAGATATGTCGGGAATTCTTGTTGCACAATCTACTAACTGCTCCAAATTGAACGACTCGCTAAAGAGCTGAGCGTGCCTGCCCGCTGGACTTGTGGTGGAAGAGTGCCTGAGCCACTAGATGTTATGTACGTTGAAATCACCGGCGAGGATGATTTCAGATGAAGGGGATGTCTCAAGCAATTTGCCAATGTTAGAAGATAGTGCAACGAAGGAACGAACAGTATCTGCATCAGACATGTCAGGGCTGCGGTATAAAAAGCAAAAGAAGATGCTTGAAAAATTTGGATCTAATCCAGAGATAATTAAACTCTGGTTTAGTAGAAGTGTGGTAAACGGCACATCATTAGGCACATAAATTGCAATCCCCCTTTGGAGGGAGAAGCGGGGCCCTAACTGATAACCAGGTACGTGATACTGAATGATATCAGTATCAGAAACGACCTTAGTTTCACTTCGTGTCAAAATTGCCGGTTTGTGAATGGATAAGTGACAGCAGATCGAAACATAATTATTTCTTATCTCGCAAATATTGTAAAAGTTCAGTTTAAAATCTTGCATTACTATACCACCGAAAAAAATCAATAAAAACAAAAACAAAGCAAAATTGAAAAACTAAACGTGCAACACGCAACAAACAAGTCACGGCGATCCGAATAAAGTCAATAGCAGTGTTATGCCTGCAATATTGACCTTGAGCGAATCAAGCGTTCCTATAGTTTCGATCACGGATAATCATCAGTTAGAAGGTGTTAAAATAAAACGGGCTCACCAGGTTGTATTGGTTATAGGGTATAAAAGCCCCATATCGTGGCACCAGATAAACTTGCTCAATCTGCTGAAAATCTGCTTAATTCGAATCAAGAGATCAGCCTCGGAGCACGACTGTCCCCGTTGGCGTGCAAACTGCAACTCCAAGCCTGCAATCCTTATCTTTGCTTTGATGGAATTAGTTATATTCGTTGATTGATGATTGTTCTGCTCATGAAGCATTTATTTGTAAGCTCTAATCGAACCATTTGTCACCTCCCAGAACATCCCAGAACACTGCAAAATCTTTCTTATTCATGCAGAATACAGAGATATTTCCACTGCCTCGTTGCTTTTGATATTAAGCGCCTTGACCTCAATATGGGAGTGAAAGTATATCGCACGAAACGGTTGGCTTCCAAAACTGACAGAAACGCGTATAGTTTAAAGCCACAGCGTCTCATGTTGATGATTCAATTGTCTAAATGAATGCCCATCGAGCAAGATACTAAGCTTCGAGATTTTGTGCTGCTTGGGATCTTCTTGGTGAACGTCTTCCATTGTAAGAAGAGACTGTGAGAGGTATCAAAAAGTAATTTGCTGGGGTAAAGCCTTTATGGCATTGTATCATAATTACATTGTCTGAGAGAGAATCCTTCTTCGAACTAGTCGAGGTTGGGCTAATTGGCATCGAGATGGGTTCATTTGAGCTTTGGACAGATGTAATTCGACGAAAAGTTTTGTTCGCGTTTGATGGTCGCTTCTGCATTGAATTCGTGATGACAGTGGCAGTCGAATAAAATTAGGAACACCGTTCACAACCAATAAATTGTGATTCTGCTAAATGGTGTGGTAATGGGGTATATAATTGTATGGAATTCAAGATAAATTGGCAAATCTATTTTCTAATTAAGTACTGAGATTTCTTTTAGTCCAAAAACTGAAGCCAGACCGTTCCAAATGTTTCCGCACATCAAGTATAATTACAGAGCGAAGGAAGGACCATTTGATCTAAATCGAAAATGACTCCAATCATCTGCTGCACTTCAACTCTTGTGGAAATATCCTTAAAGCTTCCCTCCACTTATATCTCAAGACAAAGGACCTTGACATTTTCTGTTTGCCTGACGACAATGTGCCGTTCATCACCCAATGACCAAGCTCCTGACAACATCTTCTGCTTCATTCTATGCAACAACGAATGCCTGTCGACAGAAGAGCCAACTTCTGTTTGGTCTTGTATTCGTTCTCCACATTGTTTTAGATTGAATTTCTCATTTAAATTGCAAAAGTCTCTTCTGTAGCTGACTAGAACTCGTTTTGCAGTACCTAGTCTGCACACCGGCCTGCGAGCACTCAACATTCCTCAACATCGCATACAACTAGTTCGTACAACTACTGTACATCTCAAATCGAGTTTCAAAGAATACGGATAATGTTGAATTGGTGAGGCGAGGCCAGCACAGGCAAAACAAGACGAGGCCGGCTACTTCTTGCGGGTGCTGAAAGTTTATTCAATTAAGAACAGCAGCGTTTCATGTTGCAGAGATTCCGTGCAGGCAAACAGCTCAAGGAACTAATGGATGAATCCATAAGCGTTTTATTCCGTTCATTGAGAAAATCTCATTATTCTTTGATAAATGAGCTGAGACGACAGCATTATTATTTAATTATGTTTTGATATTCTTAATGAAGTGAGATCCAAGCTAAACTATGTCGTAATGAAATTTATTCCGTGTCGAACTGGAGACAATTGCTCTAATAGAAAGCACGATTAAGAATTAATTCGACAACGATGTCTTAATCGACCTGTTTCATGCGGTAGAATAGAGTAAGTAGAGACAGTATGAAGTAGAGTGGATAGTGGAAATTTTTCTATGCGGATATTTCAATGTTTATAGGTATGCTTTGTTTGTTACTAAGTTAAGTGGAATTTTGAAGATATCTTGTTTATTAAGTATAGTCATACATCGCTACACTAGCAAGGAGGTCGATGAGCTGGTCCGTACTGCTGACATTGAGAAGCCCACTGTGTCATCACACGGAACATTGATTGAAGACTGCATTACAAAAAAAAAAACACCTGGATCTCCTACAGCTATACGTACTCGTTCGCAGGCTCAAGCAACATCTTTCTACCTCTGTTTCTCATACATTACCGGCCAAAGAAGTTGTTAGTCCTTGTTTTTGTCTCTCTGTTAGCATATCGTACTTCCGCCGAATCAATCAAGAAGTACGTAGCAGTTAAACTCAGATACACGCCTCCGTTTTTGCTGTGCAGATAACTTACTGCGGATAATCTTCGAGATCAGACCGTAGCTTCTTTCTGCATCACGGTTTCTTCTGGCATCAATGACTTACTAAAGTACGGCTTCTAGCCACCTGGGGTTTTCGTAAAGAAGTTTTTAGAAAATTTAGAAGTTTTAGAAAATTTTCACGCGGAATCTTAGATTCCGCGTGAAAATTTTCGGTTCAGAGCAGCAAAAAAGACACAAACATAAACATAAACCGTTTCTTAAAGCTTTATTATCAAAACATCCGTGGCTTGAGGACCAAGCCCTATAAAGTAAGTCTTTCTTCTACTTTATCATTTAATGGTATTATATGCCTTACGGAAACCTGGTTGAACGAGGATATTTTTGATGCTGAGATCTTACCACAGCACACTGTTTTTCGCAAGGATCGTGACCGCTTAGTCTCTGGTAAGTCTGATGGTGGAGGGGTTCTCGTTGGCATTCACCAATCTCTCGCTTGTTCCGTTTGCAGCGATTTTACTACTTCTTCCTCAGTGAAATGTATTTTAGTGCGTGTTTCTCTAGCTCCTACTTCATTGCTATTGGTTGTTTCAATCTATATCCCCTGTAATAGTCTTTCTTCACTCTACGAACTTTTCTTTTCTGAGCTCTAATCCTATCTTCGATGTCGTTTTCCTTCTGACCACTTAATGTTATGTAGTGATTTCAATATGCCCTCAATCGAGTGGAACACCTCCTTTTCAACCATTACTTCTAGTAACAATCTTTCCTTAATCCTGTCTTCCTTCATTTCTTTATGTTCCCTTTCCCAATCAAACTCGGTATCTAATACCAATAGAAAAATACTAGATCTTAATTTTTCTAATCTTCTAATGTCTTCCGTTTACTTAGATTCCGCTGTTTTACCGTATGTCCCTCCCGATTCCTATCACCCTCCTTTACTGTTAGAACTGTCTCTAAATTTTCCTCCTAGATCTAAAGTCTCTTGCTATTCCCGGTTCAATTTCTTTAAAGCCAACTTCGCCGGAATGGCGAACGGAATCAGCCATGTTAATTAGTATACATTTCTTCGCTGTTCAGACGTTGACGAGGCTCTTCATAGACTTTACGTTTTCCTCACAAACCTCATTCCTCGCTTTAATCCCGCATGCCGTTCCAGAAGGCCTAATGATGGTCCATAGTTTACCACTAAAAGATGTTGCACGCAACAAATACAGATGTTCTGCCCTGCTTGTTGAACTTCTTGAGTTAAAAAAACTACGCTCTTATGCCAAAAGGGTCCCTAAAGAAGCCATCTGTGCCTACGTTGCCCGAGTTGAGGCTTCTATATGTTCCAACAATTCTTAACCCTTCTGGTCATTCATTCACTTCCTAAAAAAATCCCCCGTTATCCCTCAAAACATGTTTCTTCATGAAATTTCTGCTGCCACAACTGAAGGGATCTGCGTGCTCTTTGCTCGTTTTTTTTCGTCATTTTCAACCCCGCAAAACTCTTTTTCTCCTCCATATGTTTCTTTTTCAACTCCTTCGTCGTATTGTGCTAGCCTGAAAGCGCTTTCTTCTTTCCGTATAAACCCTTTAAAAGTTGATTACTTAATGAGTTGTCTCGATTCTAGCTCTAGTTGTGGCTCTGACAATATTCCTAACATACTAGCTAAGTCACTATCTTCTTCACTTTGTGTACCCTTGTCGATTATATTTAACCTCAGCATCGCAACTGGCGTTTTTCTTTTCATATGGAAATCTGCCAATATTTTCCTTATACTTAAAACCTGTGACCCTGCTTGCATATCGAATTACCGCCCTATATCGCTTTTGCCTTGCTTCAGTAAGCTGCTTGAAAGAGTTGTCTACAACAGAGTTTATCCTCTATTTGTGCCTTTCCTCGCCACCGAGCAACATGGATTTGTCAAATGCAAATCTACTGTTACTAATTTGCTATCGTTTACCAACACTGTTGCTTCTGCCATTGATCAGCAAGGACAGGTGGATGTTCTTTACATAGATTTCTCCAAGGAGTTTGACTCTGTCAACCATGAGCTTCTTCTGTTGAAATTGGATAAATATGGTTTCCATGGTCCGCTGCTTCCCTGGTTTTCTTCCTACATTCATGAACGTAGTTGTGTTGTTACTGTGAACTCCTGTTCGTTTACTCCCTTTTATCCCTAATCAGGTGTTCCATAAGGTTCGATCCTTGGCTCCTTATTATTCTTAATTTGCATTAATGATCTCCCGGGTCTGCTAAACTCTTTTTCTCTTCTATATGCAGACGATCTAAAAATATTCAGAGTAATCGATACAATCGAAGACTGCTTACAGCTTCATGACCTGCTCACTGTTGTCAACTAGTGTAATGCAAATTATCTTACTTTGAATGTTTTAAAATGTCGCCAGATGTCATTCACGCGTAAAACTTACCCACTAGTATTTTCTTACTACGTTTCTGGAGCTTCTCTCGACGTCGTTTTTAATTTTAAAAACCTCGGAGTATTTTTGACTCTAAACTTTTATTTGATAAACATATCTTCAAAGCGTCCAGACTTTCGGGTTTTATACTGAGATCTTATAAATATTTTACAGATGTCTCCACTTGTGTACACTTGTTTGTCTCGTTTGTCCGCAGTATCTTCAAATACTGTTGTCAAATTTGGTGCCCACTTTTTCAATGTTTGATTGTACAACGCAGGCTCACCCGCTCTCTTCTTTACAAATTCAATTTTGCATACTGTGGGTATAGTGCGAGACTTACCATGCTGCATCCCGAGAACTTTTTCTCGATGAATGTTGAAACTGCACCATCGACTTGTCCCATATGACCGCTGCAATCAGGTTTCCGTTCGTGTTACGGATCGGTCAAATAGATCCACGTTAACGTTTAACGTTCCTTTTGGGCGGACTGACACGTACTACTTTTCACCGCTGTTACGTATACTTAGGAAGCATAATGCACTCGGACTAGGTTCACTTCCACCGACCTTGTCACGTTTCAAAACCATTTTAAAAGATAAAGTCGTTACATTTTTTATTTCATACGTTTTTGTCTTTTTTCCTTGCTCATAATTGGCTTTCGATATTCTGTTTGTTCTATATAAATGCTTACATTTTTTTTTTCCATTGTCTATATTATAATTGGATTTATTCTGTTGTTTTGCAACAATGTTTTGCTTACTACCAACTCAATGTGGTTTTTTTTATTATTTTTCTTAATTTTGAATTTATTCTTTTACACCTTAAGTTTGTTTATTATTTTTGTTGTTTTTTATCATTATTATTTTGTGCTTTCTATATTACATCCTTTTATTAGTAGATTCTTTGTATATATTATATGTTTCTATATTCAATAATTGGATTTTATCTGTGGAATATGTAAATAAATAAATAAATAAATAAAAGATATAATGTACATTATCGAATTCACCAGTCTATTATTTTTTTTTTTTTAATTCACAAAAGGATTTTTCTTACTGAAATAAGTAAAGCTGATCCTTTTCAGTTTTCAATAGTTAATCCTCTCCAAAGCCTGGATGTCAATTTGCAGCTAGTAGCATTTATAAATCATCTGCTTAAAAATTGTTTAATATACTCGTTTTTGGGTAGTTCAGACACAGAGCGGTCTTCTGTCTCTTTGTCTTTGGAATTTAATAATTTATGAGCTTCCAAAAAACTTGATCAAGTTGAATGTAAAAAATAGCGTACGCAGCTGACATCGCTATTGCCATATGAGTTTAAATCATTCCTTACAAATTCGCTCGCAACGGTGTCAGGAGTATTGCCTTGGTGCTAACCCTAACAAAACTGAACCATTGTTTTTCAGGAAAAACCATAGGATTCGACCTGTCCAAGCTCAATGGAACTCCAATAAGCCTCACAAACAAAATTAAATTTCTGAGACTCATCCTGGACTCGAAGCTTCTGTGGAAGGAAAATGTAGCTGAAAGGGCTCGTGCAGCACTGTGTGCTCTTTACAGCTGTAAAAAGGCTATGGGAACAACTTGGGGGCTGCAGCCTTGTATCGTCTCTTTGATTTAAACTAGTATAGTGGAACCAAAATTGCTTTGAGGAGCAGCAGTTTGGTGGCCAGGCATACTTAAGGTTCTGAAAATCATAGAGATTGTGCGTTGGATTAATATAGGGGACATTGATTGATAGCCTGAAGTGGGAGTAGTGAAGTGAAGTAGCCCCTAGCACTGTGACCTTTTGGGTCTATTATGCTCTTCTGCGGTATATATTTATGACTTATGATCGCGATTGATAGCTTTAAGAGCCGATTGACTATCTGATAGGATCTTAATTCGGACCCTTTTAGTGTTTCTTATCTTTATTATTTCTGAGGCTCCATTGGGAGAGGGAAATGTATTTTGCACTTGGAAACTACGATCCTTACTCTGACTCCACAATCCACCTTTGAACAATCCGTATACTACATTTGCTCTCCTTTGTATGAAGGAGGTGGGCTATCCTCCAATTTGTCCCTTGACGAAATTATGACCTTGCACCTTTTCCCGAAGGCTGCTTTGGTCTTTATTTAATCGCTGAAATTCGACATTTCCAATAGGAACCTGATATTCTCAAGGATTTTGAGGTCCTTGTTTGTTTATTTTGTCACCCGCAGTGCCTTAGTAGCCTTCAGTGTCGTTTTGTTTAGAAGATTGTCCCAGGTGAGTTTCACAGATATTACTTTACTTTTTTTGGTAGAGCAAGTTCGGGCAAGCAACCAGCTGTTTTCCAATTGTCACGGAACCGAATTTCAACAAAAAATTGTTACTGAAGTGCAGTTTTTTGTTAGTGAATTGACAGGTTGACCGTCTGACAAGTAATGAATTTTGAGAATTGCCTCTCAGCTGCACTCACTTGCGCGACTTTTTTCTCCCTCTCAATTGCTTTGGTTCGCTCGACTTTGTTTGACAGCCGGGCTACTATAACTTGCCTTGAGATGCTCTGCTTTTTTCGTGCTCATTAAACACAGCTATTATTTAAACTTCTTTTAACACAAAAATGAGCTAAAACATCGTTTCCCACACTGGGCGCTATTTAGTTGTTTAGATTGATCGCCGGGGAAAATATGCTGAATTCATGAAAATAAGTAAAAATCTTGAAAGATTTAAATGCATTCAGAAAATGACGCAAGCTAATCTGCTTAAATTTTAATATTTATGTCAAGAGATATTTATGTTATCACAGGTCCGTACTCATTCATTTCATTTGGATACTGTGTTTCGATTCACATTTCCATAAAATAACATTACATAAAATTGTCCTCCATGCTTATCAAAACTTATGATTTCACAAGCAGGCCTTCAAACTGCCGACTTTCATCAGAAAAAATTGAAGAGTGAGATGACAAAGTGAATTCCACAAGCAACATGTCACATGAAATATTCAACATAACAATACTTTTCAAAGCCATTTGGCTTAACATTTTCTCATATCTAAACCAATAAACTGTTGTAAACACTCTTTTAAATCCATAAGTAAATTCAGTAAACTACCGATTAAACGCTGTCATAAATTCACCATAAATTCCTTTTATGTTCCCCATAAGAACGCTTTGAAACGCACTAAGAATTCTTGTTTTACGGGATCCAAGCTCAACGTAACGCATGAACCTACAAAACGAAATGACAAACGGTATAAATAATGGTCTCACTGGGATGAATACAAATAAAACGATTTATTAGAGTCCTGTTTACGAAAAGTTTTCTTTTCAGTACGGACTCGTCTCAAATTGCCTTGACTTGGCTCGGTTCGCTTCCGAGGACGTCGTAAGAGAATTCACACAAGACAAAATCGGTTCACTAAGCAGCGAAAAGAGAAAACTGCTAATTTATAGTCTAATGCTGCAAAATCCACAATTGGCATCGCACTGAATGCATGCACAACCACCAAAATCATGATGAATGTTCTTTGTTTGTTTGTGTCATACGAACGAAATTCAAATATGGAAAAATGGTTTTGTTTGATTGTAGAGTTGATCATATAAGGCAGTGGAGTAGCGTATTTGCATACATACTCGTGATGCGGTGCTTTGGTTCTCTAATGAAATTTATGGGAGCCTAGTGGCAGGAAATATTTGCTTGCGTTCTGTTGGCAAATGTCTCTGTGCATGCAATATTTAAGGCATGCTATCTTTGCGCTTTATTACAAAAGTTGAGATACTCATGGGACTGTGGTAAAGTAAATACAGATAGAAATGAGAGTTATTTTTAATATTGTTTTAGCAGAAGCTGCATAATATTAGGAAGGAATTCAGAAGAAAAGATAGCTTAGTAGATAAGACAATAAGATCTATAAAGATAATTTGACGAGCTCTTGTCCTAGAGACGGAGCATCGGAAACAAAAAGGTTGCATGTTATTCATATCCCAAACTAACTCTATATGGTGGGTTATAATATGATATAAGTATCATCATTAAAGTTGCATGGTTGATAATATTTTCGTAAAGATAGTATATCGTGTGGTGTATATACATATCATCATCTTACCATCTTGAACTATTTGCAAACTAGTCTCCAAAGGGTGTTTGATTTTACGTCCAGATGACGCACAATTGACAGAGTATTTTCGAGATTATAAATCAGATCCAGAGGCTACAATACTGGCCAATTGTTTCTTTTTTTAAGAATAGGTCTGTTCGCGTACCTGAATCTATTATAATATATTAAAATAGATTCTCAGCAAGTCGTTTTTGTACTCTTGCTGCAATCAAACTTTTGCTGACGTCATCGCTTTCCCTCTTGCAACAAATTGTAGAAAGACCAGTGAGGTAGTAGAAATGGAGTGGACATCATCAGCTCATTGCCAAATCGGGTCAAATCCAAGTAGTTTCCCTCCAATTTGACAATCAGAGCGAAATGGCAGCTTTAAAATGCCTTGTGCGCGATAGGGTTGAAGGGGCTAATGGTGGAAAGTTATACCGTCCGTGTCCACTCCGTTTCTACTATCTCACTGAGAAAAACACAGCCGAACTGAGCTGAGGCATTTTGCTGCACTTTGTCAAATCGAGTAAGATGGGCTTGGCACGAGGTTTAGAAATGCATATTCAAATGAGCGCGCGAAGGAAAATATTTTCTGTGCAATATCGCAATGATAACGGAATCTATTTCTCCCAAAACTTTTTTATCGTTATTAAAAATTTCCAATGGTGGATATTCTGTGCATGATGTGCACTTAGAAGTCGCAAAGCACAAATTACTGTTATTTAATACATATATTGATGGGGTTTGGTTTTAGTGAGAACAAATCTGACTCGTCTTTTGAACTTGATATTTATTGTAACCAAAAAAAGAATTGTATTGTTAGGGGGATATGTGGCTGTTTTATTTTACAAGCAATATAATATTGATGGATTAAATCTGGAGTGTATTCAATACTCTTGCACTGAAAGAAAAATCTTAGTAAAATCAACTATTTTCCTTAGTTGTTTTTGCGTCAACTACGGGCTATAGTTAAAACAACCATAAAAAAATAGTTGATTACTTTTATGCACCATGACGCGTGGTTGATAAACAACGTCCGTGGTGCAAAAAAAGTAAGCAACCACAAACAATGGTATTCCAACCATATACATAGTACGAAATATAGGCAGGGGAGGCGTGAATGCCGCAGTTGAATTTGGTGTATCACAATGCAGCGACAATGTCGCTGTCAATGCAATCAAGGCACCAACCAAATTCATTTTTTTTTTCTTTTGTATTGCTAAATCCTGTTGTACGAGGATTAGGTTGGCTTATCACAATACACATCAGCCATCGCTTGTCTATCCCACCAGACCATTCAACCTAATTCAATCAGATTTACTTCAACCTAGTGGTGATGCCATCCTATGGTAGGTGTCACCGCTAGCGGTGCGGCAAAATTCAAAATTTGACAAATTCTGCCGCTGCCGCGAATTTGGCCGCAGCCATTGTGCGCGTTACCATACAAAACAGTGCATTCTAATTTTTTGACTGCGCTTTGCCGCAGCCCACTGTTTTGCCACAGCGGAAAACGCTGTATTCTGAACAAAATAGCGTCATGCAACGTAATATAAAGGCTTCACAGCATAACATGAATATGAATTATATCGAACAGCAAACAATTTTGCCATGTATCATATGAAACTTCTATGATAGAATAGGAGTATGAGTATGAGGAGTATGAAAAATCAACAGTTTTCCTCAGTTTTGCCATCAACTAGGGCTATAGTTAAAACAACCATAAGAAAATGGCTGATTACTTTTATGCACCATAACGCGTGGTTGATAAACAATTTCATTCGGAGCATGAAAAACGTCCAAATGTTGAAACTATTCTACTTTGCGTAGAATAATTCCAAAGACTTTGCTCACTGAATTACGTTTGCTGAAATCAACTATTGCAAAGTAGTTTAAGTACCATAGAAACTGTTGATAATTCGAAACGTTGAAGTTTTGAGTGAATTGATGAATATTTTTCTATTTATCAACTAATTTTCGTGGTTATGAAACAATTAAAACAGTTGATTTCATGAACGTTGCGATATTTTTTGTATAACCAGAGCCAACTACTTTTATATCGTTAAATTAACTATATTAACATAGTAAAAATAACTTTTTTCCTTAGTTCATTTAACGATTTTGAATGAATCGTTGCAATACTATTAAAAATAGTTGAATCAACCAAGAGTTTTTCTTTCAGTGTGATATAGCAGCTATAGCTGCTAATTTTGCTGATCTGGCGATCCAATGGCACGAAATAGCTGTTTTTTATGCTTGCTATTTGACAGTCGCGCTGTCCAAGATTTCAGAATAGTGCTATAGTAATAGCTATTTGCTGCCCGCAGTGTGGAGGATAGCCAGAAAATAGCTATGGTAAGATAGATGTGTGCAATATGTAGCTGACGTTTTATTCAAATGTTACTATTGATTATAAATGGAAGTGAAAAGTAGTTTTCCCCGCTTTGGTGATAGAGGAGTTGAAGAATAAATTTGAAATTCAATTTTTTCAGTTATGGCAAATAAACGAAACTTTTCGAATATTTGAAGATGTAATTTTTTTTCGCTGCTCTATTCAGAAAATCCAGAATTTCCATACAAATTTCAAAGCGTAATGCAAGTGTCAAATCGAGCTATCCTCGTAAATGCTAAGGTTGCCTTTCTAACGGTACTGAGAAGAAAAATTGGTATTGAGCCATACAGTGTAAAAGCCAATCTACGAAGCAGGTCTTGGCTGTCCAATACCCATGGTTGTTTCGCCTTGCTACTGGAAATTCGACAATTGTTAAACTGCTTTCAGAGCAGCTATAGCATGAACATTCAACACTCCATATATGTTTTTTTTAGAGGCAGATCAATTATGACTTCCACTAATAGATCCTGTTGTATAAGACGATATTTATACATATATGTGCAAATATATGTATATAGCAGTAGCGGCTCGTGTCTTTACGACTCGGGGAAGCAGATATATTTTTGCATATTTTTCCAAGATAAACAAGTAGGAATTTCAGCGCAGTAAATACATCAAAAGTTGCATTCAATTTCCAATTGTTTGACTCAATGACTTTTCTGCTCATGGTGATCTCATTAATTTTTAAATGGTGCAAGATTACAAATTACTATGCAAGATATTTCAAATTTGAACTATTTTTTTTAAATAAAAAGTGAAATTAGTGGTCCTGGTCACCACGAATCTATAAAGTACCTTTTTCTATTCAAATAGTCTAAGAGAAAAATATACCGCTCTAGATGTTTTATGGTGAAATTCAATTTTCAAGACAAAATAAATTAAACCTTCGACAAACAACGTGAAAATAATTCCTCGCCCATAAAAGGTGGGATAAGATTTACCTCATAAAGCATTTTATCTATTCTGTGTATGCATATGTTAAACAGAACGTATTCAAATATTTCTTTTATTCTATGTATTGGCAAGCTAATAATAAAACACAAAGCATTTGTTAAAAAAATACTTTCATACTTCTTCCATAAAATCAGCTTCATGTCTTTAAGATTTCGGGTTGAAATAACCTCACGTTGTATGTCGAACGTTAATACTCTTGTACTATTTAAGTGAAAAACAACTATCTTTTTTTAATCATTCCAATGCTAACTTACGCACTTTCAGCACAAACAAACAAACAGACAAATCAGAAGAATTTCAATCGACAGCAAACATTAAACTCTTGATAATATATCCATTACAGAAACGAAACATAAAAATAACATCTTATGTTAAACAACGAATTCATTACAGTATTCATACATACAAATCACATTCTAAACTCAAGGCTGAATTACATTGGCAGCAGTGCAGTGCAGTGCAGTACACTGAAATTTAGAACTCATGTAATTGCATGTGGCAATTCACATTAACTGCAGTGCAGCGGACTGCACTGCATCGTTTAGGCTAATTTCTAAAACGCTGCAGACTGCATCAGCTGACATTCGTTTCAGAGTAGTTGACCGGGCAAAAACTATTTAAATTGAGGCGGGAATTCCGTTCCAGGTATTAAATTGTAAATGGACGGAAAACAGATGCAGAAAACCTAAATATCAAACCTCCACAAATTGATTTGACATAATTTTTCAGAGCACTGCACTGCATTCAATGTGCTTTGCAATGCGTGCACTGCTGCGAAACTGCGCTGCGCTGCACTGCACTGCACTGCATTCCAATGTAATTCAAGCTTCAGTCACACAAAGCATACCAGCTCCAAGCTCTGTGTCCATTCACAAATATTTCTGGGCCATTTAGCGGCCGAATAAACAAGGGGTTTTTGATTTTCTCAACTCAAGAGGACGCGGTGAGCTGAGCAGCGTCCGCGCTACTATTTGGGAACATTCATTGCAAAGCGTTTACGACCATCGATTGCGTGATGCTTGCTATGGGATGTATGCACACATCATGGTACGTGCATTGAGGCAAGATCACTTTAGTGTTCTGTGTAGCATATTTCAATACGCTGCAATGAACTGAGCGTTCTGGCTTACAATGGTACGAGATGCTTGAGATTTTCACTCAAACGCAAGATATCCGATCTCGTTGCTGTAAAACTACTTGTAAGGCACTTAAGTTGTTAGAACTATCTCGTGTGTGAGATGAATAGTGTTTTGAGTTTCGTAAATTTTTTTATTGATATTGGGTGCTAATCATATAAAATCAATTGATTTGTTTTTAATTTCAATATGAATTGTTAACCTATTTGTCTTGTATAGGGAATATTTAGCAAGGGAAACACTGCTTCCTTTGCGTACAACGATGCGCCGCCCCTGGTATATAGATATGTGCATTGCATAGGATTCTATATAATTATTTTCTATATAACAGGATTTATTAATGGAAACCATCTCGCAACTGTCCCGCCTGCGACAAAAGGATTGTTATATAGGTCGAAAAGGCCATACTAGTGTCTGTTTACAAGCTATTTCCAATAAATATCGCAAATTTATTGATACTTTCATTGGGAATTTGGGCTCTGTCTATGACTTCAGGAAACTCTGACAGTTCATTTTTATGGAGCAAACTAGGAAAGGTAATAGAAGATAAGATTGATTTTAGTAATAATAACCAATTTTATATAATTTCAACCATTCAATATAAATTATTCATCATTATTATATATTATTCATCATTATTATTATTCACCATTCAATAAATTATGAACGAATAGCTCAAAAACACTTGATTTTCTTCAAACCACGTTTTGATACATTGAAAAACCTCACGGATTAATTTATAGTGCATTTTAAATTCACACTCCGTGTGACCGGGGATAATTGTTTCAACATAATTGACGATAATAGTCCTCTTATCATTATGTGCAACACTGATTAGAACATTTGTGGGAGCAAGTATTTCAGGTCATATCATCACTTGATGATTCGCCATCAGCAACTATAGATTAAACAAAACGCGTTTTCCCTTCACAATACTATTTCGGCTTCCATTCTAATAAATTTTACCGTCTACAAACAGTCCGCTAAAGTACTTTTCAAAATTAAACCGCCGACAACTGACACTTATGGAGTCCTCTTGCAGGAAATTGCAGTGGTGCGTTTTTGTACTTTTCTCAAATGTTCCCCCACCACAAAAAGAAGCAAGCTGCAAAAATTTTTTGCTGCTGCAGTACGCAAACAGAACTAACGACATTCTCATTGATATGGAAATTGAATGGATTTTTATTCATTATATGATTATTTTGCTCTCTTTGGGTTGCTCATTTATATATGTGTCTTGCCGCAATCATTTCTTATCATATTGTCTTTTTAATCGAGGTAAAAAAATTTCTAACACTAAAAGAAGATTTCTCGATATGGTGGTAAGATAATACGCACAATAATATAGACATCATTCATCATAAGAATAAGAAAAAAATAATTCCTATACTTCATTCATCGATTGTAGGCTCTGTTACAGTCTTCAAGTCACATGTCAAAAGTCGAGAGATGATGTTGTCATCAGAATATTCATATAACAATAAATCAGGATCTAAAGAGGAAGAAAATTGAGTGGGCGTAGCGTGAACAGATGAATACAGGCTAGCTGAAATATCTGTATGTTTGATTTAACCTAGAAACAGAGGGTTACAGTCAGACCATGAGTCTCCGATAACTTTTTCGTTCTTAGATTTTTCTTACAACCTTTTATTCGTTTTCCTGTTTTTTGTATGGTATTTGTATGACTAGTAAAGTCACTGTTGCTAAAAGTTGTTATATTTTTATTTTGGAAAGACGTATCTATTAACAGGGGCAGTATATGTTAGATATTGCCAGCCAAGTCATAATGTCATAGTTTTGGGACAATTTTTTTAAAGCGATAGTTCACTAGAACTTTCTTAAATTTCATAAATTTAATTTTTAGGTTTTATACTTGCTTCTGAAGCTTGTTGCGTAGCTTCTTCGCCTTGTATTTTCGAACTAGAGCTTTATAGTACTTGCATTAAGTGCGCATTGTTTGACAAATCTGACAATCGGACAATGTTAAATCCCGAAAAATATAGCCCTAAATAAATGTTTTGAGCCTAGTCATAAAAATCTCCTCTACTCTTTGAAAAATTCGTTTAAAGAACTGTGGTGAAATGATATTGTTTGGCAACTATTAAAATGGTTCGATGATTGGAATAGTGCTATGCAAAAAGATAAATTTTATTTATCAAGGACAACCCATCTGGTCATACTGTGGATGTATTATTAGAATTGTTTGCCTAAAAAGTGTAAGATTGTTTAAAGGGTGTCTGTTTTGGGGTGGGGGTGTCACATTTTTTTTGTAAAGAAAAACCACTCTACTTAATCTGCCTTTTGATGAAAATTTTTTTGTCACTTTCCATTTGCGGCACAAGATACTAATAATATCTCTCTTTTAAAAAATCGATTATGAAAATTGAGTTTCGAACACCTTTGATTCCGGTAAAGCTTCCTATTCAAAGATACAAATTATTAAAATTATTATAGCAATTTCACCAAGCATGCCGGCCACAATATTTCCCAGCAAAGTCCGTTCTCATGCGCATGTTTTTTTATTATTTTGTTCACTTGAGTAACATATTTTGGTATTATTGTGTCCTGGGTAAGCTGCGTTGTATATGAGCCGACAGTAACTGGTCCAGTATGCGCGGGGCCATCGTTGGCTGCTGCACCTATTCAACTATCTCTGTTTGGACTAGAATATTAGATATTTTGAGCTGTCAACGTAGTTTGTTTAAAACTACGCTTGTTTTAAACATCTTAATTTCAAATCATTGATCACTTTGAATTAGGACTCACCAGGAATGGTTGAATTTAGCGCATAGAATTTTTTGTATTGAGGTACCCAGACCAAACACCAAATAAAGATGAACAATTATATAGCAAATGTAGGGAATAAAGATTTCATTGCAAATGTTAAAAATATTTGGGAAGCAATTGCTCTGATCAAAATTTGATTAGGGCCCGTTAAAGAAAATGGTTGTATTAAGCCACCGATTCGGGCACATTTGCCACACTCTGATGCCTAGTTATACTGGCCAAGTAGCCACTTCACACCTCTGCTAGCTCTTGAAAGATGTAAAAAATTTAAATTTTGAGGCATTTATTATTTGGGGCGGGGCAATCGCAGAAGGTATGCTCGATGGTATCTGCTTTCATTTCACACATCTTTCATAAATTGCTGGATGTCAGTCCCATTCTACTCGGATAACATGCAGTAAGGCAGTACCCTGAGAGTGCACGTCACTCTCAATCAGTTTCTGTCCAGCTTGAGTAGTTTTCTGCTCTTGTTTGAATCGGGTGATGACCACAATGTCCTAGTCACCCGACAGGCCATCCTGTTTTCTTTTTTGCACGTTAGTTTAGCTTGTATAGTCAAATCTAGTTTACTTGTGGTAAATGATACAGGAACTATTCCTAGCTCCTAAATTTCTCCTCGCCAATTCGTCAATTATTTCATTGCCTATGACACAACTATATCCTGACGCCTACATATGTATACGTGTACATTGCTTTTTCATCGACACCCACTCTGTATACGTTCAGTTCCCAAAGAGAATAAGTAAGAATATAAAGATCTCCAGTCTGTTCTTATGGGTATCTTAATCTAGAAGCTTTTGTTAAAGAATATTAATTTGCTTGTTTACTGCAACAAGCGTCTCCGGCATTCTGTAAGAATACAGTTTTGGCGCCATTGATGTGAATTGCACCACATGCCTGAAATTCTAAGGATAAACAGTTTCCCGTCTAGTATTAATTTTTAATTGGAAAAAATTGTAGCAGACACTTTTTTGACAAAAAAAGAAAGACAATTTATGACATATAGTGATGATATAAAACAAAACCAATTACATACCAAAACTAAATACAATCTCAGAAATAAAATCATATACCAATCCGTAAGATAAGTTTCAGTTTTCATCTTTGGTTTTTCCTCACGAAATCTTTTAGCTCCAAATAATTTTCGTAGTAGTCAGTTACGTCTATAACTACCAAGTATTTTTGTGTTGGATCGGTAGCAGTACACCATTTTGATTTTATTACCAAACATTCTTCTTTCTGCTCATTTCTGCTCTTCAACAGGCAAACCTTTCTAATATTTCAAAACAGCTTGTTTACTTGTTGGCAAGTATGTTCCTATATCTTTGACTAGTTTCAATAGCTTTATAGTGGGATTCACCGCGTGATTTGAAGTAATTAAATCGACCCAGCTTGAATGTCATCGTCTTCGTTTATATACTAAACCACTTCTGGTGTATTTGTTCCGACTCTTAGCTTTTATAGACCAAGTGATATTTCTATGCGAAAAACATAAGTAACGCAAAAAGAGTGGCTCAGGACAAAGAGGCCAATTTATTCTGTTGTATTTTTGCGCCTTGCTTGATCATATTTGTATCATGGCTGACCACTGCCTTTGAAATCTGGTGATAAATTCAGTTCAACGGTGATACCAACATTATCCAGGTCAGTACTAAGTAAAATAGCGATATGGTTGGATTTGCAGTAGGCTTAAGTTATTCATTAAAGACTGATTGCTTTCATGAATTGCACAGAAAGTAGCTTTCAAGTTATTAAACATTTCTGCCTGAAAATGCCAAGAGATAGAGCCCACCTATCTGTCATTCGACAAATGCAGGTATACACTAGCACCAGATATCTGTCTTCGAGTTGCTCGTCAAAAAGATTTCAGAGTACAGACATTTGGATGCTTCCAGTTACTTCTGTTCAACAAGATAATTTTGTATCCTTTCTCGGAATCGAGTAGGGCCACTCGATTGTCTGAAGGTGGCACAAAAATTGCAGAGATCTTACGCATCAATCCTCTAATAGAGCAGCGCTCCACATCCTCGTAATCTACTCATACTCAATAAGTCTATGCGTGAAGAACATTGCCGCACTTTGACTATGAATGTCGAGTGGAACACAATCATAGACACACAATCTTTTGTTTTGTGGTCAACTACTTGTGAGTGCAAACTACTCTCGTTTTTGCAAGTACAAGTTCGTCTAGTTTTCTTTTCTTGCTAAACGAAATAAGCTTTATTTTATAAGGATTCAGAGAAAGACGGCCAAGGCGACGGAAGTTGAGCTAGTACTAAGCATACTCAGAAGAGTTCCGTTAGGTCTAGCTCCAAGTGGTCAATTTCTTCCCTCAGCATAGCCGGAAAAATGACATCCACTCCCGGTGGTTGCATCCCTGATTTGTTTACTAGTGACCAAAGAGCTAGCTGTGTATCAGCATTATCTACTGCTACGAAGAACAGGAGTTTTGGGCAGATGTAGAGAGATGTCAATTACTGAAGCACCTGGAAATTGATTGCAAGCCAAATAAAAATTAGTGGCTTGTGAAAAGAAAAGTTGTAAGATTGGCTTGTGATACAAAAAATTTAGCATGGATTGGATATTAGCAATATTTGCCCAAAATCCAATGAATGATATAAGCAGATTAAAAAATATGCAAAAGAAGAAAAAATCTAACCCACACTCATATACGAATATCGACTAAAGAATGTAAATCGAAAACTCAATTGAAATTTTTCCGCACCTATGGCTTCCAATTTCAGATTCAAATAGAGCTTCATTAGATATGCCACTCTTGCAGAAATACATTAATGTTTCCATTTCTTTCATTTGCAATCTCTTTGCTAAGTTTTTTTCTTCTGTTTATACTATTCCATCGATTCCTGCTACTGACTGCTTTTCATTTGATTTCTCTGCTTGTTTCTCCTCAGTCGTAACTAACCCCGTAGAGGTTGAACTGCTTTTGTCCTCACTTGACACTAACTGGTTCCCCGGGCCATTCCTTTTGTGTCCCTTTAGCCATCTTATTCAATGTCAGTCTCTGTTCTGGTAAATTTCCGTTCTCTTGGAAGCTCTCTATTATTCTTCCCATATTCAAATCGGGTGATAGGAACCTTGTTTCTAACTATCGCCCCATCTCCATTCTTCATTGCCTTTCCAAAATTTTGGAACGCTTCGTTTTCAATCGTATCTATAAACCCTCTACTGTGTCTTTGTAGCGCAACAACATGGCTTTGTAAAAAGCCGGAGCACCTCTACGAACCTTGTTGAGTTAACTCATGTAACCGCTTCTGCAATTGACAGCAACAATCAAGTTGATGTCATTTATACTGATTTTGCTAAAGCTTTTGACACTGTTAATCATATGCTGCTTCTTGCCAAACTGAAGCATTATGGCATTCGTGAACCTCTGCTTTCCTGGATATCTTCCTTTTTAACTGATCGCACTTTTGTCTTCTCCCTCTTTGGCTTGTCGTCCTCACCTTTCTCCTCTTCTTCTGGTGTTCCTCAAGGTTCCATCTTAGGGCCTCTTTTGTTCAATCTTTTCATCAATGGCCTTCTCACTGTTTTTAAGTCTTCATATCTTCCATATGCAGATGATTTAAAAATCTTCCGAGTCATCAAAAATAGTGCTGACTCTCTGCTTCTTCAGGATGATTTGTATGCTCTCTCTGGTTGGTGTAACTTGAACTGTTTGTCCCGTCCCTTAATGTTTCCAAGTGTTTTTCTATGTCCTTTTCCATTAAGCTTCACACTCATGTCTTTCCTTATGCTATTGATGGCACTATCCTCTCTTGTGTCGATCATTTCTCAGATCTTGGGATCACCTTTGATTGCAAACTAAAATTCGACGTTCATGTCCTTACTATCACTAGAAAAGCTTCTCGGATTGCTGACTTCGTGATTCGTTCCTGCCACAATTCATTTAGTGTTTCTACCCTAGTTCGTTCTGTACTTGAATACTGCAGTCAAGTGTGGTGTCCTCGATTCAAATACCTCTTTGACGCTGTTGAATCAGTTCAGCGCAGGTTTGCACGTACTTTACTTTTTAAATATAGTCTGCAGTATAATTGTGAACGTCTATCTCTTCTTAACATTCCTCTCCTTGAGCAGCGCAGAGTTTACTTGGATGAGAGTTTCCTTTTCAAAATCTGTCACCATAACTATCTTCCTCATTGATATTTTTATTCATTGAGCGGGAATCCGTTAGGCCAATCAGGTTCTCCATTCAATTTGAAGTGCCGTATGCTCGTACTGACACTTTCTTCTACTCTCCCTTTTACGACTCTTACGCACTCACAATAGTCACAATCTATTGCCATTTTCAAAAATATGGTTCGAAGTAAAATTTTTGATTCTAATTAATTAATTTTATTTTCTATTCTTGTTTATAATCGATTCTTTCTTTTCTTTTTCGCTCTACTTAATTTTACTTTATTATTTACTACTTTAAGATTCTTTGCATATTTTAAATTTTATATATGCTTCATATATGTTTGCTCTTCAGATCCTAATTTGGCTGTTGTTTTTTTTGTTCCTAATTTTTCATTTCTATTCTTTTTAATGGATTCTTCCTTTTTTTGTTCGACTTATTTATACTTCATTTAATTTACCACTTGAATTATTTTTTATATATATTAATTTTATATTTGCTCATTTACTTCTATTTTTATTTATTTCGTTGTATCCAATCTGTTTTTGGGCTCATTTCTTGTTGAATTGATTATTCGTGTTGCTAATGGATTTTATTTTCTTCTTTTTTGCTTTAGTTAATTTTACTTTATTTTATTCTAACTTTGATTATTTTATATACTTATATTTATATATGTATTCTTATTTAGTTCTTTTTGTTTATTTCCACTGCCCCCAATCTGTAATTGGGCAGTTTTGTCTGTTGCATTGTATCGCACCAAATAAAAAATAAATAAATAAATAAATAAAAAGATAATCGTGCACTAATCCGTGAAATAGATTTTTTGCAACCATTTGCCTTCTTTGGAGACTTTTAGACTATTTTTCCAAGAAATTAATCAGAAATTAATAGGAAATTAATTTCGCAATCAAATTAATCAATAATTTCAAAGTAATTTTGTATTGGACCTGTGGCAATCAATCACCTTAATCATATGCACATAAGCAATAAAATATATTTCTTAGTTTCTATCAAAACGTCTTCTAATAACAAAAAATAATTTCTTTCTAAATCAATGTTGAATTTTTTCTCATATTTTGCTCAACTACATTAAACACAAACTACATAAATTTTCAAACATGAATATTTCATTCTTTGCATGGATGATTAGTAGGATGCAAAACGTATCAACTGTCATTGATAAATTATAGCAGCGGATCGTAAACACACATCATAAATATTTTGTTATTAACGATACATTTAGAAAGAATAATGTGAGTGCTCGGATATATCATGGAGCTCGGAAATATCAAGACTGTAAAAAGTTGTTTTCTCCCTTGACAAGACAAGTCTTTAGGGATAATTTTCCATGTTTGTTAACCGTTTCCAATCAATTTTCGTAAAGCATTACTGAGTTACCGTAGATTCTGCTATTGAATTGCATATTTTGATGCGATTGCCCCACGTCGACATGACAAACAACTTAAACAATTTTCTACGATAATTGTCTATGTCTGGACATATATTTATTATTAAAGCATCTGGGTTTGAGTTTTCAATTGTAGTTTGTGAGCTGAACCCACAATTTAGCACGTCACATATCTATTCGACAAAATTTACGAAACATAAAACAATTTTCCTACTATCAGGGATTAAAAGTATGGCCAGAAATTTTAGGAAATGAGCATGTGACCTATTAAGATTGCATTTTTAGTAAAAATTTGAGAAAGAATCAGCTCAGATAAGCTTATTTTTGGAATGAAAATATTTTTTTCTAATGTCTCATGGAATTTTTTTCATAATTTCAAGTGATGCTTTTTTTCATACTTATCAACTCACACTAACGTCATATGAAAGGGAAGTTGCATCAGGAAAAGTGGTACGTTTACAATGTTTCTGTTTCGAAAAAATTCGAAACTTTTTAGTGTGCATAAATTTAAAGGTTATATTTGCCGTGTTCCATTTTTACTAATTATAAGTACTCTCAAGTACTTCCGAGTACATCACAAATGGAATGCCACCTTGTTCGTACGAGCAGATTCTAACCTGTCAAATTGTAGCCAGTTTTCAAATGTAAAACAGTTGAAAATCAAGAGAGAAAATAACGAGTGTAAACTACCACAATCGATTGAAAATATAAAAGCAACTAACAGAAAATTACCTCTTTTAACTTTCTACACATTATGAGATCTATTTTTTCACATTATGAGGGCTATTCTTAGCTACGAAAACATTCAACATAACCATGAAAAAATCAAAGCAACCTATTGACAATTAAATAGGGACCTCACGGCAAAAAAGGCGTAACTACTCATGAAATACTCGGGAACGAGAGCGCGAGTAGTTGGAAGTAGCCAGAAGTACTTGCGAGTACTAAATAGTAATAATGGAACACGGACATTATGTGATATGTGATTATGTGATTACTAAGAGACCCACGTTGGGCGCTAACATTCTGCTAAGTTACAACTAGTTTTCTGATAACTGTTCATCAGCATACACTTGCTGACTGCTATGAAAATGGCTTTTTTCAAAGTATTCTTTTTGTTTCTGGAGCTTTCTGTGACATATTGTTCATATTCTCCGTGCTTTATAATTATGAGCGTTAATTTAGTAAATGTGAGACCACAGAAAATCAGAAATACTTTCAAAATCCTGTGCTAATCGTTTGTTAACGATGATCTTTCTCATTGAAGATACGAATGATAAATTCTAGGCCATTACCAACATGCCTTCACCTACAGCCCAGCATTTGAAATGCATTACCGGAACAGGATCGTCCGTTGGCTGGCAAAAGACACCGAAGAAGACACATTTCAGTAATTACGTGTCTCCGTAGCTTATAACAGCCACGATTACAAGTCGAGTTGGTCCGACGACATATATCTCTTCAGATCTCAAGTTGTCGTCGATTAAATTAACAGTTGTGAAGTGTGTGGCAATAAATACCCAGCAAGCGAAAAGAAAGCGAACGGATCTATTCTGTACCCGAGTAACATGATCATTTATCAAAGTTGTCGATTAGAGGCCGTACGCGACTCGCTAGTCGACCTTTGAGATTTCTTCGTTCCGAGCATCAGAGACGTTATTAATCATGTCGACAAGGTAATTTAATTTCTCCACTTTGGCTTAGCATACTTTTATGTGTTTATGGTTGTACTTCCGCGGATGCCTTTGTGGGAGAATGAGGGATGATGTGCTTTGCCGTTCTGCGGAACAGTTTCGGCGAAAATAGGTTTCTTGACGACACTTCTGCAAACTCGACAGACTAATTGATGCATTTTCATATTTTAGAGGCATTGGCTCAGAACTTTTGGGTTGGTTTGCTTAGTAGCGATTAGCGATGGGACAAAATGGATACATTTAGTTTTATCCTCCTAGATTAGAATACGTAGTTCAATATTTGCGAATGTCCCTTATCCGTTATAATTTAACATACAGCTCGATGCTGATAATGATACACGATGATTAATGAGATCCTTGCGTGGGCCTGGAAGTGTGCAGATGTTTTTCGTTTCATTGAAATTGATACACATTCTGGAGACCTCGTCACATTGACTTTCGCACACGTATCTTCTTCGGTGAGGAGCACAATGATTGACAATGCCGTAGCATGCTGACACTTCTCCCTGACAAGCGATGGCAAACTAAGAAGATTAACGATTACTATTAATAATAATAATAATTTATTCAGCGTCTTATCATATATACAATTCTCTTATTTCTATGTTAAATTTAATAAATAAACCTATATATTTATAATTTAATTACTTGAGGATGGTGCCTAAGCTTTATTTCCTCGTTCAAAACATATCATTTTTACAAAATTTTTTTAAAATATATATTTTCTTAAGATTAGTAATTGACAGGTTTCCTTTTGCTGTTGCGCTGGACTGCTCTCGATGTCGATTTCGTTCGTTTCCTATTGATTTCCACTGGGGTGTCGTTGATGATTTTTCGATGATCCTCTATTGGATTCAGCCTGAAAATATATAAGCAGAAGTCTCGTTTTCACGAGGATTATGCGTAGCCGCTAGGTTCAAGTAAGCCTCGAATGGTGAAGGGTAGATATTGCTAGGGGTTTCAGAAGTGATTTCGGAGAGATTACGAATTTGAGGGTTCAGGTGGTTCTGGCATTTCGCCAGGAATTTTTCGCCGAGTTCAAGAAGGTATTTCTGAAGAGGAGGCATGTTAATTCCTTCATATAGCTCTGTGTTAGAGAAATAGCAATTTTCTGATTTAAAATACTTTCCAGTGCAAGAACGAAGGACTTTCCTTTCAAATTTTGCCAGTTTTTCTCTATGGCTTTGAGATATTGTCATCCAGATTGGGAAACCGTAGCTCAGTATGGGCCTGATCAGTTGTCGGTACATAAGAAGCTTTGTTCTTTGAGAAAGAGGGGACGATTTTTTTAACAGAGGATAGAGTTGATGATAAGCATAGTGAGCTTTGACTAGCGTATTTTTCCCATGAAGATGAAATTTATTTCTATCATCGAAGGTGATTCCCAGGTATTTTACTGATTTATTTACTTGAACTTCAGAACCGTTTATTCTCAGGGGCATTGACTTCTTTTTGGTGCCAGATGGTTTGATTAGAAGGACTTCAGATTTTGCAACGTTAAGTTTGATCCCCCATTTCTTGTAATAATCACTGAGTGACGTGATTTGTCTTTGTACACGAATTGTGGCGTACTTAGGATTAAACGCTGAAGCGTAAGTAAGGGAGTCATCCGCATACAGGAGGGTTTTGGCCTGATTATTTTGTTCACATGGCTGATCTGCAGTAAAGATATTAAAGAGGATGGGGCCTAGAACTGAGCCTTGAGGAACACCACTAGAGATTATTTTGGTTGGAGAGATTGCTTTTCCTATTTGGACGAAGAAGTGCCTGTTGGTGAGGAAACTTTGTATTATTTTGACAGTGTCAACTGGAAAATTGTGTTGTATGAGTTTATAAACGATTCCATCTATCCATACAGAGTCAAAGGCTTTCTCAATGTCTAGAAAGCAGGCAGTGGTTGATTGATTTGTTTGAAGTGCCTTTGAGGTGTCACACTGAAATTTAAGGAGGGCATGAGTAGTTGAATGTTGAGCCCTGAAACCAAATTGGGCAGGAGGTATAATGTTTTTTTCTTCAATGTGAGGCTGCATTTTCTTTAGAATTATTCTTTCTAAAATCTTTGCTATGTTAGAAAGAAGTGAGATAGGCCTGAAATTACTCACGTCGTTTGAATTTCCTTTCTTGGGGATGGGGAATATTTTTGCGACTTTCCAAGGGATCGGGAAGTAGCAATTGTTAATGCAGTTATTGAGAATAACTGCAAAAGCACAGTAAGCACTGATGGGAAGGTGTTTTAGAACACACATAGAAATGTTGTCTGGGCCAGAAGACTTTTTGTTGTTGCTTGTTTTGATGATTGCGGCCAAATGAACGGGGTTAATGAATATCTGCTGGTCAGTGGGACATATTGCCAAGTTTTCTGTTGTAAATGGGGTCAGATGTGGGAAACTATTGGTTTCCAAGAAGGATTTTATAGTGCTTTCTACTTCAAAGGATAGCTGTGGATTTTCAAAATGATTCGAAGAGTTGAAGGTTCTTTCGAACCGATTTGCAAAAGCTTCTGATTTTTGTTCATCTGAACTCAAAAGTTGATCGTTGAGTGAGACTTTCTGGAGAGAAAATGACTTACGGCCAGTAAACCTATTGATATGTTTGAACATATCTGGGCCTGGTTTCACTACCCTTAGTGCTGCCTTAAACTTTAAATCCTGCCAGTTTGTTACAACTTGAGCTATAGTTGCTGACATGGTTTTAATTTGCTCTAACACTTGTCTGTATTCGATGTTAGCTCTATTAAGGTTCCTGTGATAGATGCGATTGAGCCTTTTTCGAAGTGTCTTCCGTTCTTCGAAAAGGTTTTCAATGAACGGTGGTACGTTTTGATACTTATGGGAGCGAGGTGTGGTTTGCGTCTTGTAACTGTCTATAGTGGATTCAATGGCATTTGAAACATTTATTATGAGAGAATCGATTTCCGGATTCAAGAGACTCCGATCTGTTGCAAATTGAATTTGTGAGATATTTGCGTCAATTGTTTTAGCGAAATCTCTCCAGTCTATTGATTGGTAAGGGAAGTGAAACTGGGGTTCTTGTAGGACTATAGAAGGTTTTGAAGAAATGTGGAGAGAAAGTTCTACTGCCATGTGATCTGATTCAGCAGTTTTAGTTGTAATACACAACCGATTTGTATCATGATCGAGAAGACTTGCGGATATAATAAAGAAGTCAATGAATGAATGACCTCTAGGATGGGTTGGGTTTGGAGATGGAATGATAGCCCAATCAAGTTCTAAGATGTTATCATACATCCAAGAAGTCAATACTCTTCCATGTGCATTGACAAGTGAATCGTTCCAGTTTGGGTGTCTGCTGTTGAAATCGCCTCCGAAAACAACATGTGAAAAGTTACGAGAAAAGGTTTTAAGTATAGAAAGATCTGATCTGAAATCAGCTGATCTGGCAGTGCACGGGACATATAAAGCACATAGGAGGAAACAATCGCTATTCTGCAGTGCAAGCCTACTGGTGCAGACATTCACGGTACTAAGTGTGGGTGGAGTTACTTCTATAATATTCAGCTCTTTTTTGAAAAGAATTGCTGTGCCTGAGCCGTTATCACACCTGAGAAGGGTGTGATCTGGGAATGAAGGTTTATGGCGAGAAGTGAGGTGAGTTTCAGAAAGAAACATTATATCAGGCTTATATTCCTGTAAGAATTTTAGAAGTGCAAGCCTTTTGGCATGCGAGACAAGAGACCCTACATTTAAACATGTGATTTTTAAGTTCATGGTGAGCACATGCTGAAAACAAAGCTCATGAAAGCAAGATTTTTTTCTTGCTTGTCACTTATTTTCCTGAATTTGGGAAGAAACTCTTTTACTTTTTTTATGAGGCTGAATAGGTCCATACCTGTGATCTCCATGCTGTCTTTCATGCAGAAATCAAAAGCATCCTGTTCAGCCACTTTAGGTTTGTTCGTGTGCAATGTTTTTGGTTTTTGAGACTGAGGTTTACCAGCGGCTACACTGGCGTATGAAATATTATTATTGGTAAATGTACTTACTGATTTTCGTATAAACTGCTGTCTTTGCGTTTTTTCTTCTCGCCTGGTTTCCATCTGTTTTTTGATATCGGTAAACGCACTGCATCCTCGGTAATTTGCTGGGTGTCCATACTTTCCACAATTGACGCAGTACGCCGGGGACTCCTCGCTGGCATCATTCTTTCCACGCTGGCACTCTCCTGGCCGATGTGACTCGTTACACTTGACGCAACGATACTTCATGCCACAGTTTGTGGCAACATGTCCGTATGCTTGACATCTGAAGCACTGTGTAATGCCTCGTGGTCGAAGTCTTTCGAAATGAACCTTCTGGTTGAGAAGGTATCGGACTTGGGCTAGCTGCTCTAGTTTCCCGTCGGCTGGTAACTGCACCAGGAACATGTCGAGTTGAATCCCTCGTTGTTTGGACCTTGATGTTTCGAAACGTTGAACTTTTTGCCAGTTAGTGCCTGGCAGCGCTAACTCTAGGGCTGCCTTAACTTCTTCCGCGGAGAACGAATGGTGAATGCCTCGCAGAATAGCTGATTTCGATTTCTCGTCTCGTGGTGTGTACGTGAAACATTCAACACCATCTTTCTTTAGCTGCTCGAAAATTTTCTTTGGCTCCGTCGTTTTAATGATCGTTTTCCTGCCGCGATTGGAGATTTCCAGCTCTCCTACCTTCTCTCTGATGCTCTGCTTAAAGTTCCTCACGTTAAGGTTTTCGCACACTATCGGAGTTTTGCTCTTCTTGGTCGTTCCGGGTTTATCGAAAATCGTCGTATCCTTCTCTGCTTCCTCCATTGGTTGACTCGTTCGTTCCTCGTCGTCATCCTCGTCCATTGATAGAACCTCATAACGATTCTTTTTGCTGCTCGATGCTTCGGGCTCGGTAACCATTTTTATTTTGCATGGTTTCTTCCTTTTTCCGCTCGATTCGACGGTTGTATACCCAAGGGTATTTGCGCAGTCCTTGTGTGCGCGGCTAATATCCTCAACCGTATAATTAAATTTTTCCATCATAACTTGATGGAGTTTATTATACGCGATGAGGATATTCTCATGTGTTGTCCTCTCGTCATTCCCTCGCGAAACGATGCAATCAAATTGCATATCGCTCGCCATAAGGGAAAATAAACCTCTTTCTATTCAGTTTATAATCCGAACAAAAATTTACTCAAATAAAAATATTCAAAATATTCGCAGTCCCTGACGAACAGTATTTCACAATTTGAAACAACTATGAAATACAATTACAGATCAAAAACCAGTCTGAATATCCCAAATACTACCTGCTCTCAGCAACCGTCTTACTCATCCGAGTGCTGAACACAGAATTAACGATTACTATTGAAGTTTGACTTACCTATTATACATGAGCACATCGGGCTTCCACAGACGATGCGGCGGTATTCGTAGATCGCGCACACCACCATACTCGCTCGAGTTCCACCGTAGATTCATGTCGTTCCATTCCTGTAAGCAGAAAACGGAAGAAGTTAAAGTATTTAATTTCAGGCAGGAAAGCAGGATATGCTAGTGGAAAACATTATGGTTTTGAAAGGTTGGTTCACGTTCAGTATCTTGGGATTTAGAGCGTTTTCAGCTTTGTCGGTATTGTGTGAAAGCTTCCGCGTCGGCGAACGACAGCAACATAATAGCAGAAACATCATAAGAACCGATTACATCGCTGCAGGACGCGTATTAATTTCGGAAAGTTTCCGAGGAAGAGCGTTTAATGTGAAATAATCTGCTTTATAAACGCTCACCTGTTTGCAAGGAAAGATGTTGCTTTCGGGTAGATATTCATTCGTATTGTTGCGATACTGCAGCGATTTCATTTGATGGGTGAATTATGTAGCAGAACGAAGTAAATGAAAAACAACGAGAATGCTTTATTTACTGGCGTCCTGAAAGCAATCCGATTGCATGGAGATAGAGCAGTCGTAGCTTGTTTGCCTGTGGAAACGTTAATTCTGAGTTAAGGGAAGTAGTAAACCTAAGCAAAATGAGATCCACCATTCAATTTACTTTTGAAGTAGTAAAAATAAATTAAAGTTTATGTTGGTTAGTATAAACACAAGCTATGAAAATGAAAAATCTTATTTACAGTATGCATTACTTTATAGCTTTTCCGTTTGATAAAAAAACGTAGATCTCTTTAAGATATTGAAAATCTTATCTGATTCGGATGCACATCACGACTTTTACACGTTTTCTGCTTTGCCGTAACGTGAATCGGATCCCGCATTAAGCCAGGAACATCCTGTACATCATTGTCGTTATTAGAAATGGAACACCCTAGGGACAGTGTGATATCAATATTCCGACGGGAGCTTGCAGAATACCATTTGACCCACATTCAATCACCCAAATTGTATTTATCCAACAATATATGTAAACAGGCTAGCCGAGCTTGTTCTATCCGGATGTTGTTCCGAGTAACTGCAGGACCTGATCAGGCAGCACTATTTACATGGTCATTTAATCTATTGTCTACATGCACAGCATACTGGGGATGGTCAGCTCGACATTCTCCATTGCCCATGTCAGCATTGACATTTCCATGGGGCGAACATATGCTGTGGATATGGGGACGTGATTAATTCCATCTATATGCGTCGATATCTCTTTTGGTGGCCGACCGAAGCTGATTCCGGATATTATTTAGCAGTGGGATGATTGTAATGTTATGCCAATATTTGCACATTGACTGCGTAATGGCCTTTCACATATGACCGTTATTGCAATCGGGCTCAATAATGGAATCGAATTGGATAGTCACTGAGGTAAATTCGATGGCACTAATTTTCGAAAATTGTAGCGACCAGTGATCGCATCAGCATGTAGACAGAAGGAATCTTGTTAATGAGCCTGTGAAATTTTGCCAACACAGGTAATTGTGTTATCTTGTAACGAGTGGGAATAGTCTGTGCCAATCTGCTTTACTACATTACTACTACATTAATACGCGCTGGCTATTTCATTGCGTGTGTTCATATTGAAGTTTTTCTGAATAATGTAGAAAGCAAATACTCGGAAATCGAGATGGCACATGAACGGAGAATTTTCGGTAATACAGACTAAAAATGAAAATTGAAATTTGGTTGTTATGGTTTTTACGGTTTTGGTGGAAAACAATGATTCTAATAACCAAGAAAAAGGAAAGTTCGTAAGATATAAATTCGGTTGAAAATTTTGTTGTCATACCTTTCCAATAGCTAATACACTCAGGAAACAGATGTTGTAAACTCCAGGGTGGACCAAAAATTAGTTAACATTTAAAAAAATCATTAAAAAAAACTATTAAAACTATTATCAAAAGTTATTTATTTAGATAGCTTATACACTGGAAATTACTTTTTAAAAATAATATGATTTAAATACCTACCATCGCGACTTCGGCATTCCTCTAAACGAGCACGAAAATTTTCGAGTACTCGTCACAGTAAAGATCGTGGTATTGCTGTCATTTGCTCTCTTATTTTCCTTGGTTTGTGGGTATAGATACGATGTGTCCTTGGTATGTGGGTATAGATACGATGTTTTAGATAGCTCCAGAGAAAAAAATCTGCTGGCGTTAGGTCAGGAATTCTAGGGGGCCAAGGAATGTCGCTTCTTCGGGAAATGAGCCTTTCTGGGAACATTTCTTTGATGACCGGTAGGGATTCGTTAGATGTATGGCAGGTGGCTCCATCTTTCTGAAACCACGTCTGCCGATTGTAGCCAGCAAACTCTTGTAGCCGTGGTGTCAGAAATTCTCTCAACAGTTTCACATACTCGCTGGAGTTTACGGTAATCGGACGGTCTCGATAATCCTCAAAAAAATAAGGTCCAATGATTCCTGCAGCTGAAATTGCTGCCCATACAGTCACCTTTGGTGGATGAAGAGGCCTTTGATGTTTAGCTCTGGAATTCTCGCTGCTCCAATATCTACAGTTTTGTTTATTGACGTGCCCGTTGAGATGGAAGTGGGCTTCATCAGAGAACAAGATGTTGTCAAAGCTACGAAAGCGATCCAACATTGTTTCAGTATACGATTTGCGTAAAATCAAATCATTGGGCTTTAATTCTTGGACTAACAGGATCTTGTACGGATGTAATTTTAAATCTGATTTTAAAATGCGTGCGAGATATACCCAATTCAGCCGAGCGTTTGCGCGTCAATAAATCCGGATCGCGCCGTACCGAAGCTGATACTCGCTGCACGTTCTCTTCACTCCGTGAAGTCCGTAGGCTGCTGGTTTGCTTCACATTTAGCGTCGATCCGGTCTCCTCAAATTCCTTCACCCATTTCTTTATTAAAACTGAGCTTGGACACTCATTTAGGTCGTGTGAATGATATTCGACGCGAAATAAACGCCGTATGCGCGAACCATTGTTCAAATAAAATTGATTTACGCAAAAGGCACGTTGCGGTCCCGTGAACCGATCCATGTCGACTAATTTTCCAAGAATTGAGCTAGCCGCTAGACCCCTCCTCGCGCCTCTTGCGTTTGCGCGGGAAATCAAACTCAAATGTAAACAAATTCATGGCCCACCCGTATAACAAATATCATATCAAAATTCGTATTTATTTCAAATATATTTATTTATTTATCGTCCCTTGCGCTACAGCTTTGAACCAAGCACAGTGTCAACAATGAAAAAGAAACACAATAAAAAGTAAGAAATTTGAGAAGAAAAATGATATGTATATACATTCTTGAATAGATCTAAAACTAACGACAAATATTCGAGCTAAAGTTGTTAATACAATTTTGAATTTTAAAAATTAATGCGAGAGAGGACCAAGCTTAAGAAGATTGTGGATTCTAGGAATACACAACAAAGACGAGTGAAAATAAACTTCCGTATGTGCAGAAGGAATAGAAAAAACTTCATATGGTCGACTAGGACGACGCGATTTACGTATGGTTATCTGAAAACCAAGACCTAGCCAAAAATGCTTTGAAAAAGTTTGAAGAGGAAACACTTATTGAGGAACAAACTGATTGCTTCCAAAGAAGATATATGAAGGATGGAAAACCGAAAGGAGTAGGGGCAATGGGGGATGATGAATCTAATAATATTATATGCGAGGGAACCAGGTTTGGCACGCGTATCCTAGAATACTACATGTTTATGAAACAAATAAGTGAACCCAGGAGTAAATATTTGTCAATATAAACAAAGAACGAAAAACAAAGCCAACAATCATCGAGGCCTTTGGTCATGATATTCATGACATGAACCTCGTATTTCAATTTAGAGTCAAACGTCACACCAAGATCTTTAAAATTATGAACAACTGACAGAACACAGCCAAACTAGAAATGAGAGAACACACGGGCAACATTTTTATATGAAGATGACATCTGGTGATACATCAAGACGTTTATTGGTAAGAAGTTTTTTTTGGCATCGGTGATTATGGGCAAACAAATCAGTTTGCATTGCTGATAATTGTCCGCAGACTCGGTTGCACTGTATAATTTTAAGTCGTCCGTATGTAGAAGATAGGGGTAGTTGATAACAGAAGGAAGGTAATTGACAAACAATATGAAAAAAAAGGGACCTACGATCGATCCTTGAGAAAACTCGGATGTGGGAAATAAAGGAAAAAAGTTGGAACGGTTTGAAGTGACCCTGCACGGACGACTTTGAAGATAGGAGTAAAACTAGGAGAGAAGTGGACCTAATATTCCAAACTTTCCAAACACTGATGAAATTGTGCTTCTCAGGAGCAAATTTTCAATATTTAGGAGACGAAAATTGCCATAGCTGCCAACTCTATACTAATTTTTCAACCAAATTTCTATGTAATCTGTCTTAGAGCAAGGTTCACCTACTGCCTGAATTTTGTTAACATTTGGTGGCTAAATCGGAAGCTATAGGCCAAAAATGATTAATGTGGGTTGGTTGAAAAACATATGAACCCACCCAATGCTTCAGAGATGTGACCAATAGAAAGATAATAGGTTATCTTTAAAGAATATCAAGAAAAGAAGTTAAACCTACCAAAGTATTTTTAAAAAACTTTATCTTATGGACGAATGCAAGTGACATGAAATTTAATGCAAATGTAAAAAAAATCCACCTTCTAGCAAAGAAATCAAAAAAATAATTTAATGTGAACATAAATCTCAGATATAAATGAAGATAATTAGAGAAAAAAAGTTAATGAATTTTTCAATTCCCATTTTTTTAAACGAAATGCAATGAATTTCAGTATCTACAATTTCTTCCTACCTTTGTGGCAATTGTTGAATTCTATCGGAATAACATTTCTTATCTTTTGAATTAATAAATGTAATTAGGCTGATTTGGACATCATCTTTGCTTTGAAATAATTTTCTACCTAAAAACAAAGGAACATTTCCAAATAAATGACAATCGCTTGTAGCAATGTCTGGAGAATATACTGGATGAAGTATAATTTCTCTGTAAAATTTCTTCATTTTTTTCAGGGTGACTTTTGATAGCATACTGCGTCGGATGTTATCGTGATGAAAAAGAAACTACCTCCTGTTCACTAAAGAAAGACGATTTTTCATCCATTCTGCGATCAAAGCTCTGATTTGACAGCAATACACATCCCCTGAGATAGTTTCATTAGGATCCAGCAAATCAAAATAGATAACTCCTAACATATCCCACCAAACAGATACAAGAAACTTTTGTGGGTGCAATCCTGGTTTGGCAGTTGGTTCTGATATCTGTTTGCGTCCATCCATTTTCTCTTTCGCATGACGTTATAATAGACTATTGACTTTTCCTCCCCTGTTAGAATACGATTAAGATATGGCTCCGTTTGATTGTGCTGCAGATTTCATGTTGATAACTGATATGGTACCCATTTTCCAAGCTTGGATACTTTTTGTATCTGCACCACCAAACGCTGATAAAAATTTAATCTCTTTGCAATCATATCCACGGTTAAAATTAGTTCTGCCTCCACCAGATTATTTAACGTTGTGTCGTCAAATTTAGTGGGACGTCCTCAGCGAGGCGCATTTTCTGATGCAGTGCATCCATCCCGAGTTTTTTTTAAACCACTCCTGTGCAGTTTTTACGCAAATTATATTTTCGCCATGAGCCGTATTTATCTCTGCTGTAGCATTTTTACCACTTTTTTTTAAACAAAGATAAAAATGTGCCTCTTGTACTCGTTAGTATTTTCCATTTTTACTAATTAAGTATTAAAATCGATTTGACCAAAAATTCATATTTCCTTGTATATATATGTATATACATATATATATCATCAAAAAAATCAGTGACTATTTCTCGTGAACGCGGGATCCAATTCAGCTGAAACTTTTATATGCAGAATAGGTCCAAGTCTCACTAAATGTCAATTATCTTTAACTCTTTGGCGCCGGCAGCCATTTTAGTGATATTTCTAAAATACCTATTATTCCGTCCACAAATAATTTTTGCTAAAAAGATGAAACTTTCAGAACATATTGATGCTTTCGGAGGCTTATTCCGCAAAACGATCGAGTTTCCCGTATCAATTATTCTCTGCTTTGATAAGCTTTAGAGACGATATACGTTGTCTATGCCAATTTATAGACAAGAAGGGAACCGTGATCACAAATCAATAACCTTTATGAGTAAATTATTTCCATGGATATAAGTCGGAGATGTTAAAATTTGTCACAACCAGCGTAAATAACAATTAATGATTTCCAACTGCAAGTGGTCACACCAGTCAAGTATGCACTGTGTGCTGGTGTCTGATGAGAACCAGTGCATGCTTTCGAAACCACTTTGTCAAATAAAATTTTCAAGGTAAATAAAAAAATGTTTCAATTTTAATCATCCCGCAAAAACAATTCCAATTATATTGATGTTGTTTAGTTGTAAATTTGTGTAGCCTAAAATGAGCATGTTGGCAACCTTGTAGCTAGGGCAGGCGCTGAAAGTGAAAACCTTTAAATCATCGAATCTCCTGAAAAATTATCGTTTTTTGATAATAAACCCACTCATTAATAAGTCTTATGCTTTTTCTCTATAGACAGAGTAAAAAATTTTAAATTTTAAATCGAGCACGCCTGGTAACCCTTTCCCAATTTACCTATATTTTTAGCAACAAAAACTTCTGTTCACGGAAACTCACGATTCGAAAACCAATCAATTGATATTGACAGAATTTGTTGATCTTGAGTAGAACCAGGTCTGATAGAAGCGATTTTGAAATGCGGGCAATTTTGTGCCAGTGGTGCCACCTTGAAAAATCACTTAGAAAAATAACTGTTTTGGGTCCTATAAATTCTGATTCAGTCATTCGATTTTGACGAAACCCACACAGTAGCTGGACCTTACTTTAAGTCACGTTCGGTAAAAATTTCTTTGAAAAATTCGGTTGGAGCTGCCAGCTATGGTAATTTTGGTGTCTGAAATTTTGAAAATTCCTGAGGAAAATAAAGCTGTTTGCCCTATAGCTCCCAGTACAGTCATTGGGCTGCTAGCACTAGGCCTTTTTGTTATTTTCGTTTCAATAAATGCTTCTTCAATAAATGCCTTCATCACAAACATTTGCAATGAAAATACGTAAACATTGTTTAAATTTTCTAAGCTCTGAACATTTTTCGGATGGCAGCCCCAAACACCTTTCTACCGCAGTAACTTTCAATGAAGTCACCGAAATTAAAATAAATTTAGATTTTAGTATTACATAGGGTGTATTAGTTTTAAGTAGGAAAAATAAGTAGTGGTAGAATACACTCTAAATCTGCACAAATTCTCTAATGTTCTTTGAACATTAGTGTTTCTAGCGGTTCTGATGCGCTAGGGTTTTTTTACATTCACTTTGCATCTGATTTCCTCAAAAACAGATTATAAAATGAATAACTAAATATGGTTTTAGGGAAAAAAGTAAAAATGTAGTTTATTTATTTCTTTCCGAACAATTATTATTCATACGACCGGACTAGGGCATTAATCCCGAGATTGAAATGGCGATCCCGAAATTCGGGATTAGAATTTTCGGGATCCCGAGATAATCCCGAGATTTCGGGATTTTATAAAAAAAACTATATTAGGGGAATTTGAACAGATATATTGGCTTATTCGTACTCAATGAAAACTTAATTTCAATTATATACACATAAAACCGGAAGCTAAGTTCATTATAATGTTAAATTTATGCACATATGTACATGGGTACTAGCAAGTAAGACGTTAATCTATAATTGCATCTAATTAATCTTATGATCTAATTTCTTCTTATCTTTTTGTCCAATAAAGCTCTTTATTTGGTCATGATAGTTAGTTATAAAATTAGTTAAAAACGAATTGAAATTTAATCAGCATAACGGATGTTACGATAATATAATAAAAATACATTATTCTTTTTAGTTGTTTACATATCAATTACAAAATAATATTGCTTTTCAATGAAACAAGTGATAAGTAATAATATCGATTGGTTCAAACTGCTGATTCATTTTGAAAGTATGCTCTTAACAAATATAATTCGTCAAGAGTTTCAAAATTTAAACTAGACCTGATTTTGCTGCATATATATCCAGCTGCTGAAAAAGATATTTCGGGTACACTTTTTGGTGGGATATTAAACATGTAATCATACGCCAGTTGTAATTCATTATTACAACTGGCTTCAGCCTCCGTTTTCATAAAACAATATTTCTTTTAGTATTAAGTTCTGCTTTCTAATTCCCAAAATGGGTTGAATTTAATCAATCCCGAAATCTCGGGAGTCCCGATAAAAAATTCGGGATCCCGAAAATGTCCAAAATGGGTCGGGATCCCGAGATCCCGAGATCCCGAAATCTCGGGATTGCATGCCCTAGATCGGACTGACCTAATAAATATAAACTTTCCAAATTTTTCATTTCTGAATTATTTCATTTCATTTTTTCTGGAATCAAGAAACAAGGATAATTTTCATTTTACGTTTGTTATTGCAAATCTGCATTTTTGATGGTGGACAGATGAACAAAAAGCTAGAATTAAAACTAAATATGAAAATTCATTGGAGGAATTTCAATCATGTAGTGAGCCCTTGGCTAAGTTTAAGGCTCTGTCACATAATATAAACTCACTAAAAATCTGTGTTTTTTATATCCCTGTTATATTTTTTTTTACGTTTTTTCCATTCCTTTTCTTTGGGATTATTTGTTTAAAACTTGATGCATCGTTGGTTTCTTGTGCTTTGAGAATAAAATTTTGTTCGAGTTTTGTAGAATCAGTTAATTGGATCTACGAACTTGATATATATCATTGACTCGTATTAACATAGCTTCAGATTTAGATTTCTTCTATACGCTAATGAATGAAAGAGGTTCTTATATTTGCCCTTTCGTTGATACATTTTTACTGATTTCAATGCAATTTGTGCCGTTGTGCCCAGTATCAAATTTGACATGGTCATGAGAAAGTTCAATCCAATCAAGCTGATGAGTCTAGCAAGGGATCATTCATCATTCACCGAGTCGAAAATCACACCTGACAGTATCCATCCGGAAGAATTACGCTAGCCGTCAGTCAATCAAGCATTTTTCAGTCAATCAAAGCTTTTCCGTTCAAACTTGTGTGAAAATATGAAGGCCACACTGCACAGGACAATGGTTTTGTCGATGTTAGGGGTAGGTATGGATGGATGTAACAACTAAGCTTAGCCTTGTGTACGAACATCAGTTGTTACCACGATTAAATTTCTCTAGCTATTTTGCAGTTTTCGATATTTGTATAAACTTGGCAAAATTTGTGTGTCGGTTTTAGAGCTTTTTTGCGCTTTACAACTAATGATTCCTTTTTTTTAATTCTTGATCAAATATTGTTGCCAAGAATTATTATTATTATTATGTTTAAATGAGAATATATGTAGGAAATACTACTTGTAAATCAAATTAATATTGTCTACTGACTTCCGCTATCTAGAGGGGAAAAAATTGTCAAGCAGTTGTTGCAGTCTAATCTAGTTCAAAGTGATGACTCAATTAGGAAGCTAGCATGTTAATCGCAGTAATTTCGTTTTCTTGCACACATAAAACTTAAAAACTGAAACCTTCAGTTTATCTGAAATTGTAGACTAGGTACTAATTTACACTGATTGATGAATGCAGCAATGTGTGGAATTAAGAGCAGTTGAGCCGTTGGGTGAATGATGTAAGATATAGTGCTGCCAGGTTCAGTGTGTTATATTTCGGGACGGAAGGTAAAAATAATCGGGACTTTTGATTTCAAATCGGGACAGCTACAATAACGAAATAGAAACAAAAGATTTTTATGAATCGTCATTCATTTTACCATTGCTTAGTACAAGAAACGAAACAAATGAGCTTTAAGCTAGGATAAACTTCTTTGGGATATAACTCAAACATACTCGTAATTCTTTTGACAAATTGTATCAAATCGTAACCATCTTACCTAATTTATAATTTTTGGAAACATTTGCAAGTATTTCTGTACGGTGTTTTTTATTCATATTGTACTTAACGTTCGATTTCACTGCTTTCAATAAGTATTTGTTTTTTCTATCACAAAATCATAAAATTCACTACACGAAAACTTAAAGTTGGTCTTTATTTGTATCTCTGTTTTGACATGCTCGAGAGATAATCGGTTTCCTCTCTCGGACCAAATTATATTAGTTTGGGAAAATGTTCTTTCTGTCGCGGCATTCGCGACTGGTATCGATGTCCTGAAAGCAAATAGGGTCGATGAAGAAACGATGAAAAATGATGACACCTTTTGCAGCATAATCATAATCATTTTCCGTTTTAAATACTTTGTGCCATTTCTGTTATTTCGTTAAGTCTTTGTTTTGTACTGCAGCTCTTACTACATGCTTGACGTCAGAAACTTCCTCATAAAGACCACCCATTTAAAAAAATGTAGTAATATTAAGTTTTTAAATTATATTAACAATTGATGTATAAGTTAGAGAGTCATCTCATAGAGAAAGTGGCTTGAATAAATTCAGTTTGTTTTCATTGTTGAAATCATATCTTGTACCAAGTACAATATGCTATTTTTATTGTTGGGGCTGTTTCATTATGCAGTTTTTTAATTCACCATCAATTCTTTGCTTCAATTTCTTAGTGAGTCTGATCATTATATTGTAACCTTTGAAACACAATAATGTTTCATCTTCAAGACTCAATACAGCGTCGTAAAGGACTTTTAAAGACTCACAAAAGCGTCATGAAGGACTTTTAATGCGTTTTGCCGGGTAAGATTCTGTTTCGTCACTATTAAAAAGCTAGAGAGCGAAGAGGAACACTCGTGTTTGCGCATGGTTATGAAGTAGTCCATTAATATATTCAATAATTTCATGACACCTTTTGCAGCGGATAGGAGAGATAACCATCACGTGACTACATGTCGCAGGACTGGAGCAAATTTAGACTCATGCATTTCATTAAATTCTTTTAAGGCTTGTTTTCTTTAAGCGTAGGATGAGAAATGGTTTTGCATTTTCAAAACGAAATTCTTTAAATTAAATTTGCTTAAACTTTAAGCAATAGAAGAGGAACAAAAAGCAATAAGTTGACTAAAATTTAACAAAGCCCCTGGAGCCGAAGGCATACCAGCTAAACTGATTAAATATGGAGGGCCTACATAAAACCAAGCAATTCATGAAATTATATTGCACATATGCGAGCATGAAGAGATTCCAGAAGCCTGGCGCAAAGGTATAATATGACCCATACATATGAAAGGAGATGTAACAATGTGCAGCAACTATAAGTAAATAACATTGTTGAGTATCTCCTATAAGATAATCTCCTCTATCCTGCGAGAGCCATACGCTAAAGCCATCATCAGACAATATCAATATGGCTTCATCTCAGGCAAATCAACAATTGATCAGATCTTTACTCTCAAGCAGGCGATGGAAAAATCTCTGGAATTCAACATTCCACTGTACCATCTATTTATAGACTTTAAGGCCGCCTATGATAGCATAGCCAGGGTAAAACCGTAAAAATCTATGCGAGAATTCGGCATCCCAAACAAACTGACACGATTGTGTAGTTTGACCATGACCAATTTAACAAGCCAAGTTAAAATAGACGGATTGCTATCCAGACCGTTCAACATCTTTAATGGGCTCCGACATGAGGATGGTCTGGCCTGCCTCCTCTTCGAACTGGTGTTGATAAAAGCAATCCGAGACTCTGGCGCGTCAACGAGAGGGACTATCGTCACCAAGTCCTGGCAGATACTGGTTTATGCAGATGATATAGACATAATTGGAAGATCAGAACTAGTTGTACGAGAATCCTTCATCCAGATCGGGCGAGTGGGACAAAAACTGGGGTTGCACATAAATGAAGGAAAGACAAGTACGTGGTGGCAGCATTTGCAGGAAGAAAACCTCGAGTTGGTCAAACTTTCAGGGTAGTTGAGCATGAATTTGAAGTAGTGCTATCTTTCAGCTACCTTGGGTCAATCGTAGCAACTGATAATAACATGTAGGAAGAAATACGCGAGCGGCTACTCAAATTCAACAAAACCTCCTAGAGTCTGTCAAGGTTCTTCAAATCCCGAAATCCTACCCGATCATCAAGCTCTTACTGCACAATACCATGATCTTGCCAGTACTCACGTTTGGGTCCGAGATTAGGATGCTCAGCAAAAGGCGCTCTGAGCTCTTAACCGCATTCGAGAGAAAAGTCTTGCGGAGAATAGTTGGCCCAAGAAGAGCGATTCCGGAGACGCTACAACCATGAGTTGTACACTATCTGCCTGGAATCAGATATAATTACGAAGATAAAGTTCGGTAGACTCCGGTGGGCAGGACACGTAGCTCGAATGAACGTAGAAGATCCTGCTCGGAAAGCTCTTTGCGACAGATTTTACGGCAGACGACAGCGTGGAAGACGTTGCCTGCGTTGGAGGGATGGCGTTGAACAGGACGCTCGGAGTTTAGGGTTGTCCAAATGGGTGACATCGGCTTGCGATCGGAACCGATGGAAAAATTATTTGACGGAGGCCAGGACCAGATCCCGGTTGTAGCGGCGATGGTGATGATGAAAGCATATTTCACACTGTTGTGTAAAATATGAGGAATACATCCCTCTGGAATTATAGTGTTATTATCGTTGTATGGTAATTGGATCACTGAATTTTAGCTTCGAAAATTCACATTTGCATTTTCTGCAAATAATTGGTAATATGTTTATTATCAATACTACGCTCTCTCAATCGTGTTAATAAATTATTATATATGGGAAATGCAGTTTTATTTGAGCCTTCATAAAATCAAATACGCATGTCTTAAGGTTAGTAGTTAGGCTGTAATATCTTATCAACAGTGAAAACATTTTTATTGCACCGTGATTAGAACCATCTGCAGCAACACTATAAAACGTACCATTTTGAAGGGCACCAATCGTCTCTTGAGTAGACGCCGGACCTAAAATATTATGTGGAATTCCGCTAGCCTTAGTTCTTTCAAGTGTTAGATGTTGAGTAATTTTTAAATTTTTTTCAAGCTTAGCTTCACAATCCTGAGAATTAAATGGCAAACTGTGCTTGATGGAATGGTGTCGGCAAGTGTCAAGAGAAGAACGAGACAGCATGCATCTGTATCTCGACAATGTGATACGCGCGAAGTTTAAAACTTTTATGCTGCCTATTTAGTCAGACTTTGGTGAGAAAATATGAAAATAACAAATCAAAAATATTTTTATGTAGTAACAGCTTACAGATGAATTCGTTTCTCCTGTAAAAATTATTGATCGAAGAGGCTAATAAGAAATCGGGACATTTGGCGTCCCGATCAAGGGTAAATCGGGACGTGTCACAAAACCGCTGGAAATCGGGACGTCCCGCTCAAATCGGGACACCTGGCAACTCTAGTAAGATATCATAATAAAATCAAACTTATTAGCACAATGAAATGACTTCAGTTGCAAATGACCTTAATAAAGAAGTCCATAACATGCAAAGTAAACTCCCATGTAGTTTTGGTTCAAAGAAAGAAGAATAATGCTTTTTGATTCGTAAGCTTGAAATGAAACTCAGCCAGCAAAATATAAGCATCAACAAATTGGCACTACATTGGCATAATAAACAACACTACGATGCCGACATTTCAAGTTCACTCACTTAGACTAAGTACTTTTTAATTTCAGCGGAATTGTTTACGGCACTACGGCAAGCAAGTGCTTTTAATTTTCATGCCTTTGTCTCTTTGTTTCATGTCTCGTTAGTCCAGACGGAAACCATTTGAAACGAAACCGTATGAAGGTGGCTGTTAGCCAGTACAGTATGGTCCTAATAGCTTGAAAATGAAACATTCCAGTGTCACGTACTCACATAGCAATTAGTATAGGGCACATATTTGTGCAGAGTGACAGCGAAAATAGTTTGCAATTTAAAAACAAGCAAGCAGGTTGACAGAAGCATAGCAGTGCATTTTGTTCAGAGGACAGAGTTCAAAGGACATTGTGCATTGACAGCACGCTAGGATTCTTCTAGTAACCTTGGAAAGTCCCATTTTACTAATCAAAGGTCTGCTTACTCCACAAGTACCTAGTTTCTTTTTTTTTGTTTTTTACTTGAGGCATATATACTTCTTAATGATGGCATAAAGTATTAAGCTAGATTTTATGGGCTTTGAATTTTAAGGTAAATATATGTGTTTAAAGTTAATCAATAATGTCTCCTGCTACTGCAGTTATATTATGGATATGTTTGATATAGCTTAACCACAATCGATACAACAGCCTTTGGGTAACCTTTCGACTTTTTTCGCTAGTTGAAAAAACTGCTCCCAAAAACACTCAAAATTCGATTCCTGTGTATCCCAATGCCCATGGGGCAAAATCGCCTTGACCTTTTTATCGATGTCCGAAAAATTCGATCAATCTAGACACTAGTTGAAGTATTGTAACAAATTTTAAGCGAAGGTTGAATGTTAACATACATGACAATATGTACGTACAGTGAACTGTATAAAATATACGTGCGTAAGTATACGCTACCTGCATGTACCGAAACACATTATACATAAATCGACGCCAGGTGCATAAGAATAGCAATTCCTGAAATTACACATGGACGAATTGAACCGGGAAAAATTGATGCTGTTCATCAAATGGGCTGAAAGCTGGTAAATGATTTATAGGAAACGATTTCATTGTTTTTTTCTGTTGTCGAGTGTTATCCCTACAAAGCAAATATCCTGTGGGACCGTACGGTTTTCATCGAAGACGTGGAACACAATCAAATGACTTCTTCGCGGATTTCAGAGTCTTTGTTTATGATTGGATGGGGTCGAGAAAGCTGAAGTTATGTTGGAAAAGTTGTCGTGATATTTGTTTTAAGATTGCTTTATGATGTGTTCGAGTATGATGGCAAATACGACACAAACAGAGTGGAAAATTAATTTTTGGCAATGGTTATCGACTGTTGTTTTATTTTTGGGACAAGTACTGTTCAAGGATATCATTCAGACTCTTGAGCTCATTGGGTAATCAATTTAGCTTTGGTCAACGTCAATCGTTTGTTTTTTTTTAGAGTAGGCTGCAAGTTTATAGCTAACATGCAGCAGGACAAGTTTATGGAAAGGTATGATTTAAGAATTTATTTATGCAGGATACATACTTAAGGCATAAAAAAGGACCAAGGCAAAATATGGTTTCTGTGAAAATGAATTTACTTGATTTCGATATGCAGAAGATTATTAGAAATCTTTTTTTTAGACTATGGAATGTGATACAGCTTCCAACTTAGTGCTTGCACAAAGCAAAGCAATTATTGTAATTGTTGATCACAATCGATAATACATTTTTCCTGACATGTATTGTGAAAGCATCATGGTGCTCAGGAAAAAATATTCTTACACTCGCAGAACTCTTCAAATTATTAACCTTGCAGCATATTATGTATTTTACACAAATTTAAATGTCAACAATAATTCATGAAGATTAAACTTCAAACAAATTTCGAATGGATCATCATGTATTTTATGCATTCATTAAATAATTGTCTAGATGTTTTTGAAAAAGTGCAGCGAAATATTTTTTTTTTGTTTTAAAAAACTCAAAATTGTTGATATCGCATATATTTCATATCGCATATACTGTATAACATTGTATTGAGTTTCTTCTGCTAATGGGCCTTTCCACACTTCGTCGCTGTAAAATCAAACCGGCATATTTGCAAAATGCATATTTTTCACCAGAGCGCTTTAAAGTTTTCGCGTGTGGGCTGTTTCCTCGTAAATGCATACCGGAACAGCACCATTAGACGGATTTTTATTCAACTATACGATATGCCGGTGCGACATAAAAATAGACGGGGAAAAAAGGAATTTTTTGATACCAAAACTCAAAAACTCAATTTTTGCACATATGCCGGTTTGATTTAACAGCGACGACTTGTATTCTTGATGCACTCCTCAAACCGGGGACGGAAGAATCAAAGGGAATTCTCTACAAAAAGTCGAGGATTCCCCTTGATTCTTCGGTCTCTTGCCCAGAAAACCGGTTTGAGGAGTGCATCAAGAATTCAAGTGTGGAAAGGCCCAATAAGCGGTTCGTGAAATCGAAATGATTACATTGGGCCTTTCTACACTTGTATTCTTGATGCTTGAGTAGCCTAGTGGGTAGAGCACTGGCTTCTTGCGTGTGGGGTCCCTGGTTCGAATCCAGGTTCGGACGAGGGTCCGCGCACCAAGGTTTGAGTTCACCTAGCTCTGATTAGGTACCTGATTTAAATCAGGGGTAAAGTGAGTCGTGGAACTAATCATTCCACACTCGTATCCACAATGATTAAAAAAATTGTAATGAAGCTCTCTAGCAGCTTCAACCCCTAGACCCGTACGAGGGTTGTCGTGGGATTGCTTTACTTTTTTTTACGTGCCTGAATTAAGTGCAAATTTATTATCAGTTTATAATATGGTCAAAAGTGGCAACAGCATCGTATTTGGCAAAGCTGGGTGCACGATAAGAAAATCGCATAATGAAATTGTTGCAAAATGTAAACCGGAAAATAGGGTTTATAAACTTCATTCCAAGGATAAATCTTGTTTATTGGTGGAGCAAAAGGTTAGCGCTATGAAGTGACATCGTAGATTGGGCCCCATGAACTATCAATACATGAAAAAAATGCGAGACGGTGCAGTAGACGGGATAAATTTTGCTGATGATGACAGTGAAAGAAAATCGCGAGAAACTTGTGCGAAAGGAAAACAAACACGAGAGTGTTTCGAAGCAAGTACACATAGAGCATCTCGAATTTTGGAAGTTATTCGTTCTGACTTAATGGGACCCATGGAAATTAAATCAATAGGCCATGCAAGGTATATCTAGACTTTTGTGGACAATTTTTCACGAAAGGTTTTCGTATACATTTTGAAATCCAAATCTGAAGTTCAAGACACTTTCATCAAATTACAAGTCTTCGTTGGAAACCAAACTGATCTAAAAATTAGAAAAATACGCACAGACAAAGGAAGTAAATATTGTTCGCGACTCTTCAATAAATTTTGTGAAACGAATGACATCCATCATCAGCTCGCTGTTCCTTATACGCCTCAGCAGAACAGATTAGCAGAAAGAATGAACAGAACACTTCTCGAAAAGGCCAAATGTCTTCTAATAGATGCGAAATTAGAAAAGTGTTGCTGGGCTGAAGCGACGAATATGGCTGCGTATCTAATTAACAAGAGTTTGTGTTCATCAACAGGAAAAGTGCCAGATGAGTTGTATTTTGGTGAAAAAGTAGACGTCTCGAACTTAAAAGTGTTCGTATCATCTGTGATGGTACATATTCCAACTGCAAAAAGACGCAAATGGGATGATAAGTCAAAAAAATTGATATTTGTTGGATATAATAGCAAAACGAAAGGCTACCGTTGTTTGAATTGCAACACTTAAAAGGTAAAAATCAGCCGGGATATAATTTTTCACGAGAAGGTCTCAACAAAAGGATTGAATATTGGTGACATTTGCGTTGAGAGCTTGGATTCAATGAGGGATGTAAAAAAAAGTGATAGCTTCTGCAATCCTTTTGGCGACGATTCCGATTCAAGCCAAGAAGCCTTCTGAAATAGACAGTAATTTCTTAGATGACTTAACCTATGTTCCTGTTGGCGATGCACATGATGGTCGAAATTCTCCAATAATGACCAGGAGCAAATCACATGGTAAATTTCGAACTTTTCAATCAACCCACTTTGCATTTCTAGCGGATCCAGTTACGGTAGCCGAAGCCATGGATCGACCTGATTCGAAAAATTGGAAAAAAGCTATGGACGCAGAAATGAGCTCATATCAAACTAATGATACGTGGGTGCTGACGGATTAACCGAAGGTCAAGAAAGCTATAAAAGCCAAATGGGTCTTCAAAACAAAGACTGATGACTCGGCAAATGTTATTTGTCACAAAGTTCGGATGGTCGCTAAAACGGCCCACAGACACGGAGATCTAGTCGTCGACTGGATCTCAATTGATTTGCCACAGACACAGAATTTAATCGCAACTTGAATTGCAATCTCATTCGAACGTTGTTTTCGTTGAGGCAACACACGCTTTGGAATGGGTGTTTTCAGGTCATTTCCGTTGTAAGAAAACGGAGGACAAGCATTGTAAGCAAATGATGTTTTACGTAAAGTAATTTCGAACAGGTACATATGCTCGGGTATATGAGGTATTTGTACTTTCTGCTTCAGGCATATGAAGCTTTGTCATAGATCCCTCTAAATAATTTTTAATTGGCGGTCATCATAACCAGGCAGTGATTGTTCGTATTAACTGATTTTCGAAGAAACTTATAAATTTGTATGTATCATGAGCTGGCAGCAATTGTGGCTTAAAAGTGTTTCAAATTATGTTCCACGTAAAGTTATTTCGAACAGGTATGTACGGGTATCTAGGTATTTGTACTTTCTGCTTCAGACACATGTAGTCCTCTAAATACTTTTTTATTGAATTTTGGCAGTCATCATAGGCAGGCAACACTGAAAATGAATTAAATATCCGTTGCTTCCAAATGGTTAAAGATATTACTGTCCACATTTATTCTTTTTGTTCATAAATATTTCCTAAAGTATATAAAATATTAACGGGATCATGAGGTACGCTAACAGACTCTTGTTGAGCCTATTCGTAAACAATCCAGTCCGTTAAACCAATGATTTCGGATGATGTTACCATTACGTTACACTAAATTCAAATGAGATCTCCATTCTAGTCTCAAAATCACAACAGACATAGCTACGTGGTCGTCGACCAGTAGCTCCGCCCACCAAATATCAAAAATTTTTGATATTTACTGCAACCGTTGCAGAGACTAAAAATGCAACCTGAGACTAGCCCACAGATAGAGAATTTCGTTGCAGATATCGCATATTGCAGATCTAGTTGTCGACGAGATCTCTCGTCTGTGGGCCGTTAAGGGTTTTTGTCAACGATACGGCATAGATTATCATGAAACTTTTTCTCTTGTTGTGCGATACACTTCTATCTGACTTCTATTGGCGCTCGCCGTCAAAAACAGCTTGAAGGTTTATCAGATGGATGCCATAACAGTTTTTTTACAAGGGGATTTGAATGAAGAAATTTACATGGAACAGCCGGAGGAGTACGATGATGGGACTAATCGGGTGTGTAGGCTGAAGAAGTCAATTTACAGGCTAAAGCAATAAGGCGCACAGTGGAATAAAAAATTAGTTGCAGCTCTAAAACGTTTTGGGTTGAAGCGGAGTAAATTAGATCCGTGCATATACTACTTGGGAAGTTTGTCTCTAATGATGACTATCTACGTAGATGATTTTTTGTTATTCTATCGAAACCAGGAGGATTTAAAATGAGGGACCTTGGTTTTGCCAAAAATTGTCTGGGGGTCAGAATTCATCATTTTCTGGGGATGAAGCCACATTGATATTGTCCGATGATGGCTTTAGCGTATGGGGCTATCCCGCCTTGCAAGATAAAGAAGAGTATCTTACAGGAGCGCATAGTTAATAGTTAAATCTCCTGTTTAAAGTATGGACATAATATACCTTTGCGTCAGTCTTCTGGTATCTTTTTATGCTCCCATGCGTGCAAAATAATTTTCTGAATTGCTTGGTGCAATGTGGGCCCTCCACATTTAAGCAGCTAAGCTGGTATGCCGTCGGCTGCAGGGGTTTTGTTAAATTTCAGCTAACTTATGGCTCTTCGTACCTCTTCTATGCTTGGTGGAGCATTGAAGAGTCTTCTTGCATTAGTGGAGCCTCTAAAATTTCATTGAGCTGACCGTTTGGTAGTTCACTAAGTTCACTTCCCATCGCTCCAGAATGCCTTCACGATCGGTCATCAGATTACCCTCTTTGTCTTTATAGTACGTGCAGCGTGGTGTCTACTGGAGCGGACCTTACTCTCTAGCTCATTCTATTTCACAGATCAGGGGGCCTATTATGAATCAAAATCCGAAAGCGGAATTCATACGATATCGTATTTTCGTATTATAATTTGCTATTTGCACGGGAATCCGCCAACTTCGGATTGTAAATTCCGAAGGCGACTTGTCTAATCCGATCGCTCATTTGTTGTCGGATTTTTTGGCGGATTCTGGCGGATTTTCATTAAATTTTGATCCCTATTTTTGTTATTTCCGACTGACCATACTTAAGCAAAGCAAAATAAATAGCCATAGAGTCAATATTAGCAAGAAACATTGAAACTCCGTCCATTTTTTCAAATTTAAACAGGTATTTTGACACTTGATTGGAAATATATTGGAAATCTGGAATCGATTAAATTCCGATTTCGGAATAGATCATAATACAAAATTCCGACCAAGGGCGAGTCGGAAAATTTTACGAATTCCGATTTCGGATTTTGATTCATAATAGGGCCCCAGGTTTTTTTCCCAGGCTGCCTTTTTCTGCCTGTGAAGTTTCATTTCTGTTCTTCTGAGCTCTTTATATTCCTCCTCACGTGCCCACGTTCGATGAGATTGCTGCATTGCCCGGAATGGAATATTATATCGTTCAGTCGCTAGTTTGAATTCATCATCAAACCAGTCGCTCCGATCTTTGCAACTACTGCCTCATTAGTACTGCTGACGCTAGTTAGCAGGACTACTGACCTATTTTGGCGTTAAAATCTCCAAGAATGATCTTTACATCATGCGTTGGGCAGCCATTGAGGATCCGCCCGACCATTTCATAATATGTTTTTTTTTGTCGTCAGCAAATTTTTTTGTAGGTGCGTAAACGTTTATGAGACTGATGTTTGCAAATTTGTCCCTCATGCGAAGATTGCATAGCCTTTCACTGCTAGGGTTAAAGTCGATAATAGTAGATTTCATTTTTAAGCTGACGAGAAACCCTTCCCCGAGCATATGGTGTCTTGGATAGTTGCTGTAGTATACGTCATATTATTTCTTTTGTAAAACACCATTCTCTGTCCATCTGATCGCTTGTATTGCTGTTATATCAGCCATTGAGACAGGGCATCGGCTAGCTGATGAGCAACTTGAGCTTTGTAGAGCGTTCTAACATTCCATGAGAAAATATTTAAATCGTTTAGCCGTTTTCGTCCAGGTGGTCCGTTGTGATACCAATCCAGTTCCGAGGCTTGTTAATGGTTTCGGGATAGCCGCTTTGGAAAACATTTTACGGGATAGACAATCGGTCTTTCAATTACCTTACTTTGAAGGGACTAGCCTGAAAATATTCGCCAAACTTTTCTGAAAAAAAAGGTTATTGCCCGCAGCCACTGCTATGAGGTTAAGTTCAGGCTTCCATCAGCTGAAGTTACGGCGCGTGCATATATTTATATATTTCATATGAGCCACGTGCTGACTATAATGCAAGGTAGTAATCTCGAGTATTAAATCTACCCAATAACGACAAAGATTTTTTCAAAGAAACTCTGTTTGAGTTGAATAGATGAACGAAATGTCAAAATACTCGAAAATGAAGGGCAATCGTTCTGTAATCAAAATATAGTCCCCGAAAACATACCGTTGGAAGAGTGCTACCGGATGATTTCAAGTATGCACATCACAATAAACTGCTTCTTTGTCTTAAAACAGCGAGAGATTTTGCTGGAGAAGTAATATATTTTCCGACATAGCTGAATTTCACGAAAAAATTATCTGTACGAAATTAACTATATCACACCATGATTGATTCAGAGATAGTTTCACTCAAAATATTTTTACTCCCGACAGAATGATTTGCCAGGCGAAAATGATTAACTCTATTTTCTTTTGCATTTTAAAATTTTTGTTAAAAGTTATGCTTGCGTTGACATTTTTTTCAAAGTCACGCATTGACAAATGAAAAAATTTACATATATTTTCTTGAAGGGTTTGTGATCTTTTATTTTTAGAAAGTTTTTTTTAGATATCTATTTGTTAAGCTATGTGTTTCATTTTTAAAATACGAGTAGCAACAGTCTGAATGATTTCGGAATAATATGCAATTGTAAACGTTTTGTTTCAAAAAAAATTGTACACATTTTTCCCATTTATTTTCGCTTTCGGAAATTTGTCCCGAATAGGAGGAATAACAAAATTACTTCTCAAATAGACAGCGCCACTAATGTACGAGCTCACCTAAGTGAGACCTACGTCAACCTTCATAGGACTTTCGAACTCAACACTTCCACGCTGCTCATGTTCACTTCATGCTATTGCGTCGTAATAAATCACAGAGATCCGAAAAAGGCTATTATTTTCTATGCTTGATAGCTAATTCATCTACTTTTTCCGTTGAAAGGACATTCTTCATCTAATGTATAAGATTTTTTTTGCTATGCGTGATCGATCTTTTTACTTTACAGTTGGAATTACATGGTTCCATCGAATTCATTTGAAAGGGCTGTGGGTCTGCTTCGGACTGGAGTCTGATTAAATTGACTACATTATTCTGTACATTCGGTTACACGTTCAAAATCGCCAAATTCAAAATTTATCCGCATCCAAATTCATCCTAAAAGTTTATTCTTCTTTCGTTGATGATTCTGTCTGGTACCTTACACTTTATACTTTGTTTTTTATGCATGTATGGCTGTACGTTCCATTCTTTTGTGATAAAGAAATGGCTCTATCTAGGCTTAACGGGAGTAGCGGACAACTAAAAGCATACATTAACTTTTTAATCAAGCCAAATGATTGAAAGATGTGGCAACGCGAAAACAAAACTTTAATCTTATCTTTATGATGACCCAAACTTTATGAACTTTAGAATTGTATCTTTTAAATCACTTATCCAGTTTTGTGGAAATTTTCCAGAATATGAATCATTTGAGAAAACTTGCGTTTTACAGCACACATAAAGAAATTGAGTGAAGAAATCCCTGACAGGTTACTCGGCGGATTGATTCTTAGATTAACATGACAGTTCAGATAATCCGAAAAGAAAAAAACTAAAAGAGATTCGGAGGAAAAGAAGAAATTATGTTCACAAATCGGAAAAAACCATAAAAATTTAAGATGATTCTATTATAATTGCTAGCCATAACTTTGCATTGCCGATAGGCATACAGTGTCAACCTTTTCAATCTTCTCATTTTCTAATCAACGTCATCCACATGATATTTTCATTTCCTCATCGTTCTAAAAATCATTATAAGCAAACGGATGGGATTTTCAAATAATTACCGAGAGCAACGGCGTAATTGCAAATCTTCATAGTTCTCTGTGGCTTTTCTGGCTGACTGACCTGTTGCTACTTTCGTAAACACGATATAAACTTGCTTCTTAGTATAGTCCCAATGCTGAAATAAATATTTCCGAAAACGACCCAACAGTTGCAAACTTTGCAATCAAATAGCACTTACATGGTGTGAATGACGGTTGCCTGGGTTCGTATCCTCGAAAATGATGATTTATAAGTGAAAAGAAGTGCACAATGTTGGGATCGAGATAGCTGGGAAAATGGCGAACCTCAAGAGAGATTCGTTGCTTCAGTTGATTCTTTAGAAGTGGTCGGCTTGATGTTTTGGTTAATAATGCTTTGGATCATTTCAGCAATGTTTTATTCATATTTCGATGAGAGATTGCAAGTGATATGGTGTGTTTCTTTGAAATGAGTTTTTTCAACTTAGCTCATAAATGCAACAAGTAATAAAGGTGAATTGCAAAATACGATGAATGTGAAAAGTTTGTGGTTTTGGTGAAAGAAAGTATTGTCCGAAAATTGAGGCAAATGAGTGTGATCCGCAAGTACTTTAGGGCAGATATGAGTCAGTGTTTTAATTATCCATTAACAATTAGCGATATTTTCGCTAATCTTTTCCGTACCGCATACAATACGGAGCCTTCTACTAATAGTAATAATTATAATGACAACTTGAAAATGATCCCAACATCTTCTTTCGGAATGAAAAACTGACGGCATTCGTAATGCTATCTTAAAATATTGTATCTCCTCCCTGTCTTCTATTCTTGTCTACCTGCTTAATCTTTCTCTGTCGCTCGGTATTTTTCCTAGTGTTTGGAAATATGCAATCGTCATACCTATTCATAAAAAAGGCGATAGAAATGCTGTAGACAACTATCGTTCCATCGCAAAACTTCCATGTGTTGCTAAACTATTCGAAGCTATAATCAGTAATGTTGTGGCGTTTCATAGCCAACCTATATTGTCTCCTTTCCAACATGGTTTCATGAAAGGCAAATCCACAACTACCAACCTGCTTGAGTTTTCCAATATTGTTATTACACCAACAATGATTAAAAAAATTGTAATGAAGCTCTCTACCAGCTTCATCCCCTAGACCCGTACAAGGGTTGTCGTGGGTTTGCATTATGTTTTACCAATCGTGGTAGGATTTCAGGTAGATTGTATATACACTGACTTCACGAAGGCTTTTGATAAGCTGGATCATTCAATTTTATTGTGTAAATTGTCCTCGTTTAATTTTCCTCAGCTATTTATTTCCTGGATACTATCTTATTTGGAATGTTGTACCCAACGCGTATTCTTCCGTGGCGCTTTTTCACCAGAAATTGATGTCATATCTGGTCTTCCTCAAGGTAGTAACTCAGGACCTCTACTTTTTCTTTTATATTTAAATGACCTACCATCTGTTCTGAAGCATTCATCAATTTTAGTATATGCCAAAATTTTTAAAAAGGCATCTGATATTCACGACTGCTTGGAACTTCCAGCTGACCTAAATAGCATCACGATTTGGTGTGACCATAACAAATTAGTCATCAATATTTGACAAGTATACCGTTGTTTCGTACACGCGTAAAATTCATCCGTTGAGATTTGAATACTCTTTGAATAGTATTCCCTAAAGTTATTCTGACAAAGTACTCGATTTAGGAGTACTTTTAAATAATTCTTTTACTTTTGACGATCATATTAACGCCATCTTATTAAAAGCTTCATCTACCTTGGTATTTGTGAGGAGGCGATCCAAAGAGTTTTATGACATACATCTGACTAAGATTCTTTTTTGTGCGTAAGTAAGACCAACGCTTGAATATGCGTGTATAGTTTGGGCGCCTTATCAACAGGTGTAGTCCATTCAGAAAAAATTTCTTCGGTTTTGTTTGCGTGAATTTGCTTGGTCAGATCCTCTTCGCTTGTCTCCTTACATTGATCGACTTAACTTACTGGCCATGAATACACTTAATAACAGACGTGAAAATTTCAAAACGATCTTTGCTGCTAAGCTCCTCATGGGTAATACTTCATCTGTACACCTTTTAGGTTTATTTGGCCTCAATACCAAGGGTCGCAGCATGAGACACGTCAATGAGCCTTCAATGAGCCCGTTTCGTCCATTAAAAGAAATTTTATCAGTGATTACCATCAATTTGACTTCAATTTATGCTTACCGTCTTGAAAATAGCCTAGCTAAAAATAGTTCACTTAAACTGATTTGTTTGTAAGTTTTTAATCTTGTAAATGCTACTAGTCTGTATTAGACGAATTTTTTTTGAAAATAAATAAACAAAATATGAATGTTTCGAAACTTGGTGCTTACTTACCAGTTTTAACCATATGTTTGTGATAAGCAGCTGATTTTTCTCGTCCTGGAATGAAACAATAGACAAAATCAAAATCAGCAAGTAGCATAGCTCGGTAAAACAACAGCAAAATGGAAAATGCGAATGTTAAATTTACGAAAGTCCAGCTTTATTTGTATGTGTGGTATTTTTTAAAAAATATAAGGCTTCTTTATGTAGGTATTGGGTTTTCAATGTGAAAAAGCATGATTTTCATATTTATTTTAATCCTCATATTTCTCGATTGAGAATTGATTCAAACTATGATTGAATTGTGCAACATATGTATATTGTTTCGTTTGAGGTTTTGATTTGACTATACAAAAATGTATGTTTGAAAAACCATTCTTTTTTTGCAATTTTTATTAATGTTCCTAGCCAGATATTACTAATGAGAGAGCGTAGAGAGAAAATTTGATTTGCTGCTGATTCGCTTCGATGGAATCCTCGCTTGTATGGGCCGATAACATTCTAAATGATTGGAATTAATATATTTGACCTTACGAGAGGATCGAAGAACATCTTATAGGTTTTAATCAGCACCATGATATCTTTTCAATTGTTACCCTGTATGATGATTCCGATTATGTGTATGGAACATTTAGTCCAAGAAACCAGTTGTTTCTTGTTTCTTGTTTGTAGTCCAAGAAACCAGTTGTTGGGTATAGTTTCCATGTTTTATATCTTCAACACAAGCTGGTGGTTAGCATGAGGTAGTTCATAACTTCCATATTTGGTTAACTCAGCAGGAATTCCATTGGCTCCTAGTAGCTTGTTACCATTCAGCTGTTAGATCGCACCCACACGGACAGTTTTTGGATGGGCGCACAAGGTGAACTTGTCATTTAGCAGCTCATCAATTTATTAAACTCATCGCTTCAGTATTCCCAACTGCTCCGAAATACGATTTCCTTCTTTGCTTAGGCACATTGATTTACTACTTGTTGGTAAAGTTTGCTTCCTGTACTTTTTTTTGTTTGCTTCCTGTACTCATACTTTTTTTTCTTTTGGATTGGTGAAAACGTTTTCTACCCCATGCATTCCAGTCTTCTTTCAGACTGCTGCATGGCTGCCTCCGATTCATTTTGAAACCAGTTTCTCTCATCATTTGTTCTGAGCCTTATCAATGATGGTTAAACGTCGTTTGAAGGAATAAATGTTTCGCGTACGTTCACAACGAATCTTGACCCAAACGAAAGTTTTTGCTATATGGTTCTTCCCTAAATGATCGCCTACCATAAGAAATATAATTTCAAAACTTTATCCTCTCTTTTTGCTAGCATACATGCTATGTCACACCTTGTCTGGGCCTGGCTTGTTTGCCCATGCTTGAGAGCTGGTTTTGAACCTTTAAGGCTGGTACTGAGTTCGAGTTCACGTGAAATTTTGACATGTTTCCATTATCTGGTCATTCTTTCGAGCGAAAATTTTGACAACAGAGAAAAGCAGAGACACTGCTCATTCTTGACGGATAAAATGTCAAGAATTTCACTTTTCGATCGATTTCCTTATTGGAAAGTCATTTGCACTGCTCAATTTTCAAATTGAAACACCAAATGTCACTTTTTCGCTCGAAAGAATGAACTGCACAAACTAAATTGGCGTGAAATGATTGACAACATGTTTCAGTGCCATCTATGTTTTCAAAGCGAAAGCAACTTCAAAGCAACTTTTCATGCTAAGAACACAGTACCAAACTTGCTTATTTTCAAGCTAAATTTTCGCCGAAACAGATTTCACGTGAAATTTTGTATGAAAATTTCACGTGAAATCGAACTCAGTACTATGCTTTACGGATAATACTCCTTTTCTCTTGTTTTTCTATATTGCCACAACATGACGGATGAATAATACATGACGTGCCTCATTCCTCGGAGGCTATCCACCTCATTGTTTCATTGACCTAGCCTAGCCTCGGAGAGCTAGCAAAGTGGCGCACCACCATCCGTCGGGGTTGGGTGGAAATGTGCTCCACTAAGTCAGACTAAGGGCCTTCACTGCCTTTTCTAGGGTATCCTGCTCCAGAGCAATGACTTCTTTTTTTTGTGTGTTGCCCTTGTTGACAGTTTCTGCCATCTCAAGCACTCTGCTGAACTTTGGTTCAGTTGAGGTGTTCTGTCTAGGTCTCATTTAATTTCGAAATTCGCGACACATCTTGTGTTGGAAAATATCATAAATTTTTAATAACCGCTGAAACGGTGTGATCAACAGAACTTAATTTAAAAGTAAAAAATAGAAGCATAACAATAGCTATATTTTCAGCAGTCAAACAAAGTAAGAATATCTTCGAAATGAGCTACATATAAGTATTGGAAACTATAGGAGCAGAAAGACTTTGAGAGTTACCGCCAGCGAAAAATTCAAGACATAAGAAATTCAAACCGTTGCTGCTTGCTTTGATTGTAAGGTGTTCAACATATAAAAGCGTAATTGTAGCATCTCTTGGTACAATAGATAGTTCCCGTTGAGCGCTCGAGCAGAACAGACGTGGCAGGAGTAGTCTACAGCATTCGAGATATCAAGTTTTCGAGTTTTCAAGTATTCGAGTTTTCAAGTGGAGGACGACCAAAGACGATCGTTTGGGGATTTTTCAGAAGGATTTTTTCTTTGTGGAGCTTCTCAAACAATGCAAGCTCTAACTTTGCGCCGGTAAATATATTGGTGACGAAGCGAGAGCGAAGAAAAGATGGACACCAATAAAGTCCATAATAGTGACCAAGAAACATCGATAGCCTTTGAGTCAGTTGGCAGCCGTTTTAAGGCACCAACTGCGACATCCAATGGAAAGAGAAGGTTAAGTCCCACTTTTCCATTCCTATCGCCTATAGGCCCGAAAACGTCTCCGATGATACATTGACCAGCTGCCCAGAACTTTCTGCGGTAGTCTGCCCCTTCACCTTCTCTCCCAAATCCACGTCGAATGGCCCCGGCAATCACAGGAAATGTGTAGGAAATGGGGGAAAATTCCTGAATTCGATGCGAGGGTATCTAGCTTCAACAAAACCAATCTTTTTCTTAAGAGTTTTGAGTCGCATTAGCGGCTCGTCGAAATTTTGAAAACAAGGTCAATACCTTGTTAAGAGGACAATAGTCCCCCTGAAGGGAGTTCACACTTTCTATGACAAGGAAGTTGTCTCCGCTGAGCTCACACGGCTTCGAAGAGAACGGATTTCTAACGTGAGGAGGTTTTCCACTGCCTACTCACGGAAAGAGGCTAATAAGTTAGGCATGTTCATCGTTTCAACCGCCATCCAATTTCTCTCCTCTCAAACTCGGGAAAACTACTCGGAAGGATCATCAAAATGCATCTGTATGACTTCAGATGACTAGAAGATAGCCACATCACATCCGGAAGACAGTTCGGCTTTAAAGCCAAACACTCGACAGTAGACGCGCTAATGGTTCTGAAAAGCTCAGTTGAGGGCAACATCCAAAACAAAACGGTTTTGTGTGCCTGTCTGATTGATCTACAGAAGGCATTCGACTCTGTTTGGATTGCAAGACTCCTGCATAAAATGATCAACTTTGGTTTTCTAGCATGGCTAATTAAATTCGTTGATAATTTTGTAAGTAATAGAAGGGCTTTCGTTACCTTCAATGTGGCTTTTTCTGACGAATTTCCAATCAAATCAGGGAACGCATATATTACACATCCACAATACACAATACACATCACTATACTAAACACCAAAATTATAAAACACAATAGGTGTTAAAAGTGTAAAATTGACATATATTAAAAATAAAAGAAAATATATATTTTCATAAAAAAATTAAGACGTGTGTTTCTTTTTTTAGTAATAAAATTTTATGGAGGCTGAAACTTCTATTCAAAATATACTGGTACAAAAAAAAAACAATTCTCGATGGTTAAATGGAGAGAACATTTTAATAACATTATATTTTAGCTGCGAACGGATGAATTTAGTAGTAGTAATAGTTCACAGTGTTAAATTAATTGGAGACTCATTATATGATATACACCCCCATATCTTTCAGCCATTTCAATTGTAAAAGTTAGCTCCAATTAAGTCTAACAAAACTGGTTCCCAGAATCTTGAGTTGTTTATTGTTGAAGTTAGCTACACGTTTCAGCTACTATGCGAACATTTTAGCTATTTTTAGCTATGTCTTTTCTAAGTTCTAAAAAGTTGGCAGCACTAGTGAAAACATGACTAACAGCTAGCTAGCTACCTTAATCAACCACCAAGACACGCTTAATTGTTGTTAATGCGAGGGCTAACGCACTAAGTTACTTAGGTTTGCATGGCTTTTAACCTCTTGGCTGAAAACATTTGTTATCTGATCTCTGTTTTCGATATTTTCTGTGCGATTCTCATTGCTTACATAGATCCAATGATGTTTGCATCATCATTTTCGGATTTCTGCATTTACTTACCGTTTTTGTGAATATTAAGATACAATATTCACCACAGTCTTGGTCATTTACCGACGACTTTTCAGTTTATAAGTCTTTCAAATGGTGAATGTTTTCCATTTGCGATGACTCTTGACCTAATTTTTTTGTTGTGTGTTAGTTTTCGGTCGAATTATTTCGTATTTGATGAATTACCAGATATAAATATACTTTACTATCTCTGTATGTATTTTGATAGCTCTTTGTGTTGTCCATACAATGACTAAAGAGAGCTATTAAGAATTAAACAAATACATAAATAAAACTTTCTTTGTTATAATATTTTTCTATTTACTCGTTGGAATGCGTCAGACGAAAGTATCCTTAAATCCTTATGTCTAGTCACTTTTATCCTAGGCCTGTTTTCGCAGAATAGAGCATCTTTGCAATTTATCAAAAAAGACAGCTTGCAAACATATCAACAAATGTCCAATTCATCAATTTCTTCAGAAAATTTCACGCTAACATGAATATCGTAAAATATTTTTATCACAAATATGAACAAGATAAAACAACTAATTCATATTAATTTTTTTAATCAAATCACAAAATGCTTACTCCGGCAATGTTGCCTATTAGATTGGATAACGAAAAAAAACCAATTTAAATGAATAACTTCACATTTATCATTGTCTTTTTTATTCGAAAACATAAATTCAACCACCATTCTTTTCGTATTAATAAAACCAAACGACCCCCAAAGTCTTGTCTCGAATTCCACACTCGTCGTCTAACAGCTATCTGACAAAATATTATTTGCAATAATAAATTCGCCATATCCCCAAAACAGCCATGAAACGCCGATTGTTACAATAACGACGAATAAGCCAATCAAATAAATTCGCTGCTATAAATCGCTACCCGCTACCCATTGCAGCCAGCAGATAAATGGGTAAATGAAGTGGAGACGATAGATACCCGTCGAAACAGTCATCTATGTTTGATTCATTCGGGACTTTGCAATCGAAAGTCTCGAAACCGAATTCCAAAGGAAAAATAGCATCGAGTCAACCGAAAACTGATGGTATCAATTTCGCCAAGTGTCCCCACGAAAAGGCTGCAATAATGCCAGTGGTCCATAGCGCCATACTATCAACAGAAGCAACACCTTTAAGGACTTGTGGACACGGAAATACACCTTACAGTCGTAGTAAAGACGGACGTGATGATTAATGGAGTGTCGTTACCGTGGAAGTGGTCGCGACATGACGGAAATTCTCGAAATAAAGATCATGACAAGCAGAAGTCAAGCTCGCTTGTCATGGTCTTCATTATTTGAATGGAATTATTTATTGGGCAAGTTGAAGGAGCATTAAAGTTTTTAATGTGCTTGTTCACGTGATATCTCCACGAGAGTAAATAAATTTTCATGATTCGTTTAATACTACTTATCTGTGTTTCAATGGCGAAAATAAACAACCGTTAAGAACATGTCATATTTCATGCAGTGATAAGTCAAAAACACACGTCCACAACAAAGCAGAATTTCGAGGAATTGTTTGCAGACAAGGTGACATTTTCTAACAGGAAAAGGCTCAGCCGGATGAAAAAATTGAAGGATGAGAAGAGCTTGAGGTCATCCTCTGAGCTTATTATCTTTGTTTTGGCATTTTGGCTATCACTCATGAATCTGTTTCCCTAATATACTACATGGTGCTTAATTTTTCGCAGTCGACTACTGACCTGCTAAAGCTATTGAAAGATAAGATAAATTCCTTCTGGTAACATTTGACTGGCTCCCACCCTCGAACGGAAGCGATAACGCATTTGAACTGACAGACATCAGACGTCGAAAGGAACTCCTGAAGCAATCTACGGTCAGCGAAACGTTGTAAACTTATGCCTGGCAGTTAAATAAAGTTACGGTGAAAGTTTGGTTGCCGGTATCTAATAACGAATACGCGACGGGACTGAAAGGTATTCGCAAGAGTCAGAATGCTCCGAAAGTTTTTTTTTGCACTGTAATCCACTTTTTCATTGCTTGGATTTAAGGCAGCCTTATGGATTATATTCTCGGGTGTCTCGTAACACCCTTAAACAGTGACCGGATCCCCGTTTCAGTTTTCCCGTTCAGCACCCAAGCACTTCTCGAATTCCAATTAAAGTTTTTGCGATAATTTTTGCTCCAAGTGGCAGAAAACGATTTTACATGAGCTCACTCAGCCAGTGTGTCCTTGCTTGTCGGAAGTGAAAAGGATAACGGTATAATGAGAAACGGAAAAAATGGAATCATGGCTAGTGGCGCGGCACGGACAGTGCGGTGTTGCTAAAAGTCAGTGAACAATTTTGTCGGTAAAGGAAAAATAGCAGTACCGCATTATCGACTGATGGATTTAATTGAATTTCACACTACGTGACGGAAATTTTTATTAACTTTCATTCGCGCGAAGAGTGTCTGCTGTCGATGAATAGAAAATATTTTCATTCGTTCTGTTGTTTTCGCCCGGGGGAAGTTTCGCTTTTGAATTGTAATGAGAAGTAGATTAGCTTACTGTTTGAAGAAATAGATTTGCAATATGATAGGATGATGGTTACGCGAAAGCTGATGAAACTGATCGAATGAAAAAATTATCAAGTATCGATGTTAACGTAATTTGCATAAATGCTTAGAAATAACAGGTTAGTGAGGTTAAACTTATTTTTTAAATTTTTGAAACAGCTTGCCGGTATTTTTATGAAACAAATTTGTCAACTGATGAAAGTTTGAACTATGTATTTATTCAAATTTTTAACAGACTATTGACATTTGCAGCATAAATGACTCTTCGTTTAAAGAAATTCAAATGTACATTTCATCAGATATGTCTTTAAGACACCTTTAAGAACTGTGTTGCCTTCTTAAGCATAAATGCTCTATCTGAATTTTTTTCACTTTTGAGCTAATACCGGATGCGAAAACAACATACTCAATTACATCGTTCTACAAAATATGAAAAAAAAACTATCTTTTGTGGAAGTATGTTCAAATCAATAGTGAAAAATGGCCTTTCCATATATCTGCAGCAAATACAAATCATTGAATATCTCCGAAGTTACAAAAATGTAGATAGAGCGTTGGAAATTTTTTTTACTCTATGTGTGCGCTAAGTGCTACAAATAAGATCGAACATTTGGAATTGCGATAACTTTTAGCAAGGCTATGAAATCATTATGAAATTTAAAGGACATATTAACTTTATTAAGTTGTAGATGTTTGTCGGTTTTTATGAACGTGCTGGCAACCCTGTAGCTACGGCAAGCACTGAAATTTAAAACCTTCAAATCATCGAACCGCTTGAAATAATTTACGCAGCCAAAGTAAAACTTTTGAAGTTCCATATCGGACAAGAACAATAACCCTTTACCAAATTAGCCTATATTTTTTGCATCATTTTTTTCAACTAAAATTCACAGAATGTATTGGTTTTGAGCAGGACCAGGTCTGAAAAAGCCATTTTGAAATGTAGGCAACCCTTAAGCAGTGATGGGATATTGAAAAATCACTAAGAAAAAAACTGCTGTCTACTCGGTAAATTCTGATATAGTCGCTAGATTTGAACGAAATTCATACAGTAGCTGAAGAGTTCTCGCCGCGAGTTCAGTGGGAATAGTTATATTCCGCTGACAGTTCCTAAGTGCTGATGTCAGTAATACACTTATATCCAAGTGTAACATATTGTGACTGCGAAGATTGCTCATGAGTATCATTGAAATTGTTTACCAATATTGGTGGAATCCAAACGATTAAGTTCTCAATCGACTCCAAAATGATACAGGGTACGACGCGCAAATGGGGTGCAAACCACACTTGCAGCGTAGCCAAAATCATGTAGGGGTCATAAAATCTCGCATCGACTAAGTACCTCCTCGAGTTAACGAGGACTGACTGCAAACGACTCGTTGGTATCATTACTGGCCATTGTTTTGTAGCAGCACATGCTATGAAAATGGGACTCCTAACGAGCGACACCTGTAGGATGTTTCAAGACCCGGGGGTCTCAGAAACAATCCAGCATCTCCTGTGTCACTGCCCGGCACTGGGAAAAACCAGACTGCGATATTTCGGTGAGCCCTGGCTGGTGGATCTCTCGCACGCGGCAGAGCAAAAGCTGAAGGACATCCTTCAGTTCGTGCAAAAGTCCGGGGCCTTTAATGGCCGCTTGGACTAAACTTTTTTTCTCGAGGTCCATTTATCTGGTATCACTATGGACCAGTAGGTCTAAGTGTAGCCTTGTGCCAGCCAGTACAACCTAACCTAACCTATTAGTGGAAAACAGTTAACCGGTAATAATTTTGGAAAAAATATTTTTTTTTTGCATCTTTCAATTTATTATACCTTCAGAAATCACGTCTCAAAATTTCATTACGATAGTCCCAAAAATAAAGAATTTACGGCAGTTTACGGCAGACCACTGCTTTTAATTACTGCGAAAAAAAGATGAAAAGCGCATAAGTCAGGCAGAAATAGCGGCAAAGAAAGCGCGTTTGGCCAACAAAAACTGCCCAACTGCAAGAGCAACTGGCTTATGTGGACTCAAGAATACTTATGTATGGTCCATTGCAGACTGAGCAATTGTAAATAAATAGATAAAAACTTTAAACGCGTTTTTCTCGAAATGACGTTTTTTCAAACTGCGGACACTTATTCTCCGGATTGGCTGAACCGATTTAAGTCAAATTTGGTGCACTAATTTATCCAAGTATCTTGTGTGGTAATCTACAACAATATAGGCCAAAAGTTAACCCAAAAAAATTTGGCAAGCGAAACAAAGTGAAAAAAAAACGATTTTTCGAAAAATATTTTCAAGCAACCGCCATTTTTTTTCGTCATTTTTTAAAAATATTGTGGTAGATTACCACGTAAGAAACATTCCTTTTTAGAATGCGGTTCGGTTTTTTTGTTTCAGATTCTTCATTCCTGAGATTATCTGTCCGCAGTATGATGAAACATTTTTCAAGACATCAACTTTGGCGCCCTCTATAAATAGGCAGAAAAATACAAAAAATGAAAAAACAATTTTTTATTGTAATCTTCAAAATGTGTATTTTACCCATGCAAATTTTAAAATTTATGCATAATAAAGGAGGTGAAAAAAGTATTGAAAATTAGCATTCTAATCGGTACTACCCCCTTACTAAAAAAAAGTGAACGTTGTTGTTAAAAAAGCCCCAATGGGGGAAAAACGCAGGAAGACAAAGTCTGTGGACTCCGCCGAAATCTCGGATGTCGACGAGCCAAATTTTCTTCTGTCCGATCAAACTGCGGATAAAATCAATTCTCTCGAAAAAGAGAATCGGACGCTCCATCAAGAGCTGTTTGACCTGAAACGACAAGTGGCATCGCTTATGGAGACGAAAACTGTGGCGTGCAAAGGAAAGCAACCCGCAGTGCAAATCTAAGCCCGAAGAAACTGGATATCACCAAAACGAAGAGGAGGACATCAATTACCATCATGGCGACAGATGTCAATGAGCCTTCGCTGACTTTTGCAGTGGGCGATGTAGGCCCAAAGCAATCGCACACCGATCACTATGAACAAGATTTTAACCTGGTTATAAACGGTAAGAACAAACGACAGTCAACGGAGCTGGTAAATTTTTCTAATACGTTAAACGAAGACCTGACTCGGACTAAACCCAACATCATCCCGACTCAAAACAACGTAAAAATCCCTCCTAACAAAGCCTATAAGATGAATATTCCTAAATTCATCCATGAGACGAAAGTGCAAGGCATTGTACTTCTTAATAAGAATATTTCGAGTGATAAATCAATCATCCTATGTTCCTCATTAGAAGACCATAAGAAAATTTTCGATCATTTTAAAAGCAATGGTCAATTCGCGACTACTTACCCTGCAGCCAAAAGTCAAATCACTTGTTATCCGTGGCCTGCATAGGGGCATCAAACCAGCGGAAAAACGCAATGAGCTAGTGGGAACTGAAGTTAAAGTCCATAGCGCATTTTTTCACCCGCAAGGACCGAGAACTGAGGAAATCGGTTGGGACTGAAAACTTTAGACCCCAGTCCGGACTTTTTCTGGCGCAATTCGAGCCTTTCTAGGAGCTAGCTGCTGTATTTGAAATACAGTTCATTCTCTGGAAAAAAGTGGTATGGGAAAAAATAAGAAATAAAGAGAGGTTGCAGTGTTACAGCTGCCAAAACTTCGGACATGAGACAAGCAATTGCACCATCGCCCATTGAGCCACATACGTGGTGAATGTCTAACAGTAGCCGACGTACAGCCTAAGTGCGTCAATTGTCGTGAGAAAGACGATCCAGCCAGCTATTGTGGTTGCCCGGCCTATAAAGATATGGTGGCCAGGATTGAGGCGAAAAATATTCATCGAGATCAGGCCAGAAAGGATCGTCAGCAGTTTGTAACGCAGAGCGTTGTGAACTACAAAAGAAGTGGTGTTTTTTACGCTCAGGCAGTAGAAGGAACTACTTCTCGTAGCTGTGCGGCTCCGTAAGATTCTACCTCTTGGAGGTCAGTACTGACAGTACTACTGTATAAATGATTTTATCAGTCAAGTGTTGGCGACTGGAACTGATGCTGAGAGGCAATTAGTCACAGTCAAACTGCTGGCAACCCTTTACAAGTGATCTCTATGTTCAGATCATTTTCCATAATTTTCAATATTGTCTTGAACAATGGCTACTTTCCCGACACATGGAAAGTTGCTTAGATTTTTCCATTCACAAAAAAGGCGAAAATAATGAGGCCAGCAAATTCCACCCGACCTCTCTGCTTCCTAATTGGGAAAACTCTTTGAGAAGATTTGGTTGGAAATGATTTCCACTTACTGCGAGCTCGCTAATATTATACCAGAGTACCAATTTGGCTTAAGGCGTAACCATGGGACCCAGCACGCTATCTCGTACTTGCACGATTAGATTGTGTCACATCTGGATGAACGACACACTCCAACGGTTGTTTTTGCCTTGGATATCGAGAAGGCCTTCGATTGTGTATGATAAGTTGATCAAGTTGTGATTTCCAGAAATAGTAATACGAATGGACGCCAGCTTCCTCAGCAACGGACAATTTTATGTTAGCGTTAATGGAGCAAATTCACTACTGGGACCTGTGACATCAGAGGTGCCACAAGGTTCTGTCACTGGACCTGTTTCATACACTGTTTTCACTGCTGACCTCCCTCTCCCAGCGGGCAATCCTCAAGTTAGAGTCCTACAACATGCAGATGACACGCTCTTATTTGCGTCGAGCCAAGACCCCGCCTAAAGCTGCGAAGAGCCTTGAAATTACTTGGTTAACCTTAGCATTTGCTACAAAACACTCAATCGGCTAATCCTGACATACGCATCTCCATCCTGGATTACCTGTTCCAAACCTGCCATGGCAAAAGCGCAGATGTTCGAACGGAGAGCTCTGCGTTTCTGTGCTGGCAGGTTTTACAGCCTGGTAACTAAAAAGTGGCCGAAGAACTCTGTCCTATACCAGGAGACAGGACTTGAGCTGCTTAGGGACCGGGTTGTAGAACTGACGACAAGATTTTACGCGCAGACAGACGGATATGAAAACGGACTGACCCGGGTTATCGGACGCACGAGTGGTTCTAATGAGAGATTTATGCGTCCGGCGGAGATAGCAGAATAGCGGCAGCTTATGGACATGCTGTTCAATTATGTTGGTTTTCCGACGAATCGGAAAGGATAATTAAGACCTAGGTTAAGTATAGGTCTAAGTCGGGTAAGCTAATTGTAGCTAGACTTAAGCTAGATTTAGTTTAGTAAATTAAGTTAGTATTTAAGTATTATATAGCTAAGTCAACCCCAGGTATTGTACTACATGAGTAATATTTTCTATGTGTAAACCGAAAAATAAATGCATGATAAAAAATATAATGAAAATCCCAAAACAGTCAACAGGCCTAAATAGAATAGCCGCTAAATATTAAATTTGTCATTTTAAATTCCCCTTAAGTTAAGTAATCTATGTACTATTTATTTAATAAAATTATTAGTATTATTATTATTATTATTATTATTATTATATTATTACAGTAGCTGAAACTTACTCCAAGTCTAATTTGGTGGAAATTCGATTGAAAAATACGCTAATTGGTTGAATTTTGAAAATTCGCTCAGCAATATAAAGCTCTTTGCCCTATAAGTTCCAGTGCAGTTATGAAATCAAAACAACATTCATTAGGTAAATGGACCAAATTGTAGTTAAAACTCAGTAGATATCTGGTTGTAAAATTACGACAGGTTTCTCAACTATGGTTGTTATTAGTATATTTTGGTTATATCTTTATTATTAAATTTTCAAATGTTATTGATCTTGTAGTGACAATAAACAACAAATATCAGGATTTCGATAATTTGAAACCAATCCCAAGCGTCCTTTTTTATCTCTGTAATTTTCGATGACTTTCGTAGACTTTTAGTTGCATTGCTGGCAGAGTGTTGGAAGCACTGAGCATTTTCTTCATTTCTGTTACATGAGCTACTTTCGAAGTTTTATAAGGTAAGCAACTGATAATGAATGTAAGCAACAAGTGTTTGATTTTCTTAAATTTTGAAATTCATACAAGTTAAAACCTTTCCACCTTATGAGTTCAAATGCATTGCCGCATCGAACATGAGTGTTTCTACCGGTTCTGATGAACTAGAGTTTTTTTCCTAGCAAACTTTCTCAAAAACGTTACTCTATTATTTTTGTACAACTGCTACATCAAGGACACCGAATTGTTTACGGGAAACTAACCGTTCTGTAGCAATAAAACAAAAACTCCAACTTTTCGAATTTCCTCACACATAAACCACTTCCCCATAAACTTTATCGAATTACATGCTTCATTGACCAATAATGGTTTGCCATAAAATCCATTGTAGCGCGAAACGAACGCACCGAAAAACAATCTAAATTAACCGCTTACGATTTCTCACAGTCCCGCAAGTGAATAGCACCTCCTCTGTTAGATTTTCGATTAAATTTCGAAAATATTGCTACTATCGGTTCAACAAAAAAGCCCTAGATACTCGTATGGACATTAAATGAATTACAAACAAATATCAAAGCAAAAGCCAATCAAAGCAATCACATTCCCATTCAGTCGCAATAAATCGTTGAGTTGTGCGATAATTTAATTAAATTCGTGCTGTACAAGTGGATGACCAGAATATTTCAGCCACTGGACCAAAAGTCATTAATTCTAACCGATTTAGAGTTGGCTTTCAAATTAAAATAATCGAAAGCATACCGCGGAAACTTTGCTAACTTTTCGTTTTCGAACTTTCGCTGCACTGTTATAGGTGATTCCGACAGACCTCCGGAAAAGTATCAGAACGACAAAGTTCAAGTGTCGTGAAGGAGACGATGCAATAGAAAACACATTTCCAAGTCGATCTTTCAGTTTCACAGTGGAGTAATAAAATTGTGTCGCAACTAAATCGACTGAAAGTATGTCACGACTGCCGGACTCGCAGCCCACAATAGAACAGAAAATTAAATCAAAATTGAATTAGTACGAATAAAGTAGTAAGTTCTAGGATATAAAATTTGAAAACAATTGAAGCGAGAGAAATTGTTTTTCGTTATGAGATAAGTATTATTTCTGTAACAAAATATGGCTTCTCATACTGTCCCTAATACCGTGAAGAGCAAAAATCTTATTGTATCTTCTATTATCGACTTAATTTCATTGAAGTTTCCCAGCACAAACTGCTCTTTCATGTCGGTGATTTTTGTTCTGTCCTTATATTCGTTTCGGATCAGCTTCGATTTCCACCAGCCTGGTTTTGAGTAGTTGCTTCTGTGATTTATCGTTATCGAGATTTCATTATTTTCACAATAAACCTCAGACCGTCTGTGTGACTATCACATTTTGGCTGTCATCGTCCTTGTCCTCGCCGAAGGACCCTACATTCTGCATGATACGCTATTTGTATGTGCTCTACGTTCTCTCTCTGCTCTTTCTCTTCCGATTTCGAATCGTTGTACTTCCGAAACTATTGAATTGGCCCAGACTTATTTAAGTGACTTTTGTTCGTTTTGTTGAATTTGAAAGTTGACTTCGCCGGTATGTTTGCGCGGTAAAAATCTTATCGGTAATGAAATGTGTCGGAAAAGTTAGTCCGTGGTGGTAGACAGGCATTTACGTATTAAAACTTTCAATGAAGTTAATCTAATGTTTATGCAGACTGGGTAATAATAATAGTGTGTTGATAATAGAAATTATATGATTATATTCATATTCTTTATGATATTGGTAATATGAGCACATATTAAGTATTATTAACTATCGTATTGTACAATATTTGAAAATTTGAATATGAGTTTCAGATGACTGATAACACAAATTCAGCTAAAATTCACTAAGCCATACGGTGCTAAAAAGAGCAAAATAAACCTAAAATATATATTTACTAAATTAATGGTTTATTTTCTTTGGAAAACATCATTTGAAACAGAGCATGGTCGAGAACTGGGATGCGTATGGAGTTTTGCTAAGTTAGTGATGAAATTAAGTTGGCTTATTAAATTATTTAAGTCAATGGTGCCTGCTATTAATTTTCGCGGCAAATAAGATTTTGGAATTTTCACGTCGAGAATTCAAAGTATCCATTCGTGAAAGGTCAAAGCGGTCTTGATAAGGAGATAGATGTAAAGGGTCGTACCATAGAAGACCGCGAAGGTAGGAACATGAGAGCCTCTTTTGAATGGACTCAATTTGGACAATGTAAACCCATACAAGATTTGCGTACTCGACAGTAGGTTTAACTAAGCTGCAAACAAGGGCCTTAGTTAGAACGAACGTCTTCTGACAAAACCGTAGTTATTGCTAGCTTTCACAACGATTGAGTCGATTTTATTGTCAAATCTAAATAACTGATTCAGCCGGACTCATAAATCGAGTACTTTCGCTGATCTATTTAAAGGTGCACTCAAAAGATTACAGGATCGTGTGTAAGATAGAATCGTATACTTGTTAGTTTAATGAGGAGATTATTAACAGGATCCCTGTTTAGATCCTGCTGCAAATCATTGCAATCGTTAAGTTTTTTTTTAAAAATTTGAAAATTTTAGCGTCATCAGCATAAAGCGAAACAAAGGATAACTGTAGAATGGAACCTACATAATTAATAAATAAGGTGAGCCGTAAAGGGAGCAGATGAGTACATGGTGGAACATCAGACGTGGTTTTGATATCAGATGCTAAATTACCACGAAAGGATACACGATAGATTCGATTCGTTAAGTAAAAGTCAGCCCAGTTCAAAAACAAGTTGTCTGATGTGAAATTTCAAAAGTTTTACTTTGAATGCTTAGACAAAGCATAACATTTATATATGAGTTGTTTTTTTTCCTAAAAAGTGACAATTTTTCGGGGGTTTGATGATTTGAAAGTTTTCATTTTTAGTGCTTGCCTTAGCTGCAGAGCTACTAGCACATTCATAAAAACCTACACTCAAAAAAATTTTGGTTGAATTTTACCCTTATAATAGTAGGAAACTGGTTTCCTACTATTAAAGATGTAAATTTACAAAAGTGCGTACAAAGAATATTTTACGTCTTAAATGTGTAATTTTTTTTACGAGCAAATCGTGTAAAATTACCCTAAAAAGACGTAAATTTAGAACGGAAACACATGAAATTTATGTATCAAAGGCTACTTTTTACGAGTCTTTTAGGGTAATAAGCGTAGTTTATTCGTGAATGTCCGTAAAAATGTTTAAAAAAATGATAATAAAAGATGCGTGTTTTGCACTCTTGGGCAGGGTAAGTTAAGGTAAGTTTAGGTAATATACCCTGCCGAAGAGTGCGAAAAACGTACCTAAAGAATGTTTTATCAAACAAATGACATCAAGGGGTATCTATTGCGAACAGTTTTAGAAAGTTTGCACTACTTAAGCAGGAATTTCAGCTAACCTCTAGATAAGTTTCATTTTCAATAAAATTGAAAAAATTTTATGATCGAAAAGTCAGCCACTCAAGACAGGTAACTGCCATAACATAAAATATTACCTCAAAATTAAATATCATTGGCAAAAGCCTGTAAATAGGTAACTTAAAACATTAAAAAAGGCGACAGTCCTATCAAATCAAGTAAACAAGATATAAATATTTTTTTTGTCAAATACAAAAACTTTTCGCAATTCCTTTAAGTTTATAATTTATTTTAATTTGATATATACACTATATACACGTTATAGACATTAACTTATAGGACTTATTGTTACACTTCTAATGAACTTATAGCTACACTTATTACACGAAAAGACTGAAACTTAACTGCTGCTATTCAAAGCAATGATCACGAAATATCAGACTCGTTCAGTCTAGCCAAATTACCGTCTTTCGTCACAATGTTACATCAATAATAATCAATAATAATAACAAATTATACAATTTTTTTTTCTATGATAATGCCAAAGCTCAGGGGATTGCCCTTTGAAGCGAATGCTTTGCGATGGCGGTGGGGAGACACATAGGGGAGAAGCCGATATCAATTATTCCATTATTCTTGTAACTGCCACATTTATTGCTTATTTTTCTAAAGCGCTAGTGTTATGCCTAGTCGCTACTAAAGCTTTAATGTGGCACTTAAATAATGGAGCGCTGGTATTATGTCCAGTCGCCGACTGTTAAGACAACACAAGACGAACAAATACAGCCATGGGCACGGCGGGATTAACTCTTTTTACAGCTTTGGCGTAAATGAGAGAAGCAAAGTAGTAAATTTACACTGTTTTTGCTAAGGTAACACTATTTATTATTCAGCTAATATGACGTAAAAGCAAAAAATGCACATCCAGTGTGTAAAAAAAACTGTGATTCGTTATTTTAGACAGAAAAATGAATATATTTGCTTTTATCAAAGAGTTAATTTTAGACCCACTTTTTAGAGTGTACGTACGTCTACAATTTAATAATATTGTTGCGCGTTTAGGGTTTAAGGTCACTCACTTTGTATATTTACGAAAGCAACACAGTAATAGAATAATTAATTATTTTTATTAATCCGAATAAGTTGTAGGTTCGCAGCTGTTTCCTTATTCTTCGTTTTGGCCCTTTGATGGAAACGCAGATAGTACATCTTTTGCACCAATCCTCTACCTCTTTTCAAGCGCGGAATTAATATAACCATTCTCACGCTTTTGCTAGGGTTTTGTTTACTTCCTGGTGGCTTCCTGACGTTTTTTTCGTGTATCTCTTGTAGAACCTCTTTTACTTGGCTTTTTGGAAGTACGATTTGCATCCTGCATGGTGTACCGTCCACCACTTCAGCACACCATCTTTAATCTGCAGCGAATTCTATTGGGCCCAATATATTTTCACGACAACGCCATGTTCCAATATATCCTTCCATTCCGGACGTCTCGTGGACTCTTTCCATACGAGCAATAACCCAATTCCGTCGTCGGCTAGCTGAGCGTTTCTGATTTCCTCTGATGCTTCGTTGCTTTAGACGGTGGCAATGTCTTCAATTGGTTGGACAGGGACGACGAGACAACGTATCAGCATTCCCATGTATCCCGCCTCTACGATAGACTATCTCATTGTCGAAAGATTGTAGTCTTTCGATCCATCTAGCGACTAGCCCTTTGGAATTTATGACGTATAACAGCCACTTCACCGAAGGGTGATCAGTTAGGTTAGGTTAATGAAGAGGGCTGCCGGGAACGCGGGCAGCATTAGGTCACCAGTTTGGGCCCATTTGCCACCCTCATGGACAATCACACGCATTCACACTTACAGCCATGGCACTGGCGGGATTCGAACCCGCAGGCCCCGTAGCACGCCGCTTTTTGGACTGACGCCTTAGCGAGCAGAGCTATCGGGCCCCCTTAGGGTGATCAGTTAGTAGAACAAATTTTCAGCTATATAAGTTCTTGTAGAAATGCTTTGTTGCCTCCATTATAGTTAGTAGTTCTCTCTTGGTTACACAGTAGTTCTTTTCGCTCTTTGAGAGAATTCGACTGATATTCAATATGAATTTCTCTTCACCATCTATTTGCGGGGAAAGCAATGCACCAATCCCACTTCTGGCACAAATGTTATGCGTTTAAGGGACAGTGCCGAAAATTTCATGGAGCAATATAAATATGTCCTTTCCTCCATATAGGCTTGAAAACTTCCAAAACGTTATCATACTTTTTCGTTCAAAATTCATTTCGGAAACTTAGTTTATTTAAAAGTTTTTTGTTGGTAGAATTACTACCAGCACCAAAGGATTAAATATAATTAACATTTGGTTAAACCTGGATCTTTTCTATATATTCCGCTCTGAAGTAAAATAGAGTGAAAAGATGCAAACGGCTGAATGCATTGATGGAAGCTGCAAAAAAACCCTTTTTACGGAAGAGGAAATCTTCACCGTGCAGGAGAAATTCAATCGACAGGATGATTTATTTATTTATTTATTTGGTGCGTATTCAATACAGCAGGCAAACTACTCAATTAAAAATTGGATACAATGAAAAAAAATAAAATGACAAGAACTAAAAAAGAATTTATAAAAATAAAAAATATAAAAGAAAAATACTAAAAAATCTTAAAGTATTAAATAATAAAGTAAAATTAAGTAGAGTAAAAAAGATAAGAAAGAATCCATTATAAACAAGAATAGAAAATAAAATTAATTAATTAGAATCAAAAATTTTGCTTCGAACCATATTTTTGAAAATGGCAATAGATTGTGGAAGACGACCAAGTTGAAGACTATTGCGAGTGCATCACACTCGGAAAACGGGAGAGTAGAAGAAAGAGTCAGTACGAGCATACGGCACTTCAAATAGAATGGGGGCCTGATTAGCCTTACGGATTCCCGTTCAATGAACAAAAATGCTATTGAGGAAGATAGGTAGCTGCAACAGATTTTGAAAAGGAAACTCTCATCCAAGTAAACGCTGCGCTCCTCAAGGAGAGGAATGTTAAGAAGAGATTGACGTTCACTATAGGGTGAATACGGCAGACTATATCTAAAAAGTAAAGTAGGTGTAAACCTGCGCTGAACTGATTCAACAGCGTCAGAGAGGTATTTGAAACGAAGATACTACACTTGACTGCAGTATTCAAGTACAGAACGGACTAGGGAAATAAACAGGTGGACACAAGTAGAAATACTAAATGAATTGTGGCAGGAACGAACCACGAAACCAGTTATCCGAGAAGCTTTTCTAGTGATGGTAAGGACATGAACGTCAGATTTCAGTTTGCGATCAAATGTGATCCCAAGATCTGAGAAATGATCTACACAAGAGAGGATAGTGCCATCAATAGCATAAGGAAAGACAGAGTGTGAAGCTTAAGGGAAAAAGACATAGAAAAACACTTGGAAACATTAAGGGCATAATAGTTCAAGTTACACCATGACTCGGAAGATTTTTAAATCATGAAGACTTCAAAACCGTGGGAAAGTCATTGATAAATAGATTGAACAAAAGAAGTTCTAATATGGAACCTTGAAGAACACCAGAAAAAGGGGAGAAAGGTGAGGACGACAAGCCAAAAAGGGAGACGACGCAAGTGCGATCAGTTAAAAAGGAAGAAATCCAGGAAAGCAGAGGTTCGCGAATGCCATAATGCTTCAGTTTGACAAGAAGCAGCCTATGATTGACAGTGTCAAAAGCTTTAGCAAAATCAGTATAAATGACATCAACTTGATTATTGCTGTCAATGGCAGAAGCGATTATATGAGTTAACTCAACAAGGTTCGTAAAGGTGCTCCGGCCTTTTACAAAGCCATGTTGTTGCGCTGCAAAGACACAGTCGTGGGTAGCATAGATACGATTGAAAAGGAGGCGTTCCAAAATTTCGGAAAGGCAATGAAGAATGGAGATGGGGCGATAGTTAGAAACAAGGTTCCTATCACCCGATTTGAAAATCGGAAGAATGTTAAAGAGCTTCCAAGAGGACGAGAATCTACCAGCACAGAGACTGACATTGAATAAGATGGCTAAAGGGACACAAAGGGAAGACGAGAGATTTTTTACGAAAAAATTGGGAATACCATCCGGGTCCGGGGAACAGTTAGAGTCAAGTGAGGACAAAAGCAGTTCAACATATACGAGGTTTGTTACGACTGAGCAGAGACTAGCAGGGAAATCGAAGGAAAAACAGTCAGTAGAAGGAATCGATGGGCTAGTGTAAACAGAAGAAAAAAATAAAGCAAAGAGATTGCAAATGTCAAGAGGGTTGGAAGCAGTAAAGACACTTAGCACGAGGGAGTCAGGAAGAGAGGAGGATGCTTTTAAGGAGCGGACAAAAGACCAGAAACTTTAAGGGTTATTCGAGTTCAAAGAAAATTCAACAAACGGGGAATATCTGAGTAGTAGCAATCTAATTTCTTTCTTGACAGAGGAACGAAAACGGGAGAAGATAGTATAATCTTCACTAGACCGAGAATTCAAAAATTTCAAACGTGCTGAATTTTCATTTTTCTTTTCTACCCTCGCGGTAAACCCAGGCGGGTCATGGGGTTTACGAGAACTGTAACCAGGAGTATACGACGAGATCAGCTCTGTAAGTATACTGTAAAATTTAGATACAGCAGAGTCAATATCGAGACCACGGAAGCAATCAAACCAATTGATTGAATTCAAATCATTGGACAAGTGGTCAAAATTAGATTTTTTAAAGTTAAACTGTCGCGCAGTGGAAGATCTAATACGATTTGAAAAGTTGGTGCACAAATTAATAGAAAGAGGAGTATGGTGGGGATCAGGGTGCGTGTAGGCAATTAGGACAGGAGATAGTAAAATCGAAGAGGACTCAACGTTAGAGAGGATGAAGTCAAGGATCTTGTTATAAACATTAGGAAAACAGTTAAATTGAGAAAGAGAACATGAAGAAAGAAAAGAAGATAAGGTAATAGAAAGGTTGTTGGTGGACGCAAAGCGAAGGAAAGAAGAGTCCCATTGTACAGAAGGCATATTAAAGTCGCCACAGATAATGATTGACGATCGATAATGATTGACGTTGTCATTAAAATAGGTGAAAAGTTCAGAAAAGAACTTATCATAAGTCGAGAAGGACATGTGACAAGGAATATATAAGGACGTAAAAAACAAAGGAGATGGAGACAGCAATACGTTTAACAGGTGGACTGGGGATCATTGGAAGTGTCGCAAGCCCTTCCGAGGGTCAAAAGAGGCCATCACCCGGCGTCAGTCATGGTTTGATGGGGCGTAGTCTATGATGGCACCACTGACCTATTTTTAGTGAAAGAGGTGTGAAAAATTCCGTAAAAGTGTATTAACATACGGTTTTAAAAGCCTCTTAGCCCAGCTTTGTTTCAAAAGCAGCATTGGGTGTTTCAGCAATATCTGGCGCCAGCTCACAAGACCAGAACGACTAAAGCCTGGCTTGAGCAGCACGTACCTTGCAGCCCCGACTTGAGGCTGCTGGATTACAAGTCATGGGCTGCCATAGAAGTCTGCCCTGGCTGAAGCTTTTCTCTATATGATCTACGTGTTGCGATAGACGATTGGCCAAAGAGACTCAAAGCCTGTGTGAAGGCGGGGGGTGGTCATTTGGAATGACATTATTTGTTTTTATTGTACACACATGTACGAATAGTCAACAAATATTTTAAGAAGAAATCTTAAGCCAATAAAAACCCCTCTTAAGCCATAAAACCCCCCCCCCCTTTGTTAATATATACATATTACATTTATATATATATAAATTTATATATATGTTTATAAATATATACATATATGCATAGAAATATAAATTTTTGGGCCAAAGTTTTAATACTAATGTTGTACGAATATTAGTAATAACCAGATTAAATTAGTCTGAAGTTATTTTGACACTTTGGAAGTGACAGCTTCTTCTACAAAAACACTAGTATGCATTTGTGGCACCATCATCTATTAGTTTTCAAATTGCAATATATTTTCCCTTTATTTTACTTCTGTAATTACAACCTTTTTCGTCCTCTTCTTAACTCAAATTTTGAAAATGGAAATCAATTTACGGTAATTTGTATTCTCCCTCAACTATAATCCTATTTAATCATAGTTTAGTGGCTAAATCACATCACCATGGTAATAATTGAAGCGTTCAGGCAGAAGCTAATCTTCTTACCTCCTAGACAAATTAATAAAGTTGCCAACGCTGAGGAAGTTGGAAGGATGTGGTTTTTCATTTAGGATTTCGCACGTTTATTAGATTCTACCAAAAGACGTTTTAATTACAAATTAATTTCTTATTCTAGCGTTACCTTTGGCAAAAGCTACTCTAATTTAATAAGAGATTTCTTAAAGCTTTCTCGAAATTGCCAAAATACGAAACTAATAATTACCCGAAATTCTTTTGCGCTTGCCAAACTATGTAAACATTTAAGTCGCGCTCAGTATGCAAATACCTCCTAATACAATATTGATATTTATATTCACAACAGTGCAGCGACGACTGGCACAGCAACAACCTGAGGCAATCGGATTTACCTTGTGCTACTATGCAACGAAGGAGCTGCAGCATTCCTGGTGTATGTTCAGCTAAACAGACTAGAAGAGCTGGAAAGCTATTTTCCTTGTCGAGCAAGACAGACGAGCACATACATTCATATGCACATAACTGGAGTTCCTGGTGGATTTACAAGGATCGCAGAAGGTATTTAGCTTCTTGAGCTAAGTCCTTATGTACTCAGCGTGCATTTGGGGATTTTAAAGTTCACAAATAGCTGCCGTCAACCGGCTGCCATGCTAGTGTATCCGACTCATGCAACTTGCACTCGTTGCGAAAATGCAGAAAACGAGCTGGCGAACTGAAAATGCAGTTTTCTTTCGCAACCACAAGCATACTCATTCAAGTGAATTTTTCATCAAAGAACTTCATTTGAAAACCCATAAAGGGTTCATGGTTGGAAGATCCAACATTAACGATGAGCTGGAAGCGATTGAATTGGAACGCGAGAAAAAGGTGTCGTCTGACGGAGGTGCGCGATGGGAATCGTTAATCACTTCCCGATTCGGCCGGGCCAGGCTCCGAGATTTAGTGCAGATCGAGTTTTTCAGCAGGTAAACAGAAACGAACGGAGCGGTGCGGATTAAATGGATGATTGCGATGAATAGAGGTCGATTCGATGCCAATGAAATGTGATGAAATCTTGGAGGGTTTGCACACGAATCAAGGCCATATCAGATTATTTAAATAAGCTTGTAGATGTTTCAGCTATTCATTATTGAATCAACGGATATTGGCTTATTTGGCTCGTTTTCCACTGATGAGGTTTGATTTTGGATTTTTATGGAGCTGCGCAAACACTAGTTTTTTTTTTGCTTGAGCAAGTATTGAATCGGATTGAATTTTAATAAGGGTGTTGTTCCGCAAATGAAATAGAAGTCTTACGTAGAAGAATACCGTTTAAAATGCTTTGCGAAGGCTGTGTGAAAACTTTTCGGCCTAGCCTAGATTTGCAGGTAGTAAGGTCATTAATTTATATTCATTCTATTTGAGGGTGAAACATTTATATTCTTTCGATAGCTGGATATTTTGCCTAGTTAAGTATCAAGTTTCTTCATAATAGGTCACTAGTTATTTTTCTACGATTTTATGTTTGCCGTAATTCGCTTCTATCTCGGAAAATGGGAAAAAACTGAAATCAGAGATATTATTAAATATTTTGTCAAAAAGAATAGAAGAATTGTCGCCTTTGTATTCCAAGTTGAATACGAGGGCAGTTTTATTCAGACATGGCAGAAAGAGGGTAGATGATGATCCGAGGAGCGCCAGGTCATCGGCGTCCATAAATTTAGAAATCATCTATAAAATAAAAAACTCTAGCGCACCTGAACCGCTAGAAACACTAATGTTCGAAGAACAGTAGAAGAATCGTGCAGGTTTTGAGTGCATATTCCACCACATGTGCTGCTTATTACGGCCAAACTGTTTCAAATGCCACGTTTTACTTTGGTCTCAAGAATGCATTATAACTTATATGGTGGAAGGTTTCAGATATTACCACTGGCATGAATTTCAACGTTTATGAGAGCAAAACACGGGTTAATTATATTCGTTATCAGTTTCTTATTTCACATAATTTTGAAAGCAGCATCTCATATAACATCAATGAAGAAAATGCTCAGTGCCTGCAGCACTGTAACTGAAGTTGGTGTTTGGGGCTGCGATCCGAAAAATTTGCAGAACTTTGCGAATTGAAACATTGATTATTTATTTTAATTGTAAATGTTTCCGGTATGAATACGAACTGTAAGCGTTTATTGATACAAAAGTAGCACAACCGACTCGTGCTGGCAACCTTCTGCCAGTATCAAAGCCAAGAATATATCACATCTGCTTCACGTTGTTATATTACATTCGAAGTTAAAGGAGTATAAAGAAATTTAAAGTTACCTGCAGCGAGTTTTTTCAAATAATCGAAAGCTTAATATTTGCTGTTTATTGTCACTACAATATCATTACCATTTGAAAATTCTACGATAAAACCGCTTAATAAAGATATTGCAATTAAACACAAAACCAACAATAGCTGGCAACCCTATCGTGGCTTTCCAACCAAATTTGGCCTGAATAATGTCTATGACAGGTTCCATTAATTGTATGAAATTCGTATTGATTTCATGACTGCACTGGAAGTTATAGGGCAAAAAGTTTTATTTTCCTGAGCGAATTTTCAAAACCAAAGACACAAAAATTACCATAGCTGGTAGCACCAATCAAATTTTTCAACCAAATTTCCACCAAACAGAGATTAGAGTTAGGTTTAGCTACTGTGTCAATTTCATGAAAATCTGGTAACTTATTTACATTTCACGGGGCAAAAAACAGTTTTTTTTTCTTTGTAATTTTTCAAGATGGCACCACTGGCACAGACTTGCCCACAATTCAAAATCGCTTCTATCAAATCTGGTCTTATTTAAGTCCAATGCATTCTGTAAATTTTAGCTATATCTGATTGTTGGTTCGTGAGTTTCCGTGAACAGAAGTTTTTGTGGCTAAAAATATAGGTTAACTGGGAGAGGGTTACCGTTCTTGTCCGACATGAAATTTCTAAAGTTTTATTTTGAACGTGTAGACAAAACATAAGATTTATATACAGATTGGTTTTATTGTAAGAAACGGACATTTTTTTGAATATTCGATGGTTTGAATGTTTTCACTTCCAAATTTTTTTTTTTCAAAATGAAGACACCAAAATTATCATAGCTGGCAGCTCCAATCGAATTTTTCGACCAAATTTCTACCAAACGTGGCTTAAAATAAGGTGCAGCAATTGTGTGAGTTTCGTCAAAATCGAACGATTCAATCAGAATTTATAGGGCTAAAAACAGTTATCTTTTTTAGTGGTTTTTCAAGATGGCACCACTGGCACAGAATCGCCCGCATTTCAAAATCACTTCTATCAGACTTGGTCCTATTTAAGACCAATATATTCTGTAAATTTCAAATAATTCTGCTCATAGAATCGTGAGTTTCCGTGAACAGAAGTTTTTGATGCTAAAAATATAGGTAAATTGGGCAAGGGTTACCAGGCGTGCCCGTTATACCATATCTTTTTTTTTTTTTTGGTTATGTAAACAAAGCACAAGATTTACATATGAGTGGCTTTTTTTTGAAGAAACGGCATTTTTTCAAGAGAGACGATGATTTGGAGGTTTTCACTTTCAGTGCCTGCCCTAGCTACAGGGTTGCCAGCACACTCATTAAAAGCTACACAAATCTACAACTAAATAATATCAATATGTCCCAAAAATTTCGTAATGATTGAATAGCTTTGTCAAAAGTTATCGAAATTTAAAAATTTTCAAATTTTCCCGTCCTCTTTTTAGGCACCCAGCGCACACATAGGGTTAAAAAATTCCAAAGCATTATCCGATTCATATGTAAAACACGTTCGAAATTTATTTCGTTAACTTAATTTTTGCGAAAATTATTTGTGCACGAAATAATAGGTGTATTAAAAATATCACTTAAATGGCCGCCGGCGCCAAAAGGTTAACAATAACTGACATTTAAAGAGACCTGGACCTATTCTGCATATACACCAATGTATCCTGAAAGTTTCAGCTCAATCGGATGGCGCGTTCCCGAGATTATCTCACTGAAATTTTTTGATGATATATATATATATATATATATATATATATATATATATATATATATATATATATATATATATATATATATATATATATATGGAAATATGAATTTTTGGCCGAATCGATTTTAATACTAATGTTCTTCGAACATTAGTAAAAACTCTAGCGCACCTGAACCGCTAGAAGCACTAATGTTCGAAGAACAGTAGAAGAATCGTGCAGATTTTGAGTGCATATTCTACCACACGAGCTGTATATTAGACCCAAACTGTTTCAAACGCCAGGTTTTATTTGGTCTTATAACTCATATGGTGGAAAGGTTTCAGATATTACCAGTGGCATGAATCTCAAAGTTTATGAGAGCAACACTTGTTAGTTATATTCGTTATCAGTTGCTTATTTCACAAAAATTTTCAAAGCAGCATTTCATAAAACATCAATGAAAAAAAAGCTGAGTGCCTGCAGCACTGTAACTGAAGTTGGTGTTTGGGGCTGCGATCCGAAAAATTTGCAGAACTTTGGGAATTGAAACATTGGTTATTTGTTTTCATTGTAAATGTTTCCGGTATGAATACTAACTGTAAGCATTTATTGATACAAAAGTAGCACAACCGACTCGTGCTGGCAACCTTTCGCCAGTATCAAAGCCAAGAATATATCACATCTGCTTCAGGTTGTTATATTACATTTGAAGTTATAGGAGTATAAAAAAATGTAGGGTTACCTGCAGTGAGTTTTTTCAAATAATCGAAAACTTAATATTTGCTGTTTATTGTCACTACAATATCATTACCATTTGAAAATTCTACGATAAAACCGCTTAATAAAGATATTGCAAACAAACACAAAACCAACAATAGCTGGCAAACTTATCGTGGCTTTTCAACCAAATTTGGCTTGAATAATGTCTATAATAGGTTCCATCAATTGTATGAAATTCGTATTGATTTCATGACTGCACTGGAAGTTATAGGGCAAAAAGTTTTATTTTCCTGAGTGAATTTTCAAAACCAAAGACACAAAAATTACCATAGCTGGCCGCACCAATCGCATTTTTCAACCAAATTTCTATCAAACAGAGTTTTGAGTAAGGTTCAGCTACTGTTTTAATTTCATGAAAATCTGGTTACTTATTCACATTTCATAGTACAAAAAGCAGTTTTTTTTCTTTGTAATTTTTCAAGATGGCCCCACTGGCACAGAGTTGCCCACAATTCAAAATCGCTTCTATCAGACCTGGTCCTACTTAAGTCCAATGCATTCTGTAAATTTCAATTGTATCTGATTATTGGTTCGTGAGTTCCCGTGAACAGAAGTTTTTGATGCTAAAAATATAGGTTAACTGGGAAAGGGTTACCGTTCTTGTCCGACATGAAATTTCCAAAGTTTTACTTTGAACGTGTAGATATAGCATAAGATTTGTATACAGATTGGTTTTATTGTAAGAAACGGACATTTTTTAGGATATTCGATGGTTTCACCAAAATTATCATAGCTTGCAGCTCCAACTGAATTTTTCGACCAAATTTCTACCAAACGCGGTTTGAAGTAAGGTTCAGCTATTGTGTGAATTTCGTCCAAATCGAACGATTGAATAAGAATTTATAGGGCTAAAAGCAGTTATCTTTTTTAGTAATTTTTCAAGATGGCACCACTGGCACAGATTCGCCCGCATTTCAAACTCACTTCTATCAAACTTAGTCCTATTTAAGACCAATATATTCTGTAAATTTCAATTAATTCTACTCATCGGATCGTGAGTTTCCGTGAACAGAAGTTTTTGATGCTAAAAATATAGGTAAATTGGGCAAGGGTTACCAGGCGTGCCCGTTGTACCATATCAAATTTTTTTTTTGGCCTATGTAAACAAAGCACAAGATTTACATATGAGTGGCTTCTTTTTGAAGAAGCGGCGTTTTTTCAAGAGAGACGATGATTTGGAGGTTTTCACTTTCAGTACCTGCTCTAGTTACAGGGTTGCCAGCACAAATCTACAACTAAATAATACCAATATGTCCTGAAAATTTCGTAATGATTGAATAGCTCTGTCAAAAGTTATCGCAATTTAGAAATTTTCAAATTTTCCCGTTCTCTTTTTAGGCACCCAGTGCACACATGGGGCTAAAAAATTCCAAAACGTTATCCGATTCATATGTAAAACACGTTCGAAATTTATTTCTTCAACTTTATTTTTGCAAAAATTATTTGTGTACGGAATAATAGGTATATTAAAAATATCACTAAAATGGTCGCCGGCGCCAAAGGGTTAAAGATAATTGACATTTAGTGAGACCTGGACCTATTCTGCATATACACCAATGTATCCTGAAAGTTTCAGCTCAATCGGATGGCGCGTTCCCGAGATTATCTCACTGAAATTTTTTGATATATATATATATATATATATATATATATATATATATATATATATATATATATATATATATATTTATATATATATACATACATATATATATATATATATATATATATATATATATATATATATATATATATATATATATATATATATATATATATATATATATATATATATATATATATATATGTATATATGGAAATATGAATTTTTGGCCGAACCGATTTTAATACTAATGTTCTTCGAACATTAGTAAAAATGGTTTTGGAAGGCCGTGGACTAAAAGTGCGAAAAATAAAAAAAAAACAAAAGTTCAACAGATTTGCAATTTCGGGAGAGAATCCAGCGTTATTTCGAAGAAGTACTAGCGACTTTTTGTGGAAGATTTATAACCACTGACAAAATATGGATACACCATCAAATCTCTGAAACAAAAGACAAATTAAAACAATGGAAACATAGAGATTCTCTTCCGCCGAAGAAAGAAAGTGATGGCGTCAGTGTTTTGGGGATTACAAGGGAATTATTTTTATTGACTACCTACCCATAAACTATAGCGGGGCAATACTATGCTAATTTGTTAGATAAATTAGCTGAAAATAAATCCAAAGAAGATACTGATTGGCCAGAAAGAAAATCTTGTTTCATCAGGATAATACATCGGAGCACAAGTCAGCTGTTGTCGTGGCTAAGCTCCATGAGCTCAAATTTGAAGTACTCAACCACACACCTTATTCATCTAATGAAAAAAAAACCACATGGCTGGACAAAAACTTTCAACCAATGAAGAGGTGATAGCTGTGACGGAGCGGTTTTTTCGAGGAGTTGGAGAAATCCGCTTATAAGAAAAGTATAAAAGAAGAAATAAGAAATAAAAAATTAACAAATTTTCAATGTTAATGATCAATAACAAGTACTAGTTAACGGTCAATAACATTAAAACTGTTGGAAAAATTTGTGTACAAAGTATCTGGTTCTTTTTGATCTAAAGTAGATTTGCCAGTGCATGCAACAAATTCGTAGCCGTGAAAGTTTAAGTAGTTTGATAAAGATCACTAGGAGTGGCCTCACCTTAAAAAACCCTGCTATTTTTGTCTGAAAAGCGCTAAACGAAGGGACACTTATTTATTTACTGGCGGACAAATACCCTTTTTTAAAAATAGTGGGAATAAATTTCAATACACTCATTGGAAGTAGTTAGTTTAGTTAATAAGAGCTGTTTTGTATTGAATTGTAGTAAATCGCTCATATATTTTGTTTTAAATTTAATGCTAATGGAGATAATTTGTTCCGAGCCAAAGTTCAAATTATTAAAATTTTCTTGAAACATAGAATAAATGGTGAATCATAGGAAAAAGTACAGAAATACAAAGGTATTTTGTTGGAAAAGAAGGCTAAATAATTGCGCCCAGCGTGGGCTCTAGGATAAATATATATATTTAATGCTTTTTCGGGGCTTATAACTATTAACTTTGGATTCTTAACGAAAATCGAAGAGTCTAAAAAAATATTTCAGGAGCCACCAAAGTTATAAAGGCAATGATTCCAGAGCTCAGAGCTCGCAAGTGTCCAGCTCGAAAGTCATATTGACGATCATTGGCAAGGTGGGAAGTTTCAGATAATTCAGAATGAGTTGAAATAAATATAATTTTTCTGTAGTAAGAAAAAAACGCTATGTTAATTCATTTTAAGGAAATGCTAGCATACATGATTATACAGTATACATGACTAGCAAATTTTTGGACGATGGTCAAATAATTCGCACCAAGATTTAGCCAAAGAGAAGAATTTAAAATTAAGATCGAAATATCAGTAGGTGCGGCAGACTTCACAAGTACGTTGATCATTTCCAAGCTCGAAAATGTAATGCCCCTTGATTTTCGTTTCATAGAGAAGGTGAAACAGGAACTTGCAAAAAGTATGCAGCTAGTACGTTTATGGTTCCAAGCTATTTAGTGGATTTCCCATTATGTTGCTCTAACTGACTTACAGAGGAACTACTAAAACTATTTTTGACAGATTTGACTAGAGACCAAGGGTCTCTCGTCTTCATTACTAAAAAAGACTTCGCCATTTTTTTTGAACAAACTTCAACTTGGCTCGTTGAATTAAAGCCTTGTTTTGCGAAATGTTATATTATTGGAGCTAATGCCAGTTGAACTTTGATTTCCTTCCTCGTCCTGTGTGTTTGATAAACGACAGTACTTCCATAGGTGATAGTTGGTCTGATGATCTGCTTATAGATAAGGGCTCTGTTCTCGATATTTAGCTTTCTTGATGCAAGTGATGGATACAGCTGGTTCAGTATTCCGCTGGCAGTTATTTGGTTGTTTTTGACTTACGTATTTCTAAACTTTTGGCATAAGAGTTGGTCGTAGATATTTGGTTGTTATTTTCCATTCTATGAGCTCGTTGTTTACTGTCAATTGGCTTGCATTATGTCTTCGCCATCTCGTTTCAAAGATTGCTTGTGTTTTTTCAACTTTTGGAAGTATTTCATTAGAGTATCGATGTATAGTTGAAGATTGGTGGCTATAAATTCGGTCTGTCGAGATATGTAGTGGATGCAGGTGTCGGCTGCAAAACGGGAGATTTTTTTTTGTGGACACCATCGGAATGTCTGCAGTGCATATGGTATACAACAGTGGAGAAAGTGGAAAATCTTTCGGGATTCCAGCTTCAATCGGTCGTGTACTGGAGAGATTATTGTTTATGCAACGGATAAAGCTGTGCGTGCCCTCAAGAAATGATTTAATCAATTATATTAGGGCTTGCGGAATGTGAAAATCGTACATTTTAACGATAAGGCCAGCATGCCAGAACTTATCGAATGCCTTAGCAAAGCCAGGTGACTTATTTTTGTTGAATGCAGTTATCATGTGTTGAGTATACAGCTCGGTGGGGTGGTGGGCTTTGAAGCTCAATTGCTCCTCTGGAATATTGGATTTGTTGGAGACTGCTTCATCAAGTTGCGGAAGTATTAAGTGTCCGACCAGTTTTCCGATCGATGACAGGAGGCTGATCAGTATCCCGTTTTTGAGGAATAGTGATCTTTGTGTGGTTTCGAACCACAGTAATAGTAGCTTTTTCCAGAGATTCAGAAAATGTTTTGCTCGGAAAATGGCAATAGCAATGTCTGCTAATTCTTGGATTTCGTTGCCTGCCTAGTGTCTAAGGCAGGTATTCGTTATCGTATCAAGTCCTGGTGATTTACGTTTGTTGACTCAAGCTACTGGTTGCTTGATCCTTCATATGTCCGTGGAACGAATCTGTTCATCTCTTTGGGTCACTGCCGCTGGAATATTAGAAGGTCTTTCTCTTTCCTCAATATCTTCCTCCTGGTCATAGTTCTCTGAAATTACTGGGTTTGCTTTGAACTGCAGCTCTAATGTGTCTGTGAAAGCTTTGGCCTTTCCCTTGTTGTCATATTTGAGGTCATTAAAGCCAGTGGTATAGTAAATTAATTTTTCTGCCTGAAATATTTCGTTAATCGCAAAAAGTTATTGCCACCTGGTTCCATACTCTTTAAGAGGTCTTCCCGCTGCTCACTTGCCATTTTGAGCTTGATTCTTCTCTGCATCTCCCTCGTCTTATAACTCGTTTTGTTTTCTGTATCAGCTCTTTAGTATCTCTCGGGAACTCGTAGAGGCTACGGCCTTCTATCGGAGTTTTTGTGGTGAATTCTTCTTTCACTTGGGATATTTCCTCTGATAGATGTTAAAGATCTATCAATGTCGCTGGTGGCTTTAAAATGGTTGCTGGTAGTTTTAGATCACCATTGTTCTTTGAAAAGCGTGCTAGTTTGTTTTTGTTTAAAATTTAGGGGATCGTCCATGTAGACATCTTCTATTAGAAGGAGTTATGGCTTATGGCTGAATGAAAGTCCATCCAGTACTGCGTGCTGGAAATCCAAACAGAGACCTAAGTCCAGTGCATGGTTGTTGATTGTCTCGAAGTAGGTAGGATCACTTGAAATATGTGGGCTAACCTTTTTATCCATCATACACTTTTTCAGCATTGTCCCCGCTCTGTTGCTACTCTTGTCAACCCAGAGTTTGTGGTACCCTGCTAATAAAGGCTGGTCTTTCCTGATCAAACATTTAAGATAAGTCTTGGCTCAAATTAGGTAAGCATGGGGGGTTTGTTAACAGAAATAACCACGAACTAAAAAGAATGAGTGTGTATTTTGATTGTTGTTGGACTAGGTTGGGCTGATATTTTTTCTTACAAGGGTGGTGGTGCCACTTCCTCTACCAGAGAGTTTATCATTTCTATAGAAGCGTCAGCTAGGGAAAAGAAGATGGTATCCGGGTTTTTCGATTGAGGTATATGCCGACCTTGCTGTCAAAGCAGAATTGCATCAGTTTTACCGTTTTGTTTCTTATGGATTTTGCATTTCACGTGAGGTAAGAAACATGGTTGGGGGTAACCATTGTGGAAGCATTTTAAATTGAGCTTTTGGAAGCTGTGAACGCAGAAACATTCCTAGCACTATTTTTACAATCACGTTTTTCATCAAAAATTGAAATTACTCCTGCGTCTTGGAGAAAATATGGCTATTGCATTCTGCATTCGGGATGTGGTAAGTATGTTGTAGGGGTAGGGTTGGTTTTTGGGTTCTAGGCGATTTTGTTGGCTTAGCTTCAGATATAGTGGCACGTGTTCGCTTGTCCACGGCTTGCCCAAATGATTTTTTTAGGTTTTTAGGATATTTTGGTCATCGTCCATAGCTGTGGGGTGTTCCGCGCTACAGTTTGCGCACTAAGCCTTATCATCTTTCTATTTGGTGCATTCCGAGTGGTGGTGGGGCCCATCACATTTGACGCATCTGGCTTATGCGCGGCAGTTATTCGCTGCTTGGCCAAATTACTGGCAGCTATGATACTGCGAGTGTTCGCTACATAGATTTTGTGCTAATACTTTGCATATGAGATGGCATACTACCTTACGTTAGGTTAGTGAAGAGGGCTGCCGGGAACGCGACCAGCATTAGGCCACCAGTTTGGGCCCATTTGCCACCCTCTGGCGTACTAACTTAATGTTGTGTACATCCGTTTCTCGCCCAAGAAGAAGGACTTAAACTAATTTAGAGGGACCATTCCTCATTTTGAGGAAAAACACCTCAATTTGGGGGAAGTCTTGCGCTTCAAGGACTTCTTTAAATTCCGCTGGTATGAGCCAGTGTATAACCCTAATGATGATGTTTAGGTTATTCTCTTCGAGCAGAAGATAGAAGTGGAACTCTATTATTTCTGCCGTCAGCAACCTGCTTGGTTTACTATAAACTTGCGGGGTTTTCAGGTATACTCTGTTGGTAGTCTCATAGCCAATGTTCAGCTCTTTAATAGCTCTCGTAAGTTGGACCCATTTCTCCGGTTGACGATTAATTATTGGCACAGTTGATTTTGTCACATTTGAGTCATTTTCAGCCTGGATTGCTGTTGTTTTACCTTTTGCTCATTTTTTTGCTGCTACGACGGAAGATTGGCTTCATTAAGACCACAGGTGTGGATTTTTTTTGCGTTCTCTCAAAACTCTCTCTCAAAATATCCACCCGCTGATATCTCTGCTTCCATTGTCCACTCTTGCTTGATTTTGATGATGTGCTGGAAGGCTTCTGCTTTCTCTTCCGTCTTGCTGGCACTGCCGATGGAGCAGAGCTATTCACTTCCCAAAAATAGTGTATTAGCTGATTTTGTCGTACAATTGCTAAGATATAAGTGTTGTTTGTGCAAGCGTTACGATGATTTTTACAGGTCTGCTTCAGTTAATCTGAGGGATTCATGGTTTATATGCGCTATAGACTTAAAGTTAAATTTATTAGCTGATTGCGCCTGGGTACCAGGAGGAACAAATAGCCTTGATGTTTTTCAAATTTTATGGAAATGAACAGTACGATCTGAGCTCAATAGCATGAGTCGATGCTTAATTACACCAACAACGTCCTTTGAGAAGAATACAAAACACTAATCAGCTCCTTAAAGATGATTAAAAGCAAGCTAATCAGTTCCCTTAAAGTGCGAAAACAGCTCTTTGATGGAAGATAGATTGGTGGGTACCGTGGCTTGAGCTGAAATCAAATATTGACCTGTCGAGTGGTGCTGACACGAAGAAAGGACACTTATCAAGTTCTAATATCATAATGTAAATCTTGTAATCGAGTCCTTCCAAGTAGTCGAGGCATCTTATTTAAGGCTCAGCTCCTAATGAATTAGTGCAACATGTCTCTACTCAGTTCATTCCACAATATTGCTTATGCCGGTCGCAATTACTAAGTTTAGTTCTGAAATTGGTTCTCTTCCTCCCAATGTATATTTACATTTTTTGTGTTTCTGATCATTTCCTTCCTGATTCTCCGACCATAATTTATCTCTAATTTTGACGGATACGGACATCTCCATCAAAAACGGATATACCCAATCATTCAATGTATTTTGCACGCACGTTTGTTTCGGCCAATAGTCAGGAAAGAAATATGCATAAAACATAAACGTCCCGAAATCACAACAAACCGTCGTACTAAACCTTTCAAAAACAAATTGAAGACAATTCCACGCATGAAATTTTGTCCCCAATCATAGGCCAATAAAATCCAAACATAATTTTTGTGTACCCGGAAAACAATATTCGCAGAAAAAAAACATAGCACTATGATCCTTTTCCGATTCTACAGCGGAATCGGCACAGAACCGTACACACAATCACGTTTACATATCGACCCTTTCGAAATTTTCATTTTATCCGGCGAACAAGAAAATCCAATGCGTGTAAATGTGCCTGAAATAAAGGCGAACGATGAAAGAAAAACAGAAGAAGAGAAACTTGAAAAAAGGCAGGATACTAACAAAAGAAAAAAAAATATATCTTAGCGTGTGTACCGCATATTGTGTGTAAGGATGAGCATGTACGATGAGCTTTCCACAGAAAGATATCTGTTTTTATCTTTTGCAAATTCACCTTAGATATTCACCATGGGTTTGTCTCCCAAGAGGCTGGTGGATAAGGTTTTGTTATGATATGTTTAGGAAGACCTAGCAACCTCTTGCATTGCTTTTTCAGTCAAGTCATATTTAATAAAGTTTGTGCGTATTGCAGTAATTGTATTTATTTGAAATAAATGTCGTTTGTGTGATGTAATGTCGTTTCAAAATAGGTGGAAGAATAAAATTCGAAATGAAATAAATGCAAGCTTGTTGCTCTGTACATTTCATAACCATTCGATTTCATAAAAATCAGAGCTCTTGAGCCATCATCCAAACTTTATGAAAACTACATTGGAAAAAAAATAGTGATACTGCCACTCATAATATTCTTCTTTTGGTTCTGTTCTAGTACGATACCCTTTTCATATTGTTATGACGACAAAAGGCTAATGCAAAGCTGCAATGTAATTCATTGAAGAAAAAGCACCATCTGAACTTGAAAATTTCCTTCGACAAATTCTTCGTATCCATTCTTTTTCTCTGGCCATTCCATTTTTATTTTAAACTTTTTTTTGCTTCTTCTGTTGCCACTTCGGAATATTTAAACATTTCTGCGCTGCATCGCTGGAAACAATTATCGTTAGTCGCAACACTACGAAACTGTATTCTTTTCCATCTTCACTTGGGGTTCGCATTTTATCCCGGAATCCAGTTGGGAACGTCTTTCTGGAAAAGTGTGGTCGTTCGCTGCTCGGGTGCAGCAAAAAAAAAAATTAGCCGTTTCAAGTGCTTCGAAGTGACTGAAGGAAGCTGGGAAAAAGTGCTGAAACCGCGTTTCACAATGTCCAGGAGAAATAGCAATAGTTGCTGTTTACTGGTGCTAAATTCTTTTTTTGTTGTGTTGCTGTTGGAGTTGCTGTTGTTGTTGTTGTTGTTTTCACAATCGTCTTTGTTTGACAAGACTTTTTCTCATTACTGGCCGGCTAAGACAGTAGTTTTTCGGCGAAAAACTTTTCTACGGGATTACAAGAGCTCTCAAGTTATCTTTGCATTTTTATGTTAATGGCTTTTACTTGCCAGAATATCACCAAGTGAATTAAACGGAGCATAAATTCCAAGAGTTTTTCTGTGGACTTGACGCAAACGGATAATAGCAAGCTGAGAGAGTTGTATTTACAGTTTAACATTCTCAGAGGATTTGCATCAGAACCAAGACATTTGTATTACATGCTTCAAGAGAATGGAACTAGTGTCTGCATGAAATGCATTATATTTCATATTTTTCCAGTTGGTGGCGGCCAGAAAATAAAATTAGAGAGTTAATGCGAAAATCTATGGCTAGATGAAATTTTTCGAGAGTTAAATTTTCGTGTATGGTTTCAACAATGTAAAAAAGAGGACTTCGAAATTAAGATTTATAATGGATTGTGAATGAAAGAAACTGTTTTTTATTGGCCAAATATTCAAAGCCAAAGTCGAGATTCTAGATCTCGGCAGCGTCATAAAGTAAGAAGAAGCGGTCGAAATTGCGAATACAAAAATTAGATTGCTGTCGCCAGATGTTAGTGAGCAGAGAAAACCCGCTGCAGAAATGCAGGGAATAAGAGGTCTGGAGCTAGCCACTACTGGCTGAATGAAAATTGACAACTTATACGTTAAGCCAAGTAGGGGAAATACCAACTGACTGAGCACCTATCAAAAGAATGCACAGCTGATCTATTTAGGTTCAGTTTCTGGTGAAACTATGTCACGTAATAGCATCTAGAGACCAACCAGGAATAAATACATTAGTCAGTTTGACTATGAGTGAATTTCAGTGCAATTGTGATGTTTCGATATTGCACTTAAATCCACTGCGAAATTACAGCAAGCTTATTGGCGAACCAAGCAGACGGCAAAATTGAAGTTAAAAACTCTAACACGCAGTTAATCACAGCGATCTCATGTTAAACTAGAAGCATCCTAGAAGCATTCTTAAAAGTAGAACCACTTCAAGTTTAAAGTCTTTATTTATGTCAAGAATATTCACATAACGTAGGATTATGGACTTCTACTTATACCAATGCAGACTTGTATCCTTTCATCATTGTTTTCCATCTAATAACTTAATTTTAGACTTAACTGTTTGTTACGGCGCTTTTCTATAAAAATTTATGAAGATTTAAAAAGGCCGTTCGTTTGCATTCTCATGACTGCATGTTCCATGACGGTACCAGGGCCGTTGGTTTGGATCCTCATGAATTCATGTTTGGCCTGGGACGGAGACGAAAAAAGAGAGCAAGAATTCACGCGACCCACAAGCTATCATCAGATATCATCGTAGAGTTTACCTAGTTTCAGAGAACGTCTAAATTTAAGCTTCAACAGTTCATCACAAACAAACGTAGTAGCACATCACAAACGTAGTAGCCATAAAAACAACCTGAAAATAGAGTAAGCACTAAAACTACTAGGTAAATCGACGGTTATTCAAAGATGAAGTCGACGTTCAAAAATTGTGCAGCCGTCATCCGTTCATCTATAAACAACTAGATTCTTGGCAGAACAAACGTCATTTACAGATACTGCTCGAGTATATACCATGTGGAGTCAAATCCATAATTTTCCTTTCGATTTAGTTTGCCTGTACGATGCTGAAATTTAACTGGCAATAGATTACGGAATAAAAAATGACAAACCAGAAAAATATTATCAAACTCACCGACTAAGCAAGTGATTAAAAAAAGTTGGCGACATATGATTTAAGCAATAAGATACATTTTTGATAAGACAACAGTGATATAGTGTATGAATTTTGTCGAAAATTGTAGCACCCACGTTTTACAGTGGGCTCGACTTAGAATCTTGATGCTACGGAATGTTTTTTAAAGAACATGTTTTTGTTTTGAAAAAAACAAGAGATGATTAGTTTAAATAAAATGTGTGAAATAAAAGAATAAAGGTTATTATTGTGTGTGTGTGCGCGGGTTTTCCCTCGGGATGTCGGCGTTCAGCATCGCGCCTTAACGATGTTCGGTGTCGCGAGTGTTTCTTTCGGTGTTGCGAGTGCTTCTTTTGCTTTCTACTTTCGCTATGTAAATGTGGTGACCTAGTCCGGAATTTTAAAAATGTTTTTCAATCGATCGCCACTATGCGATCATAGTGCTACGATGACGAACTCTCGTCAGGAGTCTCGCGCAATCTTCATAGCAAATGGAGCGCAATCTTCATAGCAAATGGTGCCCAACGTGGGACCGTTTGTGATGAAGATTGCGCGAGATATATTAAGGGAGGAAAAAATTCATCGAGGTCATCGAGCATGCATTCATGAGGATCCGAACGAACGGCCCTCGTACTTCATGGGATATGCATTCTTCATAATTTTTTATAGAAAAGCGCCGTAACATGTTTATTATCGTTTATTTTAATGCTTGCTTAGCAGGTTGATAAATGACGGAGGCTACTGATGGCGACAACTAGCTCTATCTTGCTTTCCGGGGCGGGAATTCGGGTTGATGCACAACAAACGAAGAAGATTCGAGCGCATATTGCTAGCGTTCAGCGAAGAGGTGCCCTGCCTGTCGTCAGTAACTACCCTATGGCGTCGGATGATGCCATGCTGGTAGTAGCAGGAGTAATCGCTTGCGCGAGAGCGCAAAGAAGGCTACCTCACACGATCTGAGCCGGACACAACATGGGCTCTAGCACACGCACGTTCGCGAACACTCCAACTTTGGCAATAAAGTTGGAGTGCAAGCAACAAAGGTCGCTGGACGGCGAGACTGATAGATCTTTTGGGCTTTTGGGTCAGCCGTGGTCAGAGAGAGGTTAACTTTTACGTGTACGAATTTCTCACGGGGCACGGTTACTACCGAAAGTATCTTAACATAATGGGAAAAGTGCCTACACCGTACTGTCGGTATTATATGAATGAGCACGATAATGCTTACCATACATTATTTGCATGCAGTCAGTTTGCAAGTGTGACGAGTAGCCTCGAGTCCACAATTGGTACTCACGCTAGAGCCAATTGTTGAAATGATGCTGCGTAACACACTCACAACAAATGTTGAGAAAATACTGCGCACAAAGCGAGACGTTGGTCGGCCCACAAGCTGTGATAAATTCTGCGCTAAATAGGCACCAATAGATGAGGAAGCACAAACAGGTTGAAGTAATGGGAAAGCGGGTACCGGCCTGGACTTTCGTGGTATGTAGATGGAATTGTTTTAGTTAGTAAAAATCTTACATAACCCATTGTTTGCTGACTCGGGTATGTTTTGAAGATTTTTTTGGCTAAAATAATGATTTAAAGAGGAGGCACTGACCCAGGAAAAATCTCCGTGATTCGAGAGAAGGAAAATGTAAAATCGAAAGACGATCATTGTTGAGGTGAAATTTAAAGAACAACGTAATCTGCGTTGAACTGACTCCAGCGCAGTATTTAAGTAGACATAATGACGACACCAAATTAAACAGCAATATTCAATGATGCTATGCACTGAGGAAAGAAAAAATTTTACACGAGTGGAAATATTAACAAAGGCTTTAGAGGATCTATATACGAAATCTGATAATTTAAACGCCCTGGCAGTAATGTATGAAATATGCTTATCAAATTTAAGGTTTGGATCAAATATTAAACCAAAATCTCTAAATATTACACCAAAATCTCGGCAACATTAAGAGGAGAACCAGAAATAGAATAAGAGAACATTAAAAGCTACGTTTTGCAAGTAAAAGACATTTTGTGACATTTTGCAATGTTCAAAGCGAGAGCATTGGCTACTAAGATGACAAAAACTTGAAGTCCTTGAAAAGTAAAAGCTTGAAGTCCTCAAGACAAGAAGATCGGATCAAAAACGAGAGAACAAAACAAGAGAAGAGGATCAAAGATAGAACCTTGTGGAGCACCTGATGCACGATAAAAAGGAATTGAATAGCAGGAATTCCCAGTTACAATACAGGTACGACCAAAAATGTAAGAGTTAAGGCAGTCGTCTAGTGTGTCAGAAAATAAAAATCGATTTTTTTGTTTTTTCATAAACAACATCTAAAACATGTCTAGAAGACGTTGGTAAAATAATTTTTCGAAATTTGAAGCCGTTGAAAAGTTACAGCCGTAAACCGTAGGAAGTATACAGTGTTCTCGTAGGAGATAGGAGGTTTCAAACGCGTTTTTCTCAAAACACGATTTTTTCAAACTGCTGCCATGATATCTCAAAAACTATTTGATTGATTCTGCTCGAATTCATACATCATTTTAAGTACATAGATAACTACACAATAAACTAAAATAATTAAGATTGGTTCATTACTTTTCATTTTACAAGCTAAACAAACCAAAAAAAAACACGAAAATAACTGATTTTTTTTTTCTAAAGCGCAATAAAAAATTAGTTTTTGGAATTTCAACTTAATTTTACTTCATTTTGGAGTCTCAAGTCTCACAATTAAAACTGCGTTTGGTTTTTTGATTTCAGATAAGCAAAGCGGCCGGAATCATGGCAGCAGTGGAGCACCTCTTTTTATATATGTGTTCCTGTTGTGCGGTGTGTCTCCGACTATTTTGCATATTATGATTTCAAAAAATGCACAAAGTTTGCTTAACCAAAATGATACATAATTTATGAACTATTTTATTTCAATGGTTTGTCAAAAAAAAATTCCCAAAAAAAGCATTAAAAAACGGCTTTCACACTAGACGACCGCCTTAAACCAGGAAAGAAGAGCACCAGCTATGACATTGTTCTTTAGCTTTTGACGAAGTTTTGCTGATTATGCTTTATGGTTGAAAACGTCAAAGGCTTTGGAGAAGTCAGTATATAGTACGTCGACATATTTTTGATGGTCAAGAGCGGATACGATCATTTGCGTGGCGGAAAGAAGGTTGATTAAAGTTGATTAGCCTTTGACAAAACCATGCTGCTCATGAACTAAGGTAGGCTGGCTAAATGAGTAGGCTCACTTATAGACCACTTTCTTAAGGATCTTGCTATAACAAGGAAGAAGGGAAATAGGACGGTAGTTTCAGATGCATATACGATTACCGGCTTTATGTATAGGAAAGATGTTGACAATTTTTCAAAGAGCCAGAAGATATACTCATGTTGAGTAAAATGGAAAGCGATGATGAAAGAGATTTAGAATTTTGGAAACATATTTGGAATGCCGTCGCAACCACTACCAGTATTGGCATCGATATCGTTCATGAAAAGTTCAATTTTTCAAGCGTTTATTCTAAACGAATGTAATTTAGAAGAAAATGGGAGAGAATCCATTGGTAAAGAGGATGGCGTTGTTGTGAAAAGAAAGAGGAAAAGTAGCAAGCAAAAACTTTACACACTTCATGTGGAGTGGAACCAGCTATTTCACCTAAATGCATACCATTGGGGATACTAACGGAACGGATGAACGACCAAAAAGATTTCGGTTTGTTGGTTCTGATTGCCGATCCTAGGGTCTTCAATGCTTACTAGACGCGACATAAATTTGGACTCTTGAACGTTGAGGAGAGTAAAAATAGGCTTAATGCCCCTGATTTTGTGAAACTGATGGGTTGACGTGTGCCATGATTTGTTAAGCAGGACTTAAGCCATTTTATTTTGCAAATTAATTTTATGGACATTAGCACATTTTTTCAAAACTGTTGCCACATATGACATAGCTGGTAAAACTACGATTTGATAATGGATCAGTTTATTTTCGTGAGACAAAGTTCAATTTTTGCTCACCAAGGGATAGAGAAGACTTTTAAGCTTCATACACTTTTCTACTAGCCATTCTGTATTGTAATAAAATGTTAGCTTCGAATCATGATTAACTCCTAGATATGTTACAGAATAGAACGAGTTTGTTTGGTATCCGAGTAGATTTACAGCCTGTGGAGGTAAAAGCTTTTATTTTCCGTTTGAAATAAAATCTATGGATTCCATTCAATTTGATAGTAAAAGTGTTTATAAGCTCAACAGGACATCTTTCAGTGGTGTAAACAGCCTTATCATCGGAAAAAGCAGCTATAGACTAGCCTGGAACTCAAGGTAGATTTTCGACACATAGATTGAATAAAGTAGGAGTGAGATATGAACCTTGGGGAACGCCTGCTATGATAAGCTTTTCTTCGGAGAGTTCTTCTTTTACTTTTACCCTGAAAATTCTGTTTAGTGTGAAAATATGTACGACATACCAAACTATTTTGTTTAAAATGAGCTTTTAGATTAAACTATTGTGTCACACTCTGTCACAAGTCGCTCACAAGTCTAACTTGTGATATGCCGGTCCTAAGCCCGGAGAAAGGAGGAGGGTTTGAGGTAACGAGGTAACTCTATCCTCAGTAAAATGCGTATATTTGCAGCCTGATGGCTGTAGTAAGCATGAGGATGAATCCCAAGGATTTTATCTCTGCAGGTGGCAGCCAGACTGAGTCTGGAAATCCACCCGTGCTCAGCACGGCAGGGGCTCAGATTCTGCAGGCCCCAACCTCATGTATGACTGCAATGGAGGACCCTGGTTGCAGTGGAAGCTCACAGGTTACCATCGTGGAAGACTCCATGGCCAGCAAGTTTTCGGACTTGCTGATAGCATCCCCCTGATCACAGGCTCCGGAAAGGCGAGTACAGCACCAGCTGGAAGTCCGACTACGGCCGTACCAGGGGTAAAGATGTTTCTTCCCGAATCCTCACATAAGAGGAGAAGGGATGCATTAGAGGAGGTAACTCCGACTAGTGCAAATGAGACGCCCGCTGGAAGTACAGATAGTAAGAGTGCTCATTCCTCTGAACTCTGGAAACCTGTGGAGGCTCTCAGTCGCAGACAACGTAGGAGACTGCGCAAAAGGGGCAAGCTGCCGCCGAAGGCTGACGGAGAGACAAATGCAGCATTAACTGCAGGTGTTTCCCTGGAGACTGGACGTCAGGCAGCGAAACCTTTGAGCCGACCCGGGGTAGCGAAAGAAAGGTTGGCTGGTGATGCTAAGGTCGCATGTTCGGAGCAGAAATGTTCTGGACCGGCGGCTGGATGCAAAGCTACGCCGACTGGACTTCGTGAACCAGGGAAAGCTCTTAGCCGTCGACAGAAGAGGACTCTGTTCAAGAAATCGATGATTCCTGATGCAAATCGGGATTCAGCGACGACGCTGAAAGGTAAGGAGGGACCGGTCACACCGAAGATCTCCCAGCCGGCCAGCACAGAGGCCAAATCTGCCAGCGGCGGCGCACGAAAGAGACGCAAGGTTGAGGCGAAAGCGGATACCTGCATCTTTGAGCGCAAGGTGCCGAAAGGTGTCAAAATCTGCGAGAGAGATCTTGCAGAGGCTGGCCCTTCTGGCACAAACACACCTTCCACAAGGGTAGGGAGGAGAACGTATGCAGAAGCTGCGTCTTCTTCGCTGGTTGTTGTGATAGGTGTGTCTGGCAAGGGTGGCAAACTGACCGAAGGTCAGTGCGCTATCCTTAAGAACGAACTGTGGCGAGAGATAGCGGAGTCGGGACCAGTTTACAACTTCACGCAAGCGAAGTTTGTGGATGGTCACCTCCAAGTCGCCTGCTCCAATCAAACATCTAAGGAGTGGCTCACACAGATCGTTCCTAAATTGGGTACTGGCAGTCGGCCCAAATTTACCATTTTGGACTCCGACCTGGCCAAACCCTATTATGTCAGTTGTTGGATCCCTGGTCCTCGCAAGAGTGCAGGTGACATCACTGGCATGTTCGGCAAACTGAATCCGGGCATCGATGCGAAACACTGGATCATCAAGTACATGAATCCCAGGAAGAACCCCACCACAGGTGAAGATGGTTTCAACCTGGTGATCGTACTTGACCAGAGAAGTTTCTCGATGCTAAGAGACAGGTACCGGATGGTGCTGAGCTACTTCTTGTATGCGGTTAAATTTAACCAAATCAGGAAGTGGTGAGGCACGAGCTTTTGTGACTGTCTATGGACAGATCGCCAGAGCAAAACGCAGAGATCCAGTGGAAATTCTCTCCCATAGAGTTTCTTTCACTGGTCACGCGGACATTATCTAAGGGTCCCTGCAAAGGGATCCAAAGATTTAAACTCCGGACGTTTCTGTGCCTGAAGGTATAAGATTTGTCCAGATCAACTTGCGGCGTGCCAAGGCTTCGTCCTATCTTTTGAGCGAAAAATTGACAAAACTGCAAGCCTCCCCCTACATTGCACTTGTACAGGAACCGTGGGTTCGAGGCGGTAGGATCTACGGACTTAGTCCAACCACGGGAGCCAAGATCTTTTATGATGAAAGGTCAATACGGCCGAGGACTTGTGTTCTGGCTTCCAATCTGCTTGATGCCACCATGCTCAGACAGATTTCAAGCCCGGACCTGTCAGCGGTCGTCGTACAACACCGAGAAAATGGTAGGCTTAAGCGCACGATAGTTGCCTCAGCTTACTTTCCCTTTGACTCCTTAATCCCGTCGCCGATACAGGAGTTAAAGGACCTGGTTTTGTACGCTGAATCGGAGAGACTTGAACTTGTGGTGGGCCGCGATGCCAACTCCCAGCATACCAGCTGGGGTAGCAACAAATGTAACGCCAGGGGTAAAAGTCTCTTTGATTTTATAACTTCTGCCGGACTGATGATTTTAAACACTGGGACTACTCCCACATTTGTCACCCCAAACAGAAGGGCGGTCATTGATGTATCGCTATGTTCAGCTGGAATAGTTGGATCAATGACTGGATGGAATGTATCAGATGAGGATTCACTCTCTGATCATCGCTACTTGGTGTTCTCTTTAGCCACGGATCTAACACCCGTGGTGGAAAGAAGAAACCCAAGAAACACTGATTGGCCTACGTTCAATCGGCTTCTTGCAGACAAAGCGCGTCCTAGTGGTAGGATAAGATCGCCAAAGTCAATAGAATCCCGGTTGAGCACTCTGAATAGAGACCTAATGAGTAGCTATGAAGAGGCCTGCCCGATCAGTAAGAGCAGATGTGGCAAGACGGTTCCCTGGTGGAATCGGAAACTACAGAAGCTAAGGAAAAGTACCAGGAAAATTCTCAACAGAGCTTGTAAGAGCAACAATGAGGATGACTGGATCGCCTACAGATCTTCGCAGAGAACGTATAAGAAGCTGGTGAGGACCTCTAAGAGGGAATCATTTAGATCTTACTGTGAAAGACTGGAAGGCGCACGGGAGACGTCTAGGCTTTGCAAAGTCCTAGAGAAGGATCAATCAGCTAAGCTAGACTCTCTAAAACGCTCGGATGGTGATTTTACCAAGTCCAAAAAGGAGTCTTTGCAGACTTTACTTGGGACTCACTTCCCGGGAGCCCCGGTGATTGAGTCGCAGAAGGCAAATGCGCCTGTGACCGAAATCCCTGCTCTTCGCAGCAGTAGGAAGTGCTGGTACACAACTAGATCTGTGGTCACTAGTGAAAAGGTCAGGGATGCAATCATGTCTTTTGAGAATTTCAAATCGCCGGGCCTGGATGGTATCTATCCGGTTATGCTTAGGGAGGGAATTGACCACTTGGGGGCAGACCTGAGAGAAATCTTCTGGGCATGCCTTTCCTTGGGGTATGTTCCGTCACCTTGGCGAGAGGTTAAGGTAGTTTTTATACCTAAACCGGGGAGAGATGACTATTCCGATCCAAGGAACTTTAGACCGATCAGCTTAACTTCGTTTATGTTGAAATGCCTAGAGAGACTTGTCGAACGACACATACGTACTACGGCGCTTAGGTTTAACCCTTTGAATGATGAGCAACATGCGTACCAGCGAGGAAAATCATGCGAGTCGGCCCTTCATTCTTTGGTGGCCAGAGTTGAGGGAGCGATCTCCAATGGTGAGTATGCGTTGGGGGTGTTTGTGGACATTGAAGGGGCCTTTGATTGCGCGCCCTTCGTGGAACTATGTGATGCTGCGAAAGTGCATGGCGTGGATGATGTCTTAGTTAGGTGGATTCATGCCATGCTGACGCAGAGATGGTTGCTGGCGGAAGCTGGATCCGATTGCTACTTAAGAACAGAGGCGACAAATGGATGCCCTCAAGGGGGCGTCCTATCACCGCTCCTGTGGAGTATGCTAGTCGACTCCCTGCTTAACGAACTGCAACAAGAAAGGCTGCACGCACAAGCTTATGCTGATGACGTGGCCGCACTGGCTGTCGGTAAAGATCTGAATGTGGTGTGTAGAAATACACAGCGTGCATTGGATCTGATTGGCAGCTGGTGTTCGAGGCACGGCTTAACAGTGAATCCTGGTAAGACGAAACTTGTTTTGTTTACCAGGAAAAGAAAACTGAGAGGACTAGTGCTTCCAATCATGAAGGGTGTAACACTTCAACTTTCAGATGAAGTCAAATATCTTGGAGTAATCTTGGACAAAAAACTTCTCTGGAAGAAACATGTGGAAGTGAAGCTTACTCGAGCTATAAAAGCTTTCGGGCAGTGTAAGAGAGCTTTTGCTACCACATGGGGTCTAAAGCCTCGTGTAGTGATGTGGATCTACACAGCAATAATTAGGCCGATGTTCACGTACGCATCGGTGGTGTGGTGGACTATCGTGAGGCTATTGTATGCTCGGAAAAAGTTAGCCACGCTGCAAAGGACGGTGTGCCTGGGTATCTGTGGTGCCATGAGCACTACTCCGGGTGCGGCCCTTGATGCGCTTCTCAATCTGCCTCCTCTCGACATTCAAGTTCAGAGTGTGGCGATGAGCTCTGCCCATAGACTAGCTCAGCTTGGCTTATGGGTAGGTGAAGACGATGTGGGGCACTGCTCTATTAGGAGGTCGATGTGTGAGATCTCTCCGATTCTCGCGATGCCTTCGGACGCTCGGGTGCCCTTCCTCGACTTCAGAAGAAGGTACGAAGTAATCCTCTTAAGCAGAAGTAGCTGGGATGATCCCGATCTGTGTACGAGGGGATATTCGGAGATCTTCTTCACGGACGGCTCGAGGTCAGATAGTAGATCTGGAGCTGGTGTCTATCTACATTCATCGAATGGCAGATGGGCTTTCTCTCTTGGAGAGCACGCTTCGGTTTTTCAAGCAGAAATGTTTGCTATCCTGAGAGCTGCCTGTTGGGCAATTGAAGAAAGATGGAGGGGAAAGAGCATTGCTATTTGCAGTGACAGTCAAGCTGCACTGATGGCGCTGCGTAGACCCCTGACAAACTCGAAAATTGTCCAAGAGTGCAGAGCACGATTGAACTCTGTCGCCAGATTCAATAGGGTGCATCTGCTCTGGGTACCGGGGCACTGTGGTGTTGAGGGGAATGAAATTGCTGACGTCATTGCGAAGCAAGGTTCGGAACTTCCGCTACGGGGCCCTGAACCCGCCTTGGGTGTGCCGACCGCATCTGCACGTGCCATTATTCGCAAGTGGGTAGATGATGCTCACAAAGATAGATGGACGGCTGCCGGTGTGGCCAGGCACACGAAGGTATTCCTTTCAGAACCCAACCATGTGACTGCGGGATTCTTGCTCAATAAGAGCAGGAAAGTTTGCAGGGCCATGGTATGTATTCTGACTGGACACAACTGCCTAGGAGGACATATGTACCGAATAGGTGTTGTACAGGATGACCTCTGTTCATCCTGTCTAGAAGAGGCTGACTCTGCGGAGCATTTCCTCTGTGAATGCCCAGCGTTTGCACGTCTCAGATATCAATGCTTTGGCTGGGATGTTGCACGCATGCAGACGATAGCCTCTTTTCCCCTATCAGTGATCCTAGACTTTATCAAGAGGTCTGGGAAACTATGGTAGGCAGGGGGTAATGAGTACAATGGGTCCTTTGGCCTGAGTGCTTAGAGGCGCCAATGCGCCTCTCCCCCAACTCACACACACACACACACTCTGTCAAATGCTTTCTGTTCATCTAAAAGTATCATGCCAGTCGAGTTCCATACAACCAATTGTTTGAGATGTATGTCTTGAACTGTTGACAGTTTTTCCTTCTCAAACCAAATTAAAAGTCTGGTATCAGTTTGTGTCTATTGACTTCATCCCATAGTCTGGTGAAACCGATTTTTCAGGACGATAGATAAGACGATAGTTCGCTGGTGATGATGAATTTTTATCTGGGTTAAAATTGGAGATGATTGTAGCTGACTTTCATGAGTAAAAAAAAAAAACCGGTTTTGTGCATAGGTTGAATTCTGTCTGAAGCAATTCCATACCTTTCTTAGGTAAATATTTAACCATTTAGGGATTTATTTTATCCCCGACTGGAGATTTTTTTTGCTTTAAACGTTTTTACGATGAATTTGATTTCCTCCAACCTGCACTCGGTTTCAAGTTTCAATTCAAATGTTAGAATGATAGAGCAGATAGTTGAGTCTATCAACTGGTGTTAAAGTCAGTCAATTAGTCGGAGATATTGTGGAACAAATGAAAGCATTCCGAGCGACAATTCACCGTTTTCTTGTCTGAAAATATAATTTAGTTGCTAGTTTTTAAAAGTGGCTTTTCTTAGGAGCCGATTTTGAATAGTTTTTTTTTCTAAGTGTGATTGGGTTGCTGTGGTGGTTCAAGGCTCAGTTAATTTAGGCTTGAATTTAGAATTTTTTTTAAAGCGCCGTCAGCTATTTTAAATAAAACCATAATTTCAAATTAAACGCACTAATCTACCAGTAGAAACATTAGGCGTGTTTTTTTGCTCCCCTTATCTATAACAGAACAATGCAGAGGCATAAGGAACAACAACAACTCCTGTTTTCCATAACAGGAGTTGTTGTTGTTGTTGTTGTTTCCAGTGCGTCTGCATTGTTCTGTTATGGATAAGGGGTGCAGAAAAACGCGACTATTAGCTGCGTTTTATTTTCATCCAGAATAGAGTAGGTACCCTGCATTCATAAAAAAACGATCCGGAGTAGCACGCGAGTTTATTTCATTCCTAATTGGTTGGCAGCACTTAGCTTGTCAGATATTTGTCAGTTCAAAATTCAAAATTTAAATTTCGAAATAACAAATGTTTACCTAGAAAATTAGAATCATGTGAATTTCTTTTTAAAACGAAGTCGAAAAATATTCCGACTCATAGGACGAGAATTCTGTTGACAACATTGATTTTTAAATCATATTCATCCATTTAAATGTTTCCTGGCTGCTAGATTGACAGGGAAATTTTTGGCAGTTTATTACTGCAGCCAACTGTTTCAGCTGACATGAATTATTGAAATACGTTCCACACATTGCACGAAAACGAACTCCACTGAATTCACAAGTGTCCATACTCTGGATGTTGTTGCCATTTTGCGTGGAAATTGCTATCCTGCACTACTCTGGATGCATAAAAAACGCACCTATTATTGAACACCAAGTATTACACTTCTAAACGTGGTCAATTAAAAGTTCGTCTGTGCCGCAGTACGTTCTGCCTCATGCCGCGTTTACACACATGGCAAATATTGGCGACCCGAGTTTGTAAATGGTCACCTTGTTTATTCTCGGCTGTTTTTTTTGCATACGAAGATATGGAGGGAAGTAATTTCACAAGTTCCTCGACGAAACGAAACGCAAACCAGGCATCAGACTGTCCTCTTGCCTTTTGAACATGTGTTCAAGCGGCCTATCTACTTTGATCGTCCGTATTATGCCGCGTTTACACTCTCACCGAGGAATGGCAAATGTTGACGAGGTGAGTGTGTAAATGGTCTCCTTGTCTATTCTCGGCTATTTTTTCATGGCAAGTACGCGTGTGTAAATGGCTTGCTCGTCGGCTCTTGTTTGTTTTATGAAGGGATAATCATCTTTTTATTGCTGTGCCTGAGTGTTTATGACCATCTCGTCCTAGCTCAAAGCCCCTTGAAGCGAAGTCGGTTTTATGTATCGAGTCAAAGAGATTCGAGAGGGTAGCGAATGCTCATTTACATTTTCGAATTTTTCGCCGGGACTTCAAACATGTCCTTGCGTGGCACAGATTAAAATAACTCAACGCACACCAGGCAGTTGCAATAATCACAACCTGTACCTCTGCCATCGTTCACTGAACTGAACAAAACAGCTCACAACTGCCGAAAGGTGCATGGTGCATGTTGCATGGTGCAATATCCTAAGTAAACAATTCATCCTATGTCTTGCTGAGCGTCTTGTCCAATGTTTTGCCGGATGCCCTCACGAGACGTTCGTCCCTATGTATAAATGCGGCATTAGATATTTCCGATGAGAGAGAAAAGGACTCATTACATGACAATAAAATCATAAAATCTCATTCAAAGGGACCGCTCGCCCATCGGCAGAATATTTACTCAGTTGCTTCGTCGCGTGAGAAATGTCTGTCGACTGCCGTAATGCCTGATTTACACATATGGCGAATGTTTCGTCGAGGAACTTGTGAAATTACTTCTCTCCATATCTTCGTATGTAAAAAAAACAGCCGAGAATAAACAAGGGGACCATTTACACACTCGGCTCGCCAACATTTGCCATGTGTGTAAACGCGGCATTATATGATTATTATGCTTACAAAATCATATCGAAGTCTTGCTTTGATCGAAATGGGATAAAAATACCCAGTCTTTACGCTTAACATGGTCAGAAGTTTTCTTAAGGAAGTACCATAGCTTTAGGGAACAAAGCAAAAAAATCGACACTGTTTCCGTAGTAAGTAATTGATACAATGTACGACTCAGAGCCCACTTACCATTATGAGTAACTCGTGGCTTTTAATATTTGCTTCTGATTAATTATGCATCTTATCATCACCTGCTACGTCTCTGAATTGCATAATTTTTCTTTCATATTTAGCATTTTTGTATATTTTATTTTTCTAATTTCTCTAAAAAGTTTTTTTTTAAATTTCTTTCTTGTAAAATAATATTTGAACTACATATGTATATGAATAAATAAAGTACCATGAGTCACATGCAAGTATAATAGTAGCCCATATTTTGCGCACTAAATTTTAAACATGAGAAATTTCCGGTAAACTGAACATTCAAATCTTTATTCAAATACCATTCGTTCCGATTTCCTAACTTTTGCCTTTTCTATGTAAATGTCTGATTCAAACATTTGAGCATTCCTAGATACTAGCACGATATACTAGATAAATACTTTCTGTTGATTACTCTGCCGATTCAAGAGCATCAATTCAATCATAAAATCAACAAAATCTAAAGTCTGACACGTTAATTTTCAGAGAAATCCTTTCGTCTCCCTCCTGATAAACACGTAACTTACGAACAGAAACTTCCAAACTGTCAGTAATCGTATCTTGCCTGCTCTGCCTCTTCACTTATAACGTTCCTTTGATGGCAAGATTAAACAAATTACACGATCGTAATTAAATTTGAAAGGTGTTCATTTACAGTGCTGGCAAGTGTGTGGCACAAACAAACATCATCTATAAAGGCAATGACAAAACGGTGATAACAGTAGCGGGAGCAGAGAGTAGTTTATGTATGGATTTTAGTGTTTTGTGAACAAACACTTGGGGGCTTCATTCATTCATGTGGGCGGACGTCATGCAAATGTACAAGCATTGCTGAGACACGAAGCCAGTGATGTAATCTGCATCCTTGAATTGGTGTTTCGGTTGTCCTGGTATTCCGACAAAGTGAAGACGGTGGACGTCATTTCAACTTCGATTCTCTTCGCTGAGCAATCAAACGTGTCAAATTGACACAACTACAAAGGCATCACTAATCACATAGTCTTCTTGGCTTTCGTCAGGATGAATAGGATTCAACCGCAGGAATCATCAGATGCTATATAGCTGATTAGGTTCAGACAAACTGTTGTTTGTGTATGTGATTAGTGATTACACTCCATCGACACTGAACTCATTTGGTGAATAGTTTTGAATTCTATTGATTCTATGGATTTCGTTGAAAAGTTTAAGGATATTACAATGCAACAATTTTTAAAATTCGAAATTCTTTTTAACGTGAAAGCTTTCAAAGTGTCACTAAAGTATTCACCACTCCGAAAAGTTATGCCAAAAGCTGTTTATCTATTTTAAAATTCATAAAAACAAACAAAACAAACACAAATATTAAACAAAAGAAAATTCCGTCTGGCCTCCTTTCTCGCTCCCAAATAGGATGTTGCTGTGCTAGGAATAGATTAAAGAACTGTCTGATTTTCGCCCTTCATTATGGTGAGAAACATAAAAGCGAAAAAATTCCAAATTCCAACAATATGATGGGATTGTTTTTACGGTTCGATTAAGAAGAGCGAATTTTTTGCGAAAGTTAAGATTCATTCAAGATTCAACGAATTGACACTTTGATTATGTCAGTATTTGGTTCTGGATTCAGTTCATCTATCATTCGATATCTTGCGATGGGATTTCGGAAATTAGGTAGAGTTTGTAATTTATTCAAAGGTCCGAAAATGTAGAAAATGGACACAGAATAATCAGAAAAACGGCCAATCATTGGATTTACGCTCTAGTGATTCAGGAGTTTATGATTGACAATGATGAGTTTTGTTTGAATTTATTTTTCATATTAAGATACGTATTTCAATGAACATTGCTGCAGTGGGAGAGGTAGTCTTTGGTCTAAGTGGGAAAATTTAAAATTTATCTCAAGTAAATTTCAAATTTCGCTGTCATTGTGTTGTGGCAAGCGTTATTCAATAATACGTTCCGTACAGTTGTCATTCTTTTTCTTCGTGATAAACATGCAAAGCCGAATATAGAGAATTTGTACATATTAGCCTTATGTTAACTGATCTTTTTATTCCTTATAATAGTTATCTCTTTCCCTTATAATTCACTTTTATCCTTATGACCGTTGAAAATGACATTTTAAGGTCCTGAGCAATCTTTGAAAACTTGATTTCGGGATTTCACAACTTGTGCAAAAAAATTGCTGCTGATAATACCGATAGAATTTCCGGGCACAATGCTGAGAATCTGCATGTTAGACTAATTCTGTCGAATGAAAAGGATCGTTCTGTAAGAGAATGACATGCCTCGAAAAGTTATGTAGAGCAATGCACAGTCAGCATACACAGCATTCCTTTATCCCACTTGATTCTTAGGAGTGATCCAGAGGGGATGAGTGTAACGACCACGAAATAATGGCAACAGCACGGACAGTGCAAACGTCACATAGCTGGAGGCATATCAAGCATTTAACTCGCAATTCAATCATAAAAGAAAAACATACGAAAATTATTTTTCTGACTTCCATTTTCGGATACTGTTTGTCCTCGCATGTGGATGCAACACATGAGATCTATTTAATTCAAATTCCAATTATTATCTGGTGGAAGAAAAATATTGAATAACCAGTTATATATTGAATAACGGTTAACTAACAGTAGCGCCCAACGTGGGCGCCGTCCGTTTTGCTGTCACTATGACGTATTGAATATTTTATTCTACTAATTCAAATTAGCTGCTGGTATATAAGCTACGACATTGTTAACACTGCGATTCATTCATAGGGTTAGTGATTAAATTGGCTCTTTGAATTTTCTTTATCAAAAAAATATATTAGCCGTGTAATATCAGCAATAAAACAACATTTTGCATCGCAATCAGTAAATTTGCATTCATAACAAAGAAACTTCCAGCTTGAAACCTTCCCATAAAGATCGCGAAACTGAAACCGAACCCAACCCGATTTCCCTACACATAAATCATTTGTAGACCGAAAAAAACTTTATTCATCAGCGCCATCATTTGTCTTGAGACGCGCATCTATTCCAAAGAATTTTTCTGTCATTGAATGTCGTAAATATTCCGGGCCCGGGAAAAAAGATTTTATTACCAAACCAAGCAAATAAACCTCAAATCTCGCTTAGTCCACTTTATTGTTCGTCAAATTAAGCGTTTCGTATATCCTCCATTTCATTAGTTCGTTCTTTTTTGTCGTCTGGGTCGAATTTCAGCAGAATGGTTCGCATTCGGGTTGGTTGTTTCTAAGTGAGTTTGATATATTCGAGGAGAGTTCCGATAGAAATGCGGTAATCCTGACGGTAATTATTCATTGAAGACAACATTCTGACGTTCGAAATGCTCGGATTTCCTCGGAAAATTCACTTTTCAACGAGAAAAGCGAATTTTTCTCCGAAAGAAGAAAGATGTCTGTGAAAATGATTTTTAAAAAAGCACAAGGGACACAACTTTGGATTACTTTTATATATGGCATTAGAGTGGGACTTTAAAATTAAATATGTCTGTCGTTGCGTTGAGAAATGTCAAACCAGAATGTCTTCTGCTGCGAAAATATAGCAATGCAGTTTTGGCTGCAATAAATATTACTTTAGGTTTTTTCACTTTTCTCTCTTTTATAGTCCAGCTGTCTTTGATAAATGGAGTTCCTGCAAAAATTTTCGCCTATCGTTTCCCGCTCTCGACGTAGAACGCGAAACTTTTTATAATTAGCATAGTTTTGCATTTTTAATGACAATTTTGCATTATTTTTACACCAGCAGCTGGTCTCAGGTGACTCATTCGTCCAATTAGGTCGTGCGTTTAGCATTCAATTTTTTTTTTTAAATTTGCATATGTTAGTTCATCATCTCAAACATTTCCACGGTCCCTCGGCTTAAATCGTACAAGCAAGGCATTTTACTTCTAAAAGTATGCTTCAACGATTTGTAAATTTTCTGTGTAGTATGATTAAAGTCTAGAAAATTTTCAAAATCTCAATGAAATGGTTGAATGATGACAGCCGCAGTGGAGCCGCATGATACAACACTGCAGGGAAAAATATTCAGATCACATGTCAGTTTGATTTACCTCATTTCAAGATCTCGATAGTTATGTTAGTGCAAAATATATAACTGCTTAGAAAATTGGTTGAACTGTTTCACGCATAAATCTTGTTTGTCCTCAGAAACAAACTCTTTAGACCCATTCACATTATTAAGTAGGAATATAAGTCTACCTAAGACAATAATAGGAAGACCAGAACAAACAAAGCATTCACCATCTTAAACAAAGAAACACTAGAACCATTGTGCAGATTTTACGATAGCAACAAAACAAATGAAAGTTCATTTATCAGCGCATAGTCGACCAGCACCAGATAAGAATAAATCCTCCTTCACCTTCCAACAACGATTAAAAGCGTAATTTACTTTAACTTTGCACCCGATCTTTTTTGATTTATTCGAGTCAAGTGAAATGGAGAGCAACGTCAAACAATTGATAATATTAGGTGCTCCCATTAGTGAAATTAAAACTCATCCAGCTCAAACTAAACATCCTCCTAATTCACTTTCGTTGCGACAACGACGGCCTGCAATGTGAAAATCAAACTAGTCAAAACACAGTCGCAGCTACAGATTACTGTTTCTTAAAGTAAATACGACAAGAAAGCATCAAGGCAACATTGACTGTAATGAGCTCGTTTCTGTTGTACGAAAAACAAAAGGACGAAAAATGCTCGGAGGGTTTTTAATCTGTGCTGGGTACGTTTTGGGTTCGTTTCATTCAAAAGCATCTTCTATCACTCGACTCAGGAGAATCCTTCGTCACAAGGCGACATCAGCACGACCACAGCGCAGGATACGTCGATGATGACAATGTGCGACTAGTCGCGGGGATGAGGTGATGAGCTGAAAATAACGATGTCGTTCTCTGATTTTCAACCATTCGCAACACTACGTAAGCTTTCATATGTGAGGTGAAACCTGAAACTTTAAGTGGTGAATGTTCATCACGAGCCTAGAAACGGGAGCCGGCTGGATTTTTCAATTCAATTTACATTTATAGTTTTCACACTCTTTCAGAATGCAGATGATGCTTACCGCAATCAGTGCCTTTGTACGGCTGAAGTATAGGTAGAATCTGTTGTTAGAAAAGTAGAGGGAAGGTCAATGACCGTCAGACTTGTGTCTTTTGAAGAAGCTTAACATTTTTTAGGTATGAAATAGACATGAGAGTCAAAAACAGGCAATTTTTTTTCAAACAGAAAGGAAGCCAATACTATTTTTAAGGATATGTACAAAGGGGTTTGATGCGTAAAAAGCAAGGAGCTCAAAGAAAAGTTTCACAGCCAAAGAGCATGGAACTTTAATTATTAGAGTAAATAAGACTGGGCTGTCAAATATGTTTAGATAAACGAAATGAATTGATCCACAAAGTCTCAGGACTGAAAAATCTGTACCAAAATCAAGTAAACTATATTTGTCGCAATTATTAATAAGTCCGATCACTGCCGTTAATTTAGCGAGTGATGAGAAAAAGACAAAATGTATCGCTAACCTCAAAAAACCCTTTCTCAAAATAATCATTAAACTCTTTCACAAATTACCAACAAATAATATATACTGTAAGCTGATAGTGATAAAGTATAATATATATAATATTATCTTTCGGAAAAAGTTGATTTAATCGTACAATGTCCAGCAAGATTCTGTCTTAGTTATTTCATCTTAACATAAATGAACCAAATATGCATTCGATTTTTGCCAAAATAATAATCGTTGAGATGCAGACATTTTCTGCTGCTGGTACTATAATTGACATCTATGCGGTGAAGGTCAATTAAACAAATTAGAGAGTGCATCATCGATTATCGGCACTTTAAGCTCAATTTTTGATCGATCTGCTACTAGACGGCTTGCATCCAGGGCAGCCAGCTTATATCTTGCAAAATCCCCCAAATAGTCCGAGGAAATTTAACATGGTGCTTCGGAATAATTAGGGGTTTTTTTGTGAACCTTGATACTGCCGTGTTGAACAAAATGTCAAAAGTTCCCATCGATCCGAGTGCTGCGTTACTTTTTATACGGGATCAAAGGTCACCAGAAGTTACCTTTCCTAAATATCTCAGTAACGGTCACGTCTACGGAAAAACAATGTATGACGAATTTGTAGCTCAAAAAATTTCCAGCAAAAAAAATTTTATAACTTTTTCCTGTAAACATAACCGTTTTTGAGATATATTGATCTAAAGATTTGTTACTAACAGCAGCGTCTTTCTCAACGGCATGTTGACGTTATCCGATTTTGATTACGACTTGGCATGTTTGTGAGTTTGTTTTTGTATAGAAAAAGATAGAAAAAGCATGCATACAAACTTATCTACCACACTCCAGGGTAGGTGGAAAAGTGTGCTCCGAAAAGTTTTCACCACCCCCCGCCCCCCTTTGCCATAAAACTTGTAGGGACATCTGCTCGCTACTCTATTCTCAGAAATAAACAGTATTGCATCATGTATGGGATATTCCACGAAGGAGCACGACAAAACAACAACATTGCAGGTGAAAATACATTTTGTAACATATCATGGGCCTTGGAGTATGAAAAAGTAAAATAATATCATGGCATAATTCTGTAAACGCTCATTCTTGACATTACAGGAGCTCAACCCGCTGCAGATTATCCCCGAATAATCAGTTTTTTTACCAATCCTGTGATGACTGCATAGCGCCAAAGGGGCATGACACGTCTCGAAACCAATTTGCACCTGAAATTAGGTGACCTTGCCCTCATCGTTCATGGGATAAGACGGTATGAAAAAAAAACTAAAAAACCGGTTATTTCGGGATGGTTCGTTTGCGGGGGTGGGTAGGGTGTGAGTGTAGGGCTGGTCTTGCGATGTCAATAATAGGCAATTAAAAAGTGATCCTATCTTGTTTAACAGTGGGCAAAGAGTAGGCAACGAGCTCATTTCTGAAGATTTGGGATGGATGCCATTTTATGGCAAAGGGGCATAGGCGCGCCGTAGGGGGGGGGGGGGGGGTAGGGGTTATGGCCGGGACCCCCCAGACCCTAGGTTGGCCCCTCCCAGAAAAATAAATATTTCCAACAGCAGACACTTAAGCCTGAATTACATTGGATTGCAGTGCAGTGCAGTGCAGTACACTGAAATTTAGAACTCATGTAATTGAATGTAGCAATTCACATTAACTGCAGTGCAGTGCAGTGCAGCGGACTGCACTGCATCGTTTAGGCTAATTTCTAAAAACGCTGCAGACTGCATCAGCTGACATTCGTTTGAGAGTAGTTGACCGGGCAAAAACTATTTAAATTGAGGCGGAAACTCCGTTCCAGATATTAAATTGTAAATGGACGTAAAACAGATGCAGAAAACCTAAATATCAAACCTCCACAAATTGATTTGACATTAATTATCAGAACACTGCACTGCTTTCAATGTGCTTGGCAATGCGTGCACTGTTTCGAAACAGCGCTGCACTGCACTGCACTGCATTCCAATGTAATTCAGGCTTTACATTTTCGCCTCTTAGGTTTTTGTGGTTACAGCAAGAGGTGAGTAGTGTAGTTGTGCTACACCAAAGCATACACACTACTTATAACATAAAGACTGTGTTATTTGCAGTATTAATTACGATGTTATGGGACTTATTTCGAGAAATGGACGGGAATATTTAATTTCGACCAGTTAAAAGCTAAGAAAAAGACGAAAAGCACCTCGCCAATCATCCTTTTTTATTAAGCTTATCTGCTCATTCCTACTAGGCAATATACAATTATTTAGGTGAGAACACTTTTAAAAACTGGCGTTTTATGCAATTATGTTTTTTCACAAAACATAGTCTAAGTATTAAAATGGTAGGCAATAAGGTAATTAACGTGGAATGCAATTTTCGAAGTCATTTGGAGAATAAAAATGGCGTCCCTGCCATTTTTATGCTATCTATGACCTACTTGGTTTACACTCAGGTTAAATGTGTGTGAATTTTATTATAATTTGATAACTGCATCGGAAGTTAAAAGGCATAGCACTTCAATTTCACCGAGCGTTTTTTCATAGTGACAAGGTCACCACATGGTTCTTATTATATTCATTAAACTTTTGTGAGACCTGTATCTACTCAAGACCACTATATCCTATGAATTTTATCCGATCGCGGGATACCGTAAACGCAAGTTGCAGGTGGTAAAAATATAAATAATTCGGTGCGATTTTTGTGCGACTGGGAATTTTACAAGTTTAGATTTGACTGTATAAATATAGTATCAAATTCATCAATCATTTGCATTTTATTCTAACAACCGTATGAAAGATTTGTGTTTAGGTACTTATGGTAGCTACAAGGTTGCCCAGACATTATTTAAAAACGACTGAAACTTATTTTTTATGCCCATTGATGAGTCTTGTAAATTTTGTGATGATCTGATGACTCGGTGTGAAGTTATCACAATGCAAAATTTTCCATAGAGTTTCTATTGTCGCCAAAAATACACCAAAATTTCAGCTCGACCAAACTTCACGATCCAGATAAATTATCCGGTTAGTAAAATTCATGCATAGTGAGAAAACTCTAATAGTACTTGGAAGACAGTAAATGATATGGTGCTTGAACTGTCTTGGAATATTTTCAAGATGAACCGAAATTATTTGGAGAAGGTTATCGACACTATGACGTGTCTCAGTCGCCAAAGACGCGTTTTCAGAGGACATGATGAATGTGGTGCTAGTGATAACCGTGATTTTTTTTTGGAATTTTGTACATTATTCGCGAAGCATGATTCAACTTTTGAAAATAATTAAAAAAAAAAACTCTAGCGCACCTGAACCGCTAGAAACACTAATATTCGAAGGACAGTAGAAGAATCGTGCAGGTTTTGAGTGCATATTCCACCACATGAGTTGCTTATTACGGCCAAACTGTTTCAAATGCCACGTTTTACTTTGGTCTCAAGAATGCATTATAACTCATATGGTAGACGGTTTCAGATATTACCACTGGCATGAATTTCAACGTTTATGAGAGCAAAACACGGGTTAATTATATTCGTTATCAGTTGCTTATTTCACAAAATTTTGAAAGCAGCATCTCATATAACATTAATGAAGAAAATGCTCAGTGCCTGCAGCACTGTAACTGAAGTTGGTGTTTGGGGCTACGATCCAAAAAATTTGCAGAAGGGAATTGAAACATTGGTTATTTATTTTCATTGTAAATGTTTCCGGTATGAATACTAACTGTAAGCATTTATTGATACTAAAGTAGCACAACCGACTCGTGCTGGCAAACTTTCGCCAGTATCAAAGCCAAGAATATATCACATCTGCTTCACGTTGTTATATTACATTCGAAGTTATAGCAGTATAAAGAAACTTAGGGTTACCTGCAGCGAGTTTTTTCAAATAATCGAACGCTTAATATTTGCTGTTTATTGTCACTACAATATCATTACCATTTGAAAATTCTACGATAAAACCGCTTAATAAAGATATTACAAACAAACACAAAACCAACAATAGCTGGCAACCCTATCGTGGCCTTTCAACCAAATGTGGCCTGAATAATGTTGATAATAGGTTCCATGAATTGTATGAAATTCGTATTGATTTCATGACTGCACTGGAAGTTATAGGGCAAAAAGTTTTATTTTCCTGAGCGAATTTTCAAAACCAAAGACACAAAAATTACCATAGCTGGCAGCACCAATCGAACTCTTCAACCAAATTTCGATCAAACAGAGTTTAGAGTAAGATCCAGCTACTGTGTCAATTTCATGAAAATCTGGTAACTTATTCACATTTCATAGGGCAAAAAGCAGTTTTTTTTCTTTGCAATTTTTCAAGATGGCACCACTGGCACAGAGTTGCCCACAATTCAAAATCGCTTCTACCAAACCTGGTCCTACTTGAGTCCAATGCATTCTGTAAATTTCAGTTGTATTTGATTATTGGTTCGTGAGTTCCCGTGAACAGAAGTTTTTGATGCTAAAAATATAGGTTAACTGGGAAAGAGTTACCGTTCTTGTCCGACATGAAATTTCCAAAGTTTTACTTTGAACGTATAGATAAAGCATAAGATTTGTATAAAGATTGGTTTTATTGTAAGAAATGGACATTTTTTAGGATATTCGATGGTTTGAAGGTTTTCACTTCCAAATTTTGATTTTTTCAAATTTAAGACACCAAAATTATCATAGGTGGCAGCTCCAAACGAATTTTTCAATTAAATTTCTATTAAACGTGATTTGAAGTAAGGTCCAGCTACTGTGTGAATTTCGTTAAAATCGAACGATTCAATCAGAATTTATAGGGCTAAAAGCAGTTATCTTTTTTAGTGATTTTTCAAGGTGGCACCACTGGCACAGAATCACCCGCATTTCAAAATCACTTCTATCAGACTTGGTCCTATTTACGACCAATACATGCTGCAAATTTCAATTAATTCTGTTTATTGGATCGTGAGTTTCCGTGAACAGAAGTTTTTGATGCTAAAAATATAGGTAAATTGGGCAAGGGTTACCAGGCGTGCCCGTTATACCATATCAAATTTTATTTTTTGTCTATGTAAATAAAGCACGAAATTTACATATGAGTGGATTTGTTTTTGAAGAAACGGCATTTTTTCAAGAGAGTCGATGATTTGGAAGTTTTAACTTTCAGTGCTTGCCCTAGCTACAGAGTTGCCAGCACGCTCATTAAAAGCTACACAAATCTATAACTAAATAATACCAATATGTCTTGAAAATTTCGTAATGATTGAATAGCTCTGTCAAAAGTTATCGCAATTTAAAAATTTTCAAGTTTTCCCGTTCTCTTTTTACGCACCCAGCGCACACATGGGGTTAAAAAATTCCAAAATATTATCCGATTCACATGTAGAACACGTTCGAAATTTATTTTGTTAACTTTATTTTTGCAAAACATATTTGTGTACGGAATAATAGGTATATTAAAAATATCACTAAAATGGCCGCCGGCGCCAAAGGGTTAAAAAATTTAAAAAACTTTTTCTGAGACCTGGCACTATTCTGCATATACACCAATGTGTCCTGAAAATTTCAGTTCAATCGGATGGCGCGTTCCTGAGATTTTTTCACTGAAATTTTTTGATGATATATATATGTATATATAGAAATATGAATTTTTGGCCAAAGTGATTTTAATACTAATGTTCTTCTTCGAACATTAGTAACAAGGTTGCGAACTACTGTAGGGGCAAAACACAAAATGAATTGACGAAAATAATTGCTGAAATCGTTTGCAAGGACAATGCAGCTGAAATAAAAGATTGCGGACTGATATCCATTATGGCAGACCAAGCAAGGGTCCACAGAAGGAACAACTCTCCGTGGTTGTCAGATTTGGTAAAGAGCTAGCAGTCGAAGAAAGGTTCTCAAGCTTTATAGATTGTTCAGGAGCTAGAACTGCCTCATATTTAGCAGATATAATTTTGAGCCAGTTAAACAGCTACGGACTTGCCGAATTGCCTGTTGTTGGACAATCCTATGATGGTGCTAGTGTCATGCCAGGAAAAAAAAGTGGTGTACAAATCTAAATTAAGATGAAATACTCTGCAGTCACATTTTTAAACTGTCCAGCTCATAAAATTATCCTGGTTGTGATGGACACATTTTTCACAATCGAAACGTGTACATCCTTTTTTAATGCCATTGAGTCCCTTTACCTACACTTTTCGAAGCCATCACAGCACAAATTGTTGAAGCAGCTTGAAGAGGCAGTTGGTCTAAACACAAGGCGTGGAATGAGAAGTTTAAGCTCAATTCGTTAGTCAACGAGATTTCACAATTGCAAATATGTGATCTATAGCTATGGGACTATGAAAGAGGCTTTAGAAAAATAAATGAATGAGGGAAAACACAACGACTCAGTTTATTCATTAGGATCTTTCATTCAATCAGTAATCCTAAGTTTGAAGTAAATCTTTTCATCTTTCACTATGTTCTTTTTATAACGAACATGTTAAGCACATATTTCCAAACTAAAAATGCAACTCATAGGGATGGGATAGATCTTGTGAATGGAATAGTTACTATTAAGTGAGCGAAAAAACTTGTAGGTAGTTTGGGAAAAAATTTAATCATTTGCAGAGAAGGACTGTCTGGATCTTACATTTCCCAGAGGAATGGAAAAAAGTTCCATATTTCATATAGGGGGATGAAGCTTTTTCATTGTCATCTTACTTAATTCGTCCCTATCTTCAGAAAACTCTAAATAGAAAATGAAGAATATTAAATTACAGACTGTCACGCGCACGAAAATCTGTTGAGTGTACTTTTGGTATGTTCGTGTATGTTCGTGTATGTGAGACGGCAATATGTTGTGATGAACAGTTTGTAGCTGATATTATTAAAGCTGCTTGTGTCCTACTTAATTTCATTCACATGCAGCAAGGAATATTTTCGCAATCTGCAAACTTTCAAAATCAGATCCAAATTCTCATTATAAATTATCCTGAAAGTGGCTATAAACCAAGAAACGAGGCTATGATAAAGCGAGACTGTTTAGCAAATTATTTTAAAACCCCACAAGGCTCAATACCTATACAATGGAAACATTCTTAAATTGAACAAACGATCAAAAGATGATTTGATAAAAATGAAATTTGAATAATATTTTGCTACCAATACTTGATTTTACACTAAGTAAAACAAATTTCAGCATTAACGGTTTACTTGTATCTATCATTTCCTTTGCCACTTCTTTCCAGGCTTTACAGTTTATCTTTTTTGCTGTATGCCGGCAATGTATAATTCCACAAACAGTTCTGTTTTTCGACCGCTTCAACGAATTTTATGTTGAACAGAGGATCACATGGCTTCATATTTTAAAAGTTGACTTGTTACTACCGTTGATAGAATTTAAGGCCAAGATTCAATCAACGCGAATGCGAATGCGAACAGTTTGAGCACAGGCAAATCATATGCAAGACGCAGCGAATAGAACCATTCACGACGAATGCGAATTCGCACGAACTTGCGAATGCGACTAATTTGAGCCAAGAGCAAAATAGTCGCACGAATTGTCGGAATGGCCAATTGCACGAAAAGAAAATGTACATCATGTATGTCATATAATAGTAAGTTGGGTCTTGGGTAAAAAAATTTATAGTTGCGGTTGGTTTGGAAGAAAATAGGGATTATTGGTTTTCATGTGAAAATAAGTAGATTTCGCGATTGGATGTTTTTCGCAATAGGTTTTGTGGCGCAGTAACTTAGTTAAGAAATGCCATTTAATTTTGCAGAAAGATTTGAATAAAAAACTGTTTCAGCTGGCAGCAGATGGTTTCATTTTGTTCGTAAAAAGTAATGGGTGAGGAAAATTGTTGATGACTGTGTTTGTGTTAGGTAGTTGTCAAAGTATATTTATGAAAATATGTCTATAATCTCAAATTTATGGTTTTGAAATTTTTGTGACACATTCATTAAGGAAGAGAAGAAAATTAGTTTGTTGTCTGATAGTTCATACCCACGTCAACCAACATGGAAACATTACAGTACATATAGTTTTCGCAGTATGCTTTACAGATCAGGGAGTTTGAATAATTTTATGTTATGTAATAATTTTAATATATTGTGACTTTGTTAACCGAATACTATTCAATTACTTTTTGATTTATTAATAAGTAATTTGGAGAGCTTCCCTCAGAGTTCGGTAGTGTTGCATCTGCTAATAGCAACAATACGCCAGTCAACATTTTGGTCATGTATTTTTCTTGGATGTCATGTATTTTTCTCATAACAATGTTAATTCGCGACAAACAGAGTATTTTCAGGTTTAAAACAAAGTAAGTTCAATTAATTGTACAATATTCGGAAATGGCACCGTATCCTACAACCACTAACAAATTCAAATACCTCGCTCACTTTACATATTTTCCAGTTGGCAGCTTTGACGCGAATGCGAATCGCACCGATTGGTTCTTCAAATGCGATTCGTTTGAGTGCTCCTGTCAAAAAATGCGATTCGCATTTCGCATTCGCGTTGATTGAATCTTGGGCTTTACTAACATGGAAAATAAGCAGCGAAAATCTCCTCATGCATCACACCAAGAGACAAATCCCCACCGTCGCTTGAAGACAATATTTCGGTAACATATGTCTCTGTCTCTCCGGTGTGCAAACATGAGGGATGTACCAATTCAGATTACATATAAGGCCAATGACAAACAGAGCGGTTTTTGCGAGGCGTTTCCCGAGAGGAAAACCGAGTCGGTATAGTCGTACATTACTTTAGCATTGTGATGACACACACCGCGTTGCGAACCGCCTCTCGGTTTCGGAATCGCGTCGGTTGATGAGAGAAATGACCCACCGACTCGTTTTTCGAGCGTTTTTCGATGAGTTCATTGCTGCGTAGTCCGATCGAGCTGAAATTTTCTGGATGCATTGATGATTGCATGGGATAGGGGAAGGAAAATATGATACTCTGACGTAATTTGTAACTAAACCGACTCGATAAACGCTTCTGAAAACCGCTGTGTGTGGCAGCCGACGCGCCAAACCGAAGCGTTAAACGCTTCGGTGAAACCGAACTGTCTGTCATTGGCCTAATCATGTGGGTATTGTCTTTTTGTGGCTCAGATCTCATGGAGACGTAAATCTGCTGCGGACTTATGCATCATAAAAAAATCATACAATTCGGGGCATTTTCCACCTCCCCCACGAATTGTACGTTGCCGTCATCCATCGCACTTGCGAAAACGATTGGTCATTCGGCTTGAGGCCTGCAATGCAAAACGCTTGAAACGCACTCAAAATGAAACGACTACGCTTCTTAGGCCAATGACAGACAGAGCGGTTTTTGCGAGGCGTTTCCCGAGAGGAAAACCGAGTCGGTATAGTCGTACATTACTTTAGCATTGTGATGACACACACCGCGGTGCGAACCGCCTCTCGGGTTCGGAATCGCGTCGGTTGATGAGAGAAATGACCCACCGACTCGTTTTTCGAGCGTTTTTCGATGAGTTCATTGCTGCGTAGTCCGATCGAGCTGAAATTTTCTGGATGCATTGATGAATGCATGGGATAGGGGAAGGAAAATATGATACTCTGACGTAATTTGTAACTAAACCGACTCGATAAACGCTTCTGAAAACCGCTTTGTGTGGCAGCCGACGCGCCAAACCGAAGCGTTAAACGCTTCGGTGAAACCGAACTGTCTGTCATTGGCCTTAGGCCAATGACAAACAGAGCGGTTTTTGCGAGGCGTTTCCCGAGAGGAAAACCGAGTCGGTATAGTCGTACATTACTTTAGCATTGTGATGACACACACCGCGGTGCGAATCGCCTCTCGGTTTCGGAATCGCGTCGGTTGATGAGAGAAATGACCCACCGACTCGTTTTTCGAGCGTTTTTCGATGAGTTCATTGCTGCGTAGTCCGATCGAGCTGAAATTTTCTGGATGCATTGATGAATGCATGGGATAGGGGAAGGAAAATATGATACTCTGACGTAATTTGTAACTAAACCGACTCGATAAACGCTTCTGAAAACCGCTGTGTGTGGCAGCCGACGCGCCAAACCGAAGCGTTAAACGCTTCCATGAACCAAATACTAGAGATCACGACAATGCGAGTTCAAAACTCGTCATGTTCTGCGCATATCCCGCCTGGCGCAGTTTACGTCACGTAGCAGAGAGCGGTGGATCAAGAAAAATGTGGTGAAAAGAAAAAATACATGCATCCGAAGATGATGGTATGGCAAATTTCAAACTCGTCTTGTTCTGCGAATGATTTAATTTAGCGTCGTTCAAGTTGTAATATATGATGTAGCATATAGTGGCGAATAGGGAGAAATATTGTGAAAAATAGGGTTTGTTCAAAATGTAGTATGTATGGTAATTTTAATGATGCTTTGAAAAATATGAGTGTTGTATTTCCTTACAGTAATACGCGAATGAAAAATCTATCGATATTTTGCAGTCATAAATAATCCGTTAATGAATTATAAAATAAAGACGATTATATTTTCAAGTCTTTAGCCGAATGTAGCCAACCAGAAAACAATACCCTGATTCACCTACAAAACAGGTCATTTCGGAATGGTTTGTGGGCGTGCTGGCGCAGTTTACGTCACAAAAAGGGTGTTGACATGCGCATGTCGTGATCTTGTTTTCTTGGTTCATGAAACGCTTCGGTGAAACCGAACTGTCTGTCATTGGCCTTACTCTTCACGATTGGGTAACGCTCCGTTAGTGGTCACCCATTGATTTAGGCCAATGACAAACAGAGCGGTTTTTGCGAGGCGTTTCCCGAGAGGAAAACCGAGTCGGTATAGTCGTACATTACTTTAGCATTGTGATGACACACACCGCGGTGCGAACCGCCTCTCGGTTTCGGAATCGCGTCGGTTGATGAGAGAAATGACCCACCGACTCGTTTTTCGAGCGTTTTTCGATGAGTTCATTGCTGCGTAGTCCGATCGAGCTGAAATTTTCTGGATGCATTGATGAATGCATGGGATAGGGGAAGGAAAATATTATACTCTGACGTAATTTGTAACCAAACCGACTAGATAAACGCTTCTGAAAACCGCTGTGTGTGGCAGCCGACGCGCCAAACCGAAGCGTTAAACGCTTCGGTGAAACCGAACTGTCTGTCATTGGCCTTACCTAGACCAAGCGTAGAAATATCGCAACCACGACCATAGCTCAACGACCCGTATGCGATAGCTAACATCAGGTAAAACTAGGCCCTATTTCACATATAATTCAATGTATTCTGAATATTTGAGCTCAGTTGGATAACGCGTTTTGGAGAAACGATGATTTAAATACAAAACTGTTATATCCTTATTGAAAAACTCCGTGTGTAAATGTACATGATTATTTTATGACAATCTGATTAAATACTAATTTTCTTCGAAAATTCGAAATGAAATTGATTGTTTGTTGTGTAGTATTTATCTATGCACCAATTTCACAGTTGGCTCTTTCAAATTATCAACACAGTCAAAATTCACTTTCAAACAGAAGGATTCATTCGGGAAAGCTTCATATTGAAATTGCTTGAAATCCATTATCTTCTTATCTGCATTGCTGCAGCTCATTACAATAATTCAGCGTTTTATCTTGGTTTCCGGTTTGTACTTTTTCCTGTCTCCTGAAAGATACTTATGCTTGCAAAACAGACAGCCACTCTACGGGGAAACGACGGATGAATTGCGTAGCGATCCGGTCCTTTAGCGCAAGAATGAGGATATCGTTTCATACTTTCATGAAATATTCAAATTTTAATCGCATTTCGAATTTTCAACCGAATTGAATACGCCACGTTGTTACGCTGCGTTCCTTTCAAATATTCATAGAACCGATCTGTATCGCATTTTGTTACTTTCACTTTGCCAGCATTGAAAGTGTTGTTTTCGGTGGTTGTTGACTGTAGGTGTGCGAGCTTCATATTTTCGATTACTTGTACTTACTATTTTCTTTGTTTTGGCTTTTCAAATTATTCAGCTGATAAAATCTACATTTTCTACGAGATTATGTTTGCGACACATGACTATCAAACAACAAACTACTTCCTCCAGCAGGCGACTGCTCCATGAGTTCACAAATATCCTTTCACTCTGAATGATTCTTACAGATTACAGCTATTCATTTTGAAGTTCATATAAATTGAAAAGCGTTTTGTACCACTGTTGCTTACAGTCCCAGAATAGTCAGGATATCGTGCGTTTAACATAATGTAATGCTATTCAAGAATATGTTGATAAACTATACATGACAATGGAATAACATTGTTTGTCGACAATACGTAAGCGCCTCTTTACGGATATCTCTCGAGATCGTATTTGTCACTTGTCTTCAGTCAGCCTTTTCGCCTTTGGGGCGTGCAGGCTGGAGAATGGAATTGAAATTCATATTTGTCTGTAAACCGAGAGAGGATTTGAATCGTAAAATGCCCATACATGTGGCTGCATTTGGAGTAGATACGGTATTTACCTTTTCAGCCTATATTTGTTAGCAAATTTGAGGTTGAATGTGTCTGGAAAATACCTAAACATGATTATAATAAGGTTAAGTAACTTGTTTATTTAGATAAACACAATCAGTTGGTATTTAATGTGAACGAAGCATAATTTAATAATCTTACTGATGTATATCTTACTTTTCGTTTTTAAATGCTTAGAAACTAAGACACTACCACATTGCGTCGACACATAATTTATTACAAGGGTGGAGTCCAAAAAAAACTCCTTTTTTTTAAAGCCAATCTTGTCTTTTTTGTATTTATAGGTATATAAAAAGTTTTGACTACATCAAGGAATTTTGATTGCACTATGTCTGCCTGGCATACTGCCCTACTAAGCATGAATGTTTTATATACATTTTAGTACTTTCGAGACATGCAATGATTTGTGTTTTTCTAAATGCTGCGGACAGCTTCGAACGGGACGAAATTTTAAACATGGATACAAATACGTTTATGTGAGGTACATTTCAAATAAAAGCTTTCACGTTGAATATAGTTGTAGAAGATAGGTTTTAAGCAGATAGGACTTTTTTGTAGTAACATGCAACGAAAAACTGGCCCCATTACTAAGCATAAACGTTCTATCTACTCATTCCTAAGCAGTAGTGCAACGTGCATTATTGATTTTAACATACTTCCGCAAAAGAAAGGTTTTTCACATTTTGTAGAATGATATAAAAGAATATGTAATTTCTAACTTAAAAATGTAGGTAGAACGATTTACTTGTATTGTTCCAATAAGTTCAAACAAAATTTTAAAACTTGCAAAGCTTTCGTTTGCCAACTTCGTCCTTAATTCAATTTATTTTGTACATTAATAATAATCTACATTTTCGAACCCACCTAATCCATTTAATCTCAATATGCTTTAACTTTTACCAACAAACAAAGAGAAAATTCGAAGAACATGACAGTTGGCGAAAACCAAGTCTTACCACCTGTGCTATAATTCCAAAATGTTACCCTTTCAAGAACAACAAACACTGCATCGAAAAAGAAAAACACTGGAGTCTGTACTCGGTTCCGAGAATCAAGCTATTTTTATGGACGTCTATTTTTAACAGAGTAATTCTTGATGCCATTAAAATACATCTTCAGCCGCGCCGTTAAACTCAGAAGTGAAACAAGTATCGACAGGACACCCGCACAATCGCCAAACTCCATAAATATCTATCTTGTATAAATTTGTACTTGCCAGTTGTATGTATGCTGGGAACCATTAAGGGGCACGGGATACAATATAAAGGCATAAACTTCTAAGCCACAACGCTTCGACAAATTTGTTCAGGATCAATACAGTTTGCAAACATTGAACAAGCCTATCAAGCAATTTCAACGGCAAACAATGCGTTCGGAAATTTATTGAGGCTCGTGATGGATGCCATCAATGTCTCTCTGACTGGCTACCTTTGCGTCACCACATCGATACGCCACGGGCGGAACAATTCAAGACTGTCATCAGTATCGTCCTGAATCGGAAGCAGTTGATGAAAGCTTCTGCTTCCGATATAATGGAGCCTAATGGCTATGGCCACGGATACATGTACCCAGTCTAAAGTAAACAATTTATAGGAGAAAAGGATACGGACTCAACACAATCGGAAGCATAAAAAGCCATCACGAATCAACAAGTTCGTGACGGGAGCGTTACAGATAAATTTCGGCTCGGCGAAAAATTGATGACATCAGCAGAATCCTTTACTCTGGCGAGAATTTCAAGACTTGTATGTAATACTTATACTCGTCCGTGCAATAAAATTAAACTCGAAAGTTAAATGTGCTCCGTCCCAGTTGCCTTTTTCACGCTCTTCGGTCTTGTTCCGTTTCCTGAACAGATAAATTTAGGCAAATGCAATTTCGCTGTTGGATTAGTACAACATGAATCACTGCCGCTTCGTTGAAGAGAGCCTGAAAATAATAGACGAATGTAGGTGTATTTCTAAATAGGACAAAAGCCTGATAAGAAAAGAATACCGTAAATTTTTTGGGGGCATTGTGTAGTTAGATTTATTTGTTAATTTCGTAATTGAGGTTATAAAAAATAGTGAGGAATGTTCAATTCAAGCGAATAGGAACATCAATGGTTTCTTTGTTACGCTTTCAATAAAATCGACGGCTCTGAATGGCTGTGCGTTGGAAACAGTCTTTTGACTTAATCGCTGGGATAAAATTACAAACTGTAATAAATTTGCTATTGGGCCTAATTTTGTCCCCATCATTTTCGGATTGTTGTTTAAAAAGATCTAGAACTTGTATAATTTAATAAGAGACGGTGTGTCAAGCTTATGAAAAATATGAAAAAGATTTAATACATCAACGTTCACTGGTTAACAGTAGTGACATACAGCCAGAAAGTGACACAAACGAAAATGCAGGAAACATGCAGCATAGTGAAACTGTGAATTCTAAGTGTGATAATAGGTCTGTCCCCGTACTTTCAGTAACTAAATTTTACCCAATTTTCCCGAATCACGTGGTGGGGAATTTCATGAAAAGTACGGGAACGCTCTCATTGTATTTCCTGAAAATTGACAACCGAAAGTGTCAGTTTTCGGTTTTTGGGAGAACAATAGTGATTATAAAGTCATCCTAAGCGGTAATAAAATATCGCCACAAAAATATTCGACCTTCATAGCAACATTACGCAAAAAATATGTTGCTTGCCGCGCACATTTGAAAATATTTACTCCGTTTCACACTTTTCAGTATTTTTCAGTAGCTCAGACCCTACTGAAATTTACTGAAAGAGGGGAAATTTTCAGTTTTAGGTAAAACGGAGTAAAACGGAGTACGGGAACAGCTTCATTGCGATTAATCGCGATTAATCGCAATTAATCATAGTACGGGAACAGACCTAATACATCGCAAATGGAGAACCATCAAAATACTGCGGAGACACTTGCAGAGTGGCAACAAGTCTGCGGTCGGAAAAGACAATAGCGGCGTTTATAATGCAGATCGACTTAGACTGGCTTAGACCGACTTGGATTGAAATAAAAATGGCTGCCATCTCAAAGTAGGTCTTCGATGTGACAAGATTGACCAAGTCACTTGAAACGCGATTGAGTTTTAAGGTCTGTTCCCGTACTACGATTAATTGCAATTAATTGCAATGAAGCGTACTAAAACGGAGTAAAAAACTCTGTTTTAGTACGCTTCATTGCAATTAATTACAATTAATCGTAGTACGGGAACAGACCTTTAGATTTCATGTGGGTGTTTTCGTGCGACAGTAGACGCGGTAATTTTTTGAAATTTGAAAGTGAAAAAATGTGAAAGCTTGTTGAAATGGACAATCAAAGACTTCTGATATCAACAATAATAATGAATTTTCTTTGTCAGCGTCAATTAATAATGAATAATTAATAATACCAACACATGTACTTGAATTAAATTTTATGGCCCTACCTCTAATAAAATATACGGAAAAAACCCCAAAATAAATTGAAAGGTTTGTATTAATTTCTAGTTCTTTATTAAATTTGCATTTGTGTGAAAAAGATAGTATTTTCACAAAACACTTTTCCATTGTTTACCTAACTTACTTTTACCTAGCATACGGGTTGCAAAACAAATCATTCACCAGCGCTATTGGTTATTCTGGTATTTTTTATTGCAACTGTATTTACAGACACGGTCCGACTCTCCTTCATTAGTAAGTAATAACTAGACGATCGCACATTTTGTGAAACGTAAGAAACATGCCCTGCTAACAGTATAAGTTAAATTTTTTTCGCACCAGGTTTTACAACATGTGTGATTGTCTGGAGACGTTATAAGTCCCCGTGCGTTCTGGTTCCGAAAAAACTATTTAGTCCTGCATGATAATATTATTGGGTACGAATTTTATTTATATTGCATTGTTTTCACTCCCAAAAATTTAGGGATGTGCTCTTCCATATTCATCTGCTAAGGCTAGTTAATTCCAATAAAATTTGTCCACTCAGTATGCATGCAATATAGTTTTGCCAATTTTCAAATTATTTTGAACCGTAACATGCAACTCAAAAGGTCTGTTCGCGTACCTTAATCTATTCAAATATATGCAAATACATTCTCAGTAAGTTGATTTTGTACTCTTGTTGCAAGCCAAATGGCGCCACAAAAATGAGCCTCCTGCAAAAATATGTTACTGCTCCAATACGCGACCATACCTATAGTAACAATTATATTATTCTATTCCTTAGAATCTCAAAAATAGCTTACAAAATGCATATGTGCTCGAGTCATAAATTTTAGATATTCAAAAATTGCATTCACTTCAACAATGGTGAAGTTTGCCGCATTGCAGTCGCACACATTAACGTGAAGTCGGTTTCGAATTTTTCAATCCTCAATCGCTCGATCCGCGTCTTTTAACGCCCAAGTCGATCCAATCCTGTAAAATTTCGTGATCGGATCGACTTAACTCAAATCAATCCACTGCGCGTATACAACACGGCTTGACTAATCATAAGCCGGTTTGAAACCACGTTATAAACGAGGCTAATGAGAACATGAAACCGGTTAGCATCCCAACAGCCGTCAATGCGTGTCAGAACCAGTGATGCCAATGTAGCTACATTGTAGCTAGATTTAGCTACAAAAAGCACCTGCTTAGCTATAAAATTGTTCGTTTAGCTATTGGCTACACATTTAGCTGCTAATTTATAAATTATGGATAAATTAAATTATTGCTTTGATTCCATTAAGTTTCGCTAGTTTATTAATAATTAAAATACTCATTGCTTGAACAAATTCTCATCAAATTCTAAGGTAAACGCTAATGTTAAAATACAGTTCGATTTGATACTGCTTTCGGAGGCTCTATCCGCAAAATGGTAAATAATCCCGCATCAAATATTCTCTATTTTGATAAGCTTTAGAGCCGATTTACGTTGTCTATGATGTTCTATCATTCAAACCCATACGGTTGAAATTTATGTATTGTATGAAATTTATTTATTGTCAATAGAGGCATCAGTATCAAGGATCATTAGTCAGTGGTTAGAGCTACAAACCCACTACAGTATCGTCCAAACGTCAAAAGAATTTTTTTTAGCGAAAAGAGTATCAAAATAAAATAAACCTTTTATATCTCCTATTTGTTGAACCTATTTTGATGGATGTTTTTATTGCAATTAAAAAATTTGAAAGCGATTCTGTTGAACCCACTAATTTCCTTAATGAAATTTATTTATTTATTGAAGGTTTAACAAAAAAACAATTGTATCCGCGTTAGACAATTAACGTTTCATCTGAAATTGTGGAATTAGATGATCACGTTTGTAGCAATGCTTATTTGGGATAAAACTGGTAATGTACGTATTTTTAGTCAATTTTTGATTGTAGAAGCAGTATCACAGGAATACACTGAACCTAAAAATTTTACACTCAATTCTTACTACCAAATTTGGATTGCAAGGGTCGGAAAATTGTCGTAAAGATTTTAAGTTCCTTCAAGAAATCCTGATGAAAAGCATAAAAATGATTTTATAAATTTTATAAAAGTTTGAAGAAAATTTCATAGATATGTTTCTAAAATGTTGTTGTGAAACCAGTATGAAATATTGCAATTGCAGGCCTAAGTTGCGGTTAACAACGAATAGTATTAAATTAATGGGTGACCTATTATCTCATGCACACCCATTATCTTTCAACCCTATGAATTATCAAGGCTTAGCCCCAATTAAGTTTAATGAAAATGTTTTTCAGAAATTTAAGTTTTTTATTGTTGACCTTAGCTACACTTTTTAGCTACTAAGGGAAGATTTTCGCTATTTTTAGCAATACTTTTCCTAAATTCTAGCGGCAATAGCTGGAAAAAGCTGGCAACACTGGTCAGAACGAGTTTTCTATTTTGGTAGATTTAATAAGTATGGATTAAACTGCAACAAGTTGTCGTGCTGCATATACACAAAACGAAAAAAAATACGCATGCATCGAAGCAGGTACCACTACCCACACAAAATGCTCTTCCTCTTCCTCTTCCATTTTCACCTACACTTGTGCAAAATTATTTACAGTTTTCTCTCTAAAAGATCTTCGGTAGTGAAAATAGGTATAGTTTTAAAACTATTAGATCTAAGACATTTTAAGTAAGTATAATAGGTATAAGTCAAATTTATGATTTAATTTCAGCCCAATAAAATTTTTGTTTGGAAAATCTTGGTTTGGTACTACTACTCAGGAAGAACTTAGATAGAAATCGGAAACTCTGCCCTCCTAACTTTATTATGGGAGCCGATGCAAAATTGGTCGAAAAACTAACGAAGAAAAAATATCCGAATAAATACTTTCAACTCGGTAAACCGAAATATGGAGCTTGTAAGGTATTGGACGGCGACTACAGGGTTCATAGTATTTTATTCAATGAGCTCAAACGTTATACGGTATAAGTTTAAACTTTCACTCCAGAAGAGTTAATGCCCAAAAGTTTAATCTCGAAAGGATACGATAGTGGATATTCCCCGGATGATTTAAAGTTAATGATTCCAGAAGTAAAAATATCACTTAAAGTAGAATTTAAAACAATCAAATCTATGAGGGCGTCTCGACCCTTAGATATATTTTTAATTCAACTTCCATTTGGTCAGTTATCTCAGGAAGTAACATCTATAAGGTATATGCTATGTCATAGAGTCCGTTGGGAAAATTTGAAATCTACTAACTTTCTTCAGTGCAAAATTGCTTCTAATTCTAAAAAAGTCTAGCGCATTAGAACCGCTAGAAAACTGATTTTCGAAGAAACTATCTTTGAGGGATTTAAAAATTTGTGAAGACGTTAAACACTTCTTTGTAGTATCATATCAACCATTTCTTACGCAAAGGAACAAATATCATTTTCTGACAGCATTTTCTATAACACAAATGATGAAAATGTTCAGTGATGGCAACATTTGTCCAACACAGCAGCAATAAATCTACCATAACATGCTCGTGCTTAATCAACCTATCCTTTGAATTTCGTTTTTATCCAAGGATATCATCGAAAGTTTCAGCGATTAAACTATGTCTGGGGTTGCCATCCGAAAAATTTCCAAAACTGGGAAAATTTAAATATCGGTTGCTTATTTTATTGTTAATGCTTTGCTTATGAATACAAAATGGAAGCATCTGTTGGTGCAATATTTACGAAATTGTCCGGTGCTGACAATCATGTGCTAGCATCATATCTGCTTCAGGCTGTGTTAAACCCACTCTATGAATTTCGTTTCGATTGAATGGCTGCGCTGTAAATTATAGGAGTGAATATAATTTTAGGGTTACAACGACCAAACTTTTCAAATTTTAAAAACATAAATATTTTTTTGTGAATTGTCATTGCAGGATAATTCCCATTTGGAAATGGGACTTTCCAAATGGGATTTGGAAAAATGACAACAGCGCTCGATAAAGAAATGTCAATAAATTACGAAATTCATCATAGCTGGCAGCCCTTTCACGATTTTTCAACGAAATTCCTACAGAATTGGGAATGCAACAAGATCCACTTATCACATGAATTTCGTTTTGATTTCTACACTACATCGGAAGTTATAGGGAAAAAATCTTTCTTTTCCTAAGCAAATTAACAATATTTAGGAGACACAAATTACCATAGCTGGTGACCCTATACTAATTTTTCAACCAAATTTCTTTGAGATATATCTTAGAGTGAGGTTCACTTACTGCGTGAATTTTGTAAATCGGAAGCTATAGGCCAAAAACCAGTTTTTTTCTCAGCGATTTTTCCAAATGGCACCACTGCCACAGCGTTGCCCGAATTTCAAATTTACTTCTATCAGACCTGGTCTTAGTTAATACCAACATGTCCTGTAAATTTCATACTGATCGCATTATCCGATCGTCAGTTCTCTTGAGCAGAAGTTTTGAGTGCTGAAAATAGGGGTAATTTGATCACGGGGTGCCGTTCTTGTTAACCGCGGAATTTTGAAAATTTTTATTTGGCTTGGTGAACAAATGTCAAAATTTATCAAAAGTTTGAATTTATTTTCAAAAATTAAAAATTTTTCATTTCAGGAGCCTGCTGTAGTTACAGAGTTGCCCACACAGTCTTGAAAGTCCACATGTGCTAAATTCTAGTCTACATCAATACGTTTTGAAAGTTTCACGATTATCCGTTGTTTTTCTTAGAAGTTATGACAATTCGAAATTTGAAAAAAAATCCTTGCCTTCTTTTAGGCTTTCAGCGCCTACACCAAGCTCAAAATTTCCAATTCTTTATCATAAACAAACTAAAAACATAATAAGTTTTCATTTCTAATACTTTTTTTAACAAAAATTTACACTGCTTGGAAATATGGGAGTACCCAAAAATTCACTAAAATGCCCGCCGCCGCCAAAATGTTTAAGATATCTGAATTCTAGTAAGTCATCGACCTACCTGTTATGTACATCTATGTCCTTCGAAAATTTCAGTTCAATCGGATCTGCCACTCCAGAGATTATCTCCCTTAATCATTTTGCTGATATATATACATATGTATATGTATGTATATATGACGAATTTTCGGAGAAGCGAGTTTAATACTAATTTTCTTCGAAAATTAGTAAAAACCGCTTCTTTCATGTGAAATTTTCATGCAAAATTGTTTCAGCGAAAACTTAGCTTGAAAATAAGCAAGAGTTGTACTCACTTCTTAGCCTGAAAAATTGAAATTACAAGAATTTATATTTTCGGAAAATTGTTTGCTGAGTTTTTTCAGCAGATCTCCAATTTTTTGTCAGTTCTTGATTCAGACGGCGTTACTCGGTCAGTTCTTCCTGAATTTTTTTTTAAGCTGTTCTAAGAGCTTGCTGAGTTTTTTGTTGATTTTCCCAGTTTTCCCAGTTTCCCATATAGAGTTACTCTCATTAGAGTCTTTCATTGTGCCGCAATGTTTAAACCCATCCAAACCTTATGCCACTATCCTATACAAGCCCACTACAAAGCCCAAAGTGGGCTTCACGTATGTTTGCTGACAACAAACCTTTGAGATCTATCCAGAACCTCGACTTTTTTTCGCTGTCCGCTTCACAAGAAATGCCCCACCTACCAGAAGGCTGTTCCTAGATATCTAGCTTCTAGACAAAAAGCAGACCCTCCAATTAAATCTTAAGGATCTGATGAGCTTTTTGAAGACTTCAGATGAGCTTCGTTCTAAGTAGAAATCACTTTTATTTGATTAATGTTCTTTCGTTAAATAATCAATGCTCCTTTGGTATACTCTAACCACTTTTCAAACTGCAATTCAGTACTTAAAACAACGAAACAATGTGTTATAATTTCATTCGGTCATTGTCTTCATTTCCTGCTTATTTGCATGTAGCACATGCATAGGTTAATCCACTTGTCGTAGCAATTGAAAGATTACAAAGTAAGAAAGCATTCTTAACTAGCCACGTACAGTGACAGTATCTTTGTTTTACTAAAAGGATTACTTCTTGTAAGTAATCATTGTATGCTAGAGTGAGAGCTTTGCTACTTTGAATTCACCCTGGACTGAGTCATGCTTCAAATGCATGCAAATACTAACACAGATATTCAGATTTGTACATAATAAAGCACGGAACAAGAACCGTGTTCATTTGCATTCATGCTCTGATGCATTTCGAAATTGTGTTGTTCGCAGTAGTGTTGATTTCTGTTTACTTCATTATGAAAATGTTCTAATTAATTGTGTACAGCTTTGCTCGTTTCTTCTAGTGAAATTGCATTGCCAGTTGCTGGGAGGAAATTAAGTTTGTTAGGATAACACAATTTTCTTCCGGTCCGAGTTTTGGAGTTCTTCTTTTAATAAAAGAAATTACTGATTTGTGAGATATTTTATTTATTCTAGGCATTGAAAATCGTTGCAAGTGATAAGCGCTTTTATAAAATAGATTTATGTAACTACCTTATGTATATCAAGCTGATTTTCAAAAAAAACTTTTTGGGAAAATAAGGAAGATAAAAAGTGCGCAATGCACTATTCCACAAGATTGGCTCAAAAAATCAATTGAACACTGTTTTCGACCCTCAGCACTCATAAAGTTAACACGTCAAATCGACCACCCATGTGAGCAAAAGCTGCATGAAATCATATGTACTATATGTTGAATTTAGTTCGTTTTTAAAGAGAGAATTCAACAAAACAATATGCTAAAGCTGGTGATAAATAGCCGCTGAAAATTCAAAGAAGAAAGGATTCATTCAAGTTAGCTCTACGCTGACCAAGATGAAGAATATGAAACATTTATAACTGTTCATTGATCGCTTGGAGGGACAGTAGACACAATTTTATTCAAATGTGGACATACATACGTGCAAATTTTCTTCTACGAGGTTTCAACTTCTTCAGAAAATAAATGAAAAATGAACATCGCACTTTGGGGAAATACACAAAGATAGAGAATATATGGAAATAAAGAGACGTGACTAAACTAAACTATTCCATACATACATATAAACATACATATATACATGCACATGGAATCTGACAGTTCTTCTTACTAGCATTGTGAAATTTATGTTTATGATCAAGTGAGGCTTGCAAATACACGCAACTCTACAAGCAACCCGAAAGAGCTAGTATTTAGTGGATATGACATGGAGACAGATTTTAATAAATTTCAGGGCTGCCAATTTAGTTCACATCAAAAAATGAATAATATTTTCATCAAAATAAGATAGATAGATATACTTTATTTATGGCTGATCTTAGTTTGTACAAATACAAATGATAATTTCTTAATTTAGAGTTCAGACTATGTCTTTACATCTATATATGTATTTACTAGTTTATATTGGAGTTGATTTATTTAAAAATGCATACTTATTTAAAGAAGTTGTCAACTTACAAGGGAAAATTCACAAAAACCTTTGGGAACTTATAAACTACGACTAATTTCCTATAACTACTTAAAACTAGGAATAGACATAGTCAGAAATTAAGGATGCTATTAGTGGGTGATTCAATTTTTGGCAATTCCGCAGAAATTGATGTAGGTTCTGTTTGGCAGAATGATTTATATATTTGATTTTACTAATACGGTGGAGTTGCTTTGTAGAAAAGAAACGCGATTTGTTTAAAATTATTTTTAAGCACTTATTTTGTTGCGTTTGTAGTTTTTTCCTGTTTGTTTTGGCACAAGTATACCAGACAGGGGAGCCGTAAAGTAATATAGGCTGCATACTGAGGCAATAGATGAGCAGTTTGTTCGTGGTTGACATGGTGGAGTTACGGTTAATGAGGGGATAGAGCACGCATATTGCCTTGGAGATTTTTGAACATGCATCATCCATATGAGGTTTGAATGTTAATTTCTTATCTAATCGGATGCCAAGGTGTTTGATAGAGTCCGACCATCTTATTAGATTATCTAGGATATTGATGGAGGGATTTGGAAGAAAACGACGAGCGCGCCTCTTTGTAAAGAATATAGCCTGGGTTTTTTGTTTATTTGTTTTTAATTTTCCACTTGTTGTAAAACCTTTCAAGTAATGTCAAGTGGTTATGGAGCCTGTTGATAATAACATCTGGGTTGATCGCAGTTGTGTACACCGCAGTGTCATCAGCATAGGTTGCAATAGCGCATTCTGGAGTCGTTGGGACGTCCGAAGTGTATAAATTATATAGAGTTGGGCTAAGAACGGCACCCTGAGGAACCCCGGCGGGAACGAAACATGATGAGGAATACATTTGCCCAACTTTCACCGAAAACTTTCTATTTGTCAAGAAGGATTTAATTATTTTTATTAGGCAAGTAAGAAATAGTTGCTTAGAGAGCTTGAATGTTAGTCCGTTGTGCCATACCGAGTCAAAAGCTTTTTCTATATCTACCGCAATTAGACCGGCAGACTGTTTGTTTTCGAATCCCATTTGAATATGCCTACATACTCTATACAGCTGATGGTTTGTTGAGAGATGCGGTTGAAATCCAAACTGATGAGCTGGAATGACTTTGTTGAGTGATATCACCTCCTGGAGTCTACATAGAATTACTTTTTCAAAAATTTTACTAAGAGACGGAAGTAAACTAATCGGCCTATAGTTGCTAGGATCATATGGATTCTTTCCAGGCTTAAGAATAGGAATGACAACTGCTTTTTTCCAGGCAGACGGGAAGTAACTGATCTGAAAGCATGCATTGAAAATGGAGCATAAGTAATCAATTGCTGCTGTAGGTAGGTTTTTGAGAAGTAAGTTGGGGATTTTATCGATGCCGGGAGCTTTTTTATTTTTGAGTTGTTTGAGAATGCGCTTAACCTCAGATCGTGAGCATAAAATAGCGGATGCATCTGCGTCTCTGTTAATTAATTCATCATTAAAATTTTCGGCTTACACATATGGAACATGCTGGAAAAAAGGATCAGGACTCATCATATTAGCTCGAAACCTAAGTTGAAACAGGCTCTTCAGCAAGTATGGGCGAAAATAGAGCCAAACTATGCAAAAAACTTGTAGAATCAATGCCACACCACCTTAAAGCCGTGATTAAAAACAAAGGCTACCCAACTAAATATTTACAAAAAATGTATCTACAGTTTTTAAAATTTTTCATAAACTGTTTTGTAAGTGTACGAAGACTTCATTGGAGGCAAATTGTCGACTTTGTTTCATTTGTGGCCAATAACTTTGCAATGAATAATTTAAATGGATTTGTTTTTGTTCCTAAATGAAATAAAAATGTTTAATGAACAAATCTGCATCAAAACTTTTTCAAATTTCTTGCAACAATTCATTCGTTTTGAACACTTAAGTTTCAAATAGCTGCTGTACGAAGACATTGTTGGTACACTGTATGCAATGGGGATACAACCACTGTGTGTTGGGAGAGTAAGATTGCTGGTGGCAGCACGCAGCGAGGCCTGCTGTCGACGGTCTATCTACCAAACGCCATGGATCCCATCACACCTGGACTGAGAAGAGTGGCAGAAGCGGCTATGACAACTCATGCTGTCATGGGCTGTAACGTAAGTGTTCACCACGAAATATGAGGAACCACGAACATAAAAGGTGTTTGCTGGAATCTCTAAGGTCAACCAACCTCACTATCTTCAATGTAGGTAAGAAACCTAAACCTACATTTATTGCTTGGAGCAAGGATGATGTAATTGCTATTAACCTGGGAACTCCAAGTGTAATGGAAAGCATCCATATCTGGTAGGTTTCTAGCCTTCCGTCGCTCTCGAACTACCAGTGGTTATGCTGGTAGTTCTAGTATCTCACCCAAAAAAGTTCGGAACCCGAGAACAGAACAACGGGAAGTTTACTCAAGGAAAACAAATAGACACCTCAGGACACTAAACGACCAGGATCTGACAAGTCCAAGACGACTTAACGAGCAGGTGAACCGATTAAAAGGAATCTTAGTGTCAGATTACAAAGACTTGAGCCCGGAAAAGCCCGTAAGGACACACGCTACCTTATAGTAGAATGGTGAACTTACAGAGGCTAAAAGTCACACACGAAGAGCGTTTACCAACCAAAAGCGGTCCGGAAACGTTGAAGACTAGGATCGATACAAGCAACAGTTGTCGGTCTTCAAAAAGAAGGTAAGACGAACCAAGCGCGACTAAGGGAGTGAATTCTGTGAGAACATTTTATAGAGGCAGCAGAATCAGAAAGGTCCTGTCCATAGTAGTCCATAGTAGTTGCATGAGTTGTCAATTGTTTTTTTTTCAATTTGACAATTGAGTAGAAACTAATAAAAATAAATAATTGTGAGTTGAGGATAGTGAAGAGAGTGTGTTGTTTTAAAAAAAATATTGTGAGAAGTAAAGTGGGTGAGTTTTTTAAGAAATAAAAACAAGAAGTAGGATTGTTCGAAGAATTGGATGCTTCTTTGTGAATTGTGAGTATGGTCACTAAGTCTTGTTAATTTTGGTGATATGTAGTGCTCTTTTTTGTTAATTGCTTGAGTATGTTCACTGAGTTTTATCAACTTTGGTGGTAATTGTTGATTCTTTGTGAATTATGTAAGTATGCTCGCTGAGTGTTGTTAATTTTGTTCTGTTTAGTGCTTACTAGTGAATCATTTGTTGTTTAAATTGTGAAGGTAGTTTGGCGTTGTGGACAGTTGTGTGTGTGTTGGACGGAGCACGGTTCAAGTGGCGAGTAATCGGTGCTGTGTGTGTGGCTCGTCTTGGTTCCTCCAACTGATACTTTGAAAAGTATATAGACTTCGGTATTTGATTGAGCCATGTCCACCGCGCTGCTATCTTTTCAAAATTAACAAGACTTAGGGTTATTTTTCATTACAGGTTGTGAAGGCTTCTCGGTGGTGAGCAAAAAATAAAAAAAATTTTGCCTTACAAGTGTAACTCCCGGTGTACCTACGTTTCTGGGAAGAGAAAACGGAGATTGGATGGATGACCCGAAAAAATGTCTGGACATGCTACGGGAAACTCATTTTCTGGAATCGGCTTACACGGCACCGCGTGATGATCAATTTTGAGCAATCCACTGGCCGTCCGAGCAGCTGATTAAGGAAGTAGTAGATGAGGTCATTATTGAATGGGCTATAGGCACATTCCGACCTTATGGAGCTACAGAGATTGATGGGATACCGCCCATCATGCTTCAAAAAGCAAACAGGACTCCATTCTGCAGCGTATTTTTAACGCATGCATCCGCCACTGGTAGTCCCCAATCAATAGATAGAAGCTAGGGCGGTCTTCACTTTGAAATCTGTAACGGTTTCTATTAACCAAAATGGAGCTGTTAGCTTCTGAAATTTGTTTTGGCGAAAATTTAGCTTGAAATTTAGCAAGAGTGGTACTCGCTTCTTAGCATGGAAAATTGCTTGAAAGTTGCTTTGGCTTTGAAAATGCAAATGGCATTACCACATGTCTCCACTCATTTCACGTCAATTAAGCATGTGCAGTTCATTCTCTCGAAATAAAAATAAGTAGTTGAATTTCAAAATTGAATTGTGCCCATGTCTTTTCAATAAAAATGTCAACCGAAAATTGAATGTTTGACATTTTATCCATCAAAAATCAATAGTCTCCGTTTTTCTCCATTGTCAAAATTTTCGCCGGAAAGAATGACCAGATAATGAAGACTTGACAAAATTTTTCTTCACGATTAAATCAATACCAGCCTTAAGATGCGAATGCTATTTCGGTGCCTAAAAGTCATTATTTATTTGCTAGTTATAAATCTAAGCAAAATATAAAATGGATCATGCAAAAGATACTGGTAAGATCATACATATCCTTTTCATGCTTTAAATAAAATACTGAGCCCGAGTAAAATTGGTACCTTGGCAATATTAGAATGCAACTATTAAATAACTTAGATAACACACATCAAAATAACAGGTTATGGTGTATTTGCAATTTGTAAAAAATATGTTCCAAATTAATTATTTGATCCCTACTTGAGTACAGTTGCATCAAGTTTTCAATTATTTTTAAATCAAAAAAAAAAAAATCAAAAACGACTAGTCATTGATAGCATGCTTACGAGCCCTAAAGTCTCATTTAGATAGAAAGCCACCGAGCTGGTATAGCATGTAAATAGACCCTGAAAGAAAAACTGAAAAAAAAAACAAATTCAACAGGTGATACGTATTTCATTCGCATAAATATTAAATGAAAACGTAGTGATTACTGCAGAGATGCTATAGTTAAAAAGCGACAAACCCAAACAGCCCTGCTTAGTTTCACCAGCAAAGGGTAGTTCGTATCTTTGCTGCTTCTCGTTCTTATTCAACTCGCCTCAGATCTCTATCGTGAATCGCTTGCTCGAATGAGTTTCCCCAAAGCGACCGTTCAGCCGTATGCGACTTTTATGGACACTCGTATACACAAACTCTCAACATACACAGACGATACGCAATCATACCATTTGTAGGTTTAAGTTGCCAACAGGAGCCACGAAGGAAGCAAAGTGTAATTTATGCATATGACTTGACACCACTTGTTAGTAATGTTAGCTCTGAACTGAAAGTATATTGCACTATGTGATTTCAAGTGGCGGCATAAAAGTTTATTTAACGGAAAAACCCACTCAAGCATGGAAAGCCATTTCACCTTTTCAGGATTCGTAGCACGTTTTTGTTTCGTATCATCGCTGGGCTACGTCGAAAGAATCTGTCAAAGGATATTGACTTCAGAAGGACGATATTGTAGTCGTCGTATGACTCCAGTTCAATGGCAAGGATTTTCATCTAACGGTGAAAATATCACTTTTCGCTGAATTATTTCTTAACAGGATTCGAACGATGGGCATCAGGTTTTCACGCAGTTTTATGAATTTTTCAATATTTCCTGCTTTTGTTCGTTGTGGAAAGTTTTGTGCGTGATGAAATGCTAGTATGCTTACGTGATAAGTAAAACAGCAGTGTACTCGTAAATAACCGTGAAGTAAACAGGATGGGTGGTGCTTTCATCAGAAAATGTGTATGACTTTCGCTATGGCGCTGTAGTACATGTAGTGAGAGTTATGTATAGAGGACATAAATAGGCAGCTGTCTGTTTTAAGGAAGTGTTTTCTACCAGAAATACAAACAAGTGGTGATGTAGAAAAAAATATGGTGACATTGAGGCATTTTGTGAAAAATTCTGTAATTATTCAAGACAAATTAATTCCGATTCCACGTATATACATGAAAATGCTAGGAAATTTTTTTGAAATTTTATTTATATAGCATTTCATTGCAAAAATTATGAATTAAATCAGGTAAGCTAATTTTAAAATAATCCATTAATTTTTTCGACAGCCTTTCTTTGTTATTATTTTCCCCAAATTCAATAGCAAAGAAGCTAATGGCATATATTCATAAAATATACCATATTTAATTTAAAATATTTTTCTCTTCTCATTTTTGATTTTTTTTTTAAATCAGAGTCACTGAAGACTTAATGAAATCGTCGGAAAAACCATACTACAAAAAAAAAAACCGCAGTATAAGAACAGAAGATAGCTTTTAAATGTATTAGGTTGCTGCAGATGAAATGGCCGAATTAGCAACGACATAAAGTTGGCTGCAATTTTAGTGTATTATGTTGGCACAAAGTGGCGCAAATGATATGACATATTGAAGTATAAATACTGCTACCTTGATTTATGGAGTCATTTCTGTTTTGCACTTCATAGTGATCGTAAAAACAAAAAGAGAAAGTGAATATTGAAGTGAATCAAAAACGGCTACTTTTACTATACGAATTTAAATTAGAGCCCAACGCAACGGAAGCAACGAGGAATATCAACTGCGCATTTGGGCCTGATACAGTTAGCAAACGAACCACTCGGCGGTGGTTCGAAAAATTTCGATCCGCAGATATAGACCTTGGAAGTGAGCCACGTGGACACCCAGGACCATCGATCGATAACGACGAGCTGCATGCATTAGTGGAGTCTGACCCCCACCAAATCATAATGGATCTTGCCGAGAAATTAGGCGTCCACAAATCGACAGTTTGCCGCCACTTGCAACAACTTGGAAAAGTGAAAAAGATTGACAAATGGGTTCCGCATGATCTTACCGAGCAAAACATGACGTGTCGAATGGAGATTTCAAGCTCTCTTCTCTCCCGCAACAAATTGTGACCTGCTATGAAAAGTGGATCGCTGATCGGCCCAATGGCTAGATGATTTCATTCATTTCATTTCATCCAAAGAAAATAATGGTAACTGTTTGGTGGTCTGTAGCTGGAGTTATCCACTATTCACTCCTGCAACCTGGCGAAACCATCAATGCTGAGAAATACTGTGCTCAACTGGATGAAATGCATCAGGAATTGATAGTCCAACGACCTAGGCTTATCAACAGAGATGGAGTGATACTGCTTCATGATAACGCACGACATCATGTATCAATAACAACGGTCCAAAAATTAAACGAGTTGTGCTATGAGACTCTTCCTTACTCTCTATATTTACCAGACCTCTCACCAACAGATTACCATTTCTTTAAAAATTTGGATCACTTTTTGACAGGAAAAAGATTTAATAATGAAGCTGCTGTCAAAAATGCCTTTGAGGAGTTTCTTCGAACCAGAAACTCGGACTTCTACAAAACTGGAATAAGTGTACTTGTATTTCGTTGCGAAAAGTGTGTTGCATCTATTGGTACCTATTTTGATTCAATAAATTTTCTTTATAAAAAGTTACAGCTGTTTAAAAATGTATTACTAAGTCGGCCATTTCATCCGCAGCAACCTAATATAATGTTGTTTCAAAATTATCTTCTTATGTTGGATTGCGTCCATTTCTGCATGTAAAGTGCTAGTGAGTCTTCGATTAAGGAGGGGTCACAAAGGGTTATCTTTGTTTGCAGGGGCGGATCTTGAGTGAATTCCACTTAACAGAGCAAGTTTTAAGTGAAATCGTAACAAACAACTATGAATAATAAAACCTATCAACGTCAACCGGATATGCATATGTTACCTTGACACCAAATTTCCGTTAAATACGAAACATTTTCTACTCTATTCATCAAACAGTCCACAAAAAGCCATTGCAATTTCTATGCTGAAAACTTAAATACCCATGATCACGCAAAATTAAATATTTTCTCAAGTGCTATTCACACGATTTTATGGAGCAACAATATCCCTAAAGCCACATATGTAATTTTGACAAATGAATTACGAACCCACGATACTAAATTCCGTTTTTACTCATTTCTCTCGTCTTCGTATCGTGTTCCCATTTTGCTTCCTCACCTCCGATTACCTATTTAGTTCGCCTGTTTACGTTGCCATTCTACCGTACTAGCTTCTTTCAGGCAATATCTCACATTCACTTCCGTGTTGGGACATACATAGTATATGGGTGTATATGGGTACCCATGTTAAGCACGTATAGTAGCTTCAATTCATAAAAGGGCTGTTTTGCGAAATTAATTTCCGCAAATGAAACCTGAATGTCGCGATTCAGGACTCGGGGAAAGTTTTCCCATTGAGATACGTACAGAGGAGGTGCATGTATACTGTTCTATCAACCAAGCCAGTAGAGGTTTGAAAAGGGAGTGTGAAGTGGTGCATCTATATGTTCCGTATGTTTGCGTAAATTGTTCATAATTAGCGCGAATTACTGATTTTATTGAGCACAAATTGCACAGTAAATCCGTGAATAACGGCGGATAAGTCCTCACATTTACTAGATTGCGATGCGCTTTCAGCAGACTTGCCTGCATTATTCCCCCGACTAGGTTTGTAAGGACTAGTTAACTGCATGGTTTTGCATTCGTTTGCACTTGATGTCGTGCAGCACAATTTACTCGGTAGTTTGTGTGTATCTCGAGCTGCTTTCAAATGTGTACAATAGGCTTTCGAAATATACATTTTCGATGCTGTAAATTTCGATAACCGCTTTTCGCTCTATTAATCAATACCCTACATAAACAAGAGGACAATTTTCTGTCTTCTGAGTAAAAGATTCAAATTTAATACAGAAATTCGACGCCCAACTCATAATTATCATTGCTTTATGTTCAATTGAACTCGTTGAACTGAACCACCCGAAATTCCAGTATCTTGTCCCCTCTCAGCACGCTCGTCTTATGAATGACCTTTGCCAAGAGCCAATTCACTCTCATTACGCCTGTTAAAGTGCCACAGAGCGCGTAATTAGCGGTGATTCAAGTGAAAAATGTGGCCATGCTGTCCTGCGTATCGCCAAGCGACAGATTCACCAAACAATATGAAACCTTGCCGAAACGAAGAGGACGAAATTTTTGGTTTGCAAGCAGACGATTTGTCTCGTTGAAGAAAAAAAAAACTTTACTAGAACTTTCCAGCCATTAAGAAAATTGAATAGCACGACGATGAATTTAAATCTGCCCTGCGATATTTATTCTGCCAGGACGCAGTAAGATTGATGGAATTTCGTAAGACTGGTGATTTAGTGTGGAGTGTTTTTAATTAAGAAATGTGTCAAACGAATTGACGACAATACAAATATCGTAATTGCATTTCCTGACGAACCGTTAATGCGCGCCCATTTGAAAAGGATCAATTGATAATAGCTATTGTCAAAATTGCCATGGCTGCGCTCTGGTGAATGAAATTGTGCGAAAACTTGATAACATAATTGCTGGTAATAGGTCCAGTGCATACAATTGTTTTAATAGTGTCAGAAATTGATAAGCCCGTAATGCGTCGACAGCCGAGCGATTATGATTTTCTACCGTTAATAGCTGTAATTTTTCCATTGACCTTTGCAAAAATTATAATGTGAAAAATATTGGTTTTTAAAAGTACTTAGCCATTAATTGCATGCAGATAATTGTATCGGAAATAATTTAAGTTCATTGTTTCGTAGTATTATTTATAGAAAAAGTGATAGGTTAAACCTAGAGGATGCAATGGTGCAGATAGTTTGCGAGAAGGAGATATAATTTTGTTCAATAATATCCTTACTGGCCAATTTTTGAGTGAATCGCACAACGCATACATACTATGTTGAAATCTTAACGTTTATAATCTTGAAGCTCTAGACCATAGCCTGACCACTATTGCAACTTTTAGGAAATCAACAAGGAGAGCTTACTTCACTGACATATTATGCGAGAATATATCAGTTTTTAAGCTGAAGACAATGAACTCGACTAATTGCCGACGACTAATAGAGATTTTCGTCCAATCAGACAAAACTTCTATGATTTAAATTAAGTTTTTGAAACTTTCAACATAATACCACATATACAGTGAAAGTTAAGACATAACTGAAATATCTTCAATTCGCCGTCCCAAAAATAGCTTCACTTCATAGGAGCTGTAAGGCAATGAAGAACAGAAAAGAGAGCTTATTTTTCTTGAAATTATGATTGCAAAGATAAAGTTAAAGCATCACGTTTATTGAATCAGACGATTTTAAAAACTTTCAACTCGAGTCATTACATCCAATCATCTCCCACCTTTGGAAAGGAAAACATGTTCAGCTTTAAGAATTAAAATAATCAACAAAAAAAACGCTAGCGCATCAGAACCGCTAGAAACACTAATGCTCGAAGAACAGTATAGGATTTGTGCAGATTTTTAGTGTTTATTCTATCACTAGCTGCTTTCCCTACTGAAGAATAAAATACCCCTAGTAATAATAGACCCTAAGCCAATTGAATTTCGATGATTTCAACGAAAGTTACAGCGATAGAAAGGTGTTTGGGGCTGCCATCCGAAAAATGTGCAGACCTTAGACCTTATTTTCATTGCAAATGTTCACGATGTGAATACTTAATGCAAGCATTAATTGACAGCATTAATTGATTGCGATTGTAACTTACATTAAACATTTTGGGCAGCGACAGCACGGGAAATTTTAAGGTCATCAGCATACAACAGAGAGTCAGTTCATTGATAAACAACGTGAAAAGTAGGGGACCAAGAATGGAGCCTTGGGGAACACCAGAAGTAGGATAGAAAGAGGAGGAAGAACAGCCATTAGAAACAACACTGCAGATGCGATCATGGATCAAGAAAGAAGAAAGAAGCGTAAGGGAACTAAAAACACTAAAATTACAAAGCTTATCTAACAGCACTGAGTGGTTTCGCGAAGTCAGTGTAAATCACATAAGCTTGAAGACTATTGTCCAAAGTGCACGCGACGAAGCTAGTGAATTCCACTACATTCGTAGTCGTTAAACGTCCCTTGATGAAACCATGTTGCTCTTCAGAAAATAAATGACTTAAGGCACCATGGATTCTTTCATGAACAATCCGCTCAAGCAACTTATGAAAGCAAGACAGGAGTGATATAGGACGGTAGTTGGCCACATTGCCTGATTTTAAAATCGAAAAAACATTAGCAGCTTTCCAGGTAGAAGGAAAAACACCAGCAGACAAACTCAATTGAAATAATATTGACAAAGGTACATATAAAGAAGATGCAAGATACTTAACAAACACATTAGGAATACCATCAGGGCCGCTGCTTGCTGACTGATCCAACGAGGATTTTAGGATTTCCACCTCCATCTGATACATTAGTCATCACAAAATTCTCATGAGAAAACACAGCCGCAGCAGAGTTCCCTGAAGCAATCCTAGGAGTGGCAAATGAAGAAGCAGAGAACTTAGCAAATAAATCACAAATGTCTTGAGGGATAGAAGCCGAAGTTTCCTCAAGAAAAAAGGTGTCAGGAAATCGGTGGCTAGTTTTTAGTGAACGGACGTACGACGAGAAAGGCTTCGAAATATTTGAGGAAAGGATCGCTTCAATATGGGCAAAATATCCGCGTTTCGCTTCTTCAACAGTTCTTTTTGCCACTGCTCGCAAAGACCGATAACGCTGAAACGCCCCAATAGATGAACTACGAAGAAATTTATTTCGGGCCTAATAAGCGCAAATATTTCGAAACTGTGACAGAAAACCAAGGAGGACAAGCACCACGACGAGTACGAGATACAAGAGAGAATCTAGAAACAGTGGAATTAAAAAGAGAGTAAAAAGAAGAAACAACATCATTGATTTCAAGTCCACGAAGAAAAGAAACCCAATTGATAAGGACGAGTTCGGCAGCAATTAGTTCATAATCTGCTTTCAAAAAGTTGAAATACGGCACAGCTATGCTTTTGGTGCGTGGACTATTCAATAAACAAAAATTAATGGAAAGGAGGGAATGATGAGGGTCAGGATCAACGTAAGGAAAGGATGATGGGAAATAGATAGATTAAGGAATAGATAAGGAAAATTAGAAAAAAACAAGGTCTAACAACCGATTATTATTGTTAGGAATGTAATTAAACTGGGATAAGGAACAAAACAAAAGAAGTGGTGAGAGGGAAATGTAAAGTGCATTCGTGGACAAAATGGTTAAAGACGAGAGGTCCCATTGAATAGAAGGCAAGTTGAAGTCACGATAAACAACAATAGGAGAATGTGGATAGTAAGACATAAGAAAATCAGACAGCTCGCTATAAAAACATTCATACGGGGAGAGGGATGCATTACAAGGCACATATACAGATAAAAGTAATAAACAAACGTTATGTGATGGGGAAATACGAAGCTAGCACAAAGTGAACTAGACAGAGATTTCCGAATGGCAATTAAGATTCCACCACCGTCTGTTTTATTCGATAAATCACGATTGCGCTCATATCTGAAAATATTATGCAGGGGAAAGAACTCATCACTAAAAAGATCCGTAGAAAGCCAAGTTTCTGTCAAACAGACAAAATCATTGGAAGCAATTATAGAGGCTAGCCTGATTTGTACCAATTTGGTACTCAGTCCACGAACATTCTGGTAATAGACGTTAAGACGTTGATTTTTCGGCAGATAGGAACTGATTAAACTGGCAGCACCCGGGTCGGAATTTTGCGAAAATGTCCAAGCTATCGGGGTTCAAATTCCTTAACCAAAACACCCGAAGGCCAGAAATGACGGCGCCCAATCACGCTAACTTGAATCGAAAGCGTCCGCAAAAAAGAGTCCACAATACGGCTGCTGTCCGAATCTTTTGTAAGCTTCTTGCAATGAATCGTGGCAAATTCAAATTTTTTTTTGAAAAAATGAAGGAAAATAGCTTACAAATCTCTCTGTCAAATAGGTTAGCCGATACGAATACCGAGTTGCTATTTGTTTTTGTGGGCAAGAAAACTTAATGAAACCTTTTACTAGAGACAATTTATCGAACGACGAGGCAATTTTCAATTACAGGCTATCATGAGCTCGCAGAATCGTCGAAAACGCTTTCGGGATTTTGTTGTCTCGCTTTAGAGTCTTGTTAAATACAATAAATTTAGATCCTTATACAGCGGAAGTAATTGTCTTAGCGTATTGCTATTTAGGCATTTTTTTAAGGTGACGGAACCCGGTACAATATTTAGACGTAGACCACATCAAAAGTGGAGTAATTCAGTAATATGCTTCGAATCTATTAATAAATTAAGGATATTTTTTTAAGTTTCTGTTTATTTTTTCTAAATATATGATAGAAAACAAACAAAACGAAATAATACGCAGACTGACTGGAATGGACTGACAAGACTGAGGTTCTATCGTGAGTGGCGAGCTGAATTGGACTTAAACCAAACCGACTCAAGCCTCAAGCCGTTTGGACTGCTCGTGAGTGGGACCTTCAGGCCGAATTGTATTCGAAAATCAAAACGATTTTTTTTGCTTCTTAGAGATACTTTCAGATGCTGTTTGTTTTCAACCGAAAACAATGCACATGGCATCAATCTCGAATGCTGGTACAAAATTTATGATGCAATTAACTTTTGATTGTGGTTAATGTTTAAGTATTCAAATATTTAAACGATTTTCAACTGAACTAATTCTGACAAAAGAAACTATAAGGAAGATGTGCCTTCAAGAAGGATGCAATTGAAAGCTTTAATTGTTCCCTCGAAACTGACAATAGGTGGTAAGCATCCACTTATTTTTCACTTAATATAATTAATTGTTTTGATTCTTTTTGAAAGGAGCAATTGTACTTTCACAGATATAACTCGAAACAGCGAGAACGCAAAGTATGGAAATAAGAATACTTGCAATGCATTCACATATCTTGCAGCGCATTTGGAGTGAAAATGGATGAACAGGTGAAAATTAAAACGTTTCACTTATTTCGAATACTGGAAATTATCCACGTATTTGAATTACATCTCGAATCAAGAAAAAAATTTTAGGCAGCCATAAGACATTTTTAATTCCAGTGAACTTTCAGTAAAATGACTTAGAATTTTTAGTACTTTATTCTAGTTTTTATCCATTTATGTAAATTATATTATCAAGCTTCTTATAAGCTTTACGGTAAAATAGTGCTTCCACTGAAAATCGTATTTTACTTGCAAAAACATTTAAAAAAAAATAATGTTCACTTTTTTTTAAATTATTTCAAACCAAATTTCTGACAACTATTGTAAGTAAAAACTCACTCGAAATGAAAGTGTATACTTTTATGTGGTGGCTCATATAAAAAACTCACCCTCCACTAAAATTTTCCACCATTTTCGCGTTCCACAAGCTAATGGAAAATTTATTAGACTGAAGCTAAGTAGCTCAAACTTGTTTGCATTACCATCTTGACATTTATATTTAATATTGAAACTTATTGGTATAAAAATGGGTGCCCAAATAAGCTCATAGGCAAAAAACATGTTCAATGCCACTTACTACATCAATAATCTGCATAAGAGTTAGTCCAAAACTTAATTGCAACGGATCGGATTCGTTAACTACGGGTCTTTCGAGGACATTGTAGTTATCCAGAAGATGGTGAAGAAGACGTTTTTCGTGCGGACCAGCTGTACAACCTGAAATAAAATGAAAATTTCCTTGATTAATTCAAAACTTTAGTGACTCTAACATTGGTAAAGAATATTTTAAAGCCTTAAGCTATCCTCACATAACAAATTCTCCTACTTTAATAAGGGAAACATTAACCTAACACAAATTTAAGCAAAACATTCTTTCAGGTCAAAACAAATAAATCGAGTAATGCTCGCATATTACAAATTGAAAACTTGAAAGTGCCAGTTGCGCAAGGCATATTTAAATATTTCATTTCATTTCGCCTTAAAGCGTGCATACAGTTTAATATGAACAGACAACAAGATGGAACGTTTCAAAGGTCGTTCCCGCTTAATAACCCTTTCGTTCGTTTTCTTCCCAACACTGAATATTAGGTCGATAGTATCCTGAACGCTGAATGAGAAAGGTCTCTACACAGGCACACACACAGCATCCTCAAAACAGGGAAACATACACAAGAAAACTTGTATGTTGCTTAGAGAACGTACGTGTAAACGTACCGACGATACGTGTTTACCTGTTCAAGGATGCGAAAAATAAAAGAAGCTTTAATGATTGCCAGGAGACTTGTACCGATCCCTCGTCGTCGTTGTACTTTGCTTTAAGTTCCGACGTGTGAATCTGTTGTAGTTTGGTGTTGTTGCTCTAAAGCCTAATCGCCTGGCCTTTATCATTATATGGGCTCTTACTTGAATTACGAAGCTAACGTGTAATTCGCTTACAAGCATCGCATTATCTGATTGTAGGTCTGGTGTTCATAAGCTGATTTGTGTGAATTATTAAGGAGTTTTCATAAGCGCCCAGGGCTGTTCTAAGTTGATTGGCCTATTTAATAAAATGGCAAAGGGAGACCATTTTATCAAGCGATTATTTGAGGTTGGGTTTGGTATTTCTCTTGTTGAGCGTCAAGATATTTTCGAATTGTAGCTACGGAAGCATGATTAAATGTTTAGGGAAAACATTTATTTCTCCAAAAGTTTTACTTTGTTTAAATACATGAAACCACGATTCCCTTTTTAAATATTTTTGTTTTAATTCGTGTGCCTGGTTTCATTTAGCATTGAAATTTTAGGAACAAATGAAAATATTTGTAACTGATATTTTTGAAAACTTGGGCTTGTTCGGTTTTCGAGATTTTTATCGCGCTTAGACGAATGTAGGCTTGATTAAGGGTTGTTGTCAAGACTTGAGTAAGGATTGTAGACATGAGTTGTAATTTAGATCTATTTTGATGTGTTCCTGCCAATTATCTAATAGGTAGAATATATGGGTCAGGATTCGCTGAGAAGTTCTATTTTTAGTAATGCACTCCTCAGCTCTTAAGCTATTTTAACATTCAAATCCAAAAAAAAAACAATATTACTAAGAAGTTAGAGCCGGCTTAATCGTGAGGATAAATTTTGACAAAGGTCCATTATCTGGTCACTCTTTGCAGTGAAAATTTTGACAAGGGAGAAAAACGGAGACTCCGCTGATTACTGACAGATAAAATGTCAAGTATTTGAATTTTCGATCGAATTTTTTTATTGACAAGATATCGGTACAATTAAATTTTCATATTCAAACACTTACTGACATCAAATCGCATTTTTCGCTTGAAAGAATGAACTGCACGTATTAAATTAGCGTAAAATGAGTGGAGACATACTGCCAATGCTATCTGAATTTTAGTTACACAAGAAACTTTTCACGCAAAGAAGTGAGTCTCTAGCTAAATTTCACCGAATTTAATTTCACGTTAAATTTTGTATGAAAATATCACGTGAAGCCGATATTAATACTGAATTTAAATGCGGAAGGAAAAACATCAAAATTTTGATGTGAAAAGGTGATGTGCTTTGAGAAAAAACTTTTGATATGTTTTTATCTATCAAAACATTCATTTTTAAACTAATTTGCTAGTTAATTAATTTAATCATTTTTAGTCCAAATTAGCGTTGAAGTGTAAAAATCAAAGGCTCAATTTCATTGTTCTGAGCTGCTTTCACTGATTTTTAAAAAAAAATTGCACCAAGATTCACGCTAGCCAAAAATGTACATGTATGTATCGGAAAAAAGATTCAGCGAGATTTTTTTCCGGAGTGGTGTGTGGGGTGGCCTGATTGAGCTGTAATTTTCGGAAAATATGGATACATATAAAGAATGGGATTGCGTCGAGTTAAAATAAAGATATCTTAAGCTTGTTTCACACGTACGAGGTTCCATTCGGTTCGGTTCGTTTTCAGTTGTAACCGAAAACAAACCGACTTCGTATCATATATCAACATACTGATAATTTCAAAAAAATTGGGGGTGATAATAAAACTAACTAAATTTGACTAAACTAACTAGGTAAAGCGTCTAAATATTTCAAATTGAAAGATCCAAACTGATAATTTATAAATTTAAAAAAAAATCAAATGATCCAATCAGTTTAAAACCGAAACTAAACCGTGCATGTGTGAACGCCTTGATCGCTTTCTGTTCCCTGGACACGAATTCACACCTAAAAGAACCTGATGAAACCTATTCGTGTCCAAGGAGTGTTCGATGCTATACGGTTTCTGTTAGGTACCGAATAGAAACCGAAGCACCGTTTCACACTTGTCGGCAGCGACCGAAAACGAACCGAACCGAATGGAACCTCGTGTGTGTGAAACGAGCCTTATAGTTCTATATAAAGAGTAAATTTAGAAAAACAAGTATTTGAAGGATAGGTAGAACACTGGCTACTGGCGTGTGGGATCCGTGGTTCAAATCCAGATACGAACGTGAACAGCATACCGAGCTTTGCTTTAACCTATCTCTGACCAGTTACCTGAGCCAAATCACGGGTAAAGCGAGCGTGAAACTAATCATTTCACATTTGAAAAGTGCTGACTATGGAAAATTTAATATCTATCATATTCGCTCCCCAAGACCCTAAATGGGTTGTAGCGAGATAACTTCGATTTTTCGGATGAAAATTGACAACATTTGAAGCTTGGTTGTGATAAAGATTTGGACATTTTTAGTCCTATGTGGGCGCTGAATAAGTTGGTAAGAAATATTCGTTATTCAAATTCAGAGTAGCTACAACTCCTTTTTTTATTTTTTATTTATGTATTTCAATTTTAAAGATAACAATCCAAATACGAAATTAGGAGAAAAACTAAGAGGTACAAATTTGATCAAGTACAGTAACAAAACTAAATTAAAGGTACGCTATTAATTTAATTCTGTAGATAAAACATCCATAGTGTGTTTTTTATAAGATGCGAAACAAGAAAATCATAGTACCGAACAGGTCCTTGTTATGGCTGCGTAACATGCGTAAGAGAAGAGAATGAAAGAATAGGTATGTACGATTAGGTCAAAAGGAATATTAAAAGTAGCCCGATATCTAGAGGTACGATCGTTATCGAGTAAAAACTGCGAGATAAAGATACAAGAAGAAAAAATGCCCATTGGACAATATGTACAAAAAACATTCATAGAGATACAATCTATGGATACTAAGTGTAGGGACTCTCAGAAATTATAGACAATCTTCGTGCGGACAATATGGGATATGAAACTTGTACAACGAACTACGAGTAAATTTACGACAAAGGCAACTGACAAGTACACAAAACGACAAGACCATACTTGCGAGCAGTATTTATGAATACAACGAACTATGGAAGTAAAGTGGAGATATTTAACGTGAATATTTTTAAAGAGTGACTTGACCAACGCAGAACAAAGCCTGCAAGTTTAGACGTCCTCGAAGTAATAAAGCGTATATGTAAATCAAATTTAAATTTGGAATCGAAAATGATCCCAATATCTTTGTGCTGATCTACAAGCAGTAAAATGTCGCCAGACAGCAGTCAGAAGACAGCAAATTAGGTTTATTGTAGAAGGACATAACAAAGCATTTGGGAATGTAAAGAGGGAGAAAGTTTCTGAGACACCACATATTTAACGCTAATAGGTCAGATACATCTCCGAATAGTTTTATGTCGTCAGCATACAAGACGGAGTTGAATGAAAATATTGCTGGAACGTCATTAAAGTTATTTTCAAGCCTACTGATCCTGGTGAAGTATTTGTCATAATTAGCTCATTGAAGAATTCTTCAACTGGAACTGATGGAATAACTTCCGAAAACTTGAAATTAGTTGCTACTCATATAATACCTTATATTTCTGCAATCATTAATAATCACATTAGCAAAAGTGAATTCCCTTACCCTAAGATACCATAATAGTTCCTACTCATAAATCAGGTGACAATTTAGATCCTTCTAATTACAGGCCAATTGCTTTAACAAGTTCGTGCAGCAAAATTTTCGAAAAAAATTATCAATACACGATTAGTCAAATTTATAGAAAATAATGTAGGATTTGATATACATCAATATGGTTTCCTAGAACAAAGTAACACAACATCAGCAATAACAGATGCCTTACAATTTATTATTTGTGAACTTGATTTGAATAAATATGTGGCTGCACTGTATATTGATTTAGCGAAGTCCTTTGATACGGTAAATCGTTTAACTTTGTTAGAAAACCTAAGCGAACTGGGAATAAGAGGCTCAGCACGGGCGTTGATTGATAGCTTCCTAAAAGACAGAAAAATCCTGGTTGGTTTTAATGATGAAATAAGTAAACAACAAGTAGTTAACATTGGTGTTCCGCAAGGGTTAATTCTAGCGCCAACTTTATTTTTATAATTTATATTTTTCAATTTATATTTTTATAATTTATATTTCTGATGAATATATTTTGCTATTCTCTGCCAACTCTGATGAACTTCTGTAATAATGATTTAATTGTTTATGGGTCCTGGCTTTTGAGAAACAGGCTTACAATCAATACCTGTAAAACTAGTTACATGATATTCAAGCAGATTAATAAAAGAAAGATCTGCTTTAACATCAGAATACATGGAGACGAGATACAAAGAGAGGCTAGATCTAAATATTTGGGACTTATGATAGATTATCTTGGTCGCCTCACATAAGTAATGTGAAATCTAAGTTGGTTTTCTGGGTTAGGCTGTTCCCAAAGACACAAAAAATACTATAGCTGGCAGCAACAATCGTATTTTTCAACCAAATTTCTACCAAACAGGGCTTAGAGTAAGGTTCAGCTACTGTGTCAATTTCATGAAAATCTGGTAACTTATTCACATTTCATAGGGCAAAAAGCAGTTTTTTTTTGTAATTTTTCAAGATGGCACCACTGGCACAGAGTTGCCTACAATTCAAAATCACTTCTATCAGACTTGGTCCTACTTAAGTCCAATGCATTCTGTAAATTTCAGCTGCATCTGATTATTGGTTCGTGAGTTCCCGTGAACAGAAGTTTTTGATGCTAAAAATATAGCTTAACTGGGAAAGGGTTACCGTTCTTGTCCGACATGAAATTTCCAAAGTTTTACTTTGAACGTGTAGATAAAGCATATGATTTGTATACAGATTGGTTTTATTGTAAGAAACGGACATTTTTTAGGATATTCGATTGTTTGAATGTTTTCACTTCCAAATTTTGATTTTTTCAAATTTAAGACACCAAAATTATCATAGCTGGCAGTTCCAACCGAATTTTTCGACCGAAGTTCTACCAAACGTGGTTCAAAGTAAGGTTCAGCTACTGTGTAAATTTCGTCAAAATCGAACGACTGAATAAGAATTTATAGCGCTAAAAGCAGTTATCTTTTTTAATGATTTTTCAAGATGGCACCACTGGCACAGAATCGCCCGCATTTCAAAACCACTTCTATCAGACCTGGTCCTATTTAAGACCAATACATTCTGTAAATTTCAATTAATTCTGCTCATCGGATCGTGAGTTTCCGTGAACAGAAGTTTTTGATGCTAAAAATATAGGTAAATTGGGCAAGGGTTACCAGGCGTGCCCGTAGTACAATATCAAATTTTTTACTTTGGTTCTGTAAACAAATTTATATGTGAGTGGCTTTTTTTTCAAGAGAGACGATGATTTGCAGGTTTTCAATTTCAGTGCCTGTCCTAGCTACAGGGTGGCCAGCACGCTCATTAAAAGCTACACAAATTCACAACTAAATAATACCAATATGTCCTGAAAACTTCGTGATAATTGAAAAGCTGTGTCAAAAGTTATTCCAAGTTAAAAATTTTCAAATTTTCCGTTCTCTTTTTAGGCACCTAGCGCACACATGGGGTTAAAAAATTTCAAAACATTATCCAATTCGCATTTAAAACACGTTCGAAATTTATTTCGCCAACTTTATTTTTGCAAAAATTATTTGTGTACGGAATAATAGGTATATTCAAAATATCACTAAAATGGCCACCGGCACCAAAGGGTTAACAATAATTGACATTTAATAACACATGGACTTATTCTATATACACCAATGTATCCTGAAAGTTTCAGCTGAATCGGCTGGCGCGTTCCCGAGATTATCTCACTGAAATTTTTTGATGATATATATATATATATATATATATATATATATATATATATATATATATATATATATATATATATATATATATAAAATTCAGCTCTAAGTAGAAGGTACGGAGAATGGATGAGAGCATTGATAAATAACAAGAATAAAACAAGATGAGAACGAGGATAAAAATAAGTTAGATATCTCATAGCCCTCTAGCTTTAATAGGGCAGGATGGAGAAGACTTTTTGAAAACCTTGCACGTTTCACATCAACTTGCTTGCGACCAAGTTATTGAAGGTTATGCGATTATATGTACAGTACCTATATTTTATGACCCTTTTACTACTGAAGGCTAGAGAATCTTTCCAACGCTCGTATGGTTTTAGATGGCAATTATATTTTTATTCGCCTTCCTTCATTACCAGTCTCATTATTGCTCTCATTCGACCCAGCTAAACCTATACTGCAGCTTTTTAGTGAGTATGAAAATGTTCAATTCAATGTTAAGTTTCAACAAACCACGCATTCGAGTGCACCCTTCACTGATTAGTTGTGGAAACTGTCACTAGTATCAGACGTTACTGGTAGAGCTAATGAGTTTATGGCTAAAAATTGGCAGACAGTAATCACGTGCGAAATGTAATAGTCAAGATGAAAACTTTAAGAACAGAGCAATTTTTTGGCAATTTTCTACCAGTTTTTGCCCCTTCAATCAATTATAGAGAGCACAGGAACAATTTCTCACTACATAACAAGAGAAGTAGAGCATAAGCTACACGAAAACAACGGCTTGAGTGACAGAGGACCAATTAGATTGAAATGGAAAAGTTAGAATTTTTTAAACAATTTAATGCTATGAAATCAATAGCACTTACGCGTTTAGGATTTTAGCGAGTACTATGTAAGCCTGCCTAATCGGTATTTTACTGAATCGTATGCCGTTATTTTAGCATACCTCACTTGTTATCTTACAAGATTAGGAAACAGGCCCGAAAGCTGTTAAATCAAAAAACGGCGATCTGAGGTGTCGAAATAGTTCGCTTCTTTGTTATTCTAACTTGAGAAATATCTGCAACAAGTTCGTCTGTGGATACAGTACATTTAAAACCTAAATTTAACTGATAGGCATAGGCGCGCCGTAGGACCTAGGTTGGCCCCTTCCAGAAAAATAAATATTTCCAACAGCGGACACTTAAGTTTTCGCGTCTTAGGTTCTTGTGTTTACAGCGAGAATTGTGTTGTGCAGTAGTATAAGCCTATACCAAAGCATACATGCTACTTATAACATAGAGGCTGTGTTATTTGCGGTATTAATTACGATGTTATGGGACTTATCTCGAGAAATGGACGGCAATATTTAATTTCGACAAGTTATACGTTAAGAAAAAGACGAAAAGCGCCTCGCCAATCATCCTTTTTTTTATTAAGATTATCTGTTTATTCCTACTAGGCAATAAAGAGGTATTTGGATAAAAACACTTTTATAAACTGGTGTTTTATGCAATTATGTTTTTCGCAAAACATAGTCTGAGTATTAAAATGGTAGGCAATAAGGTAATTAACGTAGAATACAATTTTCGAAGTCATTTGGAGAATAAAAATGGCATCCCAGCCACTTTTATGCTATATATGACCTACTTTTCATTATATTTTTGTAACTGCGTCGGAAGTTAAAAGGCATAGCACTTCAATTGCACCGAGCGTTTTTTCACAGTGACACAACCGCCATATGGTTTTAATCATATTCATTAAACTTTTGTCAGACCTGTATCTACTCAAGACCAGTATATCCTATGAATTTTATCCGGTCGCAAGTTCCAGGCACTAAAAATATAAATAATTCGGTGCGATTTTTGTGCGATTGGGAATTTTACAGGTTTAGATTTGACTGTATAAATATACTAATTTCATCAGTCATTTGCATTTTATTCTAAAAGCCGAAAAAAATACTAGAGAGTCAATGGTGTGAAAGATTTGTGTTTACGTACTTATGGTAGCTACAAGGTTGCCCAGACATTATTTAAAAATGACAGAAGCTTATTTTTTATGCCGATTGATGAGTCTTGTAAATTTCGTGATGATCTGATGACTCGGTGTGAAGTTATCACAATGCGAAATTATCTATAAAATTTCCATTGTCGTCAAAAATACACCAAAATTTCAGCTCGGCCAAACTTCGCGATCCGGATAAATTATCCGGATAGTAAAATTTATGCACAATGCGTTCAAGGACATATTGCATACAATAATAAAAACTCTACAATAATAAAACTCTAATAGTGCTTGGAAGAAAGTAAGTGATATGGTGCTTGAACAGTCTTGGAATATTGTCAAGATGAACCGAAATTATTTGGAAAAGGCTATCGACCTTACGGCGTGTCTCAGTCGCCAAGGACGTGCTTTCAGAGGACATGTGGCAGGCGCCAGTGATAACCGTGCTTTTTTTTGGAATTTTGTGTATTATTGGCGAAGCATGATTCAACTTTTGAAAATAATTTTAAAAACAAGGTTGCGAACTACTGTAGTGACAAAACACAAAATGAATTAATAAAAATAATTGCTGAAATCGTTCGAGAGGACAATACGGCTGAAATAAAAGAGTGCGGACTGATATCCATTATGGCAGAACAAGCAAGGGCCCACAAAAAGGAACAACTTTCCATGGTGGTCCGATTTGCTAAAGAGCTAGCAGTCGAAGAAAGGTTCTTAAGCTTTCTAGATTGTTCAGGAGCTAGAAATGCCTCGTATTAGCAGATATAATTTTGAGCCTGTTAGACAGCTACAGACTTAGCGAATTGCCTGTTGTTGGACAGTCTTATGATGGTGCTGGTTTTATATAGGTATATAATATAAATATCTATATATATATATATATATATATATATATATATATATATATATATATATATTAAAATTTTAATATATATATGGATATATTTATTTAATATACGTACTTAATTTAATTTAAATATATTATTGCAATATGTATTTCATACATATTTTAATTAGATTATATGTAAATTAAATAAATTATAAACAATATGTATGAGGACAAAAAAGTGGTGTACAAATCTAAATTAAGATGAAACACCCTGCAGCCACATTTGTAGCTCGTAAAATTATCCTTGTTGTGTTGGACACATTTTTCACAATCGAAACGTGTACATCCTTTTACAATGCCATCGAATCCCTTTACCTACAATTTTCGAAGCCATCACAACACGAATTGTTGAAGCAGCTTGAAGAGGCAGTTGGTCTAAATACAAGGCGTGGAATGGGAAGTTTAAGCTCGACTCGTTACTCAATGAGATTTCACAATTGCAAATATGTGATCGATAGCTATGGGACTATGAAAGAGGCTTCAGAGAAAGAAATGAATGAAGGAAAATACAATGACTCAGTTTATTCATTGGGGATCTTTTATTCAATTAGTTATCCCAAGTTTGTAGTAAATCTTTTCATCTTTCACTATGTTCTTTCTAACGAGTGACAACTAAAAATCTGCACTGAGTAAAATATGTCATAGTAAGAAAAGTAGTGTTTATATCTTTTTCAAATTTTTAATATTTAATATCTATCATATAAACAAAAAACTAACATTAATGAATTTGGTCAAAAGGACCGTTATCCGCAACATGGCGTAACTTTGGAAACATCCCTTCGCAGGCCTTCTGGACGCTATTTACATCGTTATTTCTAATACATTTGCGAATCCTATTTACTAGTTGTTTCACTGTTTTTACTTTCCAGTTATTCCGATATACTTGCGAACTAAGATTTCCAAAAAAATCTTCAATCGGTCTACACTGGGGCAAGTTTGTTGGGTTTCGCTCTTTTGAAACAAATGGTATATTTTTAGACTGGAGGTACTCAATTGTATTTTTGGCATAATGTGACAAAGCTTTATCAGGCCAGAAGACATAATTGCCATCAGAATGATTTGCTTTAAGAAATGGAATCAGAATTCGCTGCAAACACTGTTTTTGATAGACTTCTTAATTGATGGCGAGTCCACTTGGTTTGAACCAAGGCTTCGATATGCCCTTCTCAGAAATCGCTATAAACAGCATAACTTTCGGTTCAAATTTTTGCTTGAACTTATATTTTACATCTGGGGGAGTTGTAGACGGGTCAGATGTGTAAAATATATTATTTCCTGGCATTTGGCTTCGACTTAACCCAAAATAGCTTTCGTCGTCCAAAACAAGAGATTTTCCGCGAAAATTTCTACACATCCAACGACACTGAGATTTTATTGTCTCGATTTCACTTATTGTGTACTTGGGTGCCCTTTGTTTATGCTTGCAAGTAATTTCACATATTTTCAAAGCTTTCGAGATGCATTGCTGTGAACAGTTGAAATTTTTTGCTGCGTCTCGTTGACTGATGTTATCTTTGTCGTTAAAAAGTCTTTTAAGCTTTCGAATGTTCTAAGCGTCCATAACTGTTGGTCTCCGGCCACTACCAACTTTTCTTTTTACAGTTAATCGCTATGAAACACTATAGATTGTTCGTTTAGGTACATTTTCCAACACAAAATGGTCCACAGTAAACTTTTTACCATAATCCGAATTACTTTCGTAAAAGCGTACAATGCGCTCGCGCAACCGTTCTTGTTCCGACGCCATTTCGATATTATAATACTGCGAGTAATGGCATTTTGCTTTTAAACTGTGTTGCCAGAGCTAGTAAAAATAATTTGATGCATCCATTGAGCCAAAATACGTATTTTTAGACTATGTTCCTAACTTTCAACTTCAGTGCAGATTTTTAGTTGTCACCCGTTATAACGAACATGTTAAGCACATATTTCCAAACTAAAAATGCAACTCTTAGGGAAAACTGAGAAAACTTGTACATAGTTTGAGAAAAATTGAATCATTCGCAGAGAAGCACTGTCTGGATCTCACATTTCCCAGAGGATCATGAAAACGAAAAACAGCAAAAAGCACTAGTGTTAAAAGTTTTGCTGTTTCATCTAGATTTGGACACGCAGTTAGGGCTACAAAGATATCCCTGCAAACCAAATGGCTCGAAAAGAGTAAGCTACAGCACTCTTCATCTTGTCTAATTATTTTTGCCTCTTCTAGGTTTTCTAGGTAATAAAAGTTTGAAGCAAGAGATCAATTTCTTCCTTCTAAGCTTAATATATTCCAATTTCTTCAAAGATATTTTGAAACTAAGCTATCCTCTTCTTCAAGTCTAAATTGAAATTTATTTAGCTTCTAAACGAAAAAATAGTCTTTTATTACTAATTACTTCCATTCTATTCCCATATAATTCATACAAGCGTTTTTTCTTAGCGGTCATAGATAATTCTTTGTAGTTCATACATACCATTCACATTATATGCATGTGGTAGTAGCTCATACGTATTCACAGACACGAAGTTTATTTGATAATGTATTATGCATTAGCAAATAACAAAGAATAAATTAATAAACATATAATGTATTAGTAAATTATATTAGTTGTATGAACAGTACGTGTACCTTACGTAAGAAAAAATCATCGCATGTTTTGGACCTTTCGGTCCCTGGCCCCTGCCAGATTTTAGGCCACGGCACGCCTATGCTGATAGGTGATTGAAAAACTTATACAATTAATTTTCTTTCAAAATCACATTAAATGCGAGAGCAAAAACTTTCGAAAACAGATCACGATTTGTAAATGGGATTTCAAAATTTCGATAGGGTTCCGTCAAATATTCTCTGCTTTGATAAGCATTAGAGACGATATAAGTTGACTATGCTAATTTATAGACAAGAAGGGAACCGTATTCACAAACTAATAACATTTATGAGTATATTTACGTTAGTTGTGATAAATTTTAACATCCTCGACTTATATCTGGCGATATTATATAAGTCGAGGATGTTAAAATTTATCACTACTAACGTAAATAAAAATTAATGATCTCCCACTGCAAGTGTTCACATTAGTTAGGTATGCACTGTGAGCTGATATCTGATGAGAATCTGTGCATATTTTCGAAAAAAAAATCAATTTTAATCATACCACAAACAACAATTCGATATTATTTTTTTATTATTATTATTCGATAAGTACAGTCAACTCCGGTTATAACGAACCTCAAGGGACCGGGAAGATTGGTTCGCTATAGCCGATGTTCGTTATAGACGGAGGCATAAAAATACACATAAGAGTAGTTATACATATAATTTTTATTTATGCATCAATATTCAAAAACAGAAAAAGTAAAATAAACAATATTTTTCGAACTATCCATTGATTGAAAATTTTGATTCTTAAGTTATGCGCGTACATACTATATATTATTTATACATTCTGAAAATAATTTGTTATTTTAGTTTGCATTTGGGTATTTAGTGCTGTCTCGTCTGTATATGCTTCTAATTCAGCCAAACTATTTAGAATAGTTTGAGATGCATCGCGCGATTGAAGAAAGGTACGAAGTTCACTTAAATTTTGTTTTGCTGCACTAACAGTTATAGCCGGTGCTTTATGTGGCATGTCATCTTCATCCTCAGTTTCCGAATTGTCACGATAAGTGCTGGCACAACCTCTTATAGAAGAAACGATGTCATCGTCGGTTAAAAAATCAGATGTGATGAGGTTATTATCTACGGTGATGTAATCACGTGAAATGAAGATATTGGATCCTTCGGAATCTATGGTCCTCGATTCCTGTTGACCTTCTTCGATTGATATTTCATCGTTAGCATTTGGTACACCTTCAACATTAGTTAAATAAAAACCAGCATGCTTAAAACAGTTTTTTATTGTTTGAGAGGATACTCCTTGCCAAGATCTATGAATAAGATTGATCGCGTCCAGAATAGTAACAGTAGCTGTTGTCCCAGCATCAATGTTTTGAATAATATTTAACAAAAGAGCTTGCCGATAGCAACTTTTTAGGGCATGTATAACACCCTGGTCCATGGGCTGAAGTAACGAACTTGTATTTGGTGGCATAAAAACAAGCTTAATCGATCGTAACTGGTCAATTTTTGGGTGCGCTGGGCAATTACCCACTAACAAGACAATTCTCCGTTTGTTTCTAGTACATTCTACATTCCATTTCCGTAAGTAGTCGGTGAAAATTTCAGATGTCATCCATGACTTGGTGTTTGCACGATAATCAACAGGTAAACTCTTCAAGTTTTTAAAACACCGCGGATTTTGTGCTTTGCCTATTACTAGCAGCTTTCGTTTCTCTGATCCCGACATGTTGGCACATGCTAAAAGTGTTATTCTATCCTTAGCTTGCTTTCCCCCTTTACACTGCTCTTCTTTAAATTTTAAAGTTCTGTCGGGAGTTAATTTATAGAAAAGGCCAGTTTTGTCGGCATTGAATATGTCATCAACGTGGAATTCTTGTTTAATTAATGGCCAAACAGTGGTAATCCAATTGTCAACAATAGATGTTTCTACAGCTGCTGCTTCGCCCACAATTTTCCCGCTGCATACATTATGACGTGCCTTCCATCGCTCGATCCAACCTTCACTGCAAACAAATTCGTTCTGTATTTTCCTGGCGAAATATTCTGCTTTCATTTTTAAAACTGCAACACTGATACTAACATTATTTAATCGCTGTTGAGTGAACCATTTTAATAACAATTGATCGACATCATCGCGCACGGATTTCCGATTTTTTTTCACTTTCACGTTAGTTTTTTCATATGCACTAAGCAATTCCAGCTTATTTTTGTAAATTGTTCCTACTGTAGACTTGCACAAGCCTCTTTCTCGGCATACGACACTCTGCATTTTCCCACTTTCAATTTCACGAATAATTTCACATTTTTCCTCTAAGGAAAAAGCTTTTCGTTTTCGAGCATCACCCATTGTTCTTCACGTTCTTCACTGCAGAATATTATTTCGTTACTACATAGACGAACAATACAACCACATTCGGGGAAGTCCCCAATTATGTCGACGTGTTCTTTACGCACACTCATCACACTCACCGTACACATCGAAGCATCGTTCATAGATTAGTGTCACGAAGTTCGTTATAGCCATGTTTTAAGCCAAATCGGATGGAAAATTAGTTCGTTACATCCGATAGTTCGTTATATACGAGTTCGCTATAAACGTTTATTTTTAATACATTTCCTATTGGTCACGCGCCGGGACTTCAGAATAGGTTCGCTATAAACCATGGTTCGTTATAACCCGGGCCGTTATAACCGGAGTTGACTGTAGTTTATACGATTCAAAGTAGTGATTTTTTACTGCGCAGTAGATAAAACACAAGTTTTACCAATTAGCTTCCCCAATGGTGGTTGTTTCACTCAATAGTTCGTTGAAGTGGAACATAATATAACAGCTGGCAAATTCAAAGTCCATATATTAGTGGCCATACTTTGATCGTTTCAATCTTTAACTGTACTTATCTCATCAGTACTGTTTTTAGCGAACCAGCTGTGAATATGTCGTTTGATGATAGTATCCCTGACAAGATTAAAATCCATCTGACCATGATAGTTTGTTTTCAACTACCAACAGGACACGGAAATGAATACAAATCAATTTTTATATATTTCAATTTCTGTAAAAGACATAACAGTTCAAGGGCACTGCTAATGGAATTCTGTCGTATCTGGTTCAAGAATAAATACTCCAATATACCAAGACTATAAAACACAATCTCCACCATTCCATTCAATAGTATATGTTCTGCTTAGTTCCCTATACGAAAGTTCTATTTTCTAATCCGTTTTGAGAACAACTCAATCTAGCTGGAGCACATTCCATTCTATGCAAATTTTCACTCGACACGATTATCGGATGAAACAAATGAAAGCCTTAAAAGTCGAACTCGATTTCATCTTAGAGGAGTTGATAAATTTCGTAAAGTTTTCGGTTGAAAATGAAAACCCATTTGTGATGTGAACTGCCGTCGCTCGAAACGACTTTTGTATGAGCCGCCGTCATTTCAATTCACTCGAGCTCACTTCGATATCGATTTTCCTCATGGCCTATATATCCCTCTCGCGGGATTGATACCAATTCAGAATGTCGTACGACAAAATACCATCAATTGCAAGGAGCTAATGCCTTTTATGGGTTGAAAACATTGTCTGTAATGTATCATGCTCATCTGTGTTATAGCCACGTTTTTGTGTGATTGCAGAAGTTAATGGAAGAGTTTGAACGGGTGGAACATGAAGTGGCTTTTTTTTTTTTTTAGATATAAAAGCATTGTATATGAAAATACAATTAGATGTTCAGAATCCTTATTCATATTTACTCTCGAGTCATTTCGAGCTATCTAAAAAAATTCATTTCGAATGATATTGCAGTCGATGTGCGGATTTTGTGATGTGATTTACATCAATCTCCACCAGATACTCCCCTTGAAGCTGGCAAAAGAGTTACAATAAAAATCTTAGGAACGTCGTCTCCAAGACGATTGAGCATTCAACAGACATGACGATTGCTGAGGCGGGATTTCTGTCGTTGTCGTTGTCGTCTTCGTCGTCGACAACATCGATGCCTCGGATTCGAGTAGTTCTCAACTCACGACAAAAAATCAATCATCCGAATAGATAATCCTTGAGTTCTTTTCGCTATAAAATAGATCCTATGTCGTTGCGATAAGACCTTAAGACTCGTAGCCTGGTAGCTAGAAGATGACGCTGTACGAAAGATAACAGTCAATATTTACATTGCACGTTTCGAGCTCTAGATTTGGATCAGGAGTATAGCAGACAGGAAATGAAAAGGACATAAAATCCAAGAAGAGATGATATTACGGCATCTCTTCGAATTTCGCCAAGTCACTTTCGATCTTGACTGGATTAGCCAACTGAGCTGACCCGAAGGCATAATGAGGAAATTTTCATAATTACGAAATAGAAAGGAACGTGACTCCGAATTTCGAATACAACGGACTTACGGTTTGCGTTAATTATACCCAAAGCTATCAGATTGAAAATAAGAGAGGATACAAATTATGGTCATTTCTTTTGTGTACGATTAATTTATTGCGGTCGTATGAATGGGCTGATGCAGCAAAAATCTGTCAGTGAAAGGGGAAACAAAGTTTTGATTGTTCGTTGTTGGAAAATTATCTGACGGACTGAAACGCATTGACTTGCATATTTTTTTTCTCAAAATGGAGCTACAATGGCGACTATCATACCTGTTTGGGTATTAAAATGTTTAGGTAATGCCACAGAAATATACGTTTTGTTTATGGACTGCGAATTTTTCTAGCAGTACAGTGAAACCCCTGTATGTTGACCACCTACGGTTCGGGTTGATGTCGGTCAAGATACGCAGGTGGTCAGTTTAAATAGGGGTGCTTGTTTTTCATTAAACACTATTGACTTTTCATAGAGCATTTGCATAACAATAAAAATAACTTGGAGATTCATAAAAAGAAACAAAATAATGTGCCTAAAGAATTATATTACATTATTTATTACCGCCAAAGAAATCATATAAACTTGTTTGCTTTGCCTCTTAACTCAAACACTGTTTCAATTAAACTTGGCTGATGAGCTCCGGCGTATCTTATGAGAGAGTTAGTCAATTTACGGGCCTGCTTAGTACTAAGTACTGGTATCACCGAACTAACTATTTCATGATCGGCAGTTTCCTCTTCTTCGTCGGTTCGAATGCTCATAACATCTTCGAAAATTTCTTCCATAAAATTGCCATCGAAAGAATGAAATTCATTTGGAGCTAATAAATAATCTTGAATGATTTAAGGCAAGACTGAAATAATTGGCTGTAAATTTACTTCGTCCGCATCATATAATGATGGCGTTAAGTTGAAACCCGCTCGATGAAAACATTTCCTTATTGTATCTTCTGTCATCTGAATGAATCCACCTGATCGTATCTAAAACAGTTACTTTTTTCACCATTTCGTAGGTTGTGCCGGAGTCAGTATCTATCATGGAAATTAAGTGAAGCATAAGATTTTTCCTATAATGTATCTTCGTACATTGGATAATGCCTTGGTCCAAAGGCTGGAGCTCCGATGTCAAAATTGGAGGCAAGAATTTTATTTGTACATTCGAAAAAGAGGTGTCAAGTCTAAGACTTGTAGCATTATCCTATAAAATTATTATTTTCTCCCTTGTTTTTGCATTTCTTTATCTATTTTATGCAACCATTTCTCAAAAATTGCGGTTGTCATCCATGATTTTTTGTTCGATTTTTAAAGTACGGGCAGGTTTTGCACTTTAATGGAATTAGTTTTAAAAATTCGTGCGGTTTTAGCTTTTCTCCTGTTGTACTACAACATAGCAAAATGCTCAGTCTTTCCTTGGCCAACAAGCTCCCTTCACACTTTTCGCCTTTTGCAAAAAAACAGTTTCGTCCACATTAAACTGGTCTTCGTCTGTATATTCCTTTGAAATGTCTGGTTATTTAAGTCTTCAATGCGCCGCTGCTTCATAGTCAACATTTGCACTTTCACCGGATAATGCTCTAAATTGGATATTATTTCGCAGCCAATGCTTTCACTTGAAGTAATGGGCCAGTCACTGGGATATTTTTTGATCGGTACTTCTTAAAAAATTCTAGAACTTGTTCCTTGACAGGCTCGAGCTGCGTCTTCTTCAATTCCCGTTTTCTTTCTAGATTAACATTTTGGTTGAATGCTGTTGAAATCTATTCTTTATTCATGATAATGTTAACGACTGTAGTTTTCGCTATTTTATATTGTTCCGCTAAAAATCGCTGACTTTTTCCTGCGTCGACTTCACCTCAAATTTCCTTTTTCGTAAGCAAATTTAGTTCTACACTTGACTTTCGTTTCTCCGGCTTGGGGGAAAAAATCCTAAACATAAATACATTTCACTACAAATAATTTTCTACCAACCTAGAATGCAAAGCCGAAATTGAAAAAAACTCTAGCGCACCTGAACCGCTAGAAACACTAATGTTCGAAGAACAGTAGAAGAATCGTGCAGGTTTTGAGTGCATATTCCACCACATGTGCTGCTTATTACGACCAAACTGTTTCAAATGCCACGTTTTACTTTGGTCTCAAGAATGCATTATAACTCATATGGTGGAAGGTTTCAGATATTACCACTGGCATGAATTTCAACGTTTATGAGAGCAAAACACGGGTTAATTATATTCGTTATCAGTTGCTTATTTCACATTTTGAAAGCAGCATCTCATATAACATCAATGAAGAAAATGCTCAGTGCCTGCAGCACTGTAACTGAAGTTGGTGTTTGGGGCTGCGATCCGAAAAATTTGCAGAACTTTGCGGATCGCAACATTGATTATTTATTTTAATTGTAAATGTTTCCGGTATGAATACTAACTGTAAGCGTTTATTGATACAAAAGTAGCACAACCGACTCGTGCTGGCAAATTTCTGCCAGTATCAAAGCCAAGAATAAATCACATCTGCTTCACGTTGTTATATTACATTCGAAGTTAAAGGAGTATAAAGAAATTTAGAGTTACCTGCAGCGAGTTTTTTCAAATAATCGAAAGCTTAATATTTGCTGTTTATTGTCACTACAATATCATTACCATTTGAAAATTCTACGCGAAAACCGCTTAATAAAGATATTGCAATTAAACACAAAACCAACAATAGCTGGCAACCCTATCGTGGCTTTTCAACCAAATTTGGCCTGAATAATGTTTATGACAGGTTTCATTAATTGTATGAAATTCGTATTGATTTCATGACTGCACTGGAAGTTATAGTGCAAAAAGTTTTATTTTCCTGAGCGAATTTTCAAAACCAAAGACACAAAAATTACCATAGCTGGTAGCACCAATCAAATTTTTCAACCAAATTTCCACCAAACAGAGATTTGAGTTAGGTTTAGCTACTGTGCCAATTTCATGAAAATCTGGTTATTTATTCACATTTCATAGGGCAAAAGCAGTTTTTTTTCTTTGTAATTTTTCAAGATGGCACCACTGGCATAGACTTGCCCACAATTCAAAATCGCTTCTATCAAATCTGGTCTTATTTAAGTCCAATGCATTCTGTAAATTTCAGCTGTATCTGATTATTGGTTCGTGAGTTTCCGTGAACAGAAGTTTTTGATGCTAAAAATATAGGTTAACTGGGAGAGGGTTACCGTTCTTGTCCGACATGAAATTTCCAAAGTTTTATTTTGAACGTGTAGATAAGACATAATATTTATTTACAGATTGGTTTTATTGTAAGAAACGTACATTTTTTTGAATATTCGATGGTTTGAATGTTTTCACTTCCAAATTTTTTTTTTTCAAAATGAAGACACCAAAATTATCATAGCTGGCAGCTCCAACCGAATTTTTCAACCAAATTTCTACCAAACGTGGCTCAAAGTAAAATCCGGCAATTGTGTGAGTTTCGTCAAAATCGAACGATTCAATCAGAATTTATAGGGCTAAAAACAGTTATCTTTTTTAGTGGTTTTTCAAGATGGCACCACTGGCACAAAATCGCCCGCATTTCAAAATCACTTCTATCAGACCTGGTCCTATTTAAGACCAATACATTCTGCAAATTTCAATTAATTCTGCTCATCGGATCGTGAGTTTCCGTGAACAGAAGTTTTTGATGCTTAAAATATAGGTAAATTGGGCAAAGGTTACCAGGCGTGCCCGTTATACCATATCTTTTTTTTTTTTTTGGTTATGTAAACAAAGCACAAGATTTACATATGAGTGGCTTTTTTTTAAGAAACGGCATTTTTTCAAGAGAGACGATGATTTGGAGGTTTTCACTTTCAGTGCCTGCCCTAGCTACAGGGTTGCCAGCACGCTCATTAAAAGCTACACAAATCTACAACTAAATAATATCAATATGTCCTGAAAATTTTGTAATGATTGAATAGCTCTGTCAAAAGTTATCACAATTTAAAAAATTTCAAATTTTCCCGTCCTCTTTTTAGGCACCCAGCGCACACATAGGGTTAAAAAATTCCAAAACATTATCCGATTCATATGTAAAACACGTTCGAAATTTATTTCGTTAACTTTATTTTTGCGAAAATTATTTGTGCACGAAATAATAGGTATATTAAAAATATCACTTAAATGGCCGCCGGCGCCAAAAGGTTAACAATAACTGACATTTAAAGAGACCTGGACCTATTCTGCATAGATTTTTCATAGAAAAACCAAAGTGGTCAACTTACAAAGGTGGAATGTATTGTGACGTTTTACAGACTTACGGTCAAGTTACAAGGTTTCACTGTACTTTGGTATTAAAAATTGCTCGAAAAAATATTTTCTCGGTTTATAAGTGGGACAACTTCAATATGATCGGTAGGCTGTTTGTTTAGTAAAATATAGATTTATATGTGGGCAAGTTTTTTTTACCAAGTTAATCAATAATGCCAAAAAATAAAAATAATAACTAACAATATATTATGATATTTTAATAATTTTAAATGAGCTAGTATTTTTCCGTAATCGCTTGATTATACTTTCAGCCCAAGGTCTTTAGTGAGACCGGAAGAATTGCTGCGACGTGGCTTGGCATCGTTAATTCAAGGAAGTCACTAAAAGACACCTAATGTATGGCTTTTTAGCAACACATTTTTTCTTAAAAAATTAAATGACAGACCAGCATATTTGAGGTTAAAAATACTGATAAATCTGTAGATCAGAAAAAGAGTATTTCTCACAGCTTTTGTGTAAGTCCAAAAAGTATTTTTACATTTGTATAAATTTTTATGATTTTTATTGAGTAAATTTAAGATAATTTTTAGACTATGACATGATGTCTTACGGATTAATTTTATTAAGAATTTGAATTAGAGCTTTAACATTAAGTGCTAGAAGATTAATTTATAATTTCAATAACTATAAAAGTTTATTTGTTTTTAATGTGTTTCGGTATTTCTCGCAGCTTTTCTCTGATGTAGTTAACGGCACTTAAAGATGGTGCGGTTATCTGATTTTTCCTTACACTCTCATCTCAATTTATAAATTTATTTATTTACTCATTTATTTATTCAATATGACTAATATCACAGGACAGGCATTTTACAGCATTGCAAAAATATAATTGACAATAAGATATAAAAATATTACTATTTTGGTATTTAAACGTCCTTCATTTCCTACATACAGTAAATAATAAAAAAATATCTCAATGCAAAACCAACTAAATTGCTTAACAAATCAATTCGCTTCTTCAAATCACTTCCATTTTCGTAGAATAGCCAATAGAAAAACTAAGTTACTAATTTTATACATGATGTAATAGATGAACGCGAAAATGCCTGAAATATTTTCCCAAATGCAAATAAATTTTCCGACACACTTATTTATAAAGAAAACTGAAAATAAAATTTGATTTGTGGGTTTCACAATATCTATTGCCAGAGTGCTATAGGTATCACTACTTTTATCTTTTTGTGAATCTTAATTTTTAAGTCATTTTATCATTTTCATTATAATTCTCTTCGAACTAAATTTTTTATAATACCTTTATACGCGAGCACCAATTCCATCGACAAAAAGAACTCGTCGATATTTAATATTTATTGGGGATTTTGTGGTCTAACATGACATTTTAAGTGTGCTGGTTTAAAGTGATTGGTTGGATAAACAGTTGCTGCTAAATATACTGGACTTCACTGGTCTTGCAAATTGTCCAGGAAACATTCAATGGAATCTTATGTCCAACGTGTTTGTTCTAATGCCGACACAATTGCCAAACTAAACAATTGTTTTGGTGACATTGCGAAATTGCCTTAAGGAGTTATTGGAAGTTTCTGGTGTGGAGCAAAGTCAAAGTCAACGTTCTCCATGTCTCTTTTGCTTTGGCTTCAATGAGTAACTCATTGGGTCACACCTGTTCAGATGATCTGTCTCCAGCCAATTCTGACTCTAGACCTGATATACGCGTTACACGTAATCGATCAACAACATCAGCAACATCTTCAACTTTTACCTCTCTCGCAACATGAACACCAATTTGACTTGCTAAACATTTACCCCAGCTCAGGAAAATGGTATTAATGCGGATGGTCTTCTTAGGGTTACTGTGGCTTCTCTGCAGCCGTTCTTATCTCGAGCCGTTGCTGATGCATCTGAAAGTGACATTGTTAAAAACATATATTGGAGACTGAGAGGTTCCCCGAACGTATTTTGCAAAAAAACTAACTTGGGGAGTTCATTTTAACTTACTCTCCCAGCTGCTTATAGTGTTGTTGGTTGCCTTGATCTCTGGCCGACTTGTGTTCTGTTCAAGAGATTTAGACATCGTTAGCGACCTATAAATTTTTTGGAAGGTCGGACTCAAACTTCAGTCAACCAAGCAACTTGAATCTCACTGACAATACTTTATATGTAAACTATAACTTATATTATCAAAATGTTCGTGGTCTTAGAACCAAACTGAGTTCATTCAAGCTTTTTTTCCATAACTTCCTCTGATGATATTATTTGTTGAATGGAGACTTGGGTCTCTGCTGAAATTTTCTGCGAAGAATTCTTTCTTTTGCTCTACGTCTTCAGACATTACAAGGATAGAGCCCTAACCCAAAATGCGGTTAGTGGCGGGGTTCTGATAGCTATTCATAGATCCTTTCAATGTGGACTTTGTGACTTCGTTGCACCCTTTTACAATGAATGTCCAAACTCTTCTATTACATGCCGTCTGCCTATTACTTTTTATTGTGTATATTCCTTATAATAACTCCATATCCTGAAATGAGTGTATTTATGGTGAACTGCCCAATTATATTTTTACCAACTTTTCCCATTCTCCTGGGGTGTTTCGTATTTAATTTGATCTTCCGTCCATCCAATGAGATATGACATCTTTGACAATCGTCTCCAGAAATGCAGTTTCCATTACTCTCTCCTCGCTCCTCTCTTGCTGTTCTAATTCTCAATTGAATTCCATTTAAAATACTAAATAACTACCGTCTTTTGGACCTTGTCTTCTCCAACATTTCCTCCAAAAATATCCACCTCTATTCTACCCTCAACCCTTACATCATAAATTTCGAGCTTGCTCAACCACTTCGAAACGAGAGGATTATTTCTCCGCGTTTCAACTTTTTTAAAGCTGAGCTTGATGCCCTTAATTAGTAAACTTACTATGATTGGACGGATGGCCAGTCTTTCATTTTTTACGCTCTGATTTCCAACTTAATATCTATCTACACTCCTACGACATGTTCCCACAAATCCTCTAGTTCACCTTGGTTCTCTATCAATGTGGCTATTGCCCTTAGCAACAAAGACCAGGCACGATTGGAACACTTGCGTAGCCCCTCTGAAGATTTGCTTCAAAATTTCCGCAGATGAGGAGAAAAAAGCTATTGATACGGCTAAGCGGAGATACTTTGTGCAAATAAAAATGTCATTATGATCGTCTTTTTGAAATAAAAGCTTTAATATTGCTTTTGGACCCTGCAGCCAGCAAGGGTCCTGATGGTGTTCCGTGTGCATTTGATATTCATCTTTAAGTGTTTCTTTTTCAATTTTATTTAATCGTGGCTTGTCCGCCAGTGTTTTTTCTTTTGTTTGGAAAGTCACAAATGTTTTTTGATCCTCGTTTCGTTAAGACTTATCCTTATTACCGACCTATTTCCTTTCTTTCTGTTTTTCTGAGCGTCTTGAGCGAATCATCCACAACAGGGTATATGACGCTATTAACCATTTCCTCTTCAGGGAGCAGCATGGATTTGTTAAAGGTCGTTCCACGTCAACAAACTCGGTCGAATTTGTCATTGTCGTTGCTCGTTCGTTGGATGTTGGACAACAAGTTGACATCATCAACAGGGATTTTGTAAAGGCATTTGATAAAGCAAACAGTAAAGTAGATAAACTGCATAATTTTGCCATATTCAGACTCTTTCATTTCTGGTTCACCTCCCATATTGTTAATCGTACTTGCCGTGTGTCATGTCTTAACGAAAATAATTGTGTAAATTGTAGCTAGCTTAAGTATGAACAATCAAATGTACCATTGAACTGAAACTAACTTCCTTTTAAAAAGAGTAGTAGAAAACCAGTTCCCCCGTGCAGTATACAATTGTCCGCGCTACGATTCACATTGAATAAAAGTTGTTTTATAGAAATAGCACAATCGGTGTTTTCATACTGACGGTTTCGACATAATACCGTGTTATCTTCAATGGCTGTTTCTTCGTTTCTTTCTATTTTTATCTAAAGTTCAATCTTCGGGCAGCTCTTTCTTGTTCACATTGTTAATCAATTTCCCTGCCTGTTATTTCAAGTCTCTTGCCCTCCTCTATGCGGATGACCTTCAGCTTTTACAGACTATTTCTTCTTTTGAAGACTGCCTGCCTATCCAATTTGACTATATCCTTTCCGGTAGTTTGTTGTTGCATGCAAACCAACATAAGCAAGTTACGGTACTAGGGCTTGTTTTGTTCAGCAATTTTTTAAAACAAATAACGTGATAACACTGAAAATCATCCACCAAGTTTTAACAGAAAGAATGTGTGGTACTGGAGCAAGATGAATTCCAGCGACCTTCAAGAGAGATCTCGTCACCCGGAACATGGTGCAAAATACCAAGAGTGAATATCATCAGCTCTAAGTTTTTCAGCATAACGGTCGTGCTGTAACCGTCCATTCAGATTGTTATTTGTTTTCAGTCTGCTCTCAAATCAATGCAATTGGACGATACGTGGTTTCAAAAAGACGGTGTCAGTGCAAATATCGGGAATTTAACTGAAATTTGTTGCCCTCCGGATAGCGCACATCTCTGAAGGGGATTCCGATTAGCTTAGCTAAGCCTCTGTGGTTTTCCTTGCAGCATTACCTAAAATCAAAAGTCTACAGCAATCATCCTCAAACCGCGGAAAGTCTCAGACCTCAGAAAGTTAATCAGAGACATTTATCAGGACACCGAATTCACAACAGAATTCCCGCAATCTTTAGTCGACAGCTTAATGAAAATAGCTCCAATAACAGATTCATGAATTCGACAAATGGTTTCTTTACAAACACGAAAATTTATAATTCAGTTTTTACTGATCTTCGAAATAAATACCGAAAACTGGGGATACTTTGGAACTATGGGTACATGTTTTGGGGCAACTGATATTTTTTAGCTTCTGAACTTGCGTTGATGCTACATAATTTTAGTTCAAGGCTTTCATTTCTAGTTTTACTTTTATAAAAATTTCAAAAATTACAAGTACTTCACAGTTAAGGGCGGACACTAGGATGGAAAGTCCACAAAGAGGGGTTGTATCCCCCTTACTATGGTTCCTACTAGCTGATGAACTTCTCGTGATCATCAATAGTAAGGATCCAACTGCTCTCGGCTACGTGAACGACATCATGATAATAATAAGAATCTCACACATGGATAACTTGAGGTTCAGAAGGCAAAAAGCTTTAAATGAAACAATTCAATGGGTCGATGAAGAGAATTTATCCATTAATCTTCAGAAGACTAGCATAGCAAAATAGTAGGAGCATATTTGTACGCCTGCAGGAAGATATGAAACATCTAGGAATCCACCCAAAACATCCAAACAAAACGACACTGAAGGTCAATAAAAAAACAAATGGTGACACCTACCATCCTGGAAGAAGAAAACCACAAAAAAACCGCTTTTAAAAAGCTCAGCAAGCGTCAAGGGTTGGCTTACCTGCAGATGACAAGAGCGATCCCTACTCGGGTGGCACGAATAGAGGGCTTTCTATATCTCGAACCGCTACTCCTCAAAGTTCAGGAAAACCAAGCGAAACAGGCTTTAAGCCTAAACCGGGCCTGCAGGTACAAATCAGGAGACCTGAAAGATCATCTCAGAATTCTGAAAGACATAAGGCCCTTAATGGAAATGTTGAACTCCAACAATCAAATAAAGACTAAAGTAGCCTTCGGGAAGAGGTTGAAGTTCACGATTCCACCAAGGAGCAAATAGGAGGATGGCCCACCTCCCACGTACAAAGGACCGCAAATGTGGTATACTGATGGTTCAAAGATGGATTACGGAGTAGGGGCAGGGATCGTAGGTAACAACTGCAAAATGTATTTCCCCCTTGCAAAGGACGGCACCATCTATCAAACAGAAGTATCAGTCATACTTAGAGCTTAACATATAATAAATATAAGGTACACTTAAAGGGTCAGAAATAAGATTCTATTGGATAGTCAAGCGGTTCTGAAAGCTATCAAACGCAATCACATAGATTCAGCTATACTATATACTTAAATGTGAGAGAGGCCCTAAATGAAATAGAGCCATAGAACAGTTGGTATGGATCCTCGACCAAGAGAGGCACCAAGAAAACGAGGAAGTTGAGTTCAAAGCCAACGATATAGCAAGAATGCTATTCACATGTCCTTTTCCTCAATCAGGTTTTTCAAATACAGACACGGAAATTAAAAAAAATAAGCAGGAAGAAAATCGAAAGCTGCTGGCTTAATCTTGAAGATTTGGAATATTCGACGAAATACCTTGGCTTCGATATTAAAAGAGCAAAAGGAGCAGTGGCTCTCTGCAAAAGTGAATAAGAGCCCTTTGTAGAGTACTGACAGGCCACCTTCTTCGCAAAAAGCATCTCCACAGATTAGGTAAGGAGCAGAATGACTGCTGTACATACAGTGGGCAAATATCAGAGGGCTTAGAACATCTTCTCATTTAGTATTCGAGAGACATCTGTATTTAATGGCTAATTTCCTCTACATCTTCAAAACCTTTAGAATTTTGTGATCAAGAGCACGGAAAATCTGGTCTCCTATTTTTGCAAGACGGAGATGTATCCAATTATTAGACGGCAGCTCTGAAAAGGTTGCCTTCATAGAGCCTGAATTCATACATTTCTTACATTATTGAACATACTAGTGCCGTCATCTGCTGCCTACTAGCCGAGGCAAGTCTCCGATCGAGTCAGCAAATGAAGTTGAGGTGCACCGGCTAAATCTGCTGGTTCAACGATACTGAACACGGTTCCTGCGTCTGATCACGGTACTCAGCGTTCTTTGTCTACGATATTGCAAAGCGATACAAATGTCTCTGCAGATTTGCCAGCTCTTCGTATAATTTCACCTCCTCTTCAGATGTTTGTATCCCGCTTTGCATGTGATACGTCCACTGGAGCTGTTGAAAACTACGTGTGTAGTAAACTTGGTTATACGCGGCACATCTTCGATTGCATCAAACTGACTAAAGACAACCAACCTAGACGATTGATAGCTTCGTTTCAACTTATTCTACCTGTTGGGCTTGATATTGTAGCCAATCCGAAGTTTTGGCCACCTGGTACGCTGGTCAAGCCTTTTGAACATCGTGGGAATTTTCGCCCAGCCAACAACAGAAGATCCCGCAAATAGTCCTTAAGCATCAAAAAATATCTTTATATTACCAGAATGTTCGTGGCATGAGGACTAAGCTGGATGAATTTAAAACTGCTTCTTTACTTGAAATGGATCACCTAATCTGCCTCTCTGAAACCTGGCTGTTGATGATATCTTCAGCTCTGAATTTTTCCCATTACATAATGTCTACCGTTGTGACCGTAACCGCTCTGTAACTATGAAGTCTGATGGTGGCGGGGTGCTCATTACCGTGCTTAACTCCCTTCAAAGTAAACTCTGCGGTGATTTCGTTCTCAGTCTTCCTGTTGAATGTGTAGCAGTTTGTGTGTCCCTGTCGCTTAAATCTTCGTTGTTTGTGGCCTCTGTACATATTCCGTGCAACTCTCCCTTTTCTACCTATGAATGTTTTTTCACCGAGCTATCTTCCTACTTTAACATAAATTTTCTTTCTTCGTCTTTTATCATCTGTGGTGACTTTAATATTCCATCTGTCCAATGGAACTCTGTTTTTTCCCGTATTGTTTCTCACAATAATATTTCCATTGCTCTCTCATCTTTCCTTTCATCTTGTTCACTTAATCAATTTAAATATGTCCCTAATGTAAACAATAAGATCCTTGATGTCATCGATGTCACCCATAATGGCCTCCAACTTGGTCCTATTCCACACTCTATTGCCACCTTTAAAAGAAATTTTCGCAACACAATTTTTGCTGATGTTTAATCTTATTTATCTTTTTTGTCATTCGATTCTTGTTTTTCATATCTTAATTTTCTGAATTTTTAGTACTAAGCTATTCTATTTGTAATTGGGCTTTTTGTCTGTTAATGGATTACTTAAATAAATAAATAAATAAACCAATTTGTTTTTATACGTGGCTTTGCCAAAAGCACCTCGCCTACCTGATTTAGATTTGTATGGAAAAGCAGGTGATTATAAACCTGGTTATGACCAAAATCAGGAATTGTCTCAAAAACTTGTGATTTCGTGGCATTGTGAATAGGCTATTAAGACCGCGGAACCCATGGAAAGAAGGAGTTAAATGGGTGTGTGAAAGAATCAGAAACTGTACCATTGCTGGCAACGGCACCTGAATCATTGCTGCGACACTGTGAAAGCAATTATTGCATCAAAAATCGAAGAAGATCAGCAGTGACAGTAGCAGCAAAAGTGGCAGCGCGAAATTTAGAATATTTCGAAGACAGCAAAAAAATATTTTGTGACTTCAAGAAGCACTTAGTACAATTCTTTTTAAGTCCATAACCTTCAATTTCCCCCCACGTGCTGGCGGTATGAAGTTACGTTCAGGTGAGATAAGGAAATTAACTCTTTTACATACTATGTAATACTTACCACTTCCATATCTACTATGAAAAAAAACTCTTTCGCATTAGAACTGCTAGAAAACTAATTTTCGAAGAAATTGGCTTTGAGTGGCTTACAACCTTCACTTTTTTGTAGTACCATATCAACAATTTCTTACCCAAAGCAACAAAAACCATTTCTCGATAGCATCTTCTATACCAGAAATGATGAAAATGTTCAGTGCCGGCAATACTTTTCCAACGAAGCAGCAATACCATAACAAGCTCATGCTTAAATCAACCTATCCTTTGAATTTTGTTTTCATTGGAGGATTTCATCCAAGGTTTCAGCGATTAAACTTTGTTTCAGGCTGAGTTTTTTCAAAACTTGGAAAATTTGAATATTGGTTCATTTTTATTGTAAGTGCTTTTCATATGAATATATAATGGAAGCATCTGTTGGTGCAATATTTACAAAAATGTCTTGTGCTGGAAACCTTTGTGTTAGAAGCATAGCCAATAATATACTAAATCTGAAAAAAAATTGATGACAACATCGCTTAGTAAAGTATGCCAAAAAATTACGAAAACGGACATAGCTGGCAGCCCGTTTCACGATTTTTTAATGAAATTCCTACATTTGGTTTATTATAAAGTCCATCAACAGGATGAATTTCGTTTTGATTTCATGACTGTGTGAATTTATATTGCATTTAATCCAGTTAAATTATTCTTAGCTATTTATCAAGTCTGTTTAGCCAAAGTGATCATTAAATACATCCGCACATAACACCTGCACATATTTTCACACCTACACAGTTTCAATTTCTTCACGCTTCTTAAAGTTGCCGACTCGACCATTTAACCATGAAATTGTATTATTCGAACCAACGAATCTTCTCCGAAAAATCAATCGGCACCTTTTTCTTGCCTCGGTGTATTAAATTGACCGACCAGTAACCCTTTTAATGCTAATTTCGTAAACTACTATGATGCTATAAAATTTTCCACATCATGAAAGTAACCCGACCCAGACCATACCTCATCTGCTCCACAGCTTCGTAAAACACTTTTTCCTCACTATCGGACTTAAATCGCGATTAATGGCTTCTAATTTTGTACAACGCAACGTCGAAAAGGATTACATTTTTCAAATTTCTTTCGAACCGACACTGGTCTTTCGCATAGTCGTACCCTGATCTTTATTTAGATAAGTTTGAAGGGCATGAACGTCGTCAGCAGCTTGAAATTACACTGGGACTTTCTTTTCGCCTGTCCGGATTTTTCAACGGCCGATAAACAAGCAACTGACAACTACCGAAATCAGGCAAAAGTGTCAGGAGCCTACTACGAAATAAAATACTCCTTTTTGCAGCTTTTCTTCGTCGTCCTTCACCGGGAAACATAGTTCAAGAGCGAAACAAACGCCGCAATAAGCGTCACAGTGTTCGCAAACATCCACCTGCGAAATTTTCAGGATCAAATTTATTTCTGTACATAACGCCCGAATTTTATCAAACGAGCAGAATGTCTGAGCAAAGAAATTTGCTTGAATCGTGTTTTTGAGTTGGGCAAATGTCGTGTCAACCCCTTCGCGTAAATGATGTGCATCTTCTCATTCGAGCGGAGCCATGCATTAGTTGGGTGGACAAATTTATGGATCGCGCAACGAAAACTAATGAAAACGAAAAACTTTTATGACAGCGTACATAAAAATAATCGTTAAATGTTTAACTTAAACTTAACAAAAAGTATTTATGTCTTCAACTTCGGAACTGTAACAGAACATTTCCGCACGAATAGACAAATTTTCAATTCGATTCGCTGGCAATAGATTTAGCCGAGGCCAAACACTCCATCATCAGATTTTTTCTAATCATATTCATAGAGAAAAGTTTCCTGCATAATTTACTCTTGCTTGTTTCGACTCCATGGTGAAAACTGAACTCATCGATCGAATTTTACGAGGAGCGAATAGAAGCCAACCAAAGAAGTGATCTACGAAAATTGAGGCATCAATTCGAAGGAAATACGTCGTAGCTCGACCCAAAAACCGTTGCAACTCAGGCAAAGTTTTCGTTTTAGAATCAACAATTTTCCCATATACGAAACCGAACCAATACAAAATTAATAAAGTTCAAATACATCATAAAAAAGTTATATTTTTTTCTCATCATCACTGCCATCCGTGAGTATGGCAGCCAACAAAAAGCAAGTTTATCGTGGGAGAAAATCGAAACCGGTCATCGCCATATCGGCCTGGGCTGGACTCGCCTAGCTTGAGCTGGTTTGGCCAAACACTATATGCCTGCAAAATACTTCCTCGTTCCTACATTCACTTTTTATGAATCACATAATACGTTCATTGACCCTTTAATATAGAAAAAGTTCATCTGTTTTTGAAAGGGTATCTCAGCCGGCTTCAACAGCCCGAGCTTTTCGATAAGGTGACTTTTTTATTCAATGGGACGAGTACGTGCATGTGCACGAGTATGTTTTTATGTTGACCAGAGGCTGGCATGGGAGTTGTAAATAGTTCAGAAGGAGTCATTTATCTGTCAGTCTGGTCCAGCCGTCTTCATAGCCATCATTTTGAGAGGATGCACAGGCTTTTTTTTGGTTCGTAGCGTACGAGCAGTTGTGCTAAACGAAGCAAATTGGTTAGGACGAACAAATGAACCTTTCACAATGTTTTCAACGGAAATATGTTTCAGCAATGTAGGGTTACTTGTGTTGATGTTGGGTATCTTTGGATAAAGGTGTTTGAGATTAAAATGACTTTTTTGTATTGAGGTGAAAAAATAAACTGGAAATAGGGTAAATAATAATAATTTGTGTGACATAGTCTTGGCCATTCGCGTTGATATATTGAAAGACGTAGGACCTCATCATGAAAAAGTAATATACATTAACCAAGCAGATTCAAACATCCCCAAGTGTAACTGAATGATTTGTGCATATTTTTCAATCACAAGAGTATTTCCAAAGCACTGAATCAGCAATTAATTAACAAGAATGTTGTACCATTTGAAGCTTCAAATTTTAAGCTCATGATTTAATTTAACACGTGGTTGTTTGGGAGTACTTTCTCCAAACAACCACGTGTTAAATTAAATCGTGAGCTTAAAATTTGAAGCTTCAAATGGTATCAGAGAGACCAAGAATAGAAGACTAAACAAGGACCAAGGAAACTGTGCATCACCATTGTTCAAGTTAATTTAAAAATACATTTGATAGTGAGGAGGAAAATTTAATTAATATAGATAATTAAAAGTATTTAAGTAAAGTAATTAGTAGACGATTAGTTGGTAATTAGTATAAGTCATTTATTTAGTTATTTAAATTAGTTATCAGTATAAGTCAGTACTTTAAAAGTAAGCACTATATATAACATACCTAAGTCAGATTAAGATTAGACCGATAGACACTGAAGAAGAGAGCAGATTACCGTCGAAATATCGATATTTGTCACAAAATTAAATATATCCAGCTTCATAAGGAAAAAAATCGGTTTTTTTTATTATTTAAAAAAACTCGAATAATTTCAGTTAATTCGACCGACAACACGGACAGCAACTAATATTTTTTTTAAGTGAAAGTTAGAACAACAGTTAGACTATAAGTAAAATCATTGTTGAAACCAACTTTTGTAAAATACATACAAAGTTTCAGATATATAATTAAATATATAAATGTAGAAAAATAGCTATATTATTAAATTGATTACATATATATATATATATATATATATATATATATATATATATATATATATATATATATATATATATATATATATATATATATATATATATATATATATATATATATATATATGTATATATATGTATATATATATACATATATATATATATATATATATATATATATATATATATATATATATATATATATATATATATATATATATATATATATATATATAGTACGCCCTCGATAAAAGCAACCGATGAAAATTCGCACAGTTGCGTTAATTGAGGTTGTTGCAATAACCGAGTCACAAAAAAGTTTTGCCTTGAATTAGAATTTAACGTGAAAAATAAAAGAATATTGTTCGTCGTAAAAGAAAAGTAATATAATTCAATTCATTAAAAAAAATATTTACATATGTATTGTATTAAATTGGTTTTAAAAATTGGGAAATGTTCGTTTGCTTTTTTTTTGGAGGATACATTAATGTCAACGACCAGCTCTTGCAGTTTTTGAAGAGTCAAGGTATCTTCTAGTGAGACCGAGTTTTGTTCAGCCCATTGAAGACAAATGCTAAATGCTTGGATAGCATGTTCTGTTTTGATTTTTGGCCGCGGAGAACTTACACTTGCACCTGTGCTTTCTTCACTCTCGATTTCTTCGGCTTCTAGATTGTTGCAAACAGGCACCTGCTCGATATCGTTTTCCGCAATCCAATTGCTTAATCACTCTGTGACAAAAATTTCAATGGCAAATAAATCTTGAAGCAAGTCATTAATGGATCTGGATGTCATCATTTCGCGGTCACTAATGATTTTGTCGCTAATGACCCTCAACGGCAGCTCATCCAACTCACTATCAGGAGACATCAAAGGCTTCCAGCACTTTTGTATAGCCGAAGACTTAACCTTGTCCCATGCAGTAGCCAGGAGGCATATGGCATGCCTCAAATTAAAAGCCTTTATTTTACTCTCCAAATCTGAACCTCGGCTTCCAACTAAATGTGCCAAAAGTCCTTTTTTGTAGTACAGTTTTGTCAAGTTGATAGCATTTTGGTCCATTGGTTGGAGAATAGCGGCGCAGTTTGCTGGTAAACTCATGGTAACAATCTTTCCGTCATCGCTTATCATCTCCCCGTCTTTTGGATGATACGTCACGTTGTCCAATAGCAGTAGACCCTTTTTTGGCAAATTTTTTGATCCCAAAAACTGTCTTACCTAAACCAAGGAAAAAATATGAAAACCATTTTAAAATTCGACGAAATCAATTCGAAAATAATTTTACCTCTGGCACGAAAGTTGAATGAAACCAACCTTTAAAAAATGCGCATTTTTGTTGGCCTTGTAAACGATGGGCTTATTTTCGAAATGCTTAAATGCTCGAGGATTTACAGCTTTTCCTATAACCAACAATTTGACTTTGTGCGTACCAGACGCATTAGTGCAAGCAAGAAAAGTGATTCTCTCCTTGCTTACTTTCCTACCAGGAGCAGTAGCTTCTTTGGAACCCACAAACGTTCTGTTTGGCAAAAGCTTAAAAATAGGCCAGACTCGTCCGCATTTTATCTGGTAACAAGTCAATCTCTTTAATTTTATTTTCGAATTTAATCAAAAATGGTTCCACCAGCTTTGGCTTATTTGACAGCTTTTCTCCGCAAATTTTAAGCATTCGGATTCCATTTCGTTTTTTTGAAATTTGAAAACCAGCCATTGCTGGCATTAAAAGCACCTAGTTTTTGTTTAAGGTTTTTGTGAAGCGTGCATGCTTTTCACTTAAGGATTTGTGCGGAAATGGGTACGTTTTGACTGCGTTGCCTCTGGAACCAATTGTTCAAAGCTTTTTTCATCCTTGGATACTCGCAGGCTTTTAAAGTTTGTTAAGCAAATGTTTTCTCTTTTTTATTCTGCTAATGCTTGACTTGTTCCACTTGTATGTTTCACAAAGCGATTTTACTGATGCACCGTCACTCAATTTGGTTGAAATCTCTGCCTTCTGCATTATAGACAGTTTGGGAACTTTTTTTACGATAGCCATGATTTCTAAATTAAAACGAAGCAATTACCGACCCCGAGAATATTTGCTGAGCACTGGTAAATTAAAAAGCAAATCATAGAGGAAAAAGAAGGAGTGTAGCGTAGTCACACAATTTCATTTTGCCCACAAGCTACAATTCGGGTTAGGTGGGAAAATGTGGGTAAAACACACGCAAACCCTTTCATCTAATTTGAATGCTCACCTTTGTTTTGCTTTTGATTTTCACAAGATTATTCACGGACACGAAATAAAAAAATAACAAATGGGTTTTGGAAGAAATACGAAATATTTTCCTCTCCATTTCTTCTTATTCTTTTGTGACGCAAAAACAATGCACCCACGATCTATGAGTGGTTAAAGTTCTGAGAGAAGTAGTTGTAAAATAACTGCCAGTTACAGTAAAACCAAACAAAAACAAAGATAAAACGAGATAAGAGCATACATGGAAAGAGTCACAGAGTTACTGAGTCACATTTTTTTGAAAAGTTGCAATTACTGAGTCACTATGGTAAAAATTTGGGTGTTGTTTTAACCGAGGTATTGCGTTTATCGAGGGTTGCTTTTACCGAGGGCGTGCTATATATATATATATATATATATATATATATATATATATATATATACATATATATGTGTATATATATATATATATATATATATATATATATATATATATATATATATATATATATAGATATATATATATATACATATATATATATATATATATATATATATATATATATATATATATATATATATATATATATATATATATATATAGTGGCTCAATTAAGTAATCGGACAGAGCTATGAGACGAAGACTTTTGTCAGTAACTCTTTATAAGCCCCATTTAGGAGAAAGAAGCCATTCGACAGCTCATGACATCATTAAACGGTTTGAAATTAATAAAAGTTTTGAAAATAATCCTAGATCCGGACGGCCGAAAAAATGTTCAGAAGCAGACGAACGGTGGATCGTACAGCAAGTAAAGAAAAATCTCAAGCTGAGTGCGACTAAATTGACATCAGAAGTGTCTAACTACCTCCACATTACTGAAAGTACAGCATCTGTGAGAAAAGTTCTACGGAGTGACGATTTTAACGGCAGAGTTCCACGCAAAAAACCTTTTGTAAATAAGAAAAATCAGCTAACGCGACTTAAGTTCGCTAAAGAGCATAAATCGCGGGACTTTTCCTATATGAGCACAGTGTTATTTACTGACGAGAGCAAATTTAATGTTTTCCGGTCAGATGGGCAAACATATGTGTGGAGACGACCAAATGAGGAGTTCAAACCTGTTAACCTTCAACCGACCGTAAAACATGAAGCTGGATCAATGATGGTTTGGGGCTGTATGGCTGCCTCTGCACCAAAAGCTTATTTTTATTGATGGCATAATGGACCAACACAAGTACATATCTATTTTAAAAGAAAATCTTAAAGAAAGTGTAGAAAAATTGGGCATTTCTGAGACATTTTCGTTCGATCAAGACAATGACCCAAAACACAAAGCCCACAGTACGCGCATGTGGTTAATGTATAATTGTCCTCACGTGATGGAAACGGCCCCACAATCTCCGGATGTAAATGTTATCGACCATTTGTAGGCCTATTTAGAAAACAAATTGAAATTGCGGGTAATTTTTTCGAAAGCCGAGCTTAAAGTGGCTCTGGAGGTCGTTGGTGGAATCTATTCCAAGAAGACTGGAAGCCATTCGGAAATTCAAAGGTTTTTAATACTTACAACAATATATATAATACTTAAATAAGCAAAAAAAAAATGTTATGCTTAATTTATTATCATTATTTGAAGTGTCCGAATATTTAATTGGAATTTAACAATAATATATTTTGAGTTTTGGCTTATAATTTTTTTTTGTAAATAAAATAGAAATTTTTTTTTTCTTATTTTATAAACTATTGTTACATAGTAAATCTACTTATATGCATTTCATTTTTTTCTAAATTCATTTTTCATAAAGTTACAGACAAAAATCTTCTCACCGCGGTACTGTCCGATTACTTAATTGAGCCACTGTAAATATATATATATATATATATATATATATATATATATATATATATATATATATATATATATATATATAACACGCCATCCGATTAATACATTTATGAATATGGAGAACAGGTCCAGGTCTCACCATATGTTAATTATCTTTAGCCTTTTGGCGCCGGCGGCCATTTCAGTGATATTTCAGATATGTATGCCTATTAGGCTAGGTTAGGTTGTACTGGTTGGCACATGGCCACACATAAACCTACTGTCCAAGTGGCCATCAAAGGCCCCGGAATTTTTCACGAACTGAAGGATGTCCTTCAGCTTTTGCTCTGCCACGTGCGAGAGATCCACCAGCCAGGGCTCACCGAAGTATCGCAGTCTGGTTCTCCCCAGTGCCAGGCAGTGACACAGGAGATGCTGGATAGTTTCTGAGACCCCCGGCTCTTGACACCTTCTGCAGGTGTCGCTCGTTAGGAATTCCGTTTTCAGAGCATGTGCTGCTACAAGACAATGACCAGTAATGATACCAACGAGTCGTTTGCAGTCAATCCGCGTTAACTCGAGGAGGTACTTGGTTGATGCGAGATTGTATGACCCCCACATGATTTTGGTTACCCTGCAGGTCTGAGTTGCACCCCATCTGCATCATTTGGGAGTCGATTGAGTATTTAATCGCTTGGATAGGAACCGCTCCCAAAAGGGGAAGACTAGCCCCATACTTGGCTCATTTCCATCAATGCCCTTATGACCGGGAACCCAGAAGATTCTGACTGTTCTGCTGTTACCGAGTCTGTTCAGGGCCTGAACGCAACCGAATACACACTTCGATTTGTATGTGTGGGACATCAGTGCTTTTACCGCCGCCTGACTGTCCGTAAAGATATTTAATACTTTACTAGTAGTATCTCTGGCGTATATCAGGTCTGCGGCTTTACGTATCGCAAACACTTCCGCCTGGAAAATGCTACTGTGATTCGGAAGCCTGAAAGCTGCTTCCAAAGCTGCGTCTGCAGAATATGCTGCAGCACCCACTCCTGCAGCTGTTTTCGAGCCGCCAGTGTAGATGTTAAGAGCTGCAGGGCACATTTGCCGATTCCATTCCTGCCCATCTCCCACAGTCGCTCGATATCCCCGCTCAAAGCACAGAGTGGGAACCAGGTAGTCAGTGCTTCCTGCGTAAGCCTGTTCAATACTGCTGTAGCCAAAGGATCCTGACTCGAAGTGCCCTGATTTCCTAAGCCTGACAGCAGCTTTTGTGGCAGTGCTTCTAATAAAGAGATCAAGCGGGGGGAGATGAAGCAGGACATTCAGAGCAGACGCAGGAGTTGAGGCTAAGGCACCTGTAATGCAGAGAGCTGCCAACCGCTGAGCTCTATTCGCCATACAAGCAAAGGTGGTTTTATTCACTGCTGGCCACCAGACCAAGCATCCGTAAATAAGGATCGGCCTAGCTATCGCCAAGTAGATCCAGTGCGTTAGAGCAGGGCTTAGACCCCAAGTTTTACCCAGCACTCTCTTGCTGGCATAAATCGCGTTGCTTGCCCGCTTAACTCTTTCCTCTCAATTCGCCATCCATGTGAGCTTGCTGTCCAGAATAAGACCTGCCTATTATTCTATAAAAAAATAGTTTACAAAAAAACTAAGTTTGCGAAATGAATTTCGGACGTGTTTTCAATAAAGATTTGATAAGGTTTTGGAAAATTTTAATCCTATGTCAGCGCTAAGTGCATAAAATGAGATCGGGAAAATTTGAAATTTTTTGAATTGCGATAACTTTTGACAGAGCTATTGAATGATTACGAAACTTTTGCCATTCAAACGCAAATTCGTAGTCACGGGAGTGACTCTCAGAACAAGGCCCTTAGATTTCTTACAGTTCTTTCATTTCAATGCAAAACTTATGCCACCGACTGTCAACATTTTGCAAATAAAACTAGTTTTGGCAGCCAGTAGGGTAAGATCTGGCGTAAGTTTGGGTATCCGCGATATCCAGAAGATACCCAAAGAGCAATACCTAACTATTTCGTGTTCAAAAAATGTAATTTTTGTCGCACTTGCAAGAACTAGTTTTAGTTTCTACCAAACTACCTCATTCCAACTGTCGCTAGTTAATTTGATGCACAGGTAATTAATTTAATTTTGCGTGAAAATAAGCGAATCGGGAAAGCCACTCTTGACGGTTCTTCTTATTCTGCAAGTTTTTATCCGGAATCTGTTTCTCTACTTCTCTGATTTCGTCAAAATTTCTCCCACTACAGCAGTGGGCTTTTATCCACAAAACTTATATCTCAAAAGTAAGGTAATTGTCCTTAATTCATCACATTTCTCTTCTTTCTCTTCATATTTGTTCACATACACTAGACATACACTCATTTCAACTAAATCTGCTTATTTTGAACATGGTTTAGAGGTTTTCCAAATATTTAATATCATATAGTAGAAACTACCTTTTCATCTTTTTTCGCCGCAAAATTGATTTTCAATGTTTTTCTCTTTTTTAATTTTTCTGCAGTTTGTTAAAAATTTTCCAAATTCTCAACGAGTCATCACCGACTGCAATACTACTCAATTCATCAAGTATCGAAATCAAACCCTAATGCTAAAGATTTAACGACTGACGTTTTCATGTTCTGCCACTGAGGCTAGTTCAAGCTTGGCTCTAGTCCACAGACCGTTTCGACCGCCCGATCCGATAGCATTACTGCATTCCTTTCGTTCGAACTACCCAGCCTGACCCTGTCACACCCACCTCAGCCTGCTTCATGAGTCCTCATTCGTATTCCAGTTAAAAGCCGTTTCGATCATCTTGTTGGCTCGGAATTTTTGGCATCCGTAAGTACCTGCGCTTCCGCAACTGGATTGGAGGATTTTCCGTTACAGTTTTGTAACTCTCTCATCCGCTGGTAATTTCCGAATCGAATTGGCTCCAAAGTCAGGATATCGTTTCGAATTTTGTAGTGGTTAAGTGGATTTCGCATGCATGCATGCCTGTACACAGTGGAGAGCAGGACAGGGAGATGACCCAATACGTAACTTACAAAACACGTAACTGAATCCGAATTCACGTTTATCTGTATCGTGGTCATTTACGTGGCTCTGTGTTGCTCTAGTTTTGCCATGGCTCTACGGCTTTGCTTAGGCCATCGTCCTAATTCTGCGGTTGCCCTATGAAAACAATGCATCTGCTTGTACCATTATCAGTGCAGGCATTAATTGAATGCATCCTCTCTGATAACTTGGTATTATGTGCACATGCGAAGTCGTAGCAGACGAACGGTAGGGTGAATGTAACATGACCAAAAATAGTTTAGACAGTTTCAATTGCTTGTGGAATTTAGTCGAGAAAAATGCAAATTTCACAAGGAAAATGGCTACTATTTGCTGGCGAACATTTGGCTTTGTTCGGGTGAGTGAATAGTCAGGCTAGTCCTTCAATGCTCTCGCTGTGTGGGAGGCACAGTGATAGTTGCAAGAGATAGAGTACATCAGCATATGTGAAACAACACTGAAATCATAGCACGCATATACAGCTATACCCTTATTCTGTCATTTCTATAAAAACTAAATGCAAACAGTATACAGTTCCTTTAAACCGTAGGGCTATCATATTTCAGACTGAAGCAGATAAATTTTAAAGTTAGTTTAGAACGTACAGCGCTTTAGCCATGCAATAAACAAAATTTCACATTGCCACTTTCACACAAATATGAACCCGCGAAAACTTTATCCTGGCACTGTGGAATTCCGACGTGTAATATATATCCATTTGTATGCAGATTCGAGTGCAGTAAAACTTTTAGTTTCATTTCTGCACCAGCAGGACGAAATCGAAAATCAATTCGAACTGAGTACGCTCTCTATATTGACAATGCTAGAAGCTCTGAATATGCCGGAGATGTTATTTTGCTTCCCATATTCTGATCTTCGTCGTTATATTTTTTAGAATGTAATTGAAATGCAAGAAGAGCGCTTATAAGAATGAAAGCTGAGACAGGAAACAACCGTTGAGTCAGCTGGAATGAGGAAAAACACAATCGAATAAAATGCGGGACATGAAACTGGAATCTGTTCGGAAATAGTTGAGTTTCAGGAAAGCAATTGTCGAACAGACGAACGTAGAGTGCCAGTGCAAAGTCGCACAGACATCATGTGACCGTGCTATATTGTAAAGAGGTTTTTTTTTATATCTTACGGAAGATTACTTTTTAGCCTTGACACAAAACTGAATTAAACTATAGTAGAACTGTTGACAACACATGTGCCAGATTATAATCAGAGAAGTCGAGTGCAGCGGAGATATCGACTGAAGGAAAATCGAGCGAAGATTTTTTTCGTTTTTGGTTATTTTTTTTTAAAGACTGAGCGTATAATTGGATGCCTCAAGTATTTATAGTTGTAGCTCATTGAATTAGAAGTTTACTAAATAAAACAAAATTTCCAAGTTTCTCGTTGATTTCCGAATACCGAATAATTAAGAGCAAATCTTTCTCTAAGTATTGATTTAAACTCAGCGCCTTATCTGTATATTTTTATTGAAAGAGAGGTACGAGGGTTGATCCAAATGTAGTGATAAGCGGCTACTTCCAGTTCGCATAAAATTTAAAATAAAATGTTTTTACAACCTCATATACCCACTAAGTCCGCATGAAAAACATATAAATAAGCCACGCTTCCAGGGAGGTACATTCATTCGAAGAAACACTCGAAACCGCCAGCGACATAAACAGAGCAATCAGCACTCTGACAGCCAAAATCAAGCAAGCAAAAGAGGACAACACGATTCATACTTCGACAAAGGGGAACAACCCTTACGAACTCCCAAGAGAAATAAAAAATCTTATAAGGAGGAGGAATAGAATGCGGAGAAGAGCTAGGCATACGGGTGACCCTAGCACTAGAGCGGAATCAAACCAGCTTACAAATACCATTAGCTGTTGGATCTCACAATTCCGCAATGAGAAGTGGGTTGACTTTCTATAGAGAGTATGGAGTCTGGAGACAACAATTACTGGCGCATGACGAAGTACTTTCGCCACAAAAATAAAACCGTCATGCCCCACATGCATAGATCACCTGAGCTAAAATTTGGCGATGCTGCCAAGGCGGAGGCCTTCGCTGGGGTGTTGGAGCTGCAATTCCAAGAAAATCATTCTCTGGAGGATGACCTTAGCGAGGAAGAGGAAGTTTCTGAGTCTGTTGATCGGCTCCTTGCCTCAGTGACAGCAAGAGACTCTCGAATTAGACCAACTGATTTCGGAGAGATTAAACAAATAGTCAATGGGTTAGACAAGCGGAAATCACCTGGGCCAGACTCTATTGGCAATGAATGGCTAATATATCTTTCTGACAACACGCTGGAGGCCTTGACGGATATAATCAACGCTATATTATATACGAGGACCTTCCCAGAGGCTTGGAAGACAGCGATTATTCCAATTCCCACAAAACTGGAGACCAATAAGTCTCCTGTCCTCCGTAGGGAAAATCGCTGAGCGCCTTCTTCTCAACCGGCTAAAAGAAATAATTGAGGAAAAATCAACAATCCTAGAGGTACAATTTGGCTTTAAGCCACTACATTTCACTGACCTCCAACTCGCAAGAGTGGTACAACACATACGTACAGGGCTCAACCAAAGAAAATCAACGGGTTTGGTCATGTTTGATGTGGCCAAGGCTTTCGATAAAGTTTGGCATACGAGACTAGTTTTCAAACTGCATGCATTCCAAATCCCAATACTTTCATACAGCTCATTGCATCATTTCTCCAGGGCAGAACTTTTTGTGTTAGAATTAACAATCATCTCCCATCAATGCGGACAATAGAAGCTGGAGTTTCGCAAGGTTCACCACTCTCCCCAATATTGTATAGTTTATACACATCAGACATCCCCGATATGCCCAATGCAAAAGTAGCCTTGTACGCCGATGATACATGTATATTTTATACCTCAAAGCACGCAGAAGCTATATCTTCAAACCTGCAAACCTACATAGATATGTTACTGGATTATTTCCAGAAATTGAAAATCCAAATTAACGCCAAGAAAACGCAAATCATCTTCGTAAAGAGACGACAAAGACAATAACCACCACAATTAACAGTAGAAAACCAGACGATAGACTGGCAACGGACAGCCAAATACTTGGGACTAACTTTTGACGACAGACTCCCATGGACCACACAGATAAAGAACAAGAGAGAAACGATTAATGGAATATTAAGTAGACTATATTCATTGCCCAGACCAGACAAACTGAATATGACGAACAAGACGCTACTCTATAAACAAATAATAAGATCAATGTTGACTTACGGAAGCACTGCGTACTATGAGACTTGCAAGACAAATAGACGCCAAGTACAAATCTGTCAAAACCTCGCTCTGAGAAAAATATTTAGAATTCCATGGTATGTTAGAATCATGGACATACACCCCATCGACCCGATCGACATTTACATACGTGACAAGACACTAAAACTATTTGACAGACTAGACGAACACCCTAACAGTATAATAGAGGAACTGAAATATATCATCAACTGACCTAGTGATCGATACCCTAGCCTGCGACAGCTAACAGCATAGTGCGGAGCATCTGCACTAAGGAATGATTTTGTGTTAAGGTAAGGAGTGAAATGGGCTGAAAAAGACGCCCACCCAGGAGAGGGGAGTCAGAGTGCCGAAAGCACTAGCTCCAGAAATAACGCAGTTCCAAGAGAGGTACATTGATTTGAATACGAACGGTCGAAGAGAGAACATCAAAACGACATTAGAGCCGTCATTAGTAATTAGCCGTCAAGGGAAAAAATATCTACCAAATACTTAGACAGCAACTTGGCGGAAACATTGAGGGACTCGGTTCCTTCATATTCTACCGTTGCTCACTGGGCCAATGAGTTTAAGCTGAGAAATACATTCACTGAAGGTGAACACGTCCACGTTCCTCACTGAAGACAACGTGAAAAAATTCAAAGAAGCCGTGTTGCAGGACCAAAAATTGACCATCAGACATTCAGCTAAGGTCACAGGGATTTCGTTTAACAGTGTTCAAAGAATCATTGCCCACGAATTACATATGAAGAAGTTCTCTGCGCGTTGGGGGCCGAGAATGTTAAACTACGACCAAAAGAAGAAACGAGTCGACATTTCGATGGTGAATCTCGAAAAGTTCCAGGCAGATCAGGAGAATTTTTGTCACGTTTCGTGATCATGGTCTAGACTTGAATCCACCATTTGGATCCAGAAAGAATTGAATGCGATCGATGACGTGGAAGCAGCCCTCTTCACCGAAGCCAAAGGAGTTCAAAGTGTCGAGCTTGGCAAAGAAGGTTATGCATCAGTTTTTGCGACGCTGAAAGAATTATTAGGGTGGAATATTTGAAAAAGGCAGCCTCTATATCAGCCTTTTATTACATAGACCAAATGAGATGATTGCGAGAGGATATTGAGGAATAAACACGCGGCAAACTGCAAGCCGGAGTTCTGTTTCATCACGACAACGCAGCGGTTTACAAGGCTGCAGCTGCGATGACTGCAATTCAAGAAACAGGATTCAAACTGCTTGAACATTCGGTTTATTCACCAGATCAATCTTCCAGTGACTTTTACTTCTTTCCTCGGTTCAAGGAACACCTTCGGGGTAAGAGATTTGAAGACGATAGCAAAGTGATGGCCGCTGTTGAGGCTTTTTGAAAGTGAAGAGACAAATCATTTTTTTCTATGGGTATCTTGGGTTTTGGAGAAAATGATGGACTACATGTATTAGCTTGTTAGGAGTCTAGTTAGTTGAAAAATAAATATTTTTGTTTAGTTTTATCACCTTGGTTTACATTGATAATCATTACTTTTGGATCAACCCTCGTATATGGTAAAAAAACTCTTAAATTCTGGTGATATAACTTTTTCGCGCTAGGCAATCCATGTACTGTACGGCATAGCCCTTGATTACTAACCTTTGTCGAATCGACGACGCAGACGCAAGAAAAACGTGATAAATTTTGCGTCCATGGTCGAAATTATTCCAGTTCTCGAATCAGCTCAGTCGATTCATATCCCGACCGAGCAATAGACTGTAGTGTTTTTCGTGCGAGAGGATTATGTAGGCCGTAATAGCAACTATTGCTCGGCGTCTTCGCAAAAAATAGTAATAATATTACTTTTTACATTTTCATGTTTTCATAATTTTATGTAACATGTAATTCACCTGAGAATGAGAAGCAAGACCAGCTTATGAAACGAATAGTGAGGAAGAAATTTCTTTATTGATATATCAACCACTTCTTGGTAAAAATGTTCAGTTAATTAGTAATATATCTCCTTCAAAATCAATCGAAGACCAAACACGTGGCACTTCAATACAGCCCAACAATCTGATTATACGACCATGGTTTACCATTCTCTGTGGCAAAAAGATATACAAATTGTCATCCCAAGTAAAGCTATGAAGATAAATTAGCTCAAGGAACTTCGTTCACATTAGGCCATGGGCTTGCAAAAATGAATCAGATCCTTTCAATTGCTTTTAATTTTTTATTACTCTAATTGAAATGGTTGTGACCCATACTAATGTAAAGATAGCAAGAAAGTCAGTACACTACAAAGATCTTAAAGCTACTTGGGACAAAACAAATAGCAATGAAATTAAAGCCCTCGTTGGGATTCTTACTTATCATCAGTAATGAAAGATTATCATTTGGCATCAAGGGATTTATTTGACGTTACAAGGGATTTAGCGGAAATCGATACTGTAGTACAATGATATGTATGAAATTCGATTTTTAATTAACTGTTTTAATTAACAAGGGTAGACTAATGTCTTTGCTCCTTTTTAAGATGTGTGGTATCTTTTTATTACGAAATGTTGTGAAAAATGCAATCCTGTTTTTTACCTAGCAATTGCTGAGCAATTATTCATATTTAGAGGAATATGGACATTCCGAATTGAAATTCCCAACAACCTAAATAAATATAGCATAAAAAAGTAATGCTAGTGGATAATTCAACAAAGTATGTGGTGGATGCAGAGCCTTATTTAGATTCATTTACCAAAACAGATGAAGTGCCACTTGGTGAGTACTTTTTGAAAATTTGACTGGCAAGTTTGACGGCAGTAATAGAAATATTACCATGGATAATTGATTCACTTCGGTGCTACAAATGAAAAACTTAGTAAAAGAATCTGATAAGAGAAAAATCTACAGAATAATTGTTTAAGAAGAATTGGAATCGCTTTATTTTGCTATTAAAAATGGACTTAGTCTGTTTTTTTTTACAAACCGAAGCTCCAACAAGTAATCTTTCTACTTTCAACGTTTGACGAGAAAGAAGCAATCGACGAAAGTTCAAAAACCCTACAATTATTGAGTTTTACAGCCAAACCAAAGGACGGGTGGTCTGCCAAAAAGATCATGGATAAAACTTTTTGCGACGCACGTGGTATCATTCACATTGATTACCTTGAAAAGTGTAAAACGATCGCCGGCGAATATTTCTCAGAACTTTTGGACAGATTCGATATTGATTTGAAGCAGAAACGACCGGATTTGGCAACAAAGGGGCTTTGTATTTTGCTTTTGGAATTTTCTTCCCATCGTGAAGATTTTCATCATAGATAAACAGAGTATTTTCGTATCTTTCTTCTAAATTACGCCACTGTTGTTATAGTTTTGCTTTGACTTTTTTTGATTGGTTCTACTTTTAAAGTATATTTCTCCAAATTACATTTTACAAGATAGTCAATGAGTTTTTATACTGCCGTCATCCGTGGATATACTAAGAAATCATTCCAGAATCCAGATAATTTCCCAGAAAAAACAACGTTAAGTGGTTGACCATCAGCTTTTGACAGCGTATTGATTTGAGTATAGCTTCCAAACTTAATATAAATCATACACAAATATGTGCATACGTCCAGAACTATATTAAACATACGTCTATAATACTACGAAAGACTTAAGAGAGCAAGTTTTTTTAAAAAAAACAACAATTTTTCCTTTCAAAGCTAGATATACAGTGGCTCACAAAAGTCAACATACAGCATGTAAAAACACGAATATGTTACAGTGGAAAAAGAGAGAATGCAATGAAACCGTAAAAGTAGTTTTATTGGCATTAAAAATAAGTTTCATAACATAACAATAAAGAAAATCTGAACACAGAAAGAAATAAGCCATGAAAACTAAAAAAATTCATCCATCGAAAGTCAGCATACACTACGAGCCATGTTTCGAAAAGAACGAGAATGACCAAAAAACGTGAGCTCAATACTTCGTAGGCCCTCCACCAGCCTTAATAACAGCTTCTAAACGCCTTCGCATCGAACGAACGAGATTTCCGGTAATTTCGGGTGAAATATTCATCCAGGCACACAGCAGAGCAGATTTCAGGGTCTCTTTGCTAGTAATAGTTGCTCTTACGGCTGGCTCACGAATTCGGCGATCCAATTCCTCCCATAAATGCTCTATAGGTTTTAAATCAGGAGACTGGGGCGGAGTGTGAAGCTGATCAGGGACGTTATACAGCAACCATTCCTTGACACTTCTAGCTGTATGTTTTGGATCATTGTCCTGCTGGAAGATCCAACCTGGCTGTAGTCCTAATTTCTGCACAGAAGGTATCAAATCGCCTCGCAATATGTTCAAATACATGTATTGATCCATAGTACCATCAATAAAATGTAATTGCCCCACACCAGCGGCCGACATACAACCCCATACGAGGACTGACCCTCCACCGTGTTTCACTGTAGGACGCAAATTCTTCTTTGCCAATGCTTCGTTCTGCTTCCTCCAAACGTATCCGTGCCCATCAGAGCCATAAATATTATACTTGCTCTCGTCACTAAACAGAACTTGTTTCCAAAAACTGTCGTCCTTATTAAGATGCAAGCGAGCGAAATCAAGCCTCTTCTTTTCATTAACTGGAGAAATGAAAGGTTTTCTGCGCGGAACTCTACCGTTGTAACCCTGATTACGCAAGACTCTACGTATTGTTTCTGGACTCACTTGCTTCCCTGTTGCCTTTGCAAGTGCAGTGGCCATTGCTGGAGCACTTTTTTGTGGGTCCTTACTTATTTTCCGTAACAAGTCTCTCTCATCTCTCTTACTTAAGGATTTCGGTCTACCTGTACGTTGTTTATTTTGTATTCTCCCTTCCGTTTCCGCTTTCCGTATGATCGTTTGCACCGTTGCCCGACTTCTTCCAACTATTTTAGCAATTTCGCCACACGACTTCCCTTCCACTCGTTCACTAAGGATGATTTTTCGCACATCCAAACTCGTTTCCTTCCGTGTACTCATTTTTAAGTATTAAAGGCACCCAAATCACTTTAGTTTGATCGACTTGCAATATACTAATGTTTATCTTTGTATATTAACACGGTAGCGATCTTTATCGCAGTATGACTCATCGCTTAGACTGATTCTTTTGAATTTTCTGTGGTGTATGCTGACTTTTGTTTCCTCACTTTCAGCGGAATTTCTTGTTATTTACTATGTATATATGTATGTATATGTACTTTCTCATTAATTATGTGTAAAATAGATTAAAATGTCTCTGATAATCCTTTTAAGTTCGTTTTTCACCCGTCTTTTTGTTTTCTTTCTACCTATATATTGCCAATTCCGCGTTTTTAATCGGGGAATTAATTTTAATGTTTTAATGACTTTCGTGAGCAACTGTATTTAGTTTTTTGTGACAAATATCGATGTTTTGAGGGTAATCTGCCCTCTTCTTCAGTGTCTATCGGTCTAGACTGATAGTCACTGAAAAAGAGAGCAGATTACCGTCGAAATATCGATGTTTGTCACAAAAAACTAAATATCTCTAGCTTCGAAAGGAAAAATCGGTTTTTTTAAAATAGTTTTTACAAGCTAAAAACACTTAAGAGAGTTTTGAAAAATTATCAGCTTTTTAGCGAATAAAAATGAAAAATCACAGATCCCGAGTGCAAAAGTTCTGCTCGCTAGATTAGTTCAAGCGGGAAAGCCAAACTTTGCTAAGCGATTCACTTAAGGAAGCAAAAGTTTAAAATCCATTTCAAAACCAACCATTGAATCACTAGAGATGCACGACTGCGAGATGTTTAACTCGATTGTTTCGATTGTTAAAACATCTCGAAATATCTCGATGGTTTTAAGTTGAGCTCGATTGTTGACTCGATGGTAATTGAGCAATCGAGAGAATCGAAAATAGCACCTCGCCATCGCACCAATCGAGAGCGTCGAAAAAAGCATCTCGCCATCGACCATTCGGTCGGACATGTCATCGACAATCGGCTGACGGCAATCGAGTCAGCCATAAAGCACGTTCGCCTTCGGCTGCGAGTTTCTGCATTGTGCTGATCTTAGCTACAGTACTCATCAATCACACCTGTCTTTAGTTTTACCTATCCCAGAGCTACACATTCTCTTTCTGCTTTAACCCGGTCTTCAACAATCGAGTACAGCAATCGAGAGCACCAATCGAGTATAGCAATCGAAACGAGCTATCGAGTAGAACAATCGAGCATATCGATTGATCTCTCGATTGTTCTTTCGATTGTTCTCTCGATTGTTGTGTGGCATCGATTACGATTATCTCGATTGTTAAAACATCTCGCAATCATCCATCACTATTGAAACAAGCTTGTTTTATCTTTGCATTTAAAGTTTAGTAGCAATAAATAAATGAAATTTTCATAGCACCATTAATTTGAACTCCACTCTGTTAACCTGAAATTTGCAGTTAACATCTATTAAAAAGAGCTTGTTATGATCATTGTATAAAGTTAGCCATTTATAGTAAACTAAAAGCTTTTTAGTAATCAGAAATATTAGCGCCCAGTGTGGGCGTCAGTAAATGTCAAATAAAAAAAAAAACACTTTTCACATTGGCGAACTCATAATATGACAAAATTGCTAGCTATTCCGCATGGTGTTGTTGTAAATATTGAGCTCAACTATTTAATGCAGACACTGAAAATAAACAACAATACGGAGGAACATACAATGAACAGCTTTTGGCAGTATATGTACTGAGAAGAACAATGTATTCATAACAATTGTATTCATAATTCCATCATCAGTCTATTGCAGTAGTAAAATCATAAAAAAGTCCGCTTAAAAGTGAGTTATAAATAAATACAATACAAAATTATTATACGAAGCCTGTCTGGAAAAGGCGGGTAATATGTCATTCTCAAGAGCGCGTAGTGCACGTTGCAGCAAGGTCCCACACTAAATTGTCGAGGATAAACTTTTAATGGCTGCAAAAATTTTTAACGAGATCATCAGAAACTGTAGTTCAATGTAAATTTGAAATACAAACAACGAAAAAAGATAAACTCACAGGTCAGGATGTATGAACTGACATCGAAATTTTGATTTTTGAAAAAAAAAGTGAAAAAATTACTCAATGCACCGGATAATTAAAACTCTAAAAAAACAATCTGCAGAAGGGTAGTTACTCACATTGAAAACTGGACAATATGGACGTTTGCACGTAGTCATTTACAAACTTCCATACTTTCCAGTTTTTATTGTGAATAACCCTTCTGCAAATTGGGTTTTTTTTTTTCAGAGTATTAATTATATATTAAAAACGTCAAATGAGTCATGCTTATGTAAGAATATTATAATGAGGACTCAGACTAAAAACAGTCGCATATATTTCACATCCAAAGTCTCCAAAGAAGTCGTATGTATATACAGCGGAAAAACTCCGGATTCAGATATGATTAACTGAAATCTTACTTGAAAACAATAATCCCTACGAATGATATCCACCATAAGACCACAAGCTTAATATAAGATTCCAGTAGAATATCTCAAAAACATTTTGCAAAAGAAAGCCTAGACCAAAAAAAAAACTCATAAAGATTTCATACTAATGCTCTAATGGTTTAGTATCACATATTGCAAAAACTTTACAAGCAACATTACTTCCTCTACAGTGCCATAGCTTTCATCAACAAGCCTCGCAACAAAACGATGAGTTTTATCTACCGCCAGTGAAATATCAGACTTATTTTATGACCATGTCAACCCCACAAATACTGGCTATCCGAAATACGAAGACCATATTAAAAACCCCATTAGCTTCTAGAGTGAATCCAAAACACATTCATGTTTGTCCGCAAATAAAGCTTCCACTTGGCTCTTCTATTTCAATAAAGACTCATCATAAATATCACATTTTTATGTTTTAATGAAAAATAGTAATACCCTGGCCGTGGCAGACGAAGATGGAAATCTATGCCGGGAGACCTAAATCCACATTTACGCTCGGTCGCATTGTTTTTACTCGGGACGGCTGACAAATCACTGTTGAAATATTTCTCTCTAATAATGTGCCATACGGGCGAGTATGTGCCTTAAAAGGCTTGATATTGTCCCATATATGTCCTAGTAATGCTCATCATGGCGGGATTATCCCTTTTTTAAGAATTCATCGGAATAATAACACACAAAAGCGTTATCCGCCATAAAACCGAGGCCAACGAAATAAACATAGAAAAAATATTTCCTATCTCAGGGGATTCCCACAAACGATTTTTCTGCCTGTTGTTCTTTTGCCTGCACGTTTTGCGCCTCGTACATTTTTCTATTCGTTTTTCTGCTTTTAGCTGGCTTGCACACCGGACGAAATGTACCCACTGGCGAATACACCCAGTGCTCTGGTGGTCTCAGGAAGACCTGATTCGATCTGGACCTGCATCGTACGTAAAGGTTAGGGAAGTTTTGCGATGATAATCAACTCTGAAACATCAATGTCCCATTTCAGTTGGTAAAGGCGAAAAGCTAAAGGATTCAGGACTTTTATGTATCAACGGAATATATCAGTAGTTTCATTCACCTTTGTCGTTTCGAACCCATGCTTTCTATGCACGTATCAGAGCCGTGGCCATGATGCCGATAGAGAAGATTTTCAACGGACCTAAGCTTCTCCCGGGAGCAAATCACCTTTCGGAATGAGAATCAATTTCAGATTCCGACCATTACGTAGTCGTAAAAAGGACTGTTGCTGTGCTACGATTTGTCTTGAGAATGTGCTAAGATAAGTCGCGGGGCAGAATAGGAGTAGAGAAATTTTTCTAGAGGATAATTTTAGAAGATAATGAACTGGAAAGTGCAAAAACTCGTGGACTGTTGCATATATAGAACCAAATAAAGTTCACACGATATGCCAAAATGAAGCATTATGCATTTATCACAATTCAAGCTTCAATGATTTTATTTGCACAAAATGATACGCAAAGCAACATGTCGCAAATTGCATTTTTTTTCCAATCAATGTCCCCAAGTAACATTGTACTTTTGAGCGGTTGAAAGCATTCTTAATTCATATCGAGCCAAGGACATCATTTTCCAACAGACTGTAAGCTGAATCCTTTTTAAAATGAAGTCACTAAATCTGAGCTAGATTTAACAGTCATCGGCCTGAAATTTCATTCAAGCTCTACTGGATGGGTGACGGATGTGCTGGTCCTGGACATGTGAAGACTCATGATTGACTAATGGTCTTCAGTTTGGTCAATAAGTGAGTGATTGATTCCATAGTTGACCGGAGGGCGTACAGTAAGTAAATGCACATTTCTCACTCTTTGTAAAGCATCACGTTTTAGTGGAAGTCGCTGTTGTGAGCTGATGTTGTGAAAATAAAAAGGGGTTACGAAGCACAATAAAGGGATTTAGGGACAAGTTTATGGGATTATGGAACCGACGTCATTATGGCTAGTGTGGATTAATAATGTAATAGATTACTGAGAGCTTTCATGGGTTGAATGTGATTTATATGAGTCGAGAATAATAAGTTGATCAAAATGGATGGCTTGCGTGGGCTGCTTGGTTTTGTAGGTGGGCGTAACAAAGATGGATGGGATGGTAAAAAACTAGCCAAATAAAAAATTCGGAGTAAATATAAATGACATGAAAACTTAATCTGTTGTTTTTGTGTAGTTGCGCATTCGAAAAGAGAGTAGCCCTACCAGATGAGATACCACACCAGGTTAATGCAGTTATACCTCCAAATCTTTAATATGTTTATGGTTATTATGTATTAGTTAGTATGTTTATAATTATTTTAACAGTCACCCATTGCGTATAAAACTAGAACTTTTGGGTGAATTATTTTTATTATTAAACTTTCATCCGTCCAATCTTGCAATATATATTCCCATCTTAGATTACTTACTCTACGGGTGACAGTTTTTGAACGAAGTTTTATTCACTTCTATACTGGCACTTTCTTTAGCACTGTAACTGGAAAGTGGTGAAGAACTCTTCTTTAGGGGGGATAAGCCAACTAACAAATTTTCCTCTCATAAGACACTACAAGAGTCTTATGAGACGCAAACTGAGAGCATAGTACTTGTGCATAATTAGCACGCTACTAATATTAAATGGCGCGTTTATGAGAGCTATTTTAGTTTTATAACAAATGTCTCAATTCTCATTATGAGGCCAATGAGGCTCTTATGGTGTAGCTTTTACAATTCTTGTAAGTACTTTTGAATAGGTGGTATTGTGAGATAAAAAATATTTTTATAAAAGTTACACTCTCGTACACTCTACGTACAAGAATCATTAAAAAAAAGAAATGATAAAAAAAGTGAAAAAAACGTAGTCTAGATACTAAATTTTCGAAAAGTAAAATTATTTTATAACAGTCATTGAAAATTTTTAGCAACAAATTTTCAGCCAAAATTTTCTGACGATATGTACCAGTAACAAGTATGTACTAATCAAAAATACTACATATTAAGGTGTTAAAAGCTTTTGATTTTGGACGTTGATAATGTGTGACTTGATGGAGCGAAATTTTGCCGATAAAAAACTGGTATTTTTCATCGAAATAAAAGAAGCGCTTCAAAATCGACCATCTTCTAAAGAAATAAATTACAAACATTCTTAAATAATGCTTCAATATTTTGCAAACAAATTTGCTCTAAAATAACACAAAAATTACGTGTTATCTGAAAAAAAATCCAGTATTTTACTAAGTTTTTTCGTTGATTCGGATAAATTAAATGTTTCTACTCCATAGCCTATGGTTATGCCTTTCATATTCTTTAAAAAAATGTGGTTGCATAATTTTATTGTTTAAATCAAAACTCTCGTTATTAAGAGCCTACTAGACAGACGACACAAGTTAATTATCATTTCGAGCCCAATGATCATTATCTATTACGTGTGTCATAGTTAATGACCATTTATAACATCATCAATGAGGTTCTGCAAATGATCATTTGGAAGCTAATGCTCATTTGCTCTTATTGCACCACCTAGCGAGAAGACTATAAAACTTATTGGGGGACTAAGGGAAATTCCATGGGAGATAATGTAGTTAGTAGCTGTCAAAGACATAAACAAATACATTATTTTGAAAGCACGATTTGGGTACTTTATAAAATGAGTGAAAAAGATAATAAATTTAATAAACAGTTGATGACAATTATTGTAAATCATTAATTTATGGTACTTTTTATTTTCTTCCTCAAATCAAATTACTTTTTATTTTCTTCCTTAAATTTTAGTTGCATAATTTTACACAAAGGCTCGTTGTCACTAAAACTTGTACTCATTTTCGGTTTTTTTTTCGATAAACAATAACTGCCAAAAGAATACCATTTAAATTCAAACAACCTACAACTGTCAAACAATCTCATTCAAATAACCGTGTGTTACCCTCCAAAAAAATGGTCATTAGCATTTAATGATCATTGTGTTAATGATCATTAACTTGTGTCGTCTGTCTAGGCTCTACTGTAACGCTTACATTTTGCAGGTTTTAAACATGCATTCATTTTATGAGAAGCGAATTCTAGTTTTGACATTTTTGTTTTTGAAACTCTTGCTGAAAGTGTGTGAAAACTCGCGTTATCAGAACGTTGCACTTATATCTTGCACATTTCAAGCATGTGCCTTTTTTATGAGAATATATGTTTGACAGTTGATTTATTTAGAAAAGTAAAAATGCCATTGACTTATTTTATTTCTTAACTTATATTGTTTTTATTTCATTGTTTTTTTTTAAAGAGTATATGAAAATCAATTAAGCATATTAAAAAAATATTTTATTTTTGATATTCTAAAAAAAATTATACATTTACATGCTATTTCAACTGGAAGTATACATTAGCATTGACATATCATTCGTTTCACACTTTCGTTTTGTTTGAAATCATAAAAACTGAATCATTTTCATTTCGCATTTTAGGAAATTTCCAAAACATTTTATTTTCTTGATTGTCATCGAATTTGTACCAATCGAAAAATGAGCTTCATGTGATGCTTAGCTGTTCATTTTATCCGCGGTTGGGATTTCCAAATTAATTGTGCCTCAAACTTCCCTTCCAGTCACCGGTTTGCAGTAGAACATTTGTTTTGTCTCCTTCTGATATGACTTTCCAAAATTGTTTTTTTCTCGATATTTAATCAATCATTTGCTCATGTATGATCTTCTCCTATTTGCTAGCTCATGTATGATATTCTCCTATTCAAACCTTCAAATGAACTCAGTCCACCCGTCCACATTCCTCTCGATCGCCCTTTTTGCTTTGTTACCAAAAAATTTTCACCTTTCCGTAAATTTTTCCTGTTAGCCCCCAAGACTTCTTCCTAACGGTATTTCGCAGCCTATTCCCAAAATTCTTCATTGAGACATTATTGCAGCCATGTTGTCCCCACGCTGTCATTGTCACAGCTCCCAATCATTTTAATTATTTATTATTTACAATTAATATTTAACAATTTAAATACATTAAAAATGTAAATGATGAAATATACATAACAACAATTGTAAAAATATAACCATCTTTGGTAGGGAATTGAATAATGTCATTCATGACGTGAGCACCTTAGTCAGAACAGCTTTAAATCTAGGTCTGGAAATGGTTTGGGAATAGTGTTTTGCGAATCTGTTAAATATTTTGCAGCATCTGTTGATTGGCTCTTTTTGCCGTATACAGTGTGATGTCGGTGTTCATTCAGTAAACGTGTGTGCCTCGTCCATCTTGCTATTTCATTGAAGACAGGAGGACAAGAACCCAACATTGATCAAATTCCTCATAACATCTAAAGTAAACCAGTAGCATTTGGCTATTCTCCCTGTTTTGGTATGATAAATTATCAAATTCGTATTCGAATTCGTATGATAAATTATCAAATTCAAATTCAAATTCGTATACAGATATCTCAACGCAAAAAGCAAGAACTCAATACTGCACTGAATCGAGCCTATCGCTATACACATCGAAGGTAGGGTGCCCGACAATACATGCATATTCGAGCAATAGTCGAACTGAAGCTATTTACAAAGACATCGTGACCCATAGGTTTTTGAATTCTTTCGCACGTCTTTTGATGAATCCAAGCTGCTTATTAGCCTTGCTTCAGACTTTGACATAGTGTGAATTAACACGCAGCTTTTTATCAAAAGTAACCTGAGGTAGTTGACACTATCAACATTATTTATTGATACATTATTAAGGCGGTAATCAAAATTGATATTACTGGTGTTGCAGGAGAAGCTTTTGGCCTGATATTTACTGACATTAATGTCAAGATTATTTTTTTGCACCACTGCTCAAGAGATAGCAGTTTCGATTGAAAGAAAACTGAGTCTGGTTTCGATTTAAATATGAGGTACATTTTCAAGTTATCTGCATAGAAAAGGTGAGGAATGCCTGATAAAACTTCAGGAAGATCCGATATAAAAATACTGAGCAAAAGAGGTCCCAAGTGACAACCTTGTGGTACACCTGATGAAACTTTGATTTGTTTTTTATATAGGATACTCTGAAACCTAACGTACTACGTTCTATTTCGAAGATCATTAAAGACTCTAAATACCAAATTTATGCAGCTTGATTCGAAGAATATCATAATCAACGCGATCAAAGGCCATGCTAAAGTCTGTGTAGATGGTATCAATTTGATGCCCTTTTTCCATGCCGCAGAAAACATCTGCGAAGAGAATCACGAGGTTGGTAGTAGTTGACCTACCTTTTCTAATACCATGCTATTGTTCATTCAGAAGAGATTCTATTCGAGTAGTGAGCTTATCACAGACAATTTTCTCAAATAGATTAGGCAATGCTGATAATATTGCGATACCTCTGTAATTATCAATTGACCGCCTATCACTACATTTAAAAGTCGGAGTCAGATGGGAGGGTTTCCAGAAGGAGGGGAAAAACATACAAGAAAGTTATTTATTGAAAATTAAATGCACGGGCAAGATAAGCGACTACATGCATTCGAGTCTGAAAGTAGGAAATAGCAAGTCAGGACTTGACGTTAAGATCTTTGATGGCCTTTGCAATCTCCTCTTTAGGGAAATAATTTCATAGACGATATTTGGTGGGAATGTTTGAGAGAAAATGATGATCGAAAAGCTTGTACATGAACAAAATACTTCCTGGAAATGGTCAGCGAGCAGGTCACAAAGTTCGTGAAAGCTTGACGAACAAGAGCTTTTTTTGCACATCGATTTAGGGTAGCCCGAAGTTTTCCGTTTGATGTTTACAAGATTGAAAAACTTTTTAGGATCATGAATTATATTTTTGCCCATGATATTAATGCAGCGCTCACACGATGAAATACTACTAGTCCAGTCAATTTTAGGAAGATTAGGTAATGCTCTTATAATCAGCATTGCGGAAGTCATATACAATAGACTTATTGTAAGATAGAGAAATGAACAAATCAGATGTAGATAGCAACTCAACTGTGAAAGCAGAATGGTAAAAAGTGCTGCTAAAAAAATTTCTGCATCAACAGTTGCATTAGCCGTTGATTCGTCGTAGCTATTAGTAAATATAAGATCTAACCAATTTCCATTTTCGTTAGGTGTCGGAGTTATTTGCTCCAAATCATTGCCATAAAATGTACTAACTAGATTGAAATCGCTGGAGTCAAGAAGATTAAAAGGAATGAGGTTGTTATCATTTTCATCAGCCATAAATTTTAAACTTTTGAGATTGAAATATCCGAGAATTATAATTTAATCATCATCATTAAGAGATGAAACTAGGGTGGAAATCACTTCGCATTCATCATTCTAAACAGCTTCGTTTGAACCGGGTAGGATGCGTGTCGATTGATTGATTGATTGATGGATAGCCTGCAGTGATTAAAACACTGTGACCTCCTGGGTATATTTGCCTCCTCTGCGTTATGTCCTATAGGGTGTCCAGGCTTCTAATGAACCTGGATTTGTTCCTTGACGGGACATTTGTGATGTCCTTGATAGAAGGAAGAGCAGGGCCAAAGAGCTCGAACCTTCTTCTCTCTAGTGCTAGAAAGAGTGTGAGCAGGTGTTCTACACGCTCTGTCGTTTCTCCAGATTATCTGCAGCAGTCGGTCTGCTCCTCAACTTTCCTGTGAAGATACTTTTTGCAGGGAAGGTAGTCTGTTATCGCTCCGCATAGGACTCTCAAGCCATTTTTGCAGAGAGCCACTGCTTCTTTCAATCTTTTGTTATCGAAGCCAAAGTATTTTTTGAGTGTTCTAAGCCCTCAATATTACACCAGTAGTCTTCGATATTTTTCTTGCTCCGTGTTTTCATTTCCTCGTCCGTATCTGCCTTTGCAAAGCTCCAGTACGGAGAAGGACCTATGACGGGCATTTTGCTCCGTCTTTGGCTTGGGTATCAGCTTCCTCGTTTCCTTGGTGCCCCTCATGGTCGAGGATCTATATCAACTCGAGGCTATTCTATGCTCCTAGTTCATTTAGGACCTTTCTCACCTCTAAGAGTATAGCTGAATTTATTTGATAGCGTTTCATAGCTATAAGAACCGCTTGACTGTCTGGTAGGATCTTAATTCTGACCCTTTTAGTGTTCCTTATCTTTATTATTTGTAAGGCTCTTTGTTTGACAGATAGTTCTGCTTGATAGATTGTGGCCACCTTTGGGAGAGGGAAATCAATTTTGCACTTGAAACCTACGATCCCTGCTCCTACTCCACAATCCATCTTTGAACCAACCGTATAACACATTTGCGCCCGTTTGTAAGAGGAAGGTGGTCCATGCTTCCATTTGTCCCTTGATGCAATTGTGACCTCAAACCTCTTTCCGAATGCTGTTTAGGATTTTATTTGGTCGCTGAGGTTCAACATTTCCATTATTTTCCTGTTGTTCCTCCAGGATTTTGAGGTGGCCTTTAAGGTCCCTTGTTTCGCTGCTTCCTCTTGAATTTTGAGGTGCAGCGGCTCTAGGTTTTGTAGAGCCTCCAATCCTGCTGTTGGGGTGGTGTAATCAGCAGGCAGGCCATCTTTTGAAGCTTTTTTTAGCCTATTTTGTAGTTTTTTGTATGGTTTTCTTCCAGCATACTATAGCTCCATAAAGGAGGAAAGGTCTCACCATTTGTTTGCATGCCCATATTGTTTTTCCTTGGAAATAGTCCCCAATTGCATCCAAGCATTTTCGTTTGTCGTCCAGCAGAGTCCCTTAGTGGTCTTCATTGTCGTTTTGTTTAGATGATTGTCCCAGAAGAGTTTCCTTTCTAGGTCCATTAATAGATATTTTACCTCTTCCTGCAAGCATACGACTATGCTGCTAATATTTAGGGCTGTGTGGATTAGTGACAAGAGACATATATTAGAAAGAAATTAAGTCAAATAATTATAAGCAAATTAAATTATGTACGAATGGAAAGGAAAACTAATAGAAAGGCATAGAAAGACACTAGTCGGGAAGGTGAGAAACTTATAGAGGAAGACGGTATTAGATGTCTATTTGCATCCAACGATCAGATCGATAAAGCAACCCATGAATGAAAGGCTAGGATGATATTCTAATTGTCATTTTTATGAACTGTCATGTCTACAAACTAAACTCTGATTTTGTGAAGGAACTTCAAAAACCACCTGCAAATTACCATATAAATCTACAAACTACTTCCAAGCATTCCTTTAGCATCACTAATAACAATCTCTCTTCAATTTTCGATTCTACAAGTTTTCCAGGTCAAGATTTGAACTTTTCATTATCATTTTCAAAAATGAATCTTCTTTAATTTCATCGTACTGAAACCCATTCATTCACGAGCCTACAACTTTATTATATAGCAATTTGAGCCTATGCAAAATCAGTCCGAATGGAATTGATTGTATTGCTAGCACCCCAAAAGTCACTGTTGATTTATCATCCCCAGCAAAGGGTTCATGCGTAAGGCCAATTTTAACTGAGTCGTTCTAAGCTCCTCATGGACTTAAAGCTATCCAACCGTGGCAACAAAGGACTATGATTAAACGAGTTTAAAACAAGACTATTCATCGTAACTCGAGCTCGAGGCAAATTGGAAAACGAACTCAAGCAAAACCTTACAGATGCCCTTGTGTAGATAATTTCCTTTCTGGGCACGATAAGAGTCGCACCCCAACACTGAGTGTTCGTAGTTTGCAGTGAGGAGTGTGAGTGAGAGTAATGTGACGTCAAATGGACTGGTCAGGATCAGCTTAAATGGCTAACAGACAAATTGACTTGCGGTTTTCCCTGATAGATTTATTTGCCGTTATGTTCGGAATATCTTGTGACAAGCGTACAATATGATTTGATTCCACTGTCCGCTTCTACACTCTCTTCTTCAGAACTACTACTTTGTGGACTTTTGCTGTCGAAGTTTTCCAAGACAAGTTGGTTCGTTCATCCCCAAACTGTGCCCTTGTCGCACACTGAACTTTTCATATCGGACATCACTTTTGCCACTACTGTGTTTGCTTTTATCGGATGTACTTGTCTGTTTCGAAAAGAAAAAAAACTTTCTTGAAAATAGAATGTGGGAATCGAGCAGATTTTCTGCATGGCAAACAAACATACATATTTATCATATTACTTTTTGATGACATCGCGAATGTTACTGGACTACATTCAGATGTTCGAAGAAAAAGTTTAGAGCTTTTATGAATAAGACATATGAATTTTATTCGTTCTACTTTTCGCAAGAATTGAAGAAGCATATGTGTGGGCTATATTTCGGGCACTTTGTGAACAATGTGGTCCAGATATTATATCGGCCAAAAAATATATATTACGCACTTTGTGAGTTTTGAGTTCATTTTAATGCTATTCGAGTTGATCTAGCTCAAAAATTGCAAATACTTAGCAGCCTACTCGTTTCGCTGTGTTAGATGGTGCTGGTGTCAAACCATTTTTGTTTAATTAATAATTATTTATTTATAACACGGTTCATAGCACAATAAACAAGGTTCATAGCATTCCAAAATATTATAATAAAATATCAATCAAATTAATAAAAAATTAATAAAAATACAAAAAAAAAACAAAAACACATTTTTTAATAAAAGTATAAACAAAAATACAAAATTAATGTTAGTGCAAGTTAAAGTTACGCTATAAAAAGTGTAAACATATTTTGTTAACATACAATACAGGTACATTAGTGCGACGGGGAATGACTATGATAATGTTATTTTTGAAGGTTGTTTTAGATATCGTAGGGGAAAAATTCTGACTGATGCTATTGAATCCAGTATCTATTTATTGGCTCATTTGCTGCACATGGTGTGATGTGTTGGTATTCCATAAGCAATCATCGGGATTTTGTGACTCTCAAGGGCTAATTGAGCACAAACTTTTCCTTTAATTTGTCGATATTAACCACGTCTTTGATGATAACATTAATCTACTGGACGCAACCAGTAATGAGCTAAGATATTTAAGGCGGTGTTTGTCGGGTGGTAGATTGCTGAAATCATAAGGGTTCAAAATATCTCCCAGAGTGAAAAGTAAAATCTGCATCTGAACCAACTCAAATCTTTGGCTGTGAATTTCAACAGCCTGTTCCCAGATAATGCACGCATTTTCAAAAAGAAGACGCACAAATAAAATATGTAATGGGCCATTTAGACAAGCGTCCATGCGTCCGCGCGTCCAAGCGTTTTTAGATTACACGAGTCAAGTCAACTCAAATCCAGTTTTTTGAAGGCGGGGCTAAGGCGATAAGTGGATGGATTTTACACGCTTATGATGATGTTTTTTTGCTCCGTACAAATATATTGGTAACAGAAAGTTGTATGTATTTATCCATATGAGTATATATACCTACATATATATGTTTGTGTCTAGATATTCAGATGCATTCAATTTGTTTTCGTAATAGTCATGCACGTAAGGATGCAAAATATATATTATCCACATCATTATACAAGAAAATAATCATCCACAAAACATATATTTAAATGATCACCAACGAATCATCCACACATGCCACTGAGCGAAAGAAATCATTTTAAAATGTATTGTACATGAATCAGCATACTCCACCTCCTTCGCTTTAGACCCGCCTATATAAACAAAATCAAATTGACTCGTGTAAGCAAAACACGCTAGATCGCATGGACGCGTGGACGCATGGACGCCAATGTAAATGGCCCATAAGGGTTAGGTAAGCCAGAGATTCTTAAACTCTTTGGTTCGTCGCTTAATAAAGCCAAGTTGTTTACTTGCTCGGAAAAGCACTATAACGTAATGTAAATTGAAGCGTATATTTTCATCATAGATGGCACCGAGATTTAATATGTTGTCAACCTTACTGAGTGCCTGTTACTGAAGCGGTACGTATAATGAACGCGTGTAATTTCGCAAAAGAGGCTAATTGCGAGGCGCACAGCAATATTAAGTGGGAGCTTGTTCGCGGAACACCAATGGTCTATAACGTTCAGTTTTGACTGAAAAAAGGAAGCGTCAGATGTTGACCTGATAGCACGGTAAAATTTTGAGATCCTTCGCATATAGTAAGTGAGAAATGTCAGATAAAGTCTCCGATAGGTCTGATATCAATGTTTTGGTTGGGTCGTAGCACGCATGAAGAAGATAGTAACTTTTCCACTATCACTAATTCTACATAGGTCTGAGAAGCTATGGTAGGCATGGAGTATGAGTACAATGGGTATTTTGGCCTGAGTGCTTAAAGGTGCCACACACCCACACAGGCCTTATATAAAAATATTGATAAGAAGAGGACCAAGATGGCTTTTTTAAGGTGCATCAGATTTAACGTGGACTTTCTTAGAATAAGAACTTGCAGTCTCACAAATTGAAAACGAATGTAGAGGTAGCAACCAACCAATTTTAGTACAGATCCTGCTATTCCTAGCTGCTGCAGCTCTTGGGCCAAAATAGAGTGATTAACTCGGTCGAATGCTTTACTCAAGTATGTTAAGACTGCGTCAAGTTGATCACCTTTCTCGAGTGAGTTTTTCTTTTTTTTTCAGTGAATCTTTTTGCTTGGTGTGAAAATATGTTCAAGAGTGCTTAAACAATTTTTTGATGTATCTTGAACGAAACTGAATGTAACGTTAAATACTAAGTTTTCAATTACGATTTGGATATGGTATTCAAAGTCTTTAATTTCAGCGCTGTTGCTTTCATCAAAACTTAGAAGCAGACCTTTATTTATTTATTTACCAAATTCATCGCAACAGAATACAAACTACGATTATGGCAATGACATGAGAAACAGATCAAAATAAAAATTTATATTTAGAAACAGATAAAAGAAATCACGTCTCAACAATCCAACGCCCTAAAGCTTAAGTCGAGTACAAATGCTTTCAAACGTATTTTGACTACACGTGAAAACCAAACTTGACACTTGAGGACACACTGAACTTACATTAAATAAAGATGAATACATTTCCGTAGGTCAACGCATTTAGAGGCGGAATGAAGGATCAATTCAAAGACTCGGGAGGCTTCCGCAACATGGCAATAAAATGTCAATTTAGGATCAAAAGTCACACCCAAGTGTCTGAATTGGTAAACAGAGGACAGATAGTTGTTGGAAAATGAGTAAGAGAATGAAATAAAACAGAATATGAAAAAAAAATGTCATTTGTTTACATTCGCTAAAATTTAAGACCAAGGAATGGGGGTTACACCAATTGAGATGATTCGGAAGAATATCAGCATCATTAGCTGACCTGCTGTCTCGGAATAATTTAGATAGCGGAACGAAGGTCATAGATAAAAATCAAGAAAAGTAATGGACCAAGAATAGACCTTTGTGGTACACCAGAAGAAGCATGGAAAGGAGAAGAGGAAAGGTTTTTGACAGTAGCTTTGCGCAAATAATTACTGAGGTAGGACGAAAACCAAAAAAGGAGTGAGCCAAAACAACCTCAATGTCTGACTTTATTCAGTATTATTTTGTAGTTGACAGTATAAAAGGCTTTCAAAAATCTGTGTACACTACGTCCACTTGTTTCTGACGATCTAAAGCAAGCGCAACTGCGTTTGCGACGAGGATGAAGGAAGTTAAAGTAGACTTACCACTCACGAATCTATGCTGTTTCGGAGATGGGATAGGAAGAATCATGAGATACGTTCTAGAAAAGACAATATTTCCAAGAAAAATACTGAAGCAAGAGAAATAGGATGATGTTTGAGGACGGAGGAAACATCAACAGTTTTAAAAATTGGATAAGTATTAGAAACTTTCTAGGCACACCAGACACATTTAATGGTAGCCTCAAATTGAAGAAGATAGAGAGTGGGCGCACAATAAGGAAGACAAAAACCTCGCATAGAAATTGGATACACAACACAGTCAGATCCACCACAGGAATGCTGATCGAAACTGAGCAATAAGTTCGCAGCTTCAACCGGATTAGTATGGATTAGAGAAAAAAATCAGGGGAATGTGCAAGACAGGGAAAACTCGTAAAGGATGAAGAAAAAAAGTTTGCCATAAATTCGCATACCTCCTGTGGAGCTGAGGAGGTAGAGCTATCGAAAATAACGTGGTTTGGGATGGAAATATTTTTCTTCAAAGGTTGAATGCATGACGAAAAAGGTTTAGTATTGGAACCAGAAATAGATAACTCCAAACTAGCAAAGTAATCGTGCATTACCTGCTTCATTATGATTTTGGCCAAGCAACGCAGGGTCTGAAATTCAGAAAGATCAGAGGCAGAATTTGATCTTTGGAAACTTTTGCCGAGGAACATTTTTTAGTTGGATTGCCCTCAAAACTTGTAGGGTGACCGAAGAAGGATCTGTAGATTTAAGAAGATAAAATTTAAATTCCTCCCTCAATGACCTTATCTCTACCTAGTTCATTGACAAAGAAATAAAATTTAGAAAGTGCATGATCAATATTTAGCCCACCGAAGAACAAAAACCAGTTAGCTTTTCAAATTCCGATTCCATTCCTGGGTAATAGGTCTTGCAAAAATTGAACCAAGGAGCAACTGATATTCTCTTCCCTGAAAAACATGTCAGTGCGACATAAAAAGAAAGATGCGGGTAGTGGGGGACTACTAAAATATCGGGTTGGAGCACGGTGGATACAGATACATTAGAAGACGGATTATTAGATAGAATAAGGTCGAGAATACAACCATTCAAGATACGCGTAGTGCAAAGTTGCGGAAGGGAGTTAAGGGAAAGGAAGGACGAAAGTGCTATCGAGAGCTGATTATTAGATCTGATAATGAAATACATTACATACATATTTGAAACTGGGTTCCAGACAACGGAAAGCATTTTGAACTCACTTCAGATTATAAATGGGGCATAAGGAAAAAATGTATGAAGGTAAGAAAATATTTCAACAAAAAAATTTTCATACACAGCACAAGAACTGCTACAAGAAACTTATACAGAAAGAATTATTAAGTGAAGGTTGTTAGAAAAAAAGGTACAAGCCATGTGTTATGGCTCTGAAGAGGAGAAGAATAAAAATTACGACAGAGCGTTCCATAAATAGGTTCGCGTACGGCAATCAGTACACCTCTGACATGCGTTTTGTTGGAAATAGAGCAATTAAGCCAATTGCTAAAAAAATTGCATTGAACTCTCACAATGCTAATTCCCTACAAAAAATTCTCTACAATGGTGAAATTATATGCTAAAATTAAAGTGACGGCAGTTAATAAATATCTTGTCAAATGTGTTTTTTTTTTCACAAGGGTAAAATTTATGTCAAATATTTTCACGATGCAAGAAAAGATAATGCTTAAAACAACTGATGATGACCACTTAGTTCTAGCTAAATTTCATATTTTACTCGGACATCGGACATTAAAAAACCTGGCAAAATAATGGAGAGTTTATACAGCGTTTTTAGTTTATAACATATATTACAGTCTAGTATTAGCAGTAAATTTTACCTGGAAACTCCAAGTTGAAAATCCTTAGCAAAATTTTTGCTTTTGAACTTACTTCTAGTAAAATTTGTAACAAAATTTACATTTTACCCAAACTGCGTACTTGGCATTAAAATCTACTCAAAATACCTGATGCAAAAGAAGAACTTCACTGCTGTTTATATCGTCGGAAAGCCAAGTTTTCGTGAGGCAGATGATAGGCCCCTTTTTTTGCTCCCCTTAGCCATAACAGAACAATGCTAACCAGTGCAGACGCATTGGAAACAACAACAACTCATGTTATGGATAGGGGGAGTTGTTGTTGTTTCCAATGTTTCCAAAGTTGTCCAATGTTGTTGTTTCCAATTAGCATTGTTCTGTTATAGATAGGGGGAGCAAAAAAACATGCCTCATGTTGTCTAGTGCAAGGGAAGAGTCAAAGGACATAGATTCGAGCTTCAACCTCAAGCCACGTACGTTTTGGTAATATAAGAAAATGTTACAAATTTTAGAGATAAGCGGCTTTCTTTTTTCGTTGAAAATTCGAACGAGGTTTTCTCATGAAAAGTTTGGAATTATACCGGGTTGCCAGAAACTGGCGTCCAGTAATTCCTTGTTATCAGCAGTTGTGGTAATTTTGAACTAACTAACCAATCTTCCAGCGATTTTGTCAGGGTCGAGCTTAGTGTAAATCCAAGTTTGTGTACGATGTAGTTCTTGACACTACTCTTCTCATATATAAGCCTAGTCATAAAGACTTTTAGAGGAGGAGTACCAGTAATCAAAGTTGGTGCAGAACGTATCTGATGCTGTGTTTGTTGATGCAAAATAGAAATTGCAGGTGGCAAAAGTATACCAGTAAGCAAAGGTAAAGGTTGAGTCACAGGCTGTAACGGCCTCGGCAGTTGTTTCTGTGTATCAAGTGATTATTGCAACACTTATATGCTATCCAGTAACAAAGAGGGGGCAGATTGTTTCAATAAACCAGTTAAAGCGCAGGCAGTAACGGGCTCATTTACTGTTGTTGAATAATTCTTGGTTTGTGTTGAGCTCTCTTCGCTGTTATTGCAAGGCTCTGTATCTTTAGTCGAGTTCGTGTAGCAGCAGGAGACCCAACTTGGCATTCGATAGCTTTAACAAATTCATCAACTGACGTTCCATGCCAAAGAACAAATAAGAGGAAATACAGCAAACGAGAAAAATCTTCAATGTCAGCATATGTTTCAATTAGTGAAAGCGATATTTTAAAAAACCGCTTCAAATCTAAAATATATAAATGAATTCTTTTGCTTGAATCCAGTTTTGACGTTTTCTTTGCAAAAGCTAATGTTGAATCTTTATGGTAACTTTTTTATTGCTTCGTCATCTTTTTGAGATTCAGTCGTTATTAAAAAGGTCCAACTAGTCTCACTAATAACTGTCGTTAATATCAGGTATCTCTAAATCGCTCTAGCTTGCTCTACTTTTATTTGACAGCTGCTCTACTGCAGTTAACCGTTAGGTAATGTGCTCTTTTTTCGGGGTCATTAAACACAGCTATTATTTGATATCAGTTGACATAACTATCAGAATATATACATGTGATAAAATACTCTTAATCAATTGAGTACACACTTATAGATTGCAAAAAACTTCATCTACAATTATGCGCTAGAGGCAACATATCACTTTATCGTTTAAAAACATCGCTAATTACATCAATATTTCTATTATTGTTATGGCCAACGCGAAATTTCGTGATATTTCCTTTCTTTTGAATTTCTATTCTATAATTCTATTTTTGTTTTCAAATGCATGCAAATTGATTTTTAAATCAATTTAGTATTATTTCAATCAAAGTTAGGACGTCAAAATATCTTTTCATAAACGAAACAGATGTGATATTTCGAATTGAATTCGATCAGTATTCCATTCAAATCAAACTCATTCCCCAACGTCAAACGACCTTGTTTGTACGTCAGAGCCATTTTTCGGAATTTATCCGCGACCAAATTTTCTTTATATTTATAGCTCGCATCACGTCAAATCATGCTTCTATCCTCAAAGATTTTTCCCAATTTATTTATTTGGTACTCCATGATACAATCCTTGAACGTTCATGTTGAGATACTGAAAGAAACCAACATGCATAATTTACAGAAAATGTATTATTCCGCGACATTAAAACGTGCTTAGTCTCCTTCTAAACCCTGAGTGCAAAAGGCTTAGCAAACATTAAGCGGATGCCACGAACCCGTCAAATCCCAGAATCCACTGATGATCGTCGCTACTTGAAATAAGCTCAAAAACGCCTTGAAGCTAATGAGCCGTTTCGATGGTAGATGGCGGCAAAACATTCGTTATCCTGTAACACGCCTTCGAGTTTATTTAGAATAGCTTCCTCTTCTACATCGGTTAACACTTCATAGAGCTGTCACGGAAGATTCCTGGTTTTCCGCTCGCATAGATAGACCTCGGGTTGTTTCACTTCGTTCACTCGGTTGCGTCAAACCCGACCGTGACATCGTTGACGAAGAACATTGTATGGCTTTTATTGGTTTTTCTTCCGCTATTAAACTTTCACGTTCCCATGCCTCGTGCCCTCACCAATTTCCAGCACGTATCAGCTCAGACATCAATTTCGTCTATTTCATAATATTCACTTCATCGTCGATTGACATCGGAATCAACCCCGTGCCCGGGACAGGATGCGTCCGCAGCGGTGCTCCTCTTTCATCGCTAATAAAATTACGAACCCGGCAGCCACTTATAAATTTTTGCTGACATCTTTCCGCATCAAAGAAAAAAATTGAAACGACAGGGATGAAGCCGAGGCGGAGGAAAATGGTAGTAAAATTGATTACAGCTATCGTCGGTACCGGACCTGGAGCAAGTACGCATATTTCGAGCTGACAGGGATCGACGTGATGGGATTACACGACCAGGCAGTTTTCCCTCTGAAGATGTACCGTGCCTGCTGAACCCATCTGTTTTTCTAAAGGCGAAACGATGAATGTTCCGATTGCATCTTGTTACTGTCAGGTCGTTCAATTGAAAGCGAGTTTCGAGGAAAGCTAGCAAATGCTGTCTACAGTTTGCGGTAAAGAAACAGTGAGTTATTGGTTTGCGGATGAATATAACTTCAATATATTAGCCAGCTCACTTCTGGTTGGGAGATTTGTTTTTCAAGCGTTGTTGAATTCGATTAGATGAACTTTTGCTCGTTTTCACTCTTCAAAACATGTTTTCGAAAGTCGATGCATCATTCCTAATGCCACATGATTTCTCTTCTATTGTGCTCTGCTGCCATGCGTTTATTTATTTGCCACTTAAAGATTCTATCACTTGAATAGTAGCAATTTCTTCCTACATACTGCTTGTGGCTCTAGTCGGTATCGATTATTAAAGTGCTCTGACCTCAATGGTTATGCAAGAGAGAATAGTGCCCACAATCTTGGCTTCGAATAAGATTAAATCAATTAATGTGTCCGCATAAGCAGTCACTGAGGACTCGTTCAAAAGCTGTTTGCAGAACTCGGCTTTCAATAGTCGCCAGCCACCCAAACAATTGTATTAGAGAAGGCAAATTGCCACAACATATGGGCACATACACTCACGATGACTAGCTGTTGAGCTGATTTCATCAGAAAAAAAGGATTATATGGATCGAAGTGAGAGAAGGAAGTAAGGCTAAAAATAACGTTAAAATATAGAAGAAGAAAATATATACTAGAAGGACCTGAATGAGTGCCAAATTAAGTAGTTCTATATTTTCGCAAGTAGTAGGCTTCAACATTACTGGGAATGTTTATATGAGTGACAACACTTTGTTGCAAATGTGAATGAGCTTTTGCATGAAATACATTTAAATTTCTTTAAAAAAAAACTAAGCGAACTAAGTATAGATTATGTCTTATTGTTTTCGTCATCATCACATTGTTGTAAAGAATTATGTTCCATGTAGAAAGAGTATACAATTCAGAAACACACATGGTGAATGGTCCGCTAATAGTTACCAATAAATTAAGTATATTTATGTCTATTGGCAGCCAAATGGTACAATAGGCCACGAGGGCGTCATCGGGTATTGGTAATTGAAATCCCGAGAAATGCCTGCTGGAAACAACATCTATAGCTCTGCTACTGAATCCTACATTCAACCTACCCGAAGATATGATTTCATATCGGGTTGCTGCCGGGAGCCTTCATCACTTTTCAGATCATGAATGTTGCCAACGAAAGAGGGTCAGGGCGAGTTTTCCGCGCCTTAAACCAGGGAACATTAAAAAGACTAGCCCTCCAAGTTGGAGCTTGGACAATCGGTCAATAACCAATTCCCGTAAAATTTCACTCATTCAGAACCCTGATACTTTGCTTCGGATGCTTAGATTGTATCAACGGAAATGACCACGGAAAAGAAATACGAACTATTCTCGGAACCTGGAACGTACGAACCCTGTACAGAAATGGGGCCATTAAGGCCCTTGTGGAACAGATCACTTAACATAAAATAAATATTTTCGCTGTCCAGGAAACGAAACTGTTTACTACTGACGATAGGGACATGAAATTGTTCACAATCTGCAAAAGCGGAAAGTCGTCTGCTGGTCACGAGTTTGGAGTGGCCTCCATTGTGCACCAACAAACAAAACCTATCAATGAAAGATTGTGTGAACACCACATTCGAGCAAAGTTTGTAACGTTTGGCTCATAAACGTTCCTGACCCCACTGAAGATAATGATGAGGCAGTGAAAGGTAATTTCTATAATCGTCTGGAAAGTTTACGTGATTCTCTGTCATCAAATGATGTGAAAATCCTGCTAGGTAACTTCTATTCAAAGATTGGAAACGAGGAAACACATCGTGGAACCACCGATCAATTAAGGCCTCAGGATCTCTGTAACGACAATAAACAACGACTTGTCCACTTTGCTAGCAGTAGAACCCTCATTGTAAGTTCAGCGTGTTTCCCGCATCGCAACATTCACAAAAGGATATGGGCATCCCAGGACGGCCGCACTTTTAATCAGATCGATCATATTCTGATTCAAAAAACGCGAGCCTCCAGTATTTTAGATGTGTGATCTTTCCGTGTGGCCAACTGCAACTCCGACTACTACTTAGTCAAGACTCGATATTGATGTCGAATTGACTCTCGTGAAAAACCAGAGCAAGTTCAATGTCGATCAGCTTAGAAACATGACGGTAGAAGTTGAATATAGATCTGCTTTGGAAAATGAACTAGCTTCCACGCCTAACACCACGGTGAATTTTGCGTATAAAAGAATAACCCTTAATGTATCTCATAGAATGCAAAAATCCCAGAGATCCCATGACTGATAAGAGACTCCTAAAAGCCAAGACATAAATAGATTCCCATAGGGCGGAAGATATCGAGAATAGCCTAGAAGCATGGAATCACAAGCGAGCATTCTGGAAAAACTCGAGCGAAGTATAAATATGTTTGGCAATATGGTTTTTCGGAACGAGTTTTTTGAAGCGAATCTATTGGAAGAAGCAAATTGAGTGCATTTTCTGGTTGGTTAATTTTAAAGCAAGTTAATATCAACGCGAGTGAATTGCAAGTTTAGTAGTGTGTAAAATAAAGCGATTTAGTTGCAACAATTATTGTTTCGAATACAAATATTTTTGGTCTCAGTTAAATAACTGTTTTGACTCGTAAACGCTGATAATAGTGAATCCATGAAGCATGTTTTTAGTGGAGAAAATACAAAAATTGGTGTCAGAAGTGGAATTTTGTCGCATTCACGCCTCAAATAGTGACTTTTAGCGAAGTTGCAGATAATTAATTAAAGTGGAACGTGAAAATTTGTAGTGTATGACTAAACAAAAAGTAAGAAATTTGGGACAGTAATTATTGTGAGAAGTTGTGCGGGCTAATTGAATAACAATGCTGAAGATAGTCAACGAGTTGACTTTGGAAGAGTTGAAATAAGGGCGCCAAAAACGTAATCTGTCGACTAAAAGCAAGACAGTTTTACTGCAACGGCTAATGACTTTGGGCACGGAAGGCAGAAGTCTAGAAAGGCACAGCAAGGCGGTGGGGAAGAAAATTTTGATGATGGATTTGCAGCAGAAAATGTTCTTCGATATGAAGCGAAAAGCTGAAGACTGTAAACAGCAAGCCTTGAAATTGGGTCACCAACTTGACCAAGAAGACATAGGCACCAAAAAGAAATTGGAGCAAAAACTTGATCATCAAGCCCAGAATATTAAGGAACACCTTGAGCATCAGGTTAAAAAACAGTTGATGGAAATTAATCAAGAGTTCCAACAGCAGTCCAACAAACAATTGCAAAAATTGGCCGGATTCGCAGAAGAAATGGATTTGTTGAAATTAGGTTTGCAGCACGTGAAAGCAATAGGGACTGCTCCACCTGAATTAAATGGCAGTAGAGCAATGGCATAAAACTCCTTGGACTATCTACAAGAAGCAATTTAAGGCGGTTGCAGAGTATAACCATTGGAGCGATCGAGAACTGGGAACCACACTAATAGTGTAATTGAAAGAAGCCGCAGTGGAAATACTCCAAATCATTTAAGTGGACAAATCTCCATCTATTTGAGCCTGATGAGCGCTTTGAACTTGACATACGGCAAAGACAACTTTAACGAAGTTCATCATTCACAACTCTCTCATTCACACAGAAGCCAGAGGAGATGTTACACCAGTTAGCTCAGGCCATCGAGTGGTTAACATTTCTGTTTCATTTTAAAATAAAATTGATTTATATATTTTATTTCCCAAAATGAATAAAGTGTAATAAATCACACTATTTATGAGATGATCCAAAATCAGAGCTTACAACTGAAAAAAAAATGATGAGCTGCAGCCACTTACACAACAGTGTAATTGGTCGCATGCTTTATTTGAAATATTTTTATCTTTAAACTTTAACAAAGCAACTAAATATGCAACATTTTTTTGCCGTTTATAATAAGAACAAAACGAATCCTTGTGCTCTTTTACACATAAACTACAACAACCCTCGCTTGATTTCGGGAAGAGCGATTTTCAGTTGACGCTTAATCCCGTCTACCGGGGGCTAAAAGGAAATTTTCGATGTTCAAATCAATGCATTATTTTATTTTTTGACGACTACCTGAAAGTGTTGCATTAGAAAGTTCCACTCAATAATTATGTAAATTTGGAAGCCAAAAAAAGTTTAGTATGTCAAACTGAAAGGATGAAACTACTAACTTTCGGAGAAAGACACTTGAAGAAAAATTCAGCTCGGAAAGTTTACCCTGTGACAAAAAGTTCAACAAGTAACCAATATTAAGGAAATTTAAGATTTCTTAGTCCAAAAACGCACTGATTGGTTCAACCAAAATAGTCTTATAATGATGCTTCCGAGTAAAGTTTGGAGGCTTGAAAGAACTATCGCTTTTCGTGGTCATCACTATGATTAAAGACTAATAGAGTAAATTATGTACAAAAACAGCTATAATCCATTACCTAATGCAATAGATATGATCCATAATATTGCATGTATATTTACCAATCCATTCAAAATCTATGTCATTTAATTGTTCCATTTGTTTTTAATTTCGATTGCTGGTTAACCTTTTGCGTGAATTTTTGTACCATACATTTAGTATTATTTTCATTGATTTTTTGCTCATCAATTCCTTTTAGTCCCGTAAATGTAGTTTTTTCATTATTGTGTCACTGCAGATACAACCTCGAATATTTTTGAACAGCAAACTTCTGCAATGGTATGTCTCTCTATTTTGCGATTTATTTGAAAGTAAAAATCTTAATAAAAGTTCTAAAAGCCAATTTTTACAAAGCATAAACAAACATAAAAACAGATCATTTCAGCAAGCGGAGTCATTTAAATCGTGATCAATCTGTTTTTGAAAATTTTCCTGGTAAACCGACTATACATCTAACAATTTAGTAACAAATATTTGGAAAAGAATTAGCTGCAATAGCTCCGCAAGACTTGAAGTCCTTACCCGTCAAACATGACCGAAAAATAAATTTCAACAAGAGATATTTATACAATCGCTTGAGTGTATTTCAAAACAGTAAAATTTAAATTTATATTTGAATTGTGTAATCTACCATTTGTATGTCTTCGAATTCATTTTCCACCTGATGGTGCATATCATCTTTTGCGCTTAGCCTCTGTTCCGTTATAGGTAAATAAAAGATTTACTGAATTTATCTCTAAACAGCTTCGAATGGCTTTTATATAACCCGCTTTAGGATTTCTTTCACGTAGGCTCTCTTGATAGCAACTCGGCTATAGTAAAAGATACCGACGAATCGTAGGTGTAGAAGGTGAGATATCTACGGAAGGGCTTATTGTATCCGGTTAAATATGATGAATGATACCATGTTTTTTTTGTGGCTAAAGGCAAGATCGTCGAACAGTAAAAACTCTTGTGAGTTTTAAATAGGCGAATTCTATTTTATGAAAAATGAAGCTGTAGGAATTTACGATTAGCATTTTTGTTTAATCGTATTGTGGTAACATATCAGAATTGTTTATTTTTTTTTGGTCATTTTGATATGAAAAGTTGCAAATCCAAATGCAAGACTATTCTTCCATAGTTTTTCAATTCAGCATGTTTAATTTTATTAGTGATTTTCGATGCTGAATTCTTTTTTTGGAAACGCCAAAACTATTCTTTATAAGTTGTGCTTTATTACGTCTCCCGGTTAACTTCTGCATTCAAATGCTAGGTTTCTCCGGCTATTTTTTTTTTTTCAAAACAGTGCAATGTGATAAAACTTTTCGTAAATTATGTTTTGATGAAATCAAGTAATGAAAATATTCGAGTAAAGGAAATATTTTGTTGCCCTTAGAAAAATGTCTTACACTTAAAATGATGCTCTCTTGGCACACAAAAATGTTGTCAGATGTAACCACAGAGACAGTTAATGTAATAAATACCAGCAGAAATATTATTGACGTTTATTTAAAAAAAATCATATTTATACATCCAAAACCTCAGTTCATCCAAAAAATTTTGTTTTTTTGTTTCAGCTCTCTATTTTTAAATGGCCGCATCAGCATAAACACGTAGTATAGCAAATACACTGAAAAAACACATAGCGCCAGACGCCATAATTTATAGACTTCTGGCGCCATGTACATAGTCGATTTGGGGATTGTGGTAAAATATAGCGCCACACGCCATAGTACATGGCGAAAAGTACATAGGAGCAGGCGCTATGCTTATAGCCCTCCACGCCATATACTCCTCCACGCCATGTCATATAGTCCTACACGCCATTACATGGCATGGAGGTCTATAGTACATGGCGTGGATGACTATGGTACATGGCGTAGAGGACTATAGTACATGGCGTCTGGCGCTATGTGTTTTTTCACTGCAGAGTTAATTTTCTTCAAGAAATTGTATGCACGGTATTTTTGTAGTTCGATTATTCAGGTAGTTCGATTATTCAGGTGGTTCCATGTGTCCCGATTAAAGGTTTTACTGTATAGCCCAAATAGAGTTTTCATGAAAAAAATACAGCCCAAATATAGCTTTTCAAAACAATATGCAGCACAAATATAGTTTTTCAAAACAATATACACCCCAAACATAGTTTTTCAAAAACAATATATAGCCCAACTTCAGTTTTTAAAAAGCAATATATAGCCCAACTTCAGTTTTTCAAATACATTATATAGCCCTAAATACACCAACTCGCGAAATCAAAAATCTTCCCCCACCAATTTACCTTTTAGATAGCACAATTGGCGGGAATTAGCCAAATCTGGCCTCAGTGTTTCTATTTATACGTCCCATCACACAGTATGGCTGCGAGTTATAATTTGAGTTATCTTCTTCAACAGAAGCCATATTACATGGCTCATGGCACTATGCAATATAGTGTGTGGGGCTATAATTTCTGCGCCATGTAATTATGGCGCTGGGAGCCATACTGCATAGCTCAGAGCACTATGTACATAGCGTGTGGTACTATAAATGCTGCGCCATGTTACATAGGACCACGCGCTATGTAGATTCTGACATTATGGCGCTGGGAGCCATATTGCATAGCTCAGAGTATTATATACATAGCGTATGGGGACATAAATAATGCTCTATGTTACATGGCTCTGGGCGCCATGTGGATTTTTTTCAGTGTAATCTCGCAAAAAATATGTTCTTCTGAAGATGTCTCAGCAAAGTCTGTGATCCTAATATAACACATTCATATCTTGCTGAAGAATTTCGATATCAGTAGCTAACAACCCGCAAAATACTAATCACATTTCAAAAGAATACCAAACCGCCTGAAAATTCATTCAAAAATCATAGCAGAATCAACAAGATCCGTACGGTATTCTGATTCAGGTCCAACCTCGCCCCATCAATTAAAAGCGTGGCAAGACAAATAAACAATTAGCAAATATGTCAATATTCAAATAGCTTACAACGCTTACTGGCAAACAAACACTATGCACAATTTCTGCAACTTCATATCATATGCAATTCAAATATCCTCGAGCGGATCTCGTTTCCACACCACTACGTGCGGAACACTTTAAGCGGCATCGATTGGAATTTTAAGGACATTAATAACAGAAGAGATTCATCGTATGACAGAATAATTAAATTCCTTGAGAAAATAACGACATTTCCAAAATTGAAATATATTTCACTGCAAACGAGCGAGTTTCAATGGAATTGTGATTGCATGCGGTGCAACCGAAATCCTTGCACTTCTTTGGTCGAGTAATAGATGGTGGTTATCGTATTGTGTTGGGTCGGTATGCTGTGTAGACGTTTCGTTACAGGGCAATTTATCATTTGTCCTTAATCTGGCAAGAAAATGTGGCTTCAGGCCACAAAACAATGACTTGCTGAATGTAGGAGCAGAAGGTTCAATAAGAAAAGTATCTGCTCAGGTTTTGGATTTCATATTATATCTGTGATGGAATGGCCACTCAGATTCAGCGAAATTTTTGGATCAGCTTTTTATTAAATCAGATTTTTGCTGGGCAAGGCGAAGTGGAACTATCGTTAGATACGCTTGTATTAAACAAGTAAGATGATGGATCAACTTAAATCTTTCCTCTGACTTTCAATATATTAGCCAGCTCATTTGAAATATTTTTCATAGACCATCCAAACCATTTTGCAGACCACTGTAAAGATTCATATCTGTTACCCTAATGTATTCGTTTCACCAAGAATGGTGAATCATTTACTTACGAAAGATGCATTTTAAATGTTGAAACTAGTCAAGCTGTAATGCATCCTTTACGTGATTCTGGCCGACTTAAGTCTCTCGTCAAGATGGCAAAACTCAGCATAGTCAGATTCAAGCTTCTGACAAGTGCTTGATAGAGTGTCAACGTTCTGATAATAGCGAAAAAATGAGATGGCTAAGAATCGGCAAGCAACTCTTACGTGGTACCCTACTTGTGGATTGTATACATTCGTTTCTGTGAAATGTATCAAGTGGCACTAGACGACAGACAACAGATAATAGTTAGAGTAGGGGTAGCACTTTGAGTTACTGTTGATTTTGTGTGTTTCAGAAACACGCCGGTAAAAAGTTTTACTACACTTGGCGAAACTTTGAAGAGGTCAACGTTGTTTCTGACTTGAAATCTGAAGATAAATCATTGAGAAGAAGCACACCAATCGTGGTGCTACTTAAAAACAATTCAAGGATTATAATCTGTTAAGACGTAACAGATCATTAGAAATAGAAGTCGAAATGCTATTGTTTTTTTGGCTTTCATATTTTTTGTTTTTGTTCCTTACGGTTGGTAAAGAAAAATTACAACAGTATATGGGTGTATGAATGTGGCTAGAAATGGTAGTCCAATAAATGAAGTTTCATATTATTCACTCCGGAATTATTCGATAAAATACGAATGCCTCACTGAGTCAATAAAACATGCATGGAAAAAGATGTTTGTGCATGAAATTTTATCAAAAGGTTAAAGTTTATCAAAAGGCGAAGAAGTATGTCACCAGGACTATATTGAGTCTGTTCGATGGGAGAGTGTAGAAGGATCATATATTTTGATAATTTGCACTTGATATCAGAGGTTCGTATCAGATTCGGAGTTAGTTTTTAAGCTATAGCTCAAATAATTATTTCTTGGGGTTGACCATTTTGGGGGAACCTAATTCTAATTTACTAGAATTCAGCTGCTATGAGTTGAAATGGAGGCTAAGGGACGATGTACATTATTGAACAATTTGACAATGCTACAGTACACAGTATTCTATTATAGCAAAACTGAATTTTATTATTTATTTAAAGCACATTTTTACTAATGAGCTCAATTACAAATTTAATAAAATTGAATAATACATTATACAGTGCGACTCAGAGTGACTGTGTGTGGATTAACCGGCTTGTGGATTATCCGCGCATCATTGCTCGATTTTTACTAATGTTCCAAGAAGAACATTAGGTTAACATGGCTGCCGGTCCACAGAGGTCTGCCGACCGGCACACATAGGCACAAAAGAGACCCGTTGTGATGCCACAATAATTTGTCACTCTCTCTTACTCACTGAATTCGGGAAACCATCTGCTTCGCTTAACAAATCGCGTTATCCCCTTTAGATTAACCAGGGACAACCCAGTCAGGTTTGAGAGAAAGGGGGCACCAATTGCCACCAACCTTCTCCTTGCCAGCGCCGGGCAGTGACACAAGAGGTGGAGAACGGACTCCTCTACATCCTTAGAGCCGCAACTCTGACAGAAATCGTTAAACTGCACTCCCAATCGTTGTGCATGTCGTCATATGAGGCAGTGGCCCGTAAGAACTCCAACAGTGCAGCGTAGAGCACTTCGAGTTAAGCCTAAAAGCTGCCTGGTGCGATGCGCATCCATGGATACCCAGGACTGCCTTGATATTGCACAGGATGATTCATTTGCCCAGGACCTCCTAGCGTCCTCGAGATATATTTTTGCCTGATGGCCAGTTTGACCGATGTCATCGGTATACCTATTGAGAGGGAGCAGGAGACCTCTGGCAACAAGGTTCCAAGCCTTGCTAGCTCATCGGCCTCACAGTTGCCCTGAAAGCCCCTATGTCCAGGTACCCAAATCAACTGTACAACCGAATGTCTCGACATCTCCCTAAGAGATGCACGGCATTCAGCAACAATCATGGAAACTGTACAAGGACCAGCGAGGGATTTAATAGCCTCTTGGCTATCTGTGAAAATGCCAATATTAGCCCCGAATATTCGATTACACAGAAGCCAGTCGATTGCCCGTAAAATAGCCGCAACCTCAGCCTCAAACACACTACAATGGTCTGGTAGACGGAAGGACAGCTTAAGATTCAGCTCATCTGAGTATACACCACCTCCGAATCTATTGTTTAGCTTTGAGCCGTCAGTGTACACATGGATAAGCCCACTTTCGAGGGCGACACCATCACGCCATTCATCCCTACCACGAATGCGAGTTGTAAACTCCAAATCTAGTAGGCACTGCGGAGCGATGTAGTCAACACCTGCTGGAGCGGGAACTCCCTCAACCAAAATCCTCGCATGGCCGAATTCTGTTCTATTCCACGCCGAGATACAATTCAGTCTCACAGCAGCAAGATTAGCTTGCTGTAAGATAAGTAGATTCGTTGGAAGCCAATGAAGTAACACGAATAGTGCCTTAGTAGGGATGGTGCGGAGCGCACCAGTTACAAGTAGTGCAGCCATTCTCCGCACTTTTTCATGCTGCTGTTTGCAGGTAGCCTTAATAGCTCTCTGCCACCAGAACGCCACCACAAACAGTAGAATTGGCTCAACTACAGCAGTGTAAAGCCAAGCAATAGTACGAGGTTGTAGTCCCCAATTCGCTCCTATGGCCCTTTTACAGCAGTAAAGTGCGTTGAAGGCCTTCCGCGCTTTTTCTGCTACATTGTAAGTCCATAGTAACTTCGAGTCAAGTATCAGCCCTAAGTACCTGACCCTCTGGCTCAAGTTAATGGAGACCCCATTCAATTTGGGTAACTCAAAACCAGGAACTTTGTACTTCCTTGTAAACAGCACTAGTTCCGTTTTATTAGGATTGACATTCAAGCCGCACTCACGACTCCAACGTGAAAGTATATCAAGAGAGTGATTTAGCCTCTCCGATAGCGTAGATAAATACTTTCCCGACACTGCTACAGCTATATCGTCTGCATAAGCAATCACTTTGCAACCGGCATGGTCCAGCCTCATTAGAAGAGTATTCACCGTGATGTTCCACAGCAGAGGAGAGAGAACTCCACTCTGAGGTGTGCCCATACTGACTCCTCGTCTTACGCTGGCACTCCCCAGGGAAGAGATAACCACTCTACTTTTGAGAAGCTGTACAATAAAAGCAATCAGCCGCTCGTCCACATGCAGCACGGAGAGAGCCTCAACAATAGCGTTAGAATTTACGTTGTTGAAGGCCCCCTCGAAGTCCAAGAAGGCGGCAAGCGTATATTCCTTAAGAGCAAGCGATTTCTCAACTTGCTCAATAAGGTCGTGAAGAGCAGTCTCCACAGACTTGCCTTTGGTATAGGCGTGCTGTGACTGCGAGATCAACATAGGATCGATTGATCTTTTAATATGGTAATCAATGATTCTTTCCAAAATCTTAAGCAGGACTGAGTTAAGACTTATTGGACGATAGTCCTTTGGCTTAGCATGAGAAACTTTTCCTGCTTTCGGAATAAACACAACTCTAGTTTCCCGCCAGCTGGTGGAAACATACGAGAAGCGTAGGCAAGCGTTATAAATCTCCCTGAGCCATGGTAACGATACTTCTATGGACTGCTGAACGTCAGCCGCAAGCACGCCATCAGGGCCCAGGGATTTAAACGGCTCAAAGGAGTTAATAGCCCACCTCAGCTGAGAGTTTGATGTTCTGAAAGGCGGCTCTCTACCGTAATTTAAATCCGTTTGGTGCACTGTCCCTATAGGGCAATAATTACCCGGGAAATGTGCGTCCATAAGAACGTTTAGAGTATCTGCACTCGAACTAGTCCAAATGCCCTCAGGGTTCATTATGCACCCCATAGCCTTCGGTGTCGTGCTTAAGACCTTACGAAGGCGATTTGCCTCGCTGAGACTCTCTACATTTCCACAGAAAGATCTCCATGAGGACCTCTTAGCCTAAGGACCTCTTAGTCTAAGAAGAACATTAGTACCTATTAAAATCACTTTGGCAAAAAAATCATATTTCTATATATATATACTGTTATATACATATATATATATATATATATATATATATATATATATATATATATATATATATATATATATATATATATATATATATATATATATATATATATATATATATATATATATATATATAAATGGATATATATATATATATATATATATATATATATATATATATATTCGCTGGTCCATATATATATATATATATTCGCTGGTCCATATATATATATATATATATATATATATATATATATATATATATTTATTTATATAGAGCGCGCTATCCGGCTAAACAACATATCCATTATCTTTAACCCTTTGGCGCCGGCGGCCATTTTAGTGATATTTTTAATATACCTATTATTCTTTCCACAAATAATTTTCACAAAAATTAAGTTAGCGAAATGAATTTGAAACGTGTTCTAAATTTGAATCGAATAATGTTTTGGATTTTTTTAAACTCATGTATGCGCTAGGTACCTAAAAAGAGATCGGGCCAAATTTAATTTTTTTAAATTTCGATAGCTTTTGACAGAGCTATTAAACCATTATGAAACTTTCAATACATATTGACATTATTAATTTGTCAATTCGTGTTGCTTTTGATGAGCGTGTTGGAAACCCTATAGCTAGGGCAGGCGCTGAAAGTGAAAACCTTTAAATCATCGACTCTCCTAAAAACTTGTCGCTTTTTGGAAACAAAGCAACTCATATATATATCTTATGCTTTGTCTATATAGCCAAAGTAACACATTTGAAATTTCGCAACGGGCAGGAACGGTAACCTTTCCGCAATTTACCTAAATTTTGAGCATCAAAAACTTCTGTTCGCGGGATCTCACGACCCAATAACCAGATACAGTTGAAATTTACAAAATGTATTATCCTTAAGTAGGACAAGGTCTGATAGAAGCGATTTTGTAATTTGGGCAATTTTGTGACAGTGGTGCCATCTTGAAAAATCACTAAAAAAATACTTACTTTTGGCCCTATAAATTCTAATTCAGTCACCAGATTTTGATGAAATTCACACAGTAGCTGAATCTTAGTCTGGTTGGAAAATGCGGCTGTAGCTGCCAGCTATGGTAAATTTAGTGTCCTACATTTTGAAAATTCGCTCAGGAAAATAAAGCTCATTGCCCTATAGCTTCCAGTGCAGTCATGGAATCATAGCAAAATTCATGTGGCAAATTGAACTTATTGTAGACAATATTCAACAGAAATCTTGTTGGAAAAACAATGATAGGGCTGCCAGCTATGGTTGGTTTTGTTTTTACTAATGTTCGAAGAAGAACATTAGTATTAAAATCACTTTGGCCGAAAATTCATATTTCTATAAATATATACATATATATATATATATATATATATATATATATATATATATATATATATATATCATCAAAAAATTTCAGTGAAAAAATCTCAGGACCGCGCCATCCGATTGCACTGAAATTTTCAGGACACATTGGTGTATATGCAGAATAGTGCCAGGTCTGACAGAAAATTAATAATCTTTAACCATTTGGCGCCGGCGGCCATTTTAATGATATTTTTAATGTACCTATTATTCCGTACCCAAATAATTTTCGCAAAAATAAAGTTGACGAAATAAATTTCGAACGTGTTTTACATGTAAATCGGATAATGTTTTGGAATTTTTTAACCCCATGTGTGCGCTGGGTGCCTAAAAAGAGAACGGAAAAACTTGAAAATTTTTAAATTGCGATAACTTTTGACACAGCTATTCAATCATTACGAAATTTTCAAGACATATTGGTATTATTTAGTTTTGGACTTGTGTATCTCTTAATGAGCGTGCTGGCAACCGTGTACCTAGGGCAATCACTGAAAGTGAAAACCTCCAAATCATCGTCTCTCTTGAAAAAATGGCGTTTCTTCACAAAAAAGCCACTCATATGTAAATCTTGTGCTTTGTTATTTGTAAACGGAATAATAGGTACATTAAAAATATCACTAAAATGGCCGCCGGCGCTAAAGGGTTAAAGATTTTTAACTTTTTGTGAGACCTGGCACTATTCTGCATATACATCACTGTGTCCTGAAAATTTCAGTTCAATCGGAAGGCGCGTTCCGGAGATTTTTTCACTGAAATTTTTCTATGATATATATATATATATATATATATATATATATATATATATATATATATATATATATATATATATATATATATATATATATATATATATATATATATATATATATGTATATATATATATATATATACATAGAAATATGAATTTTTGGCCAAAGTGATTTTAATACTAATGTTCTTCTTGGAACATTAGTAAAAAACTGCTTTTTGCCCTATGAAATGTGAATAAGTCACCAGATTTTCATGAAATTGACATAGTAGCTGAACCTTGCTTTAAACTCTGTTTGATAGAAAATTCGATTGGTGCTGCCAGCTATGGTAATTTTTGTGTCTTTGGTTTTGAAAATTCACTCAGGAAAATAAAAATATTTGCCCTATAACTTCCAGGGCAGTCATGAAATCAATACGAATTTCATACAATCAATGGAACCTATTATATACGTTATTCAGGCCAAATTTGGTTGAAAAGCCATGATAGGGTTGCCAGCTATTGTTGGTTTTGTGTTTGTTTGCAATATCTTTATTAGCGGTTTCATCGTAGAATTTTCAAATGGTAATGATATTGTAGTGACAATAAACAGCAAATATTAAGCTTTCGATTATTTAAAAAAACACGCTGCAGGTAACCCTAAATTTATTTATACTCCTATAACTTCGAATGTAATATAACAACGTGAAGCAGATGTGATATATTCTTGGCTTTGATACTGGCAGAAGGTTGCCAGCACGAGTCGGTTGTGCTACTTTTGTGTCAATAAATGCTTGCAGTTAGTATTCATACCGGAAACATTTACAATGAAAATAAATAACCGATGTTTCAATTCCCAAAATTCTGCAAATTTTTTGGATCGCAGCCCCAAACACCAGCTTCAGTTACAGTGCTGCAGGCACTGAGCATTTTCTTCATTGATGTTATATGAGATGCTGCTTTCAAAGTTTGGTGAAATAAGCAACTGATAACGAATATAATTAACCCGCGTCTTGCTCTCATAAACGTTGAAACCCATGCCAGTGGTAATATCTGAAACTTTCTACCATATGAGTTATAATGCATTCTTGAGACCAAAGTAAAACGTGGCATTTGAAACAGTTTGGCCGTAATAAGCAGCTCATGTAATGGAATATGCACCCAAAACCTGCACGATTCTTCTACTGTTCTTCGAACATTAGTGTTTCTAGCAGTTCAGGTGCGCTAGAGTTTTTTTTATTTCTGTTCCCTAGCTCAATTTCGAGCAAAAAAATCCGTGAGGACACAAATTTGTTCAAGATGCGCTCCTAACTTTCCCCTGCTCGAAAAATGACAACATTTTTCGGACAGGGAAAAGTTTCCCTCTTGCAAAAATTTACCCGAACTTTTTCTGCTGGCGATTTCATGCAATGTGGACTCAGCTGTCAAGCAGTCCCATTGTTCATCAATTTGTCGTTATTAATGTAATAATAAGACGTCAACGATTAAAATGAAGTTTCACTTTTAGCACTACTTTGCATCGCTTTTGGCAGTTTTGGCACTTTCAGTTTTTTACCCAAAATCGGTTGGTTTACTTTTCTGGTTTTCACGAACTTTCTCCCACTACCGAGATAAGTTTTTACCCAAACAGTTTTCACCCTAGAGGTACATATAAGAACAAATCCTATGAATTTTGATTTGCAATTGATTTCTGTGGTTTTATTGGCCGGTTATATTTTGAATAAATATTTTATATATGAAATTTAAATATTTTATATATTAAATATTTTATATATTAGAGTAAATATCGAATGAAAATATAATCTGCTGTATATATAAAGATTCATTCAGCTTGAACATTTTTGTGATAAGCAAATTAAAATTAGTAACACTTGATTGCTAGGCTATATATTTGCTTCACTCGGGTTGAATTATGATTGCTGAAAATAAGTCATCTGGCACAAGTCTCGTCAGTAAATTGAAAAACATTCTGTTTACACCCATTCAGTTTTTAGTAATTTTCTAGTATGACAGTGTTTGAGTTTTATTCGCCGAAAGACAGGGTCTGTAAAGCAGTCTGTCCCATGGTAAAAATTATTGGAGAGCCTTTTGAAGAATCCCATTACTTGCTAACTTAAATTTCATTGCTCTGGAAACATCATGTCTTAAGCCTGTAGTTAGAGGCAGTATACCGAAACCTTTGGCAGTTAAAGATAAATACATGATACATTATAAATGCTTATGGTAATCCACATAACAATTTTAAATACAATAAGCATTTTACGCTTAAGGGGACACAGCACCTTCAAATTTGCAAAAAATCGTTTTTTTTTTTGTTTTTATAGAATATGTTAGAATGAAGCTTTAAAAACATGATTTTAATAATATAAAATTGAAATTCTAAAAAAAAAATTTGTGAGCATATATAGCGAAGCGCGCCAAGGTCATTTTTCTATGATTTTCGTTCACCTCGCTATGCCGCTACTTCGACTTTCTCTTAGTAACATCTGCTTAATATATACATATATATAGAAGGGGACATTTTGGGATACAAGTATTGCCTATATATATATATATGTTACATATGCGACGCACAAAAAATATTGAATTTGAACTTTATACGCAATTTTCTCGAAATAAACTTTTTCAAGTTGGTGTGCATTATTTAAAAAAAGTATTTATCTAATCGTTCTGAAATCTACACATGTTAATGCTCAGAATGAACTACAGATGAAAAAATCGGCATTCAATTTTTTTAGCTACAACCAATTTTTGGGGGGAAAAAACTCGATTTTCGAAAAATACGTCGCCATTTTACTATTTTTCGACCACATTTTTTCCTCTTAGTTCATTTCAAGGCCGCTTTGATGTTGATTAAACCCCTTTGTTTTTTATTTTCTTGACTTTTCTGAGGGAAGCTATCGTGCACGCCGTGATTTTTTGGTGTTTTTTTTTCCAAAAAAATTGTATCAGACGACAGTGGGCCATAAAAAATTTTTTTTTTAATTATTTTGTATAGTATGATGTAAATAAAGTATATACAAAGTTGCATTAATACATGTCTTTTTATTCACTGAAAAATTTACCTAAGTGAAAAAAAAATTTTTTCAATTCGAAGGTGCTATGCACGCTTAACACAAGTTCAAAATCTGCTTCTGCAGAAAAAAGGGTAATTTGTATTCGCGATTTCATTGCCTTTTGCTGAAATGAATGGATAAGAAATTTCGTATTATTAACTTATTCTCTTAGATTTTCAGCCATCTCTCTGCCTGAAAATTTTCTTTACTAATAGTTATGCTCGTATAAACTACCCCTGAAACATCACAGTTTCTTTAATGTGCTTATTAGAATAAGCATTGACTTAAAAAACTAAACTTTGAAGAGCGATTTCAAATTTTTCAAAAAATAGGGCCACATAGCGTTGGTTTAGCTTGTGATTTTATGCATTTTATTCCCTACTAGCCTCCAGTGTCTTGAGGTAGAACACGGTTGAATTTGAAAACTCCAATGAATATCATTTTAAATCTATAATTTGTCAGGCCAAAAGTACGGATTTCGTTAATTTTTAGCGATAACTTAGAGGGCAAGCGCTTTTTAAATCCCATCCCACTATCCAAATTGAAATTCATAAGCGAACTGTTTTCATCAACTGTTTAGCATTTGGCATCTTATCAAATTGTTTTTGATCTTATTATTTCTTAATTTTAAATAAAACAGATTTTTATAAGTATGGACGAGAGTCTACCTAGCTGAGATATGACACAACGATAGTAATAAGAACCCTATTAATACAGAATCATCAATATTATTTCGTCATTTTGCCACAACATCTACTGTAAGCAAACAGCAAATCTCTCTGATTAAGCAAATCTTCCGATTTCTGGCAAATTGGTTCGTTAAATCTCAAGTGGATTCGACCAGATACCTGCCATTCTACAGTTCTTGTTTAATTTACCTCTCCATTAGGTAAATTGCATACATTTTCTGGTGTTGACTAATTGATATTTTTCTTCTTTCCACAATCTTCTGTACAGTTCACCAAACCGTGACGAGCTAGCCCGGAACACAAAACACATCTCATTTATTTTGGTCTCTGAGCCATGACTGGACATTTATTCTGTACTGGACTTCTAATGCAGAACATACCTGCTTTTGATTCAATTAACACAAAAGATCTGATTCGGAATTGTTCGGGACGAATGACATTGTACATTGTTGTGGGAACAGGGAACAGTAATCAAGTTCCCATCTCTTTATCCTTCGTCCCTTGAGTGCGGTTGATGTGTAGCTATTTTGGTTTTGTTTTAAGCAATCTTGTAAGCAATGTGTTGCTTTCATCACACTCTGGGTGACGTCCAGTAATTAATTCAAGACCCAACTCTCGTACTCAGTAAAACACTTTAGAATAACAACTTCTCACACATGCATGAGTTTTATATTCATTATTTCACCATACTCAATCTTACGAACTCAGTTAACGACAAATTTCCATAGTTCGCCAACCTACATACTTCTACTCGCAACATACTGCGTTGAGAATTTGAAAAATTCACTCCCAACATTTCATATTAAAATGCCATTCTGGTTTAAGTTGAAAACTTCCAAAAACTTATCATCACATAGCTTCTTTGCGATTTTTTTTGGATAAAACTGAACCCTTCTTGGGTTCTCGGGTTCGCTCCAAATCCTGTGGCATTTATTTCTTAGTTCACTTAAAATATGTCTCCGTAGAGGGTTTATGTATAGTATGTTATACCGCGAGAAGTTTAAAGAATTAATCTCGTAGGTTTACTAGCAGTGAGAAATTATCTCAAAATAATGGTATCAAAGTTTGTGGTTATGGATATGAAACGGTGGAGATGGAGTGTGTCGTGTCGAACAGAATGCAAAATATTAAGTTGAAGTCATTTTTCAAAGAATGCATGCTAAAATTGTAAAAGAGGTGGAACATGCAAAACATACGGTTTGTGAAAAGGTTATTGTTTAAGTTATTATTTTTATTTACACTTTATTTTAGCAGTACAATTAAGGATGTTGTTAGAGTCTTAGACAAAACATAGACATTATTTATGCAAACACACCACTTGGTAAGCAAATTCAACCTTATAACGAGGGACTATCAAACGAGACTTTATTTTTATTTTATGTTTAAAATTAAATTGATGAAACAATAAAATGCTTAGATTTTATTTTTTCACGTGATTTTCCAATAGATAATGTCATGACGATGCATCAACATAAAAATCTTGTTTGGCTGCCTTTGCTCCTAGCGGATACCGCTGCCCATGATGTTCAGTAAGATACTGGAGTGTTTTCGTTGCAAGATATGGTGCACACGCTGTGCGTAATTTAAAATATTGCAGCGGCTCATTCGAATTTTCCCTCCAAATTATTAGTTGTAGATTTTGATCTTCATCATCTACTAGAATTTGCCTGTACATTTTGGCTATATCTGCCGTAAAAACATATTTGTGCAAGCGAAATCGTAGTAGTATCGTAAATAAATCATCTTGAATTGTTGGCTCTGTTTGTAGTATGTCGTTAAGTGAAATGCCGTTACTAGATTTGCATGACGCGTCAAATACTACTCGGAGCTTTGTAGTAGTACTTTCTGGTTTTAATACGCAATGGTGCGGCAAAAAGTAATGCGTATCAGGCAGTTTATTATACTTTATTGGCTCCATGTGTTTGAGTTGAAGCAACTCTTTCATGAATTTAGCATATCCTTCTTTTAGGGCCTTATCTTTTTTTAGTCGACGTTCTAAATTTAAAAAACGGCATGTGGCCACTTCCCGTGAATTTCCTAGGTATTCAGGTCCTTTTTTGGATGGAAGTCTGACCACAAAGCGTTCTTCTTTGTTTCTTTTTACTGTTTCATTGAAAAATTGCTCACAATGTTTTTCTTGGGTCGTCATTGGTCGACCTACTATCTGACACTCTTCAATGGTCCAAAATTTTTGCAATTGATCATTTAGTGTATTAACACTGATTCCGCAGAACTGTGAATCAACTGTTGTAACTTGTTTAGCTTTCCCTAACACAATCCAACCTAACACAGAGTTTTGTAGTGCAGGTAAATCTGGTGCTAATTTAAATTGGCCGTTTTGGTTAGATTTGCACAAATATCAGCCCCTAGGAGAATGTCTATCCGTTTGGGCTTGTAGAACTCAGGATCAGCTAGTTCAATATGATGTGGTATTGGCCATGAACTAGTGTCGAATGTTTGAGCAGGTTGGCAGCCTGTGATTTCTGGTATGACAACTGCTTCAATAGCAGCTGAAAATCTACTTTTATTTGAGCAAATTGTCACATTAATCATACCATGAGTTTGAATAGTCGATGAGCCGATTCCGTTTACTTCTACTAATTGCTGACTGCCTCTTAGCCCCAGCCGAGTAATTAATGATTCTGTAACGAAGTTCAGCTGTGAGCCAGAATCTAAAATTGCACGACTGCTTACTGAATTCTTTTTGCCTTTGACTGTTAGTATTGCGGTCCCCAAAAACACATAGTTAGCTGAAGTTGTGGACTTTAGAGCCGTGTTTACTGTATTATTACTTTTCGATTGACCACAATTTAATGCTGCATTTGCATTTTTCTTTTGTGATTCAAAATGCAATAAAGAGTTGTGCAGTTTATTGCATTTCAAACATCCGCGATGCTTGCATTCGCTTCGGACATGACCTTTCTGAAGACAATTAATGCAGTAATGGTACTTCTTAACTGTTTCTAGGCGCTCAGGTATGGACAGCTTAAGAAACATTTTGCATTGCCGAATAGAAAAATGCTGGTTCTTGCATAATTCACATCCGGGCTTCTCACTCGAAAGTAATGTTGAGTGCTTTGGGCGACTACGTGCATCTTTACTAGACTTCTCTCCTAGCGTTTCCAGTAGTTGAAATCTCCCTTCAATAAATTTCAAGAATGAGCTTAGACTCGGAATATCTCGTGGATCATTTAAACTCTGTTCGTAGAGTCTGTGAGTTTCTTTGTCTATTTTTTGAAGTAGTAGGTGAATCATTAATGCATCCCAATTGGATGTATTAAGACCTTCATTTCCGATGCCCAACATTGCTTCGCTAACAGTGTCGTGTCGAGCTGATGCTATTTCACTATTGTTGCTTACATCAATGTGCTCCAACAAACTAACGACTATGGCTTTATAATCTTTCTCCAAGCTGATATATTTCATTTCATCATATCCAGCTGATTCATCTTCCTCCGCTATTATGCTGTGGTGGTAATCGCTTATTTCTTTCCACAGCCGTCCCAGATCGTCTAGATTCTGGTGGTAATATGCTTTAGATTGTGGTGGTTCTAAAGAACCTTCCACATCTTGTAGCATCCGCTTTAACGTTGATATGATTGCCTTTTGAGTTTTTATGGATTTTACAATCTAATGATTTTCTCGAGTTAATGCAGTGCTCGGGCGATCTATCTCTTCTGCATTTATCTGATCCAAGAGTTCGGCCTTGAAATCATCGTAAACCGCCTTCACCTGGCTGAAAAAATCCTCCTCGAAATACAAATGTCCCGACTCCTCTGGACATGTATTATTTATTTGATTGTGGTTCTTCTCAAAAGATGCCCACTCTCCATCCAACAACTCAAGTTGAGTTCTTAGATATCGACGATTTTTCCTCGTCTTTGATGTCTTGTAATAATTTTCCACTCTTCTATTGATCGCCTTACCAATTCGTGACTGCTCAGCAAACAGCTTCTCCATTTTCAAAGATCCAAAACTACCGCGTTACTGAATACGATTCAAAACTTTCGTGTATCTGAGTACGATTCAAAACTACCGCGTATCTGAATACAATTAATTGAAACTTTGTTAGACGCGTGTTCAAAGGGGTCACCAAAATGTTCACACAACTGGAAGTTTAAATGGTGCCCAGCGCAGCCTCACAACTGGGTAAAAATAATAGGCTTGTTCACCAACTGACTACATTCTTTATTGAAAGCTTATCGACTTTTATACATATTTTGTTCTTGTTATTGTGCATATACAGCAACTTTAGATAGCGAAAGTCCACAATTTGGATGTGAGAAACATGCAGCGTAGCATGCACTTGTGGTGCTATTAATTGCAGTGTATGCACATTACAAAGTTCAATAATTATTCGAAGTTCAATAATTAATTCAAAGTTCAATAATTAATATTTTGTTGATGCATCGTCATGACAGATAAGGTTAGGTGAAGTGGCTGCCAACCGAGAAGTCTTGTCGATAAATACGCATAGCCGTACACTGAGAAAACACATGGCGCCAGACGCCATAATTTATAGACTTCTGGCGCCATGTACATAGTCGATTTAGGGATTGTGATAAAATATAGCGCCACACGCCATAATACATGGCGAAAAGTACATAGGCCTACACGCCATATACTATAGTCTTCCACGCCATGTACTATAGTCCTCCACGCCATGTACATGGCGTGGCGGACTATATTACATGGCGTGGAGGACTATAGCACATGGCGTGGAGGACTATACTGTATGGCGTGGAGGACTATACTGTATGGCGTGGAGGACTATAGTACATGGCGTGGAGGACTATAGTACATGGCGCGGAGGACTATAGTACATGGCGTGGAGGACTATAGTACATGGCGCGGAGGACTATAGTACATGGCGTGGAGGACTATAGTACATTGAAGAAGCAAATCAGTCAAAACAGTGCTACTTACCATAAATGAGCACACGGAGAAGTCACTTGCTTGCAACAAACAGACGCTGGCTGCTTTTAGAGTCACCGAAGGAGCCATTCAATAATATGCGCCCTTAGCAGATTGAGAATGTTCTCGATCTATCGACGATACTCAAGTATCACTTGCTGACATTTATAGATCCCCTCACACAGTATGGCTGCGAGCTATAATTGGAGTGCCATGAGCCATATTACATGGCTCATGGCACTATGTAATATGGCGTGTGGGGCTATAATTTCTGCGCCATGTAATTATGGCGCTGGGAGCTATACTGCATGGCTTAGGGTACTATGTACATAGCGTGTGGCACCATAAATGCTGCGCCATGTAACATGGGACCACGCGCTATGTAGATTCTGAGATTATGGCGCTGGGAGCCATATTGCATGGATCAGAGTACTATGTACATGGCGTATGGGACCATAAATAATGCGCTATGTTACATGGCTCTGGGCGCTATGTGGATTTTTTTCAGTGTAGCAGCGGTCCGTTGTGATACCACGGATGTTCTCTTTTTAAGCCACTGTACTCTGGGAACTACTTGGTTCTTTTGGTGAACTTTACAATAACACTTAGTTTGATGAGGGATAGATCAGTCAGATATGAGACAAAATGTGTTCAAATAGGAGCTATTTTCATCCTCGCAAATGCTGGACACTGGCACATGAGCTGGATTAAAGACTTCTTTTCATCTTCTGAGCTACAGCGCAGACAGAAATTGTTGAACTATACGCCAAATCGCTGTGTGCCACTTTATGAGGAAGTAGTCCATGAGAACGGCCACAGCATAGGATAGAGCACAACGGGTTAAACTCAACAACAAACTGGTGCGACATGCATCCATAGAGGTCGATGCGATCACAGAGGAGGATTCTTCATTCTCTGACTTTATAGCATCCTCGAGATATTTTTGCCTAATGGCTAGCCTGATCAAAGACATTTTTATCTCTGATGAAATGACATGCGACCTTTGGCGGCAAGGAGCCGAATTTCGCCAGGTCATCGGCCACACAGTTGCTCCAAATACCTCTATGTTCAAGCACCCCAATCAATTTCACTACCAACTATCACTTGAAAAAGCCCATACTCGAAGTTTCTATTATTTTCCAGAATACGAGTTGAAAACTTGGGGCCCAGTAGTCATGTTGTCAACGTCTGCTGCCGCAAAGACTCTCCCTGACAAGATTATAGCCAGAACACGTTCAGTTGTAACCCATGGCAAGATGCAGTGCAGTCTCACAGCAACCAGATTAGCTTGCTACAAGATTATTAGATTAGATGAAAACTAATGAAGTAGCATGAAAAACAATTTAGTGAGGGTGTCTCGGGGGGTCCTTGTCACCAAAAGTGCAGCCAACTTTCGCATTTTTTAAATCATTTGTTGGAAGGCAACCTTTCGAGCAGCCTGCCTTCAAAAAACCACCCGATACAATAGTATCGGCTCAAGCACAGTAGCATAGAGCCATGCCAAAATGCGAGACTGCTTCACCCTATGGGTATTTTCACATCACAGTAAAGTGCACCAAAGGCCTTCCGTGCTTTTTTTCTCATGTTGTGGATCCACAAAAACTTGGAGTCAAGGATCAGTTTCAGATGTTTTTTCCTTCGGCACAGGTAAATGGATGAGTTAAAGTTCGTGTAAATGTAAGTTAAATCAGAGAACTTTGTACTTACTAGCTCCACTCTACTGAAGCTCACAATCGAGCCAGTATTCCGACTCCAAGGTGAAAGAATATCAAAAGAGTGAGTTATCTTTGAATAACTCAACACATTTCTTTCGTTATTTAATGGGTTCAAGAATTTCTGTCAGAGCTGCAGCTCAGATGAAGCAGAGGAATCCGTCTTCAATGTCATGTATCAGAGAAAGAGAATGATTTTACTTGAGGCCTAAAGGTTTGACCAATCTAGCTTTTATCGATTTAAATAAGATTGTACAATTCATTAAAACAACCAGGTGGTTTTCTGATTACAGTGGCAGAGAAAAAGTGATTTCTGTGGTATCAAAACGGGCCTCTTTTGTAACTATGAGAGTCTCTCGGGCAGAAATCTCCGATTGACAACCATTTCACATACCTAGGTAAACTTTTAACCTTGCCTCCATAAGATGGAACGGATTGTTCATCTAGATGAAAAAAGAATAGTAACCCCTCTAACTTTGACATATATTTTCTAATTAATTTTTTAAACTTAATATAATTTCAATAACAGTGATGCCAATAAAATAATAAAAACAATCGAAAAATGCTGTAAAATTTTTATGTCTTTCTTGTGACCCAATCGTGCTTCAATCTGGGAAGGTTTCAAACAATAATTCACTGGGCCTCCACAACTTCGCTTGCAAAGAGTGTCGTTTTTTACAGATGTCGCATTTTGAAACTCGCCACTGTCAAATAACAAATTGCAAAAGACAGATTGTAGCATTTAAAAATTTCACTCAAAATTTCGATGCGCACTATAAAGTCTGCATCCCGAGAATGCAAGGATTGCAATATTCTGGGAGTCAGTTTTAGGCACGCGGCCGATGTGGTTGATTACTAGCGTAACCGTGGGTGGTTGTGCGGAAGGCGTTCAAGAATAGAATCAAGGGTACTCCATTAATGCGGATGAGGGGCCTGCCTTCACGACCGTTTTTAGGGTACTCTGCTCCCGGGCACCTCTTCTTTTTTTGTTGAGTTGTCTCTTGATGATTCGCCTGACACTTACCCTGGCTGGCAGACTCTTGACTAGACTTCGGTTCTATGGAGGTGCCTACAAGCAGCCTCCTTCTTTCCAAATCACTATAAATGGCACCCAATGTGGGGCTCGCAACTTATTTTGGGAAAAGTGCGAAAATAATTTATGAGCATTGCCTCATAGCTCCTAAGACTTTACGTCTAAGTCCTCATTCCATTACCACTAACATATCCCTAAATCGCCTCCTTACGATTCTTATTTTTGTTGTTCAAAAGAATATATCCTTTGGACAGGTTTGAATAGCTCTATCTCCCACTTCCCACAACCCTATCCCCTCCAATCATTTTAAAATCATTCCTCTTAGTTCAGCTCTGGGTAGCTCCAGTTGTATTGTCCCTTTGAGCTTTTTGGCACTGGGTGCAACCCGGAAGCTGACTTTGGATTACTGGGTTTTTTGGTAAACTGCCATTACTAGTCTTAGTCATCTGAAGGACTTCTGCCTCCCTTTGCGTTGAAGCTACTCCATTATTTCAACTGTTAATGCTCAGAGTCAGACAATTTTCCGGGCGTTGGCTCAAGCTGTTGCCGGATTACGTGGGGTTTGTGCGGTGCTACTACCACATCCTTTCAGCTTGACCAGATTTTCAGAAAGACTATTGGGTCCGGAATACACAGTAACTATGATCTATTTCTCCATTGCCTCTTGTAGTAGATTTGAACGGACAGACAGAGAAGCGATTCCTTCTGAAAGCGATCCAATTTGGTTTTTTTTGTAGTAACTCATTTTTTTATGTTTTAGCCAACCAGCCAACGGACCTAATTTGAGGAAGTTCGAACGGGACTGATCCCAATAAGAGTGCCAACATATTGACACTCATTATCACATTGAATTTTATACTACTTCTATCTATTACCTAATATCGAATTCTATCCTATTTTATTGCGCATTATCACATTTCATCACATATTATTATGTAGCTAAAAACAAAAATTCATTTTCTTCGATAAACCTATATTCACTTACCAATTTTATTTTTGCGAAATTTCACTGTCAATTAATTTTCTTGAACTGAAGACAGCATTTTCCACCACTAACGGATTAGGTTCTAGAAGTCATCCATAGCTGGGATACTTCATTTTTTGGCCTCAAGGACTCGTTGCCCATTGAATCCTTTTTGTACCGTGTTGGAACTCTTACACGGTAGGCAATAGAAAGTAACTTCTAACTCCTCAGTCAACATGCCTATCTTCTGTTCACTGGGCCTGCGGCTGAATGGTTCTGGAGATATCATCGTGATAACGGAGGTGTCGAATGGAACTATCTCTGCGATGCTTTGCGGGGTCGCTTCAGAGATCGCTTCAGTGACTACGAGCTCCTGAAGATGGTAAAAGATCGCCGCCAGCAACCTGGTGCGTCATTCAACACCTTCCAGTCTTGAGTACTCCGGCAGTAGAGGATGGTGAGTTGGCAAAGATCCTCCGTCGCAACCCACGACTTGAGGTGCAACGTTTGAACGCGGAAAGCCATTCATCGAGATGAGAATTAGAGATGGAGATGCACCAGCGTAGAGACTATGGCACTCCAGAGCTTAACGTTGCGGAAGATGAGGCACCACCGAGGAATCTATGGCATCGCAGCTATACCCACCCTACTGCTGTCGTTCACACTTCCATGCGGACATTGGTGGTAACCACAGCAGCGTCTCCAACACCGGTGCCAGGAAAGAGGGACCCGACCGTGGAACCTCCAATCCTCAGTGCCAGAAACCCGAAGAGTCCGACTCTGAAGCTTCGCTTCTTCTGGAAGAAAGTCCTAAACGTACGTCGTGCCAGTTGCCGTATATCTGCTTTGAAGGGTCTGCAGATTACGTTCCAGAAGAACACTATTTCCATAAACCATTTTACCTTAAGGCTCTCCCTATTAAATTCCTTCACTTCAACCTGTTCCATGTAAAGTTCCCTGATCTGTGAAATAGGTTCCAAATGGTTGAACACACCTTTTGGGCGATCAAGAAAGAACTAGACTACTTGAACTTTGACGAAGACGAAAAGGATAGAGCATGAACAAGTGAGCATGTATACAAATGGTGACAAAAGAAGAGGGAAGAAATAATAGGGGAATTGAGGTGCGTAAACTAGTGAACTAGACCACCTTGGGGCTTCTTTCGCATTCCCCTATTATTTGTTCCCTCTTCTTTTGTCACCATTTGTATATATGCTCACCTGTTCATGTTCTATCCTTTTCTTCCTCGTCAAAGTTCACGTAGCTCACGAGCTCTTCCCTACTTTCCCTCCTTTATACATATATATAATACATTGTGGCTAATATATTTTAATGACGGATGAAATATACGTAGCGTCTAACCTTTTCTGGGAGTGAATCCACCCCATTTTCAACGTAGAGCTAGCAAAGCGGCAAACCAGCATCCGTCGGGGTCGGATTAAAGGGTGCTCCGCTAATGCGGACTAGGGGCCTTCACGGCCATTTCTAGGATATCCTGCTCCTGGTGCACTTCTTTTTTTTTATATGCTTGCTCGGACAATGGGCCGAAAAGCAACTCGAAGTTGACCTTTTGGATAATTTTCTTCAGCGACGAGACTTATTTCTGGCTTGATGACGCATATCGAGAAATAGACTGATCAATAGGCCAACGAGATCGTCCAATTTGATTCTTGTTAAGATATGTGAAATCGTTGGTCTACCCTGACAATGCTTTAAAAACGAAAATTACTCGCATCATTGACGATAAACGACCCCAGCTGCTCCAAAAAGTGATCGAATATAGACGCTCTAGAATTGACCTCTTGTGAGGTAGTGGCGGCGGCCATTTGCACAAGATTATCTTTAAAAAGTAAATGCAAAAAGCCGAATTTTGCAGTAAAAAATGAGTTGATCTGAATAATACTATTTATTTTATTTAAGTTATAGATCAATATCCTCTAAAAAAATTCTTTGTTTAGACATATTGAGCCCAAAAGTAATCTGCACAATTAACACGTTATTTCAGGAGTTGGTTTTTGCGCGTTTTTCCAATGTTGCTAGTTTAAGCAACAAAAACAAAAATATACCATTTTTTTTCCTAGACTATGTAGGTTTAAGTTCTTTTTTTCCTTGTTGGACTATTATACTCTAAATATTCACGTCAACAATTTAAAAGTTTTCTATAAGCAATTTAATCATGTAAAAAGCACTTACAAGATTCGAATCGTTTCTTGCGACAAACCAAAAAGACTGCAATAATTTCATATGTATTTAATCTAGCTGCTTCTGCTGGAAACTTCTATGCCTAATTTCTAGTTAATGCCTACTTTGAGCAAGTTAGCAATATGTAGGTTTATCCAAATGACGAGAGCCAAATGTAAAGATCTCGAAGACTAAAGATATCTGAAAGATATTATTGATATTGAGGTGACAAAAAAATGGAATTGATTTGCCCTGAGTAATAATATTTGGTATTTTTATTCGATCTGAGCCACGGAGTTTCCTCGTCGTCATAGCACTACAGCCCTTCTCGGGCCTTGGCTTCTCGCAGGTGACGCCTCCAGTTGTCTCGGTCCAATGACCGCGTCCTCCAATTTCGAAAACCGAGCAGCTTTGCGCAGTCTTCGTTGACAGAGTCATACCAGCGTTTTCTGGGTTTTCCCACTGGTCTTCGACCCTCAGCTTTTCCGTCGAATACCTTCTTAGGTACTCAATGTTCGTCCATTCGTTGCACGTGACCAGCTCATTGCAGCCTCCGCAGTTTGATTATTGCAGCAACCTCTGGCTCATCAAAGACCTCGTTCAACTCGTGGTTGTACCTTATCCGCCATTGATCGCACTCTTGTTTAGCTCCAATTATACGCCTGAGGACCCGTCTTTCGAAGGCGTTCAACATATTTGCGGATGCTTGGGTAAGGGTCCAAGTTTCACATCCGCAGCACAACACAGGTCTGATTATTGATTTCTAGACTTGGATCTTCGTCTTCCAGTGTATGCAGCTGGTCTTCAGTAGGGCCAGAACGGAGTAGAAAGTTTTATTAGCGAGCTGTATTCTCCGTTTAATTTCATCAGTTTCACTGTCTTTCGTTGTCAATTTTGAGCCTAAGTATATAAATTCGTCCAAATTCTCTAAATTATATTCGTCCAGAATTATATTTCGTCTAATGGAGGTCTTCTTTCTTGTTTGTGTCATGATTTCTGTTTTCGTCTGATTGATCTTCAGGCCTACTTCTTTGGCTTCCTGGTCAAGTATCAACAGGAGTTCTTTGGCGGATGTGAAGGAACGTGACAAGATGTTAATGTCATCCGCGTAGGCAACTAATTGGTTCGACTTATACAGAAGCGTACCCCCTGTGTCGACAGCAATCTTCCTTATCACAAACTCAAGTGCTAAGTTGAACAGCAGAGACGCCAACCCATTGCCTTGCTTTAGTCCGACATTTGTTTCAAAGGCGTCATTCAGACTGTTGTTGATTCTGACTTGTGATGCTGTCGACGTCATCGTCATTTTGGTCAGTCGGACTAGTTTTGCCGGGATGCCGAAGTTTAGCATTATTTTGTACAGTACGTTTCGGTCAATACTGTCATATACTTGTTTAAAGTCCACGAAAATCTGGTGGACATCGATGTTTAATTCCCAGCATTTTTCGAGCACTTGTTTGACTGTGGAGAGCTGATCCGTAGTTGATCGACCAGACCTTAAGCCTACTTGGTACTCCCCAAGGACCTTTTCAGCGTACACATTTATTTTATCTTTTAATATTTTTATTTTAACACGAAGATTAAGGATTGCTAAAATAAAAACTGCAGAGAAAAATAATACATATCAGCATTAGAAAAGGATTGAAATTTTGATAATAGTTTGAATCACATCTAATTTTCTATGAAATTCCTTCACATACAATTTTTATTTCTTCGATAAACTAGGATTTTTAAGAACAAACTGACATTGTCAGGCATAGCTGATAAAGTTCATTTACTAATTCAATAAATTTGTTATTGTGAGAGAGAACAAATTCTACAGATGATTTCGGATGAAAAAATTACTGTCCTAAAATCGTATAGAAGTTCTTGATGACTTGGCTTATACAAGTTTAAATAAACAAGTCGCCTGGAGAATGTAGAAAAATCTGTAGCCACGTCTTCAACAAAATAATAAGAAAAAGAATCGGGTTTGTTTCTGCCAAGCATTAATACAACTATGAAAATTAATATTTTCACACATCCCCTTTATCATAAAATCTTCAAAATTCATACGTATGGTGTATACATGAGTATATTATAAATATTATATTTTCATATTTGTTTATTTTAATGTAGTTTTAATAACATTAGGTGTCAAGCAATCAACTGAAGCCTGAGAAACTATGCAATCCTCCATTATATGATATCCCCAATTACATATAATATTCCTTTTCAAATCACAATCACAACGTATGCCAAAGCTAAATGAAAATTAAATGCTTCAAATGTGCTTCGCAAATTAATGAACCAAGCATCACACATCTTTACCACTTCCACATCCTTTCGATTTTGCACTTCTTCAAACTTACCTGGCAATGCAATTAAAAATCCAATTCCAAAGATAATCCATGTCGATGCGATCGTCGACGCCGAAGACAAGGATGTCTTCGTAGGCAAGAAGCTCATCATAATCAACAGGAAATGCAATTTTCTTCGGGTGAAAGAAATGCGGCTTGAATCCGCTAGTTTCTTAATGAGATGTAGACAGAGTCCTCGTTAATCCGCAGCATAAGAGAGTCAAATGTAATTTATTTTGTGAAATCAGCTTGTCATTTGCTTCGTAGAGTAAACAAACTGTCCAATGCCAGAGATAGAAAATGTCGCGGCTTGCAAAAGGACTTCGTGCAGAGAATCACACAAACACGGACATTACAGGATGCTGAGCTATTTTAACATGAAGTGTCCAAACGAAAAATAGCACTGTGTTTACTGTAGATGGAATCAGGGAGACAGCTACGTCGACAGAGTATTTTTAAATTTCCCTAGTGTACTTCAATTTTATTTTATTTGCTGATGGCAGTCATCAAGCATTCTTTGGGAAACATCCTGACTAGTTCTATTAACACGGATCGAATTTTTCATAATTGCAAGCCCATTCAACTTAATAAGCGAACGTTACCGCCAGCTCGGTCAAATTAAAATTTCAATGAAAAGCCTATTTCAGAGCTAGTTAGTGCATAGAAAGCTGATACAGTAGAGCATTTTCTTCAAAATTGTAATGCTTCTAGGCTGCACATCTCTAGAGATGCCTTTCATATCGCTGAAACACTATCCACATTTAACCAGGACTCTCGCAACTCGCACGAACTTTAACTCCAAACTTAGAACGAGTTCATTTTAAATTCCTTCACGATCTGTCTACCTCGTCGAGCACAACGTGAATAAACTTCCGCACCAACACTTCCGCTACATTATCAACCAAAATCGCACGATTCACAAAACAACAAAAAAAAAAACAAAATAAACATAAAAACAAATTTGCCGTCCGTTTTATTGTCTCCCGTTGAATTACAGGGCACTTAAAGGCTTATCGGTTCGCAATGAATTTAATTTTCAATTTTCCGCGACGGTTTTCTCCCAGTTTCTTATGCAAATGTTTTCCGTCAAATCTTTTCCATTTTGCTTTCGCCTCTTTTGTGCTGAGCAGAAAATATGGTCAAGGTTCAGTTCGTGAACGTTCAGAAGAAAAGAAATAGCTGTCAGCGACCCGTTAACGTCCCAGTGAAACTTGTCCAAGGAGAATATGAGAAATAATCTTTTATAAAGCAATTAGAAGAAAACGCACAGATGCAAATGCACTTCAAGTTGATATCTAATTGGTTTAATACAATTGATTTCGATTCATAATTTATTGGCAGCATTCGTAGTGCGAAGACCGACGCACCGGAGAAATTATAATTTTCCGAAGTATCGAGACAACCGAAACCGAAAACATCATTTCCTGATCGACGATAGAACAGGACTCCGAAATTCTTTCGAACACATCGCCTAACGAAACCTTCCCGAGAACTGAACGTGCTTTGCTTCCATCAAGGCACAAGATAAAACAAAATACAAGTGAAAATGTGTTTGAATAATACAAATAAACAACAAATTGTTTGATAATGTTGAGATAAAATTATTCGAGAGAAATTATGGCCCGACACGAACCACCCAACGTAGTGAACTGAACATTTATCCGCTTCTAGGCTTCAAGGGAAACGAAAAAATAAAAACTGTCTACCACTGCATGGTGGTGTCAAATCATACCCCAACCCTGAACAGCCTCCAAAACCCACAAACGGGTCGTTCCATCTGTCTTCGGTGCTCTTCATATGGAAGAGAGTGATTAGAGAGAGAGAGAGAGAAAGTACTTTTCTTCTGAACAAAGAGAAAAATTGTGTGAAACTCTTTCCTAAAACGATTTTGAATGAAAGCAAACAATAGCTTTTATCTTTATTTTTATGTAGCAGCAATAACAGTTTCTTTACCAGCGAAGCCACTTTCTGCGAATGCTGCACACTAGCTAGACCTTGAGATTCTAGGAAGGAGAGGCATGGATGAAAGTATTCGTTTGGTTGCTTTGTCTTTGAAAACAACAATAAAGCTGAATTCTAAAGTGAATAGTCAATGCAGACAAGGTAAAGCATCTTATTAAACACAGAGAAGTATAATTTCTTTAAAGAATTAGATTTTGCGGTTTTGCGTCCGACTAATAAAAACTGTCATACAGAACACATTCCTTAAATATTGTTGGAAGGCTACGATAGAAATGTCCATGAATTTCCATTTGCGAATTTAAGAACATTGACTACTTAAATGTTTGATGAGCTCAGTTCTTCAAATGCTAGCCATATTACCTTAGTACCTCTTCACAGTGCCGTCTTTACAGCAGGATTAATGGGGATAATTAGAAAATATGTTCCTGTCTACTTTTCTTGGCGTAATTGTATTACCAAAGGGCTACGACGCTAGTGTTAATTCGTTTCAGTGTCGGTCAAAACTGATAGTAAACTTATAGTAGGGGAGCCCAAGCGGGGATTTCGCGCGTTACTCGAGCGCGTCAGAAAATCATATGGGGAGAAGCCTTGCACCCCTGTAATGTACCCTACCATATATGAACCCTTAATATAGTGGGGTGCGTTGAGGGCACCCCGTCAGATTAGTAAAAAAAAATTGATCCTCAGAAAAACTCGAGCGCGTCAGATTAAGATAAGGTAAGTTAAGTACATCCAGAAAAGAGTATATTTCAATAATCTGACAATTTGAGCGTGACATAAGGAAATGAGGCGATGTAGCTAAAACCATCAATAAATGATGAAGCGTATATATGCTGAGAACTGTGTATTCCCCACTCCGCGCCAATCTTCCCTCTCACTCTTTCTCTATCTCTCAATCCTCGCACTGTCCTCACACTAACGTCTGCTGCCATGATGACATCTTAGCCGATCACAATGACTTGTTAGTTTTTGTTGATGTACGACGCTTTGGTTTGTTTGTTGTGTTTTAAAATAATTAAGTGAATTTAATGAAATAAAATTCATATGACGAGGAAGTTGAACAATTGGAAACCAACTTCGAAGACGAATCCGGTGAGGATGAAGATTAAAATACTTGTTTTATATATATTTTTTCTACTTTCATATCAATAAATGATTGAATTTTCGAGATATATATATATATATATATATATATATATATATATATATATATATATATATATATATATATATACATAGTCGTGCCATAAGTTCTGTCACACGTATATGGGCAATTTTTGTATAAATGAAAAAGAGTTTTTGACAAAGGAAAATATATTTTATTTTGGCATACTAATGGAAGTAAAATAAGCAACAAATTATTCAAAGTGGCCGCCTTTAGCCTTTACACAGCTCTTTAATCTGTTGGGCTAGTCATCGATAGCAGTACGCACTGTTTCCAGCGGAAAATTAGCTACTGCTTCTGTCAAAGATCGCTTACGGCTCTCGATATTTGGGTGTCGTCTCGTGCACACCATGGACTCTAACTCCGCCCACAGTTTGTAGTCCAGGGGATTCAAATCTGGGCTCCCAGAAGGCCATTCCGTCGCCCTTATAAACTCTGGAATATTGGTTTCCAACCACGCTTGTGTGGTTCGAGCTTTGTGGGCTGGCGCAGAATCTTGCTGGAAAACCCAATGTCGGTTGTTGAATAGCGTAGAGTTCAGCGGCTTCACACATCCCTTCAGGATGTCCGTTTGATAATTTTTCGCTGCAGTTTTTACGCCTTTTTCGCAAAAATGAAGCTCGGTGACCCCTTCGTAGCTGACACCCCACCATACCATGACTGATGCTGGATGATGTCCTCGCTGTACCCTAGTGGCAACTTCTCGGGCTTCTCTGGAGCTGTGAACATACACCTTATCATTTTGGCGGCTGAAATGTTCCTCCACCGTAAAAATTTTTTCATCGGTAAATAAAATTTCTCGATGTTTGTTGTTGCCGTACCACCGAAGGAGTTCTTTCGATCTGGTGCTCCTAATTTGCTTCAACTGCTCAGTCAGCAAATGTCCCGTTGATCGTCGAAAGGCACTCATCCCGAAGTCCGATTTTATGATGCGAGACATACTTCGGGTGGAGATGTTCATCTCTCGAGCCATGATTCGTTGTTTACGAAGCGGATTTCGACGAATTCGACTCTCGACCGCTTTGATGGCAGCAGAAGAACGTACATCACGCGGACGTCCAGAACGAGGTCGATCTTCAATAGTCTGGATCTCGTTATATCTCTGGATCGCACGATACACAAATCTTTGCGTTATTTTTAACGGGCACAACAACTTGAAAATTTCACTCGCGGATTTTCCACACTTATGTATTGCAATCACTGCAATTCGGTTTTCTATTACACCCCATTCCATCTTCACACGTTAACGAACAAACTTTAAATGACCATCAACTGTCAACAACATTATGACGTTTATAAAACTGGCCGATATTGAAATGTCACTCATAAAATAAAGTTGTTGCCAATGTGAGAAATTATGTGACAGAACTTATGGCAGGACTAAGTATATATATATATATATATATATATATATATATATATATATATATATACATTTATATATATATGTACATATTGTTTTTATTTCATCCAGCAATAAAAAGAAGAAACGAAAAAAAATTTTGTTTTTAAATTGTCAGATTAACAATATCCCTCCATACAATTGTCAGATTATCATTTAGGACAACTAAGACATCAAGTTGAACCCTCTATATAAAAATCTGACGCGCTCGAGTATTTCATGGTCACATTATTTTTTTACATTTTAAAAAATCAGTCATGACTTTCGGTCACGTCCAAATCGTCAGTCATTTAAATAGGACAATTTTTTGGGTTCACTTAACATTCCCTCTGAATATCTGACACGCTCGCATAACTTTTTTTTTTGTTTTTTTACCCCTTTTTACGGCCACCCCCCTCTAGTTAATCGTCAGATTAATATCTATCGGTTATCAGAAAGACAAAGCGCGTATACACTATGAATGTCTGACGCGCTCGAGTATTTCCATGTGACTGTTATTTTTTACGTTTTTGAACATTTTTACACGCTCTCGCCCCCCCCCCCCCCCCCCACTAAAATGGAAAACTTGACATAATCTTTTTTTCATTTTAGAACCTAATCTTCACAATCCAATAGGTCCCCACGACGCTTTAGTAACTGCACATTTAGCATCCCGGGCTCCCCTACTATTAGCTAAACTAAAATGAGCGAAAAGTATGCAAAGGTTATCAAGCGGTCTATTTATGTTCACACTTGAAAAGGTCAAAATAATCGTATTCTGCGGCTGCGAAAATGCCTACAAATCGTAGAAGTATACTGTAAATTGATCCCGTGGCATAAAGTATGCAAAAAAGTTGATGACTTCCGAACGGGGTTGAAGGGAATGCAGGATAAAGCAGGATCGAGCAAGCAGGATAAAGCGATTTTCAAGCTGGATCCTTCTCTGCGATAACGCCAGGCTCACACATTTCTCGCTAAGAGGGGAACGTATGTCAGCACCAAGATTATTGGAAGACGTTTGTAGGAGACAAACGTATCTTACTGTCCAACGACGTTAAAACCTCCACTCTTTGATAAATACATCGAAAAATGTATGGTTTGAGATGCCGAAAATAGGGATCTCAATTGGACAAAGGTTTTCTCTCAGACCAAGCAACTTTTTAGTCGTGGTTTCAGCCAAAACGAGCACAGTAGCACACACAGCACACTCTTAAATGTCCAGTTAAAGTGATTGAGGATGTTTCTCGGAGGAAGTTTGGAGATCTTCAGCCAAAATTTTAACGCCGAAAAAATAGTCCAGATATACAAGCGTGGACTTTTGAAGCCAGTAAAGAAGTTGCAACGAAAAATCAATGCAATTTCAAAAAGATGTCATTAGTGATTAATACACTACTTTGATTATTTCAGTGGAATCAAAGATATGCACTGCAGTCAGATCGATTGAGTACAAATCAAATTCTACAAATGAAAAAATAACCGCAATTAATTACTCCTCAAGCGCGTATTCATCGTCACTATGTGTTGAAATATCGATTGCAGAGGTCAAAGATTTGTTGCAAAATGACTGTTTTAGTAAAAATACAAATTCGACGACAAGAGTGCATTATAAGAACATGTCATCTTCAACAATGAAACAGGATACCATAGGAAGTAGTACCAACCTATCAAAATCTCCTGCTTATAAGCGTGAAAAAATGATTTTCAGCTTCGGCACCCTCTGGAGTAAGGACGAATGGTCTCGTCAAATTGACGAAACTCAGCGTGCGAACTCATCTCAAACCGAAAACTGTTGCTCCCCAATTAAAAAATCATCTCCAGCACAACTCTGCGGATGACTCTTGGATGCAGAAGTTTCGTGAAAGAGAAACGCTGATCAAGAATTGCAAACAATTTTGCCCATGCGATCAAGTCGCAAAAAGTTTCGTCGATGTTTTAAAGTAGCAGTCCCAGCAAAATATGTCTGGTTATTTACCAATTTCAATGAATCCGACGAAAACCAAACCTGGAAAGGGATAATAAAACCGATATCAATGTTTAGTTCGCCCATTACTTGAATACGCTTGCATCGTCTGGAATCATTTTTTCGATATTCATACCAATAAACTGGAATCTGTCCTAAAACAATTCGTGCTTTTTGCCTTGAGAGGTCTCTATAAGTCTTTCCCAAGAAATTACCCCAAATTTTTTTTTTGATTTCGTGAGCCCCAGACAAAAAGCTTCTGGTTATCTCACATCCATGTACAAATGCAACTCCATTTCTTCTGATTCACAAAAAATATGCGATTTCTTTGCCGACCATTTTCAAGAAGTGTTTTGTCCAGTCAGAGGATCATCTAACACGTCATTTTCTGAAATCTGCCAGTTGCCTATCGCTGATAAACTCTTTTTAACCAGAGAAGACATTTCAAAAGAAATGAGAGAACTTGCCATGGAAAATGGCCCTGGTGCTGACTTACTACCTCCAAGTATTCTAGTTAAGTGTACAGAAACAATCATATCACTCCTGTATATAATTTTCAATAAATTGCTGGCAGGCAGTGCATTTCCACGTTTCTGGAAATCAGCCAAGATCACGTCAATGCTTCACCACTTTGTTAGCTATACCTAAACTGTCTGAAAAAATTGTTTGTGACAAAGTTACAATCGTTATTGATCTTCTCTTAAATGAGCAACAACATGGCTTCGGAAAAGACCGGTCTACTTCCTCCAACCTAATGATAATGGTCTCGAATGTGAAATATATGAAAAGGGCGTCAAATCGATACTATATACACTGATTTCAGCAAAGCTTTTGACCGCGTTGACCATGTCATTTCGATGCCATGTCATAAGCTCCAAAATTCGGCATTTCAGGAACCCTTCTAAACTGGATGAATTGTAACCTTCAAGATCGAATGCAGTATGTTTAATTCCAAGGCCGTCATTCCAAAAAATTACCGTCATATCTGGAGTACCCCAAGGCAGCCACTTAGGGCCACTTCTGTTCATTATTTATGTTTTTGATCTATTGGAGGTGTTATCCAATATTACGCACCTTTTTATGTAGATAGTCCGAAAATATACCACCCTATTCAGTTGGAACTAGATGCAAATTTTCTTCAGGTGAAACTTTTGTCACTGGTGCAATGGTGTGACGAGAGTAAACTTACTCTTATCGTTGAAAAATTCCATGCCATACGTTTTTCCCGCAAGACTTCTACTCTTAATTTTGATTGCGTTTCAATCTTCAGTGACAGAGTTCTTGTGAGAGCTAGCAAGCAACTGGGATTCATTAAAAAAACGTGAGGAGGAATTCAGGATCGTATGGGTAGAAGGTCTCCATTACTCGAATACGCTTGCATCGTCTGGAATCTTTTTTTTCGATATTCATACCAATAAATTGGAATCTGTTAGAAAGCAGTTCGAGCTTTTTGCCTTGATAGATCTCTATAATCCACACGATTTGTTGTAGTTTATTGCATTCAAAGTCTTGTTTGAATAATTTGATAGAGGTAGCTGTATATATCTAAAAAATATGAGTGACTTGATCTGAGGAAACAGATTTGTGTGTAACTTTTTGTAATGTGTGTACTTGTTTGCTTTCTTTCATTCTACTTATTGCCTTTGCAGTACGTAATAAAATTGTATTATATGAGCAAAAATTTTGAATGAATGGTTCTTTACGTGACTTTTTCAGATAATGGATCGAACACTTTTTGGACAAATAACAATATTATAAATTACAGCAAGCAGGCTAGGTCTCGATCCCCAGCAATATATTTTAGGCCAGAGAGCTAGGCAAACATTCTGTTGGGGGAAGAAACGAGGGATGGGTGCAATGGTGCAGATTGTAGCGAGTTTTGTCTACTCATAAGCAAGTAATGTTCCGATTGAGAGTCGTTTTACTTCTTCGTTTCTGTTTCCCTTAGAACCTAAAGGTAAATGTTTCCTTTCGGATACTGGCAAAAATGGATTAAAAAACGGCATTGGTTAGATATAGGGTAAGTTTCCCGGTTGTGGCCATGCGCCGGTTGTGGCCACCCCTGGATAATTTTCGATATGGGGCAAATACAGTCGATATGACAATTGTCGTTGGTGCGCGATGCCAACACGATGTTTTTTGTCGATATCTACCGTCAAAAGACTCATACGCGAAGTAGCTACGGTCGGTAAAATTGTCTTGTGTGTTCCTGTCAACGTTGATGTAACTTTGTGTCGCGTTGAAAGTGCGATTAATTATAGTGAGTGACTTCAAAAAGATGAATGCAATATATTTTTGGGAAGAGAAAACATTATATTTTGTGATTATGTTTCGGTTTGATCAAATTGTTTGCTCCATATAAATTTGCTGAGCATTTTTAGACTGCCCGGCTTTTTCCGGTTGTGGCCACCAAAATTTGCCCGGTTGTAGCCACCTACTTTTTTATCGCTTAAAGGTCGTATTTGGCGAATACACTGTTAAATATCATTGTTTATGTTAACAAAACTACCTCCAGAAATAACCTATCGATTTTGGATTCCATAGGTCCTCTACAGGGAGCTCCACCACGGAAACCTTCCAACCGTGGCCGAAAACCCATGCGAACCCACTTCGCCGCCAGTCCTCGCTGAATTGAAGGACAAAGCCACGAAGCGAGCAGTCAAGCAGGAAGCTAAGAAAAATAAGCCGACACGAGGAAAGAGAACCGCTAAGCGAGGAGCTACAGCAACGCCAGTCAAACCGGCGGCTAAACGAGCCAATGCAAAAAAAAACTCGATCAGCATCACCTGATGATAAGAAGGAGGATCGTGATTTTTGCATGATTTGCATGAAGCTGTTGCCAATTCGATTAACCGCCAACAACTCTATCGAATGCAACACATACCAACGACCGGAACATTTGAAGTGCGCTACATGCAAACCGGCTATTACACCTGCGAAAATTATAAAATCGATGGGGACGACGAATAATTCCGTTTTAATTTCTTGTCATTTTCAGATTCATTGATTTTTTTTTTCTGAAGGGTTTTTTTGCAACATCTACTTGTTCTTTTTTTCAACTAAGAGCTTCGAAATTCAATAAAATTCTATTTTCTAAACATCGAGTGGCGTTTTATTTAATATTTTTCCATTTTAAGGACATTTTCCAGGGGTGGCTACAACCGGGTAAAAAAAATTTGATGGTCAAAAAAGACAAATTTTTTACAGTTGAATAACTACTTTATTGTTTGACAAATTCTAATTTATGCTTCTATAAGTCGTTATCTAAGACCTCAAGCTTTCCATTGATAAATATATGTCTGCAGAAATATATGGCTGCAGAAAAGTTATGGTTGGAAAACGAAACTATGGCCACAACCGGGAAACTTACCCTACATATTTGAATCGACGTACTTTTTCTACCGGCATGAAACCACACTTTAGGTCAATTATTAAAGCTAGCTTACTCCAACAGATGTAAAGAAGGTTCGTTAGAGAAATATGTTGCAACAAATCATCTTTTTATAGTGAAGAAAAAAATTTAAAAAATTAAAAAAATATGGAAAACTTAATCCAAAGGAAAGCTGCACATATTTTATTTTATTTTATTTTATTAATTCACCAAACAAGGTACAAAATCTTATATAAAATAACAAAATCAAAATAAAATGGAAAAGTAAAGTGAAGTAAAAAGTAAAAACAAACAAGTTAAATAAGTAATAAACAAATGAAAAAAGTAACAAAAAGATTAATAAATAACAATCAATAAATAAAAACATTGACATATAAGCTATGGCTTAAGGTTTAGGGGTATGGATGGCATGCAAAAGAGAGGATTTGAAGGATGATTTGGAAATCGTAGGGGAATATAAGTGACTTATGCTGTTGAATATTCTGCAGCATCTATTTATAGGCTCATTTGCTGCATATGTCGTCGAATGTGAATATTCTTTTAGGAAACGATTGGACCTGGTGTTCCTCACAGGGATATTTATCGAAATTTTACTATTCAGGAATTCTACATTAATAGCGCCTCTAATGACGTCGAATGTGAAGCAGGCCGATATCATTATTCTTCTGGAGGCTAGTGTCGATAGGTTTAAATGACCCAGTCGAAACTCATAAGGGGGTAAGCTATTAAAATCATAAGGGTTGTACAGTTCTCTCAAGGCGAAAAGTAGAAATTGTTTTTGTATTGACTCGAGTCTGTCACTGTAGGTTTCAAAAGCGGGATTCCAGCTAATGCAAGCGTATTCGAGAATAGGACGTACAAGTGAAGTGTATAAGGATCTTGTGACCCACAGACTACGGAATTCTTTGGCACGTCTTTTGATGAAACCTAGCTGTTTGTTCGCACGAGAAAGCATTTTATCAAAGTGTAAGGTGAAGCGAAGTTTTTCATCTAAGATAACACCGAGGTCAGCAATGTTATCAACTCGGGTTAGCATATTATTGCCGAGAAAGTACGTATTGTGTGTGACCGTGCATTTCCTGGAAAAACTAATAACTTGGCATTTGCTGATATTGAGAGAGAGCTTGTTTATATTGCACCACTGATCAAGTGAATTAAGCTTGGATTGGAGAAAGGGGGCATCCGATTTCGATTCAATAGTCTGATAAAGTTTGAGATCGTCTGCATAGAGTAAATGAGGTATGCCTGCTAGGACGGTAGATAAGTCAGAAATAAATATATTAAAAAGAAGTGGGCCAAGATGGCTACCTTGGGGTACACCAGAGGTAGCACTAACGTTTTTGGATAAAAATCCTTGAAATTTTACACATTGTGTGCGATCGCGAAGGTAGGAGGTCAGCCAGCTGAGTAAAGACCCGGCAATACCAAATTTCTGAAGCTTTAGAATCAAGGTAGAATGGTCAACTCTGTCAAACGCCTTACTGAAGTCAGTGTAGACTGCGTCAATTTGGTATCCTTTTTCCATTTTGCATAGAACATCAGAGATTAGAATTGTCAAATTCGTGGTAGTTGAGCGACCTTTTCTAAAGCCATGTTGTTGCTCGTTCAAACGGGAATCAACAAGCGGAGAAAGTTTATCGTATACCACCTTTTCGAAAAGTTTCGGAATCGAAGACAAAATGGCAATGCCCCTATAATTTCGGATACAGCGTCGATCACCATTTTTGAATATGGGTGTGACATACGAAAGCTTCCAACAGAATGGGAAAATTCCCGACGAAAGTGATCTATTAAAGAAAATATGCAAGGGATCTATAAGCAGTGGCGGCTCGTCAGGGTGGGCCCGGCCCGCCTGGCCCACTCTGACGAGCCGCCACTGAGTTAAAGTAAAGTAGATATTTCTTGTTGGTATCCGCGTATACCTTATAATAGTGTTTTTGTGTCGAGCGGGCCCAGTGGCGGCTCGTCAGGGTGAGACAGGCGGGTCGGGCCCACCCTGACGAGCCGCCACTGTCTATAAGCTGCTCTACACACTTGCGCAAGAAGATCGGAGGAAGAAAATCAGGCCCAGGGCCTTTGTTGCAGTCGAGATCCAAAATAGCTTTACGTATTTCATCACGGGAAATTTCTAAATGGTTCACAAAAGCTGTTGAAGCTGAATGAGCGGAAGAAAGGTGTGAGTTTGATGGGTCTGGTGCATTGAAAATTTCTTGGAAACTATCACCAAATAGGTCACATATCTCTTTAGGAGAGGAAGACGTTATATTATTAAGAAACATGGACGATGGATAGCCAGTAGTTTTTCGCTTCACATTAACAAAATCAAAGAATTTTTTCGGGTCGCGGACTATATTTTCGCCGGTTGTTCTAATGTAAGTGTCATAAGCCTCATGAGACTTTGCTAAAAATTGCTTAGCAACTTCATTATATTCTTCCTGAATAGCAGGAATAACATCGGTATTTTCTTTAATAAGCTTATAAAGTTTGTTCCTACGATTTCGCATATGCCTAAGGTCCCTATCAAGCCATGGTTCAGACAATTTATTCTTTTTATCTTTGGAACATATCTTTCAACGGCGTCAAATATTTTGTTGTAAAAAGAGGAAATGGCTTTCTCGAGATCTTGTGTTGAAAGAGTAGTCGACCAATCAGTAGTATCAAGAACATGTTTAATGCTTTCATAATCAGCATTACGGAAGTCAAATACAATTGAGTTATTGTAAGTTTTCAAGCAAGTGGAATCTGGAGTGGAAAGTTCGACTGACAGTGCTGTATGGTGTAAACTATTGCAAAAAAGATGCTCTGCGTCACTAGTTGGACTAACCACTACTTCGTCATAAGCATTTGTGAAAACAAGATCTAACCAATTACCATTTTGGTTAGGAGTTTGGGAAACCTGCTGCAAATCATTACCATAAAAGGCACTCGCAAGATTGAAATCGTTGGTGTCTACAAGGTTTACGGGGAGAAGGTAAGAGTCATTTTCATCCGGAACAAAGCAAAGATTTGGACGATTGAAGTCACCCAAAACTATTATTTTATCTTTTTCGCTAAGTGATGTTGCTAATGAAGATATTGTGTCACAAAAATTGCTGTAGATGGACTAGTCAGATCTAGGGGGGATGTAGACAACAGCGATGTAAATTGAGTTGTTATTAGTGGAGATCCGAACAATTATACATTGGAAGAAAACATTTGGAGTGGTATCTACAAGCTCACTTGAAAGTGTGTTGCTAACAGCAAGTAAGACACCACCACCTCGCGACTGACCCGTAGAACAATAATACGGTCGCTTCTGTAAATAGTCCAACTACAATCAAGAATCTCCTCATTCTTATGAGAGGCATTAAGCCAAGTTTCGGTGATGGCGATTAAATTAAAATGGCACGATTTGGCGTCAAGGTATAATTTACTTAGTTTGCCTCTCATACCACCACAATTGTGGTAAAAAAGTTTGAGGCTTTTCTGAGATCGGTTAGGAAAAATGCCTAAAAGGGTTGCCTGATCTTCGAAGAGATTCAGATGTCATATTACTACCATTAGAAGAATAATTTATATTGCTCGTAGAAGGAGCTAAGTTTGCGGCGGCCTGACTGGAAACCTTGGAGGAGTGTTTATTAGCAGCGTTGGTACACCTGCTTGAGGGAGAAGATGCCGTGTTAACTGCTGGGGGTATCAGTGCATTACTATTATTATGAGTAAAAGCATTGGAACAGTCAGATAAGGAAGAATTATCTGTTGTCATTGAAAATTGGGACTGAGTACGTGATGAGCGAGTTTTATGGGTGGCAGGAAATTGGGTAAAGGTGTGACTAGGGATACAATTTTTTCTTACATTTTTTTGTTTTTTCTTATACCTAGTTTTGTCGGTGATGTTTCTCCAGGGGCTGAATGTCACTCCTTTCCAATTGATGGAGCTGTTGTTTCCACTCAAGCAAGTAAAAAGCCAGGCATATTTTGATGGGATGAAGACCTTACACCGTCTTGAGGATATATGTTTACGCTGGGATAAAAATTTCACTTCGTAGTCGTTTATATGAAAATCCGCTTCGAGAATCTTTCCCAACCATTCGTCGTCAGCAGAATAAGGAATCCCTTTCACAAAGAATGCACTTTTGTTTACTGAAGTCGTTAAATTGGAAGACGTGCTCTTATTGTGAAGAATATCGTTCGTTTTTTTTATTTTTTGTATACGATTCTGCCAATCGTTTTGGGACCAAAAAGTACCGAACTTGTAAATTGGTGTTTCACCGTTGAGGTTCGAAAATTTTTGCTGAATAGATGGAGTTGTACCCTCAGCTAGATTCCTTATAGGCGATGTTGCTTTGTCCTGCGTCCTCGTATTCATAGCCGTTGTGTTATTATTTATTTCCAACGTTGTGTTAAGGAGCTCCTGATGGAGTGTTATCTCGTTCGCTAATAAATCTTCGTCTGCATCATTTCTTGAGGTTTTGCAATGACGGTCTAAATCCTCCAACTTTCTGCTGATATCAGCTATCTACGTGGCATTTCACGATTAATGTTCGTGATTAACTCTTTAAGTACAGAATGAACAGTTCTTGCAGTGTGCGTTTTAATCAACTAGTAATAATCAATCACTTTTGAAAATTAGTTTTTGATAATATTGTTATGGTATTTGGCCCTGCTAAAGCGAAGAACTGGCAGTTTTACATAGAGTAAAAAGTTTCTGACTGATTAAAAATTGGCGCAATTCTGAAGATCGTTTATTAAATAAACCTGTTTAATTAAATAAACCTGTTTGAAAATAAGGGGAATATTCATCTAATTTATCACGCTTTGTGTCATTTTTTGCATAATATTGAAAATCTGTGAGGAGGAGGATATTTGGGGAGTCCATTCTCTTCAGTGGTGATAAAATGCTATTTTTACGACACACGTAATTTTTCATTGAAGAAATTCCTTGAGGCGGAACTTGATTGGGATAGAATTTGACAAATGAATCTTTCTTACGACGTTATCGCAATATTAGTGAATCTTTAAATCGCTTTGGATTGTTCATTGTTATGCATTCTTCTCATGGAACTAAGAAACTGAATAATTTTTGAATAAATTTTTTTTCATCCAGGTACCAATATGCAAATCAACCATTTTCCAAAAAATGTCATAGGCACTTAGTTTATCCCCATTTATATTTTCGTTTTCCTTTTACATCAAAGCAATTCAGGTGCACTTCCGTAGTTAAAACTTTTTAAACTACCTACTTCTCTTCATTTCTATCTACGAACAAAAGAAAATTCACTATAATACCACACTGGGAATTATCTCACAGATGATCTTTCTGCGTGAAAAAAAAACTTCACGAAATACATAAAAAGAGAAAATTTGCAAAATAAATTATACTTTCATTCAAATCAGTGGTGAACAAATTCATTATCCTCAGCATTATAGTAAAAGTTTGGTAGTTCTGAAAAATAACGACAAAGATTTTTGTGTTATATAATTGACGCAAGTCGAATAGTTGTTGTTGTAAAATAAGCAATTTCCTGTAGAAAGCAAAGCCATGTGCGAATTTTAAGAGAAATTCCGTTCGCTACAGATATAATTTTATTGTATCCCTGAATTGCAGCTGCAGGCCTGCGCATCATGGAATATATTGTACGATGAATTCTCTTTGCGATGGGGAAGCTCTTTCTCATTACTCGAATAGATCTTTACTGGTCCAGAAGACAATCTGTGGATTCAGAAATGCTAATTAGGATTTATTAACACGGACTTTACCTGAATTAATATCAAAAATATACAATTAAAGCTTAGGAGTGTACGCTTGGTGAATAAACTCTTCACTTAAAATGAACGCTAGTCAGCACAGTAAGGTGGCTTCAAAAAAATCCATCAATAAGTTTGTTAATTTTCGAATAAATCACAAAGAGCATTTTAATTCTGTATTATTTACTTTCTATTTTTATTTGGTGGTGTAAAGTATTTGATTTGCAACATTATTGAGTCTTTGATTTCGATTATTTGCTAATGTGCTATGCAACTATTGTATTTTTGGTGGACAGATCGATTCAACGTCATGACAAAAATTAAATCGAGACTGATAAGTCATTTAATTTAATTTTCAATGCATATTAATGAGCTTAACAATTTCATCAGCGATTCAGAAAATAAACAAACACTGCAATGCACGTATACTGTACGCCACCTTAGTTAGCCTGTTTTCCAAACGAAATATCCGTGCAAAGATATGCACACACCCAGCCCACCCCCTGACTATTGCAAGCAAAAGAGAAATGGGATCCGACTTTCTCTGCTTCCTCAACATACCACTCTTTCAATGCGCGCATTCAAAGCTTTTCAGAAATACTGCACGCGGTTTTCCTATCACCATTCCAAACCATCTTCCGGTTGCCTTACTCCTTGCCCCAACTTCTCAATCTCATCCTGGCAATCATTCGCAAAAATTTATGGTTCGCATGCCCGGAAGTACACCGTTGAGCCAAACTTGTCAATGTATTTGTTCCGACGAGCGCTCACGTGAACTTCAAATCAACTGGGTGGGAGAGGGTAACAATCACTGGACGTCACCCGATAAGGACACGTGGGCTGCACATAATTCGACTGATGCACACCGTACCACGCTGCCTAGAAACGTTTACCGCACCGAAAGCTTACGATAATTCGGTTAGATCCTTCGTACGCGGTACCTTCCGTAAATAGCGCCAATAAAGTTCGTACTTAGTCGATGGACGTGGATAATACGCGGTTTGTCAATGGCACTACGTAGCGCACATGTTCATGACAAGGAATCGGAGCGGTGAGCAGTAAAAAGGACCATCAATGCTCATGTCGCTGTTTTGTTTATATTTTACGTTCATTGATGAATCTCTCGAAGCTTTACGCAATGTATTGAATAGCAAGTCATTGAGGTCGTTCTAAATAGAAATTGTTTGCCATAACTCGACGGGACAGCATGTAAGTAAGTACGTGCGTGCTGAGCGTCTGTCAGATTTGTTTAGGGAAGTTTTCTCAGGTTTTTATTCGATTCTCAATCAGCATTGACTTTAGAAGTTGATAAGAAATTCAATGAAACCTTAAAGGTGATATGTCGCAATGATTTATTGGATGAGATTTTTATATGTAGCTTTATTTTACAATAATATTTAACATGGATAAAATAATCTGCAATTGTGGTACAGAATTGTTATAACTGCCAAATTTCTGTTTTATCTACGAGTTGAGTAAAACTTGTTTCAAAAACTTTTTTGGTTTGGTGAATCTATACTGCCCTATTAAGCATAAACGCTCTATCTGCATTTTTCTCATTTTTGAGCTAACACCGGATTCAAAAACGAAATACTCTATTACACCATTCTACAAAATTTGAAAAACCTATCTTATGTGGAAATATGTTAAAATCAATATTGAAAAATTCACTCTCCATATATCTCCAGTACAAATCAAAACACAAATCATTGAATGTCTCGCATGTACTAAAATGTAGATAGAGCGTTTATGCTTAGTAGGGCAGTATAGAACGCTATGTGATATTTCTAGTAGCCATTAGTGATTGATTGTCTAATTGTGATGGCATCTATAAACGATAACCTTCTGTTTCTACCTTGTGAAAAAGTGGAATAAGGTCATATTTATTTGAAATTATTCTAAAAATTAACCTCTCTAGTTAGTTTGTATGTGGAAGTCTGGAGATAGTTGATACAAGTCGAATAAGCTATGTCAGCTAACCCCACACTTCCGTTCATAATCATTTAAAAAATTAATGCAAAATGACTGAATTCTTTTCTTAAATATGGGTAAGACATTCATATGGGTAAGAAGAAATGTGCAGGTGTTGAAAGTTATTATTCTTTATTTGTACGAAAAATATATTTGTATGAAAAACGTCGTCATAGTGCAGCTGCATCTTCCTGCTTCGTATGAAGTTTCAGTAAATTCTCTGCAGACACTCCAATATAAAATCTTTGGCAGCCAAAAAACCTAATAGAGAAGAGAAAAACACAGAATATTAAATCAAAAGCCCGAAGATTGGCAAGGAAAAATAAAAGTTTTGATAAAAACAAATCAGAATCTCGATCAGCCGTTTGGCAGCTTGTCTATGCTTAAAGTGAAGATACCTTAGGACTATTTTTACTGATTTTCGAAGAACATTAGTATTAGAATGGTTTTAGCGAAAATTCATATTTCTTTCCCTCTCTCTCTCTCTCTCTCTCTCTCTCTCTGTATATATATATTTATATATATATATATATATATATATATATATATATATATATATATATATATATATATATATATATATATATATATATATATATACCTGTGGCGGCAATGTATCGTTACATTGTCCACAACTAAACGACCGCGCCAGCATAAGTGCGAGCGTGGCATTCCTCCCGTCGCGATAGCTTTGCACGTAATCTGATACGCATAGCTATCGTCTCGGTCGGAATGTCATGCTCCATCACATGTTTACAATGTGCGACTCGAGCTCATATCTACGATTCGAGCTCTGTACATGTACACAAGTGCCGACGAGGCATTTGTGTTTATGTTTCTACTTCGAGCTCTGTACAGACGCACAAGTGCTGACGAGGCATTTGTGCACGTCTGGACAGAAAATCGAGCTCCGTCCGGACACACAATTGCTGACGAGGCATTTATGTGTGTCTGGATGATGAAGAGCTTACGCCTGCGTGGTCAGCACTTATGACCTTCATAAGTGGCCCGCAGGCGGCGATCTTTCTCATTCCTCATTCTTCGTTCCTCATTTCGAACTAGATCCGGATCAAGCGCACCAGTTTTATATTGTATTTATTGTTAAATAAATAGTACTGATTACAGATTAAAACGGAGTATCAATTGCCGCAACAAGGACCATAATTGGCGATCCTGCCAAACCGGCATACGACAACGATATTAAAAATCGCACTGGATCCGACCAATTCACTATAATTGGCGATCCTGCTAAACCGACGACGAACATCGCTCGTCCGAGCCGAGGAATAAACAATCATCCAATTCAACGAACATCGTTCATCCGAGCCTACGACCAACCCGCATCCACGCTTCTTCGGGCGGATAAAACGACCGACGACAGGACCTCCCACGAATGGGAAACACCGAGACGAAACCGCTTCAGGGAGACGTCACAAACACGCTCATTGTCAATTCGGCATTGACAGTCGAGAGCCAGCGACTCGAGTATCTGCTGGTCTGCATCCTGATCATAAACACCGCGTCCCTGCTGTACATATTGTACAGGGACCACGTCCGAGGCGTGAAAAGGCGAGCTCAAACACCAACCAGCCCATCGGTGTAAACACCACGATGACGGACAACGAGCCACCGAAGCAGAACCCAACGATGGACGAGTCTGCGAGCACTGCCCACGACGCCGAGCAGCCCGCAGACGTTCAGACACCAGAGGTCAGCCGTATAGCACTTCGAGTTCCGCCTTTTTGGGAAGAAGACGTGGAACTTTGGTTCGAGCAAGTCGAGGCTTACTTTGCGTCAAGCCGCATCACCAGCGACTTGACCAAGTTCCAAAACATCATCGCCAGCCTCGAGATCCGCATCATCCGACAAGTTAGAAGCGCCGTAACCAACCCGCCGGCCGAAGGCAAGTACGATAATCTCAAGCGAGAGATTATCACTGCCTTCACGGAATCGGCACAACAGCGAATCCAGAAGCTCCTATCAGAAGTCGAGCTTGGCGACCAAAGACCTTCACAGCTGCTCAACCAAATGCGAGCACTTGCGGGGACGAGCATCAACGAAACGATGCTAAAACAGATGTGGCTCAATCGACTTGATCTCACGCTGAGGAGCATTCTCTCCGCAAACGATGCCACACTTTCGGACTTAGCCACGATCGCAGACCGAGTCCACGAAGTGACACGAGGATCCAGGCCATATACCATCGCTACTGTTACCGAGCAAGTTGCACCAGAAGCCTTTCCACCGGCACTTAGGATCTCTTCCGAGCTAAGCAAACTCACGGGAGAAGTACTGAGACTTGGAAAACGAATTGACGAGCTTCAGTTACAACAAGCAACGCAAAATTGTTCCTGTTCGTGCCTCGACTATGGGCACACGAGCCGACGAACACCACCAAGGTCACCGCAACGAGCGAGGACCCCATCAAGAACGCGTACTCCGACCAAGGAGAGCACCGGACTTTGCTGGTACCACGAACACTACGGTCCAGGCGCCAAGAACTGCAGGCCACCGTGCACTCTTGGCAAACAGCAAAAAAATTAATTTCGTCCTCTCCACAAGTGACGACAAAGGCGCGCACCATCCAGCGCCTCAACATCCGCGACGGCAGAACATCATGCGCATTTTTAATTGACACCGGCGCCGATATTTCCGTTATACCGCCAACCATCCGAGAACGCTACAGCCCCGATCCTGGCACGCAGCTACTTGCAGCCAACGGCTCGGCTATACGAACGTTTGGTAAACGGAAATTAACTCTCGATCTTGGACTGCCGAAGTCAATCACTTGGACATTTGTCATCGCAGACGTCAGCTCACCCATCATCGGAGCTGACTTGCTTGAGCACTACGGACTGCTCGTAGACGTAAGAGGACGTAAAATCATCGAACGTACGACTAACGTCTCAGCCGTGGCGAAAGCCCTGAATAAGGACCAGCCACTAAGAGTCAACACCGAGTACGCTGCCCTACTGAACGAATACCAGGACATTACAGTAGCAGCCCCACGCCGTAAATTCGATTGCACGACGACGCACCACATCGAAACGAAAGGTCCTCCAGTTTGCGCGAAAGTACGACGACTACCACCCGACAAGCTCACGGCTGCCAAAGCTGAATTCGACTACTTACAGCAACTAGAAATCTGTCGACCATCCAATAGTCCGTGGAGTAGTCCCTTGCACATGGTACGAAAGGCCAATGGCGATTGGCGACCATGCGGGGATTACCGAGCGCTCAACGCCTGCACCGTCCCAGACCGATATCCTATTGGATTTCTCCAGGATTGCACAGCAGCACTGCATGGCATGACAGTCTTCTCTGTCATCGATCTTCAACGAGCGTTCCACCACATCCCAGTCGAACCTACAGACATTCCGAAGACAGCCATTATTACACCATTCGGCTTGTACGAGTTCGTATACATGACGTTTGGATTATGTAACGCTGGACAAACCTTCCAACGGTTTATGCACGAGGTACTACGAGGACTAGACCACGTATTCGTCTATATCGACGACATTCTGGTATTTTCGCCAGATGAACGAACACATAGACAGCACCTCGCAGAAACATTCGATCGACTCCGGAAGTACGCCCTTACAATCAACACAGACAAATGCCAGTTCGGCCAATCCGAAGTACGCTTTTTGGGACACACGATAACATCACACGGATTGAAACCTCTTCCAGAAAAAACGGAAGGCATATCCGCGACTCCAAAGCCCAGCACGGTCCATCAACTGAAATCTTTTCTTGGCATGCTCAACTTTTACCGGCGGTTCCTGCCAAATGCTGCACAGAACCAACGCCCGCTGCAAAAACTCATAATCGGGAATCAGAAGCGAGATAAGACAGCACTGGAATGGACTGACGAAGCGGTAACAGCATTCGAGAAGTGCAAAGCAGATTTAAGCAATGCATCATCGCTAGCGCATCCAGATCCATCAGCAACTTGGTCACTTTCCGTGGACGCTTCAGACGAAGGAATCGGAGCCGTACTACATCAGACTACGAAGTCTGGTACATCACCTCTAGGATTCTTTTCACGCAAGCTGACCGACACCCAGCGACGATATAGTACCTACGATAGGGAACTACTGGCGATCCACGAAGCGATCAAGCACTTCCGACACATGCTAGAAGGTAGAGTTTTCACCGTGTTTTCGGACCACAAACCATTACAATTCGCATTCCAACAACGGCCGGAGAAAGCATCACCGAGGCAACAACGTCAACTGGACTTCATCTCCCAGTTCACGGTTGACATCCGTCACATCCCAGGCCGGGATAACGCTATCGCGGATTATTTGTCTCGGGTAAGTGCTATCAACACCATCGACTTCTTTTCTCTCGCTTCAGCTCAACAACACGATCAGGAACTTCAGCACTTGGTTGAAGATCAAACGCAACAGCTTGAATGGAAGAAACAGGAGTTGACTGGCTCAAACGCACCGCTACACTGCATCGTCACGAACAACAAGGTTCGACCATATGCACCGCAACAGTTCAGGAGAACGATCATGCACATGATCCATGGCCTCGCGCATCCCGGCATTCGCGCGACGAGAAGACTCATCACCGACCGTTTTTTCTGGCCAGCCATGAACGTCGACATAAACAATTTCGTCCGAAGTTGTATCGCCTGCCAACGAAACAAGGTTGGACGCCACGTGAAGTCTACACTTCAACGCTACACGCTTCCAGATGCCAGGTTCGAGCACATCAACGTCGACCTCATCGGACCACTATCACCAAATGAGGGATACCGATACTGCTTGACCATCATCGACAGGTTCACGCGTTGGCCTGAAGCTGTCCCACTCCAGAACATCACCGCAACATCAGTCGCCGAAGCACTAGTCAACGCATGGATTAGCCGCTTCGGAGTACCAGCACGGATCACTACCGACCTGGGACGCCAGTTCGAGAGCCAAATCTTTGCTGAGCTGACACGGATTCTGGGGATAAACCATCTGCGGACAACACCATACCATCCTGTTGCCAACGGCATCATCGAGCGATGGCACCGAACAGTCAAAGCCGCCATCCGCTGCCATGACACGCTTGAATGGACGAAAGCTCTCCCACTCGTCCTATTAGGCCTGCGCACTGCATTGAAGGAAGACATCAATGCCACGCCCGCTGACATGGTATATGGCACCAGCTTACGACTTCCCGGAGAATTCTTCGCCTCATCACCACCAGGCACGAACGACACCGACTTCCTGCGCGATTTAAGGTCACGCATGGCGAAATTGCGACCACACGATACAGCGCACCACTCACCAACCTCAACCTTCGTCCACAAAGATTTACGCACCAGCACTCACGTCTTTGTACGGAACGACAAGGTGAAACCATCCCTAACGCCACCTTACGACGGTCCGTTCCCTGTTCTAAGCAGGAAGGAAAAATACTTCAAGGTGGACATCAATGGACGCCCAGCCTCCATCTCCATTGACAGACTGAAGCCCGCATTTTTACTGTCGAAATCAGTTACCACAATGGGAACAGACAACAATGATTCCACGACATACACAACAACCCGCACAGGACGCAGAGTTCGACCACCCGTACGTTTCAACGTATAGTGAAATTATCGTGGTCAAACCCACTGCGGGGGGAGTACTGTGGCGGCAATGTATCGTTACATTGTCCACAACTAAACGACCGCGCCAGCATAAGTGCGAGCGTGGCATTCCTCCCGTCGCGATAGCTTTGCACGTAATCTGATACGCATAGCTATCGTCTCGGTCGGAATGTCATGCTCCATCACATGTTTACAATGTGCGACTCGAGCTCATATCTACGATTCGAGCTCTGTACATGTACACAATTGCCGACGAGGCATTTGTGTTTATGTTTCTACTTCGAGCTCTGTACAGACGCACAAGTGCTGACGAGGCATTTGTGCACGTCTGGACAGAAAATCGAGCTCCGTCCGGACACACAATTGCTGACGAGGCATTTATGTGTGCCTGGATGATGAAGAGCTTACGCCTGCGTGGTCAGCACTTATGACCTTCATAAGTGGCCCGCAGGCGGCGATCTTTCTCATTCCTCATTCTTCGTTCCTCATTTCGAACTAGATCCGGATCAAGCGCACCAGTTTTATATTGTATTTATTGTTAAATAAATAGTACTGATTACAGATTAAAACGGAGTATCAATTGCCACAACAAGGACCATATACCTATATATATATATATATATATATATATATATATATATATATATATATATATATATATATATATATATATTTATATATATTTCACATTTTTCGGTCGCTCGAAGACAATTTCTTTGAAAAAAAAAGTTTTCTAGCGGTTCTAATGCGCTAGAGTTTTTTTTTCTTTGTATCCAATTCTGGTCGAAACCATATTTCCACCTCCACCCATTTGACGCTCGATTTTCATCAGAGGATCTTTTTTCTGGGCGTGGTAATAATGCTACCAGCCATCAGGTCCATCCGAGCACGAACGTGTTTCGTTTGTTAGAACTATTTTTCGCCATCGCCTTCTCAATTTCATGTGTGCACAGGCAAATCGGACTCTCTCTTATTTTTGTCTTGCAATTAACTTCCATTGGTTGTTTATTTTCTTGAAATTTAGGTGTGCTAAAAGTTCTTTGCACCTTCAAAATTATTCAGCTTGGTATATTCCAAATTATACAGATACCGCAGCGATTTGCCTTGCCATTTGCCTGTTTGTTGAATTGGGCGCCACTCTTAAAATGGCACTTTCTTCTCATGGTTGGCCAGTACTCTTCCTTCTCCCATAATTTTCAGGATTTCAGAGACAATTCAACACATTGATTATTTTTAATAATGTTTGGCAATTGTCGCCACACTATTTCTATTTTTTTTTTTTCAGATTTTCACTTCATTTTCTGCAAGTTTTCTTGGATCCATTTTCACTTAAACTAATTGAAACTTATTTTGCGAATTCACGCTGTTTGTTATACTTCACGATACAAATTCATCGAATGAATTGCTAAAATAGCCAGATTTTAATATCTATCTTCCCATTTTGTATCAGCAAGTTATTAGGGTTTTTTAAAATAACTCACTAAGGATTATTCCATTGTAATTTTACTAACTTTTCATTAGTTTTACAATAATGCAGGTATTTAAATTCTTTTCATTCTTTATAGTTAATGAAAGCTTAGGAAAATAGTGGGAGGGGATATCTTTTCATTTTGCAGCGGAGCGTATATTGTCAAAATCAAACACTTTTTCATGAACTATACTTTACTCTGCCAACTAGTTTCCATCCCTCTTCAGCTATACAAAGTCTTCAGCTGTACAAAGAAAGTATATTATTTTAAAAGTTGTCCTTGGTCGAATTGATAGCTAAGGAGTTATTCTCACAGTAACAAAAATCAAATTTATTTATGAAATACGAGGGTTGATCCAAAAGTAATGATAATCAAAATAAACCAAGGTGATTAAACTTTAAAAAAATATTTATTTTTCAACATTGTGTCCTAAAAAGTTAATACGTTTAGTACATCTTTTTTTCAAACCCAGGATACCGTAAGAAAAAAATTGTTCGTCTTTAGGTTCTCCACACACGGGTCGTTGAGCTATCATCGAGGATGCGATATTTCTACGCTTGGTCGTCACAACCTAGGCAAATCAATAGGGTACCACTTACGGAGCGTCAGCCGATCGTTAAGAGTGAGAAACGTAGTCGTTTCGTTTTGAGTGCGTTTCAAGCGTTGTGCATTGCAGACCTCAAGCCAAACGACTAGTCGTTTTTGCAAGTGTGATGGAAAACGACAACGTACAATTCATGGGAGAGGTGGAAAAATGCCCCCAATTGTATGATTTTACGAAGCATACTGACGTTTTCATGATGACCCGTCTGCGGACATGAAACGAGGACGACGAAAATTGTTTTTTCCCAACATTTACCCGTGTCAAACGCATCTCTCAAGCATCGCATGGCTAACGATCCGTGTGCGGAGTGCCGTACGCTCCCAAAACGCCCCAACAGCGGCCATCACTTCGCCATCATCTTCAAATTTCTTGCCCCGAAAGTGTTCCTTGAGCCGAGGAAAGAAGTAGAAGTCACTGGGAGCTAGATCTGGCAAATAAGGCGGATGTGCGCAACTGCAGCTTTATGAACCGGTGCGTTGTCTTCATAAAACAGCGCTCCGGCTTGCAGATCTGCCTGCAACTTTCCAAGATTCACCCTCGAAATGTCGACTCATTTTTTCTTTTGCTTGTCGGCGAACGTTTTTGGTACCTAAGGCGACGAGGCCTTTTTTTATGTCTTGCGTTAACAACGATTCTTTGAACACTGCCATACGAGATTCCTGTGACCGCAGCTATATGCCTAATGCCTATGCCATTACGTCTTCAGTAAGGGACGTGGATGGATGTCTTTCGTGGTATGCATCGTCAAGCATAAACTCCCAGCATAAACTCCTTGGCCCGGCGTGCAATGTCTAACAATGTCTTTGATAGATATTTTTTTCAAACACAGGTACTTAATGACCATTTTAATTTTATTTTAGCTGACTTTGGTGCTCTCTCTTCGACTGCTCGTATTCAAATGAATGCACCTCCCTGGAATCGTAGCTTATTTATATATTTTTTTATACGAGGTTGTAACATTTTTTTTTTTTAAATTTCATGCGAACTGGAAATAACCTATTATCACTACGTTTGGATCAACCCACGTATTTATTGAATTTTAGCATAAATCTCATATCCGATATGATTCAAGTTCAAATGCATTAAACGATTTTCTTCTCAACTGTTATGGCATTACAGAAAGCTCTTTGAGATATTTTGTTTATTTCCCAGGGAAATTTTTATTCATCCGAGTTCCTAACCATATCGCTGTCTAAATAAATTCCGCAGCAGCCGAGACACATGTTTAGCATACAGAAGCTTTGTTTTCATGCTTGTTTTGGATTGTTTGGAATATTAATTTTATGAATTAGCATAAGTATGGGATGAATACCGCGTATACAGATATCCTTCTCACAACGCGCCCTGTATTTACATCCTTTGGTAACTGAGGACAAAGCTTTTAAAGTTTTTTGTATCGATAGCATTTAAAGAATAAACTTCTTGGTAAATTGTTATAATTTTCCTATAAAGATCTCTCTCACGTTGGATTAAGGAGATGCAAATCTTCCATTAGCCTGATTTACCAGGTTTTCGCTGGTACCTATTCGTACATGAGAGGTGTCAAAATTTTGCTATGTAATCGGGCGAATGCAATATTAGTTAAAAAGAGATCAAATAAAATTTATTGTTGATAAGTTTTAAATCATATATGTACACGTTCAGCACGCACTCACTTGTCAAGGACTTATTACGCTTATGTACGACTATAATTGGTGAATTTAAACAAGGCAGTAAAATGCACATTGTATTTGACAGTATATTTTTGTTTTAAGCAATTGCTTTTTGTTTTAAGCAATTCGACCATGATCGAAAATATATTTCTAATTTCAGGAAGAAAATTTACTGTCTTGTATCTGGAACTCTACTTTTCCGAATACGATGGATTCCTGACCAATTCGAAAGTTAGGATTTAATAAAAATGGAATAAAATATGACACTAAAAACGATCTCATCCTAAAATCATGTTGAATTTCATAATATGACGATGATTAGTCGCCAACTAGTGGATAAAATATGTTTTGTGTACACAAAAAAATTTGCATTGTCCGATTTCAAATAGTAAATTAAGTTTGAATAGTTGGTAATAAGTAGTTGACTAAGTTTCAGATGACTAATTCAACTTTGAATCCAATTGAATTCTAACTTCGAAAGTAAGAATATTGTGCCAGAAAATAATGCAGAGTCCTTGCAAAACTAGTGCCTCAAAGGTATACTACAAATTATTAAAACATTTATCTGAAAGAAATTAGTTGTAGTCAATTTCATTCATTCATAATTTTTTACTAAGAAAACAGGAACTGATTCACAAACATATTCCATATTCGCCCCTTTACACAATGTTTGAAACATTCAATGAATCTTGTTTACTCTCTCGTTTTATTTCATCATTACTGCTTGCATTCATGTTAACAAATCTCAATGTCATGCAAGACTTAATTAAGAGCAATACGTCAATAGCCCTTAAAGCAATTATTCTAAGTAAATAAACTAAAAGCTACTTAGTCAATACTATTTATGTTTCGCTGGTGCAGCTAAGCACATTGATGCAAATCACGTTGCAATCGGGGTGGTATTCCCGACTTACAACTGAATTGACATTGCACATTTAGTCAAACCATGAAGAGTTGCAATAGTCTCAACAACCGAACCCATTATGTACGGAACAAATCCACATTATGATGAGCATCTCGACTTTTGCTATCATTCATTGTATCGAAAGTTTACATAGTCTTCAGCCAGATTATTTTTGAATTCGTGTTGCATTTGATATTTGTGTTATGCAGAAAGTATTTAGCATTTTATCAGTACGAAACGAATAGTATTCTCATAGTCGATCTCCAAGTTTACCAAGTTGACGCAATCGAAATGATACATGACGAAGTTCCGAGGGCGCGATTATCTATTGTTAAATTTATGGAACTGGTGATTTTATAAACGACGGAATTAATTGACCTAGTTTTATACAAAATAGATTATTATTTTCAGGTTTTTTCCGTAACGTGCTTAGTTTTGCATTATTATAGTTTTTACGATGGTGATATAGTAACTTCATTTGTCACGACCGGAACGTTCACGGGATTTGTTGTGATAATCGTTGCAATATTTGCAGGTAGCTATGATTTTCATTTATTAGATACCACTTGAATGTGGCTGGATCAAATAAATCAAAACCTAATCGACAATTTAAAATATACTTTGTCATATTTGTGAATGGTTGTGAAAAATGAAAGTGTAAAGTAACTTTGTTTGGTAATATTGTTTGGTGTATTCCATTGTTTTGGTTCGAAATTAAATTTACGATACTTAGATTGAGCTAGTTTACTCAATTTAACCGAATCGCTTGAACTTAGACGTGTATTTTGATCGTTTTTATTTTATTACAACCGTGTTTTGAGTGATAAATAGTAGGTACCTAAGCTTGGCAAACAAGTGTTTAATTTTCATGGGTCAAAAATTTTCTTCTAGCTTGGCTATTGAAATAAGTCGAAACAATTGGTTATCTTTCTTTCGTGGTCTCAATGCTGACGATGCAATGCAAAAATTTAACGCATTTCTTTCTAAATCAATTGCGCACTTTACCCCGATCAATCGCTCGTCCAAAACAAATGATACTACTTGGTTAAACGCTGATACTGCTATCTCTCTTGAAGCAAACGGCACTGCACTTAGTGAATACAAAATTACAGGTTCCCTAAATGTGTAAAGCTAGCAATGTGCTCTGATATTAATGCAAAGCATCTGACTAAATTGTCCTTTTGGTCATGTATTCACTCTTTAATAAGCTTCCATATTATTCCAAATGATATTATGTACAAAAATATAACAACTTCTTCCTTATAAGAAATATTGCTCACTATTTCTCTTTCTTCATTTCGTAAAAAAATTGTTTCATCTTCCACTACTTCTTATGCCCAATACTCTTCCACATTATCCACTTTTCGTGGAAATCCTACTGAAAAAGAATATTTAATTTTGTCCCTTGATACCACCTTTGATTGTGGTTTGGATGGTATTCTTAGCTAAAATCTTAGCTAAGTCTTTACCTTTTTCCTTGTGTGTTCCTCTTTCAATAACCTTCAATCCAAGTATTACTTAGGGTGACGTCTCTTCCCAAATGGGAAACGGTAAACGTTTTTCCTGTACACAAATCTGGGGACCCTGTTTGTATGTCAAACTGTCGCCCGCTTTCCCTCATATCTTGCTTCAGTAAACTTCTTGAAAATGTAGTTTGCAATAGGGTCCACCCTTCCGGCTAATCTTTTCTAGCTCCAGAGCAGCACGGGTTCATAAAAAGTAAATATACACTGATCAACTTGGTTTCTTTCGCCAATGCTATTGCATCTACCTTGGAACAACAAAAGCAGGGAAATGTAATGTATACATATTTATCTAGAGCTTTTAATTCTGTGAATCATGATCGTCTTCTCCTTCAGAAGCTTGAAAATCATGGTATTTCTGGTCCTCTACTCTCCTGGTTCACTTCCTATGTTTTCAATTCCTGCACCTCTGTTCCATTTGATCTTACCACAGGAGTTTTGCAAGGCTCATTTCTTGTCCCTCTGCTGCTGCTGTTGTTTATGAACAATCTAATATCCTGTATACGTCCTCCTTATCTTTTGTATGCTGATGACTTTAAAATGTTCAGAGTAATCAGGACATTTTAAGACTGTTATCAGCTGAAAAATGATTTTTTCAGCTGATCAGCTGATTTTTTCAGCTAGCGCACTTACTCTGACTGTTTTGGAGTGGCTCCAAATCTGTTACACGTATAAAACGACCTGTATTATTTTCTCTTACTCTGTTTCAAATTCCTCTCTTAATGCTTATTAATGCAATTTTAAGGACCTTGTGGTAATTTTCGACTCGAAACTCAAATCCGATCAACATATAATCCATATCACTGCCAGGGCCTTTAAATTGTCCGGCTTCGGCCTAAGATCTCCAAACCCTTTGTTATTCTCTCAGCCTCATCTTTTCCTTTCATTTGCTCGTAGTGCTCTGCATTATTGATATCAAGTCTCGTGTGCCCATTACCAATACCTTGTACATACCTTAGAATCCGTGCAACGTAGGCTTACTCGCTCATTGCTTTACAAATTCTAGTTTTTGCGATTATAATCGTCGACATTCGATATTACAAACAACTTTTTTAGAATCAGGCAGACTGTCCAAGAAGATTGTCTGCTTTTCAAACGGCATTACCATCTTGTTTTCTGGGACCTATGCAGTCGGGTTTCTGTTCGGGAATTTAGTTAAGTTGACAGTTTGTCTTTAGTGTTTAACGTTCCTTTCATGCGAACAAATTTTCTTTTTCTCACCGTGGTTACTTATAGTTACGCCACATAATGATCTGAAACTCAGTCTTCTTCCGTTGATGTTCTTTACTCATAAAACTTTTGTCAAAAAAAATTCCACAAACGTGTTAGATTTTTGTTTTTCATATTTTAAATGTATAATAATACTATGAAATATTAAAAAAAATCACCAATATCCCAAATGGTAATTCGTATTAGTTATTCCTAGCAAGCAACAGAACAAAAATTTATGTATTTATTTCAACCAAACATGCCATACAAAAAAAAACTTACAATTCATATTTAACAATTTATATAAATTTGTACAATAAACAATAATGAACGGATTTTATAACCATTATATAACCATCTTTGGTAGGGAATTGGATAGGGCATTCATGACGTGAGCACCTAAATCAGAGCAGTTTTAAACCTAGGTCGGGAAATGGTTGGGGAGCATTTAAATATTACGTCCCAAAAGATAGATAACAAAAATCTTACTTTATTTACTTTCCGCTGGATTTGTCGTGGTAGTCATACAAATATATCATTGATGCGTACAAAATTCTTCAAAATATTTATGTTACTCATAAATCTTAAAATACTGCGTGTTTGTATTAATTCTTCTTCAGAGCTTATTTTGTTGTAGTCAATTTACTCCTTAGAGTGAAAAAACCTACTTTGTCCTGTTTCAAAAGTGCTATGAAGATTATTATCAGACTGCAATTGAAAATCAAGTCAACTCGGGGATGCCTGAAATATTTGGTTTAAATTCCTATAAATATTTTGGTGCATCAATGCAGTGATGTGAATCCAAAAATCACGACTGTTACTTCACTTTAACAACTGTAAAGGGTTTTTCAAAAAATCAAAACACTCGGTGAAATATACTAACGTGTCATCAGTGCCAATGCCGTTACCACATTCTCCAAGCATTCCAGTACCAGAAAGATTTTCGTGTTCATCGAGTTCTGCGATAGAAGGCCTGCTTTGTCCTTCTAGTGGGGAGAAACAATTACAGAACCACATTTGGTTAGTCAATCAAAACTAAATAACTTTGTCAGAGATTTAAATTTGACCAAAGAAAAATCAAAAATTTTAGGCTGAAGGTACAAAAATTGCAACGTTTTGGAAACTGAAGTTAAAATTACAACTTATCAAAAGCTTCACATTGCTTAAGCTACCTTTTTTGAAATGAAGCTGGATTTGCGTTCTGTGTCAATATTGATGGATTAATGTCAGCATTAGGTCGCAGGCATATGCCAAACGAATGGTGACTATTTACTGATAAATCAAAATTAAGTTTAAAGGCAGTTTTTCTCCATAGCGGTAGCATACTTCCAAGAATGCCTATAGCATAAAGCGCTCACTTAAAAGAATACTACGATATTTTTTAAAAAAACCTCTAGTGCACCTGAACCGCTGGAAATACTAATGTTCGATGCAGATTTTGAGTGCATATTCTACTACACGTGTTCCAACCTGTTTCGAGTGCAAAATCACTTTGATCTTAACAATGCATTTAAATTCATAGGGTGGAAAGGATTTCAGGAATTTCAAGATTTAGGAAAGCCAAACACTGCAAAACCTAGAAAGCAGCACAACATAACATAAACAAAGAAAATGCTTAGTGCTTGCAACGCTTTGCCAGTACTGCAACTAAAAGCCTCCCACATGTGCTTCACGTCAAAATCAAATAACTCTATCAATCTCGATTTCATCCGATGATTTCGTTGAAACATACAGGGATAGAAAGATATTTGGGACGAAAAAACGAAAGATGTTTGGGACCGAAAAATTTGTAGAACTTAGAAAATTTAAACATTGGTAACTTATTTTCAGTGATACGAAAATATCAAAAAACGTCTCGCGCTGGCAACCCTTCGCTAGTACCAAATCCAAAACTATATCACACCTGCCTTTACACTTTGAAATCAACCTAACCTGCGAATTTGGTTTTGATCCGATGGCTGCATTGGAAGTTATAGGGGTACAAAGAAATTTAGGGCTACCAGTCGCAAAAATTTTCAAATTTTCGAAAACTTATATTTTTTCTTTCTTGTGACTACAAGATCATTGCCGTTTAAAAATTTTACGATAAAATCGCTTAATAAAGATATTGCGAATAAATGCAAAACCAACAATAGCTGGTAAACCTATCATGATTTTTCAATCAGATTTTTTCTGAATAATGCCTATAAGAAGTTCCATTTATTATATGAAATTCGTTTTGATTTCATGACTGCACTGGAAGTTATAGGGCAAAAGGCTTTATTTTCCTGAGTGAATTTTCAAAACCCAAGCATCAAAATTACGATAGCAAGCAGCACCAAACAAATTTTTCAACCAAATTTCTATTAAACATGACTTAGAGTAAGTTTCAGCTACAGTGTCAATTTCATGCAAATCTGGTAACTGAATCAGAATTCATCGGGCAAAAAGTGGTAAATTTTCTTCATAATTTTTCAAGATGGCACCACTGGCACAGAGTTGACCGCATTCCCAAATTGCTTCTGTCAGATCTGGTCCTACTTAATACCAATGTAGTCTGTGAATTTCAACAGTTTCTGATAACTGGGTCGTGAACTCTCGTGAACAGAAGTTTTTGATGCTTAAAATATAGGTAAATTGGAAGACGGTTACCGTTCTTGTCCGATGTGAAATTTCAAAAGTTTGGCTTTGGTTGTATAGACAAAGCATAAGATTTCTATATGAGTTCGTTTTCACTGTAATAGACGAAAATTTTTCATCAAAGTCGATGGTTTGAAGGTTTTCACTTTCAATGACTGCCGCAGCTGCAGGGCTGAAATGAAAACTACACAAGTTTACAACTTAATAATATTCATATGTCCTTTAAGTTTCATAATGATGTAATAATCTAGTCAAAAGTTATCGCAATTCAAAAATTTTCCCAATCTCATTTAAGGCGCCTAGCGCACACATAGGGTTAATAATTTCCAAAATATCATATTTACGTAAAGAACACGTTGAAAATTTTTTCCATAAACTTGATTTTTGCGAAAGTTATTTGTTGACAGAATAAAAGGTATATTTAAGATATCACCAACATGGCCGCCGGCGCCAAAGAGTTAAATATGATTAACTTTTTGGGAGACCTGGCACTATTCTGCATATACACCAATGTATCCTGAAAAATTCAGTGCAATCGGATGGCGCGTTCCTAAGATTTTTCACTGAAATTTTTTGATGATATATATATATATATATATATATATATATATATATATATATATATATATATATATATATATATACAGTCATACAAAAAAGTATTCGTACAGCGGATTTCTTTCTATAATTTTATGTTCATTTCAAAATATAAGGAATAATTATCAAAATAAAAACTTTCACAATTAGAAAATATCACATAAAATATAATACAGTCTTAATTGTAGTTTTAGAAAATTTGGAATTCGTTGGTTATAGTTGGATGATAAGCATAATACCGAGAGTCGTCTGGAAAATGGATACAAAAAACTATTCGTACACCTGGCATATGGATATTTTTATTTGGTAAACTTTTTATAAAATATCTGTATAATTGCCGTAATTAGTACTTCGTCGGATTGCCTTTGGATTGTAGAATTGCATTTAAGCGTCTTGGCATGGATTCAACTAAATTCCTTGTCACATCTGCTGTGATTGAAAGCCAAGCCTTCAGAATCTCTTCTTTTAAAGTGGTTCGGTTAGTTATTTTAGCCAACTTAATTTTTTTCTCGACCACATCCCACAAATGCTCGATGGCATTCACATCAGGCGATTGAAGTGGAGTTTGAAGCCGTTTTGGCGTATTATATTGCAGCCGAAGTCTCGTTTTTAGAGCTGAATGCTTCGGGTCGTTATCATGGACAAAAATAAAATCATTTTTGATTCCCATTTTTTCAGCACTTGTATGGCGATGTTGCTTGAGAATGTCTATATACACATCCTGGTTCACAATACCGTCGATAATGTGTATTTCACCAGCTCCAAAAGCGCTCATACAAGCCCATACTAATATGGACCCACCTCCATGTTTAACAGTGGGACACAAATTTTGTACATCGAGTTCGGTATTTGGCTTCCGCCACACTCTACAAAAGCCATCTGATTGAAAAATGTTAAATTTACTTTCATCAGCAAATATAACTTTTTCCCAGAAGTCTATTCTATGATTTCGCATCGTTTTAGCGAATTCTAATCGATCCTTCCTATTTTTTTCGCTTTTGTAATATTTTCTTCTAGCTATTCGAGAGTTGTAACCAGCACGATGGACAACATTTCTGATTGTTTCTGCAGACACGTCTATTTTATTTGTTTCCTCTACCTCTGCTGCAATCGCTGAAGCTGTTATTTTCGGATTTTGTCTCACTTTTCTACATATACTGCGTTCATCTTTGGCCGTTAATAATGTTGGTCGTCCTGATCTTGGTTGATTCGTAGGACTTCTCGTGACGCAATATCTATTAATGATACTTTGAACGGCTGAGCGTGGTCTCCCAAAGATAACGCTGATTTCACGCAATGATTTGCATTGATTGTGCAAGGAAAAAAAAATAAAGTTAGCTAAAATAACTAACCGAACCACTTTAAAAGAAGAGATTGTGAAGGCTTGGCGTTCAATCACAGCAGATGTGACAAGGAATTTAGTTGAATCCATGCCAAGACGCTTAAATGCAATTCTACAATCCAAAGGCAATCCGACGAAGTACTAATTACGGCAATTATACAGATATTTTATAAAAAGTTTACCAAATAAAAATATCCATATGCCAGGTGTACGAATAGTTTTTTGTATCCATTTTCCAGACGACTCTCGGTATTATGCTTATCATCCAACTATAACCAATGAATTCCAAATTTTTTAAAACTACAATTAAGACTGTATTATATTTTATGTGATATTTTCTAATTGTGAAAGTTTTTATTTTGATAATTATTCCTTATATTTTGAAATGAATATAAAATTATAGAAAAAAATCCGCTGTACGAATACTTTTTTGTATGACTGTATATATATATATATATATATATATATATATATATATATATATATATATATATATATATATATATATATATATATATATATATATATATATACAGTGAAACCTCCGTTTGCGGACACCTCTAATAAGCGGACACCTCCCATATCCGGACAAATTTTCTTTACACACGCTTGTGGATCCGTTTTGGGAACAAACAAGCGGACAACAAGCGGACCCTCCAATAAACGGACGCGGACACCATATTTTCGTACATTCGATACAAAAAACCTCTCACAAGCGGACACAAAACATGTTTTATTAATACGAAATATTAATACGAAAATTGAAATCAAATCGGGGATCCCCCTTATAAGATTGTTGTTGTTGAATGTTTGTGGAAGGCGTTGTCTGGAATGTAAAGGGGGACTCCCCATTTTAGAAAATAAATTGCTTTTGTGTGTGACAGTTATCAGCATAGGTCGCGTGTGTTATACGGTGATTTTTATGTGCAAATATCACTATGGCTACACGAAACGATATTTCTTTAAATGAAAAAAATGAAATAATTAACGTATTTGAAAAAGAAAAGCATTATTCGAGAATTAGCAAAGAGGTGATTTTTGGTTATTTAGGAAGTGAAAAGACTATATTTTTCTTCATTGAAAGGTTTGGTATTGGGAAAACTCAAGCAGCAAATATTGTGAAAAATCGAGATACCATTCGATCCAAATGGAATTCTGGTATTAACATCCAACAAAAGAAAAGCTTTCTCAAGCCGGGAGGTTCACAAATAGATCAGATGTGCTTTGATTGGTTTGCCAAGGCTAGAAGCCAGCATATTCCAATTTCAGGGCCAATTATTAAAGCGAAAGCAAAACAAATAGCCAAACAATTGGGATATTGTGAATTTTTGGCGTCGAATGGATGGCTAGAAAAATGGGTGAAAAGGCACAATATAACATTCAAGTGCATAACTGGCGAAGCTTCAGATGTTGATCAATTAGACGTTGACCAGTTTAGGGCGAAATTGTCCACTATATTGTCTGGATATAAACCCGAGGATATTTATAATGCTGATGAGAGTGGGCTGTTTTTTCGTGCTTTACCCGATAAAACTTTCGCATTGAAATCCGAAAAATGTACTGCTGCAAACTGTCGAAAGAAAGGCTGACAGTTTTATTTTGTGTGAATATGGCAGGGGAGAAGGAGATGCTATTAGTCATAGGTAAAGCAGCCCGTCCTCGTGCATTCAAAAATCTTGGCTTGCAAGATTTACCTGCCAATTGGAAGTCGAACCAAAAAGCGTGGATGACGCGGGATATTATGTCTGAATGGCTGCAGCAATTGGACAGGAAAATGAAAATTCAAAATAGAAAAGTTCTTTTGTTTTTGGATAATGCGGCATCTCATCCTAGAGATTTGAAATTAACATATGTTACCATAATTTTCTTACCGGCTACCACTACGTCAGTCTGTCAACCCTTGGATCAAGGGACTATACAAAATTTCAAGGTTAATTATAGAGGATTGATTCTCGAACACATTCTTTCGAAAATTGATAGAACCATCAGAGCTCGCAAAAACAATAGATGTTCTTGACGCATTATACTTCATCAAATCCTCCTGGGATAAAGTTGATGAAGTGACTATCAAAAATTGTTTTAGAAAAGCAGCATTCGAACAAACAACTCAAAATATTTTAGAATTTGATGCCGAAGATGAATGGCCCTTATCAACGTTAATAAATTTACAAAAAGTGTTCGTCGATTTCAAGAACCAAAATTTGGAAGAATTTTTAGACATTGATAAGACAGTACACACTGAAAATGACGATATTGAGATTCGACTTGAAAATCAAATTGACACTGTGGACGAAAACGATTCCGATGACGAGGAAACCATTCAAGATATTGATCCAATAAAGTCATATAACGAGGTCCTGAAGCAAATTGTTCGTTTGAAGCAATTTGCAAAAGATGACTATGTAGCATTTCAATACTTGAAAAGAGCAGAGAATCAGTTCGAGAAACAACAGCTCAAATGGAAACAAACTAAGCTTCAGCAATCGAAAATTGATCAGTTTTTTCATTAGATTATTTCTCTACATACTATGTAATACATATATAACCTAGTTATTACTATAAAAACAAGAAAAATGTATGCATAAATAGAAATTCCTTTATCTGTATCTACATATAAATATTAAAAAGCACGTAGTAATTATAATTGAAATATGTACTTTTTTACATTAATACATATATGTACACATATGTATGTATTTAATAAGCATATAAAATTCTAAATTTTGTTCGATACCTCCGACAAGCGGACACCTCCCATAGCCGGACAACAAGACTGGCACCATGAGTGTCCGCCTATGAGAGGTTTCACTATATATATATATATATATATATATATATATATATATATATATATATATATATATATATATATATATATATATAAATGAATTTGTGGCTAAAGTGATTTTAATACTAGTGTTCTTCGAACATTAGTAATAAATTCTGGAAAAGATTATATAGGTAGAACAAAAATGGCAAATATATGCAGATTCAAATGTAGTGGCTTTAATATTACGATTACAAACTGGCTACACGAAGTATTGTTTTTTCCTCTGTGAATGGGAAAGCAGAGCGCGTTTAGATCAGTAAATAAAACAAAACTGAGCAATTATTACCACCTGAGAAAATCATTTCACCGCCGTTTCATATCAAGATTGGTTCGATAAACAATTTTATGAAAGCACTTCCAAAAATTGGATCTGAATTTTTGTTTCTCAAAGCAAAATTTCCTTCGCAAAGTGAGGCAAAAATAAAAGGAGAAATTTTTACAGGGCCCAACATAAGAAAATGAATGATTCCCCTTTTTTATCTGGTTGGATTTTAACAACGTCCCAAAAAATTTCTTTAGCAAAACCATACACACGGTTGTGCTTGGCATGTCTTGGCAAGTGGTTGGATGGAGAAAAAAAGGAGAGAACCGACGAGGCAACCATCCACACTCTCCTACTCGGCTATACTTTTCATGTCTCGCCGAGAATGTAGATCCGCCTTTAGAGTTTTCAATAGTCTAATGCGGGCACTCGTGAGGGCACTCTGCAAAGCATTTAACAAGACTCAGCAAGTCATAGGGTGAATTGTTTACTTAGGATATTGCACCATGCAACACGCACCATGCACCATGCACCTTTCAACAGTTGTGAGCTGTTTTGTTCAATTCAGTGAACGATGGCTACAGGGATACAAGTTGTGGCTATTGCAACTGCCTAGTGTGCGTTGAGTTATTTCAATCTGTGCCATGCAAGGATATGTTTGAAGTCCCGGAGAAAAATTCGAAAATGTAAATGTGCATTCGCTGCCCTCTCGAATCCCTTTGACTCGTTACATAAAACCGACTTCGCTTCCAGCGGCTTCGAACTAGGACGAGACGGTCATAAACACTCAGGCACAGAAATAAAAGGATCATTATCCCTTCGTAAAACAAACAAGAGCCGACGAGCAAGCCATTTACACACGCGTGCTTGCCATGAAAAACACAGCCGAGAATAGACAAGGAGACCGTTTACACACTTTCCTTGTCAACATTTGCCATTCCTCGGCGAGAATGTAAACGCGGCATAAGATGAAATATATGTATATATGTTCTCTTAGTTTTTGAGAAATTGTAGCGCAGGTTTGATTCCAACGTCCTTAGAAATGAAAATAATTGACGTGTAGGTTGGTCAATAATTGCCAGCGCGAGTGGTCCATGAATAAAAAACAAAAAAAAAACACAAAAACACAAACATATTAGCCCGACATCTATCGGCGAAATTTATTTAACGGCTGTGTGGTGCATCAAGTCGAGTTTTACCAAATATTCTTTTTGATTCTGTTATCAGAGAATTATTCCACAAACGATCCATGTTCCCGTATCAAATATTAGGCGCATTTTTTTGCTCCTCTCTCCAGCACAGAACAGACGCATTGGAAACAACAACACTCCCGTACCAGTGAATTCACTAGTACAGAAATTGTATTCGTCATAGGTAGTTCACGTGCTGAAGTATAGAATGTGCTGATAGAAAAAAGAAAAGCTCATACGAAGTTGTCTTTTTTTCTGTGAGATGGCTTTGGTTTTTTGAAGGTTAAGTTGAATGTTTTGGTAGTTAGTAAATTAAAAAAAGCTCGCATAATGTGTAGAAAGTTAAAAGAGATAATTTTCTGTTAGTCCTTTTGCTATTTTCTATCGATTGTAGTAGTGTATATTCGTTATTTTCTCCCTTTATTTTGAGCTGTTGAGTGGTACCACAGCAAATACAGCAACCTATGTCAGTCTTAGCGAAAGCATCAGCTGTTTTGTGATGGATCGTTTTTTTGCGTCATTGTTCTATTCTGTTCTTTATCGGAGCAAAAAACACGCTTATTGTTTTGCAGAGGTAGTTCACGTGCTGAACTATAAATGTGCTGATAGTAAAAAGGAAAGCTCATGAGTAGTTGCCTTTTTTGCTGTGAGGTGGCTTTGAGTTTTTCAAGGTTAAGTTGAATGTTTTGGTAGTTCAGACAAATCCCTCATAATGTGTAGAAAATTAAAAGAGGACATTTTCTGTTAGTTCTTTTTCTTTTTTCTATCGATTGTGTTAGTTTTTACTCGTTATTTTCTCCCTTTATTATTAGCTGTTTTGCGCTACCACAGCGAATACAGCAACCTATAGAAAGCTTAACGAATGCATCAGCTGTTTTGTGATGGATTGTTTTTTTTTTTGCGTCATTGTTGTATTTTGCTGTGTACCGGAGCAAGAAAACGCACCTATTCTCTGCTTGTGAAAGCTTAAGAGCCGATATACGTTGTCTATGCTTATTTATAGTCAAGAAATGAACAGTGATCACAAATTAATAACCTTTTTGAGTATTATTTATATATTTTAAATTGTTTGATTTTTCGAGCATTTTCGTATTCTAAAATTTATCTTGAATATCTAGAAAAAACAACATATTTAATTTTGTGGCCACTTATTTACCGCTTACTGCGATCTATGTTAGAAAGCTAACACTTTTTTTCGCAACTTTCAACCTCTTATTTATTTACATTTGTCTACCTGAGGTTAATGCAGCGCAATTTATAATTTCAAATTCAAATAATTAAATTCTTTCTTATGCGGCTTTGCCACATTCTAATATCTATTAATCTAAATATTCCGTTTTTGACATTTTTGAGAATACGCTCCACAATAATTTAGATTTTTAAGAGTGTTATTTTTAAAATTGTGAAAAAATCCGCCAAAATTTATTTGTTTGAAATAAAAATAAATTTTAGAATGCTTCTAGCTTCTATAAAAAATTTTCCATCTTCATGAAATTGAAACAAAAAACTAATTGAAGCCAACAAAACTTATAATTTTACACATTTATTTTCAGGTTTATTAATGCGATCACCCATCAATAAGCGGGTTGACATATTGCTGAGTATAATGGGATGCGTTTGTTTCATAACATCAGGTGTGCTATTGATTGAAGCTTGGGAATACTCATTTCGAACAAGAACCCGCGATCTGGCTATTATAAAAGCATCAGTGTCTATTATAAATGGATCAATGTTTGGATTCGATGCGATTTTTACTTTCAGAGATAAATAAAATGATAAAATATGTTGTATGAATTGATAAATGTTTCACTTAATTTTAAGATTCTAGAGCATTTTATTTGTTCTCATTCATTGAATGTACGAGTATATCATTTATCTCTATGGATTTTTTATAAAAGCAAAGAGTGATTTACTTGAACATTGCATGTAAATCTATATATGTACGTAAACAAAAACATGTACAAAATTACTGTTGCAACACCATTTCATAAGGGAAAAAGCAAACAGCATGTTAATAACTATCGACCTTTCTCGAAAAGAACAATATACTCTGAGTCAACGAGAACCAATTCAGTTTCCGAGCTGGATATAGTACTCATGATACCGTTGCACTTCCTAGCGATAATAACCGATTGTTTAGGCAAAGGAAGTGTAGCAAAAAAGTGTTGAAATCGAAATGCAGAGTTGAAGGAAGGAGGAAAAAAATGACAAAAACTATTTATTTGTAATGCATGCCAATTTTTATTTCATTGGATTGTATTAATAATAATAATTATAGCTTTATTGAATTCGTTTATGTATTGTGTGGTACAATGTCTTAAGGTTAGTGTTTAGACAAAGTCTTAACATCGAAATTTCTATTTTAAATTAACTTTTTTCAGAAAGTTTTCTTGCAAGGTGCTTAGTATAGTCATTTAGGAAAAACAAGCTTAAAATCTAATGTTCTGCTTAACCAAAATTAAATAAAACTAAACAAACTAAGATCCATGACTTAAGCTAACTGCGTGTAGAGTAATTGTCGTTACAAATTAAGGGTCAAGGATGCAACCAGAGGATTATTAGAAGCTGCACATTTGTTGGGAAACTTATGGATCAATTGTTTAGAGATATCCAGTACTTTCTTGAGCTTTGCTGAAGCGTGCAGTCGATTAGTTGAGTAATAAAAGGGTTTGTTAAGAATAATTTTTCAACATTTGTTTTGTAATATTTGCAGACTTTTGATAGAGAATGATTGGCTGTATTGCACGCTTCAAAACAAGCAGTATATTTGCTGTTGAGAGCCTGGATTTCCTACAAATAAAGGAATAGAAGTATTAAATGCTCTTCAAAATTTTCGACTTTATTGCTTCGACATGGGCATGAAAAGTAAGTTTCTGGTCGTGTTAAATGCCCAGATATTAAATGTCTTTTTCCCAGGAAATGGTGGATCCCAGGATACTAACCTATGGATTCGGCAAGAGTCTGAATACTCACTTTTTAGTGCAGAATATTGCCCGAGTCTTATTTGAATTAATTTTCATTTTCCATTTCATGCAGAAATTATTAATAATTGAAAGCTGTTGTTGCAGTGTGTTAATTATCACATCTGGACTGTGGCCACTAGCAAATTTGGTGGTAGTGTCCGCGTATATGGCGATGTGGCATTGGGGTGCTTTTTCTAAGTCGAACATATAAATGTTGTAGAGCAGGGGTGGGCAAACGGTCGATCGCAAACAGTTCGACAGTCGATCACAGACATTTTAAATAATTCACTAGGTTAATCTAAAATGTGTACTTAAAATTTATTAGATGATGAAACATGAATTTAAAATTAAAAACGTAGGTATCTATTTTACAACTGACATGTCTAATTCCCAAGCAATGCTTCTATTCCATTCTACTCATTCTACTGTATGCGTGCGCACCGCAGAACAGAGAGTATAAGGAAATGAAAACGGCCGAGGGATATGAAGCATTTAGCTTACACCTACAAAGCAATTGATTTATAGTTGATTTAACCAGTTGGCTACATTTTTCGTTCGTAAAGTCACTGTGCTTATTCATTACATTTTGGAATGGGCCTTGGCCTAGTATATCCAATCGGACAGTTCACGCAGTTTCAGTTTACACAAACGCTCGCAGAGCCTTGTTGGTGGAGAAGCCAAAGGGAAAAAGCGAGATAGCTATGCTCTCGATTTGTTCAATTTATAGATTTATATCATTGTAGTAAAACTGTTTCACTAAATCTCGTATACGTATACGGTTGTTTCATTTTCTTAAATCTCTATGTTCTATTATACATCCTTTTTATTTTTGCTTCCGGCTATACACCTTGTTTGCATTTGCATTCGTGTCTCCGCTACCTATATAGTAAACTGTCGAGCACAGCGCAACAAAGGTTAATCTCAATTTTCGATAAAATAAAATTTTGGTTTAATATTGTATATTTAATAATTTTAATTTCAGATAAAATAAAAATAAATAAAAAAAAAACAAGAAAACAAACGTACAATTTTCATAATGAATAGGAAGAGCTTTATTTTCTTACTATGTAAAAGGATAAATGCCTATGTTTGATTTGCCGTGTTACAGTCGCCTTGCCCAAAAAAGGAAATCTCGAAAGACAATTTTCGAGTTTTCATATAAATTATGAAAATGATTATCCTGTTAATACCGAATTATACACTGAAAGAAAAATTCGTGGTTGATTTAACTATTACTGATAGTAATGCAACAATTCATTCAAAATTGTCGAATGAACTACGGAAAATGGTTCTTTCTACTATGCTAAAATAGTTCATTTGACCAAACAAAAGTAGTTGACTTTGCTGATACAAAAAATATCGAAACCTTCGACGATTCAACTGTGTAAATTGGTTCATAAGTACGATAAATAGTTGATCTATAGAAAAATGAGCATCAATTAATTTAACACTACAAAATATTCAATTATCAACAATTTTCATTGTAAGAGAACCACTATACAATTGTTACATTCAACAAACATAATTCCACACACAGACTATAGTCATTTACTATTTCGTACTATGTATATTGTTGGAATACCATTGTTTGTGGTTGCTTACTTTTTTTGCACCACGGACGTTGTTTGTCAACCACGCGTCATGGTACATAAAACTAATCAACAATTTTCTTATAGTTTTAACTATAGCCCGTAGTTGACGCAAAAACAACTAAGGAAAATTGTTGATTTTACCAAGATTTTTCTTTCAGTGTAAACAAAAATTAAAAGCATTAAAAAATCAATGAACCACACCGCAACTTTTGCTTCAAAAGACTATGCATCAATTCAAAATGGCAACTGAAGCATCTAATGTCCTAGCATACATTTTGGCAAAATATAAATAGTCTTATCAGGATGGAGAATTTTTAAGGAAGCACTTCTTAAGGGCAGTGAGAAATTATTTTCCAACTTTAAATATAAAAGTGAAATTCTCAATGCAATTAAAGATTTGCAAGTTTCTTGCAGAACTGTAACTCGTCGTATTGAAGATATGAATAAAAATGCTACTCAACAACTAAAAAATAACATACAAAGCTGCCGTTTCTTTTTGTTGCATTTTGACCAGTCAGCAGATAGCATTGATACTGCACAATTCATTGTTTCTATAAGAATGTTTATTTCCGATTTTTCGGTAAAAGAAGAATTTTTAACAATACTTCTGACAAAGGGAACATCGCGAGGCTCAGATATGATGGCAACTTTTTATGTCATTTGCTGAAAAAACAAATTTGCACTTTGCATAAATTGGTTGGTGTACCTACCGACGGAGCCACTTCTATGATTGGTAGAAATTTGGGATATTTAGCCTTTTGCAAACAAAATGAACAGTTTCCTGATTTCATATAATTTCATTGCATAATTTATAATTATGCATTAAGGCTGGTACTGGAGTTAATCGTGAAGCTAAATTTTGACATGTGTCTATTATCTGGTCATTCTTTCAAGCGGAAATTTTGACAGTGGATACAAGCGGAGGCACTGCTCACTTCTGACGGATAAAATGTGAAGAATTTCAATTTCGGATCGATTTTTAGCTTTTTAGCTCGAAAGAATGAGCTGGACATAATAAATTGGCGTGAAATGATTGGAGACATGTGTCAAAGTCATTTGCATTTTCAAAGCGAACTTTCTTCCAAGCAATTTTTCACGCTTAAAAGTGAGTACAATTCTTGCTTATTTTCAAGCTTAATTTTCGCCGAAACAGATTTCACGTGAAAATTTAACGTGAAATCGAAGACAGTACTAAGCTTTAGGTGGCTCAGCTCAAGTAGCTCTTTGCAAAGATTTCTTAATCTTTTGCGTGAAATTATTGCGTTTCTTACGGATTTTATGGGCCGTTACAGCTCGCTTGATTTACAATTACAAGTAAAAGGAAAATATTGTTGACTTATTGAGTTCGGTAAATTTTTTTAAAGTAAAATTAAAACCTTTTCCTTTACAATTAAATTGGCAACATTTTCAAATATTTGCCATATTTAGAAAAACATATTAAACTTTCTGATGTATGTAAAATGCAGAAGCTGAAGGACATCCTTTAGTTCGCGAAAATTTTCTTTTTCCTGGTCCATTTATCTGGTATCACTATGGACCAATAGATCTATGTGTGGCCTCGTGCCAACCGGTACAACCTAACCTACTGGTGAAAGTATTATTGAAATATTTTGTCCTGAACTGGAATATTTTAATCAAGAATTCGAGAGACGATTTGCAAATCTCAATAACCTTCAACCGATTTTTGAATTTAATTCATTTCCTTTTGGAGAATTCGATAACGAGGATATTTCATCAAATCTAGCTTATACTTTACAATTGAATTCATCGTATCTAGTGTTAGAAATGTTAATAATAGCACGTGCAAATGAAAATTGTTTTAGGATTTTATTACCATAAACAAATATCCATTATTGAGATGATAATGAGGATATTCGCATTTTTTTGCTTCCATTTATCTATGTGAAGCAATGTTTTCTCAAATGAAAAACATCAAATCGCAACTTAGCAGTTCTCTGACTGATGACCACTATTCGATTGTGCATCAGTGCTTACAAGCCTAACTCCACAATACTTTTTGATGAAATGGACGCGTATACATCCAAAATTAATCCAAAGTATTTATTAATAAAGTACATTGTACAAAATAGTAAATACAATGTATTTAATTTTTTAATATCAATAAATACCTTAATTAAATTTTTATTTGTTATTAATTTAACCCATTTTTTGAAGTCGATCGCGCATAAATTAAAAAAATTTATGTCGATCGTGCCAGTATTAAGTTTGCCCACCCCTGTTGTAGAAAGTGGGGCTTAAAACTGACCCCCTGTGAAACTCCGGCTGGTATTACGTATTTATCGGAGAAGGCTTTGGATTTAACTGAAAAGGTCCTGGCCAAAAGAAAGGATTGGATAATCTTGCACAAGCAAACAGAAACAGAAGATTTTATAAGCTTATATATGAGTCCTTCATGCCAAATAGTTTCGAATGCTTTCTCGATGTCAAATGCAACTAAGCCTGTACATATTTTATCATTGAAGTTATTTTGCATATATTTTACTACTCTACACAGTTCATGCGTTGTCGACAGCTTGGGTTAAAAATCGAATTGAAAATCAGGTATTGTTGCAGACGAATCAATGGATAATCGGATTCTGGAGAATATAATTTTTTCAAATAGTTTGCTTAATGACGGCAATCAACTTATTAGGCGATAGCTCCTGGGGTGATTAGGATTTTTACCAGGTTTTAATATTGGAACAACGTACGCATTTTTCCAGGCCCAAGGAAAGTGTCCATATTTTAGGCAGATGTTGAAGATATAAGAAAGCATGTCAATTGCCTTTCTAGGAAGATTCTTGAGTATAATATTGGGTAAACCGTGGATACCGGGGAGGATTTTAATTTTAAGGTTTTCAAGATTGAACGAATTTCGGATGGTAAGAATTTGGGTGGAAATCATATGGTTGGACATTCAGATTAGAGATTTCATTGCTGACTACATCGGAAAAGCCACAGTTTTGAGAGTGTAGCGTGAGTGTATGTCCGTCGTAAAATTAAGAGGCTATAAGGTCAGCTTTTTCTTTCTCGGAGTAGACAATTGCAATAACTTATAACTTAATAACTTATGAAGCTGCCACAGTTTGCGAGAACCAGTTTCCTGAGTTGACAACAGTTTATTCCATCGATCATTACGCAGAGCGAGTAAAGTGAAACAGATCTGATTATTCAGCTCAATAAGCTAAGCCTTACGGTAATGGCACGGAGTTTTTTGCCATTGTCTGCGAATTTTATTTCGATGCTTGATGAGTACTGATATTGAGCTATCGAATTTCGTTTGGGAATACTTACATATATTGAATTTTTAGAGTGGCAGCGACACGTGCTGGCATAAGCACAGCTACAAAATTAGACACACGATCGTCAATCTGAGTGTGATTTAATGGCTTAGATAAGTCGCAATCAACAAATGATAAACTTTCGTTCAGGTACTTACGAAAAAGATCCCAGGATGTTTTAGAATATATATAATTTGATTGCACTAATATTGAGATGGGTTTATTGATTTCCAAGAATACCGGCTAGTGAATGAAAAAGAGGTCGTTAATTACTATTGGTTGTGTTAAAGAAAAATGTCCCTTACTCAGTATCAGAAGGGTTTTCCGTGGGAGGAAAACACGTGGGGCTATCGGGTATATGAAAAAGTACGTTATTGCTCATCGTTAGCTCAAATAGAATATTTCGAGCTTTGTTTGATCTAATGCAGTTTCAATGGCGATGTCGTGCATTAAAACCACGTAAATTATTGTTTGAGAGTTCAAGCTGAGTAGCATTTTAATGTTGTCTTTAAATAATGAGAGTTTATGAGCATCCAGTTTGGTGCCACTGAAGTAGACTACAACAATTGTAATATTTATATCTTCAAGGTAAATCGCCACCGTTTGCGATTAACGATTAGACTTGTTACCTTTTTTAATGCAAATAGCAACACCACTACCAGTTGCATTCTGTCTATCGTTCCTGACAATATTGTAGCTAGGATTGCTTAGCTTATCTTCTTCTTTCAACCATGATTCACACAGAAGGAAGACGTCTTTATTATTTTCCGATAGAATTTTAAATGTTTCTAGAGACTTATTTCGAATGCTCTGTGCAGTCCAAAGTATGCATTTAATGTTTTTTTTATTTGTAAACAAATTTTACTGCAAGATCTACGATCACATTGAACTGATTGATCATTTTTAGTTTTGCAACAAGAAAGATTTGTAAAGAGTTCGCAACCTAAGCTTATGAACTCTACCGCTGAGAACAGCTGATTGCAAGGAGTAGACAAGTTTCATACGTTATTTAACTTAGAACTAGTATTGTAGCTCTCGTCGTTGTTTAGTGGAGTACCGCGAGCAATTACACTGAACGAGAGTGACATGCTTGAATGTTGATGTTTTTCGAAATATCCGGGCCGTTGCCTGGTAGTGGCGGAAAGTTTGTATTATTGTTGATAGGAGGATGGTTGTTCGTGCCTAACGTCAGAATGCTTGAAAATTTTCTTTGCGTTCCGCTTGGATGCCAAACTACGTATGCGAGGATAATCGTCTCGTTTGGGGCAAATACGACTGTTTGATAAGTGAGGTACATTGCACACAGCGCATTTTTTGTCTATTATATTTTAGGATGGGCAATCTGTTTCACTATGTGCATTTGGTGGGCAAGTAACAAAATGATGCGCCGTGACTGTAGGCTCTGCAGTTGCGGCACTGCGTTGGATGCTGGGCTCGTCTGCGTTGAAAATTCCATCTAACTTTCGCATGGTCGATTGTTGTGATCTTTGTCAGATCTAAATATTTAATAGACCCGTGAGCAAAGTAGCAGAGGTAAAACATTTCATCGTTATACCTACGATTTTCAGTGGAAATTTGTATAATTTTAATATCTTCACATACATACCATGCTCTTCTGCTAAAAGTCTCTTTAGCTGTGCACATTCATTTTAATAGAAACCGCGCAATACATATTTGATTGGTCTCTGGTCAGCTCGAGCAAACTCGTAAATTGGACCTTTTTGGCTATTAGATGAGAGCGGAGCTTTTCGTAGCAGTCCATGTTGGTAAAGTCGGCGCCAAACGCTTATACCAGCACCCTCCAACGTTGGGCACTTAATGGTTGGACGCATCGTGTGGACCCGCTTTTTCCCCAGAAGCGGTGTGAACGCTGGATGGCATACTGTGTATATACAGTCCAAGCTACCAGTGCCCAATGTCCAGCGTCCAACGTTGGCTCTGGAACATGTTCGGTCTATTGCCGGTCTTTTAATATTTGACTCAAACGTTGGAGGCGAACGTTTGTTCAAACGTTCACCACATTCTTTAACGCCAACTTAAGAAGCACTTTTCGTCCACCACTAGTGAAGTAAAAATTGTATGCTTTTATATCAAGTGAATTTAGCATCGAAGCAATAGGTAGAATGATTGGTGGTATCCTCACCTTGGTGGACACTGTTTTATTGTTAATAGGTTTTCCATCGTCAGTGCTTTCTAGGCTTGCTAGCGGTGTATACCGGTTTGAATATGCAGCATTCGCCATCAGCGAGTCAGTGTGGTTTTTAGGGAAATTAAAACGATCCCGGAGGAGCAATTCACTGGGAGAATTATCCCGTTTGCCTTTTTCCGCACTAGTTTTCACTTTTGTTAATGTAATTGAGTTTTGGGATAGATAGAAATCAAGGAAAGATCAGAGCTCAGATTGAGAGCTGAGTAAAATGTAACAAATAAACCCTCCGCATGTCGTATACCGCACCAACTGCACTCGATGAAATGCAGTATTTCAACATAACATTTTTATCAAAAAATTTATAGTATTTTTTTTTTTTTTTGTTAATTGCATTTTTTGAATAATTTGCTAAACTAATAAGGTTTATCCGACATAGCATGACATACTTAATTTATAAAACGATATTTCATGAATTAGTCAGCACAGTTTTCTTAAAAAAATTAAAAACAAATGTGGCTATTTCAATTGGATCTGACTGTAAAAAGCTCCAAAATTCGGAGTAGAAACTTTTACGGAATACTTTCACTCACAATAATTTCCCCTCCGAAACGAAGAACGTATTAAAAAACATGTACATACACGAGTAGTGCTTGCAACTTTTGAAAGAAACCGCATGGATCTAAATGTATCTTTCAGATAAGAATTCGATATTTTCTTTTCGTACCTATGTAAGTATGTATATTTTCGATGAGCAAAAGAAACCGAAAGCGTTTTGCAAGGTAAATTCACGAATTAAAAGCTTGTCTTTCTCTCTGAGCAGTTAAATATTTCATTAACGATAATCCATTTGTATTGTGCGCTTAAAAAAAACCGGCCTTTGAGTTGTTGAAATACTTATTAAAATGTTCACGTCAAGGCTCTAATCATTTTACAGTCAACGCTTGACATAGGTAAATAATGTAGAATGGAGTCATAGTCACCAATTCTACAGAATGTTATCTAATAATAACGTATGACTGCATAGTTTCATTGGATTTTATTGCGACAGAAGTTAAAGATTGGCAAAACTTATTGGTGTGATTCATGCAACTGAAATTTCGATAATGAGAGTTTTGAATTTTTAAAAAGCTGCGTATTTTTTTATGTTTGATCCGGAATCCACTAAGATTATCAAACTTGTTAAATATATATTAAAATGCATTACATGTTGTTTTTTATATTATATTTTATCATTATGCATTATATGGTTTTTATTACAGCTGAATTATAGTTTTTAAATAGCTGGAAGATAGATGATCGAAAATAAATATAAATAGTGAACCAAATCTTTCCCAGACTATTCTCAAGAAATAAGTGATCGAATAAAAAACTCATTAAGACTGCATGGTCTTTTAATTTATCTTAATAATTTGATATTTATTCAATTTATCTTAATTATTTGGAAATGAAATACGTAGAGCTAACATAATAAATAAATGTTTTCTGAGCTTGGATTGTATCCAACTGATAATAGGTGCGAAGGTACCTTCAGCTCATTATATTTCCATACTTATTTTATAAAATAATAAAATATGGTGATTTTTGGAGTTTTATTTGAAAGCAATTTTTCGTCATTTTAATTTAAGACCTGAGGATATTTTTCGTACCTTTCTCAAATGCTTTCTCTTTTCTCTTTAGCCTGCTTGCTGTTTATTTTGGGAAGCCACCGATTTATCTGTTATACTACTGTTCTGTATTACATTTTTCCCCTCTGTTCTATTATATTGATGTTTTTGATTTTATTTAACAAATTATGTCATAAGTTGTCAAAAAAAAGATTATTGTCAAGGTTCATTCAGTGAAAGCACTTCAAATTACGTAGAGCGGGTTTCCAAATCAATAACTAAAATTCGGACTTCGAACCTACAATTTTAAGAATGCAGTTTTATTACAGATACGCTAAGAATGAAATACATGTTGTTTGTGAAATTGTAAGTACGAATCTAAATTGAATTAAAACTAAAATGGGGCTCTGTGGTGAAAAACAACCGATTTTTTTTCATCTCACAGTGTTTTCCGAAAAAGCTTTCTCTCTAAGAAGCTTTTAATTTGTAAAATCTAATCCAGATACAATTCTATCTATATATGTATCTTCGACAAGTTTCTATATATATTTTCATTACAGATGTGGTAGTGTTGAATTCACGGGCAAATAGCAGGCATTACCACTGTAAAAGCAGTTCAGTATACAGCGAAGAACAGCGTGTATCGTCTAAATTTTCATTGCCTTCTCCTAATACGACAGTACGAGTTCTATACAATATTTGATATCGCATCATCATCAGCACGGTTTATGGTTTCAGATCGCGCTCTTCAGTTTTCAACACTTCAGTAAACAGTTTCGATTCGAAGCATTGTAACGTGTTTTCGAGTGGGTTCCGTAGTTGTTGTGCGTTTTCGGTTGGTTTTTGTAAGAAAGCATACAGATTCTGTGGAAAAAAGGATTACTATTCAAGTGAAATCGTTTGATTGAAATATATTTTTGGGAAACAAATCTGCAAAAATGGCAATAAACAAGCTATCAATCATTAAATTTTTCGAGCTGGTAAGCATGAAACAAGTTTTTCTTGATTTATTCAAGTAATATTACGGTTTCTGTTAAATATGATATAAAAAGCGATTTCAAAAACACTTCAGTTGAAAAAAAATCGTGTGGGAATTTAAAGGCGGCAAATTATTTAAGAGACGCCGCCACTATGATCTAATTCACGCATAATGGCGACGACGAAACGAAAGATGACGTCAGGTCTGTGCAAATGCTTAGGGTATGATTTAACCCTGAAGTGATTCGGTTGAGTATTTTGACCAAATTGTGATTGCCTATATTTCTAATCTTCATTCCATTTTGTTGTGAAAATCACGACGGAACACACATTTTCTGGAGTATTCTACAGAAGAAATATCTGGGCAACAGATAAGGAAGATTTCAGTGCATACAGTTGCTTAGTTCTTTAAAAACAACAGCGATAATGTGTATTTACTGTATGAATCATTTTACACTCAACAATGTACATTGAATGCATTGTATATGAACACTCAATATACTTCAAACATATTTCCAACATGATGAGGGTTAAATGTGTATCCGCTTCGTTTCCCAGAAAATCAACTTACTTGACCTCTTTTTCTCATCTCCGTCTTAAGACCATTTTCTTAGACGGTCGTATCCACTCGCATGAAACAGGCATCGCCCTTCTCCTTGTTGTCATCTGTCCATTTCAGGCATTCTGTTGTAGTGTAGAGCGATACGCCCGAGCGTATCTTTAAATTCTGAACACCCAAATCACTATGGATAATGCATAGCGTTTGGAGCATTTAGTGTACGCGCTTCTACGACGATGACGTAATTTATGTGACAGTTCTTGTGTATTTCATTGGAATACATACACACAATTCCGTATACAAATATCGAATTACCATTTTCAGATCACAACAGGTTTTCCATTCAACTCCTCAGGAGCCTCCTCAACAAAATCGAAACCACTATGAAGTTGTGTGTATATGTGCAGTTAACATGAAGAAGCACGAAACAAAAGGTGCAGAACAATCAGATAAAAATAATAAAGCCTGTAAATCGAAACGCGGCCCTATTCCGATTATATCTAAAACGTTGGAAAGGTGTGGTGGTTCTGAGTAGAGCCTAGGAACGAAAAAAGGTGTCATCTCCTATTTGGACAATGCTCATTTATTCCTTTTGGGGGTTTATTTACGTTGGACAATAATATATGTTCTGTTGTATTTGCCTAATTATGGGACTGGGATTGCCGTTTGTATTCAACCTGGAATTATTTTCAATGAATGGGAAGAAGTTTCTCCCGATGGAGAGAACAATGATCTAAATATACAGCAATTATGTTGCCTTCCATATTGCGGTGAATTTATTGCCTGATATATTTTTTAACTGCTTCTGAGAAAGTTCAAATCCGTTTTTCGTCTGGCAGCAATTTTTTCATTGAATGAAGAAAAGTCACTAATTGCACCTGTAACGTGACCTGTACGATGAAAGTTATTAATCATTTTGACTGACAAATTGAAGTAATCGATAACTTGAAACGATTACGAAACTGGTGTAGTGCTGGTAATACGAAAATGAATGCTTTGATGAATATGTATTTATTACATGAAAAAATCAATAAATATTTTTTTGGGGTCTAATAAGTTTTTCAAAAGTTTGCTTGTATTTCGTTTCGACGTAGAAGTTTTAATGAATCATTTTAAATTCGTTAACATTCTAAAAAAGGAATAAAATAATCACAAATATCAGATGTTTGATATACGCGACAAACTGCACAAATATTTTCTTTCAATGACATTTTTGTTCAATACATTGAAACGGGCATAATAATATGTGTTAATCAGCAACTAAATGCAAACAGAGCTTATCAGACGCTAAAACTGTGCAATCGATTTCATAAATCATCACATTACTATGAGCTAATCGGTGCAGCTGATATCTAATTACGGTCTTATCTTATCTGGACACGGTTCTTGTCAGTTCATGGTTGAAAACTCCGGAAGCAATTAAATCTGTGATGCTCAATACCGTGTAATCTAACGAGAAAGATTTATACTCCTTGAAGGTGATTTTGAGAAAAGTTCTGCCTAAGAAAGTGCGAAAAATCAAAATCTTGTAGGTCAGCTATGAAAAACATCACACATCTATTTTTTTTTAGTTTTTTGCATCAGATTCATTAAAAATTCTGTTGTTACTATAGCTTCCAGGCTTCCTCATGTTGAAATTTTCGAGGGATACAATGTGAATATTTGTTGGGATGATTTCAAAAGAGTTTTATAAAGCATTAAACCACAAAAATTTGTCGAACCAAATTAATGCCATCTTCTTGCTAAATTTTGTAAAATTTGACTGTGTACTTATGCACTGAAAGCCTACAAATTTTTATAAAATCCAGAAAATGAATCGTAAACAAAGTTTTTCTTGCTTCCTCAGCGACTTAAAGGGCAAAAATTGTAACTATAAAGACCTGATTCTAGCCACCACTTCTGCGGAAACCGATTGTTTATTAGAAATCAGGAAAAAAGCAATCTAAAATTGGTTGCGATCGATCTATTGCTTCTCCTGGTGCATTGAATTTGTCACCACGAAAATACCCCCTCCCCAGCCTCCAGTATTCCATGTTCACTTTTTCGAAAAGGAATTGTATGCAGCTATAAAATAATTTTATGCTGCTCAATAATTTTACGCTGACAGCACCTAAACAAGTTCTGATGGGAAGAAATTCATCGAAAATTACAAAATATCATAACAATTAAATTATTTCCTTGAGTTACGCGGTTTTTGAGTTACTAGAATTTTGATTTGCGCAAAAAATTGTGGCATCCTTCGAGTTACACTGACTAATCCTTAAGTTTAGCGATTTTCAAACATTTTTTGTTTCAGAGAAAATATATGATTATTTAAAGACTAATATTTTATAATTAAAATTTTTTTTTTGTAATCTTGAATCTCGACTTACTGGGCTTTGTTTCACTTGGGTCCAATTAACCGTGCAAGTAGAGAGACCTGTGTACCTTAGTAAATTTTTCTTTGTTCCTCAAACAAATAAATAGTGAGGAAACAGGAAGGTAGAGGGCTTCAAGGCTATCAATCGCGATCCTATAAATTCAGCTATACTCTTAGAAGGCCTAAAAGAGGCCTTAAATGAAATATGGGCACAAAACAGCCTCGAGTTTGGAACCATCGAAACAAAGAAGCTGGTATCAAGGCGAAAACAGGAGCAAGAATGAGTTTCACCGATCCTACTCCATTCTGAGGCTTTTTAAAGGTATACAAGGACAAGGAAATTAAACATAGATAACAAAGGTCGAAAGCTACTAGCTTAATCTTATGGATTTGAAGCACTCAAAAAATAGCCTTAGCATATAATATGTAACAAGAGAGCAAAAGAAGCAATGGCTCTCTGCAAAAGTGCCTTAGGAGCTTAATGTGGAGCATTCACAGGTCACCTACCTTGTACAAAGTAATTCCTAAGAATAAGTAAGGAGCGCGACGACTGCTGCAGATACTCTGGAAAAACGGTAGAGTATGTAGAACATCTCCCTTATTGCTCAGAACAAGCAAGACGAAGATTAGGACTTCCCTCCACCAAGGACACAACACATGTCCAGTCAAAACACACATATTCTTAATGGATATCATATAAAACATAGCGCAGCTTCAACCTTTACCAACCCTTTTTTATCTTTTTCTATTAAGCTTCGAGTTAGTTGAATTTCACTGTAACAGTTTCGAATCAAATTAATGATTTAACTGTTATTTGAGTCTATTATCGCAAAATATAACAATTTAGGGGACTTATTCACTATTCTTCCCGAAAATTTATTACTTCTATTGCTTAAAAATACAGAGTTCGTTGTATTATCAAAATGGTATTCAATGGCCATTGTCCTATTTCATATATTTCAATAGAAAAATTTTGACCTTGTCTACCTTTTCTAGCACAATTATCTCAGACTTTGGCAGAGATCCTGTACAGATTGACAGTATTTGCCCAGCCATTCGTTTATCATTGGTACTTAAGATTGCTCCTCCTTAAATGCCCTCCTTTTAGATACTCCAGGCCTCAGATTTTTTCTCCCTACGTATATTGGTACATGCTATGTAACTCAATACAGGAATGCATCTATAATTAGTGTCACCAGCTCTATTATTAGGATTAATGAAATGGATAGATAGATAGATATACTTTATTTATGGCTGATCTTAGTTTGTACAAATACAAATACAAATGATAATTTCTTAATTTAGAGCTCAGACTATGCCTTTACATCTATATATGTATTTAATAGTTTATATTGGAGTTGATTTATTTAAAAATTCATACATATTTAAAGAAGTTGTCAACTTACAAGGGAAAATTCACAAAAACCTTTTGGGAACTTATAAACTACGACTAATTTCCTATAACTACTTAAAACTAGAAACATAAATAGTCAGAAATTAAGGATGCTATTAGTGGGTGATTCAATTTTTGGCAGTTCCACAGAAATTGATGTAGGTTCTATTTAGCAGAATGACTTATATATTTGATTTTACTAATACGGTGGAGTTGCTTTGTAGAAAAGAAACGCGATTTGTTTAAAATTATTTTTAAGCACTTGTTTTGTTGCGTTTGTAGTTTTCTTAAAATCGATTCGGCTAAAAATTCATATTTCCATTTATATATATATATACATATATATATATATATATATATATATATATATATATATATATATATATATATATATATATATATATATATATATATATATATATATATATATATTTATATATATATATATATATATATATATATATATATATATTTATATATATATATATATATATATATATATATATATATATATATATATATTTATATATATATATATATATATATATATATATATATATATATATATATATATATATATATATATATATATATATATATATTATATATATATATATATATATATATATATATATATATATATATATATATATATATATATATATATATATATATATATATATATGTTTATATATTTCTCGGAAACGCGCTATCTGATTCAGCTGAAACTTTAAGGATACATTGGTGTATATGCAGAATAGGTCCAGATCTCACTAAATGTCAATTATCTTTAACCCTTTGGCACCGGCGGCTATTTTAGTGATATTTTTAATATACCTATTATTCCGTCCACAAATAATTTTTGCAAAAACTAAGGTAACGAAATAAATTTTGAACGTGTTCTTAATGTGAATCGGACAATGTTTTAGACTTTTTTTTAACCCCATGCGTGCGCTAAGTGCCTGAAAAGAGAACGGAAAATTTCGAAAATTTTTAAATTGCGATATCTTTTGACAGAGCTGTTCAATCATTATGAAACTTTCAGAACATATTGATATTATTTAGTTGTAAATTTGTGTAGCTTTTAATGAGCATGTTAGCAACCCTGTAGCTAGGGCAGGAGCTGAAAGTGAAAACCTTCAAATCTTCGACTCTCCTGAAAAAATGTTGCTTCCTTAAAAACAAGGCATTCATATATAAATCTTATGCTTGGTCTACATAGTCAAAGCAAAAAATTTGAAATTTTACAACGGGCACGCCTGGTAAACTTCTTAAAAAACTTAAAAACTTCTTAAAAACTTAAAACTTCTGTTCACGGAAACTCACGATCCGCTAATCAAAATTAGTTGAAATTTACAGAATGTATTGGTCTTAAGTAGGACCAAGTTTGATAGAAGTGATTTTGAAATGCGGGCAATATTGTGCCAGTGGTGCCATTTTGAAAAATCAGTAAGAAAATTAACTGCTTTTGGCCCTATAAATTCTGAAAACTCACACCTAATAGAAACCTGATGAAACCTATTCGTGGTCAGGGAGTATTCGGTTCTATATGGTTTCTATTAGGCACCGAATAGAAACCGTATAGAACTAAATACTCCTTGAGCACGAATAGGTTTCATCAGGTTTCTATTAGATGTGAATTCGTGCAAGTTCTATTAGGCACCGAATAGAAACCGAATTACCGTTTCACACTTGTCGGCAGCGACCGAAAACGAACCGAACTGAATGGAACCTCATATGTGTGAAACGAGCCTTACGGTTAATGAAGGGATAGAGCACGCATATTGCCTTCGAAATTTTTGAACATACATCATCCATATGAGGTTTAAGTGTAAATTTCTGATCTAACCGGATGCCAAGGTATTTGATAGAGTCCCACCTTTTCATTAGATTATCTAGGATATTGATGGAGGGATTTGGAAGAAAACGACGAGCCCGCATCTTTGTAAAGAATATAGCCTGGGTTTTTTGTTTATTGATTTTAATTTTCCATTTGTTATAAAACTTTTCAAGTAATGTCAGGTGGTCATGGAGCCTGTTGATAATAACATCAGTGTTGATCGCAGCTGTGTACACCGCAGTGTCATCAGCATAGGTTGCAATAACGCATTCTGGAGTCGTTGTGACGTCCGAAGTGTATAAATTATATAGAATTGGGCTAAGAAAGGCGCCCTGAGGAACCTCGGCTTGAACGATACATGATGAGGAATACATTTGCCCAACTTTCACCGAAAAATTTCTGTTTGTCAAAAAGGATTTAATTATTTTTATTAGGCAAGTAGGAAATAGTTGTTTAGAGAGCTTGTCCGTTGTGCCATACCGAGTCAAAAGCTTTTTCTATATCTGGCGTAATTAGACCGGTAGACTGTTTGTTTTCGAAAAACAAACAAACTGATGAGCTAGAATGACTTTGTTGAGTGATATCACCTCCTGGAGTCTACATAGAATTACTTTTTCAAAAATTTTACTAATAGATAGAAGTAAACTAATCGGCCTATAGTTGCTAGGATCATATGGATTCTTTCCAGGCTTAAGAATAGGAATGATAAATGCTTTCTTCCAGGCCGATGGGAAGTAACTGATCTGAAAGCATGAATTGAAAATGGAGCATAATTAATCAATTGAGAAGTAAGTTGGGGATTTTATCGAGGCCGGGAGCTTTTTTATTTTTGGGTTTTTTTAAAAATGCGCTTAACCTCAGATCGTGAGCATAAAATAGCGGATGCATCTGGGTCTCTGTTAATTAACTCATCATTAAAATTGTTGGCTTCAATTTCCAGGGTGGTTTCGCCTAGGGAGTTACCAGAATGATCGGCTCGAAGGAAGTAACCCGCTCACACGTCTGCTTTTTCATGGTCAGTATACGCTGTATTGTTAGCAGGGTCGTTGAGAAGGGGAATAAAGGCCGGTTTCTTTTTAAGAGCTCGATGTAATTTCCACTCGCTCGAAGAACCTTTTTCTTGGATAGATATTGCTTCATTCCACCTACGGTTTCGCACTTCTATGAACTTATTCCTGTGAAACCATTCACTTGAGTTTTGATGTCTGGGTTACGAGTTCGCTGCCTTTGTCTATGGAATTTCTTACGCAACTTAATTAGCCTATTCATTTCACCGTCTGAATTTGGAAAACGTATGGTTTTGGTATATTGAAATCTGATGAATTTTGGATTTCTGATATTAGCCGCAGTCAGCAATTTAAAACTATCAGGCAAGTGGGGCGAAGACAATTCGTTTAGCTAATAGTTTGTGTAGTGGATATGTTTCCGTTGCTCAGAATAATGTCTAAAGTTTTACGTAGTAGGTACCATCGTTTACATAGTACCTACACATAAATGTTCATTACATATTTTTTTAAATAGTTCCTATTGATGTTCATTCTTATTCCATCCACAACAATTGTGCCAGTATTAAACAGTAAATTTTTATTATCTTCTGTCATTTCGAAAACTGTAATTCTAGCACAAATTCCTTGAAAATAAATCACAAATTATACAATAAACAAGTTCTCATTCCCAATCGTATGACTACACCGTTTCAAGTTCATTCAGGCCACTCACATATCACATCATTATTCATTACAATAATCTTAGTGTCGTTTGATATTCAAATAGCAATTTGATAACGCTCAAGACTCAGATCTCGTCATCGATCCAATTGAATTCTTCTCGTAATCATCCAACAAATTCCTCGAATAGTGTTCTAAGTAATCCGAGAACGAATTTGTGCACAAAGTTTTAGAAATGATCTCATCGAAAATGATGAACTACATACACACAAAGACACTTAACAAGGAGCTAAGCTGTTTGTTGCTAATTTATTTATCGCATACACTGCCGACAACGCACCGCTGACCGTGAATCAACTTTTCAGTACAATAAATAATATTGTTTCTATTCAAGGTGACCGGCCTTGCCAAATCATCGTTACCTTCTCACAATATGCTTGAAAATAATACGGGGAAACAAAACCAAAAAGTCAACCATAATGTATGGTGCATGAACAATATATGTACCTAGATATTCGCGGTGTGAATTGTTTCTTCTAAAATTTAGTCAGCACTGTGGCTAATTATAGTACTGGAAAGATGTTAGCCTTCTCGAGCACGATCAACCCGATTCTTCAACGGAACGGAAGTAGATATGCAATGATGTAATTGTTTCCGTGCAGTCGCGGTATGAAACACTTAATTTCAGTTAAATATGGTATCTGATTGAGACTTCTCATGACTTTTCGATGAGTAAAAATGGTGACGTAACGATTAAATCTGCAATTTGAAATTGAAAGTATTCTTTGGAAGATAATTAAGCTGAGGAGCTTCTGATTTGAGTCGACAATTTTGAATGACACATGCTCTGTTTATTATCAGAGAGATTTTCAATGCATGTACTAAGATATCTCTATAATGTCTTCTCTATTCTTGAAATTCAAATAAAGCGAATTGTTCAATTTCAGAAACCCAGATTGCCAAAAATCTTTTTTTCACACGTACATACATATCTTAAAATCATAATTGAAACTATAATGAGATACAATATTTGCTTCCCACGTCTGTCTTTCAAATTGGAACATGTGTACAACATATTTTTTGTTGACATTTACTGTCGAATAAAATATAGCCCAAGTCATTAAGAAACTGATTTCCAGTGAGCTTCGAGAGAAAGCAGATGGTAAAATTTTCATTTGTAAATACATTCATCCTCGCTCGTATTGATCATTGAAAGCATGATTATTTTTGTAACCTTACAACTACATACATAAATTTTCATTTCATATTTCAGTAGTATCGATGCTACATATTTCATTGAGGTTTTATGTTAAAAAATGTATGCCCACTAAATCGAAAGATGATGCAATTATTATTTTAGTATTTTTGATGGTTTGATGATATTGGGGAACTTTTATTAGTAAAATGATCATTATATGTACCTAGATATATGTGATTATTTATACAGATTATGAAGAACACATTCCATTTGCTTCAATGACATAAAAGAAATGATAGAACGTTCCATTAAAATCGAAACATTTTTAATTGCAGTCGAACAATAGCGTGAATGCACGAAAACATTTTTTCAATATCTTAAACAGTGGCTCACAGTTTATTTCATGCACCTACAAATACAAACTTTGTTACGCTATTATTGGAAAACTATGTGAAATGTTGACAAGATTTAAATGCCAGTTTATAAACAAATATTTACTGTTTAAGTTAAGAACTTCAAAAATGACACAATTATTGTTTGTAATAATGAATTGACCAGAATTACGAAAATACTGCTTAATTTCATGTCACAGCTTATTTCATGCACTTAAACATTATTTATAAAAAATATTAAATTTCATACAAAATTAAGTACTTGGTATGGTAGCTCTTTGCATTTTTTACATCTTTAAGTCTCTTTGGCATACACTCAAAAAAAATGTTGGTTGACTTTTACCCTTACAATAGTAGGAAACTGGTTTCCTACTATTAAAGATGTAAATTTACAAAAGTGCGTACAAAGAATATTTTACGTCTTCGATGTGTAATTTTTTTAAGAAAATCGCGTAATTTTACCCTAAAAAGACGTAAATTTAGGACGGAAACGCATGAAATTTATGTATCAAAGGCTACTTTTTACGAGTCTTTTAGGGTAATAAGCGCAATTTATTCGTGAATATCCATAAAAATGTTTAAAAAAACTATAAGAAAGGTGCGTTTTTTACACTTTTGGGCAGGGTAAGTTTAGGTAACTTACCCTGCCCAAGAGTGCAAAAAACGCACCTAAAGAAAGTTTTATCAAACAAATGACATTAAAAAGTATATATTGCGAACAATTTTAGGAAGTTTGCACTATTTCAGTTAACCTCTAGATAAGTATCCAAAAGTCAGCCACTCAAGACAGGTATCTGCCATAACATGAAATATTACCCTAAAATAAAATATCATGAACAAAAGACTGTAAATAAAAACTTTAAATGTTAAAAAAGGCAAGAGTCCTACAAATCAAGAAAGCAAAATATGAATATTTTTCTTGTCAAATACACACACTTTTTGCAATTCCTTTAAGTTTATAATTTATTTTAATTTTATATATACACTATATACACATTATATACATTAAATTACAGCACTTATAGCTACACTTCTAACTAACTTATAGCTACACATCGAATTACACTTCTACACTTCTACACTTAGCTGCTGCTATTCAAAGCAACGATCACGAAATATCAGATTCGTTAAGTCTAGCCAAATCACTGTCTCTCGTCACAATGTTACATCAATAATAAGTCAAATTCGAGCAAATGATGCAATTTTACAGCTTTGGTGTAGATGTGAGCAGCGAAGTAGTAAATTTACACTCTTTTTGCTAAAATTTACAAAACGCTATTTATTATTCAGTTGATATGACGTAAAAGCAAAAAATACACATCCAATGTGTAAAAAAAATTGTGATTCGTTATTTTAAACCAAAAAAATGAATATATTTACTTTTATCAAAGAATTAATTTTAAACCCACTTTTTAGAGTGTAGAGTCCAAAAGTTTTTGGGTAGTTTCTGGGGTAATTTTCGTCCACTCTTCCAAAAACGCTTTTTTTAATTGTCCCTTGTTGGAAATATCATGTTTACGACTATTGTTTTCCAAAATTGCCTGTAAATATTCTATTACATTTATATCTGGGCTCTGTGTTGACGGGGACATAATATGCGGGCAGTTCCAAATCAGCCAAGAAAAATCCAATTTTTAATTTTGGAAGGGTTCTATTTTGTTCGCAGAATTTAATTTCCGTGTACAATACCAGACATACAGATACATATGTTTAGGGTCGTTTGCTTGGTAAAAACGGAATGTGTTTGGAATTTGCAGCACTCTGGAGCAATTTGTTTTTTATAAATTTTAGGTATATGGTTTTGTCCATGTTGCCTTCAATGAACTCCAAATTTCCAATCCCGGTTGGTGACTTACAGGCCCAAACCATTACACTTCCGCCACCATGCCTCACTGTAGCTTTTAAATTTTCTTATTGCAATTCAGCATTAGGTTTTCGCAAAACGTTTGCCATACCCTCAGAGCCAAGCATATGAAATTTAAACTCGTCTGAAAATATAACGCTGTTGCAGAAGTCCGAATTTTTTTTGGCGTGTCTCTGGTTTTTTCTGCTAATGAATAGCTTTTTTAGCGAATCAGCTGGTTTTTTCTGCTTATGGATAGCTTTTTTTAGCTACTCGATCATTGAAGTTGTGGGCTAGGAGCATGCAGCGGATAATTTCTGAAATGCATGACTTACTTAGTCCTTGCTGTATCTCTGCGACTAGTTTTGGAGCCGTTAACTTTAGGTTTGCCTTGATTTTACGTACAATAAATCGTTCGTCAGATGAGTTGAACATTTTGTCTGGCGTGCTTTTGCCCTTATCTTGAATACGATTTTCATGAACGAAGCGTTCAATGATACTGTGTACTGTGGCGAGACTCAAATTAATAAATTGAGCAATTTTCCGCTGTGATCAATTGCTCAATTGTCGTGCGGTGACCCATTTCTTTTCTTGTCCTTTACACGTAGTTGTTGTCCTTTACTCGTACAATATCACACTAAATATTAACTACAGCTAGTTGACAATTCTTCAAAAAAAAAGTAAAGAAAAATGAAGTCCCGTTATACAGCGCGACAGGATTGGACATAAATGGAGTCAAGTATCTGCATGAAATAAGCAGTGGCCTGGATTTCTGCTGCACAATCGGTCTGGCAAGCCTTAATAGTGTCAGAATTCATTTTTGTAAACTTTTTTATTTCATTCAAAATTTCATTATTTTCTAATTAGCTCTTAAGATACAGTGTTCTATAGTTTAAAAACAGCACTGCATGAAATAAGCTGTGCGCCACTGTATGTCTTAGCGAATTTAAAACAAATGTTCGCTGTAAGCACCAGGAATGCGCTACGAATTTTGTAATGAAGCAAAATGAACGATATATTATATTATTAAATAACCTACGAAATGGGACTCATTTTCAAAGAGTAGCAAATTTAATGGACTGTTTGAAATGATAAACTTATGTAAACTAGTGAATATCCTAACCCTGAGTAGGTATCTGAGTCAAAACCAAGGGCAAAGTAAGCATGACGCTAATCATTTCGTAAAAATTTCAATTATGAAAATGGAGCTCTATCAAGTCCAAACCACAAGACCCGAAAATGAATTGTGGTGGGATAGTTTGTTTCATTGTAGTAGTACGAAGTAATATATTCAAAATGAATGAATTAATTTTAACTACTTTACTTAATAAACTTAGTGCAAAAGAACTTTGTTAGGTATTTACAATCAATATATAAATCTACTTCTTTTCGTTCCTGTAGGCATTGAAACTCAGCGCAAGCAGGAATAACTTCTTGCTCAAGAAAGTACTTGTAATTTGCCTAATGCACCCGAAAATTTCTTACTGTAAAAAAACCGCACAGCTTTTGGTTAGGTACATTCAGAATAATTCTATTGAGCATACATTTTAAGTAACACATCATAACTTAAGTGGTGACTGGGCCATAACACCAACACTTCACAAGCATAAAGTGTGGCACTTAAGGGGGGAAACACATGTAACTGCTAATAAAAAAATCGATTTTTTTTTATTACGTTAAAATGTTCCAAATGCTCTAAAAATACGCCAAAAACCATTTTGAAGCGATATTCGTATAAGTTCTCGAGTTATAGTCAGTTATAGGCAGCGCGGCGTCCCCCAGCCGGTCGAGCACACCTGCCGCGCGTCCCTGTCTAATTGGGTATCCCTACCCTCTAATTGGGTATCCCTACCATATTCTTATAAATCTGTACAGATGTACATTTACACTTGTATATTTTTATATTATACAAAGTTTATAATAAAAACGAATAATCAATGATTTTTACGCGTTTTTCTCAAAGTAGTACTTTTCAACTTCTGTACAAAATATCTCAAAAAATATTGAACCGATCCGGCTCAAATTTATACCACATCTACAAAAGAGTATTATCTACTATTTGAACCTACATGTTTTTATAATTTCGGAAAAATAACTTGTTTATTAATGTTTAAAACGCGATTTTTTTGAAAAATAATCGATTTTTTTGTTTAATCAAAAATTAATGTAAAAATTTCATTTTTTTTCTAAATTTTATTGGTTCACCTATAACTATGAACCATACATCTCATTAGTATATTTTGTTTTCTTCCAAATGTTGTAGGCTCTCCGGAAAAAGGCATTAAGCTGTACTTGGCATTTTTTTATGTGTTTTTTTCATTGCCTCGCATTGCCGCCATTTTGTGTTGGAAAATTATTTAAAAAAATATTTTCAAGTACTTTGAGATATTTACTTTAAGAATTTCGTAATAAAAATTTTCTGAATAAACAATATATATTTTTTAAATCAATCTGAAATTAGCACTTTTTTTTAATTTTACATGTATTTCCTCCCTTAAAGAATGGTTAAACTAATTGCAATCGACTTCTCCCATATGTGTCCACCATAGCTAAGCATTCGCTTCAAAGAGTAATTCCGTGAGCTTTGGCATTATCATAGAAAAGAATATTTAAACTACAGCTTTTACTTTTCCATCACCCTCTGAATGACACTATCGGTGTATCGTTGTCTCATCATCGATATACCGAGTGTAAATTCTGTCGTCATATTCCTTTACCATATTTGGATGCTAATGCTGATGTTGTTAGAAGGTTCATTCCACCTGCACTGCAAATTTCGTCTCGTTCCCCTAAAATAGCTTAGTGCAACATAAAAATTTTATTTACCGATATTGTTGAGTGTTCTTGGCCACATCTCTAAGCACTCGCTCTGATCGGTTGTATCTTTCTTTTTATAAACGCGCTTATCTAAATCGTGATTCTCATCATCCTTTTTTGCTATTAAAGTTGGCGTTAATCAGATCTTGCGCAATTAAAAGGCTATAGAACTGCATTTTTCAAAGCTGGTTTGGGTAATATTACTGCTGAAGTCCATGTTACCAGCTGTTTCTGTTGCTTTTGTAATTTTGACATTATTGAGGCCCTCTCAACCGTTTTCCAATCCTGGATGTCTTTGTTGTCAATTATATAAGCCCGTATTTTGTCCTTGCTGCGTAATTCGTCCTTGCTCAAGCGACGCCTTTTGGTTGTAAGTTTACGTTTTATATCTGCTGAGGCCCGTCTGCGTTATCAAAGGTTGTGTTGTGTAGCAGGAAAGTGATCAAATGTTGCTTCTTCAATAAAATAGTGTAATTTTTCATTTCCAATTATCCTAAGCGTTTCTATTTCTACATATGCTCCCTCAAACCATGCAAGCAGCATCCCAATTACATGACGCTTGGTGAAAAAGGGCCTTCCGTTCCTCAACAATACTCCCAGCAACAAAAAATTTATGAATTACAACTTCATGGAAATTGCTACATATTTCATTATTTTTCTATTTTTCTTATTCATAGAAAATATTTTTCTTATCACAATTTGTTTTTTAAATAAGTGCCACAACATAGAGACATTCTTCAAGGAGCTTGATTCATTAAAAAATAGAAAATAGATACTATTTTTTAAAAAAAAGTCACAAATTTTGCATTTAAAAACGTATGGTTTTCTGTCGTGTAAGTAAAAAAGAGCAAACATATTATAGTAACTACGAAGAAGTTAATATTAAACAAAGTTGATAGTCTTATACATATTTAAAAATTATTAATTATTGATCGAGCTGCCTTTAGCCTGGCCAACATCCTTCACTCGCCCTACCATGCTGTCATACAAATGTTTTTACAAATCTGGATAGATTTGTTCTTCCTACACTTCTCTTAGTACACTTTTCAAATTTTCTATCGTTCTCGGCTCGGTTTATCTGATTTTTTGACCCCATTACATGCCAGAGATTTTCTATAAGATTCAAGTCGGGCCTGTTTCCTGGCCACTGCAGCGATTCTATCCCTATCCGTTCCTTCAATTTTGTGAACTAGAAAAGTGAAACCATTAGAAAGCTCATTTGCAACAAACAGTTTTTAGTTAATGTTAAAATAACTTACAGAGCGAGCTCGATGTGGACCGTCTTGGAACAGCGTATTTAACACATCCGCCGTTAGATTCTCCATTGCTGAAACTACGGGTTCCTCGGCAATTTCTTTGTGTTTCGCAGTATTCCCAGATCCTTCAAGAAGAATAATAGGCATGTTTAACCGTCGCTTGCATACTATACATTCGTCCGAACATCGTTCACCAACTCTGCTTCTCACTCGCGATATTCCATCTGTCCAATTAAATTGAATTACGATTCATTCGAAAAAATGACTCATTTCCAATCCTCTAAGGTCCAGTTTTCTCATGCTTTGCATCATTCAAGACAAGCTTGCCTTATTCGCTTGTTCAAAAGCGGCTTTTTTGCTGGGTGGCAAGAACGTAAACCCATTTCCTTTGGATTGTCCTGATACTATAAGGCTTATCCATCGACTTCGACAGCTCTGTTCGTAATTTCGAGGCTGACACGAACCTATTTGTCAAAGCCAGGAACTCCAAATGGTCTTCATATCTTTGCGTGGTGCCTCGTTTGCGTCCACTGCCGTTTTTTCGTTCGACACTGCCAGTTTTTTGCTATTTTTTAAGTAAATCACAATCTGGCCTCTCGTTGTATCCTACTTAGTGAGCAAACTCCGATTTGGATTCATCTCATTGGAAATTAGTCCAAATTTCGGCCTTTTGTTTCATACTAGACATATTTTGGCTTCTCTATGATTAATGTTTTCACACTGGCTTGCAAAATCAAACTGATGAGGAAATTCTGTTTTTTCCAGTTTATATAGAATTCCTAATGTCTACCTGAATTTTTTGTTGTCTCTGGATAAGCTAATATGATTAGCTGGAAAATGATTATAAATAAATGATTTTTTTTTGTCAATGGATGTATGTATGTGCTATGTTTAATAAATAAATTTCTTCTTCGTTTGTAGCTTCGAACATTCTCTCAAATGGATTTAACCCAGTCGCGAGTTCTTCTGTTAACATCATTTCGGCTAACTCTCTTGAAATTTAAAATTTAATGTCCCTTCTGGACTAAAATGGCAGCAGTGGCCCCATGGCATACCCAACGTCTTAAAAAAATCTTTATCATACCTGTTATTATATATATTTTGCGCATGCCTATTAATCAAACATTTTATATTCATGTGGTTTTATCCATCATCTTCAATTATACTAGTAAAAGGGTGCTAAATGGTTATTCTTCTCCCCCTTGTGATTCCTGTGGTGTTCTACAAGATTTCAGTCTCGGACCTCTGTTGGTTGTTCTTTTCATCAGAGTACTTCCTTTGTGCAGAAGATCTTAAACTGTTGCTTAAAATAGCTTCTGTCAATAACTGTATTTTATTATAGTTAAATCTAGCAGCCTTAAGCACATGGTACATCGAGAGTACACTCAAATTTCTTGGTATGGTTTCTTTTATTAGATCCAAACTTTTGTCTTTTGAATATTCCCTGTCAAGTAGTATTTTGCTCCATATGAATCAGCATGGTGATCTTAGAGCTCTGTTTGAACCTAAATCAAATCTTGATTTACATGTGTTTTGTGTGTGTAATTACTAGGTTGTATTAAGTTGCAGATTTCGTTATTCGCTTTCATGTTACTCCTTGCATATCTCCACGTGTGTTAGTTTCATTGTGTACTCGTCTGATGCCATTTAATTATTTCAATACAAATTTACTAGTTTACCCCTTAAGTTTTGAGTTGTCGAAAATGATCATTTATGTGCTGTGTGTCATATGGTAATTTTGACTTATTACCACTAAATGTCTAAATTATCAATCATTAAGCAAATTGCTAAAGTAAATGAAGTAAACAAGAAATTACTTTGAAGCATCTACATATGTGCTTGCTAAAATTGAACTCATAGACTGAATTCACTAAGAATATATTCCGTGGTAGAAGGTTGCTAAAACAATTTAGTTTATAATGAAGACATCAAAAGATTAGATATACAGTGGCTCACAGCTTATTTCAACCAGCACGTAAAAAAAACTTTAACTGCCGATAAAAACTAAACTGAAGAAGATATCAACATTATTTAAAGGCAGGTTATTAGTCTAATGTTTTAACTAATCAAATATGACTTCTTTTATTTATTTTTATTTGTTTAGTATTCTAAAAAAACGAAAAACGAAAAACGCAACCAAAAACAATGCCACAGCTTATTTCAACCAAATACTTTGTAGGTGTGCAATGATCCGTTATCTTGCAATACAGCAATTATTTCTTTGTCTATGCTTTAGTCATTATATTTGTAATGTGTTCAAGTTCAGTTTTGCTGAATTCTTTGAAAATATCGTGCAGAAAAATTTATTTTTCGAAATGGGACCACGTACGACAATTGATCAGCGAGAACTTGTTCTCAGTTATGCCTAGTACTATACCATAGCTTAAGAACTATATATAGCTCGGAAAGTACGTGAATTGCAATGCAATTGCGAGAAGTAGATAGCAATATAAGTCCAAGTTGGAAAAAGACACAAAGTACCCCGCCAAGCAACCCTGCTACGATCAAATACGTTTCTCATTCCCACTAGGCAATATACATGTGCTTTGCCAAAGAGACTATTTTAACGAATGGTGATTTATGCAATATTGATTTTCTCAAAACATTTTTGCAGTATTAAAATGGTAAGCGAAAAGGTAGTTAGTGCGGAATACTACTTTTGATACCATTTGGCGAGTAAAAGGAATATCTCCGACACTTTTATGCAACCCAATACAGGGAATTTCGTTTGTTGCCAGTGAATGTTCGCTGCGCTTACTGTTTCTTGATGGGATTATACGCACGCCAACACACTCTCACCTATCAGCTTACACGGATATATACATTCTCACCTGTCGTTTGACAGTATATTTTCTCACTTTTGCATGTGATAAAGTGATCTTATTTTGGTTTTATCTCTTTTTACGTGCCAGCTGATGGTAATTCCTTCACTCCCTGCCAATCTCTTCCATCAATAAATCACGTACTTTCAGGCCCCTGACTATACTCTTCGCGAAACGAATTCAACGGTCAAATCCCATACAAAAAGAGCTTTACTGACGAATTGAAAAGCTCTTTTTGTATGGGATTCGACCGTTGAATTCGTTTCGCGAAGAGTATAGTACTAGGCATAAGTTGAAAAGTGGCCATTCGTGCAGGAAAATTGATGAGATGGTTGAACTAAGTGATTCTACAGTGCAGAGCATCATATACCGATTCGTCCACGAAAATAGAACGCTCGATAAAGGGAGAAATGCCCCCAACAAAATTTTCAATCAAACGGACGAGCGCTTTATTGTTCGGAAAGTCCAGGAAAACCCAAGGTTATCGGCTCCGAAAATTGCATATGAAGTGGAAGCTGAGTTAGGCAAGTCCTGCCACCCGGAAACTATACGTCGTGTGCTGCGAGAGCATGAATTCAATGGTAGAATAGCGCGTAAGAAACCATTTATAAGTGCCAAAAATCAGAAGTGCCGTTTAAAATTTGCCAAGGAACATTTGCATAAGGATTCTGCATTTTGGAATACCGTTATATTCGCTGATGAGTCGAAATTTAATATTTTTGGCTCTGATGGAGCCTCATATGTTTGGCGTAAGCCAAATACAGAATTGCAAACCAAAAATTTGAAAGCTACAGTCAAACACGGAGGTGGCAGCGATATGGCTTGGGCCTGTATGTCCGCAGCGGGAGTTGGAAACTTGCAATTTATTGAGACTACAATGGAAAACTCTCATTATCTCGAAATTTTGAAGTCCAATTTGATTGAAAAGTCGGAGAAACTGGGCATTCGCGATGGCTTCAGATTTTATCAAGACAATGAACCGAAGCATAAGTCGGGTATTGTACAGACATGGCTGGTTTGGAATTGTCCCCATGTTATGCAACCACCGGCATAGTCGCCCGATGTTAACGTCATTGAAAATTTGTGGGCCATTTTGGATACAAACATCCGAAAACGGAAGATATCCAACAAAAGCGATCTCAAAACTGCATTGGTTGAGGAATTGGCCAAAATTACCCCACAAGTGACACAAAAGCTGGTCGATTCAATGCCTAAGAGGCTAAAAATGGTTGTTGATCAGAAGGGTGGTCATACTAAATATTAAAATATTTTTTTATGGCTTGCAACCTAATTTAAACATTGATTCTGTTATTTGGTTCAAATAAGCTGTGAAATTGTTTTTAGTTACTTTTTTTGTCATTAATTGTTATGACCTATTGAAATAAAATAAAAATAATAATTTAAATAAATGATAATTTTGAACACTAGTCTAATAATCTGCGTTTAAATAATGTTGATAACTTATTTCGTTTAGTTTTTATTGGAAGTTAAAGTTTTTTTTACATGCTGGTTGAAATAAGCAGTGAGCCACTGTATGTACATATACAGTAGAGCAGGTGATGTACACGTGAATCCTCAGTGACCAATCTCTTGTTAAGAAATTTGTTTCGTCCGCATTCGTCGAATCCATCTTTCACCCATTGCATTGAACTTATGAATATTGATGAGAACTCTTAGATTGGAGCCGTAATTATTATTTTTACTAATTGTCAATTTTAGACAATTTTTTTTTAATATAAAAGTAAATATAAACATTAACGCTATTTTATTTGCTCATTTTTAGACCTTCACGATCGCCTGTCTTGGACTTCACTATCAAACGATGCAGGAGGTCGATGAAGTAACTCGTCTCTTAGTTGCTGGTACATTTGTGGGATATACAATCATTCTGATTGCATTATTCGCGGGTAAGCATGCAAACAAAATATATTTAATACTACGATCCTATGCAACTTGATCCATAATTTAAATATGCCACTTTATGCGAATTCTTATTCCAAATTATGAACTTATTACCCTCAATAATATCGTTAATGTCATCACAATTACATTATCACTTTCAATGACTGTGTTCAAGATTTTTTCACGCGGTATTGATAAATAGAATGAGATTAAAAAGTATTGCAAGCGACAAAGTGCAAAATACACTGAGTCATAAACACCTTACATATTGCCTCCAAACAAAATTGTGTATGCGAAAGACGTTCTACTCGAACAATACGTGAAAAACCACGTAAATTGCTCGACAACTTACTCACCTAAATATAATTCTATGAAAATACATTGCATTGGGTGTGGCAGACGACGATTATTCATGCACTTTAAAGTATTTTCAATTGAATCGAGCACGCAAACAAAATGTTATAAAATTAGAATTTGTCAGATAATAAACAAAACTAATCCGAATATATTCGAAATAGGCACCATGTTCAAATCAAATTAATACTGATAAGAGCTGCTGACAATTTCACCGTATTGTACGCTTGTGGTGACTGGTAATTGCGTGATAAAGTGATATGTTGATGACAGTTTGTTGAAAAGATACGGGCAATTGATTAAAACACGCCAACAGCTTCAGTAGCTGGTGTGACTAGGGACACGATATCGAAAGAAAGTATCGATACTTTTACTTTAAAGTAGTATCAGAACCAAGTATTGATATAAGTCCCGTACTCATTGCGACTACTGATATGAGTAAATATCAAATGATACTTACTATAGTTAGTCAGTTTAGACTTCCAACGAAGCCAGAGATTTCAAATATAATGATAGGGCCGGGAACTGGTCTGGTACCGTTCCGCGACTTTGTTCTCGGGATCAGGCACACAAAATTTACGTCACACATTCAGATCGAATTCGGAAGGTTATTTATTGGTGAGAACACATGGGCGGGTATGTTTGCTTCACTTGATTATCCCTTTCCATTACTCATTAATTCCGTTCTCACAGCGACGCCCAAAATATGGCAATCGATGTAAGAATTATTCTTCTCAAAGTCAGCGTCCAGCAAAGGAAATAAGTCATCGCAACATCGCAACTATTCCATCGTTTTGTTTGCTCGCTCAAGACGAGAACAAGCAAACAGCATTCCTTGAGTCGGATTAGAAACATTAAAATAATAAATCTATTAAACTAAATTAAACTGGATAAAAGTTAATTTTGAAGAGGAGATAAGCGATGATAAAAAACAGTGATATGATGAGGATGCGTACAGAAGACCAGATATTGTTCACGAGGAGGAACTAAAAATAAAACAAAGTCAACAATATGTCTCCAATAAAGTCTTCGTACACTAACGAAACAGTTTATGAAAAATCTTAAAAACTATAGATACATTTCTTGTTAATATTTAATTGGGTAGCCTTTATTTTTAATAACGGTTTTAAGACAGTGTGGCATCAATTCTACAAGTATTTTCATAGCTTGGCTCTATTTTCACCCATTTCTGCTAAAGAGCCTGTTCCAACTTAGGTTTTGAGCTAATATGATGAGTCCTAATCCTTTTTTCCAGCATGTTCCGCATGTGCTCAACGGAATTGAGGTCAGGACTTTGTGGCGGTGTTTTAAGCAAATGTAGAATTTTGTACGCCAAGAACATTCTAGTTTTATGAGCATGCACTTAGGATCATTATCTTGTTGAAAGTAAAAATCCTTCGATTCACCCAATTTGTCAGCACTTGGCTGCAAATTTCCCTTGAGAATTGCAATATATGCCCGATGATCTATGATTCCTTCAATTATTTCTAAGTTTCCAACGCGCTGGCAGCCATACTACACCATACCATAACGCCGCCGCCACCGTGCTTTACAGTCTTCATGGTGTTTTTTGGGTTTTCTCCACACTTTAAAAGGATGCTTTTGGCGAACAAAATTCTACATTTGATTAAAACACCGCCGCAAAGTCCTGACCTCAATTCCGTTGAGCACATGCGGAACATGCTAGAAAAAAGGATCAGGACTCATCCTATTAGCTCAAAATCTAAGTTGGAACAGGCTCTTTAGCAGAAATGGGCGAAAATAGAGCCAAGCTATGCAAAAATACTTGTAGAATTGATGCCACTATGCCTTAAAACCGTGATTAAAAATAAAGGCTACCCAACTAAATATTATCAAAAAAAGTATCTATAGTTTTTAAGATTTTTCATAAACTGTTTCGTAAGTGTACGAAGACTTTATTGGAAGCAAATTGTCGACTTTGTTTTATTTTTAGTTAATAAATTTGTAATGAATAATTTAAATGGATTAGTTTCTGTTTCTAAATTAAATAAAAATCTTTATTGAATAAACCTGCATTAAAACTTTTTTAAATTTCTTGCAACAATTTATTGTTTTTTATCACTTGAGTTTCAAATAGATACTGTACGAAGACATACAGTCATTTCCACAAGAGCGTATACTTTGTAACTTTTTAATGCACCATTTCTCAAAGAGTGGTGGGGGACTTTTAGTTACCTGCATTTTTCCTCTTTTTCGCATTGTATAAATTTGGTCATTATAAGTTCAAGTAGGAGAGTGATAAGACGTCAAGTGAAATGAGTGCGATTTACAAAAAACGATTCGAAGCTGTGTTTTTAGTAAGTCATCCGAAAGGACCGAAAATGACACCTGCATCGGCCGGAAAGTACCTGAAAGTTTCGACACAGTTTGTGAATAAGTGGATAAAGCGTTTGAAAGATACTGGAAATGTAGACGATCTACCTGGTAGCGGTAAAGCCCGAAGCACTTCAAAAACCCAGGATAAGGCCATCATTGATATTTTTAAGAAAAATCCGTTCGTTACCTTAGTCCAGGCAAAGGAAATGTTATGGATAAGAATATTTACGTGTCCTTGAATACGATTCGGCGAAGATTACAAGAGGAAAACATCAAAACCAGTTATGCCTTGTTGAAACCATTACTTACCGAAAACCACAAGCAAATACGTGTAGAGTGGGCTAAGGAAAACATCGATCGTGATTGGGATAACGTGATCTTTACGGATGAATCAAGTTTTGCTGTAAATACGTTCAGGAGACGAGTGTGGGTACAAAAAGGAGAAGCTGTCGTGAACCGAACCGTTAAACACCCTGTGAAGGTCCATGTTTATGGATGCTTTTCTGCACGCGGTTTCGGAAAATTAATAACGTTTACCGGAATTCTTACTGCTGAAAGGATGATCATTTTGTACAAAAAAAATTATTGAAGTTTGCTAGAATGCTATATGGCGAAGACAACACCGATTGGTTTCTACAAGAATGTTGCGTGGAATTAATTAAATGATAGACTTGATTAAACACGATTTGTATCGTTACACGATTTTAATGGGAATAGAATGACAAAAGGATATGTTTCCGTTTATATACATATGTACAAGTATGAGTAAAGAAAATCAAAGTAGGCACATTTCATTTCAAAAAGTATTTACGATGCTGCCTCCATCTATGAGTGACTGGAACGTGTCCATTCAACACTCCCACTCGTTCCTGTCATGGTTAAGTCTCGATTAATTGTAAACTTTCCACGTCCAAGTGGTTTCGTAAGCATGTCAGCAAGCTGCTCGCCAGTAGATATATGCCTTACTTCAATAATGCCTTCTCTCTTAACTTCCACCTTCTTCTTCTTGGTGGGTTGCTTGAAATCCTTCAACTCGTCTTCTTCGGTGAGGATTGACAAAGTATTCTTCTTGCGTTCGCCAACCTTCGTGTTACGCTCGGTGGTCTTCTTCAAATGGTCTGTGGTCAAAAGATGCGAATCAGTTTCGATTCGGTTGAGGAACTCCTTGCTACACTCGAGGTATTTAGGATACAAGAATTTCTTGAACAAACAAACGTGACCGCTGTTATCCGCAAATCCAAATGACTGCTTTATATATATCGCTTCTTTAAGATCACCATATAAAAAGGCAGTTTTAACATCGAAAGTCAAAATTTCATAATTCTTTGCTGTAGAAATTGCCAACAATGTTCGAATTGAGTCGAACCGTGAAACTGGTGCAAAAGTTTCGGTATAGTCTTCACCTGGCCGCTGTGAACAGCCTTTGACTACGAGACGTGCTTTGTAACATTCTGTTGAACCATCATGATTTGTCTTCAACCTAAATATCCATTTATTGCTTAATGCTTGTCGACCTTGAGGTAAATCTACTAGTTCCCAAGTGTGGTTTTCCTTTAAAGACTTCAATTCGTCAGACATTGCCCGCTCCCACTGTTTTGAAAATGTCGAAGAACGTTCTTCTTCAATTGTATTTGGAGTATCCACATTGGCCAAAAATGCACCTGCTGAAAAGAAACAATCTTCTACAGATAACATGCATTCTTCCGACAGTGTCTGAATGTCATTTGCAGCCTTTTTAGCTGTTTTACTTCGCGTTCGTGCCGCTGGCGGCCCATCATCTTCATCTTCTATCAAGTGTGATTGATCATTTTCAATTAAATTTGGAAATTCATCCAATAGCTGAACCATTTGTTTTGGATGATCTTCCAGGATTTTTACGTCACGAAATGTTCGCACATTATTAGTTCCGGGCTGCCACAAACGATATCCATTCTTTGCATACCCAACTAACTTCAACTCAATGGCTTTTGGCTGCATCTTCCATCGCTTCGTTTCATCAATAAGCGCATACGCTTTACTTCCTATAATTCGCAATTTACTAACATCTGGTTTCCGTCCATGAAACACTTCAAACGGTGTTCTACCTTCCAGTCGTTTCAACGGGATCAAATTTCGTAAGTTTGCTGATGCTACCAAGATTTCGGCCCAAAGCCCTAACGGTAAATTTCCAAGCATGGATCGAGCCGATTCGACTATTGTCCTATTTTGCCTCTCTACGCGACCATTTTGCTGAGGGCAATACGGGACCGTGTATTCAGCCTTTATCAAATTATTCCTCAATAACAGTTTAATTGCTTGACTTTTAAATTCTGCAGCATTATCGCATTTAATGCGATGTACTTGATGACCTGCTGCTTTAACATCTGCGATTACCTCTGCTAAAGCATCTGTAATTCCTTCTTTTGTCTTGAGTGGTATCTCCCATACATAGCCAGAACAGTCATCAACAAATGTTGCGCTGAACCTGGAGCCTCCAAAACTTTGAACACGCATCGGTCCGATAATGTCAAAATGTATCTGTTCACCTGGTTTTCTGGAGCGTTCAGTGTTTTCTTTAAATGCTTCACGACACATTTTCCCAAAAATACAACTTTCGCAAAATGTATTTGGTTTTGGCTGTGATGGCAGATTTAAGATCTTCATACCTATGACAGCTGTTCCATTTGCTAGCTCGCGAACTACTTCATAATTCGGATGCCCAAAACGTTCGTGCCATGTCTGCAACGAAGCCTCTGAGGTTAAAAGACATGCATGAATGTCACTGGATGTAATTTCTTCAAAATCCATCTGGTATAAATTATTCGGCATTCTATGTGCAACACTTATTAGCTTGCCGTCACGAGTTATAGTCATTTTGTCACCAAATGCATTCACTTTGCAACCTTTTCGTGATACTGAGCCAATCGATATCAAATTTCGTCCAATTCTCGGCACGTAAAGTACATCAGTAATTGTCAGATTGCCACCAGATTTCGATTTGATTCAAATGTTTCCATGGCCTTCTGCGTAGAGCACATCGTTGTTGCCGATTTTGACACCAACGTCACCAGATTTTACCACTACGAAATCATCAAATTTAGACCTGTCATTGGTCATATGAAAGCTTGCTCCGCTGTCGAGAATCCAGCCGTTAGTCTGTTCAGTCACCGCGAAACATTCATTTTCAGCAACTAGAAAATGACTTCCTGATACTGTTGCTAGACTCAAATCTCCTTCTTTAAGTTGTTTTTCTTGATCTGCTTTCATTTTGAAGCAATGTGCTTTAATGTGACCTTTCTTGTGACAGTAAAAGCAAACAATATTCTTGTTGTCACGTTTTCGGTTTTTCTTATTATTATTACCCTTTTGGGCTATCATGGCATCTCCATTGCCAATTAAGTCCACCGTGGGCATTGATGATTCAATAATTTGAAGCTGCTCACGCATTTTATCAAATGACAACGTCATACCACAAGCCGCTTGTATTATGTACGTTTGACGGAACGTTTCAAATTTCTCGGGTAATTCTGTCATTAGCTTTCCGACCAAGGCTGTGTCGTCTACTTCGACATCTACAGCTTTTAGCCTCTGCACAAGCACTGCCAATTCAGCACAAAAACTCGAAATTGATTGTCCTGCCATGAACTTCTTCGCCATTAACGCCTGATGTATCAGATACTTATTTGTTTCTGATTTTGATTCGTAAAGCGAACGAATTTTCCGAAATACGTCTGCTGCAGTTTTGCAGTCACGAATTGATGAATGGTCGTCATCATTCAACCCACATGTCAGGATGCGAATCGCTTTTGCATCTTTGACATCCCAATCCATTTTCGCTTTCTCATTCTCAGGACACTCAGAATCACCATCAGCTTCTGCCTTGACTCTATGACTGCGTAGACACGCTTCCACCTCGTACAGCCAACGCTGGTACGTTGTCTTCGTTAAGACAGGAATCTTCTCGTCGTTCGCAGTCATCTTTTTCATGCCCCAAACTCAAAGCCAAAAATATTCAAATCGCGTTTTTAAATTCCAAAAACAAAAGTCTTCTATTAATTACATCTGACTTGGGACTGGGCCCATAACCTGTTGCGTGGAATTAATTAAATGATAGACTTGATTAAACACGATTTGTATCGTTACACGATTTTAATGGGAATAGAATGACAAAAGGATATGTTTCCGTTTATATACATATCGTCGCTGTGAAATCAAACCGGCATATCTGCAAAATACACATTTTTCACTAGAGCGCTTTAAAGTTTTCGCATGTGGGCTATTTCCACGTGAATGCAAAGCGGCAAAACACCATTGGACGGGTTTTTATTTAACTTTACGATATGCCGGTGCGACATAAAAATAGAGGGGAAAATAAGGAATTTTTTGATACCAAAAACTCAAAAACTCAATTTTTGCAGATATGCCGGTTTGATTTCACAGCGACGATATGTACAAGTATGATTAAAGAAAATCAAAGTAGGCACATTTCATTTCAAAAAGTATTTACGATGCTGCCTCCATCTATGAGTGACTGGAACGTGTCCATTCAACAAAGAAGATAACGATCCGAAACATAAAAGCCGGTTGTGTACACGCTGGAGAGAAGAAAATAACATTCAAGTACTTGATTGGCCTTCGCAATCGCCGGATGCCAATCCTATTGAAAATGTTTGGGGATTAATGAAGCAGAAGCTTCAAGGAAAGCAAATAAAAGGAGCAGCACATTTAAGGCGAACGTTACAAAAAATTTGGAAGAACTTATCGACAGACTACGCGGAAAAATTGGCCGAAAGTTGTCACCGAAGATGCCAGTCAATAATCAATAGTGACGGCGATTGGACCGTGTATTAAATATAATTGCGAAAATGTATTTTGTATTTACTTTCAATAAAAAAAAATTTCTTACTTGTAACATTTTGTTTTTATTTTGTGAGGTATACGGTCTTGTGGAAATGACTGTAATTCGTAGCTCAGTTTAGAAAGATGGGTCGATTTCCATGTAAAAATTTTTCAGTCACATGTCGATACGATACCACCATCAAAGTATTGATATGAGTAAAATATCGAACAGTTTCGATTCAAGTAAAATTTTACTTGGTATCAAACGAAAGTATCGATACCGTACTAATATCAGTACTTTCATCGTGTCCCTAGGTGTGACATGAACATAACACTTTTCCTTTGGGCATACTTTGGTTCTGTCGGACAGAATTTTTCTCTTGAGAGACATTAACTATGATATCATGGCATTTAGTTTATGCACTATATATAATAGCGATTAACACTGATTAACAACATTGATTCATGTGTAGTATGTTGATTTAACACTATATTGCCACTGTAATGATTGAACACTATGAAATGTAAGTGCTGAAAAACATCCAGAGTGAAATCATTTTGATTTCACCAAGTTTCCTTGTTAACGACAAAAAGCAATAAATCTTTACCGTTTATAGTAAGAGTAGATGGATTATTTATTATGCCAAATCAAAACCTACCAAATTAAATCAGGTAGATTTGGTCTCAAATCGATTAGCTGATAGAAATCAAGTGATTTACCCTCAATGCGAGCGGGCTATAAGGTTTCCTCTGTCGACAAGATTGTTATTTTCGAACTCAAAATCAATGTTGTCACTGATGATGCATCCCTAAGCCAATTTCGGAATTCCCCTTTGTACCAGCTGAGCACAAAAAAAAGTATTATTTGCAAACCTATATTAAATTTTTTTTAACTTATCCGATTTTGTGAAGCTTTCAAAATTATAGCTTATATTTCAATTAATTAAATCTAATTTTCGGATCGAAAGAACATTTACTTCTTTAGAAGCTACATATACTTTTTTGGCAGGTATCGATATTTCGAGGGTTATCTATCCTCTTCTGTAGTGTCATCATTAAAAAATGTAACTGTAGATTTAACGCAAGAAAATTTTATCATATAAGAAGAAATATTAAATTAAATATTATTTATTCCTATTGACCTGCTTATTATAAATCGACGGTTATACTTAGTAGTAAAAAATTTCTAACATTTCTTTTTATTATTTTAGGCTACATGATGAACACTCCAATTAACAAGCGTCTGGATCTATTCTTCAGTTTAATTGGTTGCGCTCTCTTCATCGCTAGCGGTGCGCTCATCATCAAGGAATGGGAAAATGCATGGAACAAAGATAACAAACGATTGGCTATGGCTAAAGGATCAGTATCGATCATTAACGGCGTTATCTTCTTTATCGATGTCATTCTTACATTTAGAGATTAAGCTTCAAAATTCTATAAAAACAACTAATTATTAATTTTATAACAGTAAAATTTGCAAAAAAAAAATCTCATACTATCCTCGAAAGGGATTAATGTTTTATGTAATTTGCTCTAAAAGTCATGAATTAGAATATTTTTTTGATTAAATAAAAGTCACATTTTCGATGAAAACAAAATTACACACTCAAAAGTTTACAATACACCTACACAAAACTTTTAAACAAACAAATTGCTAAACTTCCTACATCAAATGCCTTATGACGCAAACTAAAAGTAAATTTTCGTACAAAAATAAACTTTAAACATACAACAATAAACTTCATTCAAATATAATACAAGTATGAATCTTTAGAATTGATTAGGCATAGACTATGCTTTATTAATCACACAAAACCTCTTGTACATCAGTCAAAAAAAAACAAACAGCAATGACATTAAAGATTGTACGTATATACATAGATGTATTTAAAAGCATTTATACCGTTATACTGAATATTTTTTAGCCGATGCATTCTATTTACAGATGTCAGCTTCGCTAAAAAATATTATTTTTGAGATTATTACACACTCACACAAGCTTTCTTTAAATTGTTTTAAGAATATTTTTATACGTCTATACAACGATGAGATGAAACACAGAACAAAGCTTATACAAATGAAAGTTTTATTACATATAATACAAGCCGTAAAGTGTTGTCAATGGAATTGTATTTATTATTTTATACTATAAATTAACGTTAAGAATAAATGTGGACTATTATACGGTATAATATTTGTTTGAATATGTGTTTATCAGATGAGCATTCGTTTATTAGAGAGTTTGAAAAATGATAGATACAGCAATAAGGATATTACCTCCCTCAAAAATCAAATTTTTACTGGTTTGCGAAGTAAATCAATATTTAATTCACTTTGCACAAAAATTCTTATTTCTATAAATATATATAAATATATATATATATATATATATATATATATATATATATATATATATATATATATATATATATATATATATATATATATATATACATATATATATATATATATATATATATATATATATATATATATATATATATATATGTATACATGATGAGTTGATCTATTGATATACCAGAAAATGTATTTAACCCTCTGGCGACAGCAGCCATTTTAGTGACTTTATAAATGTCCCTATTTAAATATGGAAAATAAATATTTACAAAAAATAAGTACAGAAAAAGAAAGTTAATTATGTTGCAAGCTAGGTTATGATGTTTTGGAAAAGTTTAACCCCTTGCAGGCGCTAAAAGTACGCTGCGGCTGGGAGCTGAAACTAAATATTTGAACACAAACTTATTTCAGTTTTGAGGTTTTTATAAAAAAAAAACTATACCAACTTACGACATTCATATTTTTATTGTTATTTATTGCATATTTATTTTATATTTAATGGATCTTTGGTTCCTGCTACGGGGACCATACCATCTTTAATTGAAATTCCAAGCCGAGAGTATGGTTTGAATCCATACTTGGACTTCGCACACAATTGTGTGAATAGGCATTTTCATGTCTATTTGGTCCTTTTCTGGATAAGGAAGAACCGTATCACACATCGACTGGAAAAAATACTTCATCGTGTTCATGGTTTTTCCACTTTTTTGCTATTTTCGAGCAAAGTTTGCAGCATTTCCGTGCGTTTGTCCATTCACGCAATGTTAGACACTGTATCTTTTTCTTTACGGTCTTTTCCCCTTCTTTGCTATTGTCGAGCAAAGTTTGCAGCATTTCCGTGCGTTTGTCCCTTAACGCAATGTTAGACACTGTATCTTTTTCTTTACGCATTTTTACTTGGTGGTTTACAAGGCGATGCTTTTGTAGAGATTGGAGACACAAATTCTTCGCATTCGATTGTAACGTAGTGGACTTTGATGTAGCTGACTCCTGTGATTCAGGGGATATTGGTGAAGCTAGGTATCAGGTAACTTGGCGAACGAAAGTTGTCATGTGCAAAAGCGTTTTCAGCCGTAAGGCTGTGTGTCATCAACTTATGGCATTCCACCTTAATGTTAGAAAGAGTATTCCTGAAAGCGCACGTTATTGTGAATTTTTGTCCATAAAAAGCATGTAAAATTATATGATGTATACTCACTCCTTTGCCGCCACGGCAATTCCATCATGAAATGTAAGCTCCTCAATTCTTGCTCTAATTTTTGGAGTCGCTTATCCTGTGCCCAGTTTATTTTCGCTTAAGCATCTTTTGTAATACTCCCGAATGTTTGCCCATTTCTTTGTACACGCGGTGACTGAGAAGAAAAAAGTAAACATTTTGATTTTTTTAAGATTTTTGGCAATAGGTGAATCTTAGATATATCTTAGAATATACAGCAGTCACATCAGTCGAATAGTTCATATCTGTCTTGAGGCAAATGCGAAAAATTTGTTAAATATCGCCATTCTTCTACCAACTGAAGTCCAATTTAAAAGAAATGCAGATTATAATTTTTCAAATTGTGTTGGAGCTATTGATGGGAAACATGTGCGAATTCGGTGTCCATCTAAGAGTGGCTCATCGTTTTATAGCTACAAGGATTTTTATTCTGTGGTTTTACTAGCCATAGGCGATGCTAATTACAAATTCATCGCAGTCGACTTAGGATAGTACGGACGTGAGGACGATGCAGGCATATATATGAAAAACCAAATAGGCAAACAAATTAAGGCTGGTACGTTTAACATTCGAAAACCAGCAAAACTACCTAATACTGACCTAAAATCACATTACGTTATGCTTGGGGATGAAGCATTTTCATTGCACACCAACCTTATGAAGTAAAAAAGTTATTCAAAAACAAAATTTGATGATTAGTTTTGTGCCACCCTGTACTTTAATGGGTCAGGAGCAGATTGATGGCAGGTCGCATGTGTCGACGAAAAATATGAATAACTTGGAACATCTATATATTTTTATAAAGGAAAATAAAGCCTGGCTACTCACCGTCTTGTTCTAAATCGACAAAAAATCTCGCCCAAACGCGATTTCTTTTCTCAACGTTACGGTACTTGGATTTATATACATTGTAAATGAATTCATTCTCTTTCACGAAGTCTGTCAGCATATCTTTTCTTCTGCGGTGAATTGAAGCATTATTTAGCACTTATTTTTTCAAAATGTGTTATAAAAACATGCAAAATAAGTTCCTGACTTTTAGTATCTGAAAGCTCAGTTTGACAGAAGTTTCAGTTTTAGCTAGAGCTTTCAATTTTAGCATTCTATGGCAGCAGCTGTATGATAATCAGAGTTGCCATTTGTTGGGATTTCTCCCTAGTGTAGAGAATTCAGCGTGTAAAATTAGCGTAGGGAATATTTTAGTCATTTTGGTCATATGTAGGGAAATTTTTTTAGGTGCAATGCATCTTTTAATAAAAACAGAATAAATCAACGGCACCAAAGCATTTTTACTATAACTACTTCAATGCCTATTTTTCAACTTGCATTTTACAAAGCCAGTTAAAACCCAGTGTAGTTCAAACAAATTTGGAAACGCAGATGCCGTATTCCGTTTCTATCTTTACTTTAGGTTTGCCTTTTGTGAACAACTAGTATGTGTAAGAAGAAGAGCTTCCCTTTCATCCACGACTGCTTTCATCCATACACTGTTAAGTGAAAGTGAGAGAAAGGAAAACGTCTAAAAGTTGATGGTACACGGTCAAGGTATCCGACCCCTTCTTCTTCATCCCGCCTTCTATAAACTTGTATTGATTTGAGAAGTCTAAAAGGCCTAATAACATAGCTACATGAAATTTTGCTTGTGTGTTTTACAAATTTGAATGTGACTTTCAACTGCAGGTTGCAAATTAATGTTAAATTTTCTAATTTCTGTTTGACAATTTGTTACAAAGTTGTTAAAATAAAAAATTTAGGTAAATATGTCGTTTTCGAGTGAAGAAGACTATAAAAAGTACAAGACTCCGGAAAAAAGCAGAAAATACCGTGGAGGAAACAGGCGTTTAGAGATGAGTGGACGAAAATGTCGCCATATAAACATTGGGTTGCTCGAATACCAAGCAATAAATATCAAGCGAAATGCAGACCTTATAATAAAATATTGAAGGCAGGGAAAAGAGAATTGGAAAAGCATCGTTCAGCTGAAATTCATAAAAAGGTAGTGCGATATATTGCAACTTCATCAAATTTCGAAAAATTCTATGAGCCAAAAGTAGAAAAGACAGAAAAGGATGCCGAAATTAGAATAAGTTTAATTGCAGTAGAACGTAATTTAAGTATGAATAGTCTTCAAAATATTGTAGAAACATTTAAAGTAGTGTTTAAAGACAGCGAATTGTCAAAAAATAAGGCTTAGAAAAACTTAATGTACGAATATTATAAATAATGTAATTTCATTTGCACTTATTGAGGACATTCATGAAGAAATCAAAAGTATCGATTATTCAATATTAATAGACGCAAGCGCCGATATAACTAATAATAAAAACTTATGCATATTAGTAAAGTACAAGCATAATTATAAAATAGAAACGCATCTTTTAGATTTAATACAACTGGCAGATAGTGCTAATGCAGCTACACTTTACAGCGAATTTTTAAAATCTTTAAATAAACATAATCTTTCTCTTTCTAACATTAGGCGTGTTTTTTTGCTCCTCTATCCAGTAGAGAATAGGATATATGCATTGGAAACAACAACAATCCTGTCCCAGTGAATTCACTAGTACAGAAATTCTATTCCTATTTTGTAGTTCACGTGTTGAAGTGTAGAATGTGCTGATGGAAAAAAGAAAAGCTCATGAGAAGTTGTTTTTTTTTCTGTAAGGTGGCTTTGGGTTTTTCATGGTTATGTTGAATGTTTTGGTAGCTAGGAAATTAGAAAAAGCCCTCATAATGTGTAGAAAGTTAAAAAAAAGTAATTTTCTGTTAGTTCTTTTTCTATTTTCTATCGATTGTGGTAGTGTATATTCGTTATTTTCTCCCTTTATTTTGAGCTGTTGAGTGGTACCACTGCAAATACAGCAACCTATGTCAGTCTTAGCGAAAGCATCAGCTGTTTTGTGATGGATCGTTTTTTTGCGTCATTGTTCTATTCTGTTCTGTATCGGAGCAAACAAAACACGCCTATTGATTCTGTTCTGTATCGGAGCAAAAAAACACGCCTAATGTCAATGTAATGATGGGCAGTCATGAATCTTTTGCAAGTTAATTACTCTGGGGGACCCTACACGATCAATATGGATCGTGATATTTGGATCATGATACTCAAGTAAATATTGATGGAATAACACAAATGCGTACACGTTCAATCGGATCACACGTCAGTACGCCTGATAATCTCGTTTGGTGTAGACGTTTGCGAATTAATGTTTGCAAAATGAGTGACTCACTAGAAGTTGTTGGGTTATTGATGTGTGTGTGTGTGTGTGTGAGTTGGGGGAGAGGCGCATTGGCGCCTCTAAGCACTCAGGCCAAAGGACCCATTGTACTCATTACCCCCTGCCTACCATAGTTTCCCAGACCTCTTGATAAAGTCTAGGATCACTGATAGGGGAAAAGAGGCTATCGTCTGCATGCGTGCAACATCCCAGCCAAAGCATTGATATCTGAGACGTGCAAACGCTGGGCATTCACAGAGGAAATGCTCCGCAGAGTCAGCCTCTTCTAGACAGGATGAACAGAGGTCATCCTGTACAACACCTATTCGGTACATATGTCCTCCTAGGCAGTTGTGTCCAGTCAGAATACCTACCATGGCCCTGCAAACTTTCCTGCTCTTATTGAGCAAGAATCCCGCAGTCACATGGTTGGGTTCTGAAAGGAATACCTTCGTGTGCCTGGCCACACCGGCAGCCGTCCATCTATCTTTGTGAGCATCATCTACCCACTTGCGAATAATGGCACGTGCAGATGCGGTCGGCACACCCAAGGCGGGTTCAGGGCCCCGTAGCGGAAGTTCCGAACCTTGCTTCGCAATGACGTCAGCAATTTCATTCCCCTCAACACCACAGTGCCCCGGTACCCAGAGCAGATGCACCCTATTGAATCTGGCGACAGAGTTCAATCGTGCTCTGCACTCTTGGACAATTTTCGAGTTTGTCAGGGGTCTACGCAGCGCCATCAGTGCAGCTTGACTGTCACTGCAAATAGCAATGCTCTTTCCCCTCCATCTTTCCTCAATTGCCCAACAGGCAGCTCTCAGGATAGCAAACATTTCTGCTTGAAAAACCGAAGCGTGCTCTCCAAGAGAGAAAGCCCATCTGCCATTCGATGAATGTAGATAGACACCAGCTCCAGATCTACTATCTGACCTCGAGCCGTCCGTGAAGAAGATCTCCGAATATCCCCTCGTACACAGATCGGGATCATCCCAGCTACTTCTGCTTAAGAGGATTACTTCGTACCTTCTTCTGAAGTCGAGGAAGGGCACCCGAGCGTCCGAAGGCATCGCGAGAATCGGAGAGATCTCACACATCGACCTCCTAATAAAGCAGTGCCCCACATCGTCTTCACCTACCCATAAGCCAAGCTGAGCTAGTCTATGGGCAGAGCTCATCGCCACACTCTGAACTTGAATGTCGAGAGGAGGCAGATTGAGAAGCGCATCAAGGGCCGCACCCGGAGTAGTGCTCATGGCACCACAGATACCCAGGCACACCGTCCTTTGCAGCGTGGCTAACTTTTTCCGAGCATACAATAGCCTCACGATAGTCCACCACACCACCGATGCGTACGTGAACATCGGCCTAATTATTGCTGTGTAGATCCACATCACTACACGAGGCTTTAGACCCCATGTGGTAGCAAAAGCTCTCTTACACTGCCCGAAAGCTTTTATAGCTCGAGTAAGCTTCACTTCCACATGTTTCTTCCAGAGAAGTTTTTTGTCCAAGATTACTCCAAGATATTTGACTTCATCTGAAAGTTGAAGTGTTACACCCTTCATGATTGGAAGCACTAGTCCTCTCAGTTTTCTTTTCCTGGTAAACAAAACAAGTTTCGTCTTACCAGGATTCACTGTTAAGCCGTGCCTCGAACACCAGCTGCCAATCAGATCCAATGCACGCTGTGTATTTCTACACACCACATTCAGATCTTTACCGACAGCCAGTGCGGCCACGTCATCAGCATAAGCTTGTGCGTGCAGCCTTTCTTGTTGCAGTTCGTTAAGCAGGGAGTCGACTAGCATACTCCACAGGAGCGGTGATAGGACGCCCCCTTGAGGGCATCCATTTGTCGCCTCTGTTCTTAAGTAGCAATCGGATCCAGCTTCCGCCAGCAACCATCTCTGCGTCAGCATGGCATGAATCCACCTAACTAAGACATCATCCACGCCATGCACCTTCGCAGCATCACATAGTTCCACGAAGGGCGCGCAATCAAAGGCCCCTTCAATGTCCACAAACACCCCCAACGCATACTCACCATTGGAGATTGCTCCCTCAACTCTGGCCACCAAAGAATGAAGGGCCGACTCGCATGATTTTCCTCGCTGGTACGCATGTTGCTCATCATTCAAAGGGTTAAACCTAAGCGCCGTAGTACGTATGTGTCGTTCGACAAGTCTCTCTAGGCATTTCAACATAAACGAAGTTAAGCTGATCGGTCTAAAGTTCCTTGGATCGGAATAGTCATCTCTCCCCGGTTTAGGTATAAAAACTACCTTAACCTCTCGCCAAGGTGACGGAACATACCCCAAGGAAAGGCATGCCCAGAAGATTTCTCTCAGGTCTGCCCCCAAGTGGTCAATTCCCTCCCTAAGCATAACCGGATAGATACCATCCAGGCCCGGCGATTTGAAATTCTCAAAAGACATGATTGCATCCCTGACCTTTTCACTAGTGACCACAGATCTAGTTGTGTACCAGCACTTCCTACTGCTGCGAAGAGCAGGGATTTCGGTCACAGGCGCATTTGCCTTCTGCGACTCAATCACCGGGGCTCCCGGGAAGTGAGTCCCAAGTAAAGTCTGCAAAGACTCCTTTTTGGACTTGGTAAAATCACCATCCGAGCGTTTTAGAGAGTCTAGCTTAGCTGATTGATCCTTCTCTAGGACTTTGCAAAGCCTAGACGTCTCCCGTGCGCCTTCCAGTCTTTCACAGTAAGATCTAAATGATTCCCTCTTAGAGGTCCTCACCAGCTTCTTATACGTTCTCTGCGAAGATCTGTAGGCGATCCAGTCATCCTCATTGTTGCTCTTACAAGCTCTGTTGAGAATTTTCCTGGTACTTTTCCTTAGCTTCTGTAGTTCCCGATTCCACCAGGGAACCGTCTTGCCACATCTGCTCTTACTGATCGGGCAGGCCTCTTCATAGCTACTCATTAGGTCTCTACTCAGAGTGCTCAACCGGGATTCTATTGACTTTGGCGATCTTATCCTACCACTAGGACGCGCTTTGTCTGCAAGAAGCCGATTGAACGTAGGCCAATCAGTGTTTCTTGGGTTTCTTCTTTCCACCACGGGTGTTAGATCCGTGGCTAAAGAGAACACCAAGTAGCGATGATCAGAGAGTGAATCCTCATCTGATACATTCCATCCAGTCATTGATCCAATTATTCCAGCTGAACATAGCGATACATCAATGACCGCCCTTCTGTTTGGGGTGACAAATGTGGGAGTAGTCCCAGTGTTTAAAATCATCAGCCCGGCAGAAGTTATAAAATCAAAGAGACTTTTACCCCTGGCGTTACATTTGTTGCTACCCCAGCTGGTATGCTGGGAGTTGGCATCGCAGTCCACCACAAGTTCAAGTCTCTCCGATTCAGCGTACAAAACCAGGTCCTTTAACTCCTGTATCGGCGGCGGGAGTAAGGAGTCAAAGGGAAAGTAAGCTGAGGCAACTATCGTGCGCTTAAGTGCGCTGTTGTACGACGACCGCTGACAGGTCCGGGCTTGAAATCTGTCTGAGCATGGTGGCATCAAGCAGATTGGAAGCCAGAACACAAGTCCTCGGCCGTATTGACCTTTCATCATAAAAGATCTTGGCCCCCGTGGTTGGACTAAGTCCATAGATCCTACCGCCTCGAACCCACGGTTCCTGTACAAGTGCAATGTAGGGGGAGGCTTGCAGTTTTGTCAATTTTTCGCTCAAAAGATAGGACGAAGCCTTGGCACGCCGCAAGTTGATCTGGACAAATCTTATACCTTCAGGCACAGAAACGTCCGGAGTTTAAATCTTTGGATCCTTTTGCAGGGACCCTTAGATAATGTCCGCGTGAACAGTGAAAGAAACTCTATGGGAGAGAATTTCCACTGGATCTCTGCGTTTTGCTCTGGCGATCTGTCCATAGACAGTCACAAAAGCTCGTGCCTCACCACTTCCTGATTTGGTTAAATTTAACCGCATACAAGAAGTAGCTCAGCACCATCCGGTACCTGTCTCTTAGCATCGAGAAACTTCTCTGGTCAAGTACGATCACCAGGTTGAAACCATCTTCACCTGTGGTGGGATTCTTCCTGGGATTCATGTACTTGATGATCCAGTGTTTCGCATCGATGCCCGGATTCAGTTTGCCGAACATGCCAGTGATGTCACCTGCACTCTTGCGAGGACCAGGGATCCAACAACTGACATAATAGGGTTTGGCCAGGTCGGAGTCCAAAATGGTAAATTTGGGCCGACTGCCAGTACCCAATTTAGGAACGATCTGTGTGAGCCACTCCTTAGATGTTTGATTGGAGCAGGCGACTTGGAGGTGACCATCCACAAACTTCGCTTGCGTGAAGTTGTAAACTGGTCCCGACTCCGCTATCTCTCGCCACAGTTCGTTCTTAAGGATAGCGCACTGACCTTCGGTCAGTTTGCCACCCTTGCCAGACACACCTATCACAACAACCAGCGAAGAAGACGCAGCTTCTGCATACGTTCTCCTCCCTACCCTTGTGGAAGGTGTGTTTGTGCCAGAAGGGCCAGCCTCTGCAAGATCTCTCTCGCAGATTTTGACACCTTTCGGCACCTTGCGCTCAGAGATGCAGGTATCCGCTTTCGCCTCAACCTTGCGTCTCTTTCGTGCGCCGCCGCTGGCAGATTTGGCCTCTGTGCTGGCCGGCTGGGAGATCTTCGGTGTGACCGGTCCCTCCTTACCTTTCAGCGTCGTCGCTGAATCCCGATTTGCATCAGGAATCATCGATTTCTTGAACAGAGTCCTCTTCTGTCGACGGCTAAGAGCTTTCCCTGGTTCACGAAGTCCAGTCGGCGTAGCTTTGCATCCAGCCGCCGGTCCAGAACATTTCTGCTCCGAACATGCGACCTTAGCATCACCAGCCAACCTTTCTTTCGCTACCCCGGGTCGGCTCAGAGGTTTCGCTGCCTGACGTCCAGTCTCCAGGGAAACACCTGCAGTTAATGCTGCATTTGTCTCTCCGTCAGCCTTCGGCGGCAGCTTGCCCCTTTTGCGCAGTCTCCTACGTTGTCTGCGACTGAGAGCCTCCACAGGTTTCCAGAGTTCAGAGGAATGAGCACTCTTACTATCTGTACTTCCAGCGGGCGTCTCATTTGCACTAGTCGGAGTTACCTCCTCTAATGCATCCCTTCTCCTCTTATGTGAGGATTCGGGAAGAAACATCTTTACCCCTGGTACGGCCGTAGTCGGACTTCCAGCTGGTGCTGTACTCGCCTTTCCAGAGCCTGTGATCAGGGGGGATGCTATCAGCAAGTCCGAAAACTTGCTGGCCATGGAGTCTTCCACGATGGTAACCTGTGAGCTTCCACTGCAACCAGGGTCCTCCATTGCAGTCATACATGAGGTTGGGGCCTGCAGAATCCGAGCCCCTGCCGTGCTGAGCACGGGTGGATTTCCAGACTCAGTCTGGCTGCCACCTGCAGAGATAAAATCCTTGGGATTCATCCTCATGCTTACTACAGCCATCAGGCTGCAAATATACGCATTTTACTGAGGATAGAGTTACCTCGTTACCTCAAACCCTCCTCCTTTCTCCGGGCTTGGGACCGGCATATCACAAGTTAGACTTGTGAGCGGCGGAGTTTGGGTTATTGATATTGTAGCGCGTGAATGCGTGAATTATTAAATCAAACACAGTTCTACAAATAAGAGTTTATTATTGTTTAAAGTCTAAACACGTATAAATGCGAATGTGCGTGTGAGTGATCTGCACGGCAGGAGAGTCGTGAACGAACAGGACGTTTTTCTGTTACGAGGCACTTGCTCTGTTCCTTGCCGCTGTGCGTCGCTCAAGTCGTTTTATGCGCACCAGCAGCTTGAGTATTTAGCGCGCTTATTTAGAATGTGTCGCTACAATATTTATAATGGATGGGCATCGTGAATATTATTGAAAAGAGTATGCTGGGGAATATAACGGCGGCGCTTGAAATGTCTTCCTCCATTGCCAATTAACTGAATACTGACGAAAATTTATTGACTGGTTGACTACACGTTCAATATTTATCGCAATCCAACGACATTGATTGATGGATTTCAAAATATCCGGATATTTTCGCGATTCGCATCGTGATCCATCAATACAGCACCCTACATGGTCAATACTTTGTATCGCGATCCAAATATCACGATCCATATTGATCGTGTAGGGTCCCTCTAAGACAATCCAAATATTTTTGTACTCGGTGCATTTGTCATTCTGAGCATTTAATAGCGAGCCATGTTGCCGACGAGTTGCCAAACAAAATAGAGAATTACAATCTATCTATTCACATCATTCTCGTAGTTCTAAACGGCGGGCGATATTAGAAAGCATACAAGAAAATATGAATAAAGAAAAACATAAAATGATAAGTCCCAGTGATACAAAGTGGCTTGCCTTATTGAAATCTGTAAACACAGTGTTGGAGCAATGGGAAATACTTCAATAACAATTTTTATTGGCATACGTTGAAGATAACAGTGCTTTGGGAAAAAATATTTTAGATGAGCTCAGTAGCCCATATACTAAAGCTTATCTTGAATATATGCAGCATATTTTACCCCAATTTACGTTCTTTGTACGATGAATGTTCGCGCTTTCTAAGATTGCTAGAGTAATCTGGGGAAAATTTTTGAGAGAATTTGGCTGGAAAAGATAAAAGAACATTGTGAGCGCATGCAAGTGATTCCTGATCACCAATTTGGCTTTAGGCGCAGGCACGGGACGCAGCACGCCATCTCATACCTGCACGATCAAATCGTGTCTCGCATGAATGAGCAAAACATTCCAACAGTAGTTTGTGCTTTAGATATCGAGAAGGCTTTCGATTCCGTATGACACGAAGGTTTTCTGTTTAAGTTGATCAAGTTTGGATTCCCGGAAGAGGTGATAAGACTCGCAGCGTGCTTTCTTACCAACAGGCAATACTATGTCAGCGTTAATGGAGCAAATTCTTCCAAAGGACCTGTGACATCAGGAGTGCCACAAGGTTCTGTTACTGCCCCAATTCTTTATACTATATTCACCGCTGACCTTCCCATTCCAGTGGGCCAACCTCAAGTCCAAATTCTTCAATATGCCGATGACACGCTCTTATTCGCGTCGAGCCAAGATCCGCTCAAAGCAGCGAAGAGCCTGGAATACTACTTGGCATAATTAAGTCTTTATTTTGACGAATGGGGCATCAAACCAAATAGCAGTAAGACACAGCTTAGTGTATTTCGCAATCATTCTAAGTATCGGGGATCGCAAACTATTCGCAACAAGACCAAAAAACTCGCTGTCTCGTTCGGAACTTCTAAGATTACTCCTAGCTCATCTTTAAAGTACCTCGGTGTTGATTTTCACGAATTTCTAAAATTTAATCCTTACGTGCGGCGTAAAATCAAAGCTGCCAAATTTGCATTTCAACGCATCAGACATCTTTTCACCAAAAAGATGGGTATGACCACCAAAGCTAAATCCATTTGCTATCAGACCCTGATCCGGCCTATCCTGACTTATGCTTCCCCATCCTGGATTACCTGTTCAAAGACTGTCATGGCAGAAGCGGAGATATTCGAAAGAAGAATCCTCCGCTTCTGCACTGGTAGGTTCTACAATCCGGTAACTAAAAAGTGGCCGAAGAACCTTCTCCTCTATCAGGAGTCGGGTCTGAAGCCACTTAGGGACCGGGTTGTAGAATTAAAGACAAGATTCTACGGACAAACTGACGGACATGAAAACGGACTAATTAGGTCAATAGGGTGTACAGGTGGCTCGAATGAGCCATTTATGCGCCCCGCGAAATCAGTTTATGAACGCCAGCTCATGGATGCGCTATTTAGCTATGTAGGCCTTCCGTCGAACAGAAGAGGCTAAGTGTAAGACCTAGGTTAAGTTTTAGGTCTAATTAGGTTAGGTTAGTTATAATTAGGTATAGGTTAGAGCTTAATTGTAGTGTAAGGTAGATTTTAAGTCAAGTATTGCCCAGGTAATCCCAGTACTGTACAAGCTGGGTAGTATTATTAGTGTGTAAGATAAAAAGTGTTTAAGAAAAAATATTTATATAAAAAAAACCATAAGAGCCAGCAGGCCAAAATAGTATAGCCGCTAGACTTAAAATTATTATTGCTAATTATACTTTAAGCTAGGTTAAGAATGTACAACTAAAATGAAATAAAAATCTTCTTCAATCAATCAATCAAATAAGATAGCTAGACCTTGCTAATGCAGAAGAAGTAATTTCAGAGTATCAAAAACTGCCGTTCTATTTTTTTGAAGAAGAAATACAGAATGTACAAGAACTTCAAGTTGAGGAGTTTTAGAAGAAGCTATCAGATATAAAAAGTTTTTCAGACATAACTGTGTTACAAAATAAATTTGCAAATATAATTCTGGTTCTCCCGCATTCAAATTAAGTATCAAAACTCTATCGTCATTATATAAATTAAGTATCAAAACTCTATCGTCATTGTTAAGTAAAAATAAAAATGAAGCAAGATAACTTAACTGCTCATAGTTTTATTATAACTGACAAAATGAAAAAGTTTTATAAAAACAATATGCATCAAATTAATGAAACACCATCGTCTGCTGAGGAAGATCTAAGTGATGAAAATTAAAATTTTAAGGGATCGGTTTTTTTCCAACACAATATTCCATTTTCCAGCAAATTCTGGTCTACAATACAAAACACAAAACTATAAATAGATATATACTTTTTCAAATATTAATATTTAAACTAATACACTTGAGAGACAGATGATATTTTGTTAAGTTTTGAAAAAAAATACGTTCTTTTTATTTTCTGTTATCGTTATACATTATGTTTATTGAATGTTGTTTATTTGACCATACATAAATATAGATGAGAATAATTTTTACTGTTCTCTGGTGTTTTATGTGTGTGAAAACAATAGGAAACGTTTTCAGTTAGCTATGCAATGGGAAAAAAGGATGGAAACAATAACATCATTTTGATTTTGAACGTAGGGTGTAGGTGTAGGGAAAAATTGCATCTGGTGTACAATCAAACTTCCGGCAACATTGATGATAATACCCTGGTTCATTATAAAACTGAATTAAATTCAGTTTAAATTTTTAGTTTCAGCACCCAACCGCACCGTACCTTAAGTGCTTAAAATTAAACAAGGAAATTTGTAAAATTTAGAATTGCGATAACTTTGCAGAAACTCATTCGTTCATTACGAAATTTGCAGGTCACAATGACAAGGATACGAAATATGCTTGTGGTATTCTTTACAACTGTGTTGGAAGCACTTAAGCTGCAGCATGTACATAAAAAGAAAACTTTCAAATTAACAATCCTCACGAAAAATATTTGCTTTTAAGAAAAAATTGTCATTTTTGACAAATCTCATGCTTTGTCTATACCGTCAAAATAAAAATTTCGAAATTCCTCTTTGCACAAGAATAGTAACCCTGCATCGAATCTCCTCCATTTTTAGCACAAGTAATTATGTAGTTTTCGTGGGAGCTCAAGATTCGGTATGAAACTTATAGTAGGTCTGTTCCCGTAGTTTCAGTAACTGAATTTTACTGAGTTTTCCTGAATCATGTGGTGGGGAATTTCATGAAAAGTACGGGAACGCTCTCATTGTATATCCTGAAAATTGACAACCGAAAGTGTCCGTTTTCGGTTTTTGGGAGAACAATCGTGATTATAAAGTCATCCTAAGCTGTAATAAATTATCGCCAGAAAAATATTCGACCTTCATAGCAACATTACGCAAAAAATATGTTGCTTGCCGCGCACATTTGAAAATATTTACTCCGTTTGACACTTTTCAGTATTTTTCAGTAGCTCAGACCAATACCTCCTAGAAGTACGGGCCGTCAGGCTACGTAATCGTTTTAGCTATGACGTCAATTTGGGTAGTCATTTGGACATTTCCATCTGGCAGTGCCGATATACACAGAGATTTCACGTACGGATTTTTAGCGAAAATATGAATAAAACGTAAGTTTTTTGTGCGTGGACGCGTTGTAGTAATAATATTCAGTCATAATTTGCATTTTGTGTCGCTCAATTCTATCGAAAGTGAATCGACACAAACATCACATAACCTAACACCAGCTGATAAACATTTCGTAGTGAATTTTCCCAATTATACCGCACGCACCGCATTAATTTTTATTTTAGCTGTTCACTAGCACTGTTCCGCACATCTCACTTTATTTTCATTTCACTCACTTTAACACAACCTGTACAATTAACATTTTCCCGCGGACGTCCCATAAGACTGCGTGTGTTTTTCGCGACGCTTTGACAGTCTAGTGGGACGTCATTATTCTGCATTACGGCCCGTACTTCTAGGAGGCATTAGGTCTGTTCCCGTACCACGATTAATTGCGATTAATCGCGATTAATTGCAATGAAGCTGTTCCCGTACTCAGTTTTACTGAAAACTGAAAATTTCCCCTCTTTCAGTAATTTCAGTAGGGTCTGAGCTACTGAAAAATACTGAAAAGTGTCAAACGGAGTAAATATTTTCAAATGTGCGCGGCAAGCAACATATTTTTGGCGTAATGTTGCTATGAAGGTCCAATATTTTTGTGGCGATAATTTATTGCCGCTTAGGATGACTTTATAATTACTATTGCTCTCCCAAAAACTGGAAACTGACACTTTCGGTTGTAAATTTTCAGGAAATACAATGAGAGCGTTCCCGTACTTTTCATGAAATTCCCCACCACATGATTCAGGAAAATTCAGTAAAATTAAGTTACTGAAAGTACGGGAACAGACCTATTGCTCAGACCCTACTGAAATTTACTGAAAGAGGGGAAATTTTCAGTTTTCAGTAAAACGGAGTACGGGAACAGCTTCATTGCAATTAATCACGATTAATCGCAATTAATCGTAGTACGGGAACAGACCTAGTATGTATTGATCTTAGTGGGTGTCTCGACCTGTTATAATTTATATCGTAACATTTGCTATGTCTACTAAACATCTCGTGGAGACTCCATATATTATGATATTTTTATGTCTTGCCAGTTGCTTATGTCCAAATTTATGTCAAGACAGAAATGTTAAAACATAATTTTCAAAATGGCGCTAACTAAGCTTAGGTGTGAGAAAGTGATCGAATCGACAAATATTTTAACGTTTAAATAAATGAAACGTTATCAATAATTGAATGTCCGCTTTTTATCACAAATCTGGGTGACATGATTTTTTGTGATTGCTTATCATATCACTCAGATTTATGATAGATTTGAAGTACAAATGGATGCAAATGGTATGAGAGACTGTATTCAATATGAAGCTAATATTTTTGTGGCAGGTATAGCTAAGAATTTTAGTATGTATGGTGTGAATTATGTCAATATTATGTGCATTATTAGTTTTATTGATTTTTGAAATATATACGAGCAGGTTTTGTTCATTTGAGAAAATATTTTTTTTCACATGGCAATAGGTTTTTTTCATTTGGGAAAATGATTTTTTTTAGCTGGGAAGTGCTATATAAATGTACAAATATATTTATTTATTTGTTTATTTATTTAAAAATCTATTTCAACAGGCCCAATTACAAAAATAGAATTATTATATAAAGCAAAATAAAAAGATTTTAAAATAGAAAGAATATTAACAAATAATTTAAAATATTTACTAAATAAATACATATTTGAAACTTCAACAAATTAAAGCCAATGGACAAGTTAAAAAAAAATGGTAAAATAATCAAGCATTAGAAGGAGCTTGAAGAATTATATCTTTAATTTGCGACTTAAATTGAGAGGACGTTAGCGCAAAAGGACCAAGCTGAAGATCGTTATTACGCACTAGCGGCGAGTTAAAATAAACTTCAGATCGCGCGGAGGGAAGAGGGAACATTAATTGAGACCTATCTGATCGATGGACAATACGTATACACATCATATAACCAAGACCGGAAAGCATAGGGAATTCGAGTAGCTTGAAAAGCAAGCACAATCTAATGAAGGAATTCGGAATAAGGAAAAACGACCACTATAACCACAGTAAGGGATGTTGAATTTAAGCAACAGTGAGCGAGTAAACCTACGCCGAACGTATTCCACTGCTTCATTGATATATTAATGACGAGGAGACCACACTTGACAACAATACTCTAGGATGCTACGAACAAGTAAAAAAACAGATGGAAAGAGGTAGCGATGCTAGTAAACGAAGAGGAGCATCTAAGAATGAAACCGGACAGGCCAGAGGCGTTGGCGGTTATATAGGCAATGTGCAGGTCAAATTCAAGCTTTGGATCAAAGTACACACCAAGATTCTTAAAATTACTAACAGCCGTATTGGAAGATCCACACAGAGTATAGAGAGAGTATATTAAGGGTGACATTTTATACGTATAGGACATTTGATGACATTTGGATATGTTCAAAGTAAGTGAATTTTTAGAGCACCAGTTGCATACGCTACTCCCTCGGTATTCGCAAGGTATGCATTCCAAAAGAAGTTCGCGATTATTGAATTTGCGAATATCAGGGATCTAGTTTCATACTATTGAGAGGGTTCCGTTCGGTTATTGATTGGAGAAAAATATATGTAATGGGTCATTCCACGGAAAATTCACCAACGGTCTTTCACTGTGTTTTTCACTGTGAATATAAGTAGTTGAGTTATGTTCACCAACAATTTGTTTTTGAAAAATATGGTATATTTGCAGAAATATGGTCTTTTGAAGTTTTTGAGAAACGTCGGTTCGTGTTGCATTAAAAAAATTGTATAACATTTTCTACTTAACATACAGCCTTCAAATATGGCTTGTTGGAAAGGATAAGCTATAGATATCCTAGAAAAAATAAAGCGAGAAACATCCTGGCCAGAAAGGATAAAAAGGATCATTACAGTGTCCTTTATCCTTGAATATTTCAAAATGCACATCTTTGATATTCTTAATTTTTTTATATATTATAGTAGTATAGAAAGCAACAAGTGTGCAAAATTTCAAAGTGGAGCTCGTAAAAGTCAATTTGTAAGAAATTTTTACAGGTACGAAATACTGTAACCACCAAAGAAAATTTATAGAAAATGGTACCAACACAAGGTGAAACTTACAACATATGATAGGAAATAACTTGATGGTGGCTCTACTTTTTTTTTCACAAAATCAAGGACTTGCATTCCTCAGTTATGGGTAATTATTGTTTATGATTTTTTTTTGTAGTAAAGTACTTCCAAATTTTTCGTAACTAATAGACCTAGCACTAGAATATAAATTGTTTGCTGTAATTGAGAAAAATCATTTGTAAGCAATCAAAAAAACAAAAATAATGAAAGCAGATTATTCAAAGCAGATTTCATTTACTGGTGCCACGAACAATAAGGATCATTTTGGGTTTTACCTACATATATTTTTAATTACTTCTTTTGTTTGCCTGTTTTGCATATTTTGACAACCTACAAGGGCTAATCGCAATGCATGTAGTTTGCTTTGATTCCAAGAAATTACTTCAAGAGTATAGATCGGAGGTAGTTGAAGTTAAGCAAAGTCCTGGGTACATATAGACAATAAATTTTATCAAATGGACATTTTGTATTCGGAGTGCAAAGAATAAACAGAGAACATAACAGAGGTTTGAGGGTTTCATACATTGAATATTTAATCAGCTACGGAAATTGAACATTCTACAAAGTATCAAGCTAAAGTTTAAAGATATACGTATAGTTTTAAAATGGAAAAACGTTTTTATATTAAACGTTGCTGCAATCCGTTTCAAAAAACTTATCATATTTTAAAAAGTAGCCTCAGAAATGTATTACAATGGATGGTGGAAGCAAAACCAAACCTACAGTTACAATGGAAAATCTGTGGGGCATGTCGAATTAATTTATTAAAATTACATAAAGCAAACAAAGAAAATATTCAGAGCGAGTTTAATATTAGTGAAGAAGTGGATATAGAAGAAGTGAACGTTGGTGCCAGTACTTCATATAATATTAGAAGTGAAGAAAATGTACTACTTGGAAAGTGTAATTGATGCTGGAAGTGATGTGGTGTTTTGTGATACAAATGAAGTAATAGATCTCTTAAATAAGTACCTCAAACTCATTGGTGAACCAGAATTTGAAAAAAAAAAAAACAGATCAAAGAGGCTACTTATATCAGGAGAAAGTTAAAAAACTTTACTAACGTACTGGTACAAAAACGTATTTAAAATATACCATATTTTCCAAAAATATTTCATTTTCAATTATAAACTCACCAGGCTTTCTGGATAGCAAAATATTTCCAAATTCCAAGTAGGTGTTTTCAAAAATATTCTGAAAGTTGGTCGATTTTCTATGGAATGACCCTAATATGAGCTTTTATTTTCAGATTGATTATAATACCTTAATCATAATTCATATTAATATCTTAGTTATGTTTGAAAGCTAGTTGCGGTTAGACTTGATAAAGTAGCTTGTTTGGTTTCTTTTTTTATCCTCTAGCGGAATTTTATATGGCGCAAGCGAACAATGCATAGTTCTTATGAAGCTCGAAGTATGTTCCCAGTTATCGTCAATTTTGTTTATCTCTTCACTTAACCGGTCTGCCAATAATAGAAAGGTTTCTTACTGTTATTTGTTTTCATTGATTTTATCTGTGGCTGCCAGCTGTGGCAATTTTTGTATTTTTTGGCATTTCTTTGCTAAGCGCTGCTTACTTTAATTTTTCTGATAGGAATGATCCTGAAATAACAATAGCAAATATGTAGGTTTCGCGAATTTGAAAAGTTTTGCGGGAGGGAGCCCTAAAATTTGTTTCACCCCTATAATGACCAATGACCGAGTTTTGGAAATTTTACGAATGGCAACCCCAAACATCGTTTTATCGCTGAAACTTTCGATGAAATGCTCGGATTAAAATGAAATTCATAGGATAAATTATTCAAAGGATATATCGTCGGGTGTACGTCAAAACCATGAATGTGCTTTTTTGGTGATTTTCAGTTTTTCATGTCACTGTACGCGGAATTCTTATACAAACAATTTGCCAAAACCGGAAATGGAAAATTCCATTTTATTTCAAATTTTATGAATTACAAATTTCAATTTTATGAATTACCTAAAAACTAAGTATTTGCTAAATGCGTTACATCAAAATCATGAATGTGCAGATTCATTGTTTTAGTGTAACGGAATAGTATTAGAATATTATCTCTTTTGATTAAAAAAAAAATGTTTCTTATATTTTAAAACTAATTTATAATATTAAGTCGAATTTTCAAATTGATTTTACTCGAAATAGCATTTTAGCACATTCATGGTTTTGGCGTACACCCGACGATGTAGCCATATAACAGTATTTCTCATCTATTTGCTTTGTGTACGAAATTGTTGATATAATACTGCAAAAAAAGTGTATTACGTCTTTCCACATTTTTTAGTCACTCATAGATAAATTCTTCGAAAACCAGTTTTCTAGCGGTTCTGATGCGTTAGAGTTTGTTTTAATGTAATCTTCTGATATTTGTATGGAATATACTAAGAGTCCGTTTAGAGTTGTTATATTTATTTATAATCTTCTACGCTACTACAAACAAACTCTTCATATGTTGTATGAGAATTAGAACAATCAAATATCAGGTTTATATTTCTATTGAGAGGTATTTGAGCATTTTGAATAAGCTATATTTATAATAAGGCTATATTTATATTAGTAGAAAGTGATGGTTTTTTTTTAAAAAAAAAAGCATAACTTTCGAACAAAAACAAGTTCTATTCCTATTTCATTCGATATTTTAGTACTAAAAAATAATTCGGCAGGCAAAAAAATGTTCACATACCATTTTTGACGTTATGTACGTTACATTTTGATGTTTCAAGCAATCTTTGAAATTGTTTATTAATTTGATGTTATTTACCAGCAAGAATCAAAGATGACAAGTTATGCTAAACTGCAAATTTTCAAATTTACGGAGCTGGTAGGACGATACTCATTTAGTACCATCAACCGACTTATTTGACTATAATTCTGTACATTGCAGGTGCTTACGATAATTTGCTTGTTTGTACAATGCGAATCTCAAGAAAGACATAGTCGAATATTGGAACTGATAGTGAAAGGCACTTTTCTCAGTTATTCTCTTATATCAAGCTGCCTACTAATGAGTTCGTAAAATCGGAAACGCTAACTAAACAATTTTGAATTAAAGTCTTTTCATTTTTAGTATTGTGCTTTAGAAAGGATATAGATAGAAGTTTGTACATCAATTATGCTTTGATGGGGTGTTTCTCCCATGGTCTCAGTGGAGGAATTATTGTGCTGTACTGGTACGATTATCCCGAAGACAATGTAAAGCGAATTGGATTCATCAAAGGAGCACTTGCTTTTGCTAACTCTATAGTCTTTCTGATCGATGGAACGGCGAAAATGGAAAATGTTATTTAAAGTGGATGAGATAAATGAAGGGATCTATTTTCTTTGAATATTCATTAAGTAGCATGTAACACACAAATCAATAAAATAATTGAGTTCGTTTTTGCGATTCATATTTTAATTATCACCATTGTGGCGAAGGAAGAGTATGAAACTATTCAAACTAATACGAACTCCATAAACAATAAGACGAATGGAACTATTTTGTTTCCGCATTGGAGAGCTCGCAAATAGCTATATAATCCGAATAGCTATATAATCATCCTCTTCCTTGGAAGATCTCAGTAGATCCCGTAATATAATGTAAGAGCCCATGTTAATCTGGTAAATAATATGATAATCAGGTAAATTATTTAAGGGGGTAGTACCGATTATAATTTTGAAAAAATCTTTTTTTATTTTGCATTTTTCAATTTATTATACCTTCAAAAATCACGTCTCAAAATTTTATTAAGATATTCCCAAAAATAAAAAAGTTAAAGCAGTTTACGGCAGACCGCTGCTTTTAACTACTGCGAGAAAAAAGATGAAGAACGCATAATTCAGGTGGAAAAAGCGGCAAAACAGCGTCAAAGGAAGCGCGTTTGGCCAAAAAAGTTGCCCAACTGCTAGAGCAACTAACTTATGAGGACTCAGGAGCACTCATGTATGATCCAGGAATTGCAAACTAAGCAATTGCAAGTGATAAAAATATATTTTTTAAATAATATTCAATAAATAAATGGGAAAAAAAACTTTAAACGCGTTTTTCTCGAAATGATGTTTTTTCAAACTGTGAACATTTATTCTCCGGATTGACCGAACCGATTTAAATCAAATTTGGTGTGCTTCTTTATTCAAGTATCTTGTGTGGTAATCTACTACAATGTAGGCCAAAAGACCCCCAAAAAAATTTGGCAAGCGAAACACAGTGAAAATAAAATAGATTTTTCGAAAAAAAATTTCAAACCGCGATTTTTTTTTTTGTCATGTTTTTAAAATATTGTGGTAGTCCACGTAAGAAACATACCTCTTTAAAATGCGGTTTGGGTTTTTTGTTTCAGATTCTTCATTCCTGAAATTATCTGTCCGCAGTGTGACGAGGAATTTTTTGAGACATGAGCTTTGGCGCCCTTTACAAATAAGTAGAAAAATGAAAAAAATAACAAATAAATTTTTTTGTTATCTAGAAGATGTGTATTTTATCCATGCATATTTTAAAATTTATACATAATAAAGGAGCTGAAAAAAAGCATTTAAAATTAGGCTTTTTTTTAGCATTCTAGCCCCTTAAAAGAAAATGTATTTTGTGTCTTATTAGAATTACTCAGTGATTTGATTTCTAGCTCTAGTTAAAAATGATATTTTGGACTTTAAAGCTTTGCACAAAATTATTTTGTTTATTTAATTACTTTTTACATTTATATTATTCTTATTTGTGTCCTTAAATTTCACTTCAAGAAAACCCTTTTCCAAAAACGTATTCAGTGAAACTGTGGCATTTACAATTATGGAAAGAACTGCAACCATTATTAAACACATGCTAGTGAAGACTGCATTTGACCATCAACCAACTGAACCATGTTGGATTTGAAGAGCTTAAAACCGTTAGCTATAACAACATGCAAATTTCACCTTTATAACCACATATTGCGTTATGTTACAGATAACGATATTAAATTGACGCCCAAACTCGTAGAATAGTCAATGAGATCCTTCAAATTCAAGCAAGGTCTCCTTCACTGTCATTCGCAAAAAAAAAAATTAATTGTCATCTACACAAAGGGTTTTATCCTCTTCGCTCATACGAGCTTACTAGAAATCACTAATACTATTTTAAAATTATTTATTATCTACTTTCAATCACTGTAGTCACTATCAAGTACTGTATTCCTTCGTCGTCCCCTCACTGGGGACCATTCAATAATATTTTACTCTGGAATCAGACAAAACTCCTTCAGTATTCGACGAATAAAATTTCCAAAAACGTCGATTCCTCCCAGCAAGATATTTGACTCAAAACTTCGCTCGTTAGATTTCTCCCTTTACTCTTCCCAAAAATTAAACCTGAGTCAATTCTATTATCTTGTCTATTTTTGAACTCTTGGAAGGATAATATCAATAAAAAATGTTATCAAAAAACCAAGCATTTTCGCTACATTTCCATCAGACAATGGCTTGCCAGTTGCATCGTACTTTTATGGAACTGTTGAGTTGAGTCACCTCAGCTGGATTCCACACAACCCTTAAGCCCTTTTTACACATGAGTCGATGCGTTCAAACTGGTTTTTTGAAAGGCAGAAGTCAAGTTGCAGAGGGTGCATACGTTGATTTGTACTTCCAATTCACTCCTGCCTTCTTAACAATTGGTTTCTATGCATGAACGCATTGGTCAAAAGCGTCTTTTGACCAGTCAATTGTTTTAACACCACCTTTCTTGGAGCCGCAAAGATAAGCGTTAAGTGGTTGCTGCATCTCAGCGGTGTGGGGCAGAAAGCGACGATAAATATTGAACATCCCAAAAAATCTCCTTAGGTCTTTAACCGTCTGGGGAATTTAGCTGAAAATATTGCCTAAAACCGATCTGGGGAGGGCTTGGCATTTCTCCAAGGAAATTTGGAGACCATGGTCCGCAAATTGTTTGAAAGTAATAAGACGACAGCTGGTAGATAAGTCGCGTTATTCCATCACCTGAAGATAACGATCTCTTAATTTTTTGGTTCGGTTGAACCAGTCTTGTAGGTGCATAGAGGAACGCACTTCATAGCCTTTGAGCTGAATTTCCGATGAAAGTAGCAGACTTTTGTATGTGTCTGAGCACGATATCTATTGTTACATCTAGAGGGTGACGTGTCCACAGGTGTCAATTAACCAGACGGGTAAAAGCAGCCACTTGTTTGGTTAGTTCAAAAACTTGTGTCTGTGGTGCGGAGATGGCGACGTCATGTTTTTGGGATTTTGTAAAAACTTCTATAATTTTATCAGCTATATCTGTCAGTTTCCTATGCTGGCCTCCAAAGAACAGGTTAAAATCACCTGGGTTTTTTCCGGAAGCCGCTGAAGCTAGAGAGTTCCTAACAACTCTACACTTACAGTGGAACCTCCCAACAGTTGCATTTCGCACAGCAGCTTGGAAGGCTCTCAATCACCTAGGCAAAGGGTTCCACTAGAGGTGACGTAGTTTTGCTGAGTCACACGCTGTGAGACGGCTAACAGGAGCATTACTTCTTGAGTTGACACACCGGATCTGGTTTAACAATTATATCCCAAACCGTCTTAAGCTGTTCCAAACCCAACGACGAGACAATATAATGAAACTTCGTTAGTGAAGTTTTAATACCAGCTGTGGCAACCTGGCTCTCTAGTTGATGAAACCGCAAAGCTTGCTCATACTGCCAGAAAGCGGGGAGTTTGACAGATGCCGCACTTAGTTAAGGACCGAACGACATGCCTGAGGGCTCGAAAAGCCTGCCTCTGTGTCAAACGACATCTAATGCCTAGTACTATACTCTTCGCGAAACGAATTCAACGGTCGAATCCCATACAAAAAGAGCTTTTCAATTCGTCAGTAAAGCTCTTTTTGTATGGGATTTGTCCGTTGAATTCGTTTCGCGAAGAGTATAGTACTAGGGATAAAGACGAATTTACGTAGCGGAACGAGCAAAAAGACGCTAGAATGATAAGGTGGCTGAGAAATGTATACATTCAATGAATTTTGGCTTCCAAGTGAATATACCCAAAGCTTCAATTGAGTTTTCTTGTAAAAATTTGTAATGATAATTCTTCCGCTTTCCTCGAAATACACTTGAATCACAAAATTCAAGTATTTAAAAACATTCCTGTATATTCGGCTCGATTAAATCGCGTTTGAAATGCGTCTTTGACTGTGCTCGTGGCTGGTGGCGTCGCTTTCGTCGTCGTAATCGTTTCCTAGACTATCCCGAAAGTTATTTCAGTTTTTCTGTTCGCCAATATCGTTCGGTTAGTATATTTCTTCTTCGTGAAATATGACATGCGCGCCCTTATATCGAGGCATCAGTTTGAGGCTTAAATCCTAGAATTAATAATACATTATAATCAGAAATCTTATTTATTGCGCAAATTCTAACTTCATTAATATTAAATGAATCTTTATTAAAACATTTCTTTTTTAACATTTTTACAATCCAAACTATGTTTCCTGTAACGATAAAAAAACCAATCTTGTTTTATTTTTAATTTTCAAGCACATTTTTTTGATTTCCATACACATGTTAAAGTGTAAAGTGTTTGTGGAGGGTTGTGGACTGTTTGTGGAAAAATGCTGTTTCTGAAAGTGTATCCAAAACGGCATTGATTTTTAAATCATGGTCGCTATGTTGACAGGGACGTTTTGGGGAATTCATCACTGCAGCCAACTGTATCAGTTGATATGACTTATCGAAATACATTCCACAAAGCGCAACAGTACGAAATCCACTGATTTAATAAGGGTTGATGCAAAAAAAAAACGCAAATTCTGTGCAGATTTTTTCTTATATTATAATTGAAGTTGATGGGATTCTCTTAAACGTTTCAAAAACGATATGCATTTCAATTAGAAATGAAATTTATGCAGGTGCTTATATCCTTTAATAAGCAAATCCTAAATTCAATTACGCGTCTGATTGTATTCTATGTGCGAGCAATCGCTAGAAATGGTAATATTATCACAAACACAACGAAATATGTAGCCCCTATTAAATCTTTTAGCTCCATGGATACTGAGACTGACAGGTGCGTACTAGTGAAATTGCAGCCTGGATCTTGACAAATATTGATTGATATTTTTTTATGACATTTGCCGAATTGACAACCTTTCAAATAACTTTTGGCTAAATTGTATAACTCAAAATAGTTTTAAAATAACTCCCACACCATACAAATTTACATAAAGCATGCATGTTTAAGTTTAAAATAGAGTTGATTTCTTGTGAAATGAAAAGGAATAAAGTGTTCTGTGCGTTTAAAATTTTTCAACTGGTAATTAAGATCAATCGGATCGGCAGAAAAATTTGCTTCCCCAAATCAGCTTGAACGCGTCAATCATATCATAATTTTTTTAAAAAATTAACTTTGAATGACTCGAACAACGCTGCGCATATTTTGTATAAGTAAAACATATATTTTACAAGCAAATCTGTACTACATAGATATCTTTTAAATAATGTTCTTTTGCTAATCCTTCAGGTTATTACTGCAACCTGTCTCGGTTTAGACTGTGGCGCGGAAAACGATGACGTTTGTTTTCTGTCCGTTATAATCAGAGGAACATTTCCAGGCTTCGTTATAATTTTACTTATTCTTGACATAGGTATTGATAATTTATTTTGTGCAAACCTTTGTTCTAATTTTGGTGAATTTATGTATTTCAGCAATGTTAGCAAATAAGGAAGTGAATATAGCAATTTATTTATTTTTCACGTTTTCTGGATTCGCCTTTCACATTACATCTGGAGCAATGATAGTCAGTGATTGGCAGCATGCACCGGATGGTCTTTGCAAAAACATTGAATTAACAAGGGGAAGTCTGGCGTGCATCAACGCAGCATTGTTTTTGACTGATTTCATTTTGGTAAGCGTAACAGAAAAATTGCAGAAATGAGTTTTTCAAAGTGTTTTATAATGTTTGCTAATAATCTTTCAATAAAGTATCGTCATCTCAAAATAGCCGATCTAACGATATATGATTTATGAATCAAGATTTTTTACATACACACGGTTTTTAGCGTATAAACGGTGATAAGAGTATCTCATCAGCAATCAATGTTGAATTTCCGATTTATGTTCTCGTGAATACCGTAAATCTTTGCCGACTCATACATAAGTGTTAAGAGTGTGAAGCTAAGAAAACGATTTGTCATCTTACTCCTCAAAAAACACACATGGATGTATAAATATGATATTTTTTGCAGGAGGCTATGCGCTTATAACACCCATATCAGTTTTTTTTTTCAATGATAATGCCAAAAGTCAGGGGATTACCCTTTGAAGCGAATGCTTAGCTATCGCGATAGGAATGTACATATGTGGAAGCTGATATCCATTTTTCGATTATTTTTTAAGGATCACACTTTTTCCTTACTTTCTGAAGTGCTGGTGTTCTGTCCAGACGCCGGCTCTTAAGACAACACGCAACTAATAAATACAACCATGGGCATACGGCGGAATTTGAGCCCACGGGCAGTAGATGGCTGCTTCGAACTGTTACTTTAGCAAGCAAAGCTGTCAACCTCTCAAATTTTCAATAAAATTCATGCGTAAAGGATAATAAGCTGGGAGTAATAGCAGCGTGAAATACTCGTATATGCAGGGGGAAGATTAGGTTAAGTTGAACTAGCTGGCACAAAACCACACATATACCTTTTTGGTCCATAGTGATACCAGATAAGTGGACCAGGAGAAAGGTCACTCCAAGTGGCCGTCGAAGGCCCCGGACTTTTTCGCGAACTGAAGGATGTCCATCAGCCGCTGCTCTCTTGCGTGCGAAAGATCCACCAGCTAGTGCTCACCGGAGCAGCACTGCCTAGTTTTCCCTAGTGACGAGCAGTGACACATGAGATGCTGGATTGTTTTTAAGACTCACGGATCTCGACACTTCCTACAGGTGTCGCTGCTTTGGAGTCATATTTTCAAGGCATGTGCGGCTACAAGACAGTGGCTAGGAATGATGCCGACCAGTTGTTTGCAGTCAGTCTGCATTAATTCGAGCTGGTATTTAGTCGCTGCGAGATTGTATGACCCCCACATGATTTTTGTTACCCTTGCACGTCATCTGCTTGTCGCATCTTGCATCATTTTTTAGTGAATCGAGTACCTGATCGTTTGGATAGTAGCTGGGATGTCTATCGATCCGGACAAGGAAACACTGGCCACATGCTTGGCTAGCACATCCGCCCTCTCATTTTCATCAATGCCCTTGTGACCGGGAACCCAGAAAATTCTGACTTTTCTGTTGTTGCCCAGTCTATTCAGGAATTGAATGCAAACGAGTACACACTTCGATTTGTATGTGTGAGACATCAGCGCCGTTACCACCGCTTGACTGTCTGTAAAGATGTTGATCTCGCCACTTGTAGTATCTTTTGCATATGCTAGATGTGCGGCATTATAAATAGCAAAAGCCTCCACCTGGAAAATACTACAGTGATTAGGAAGCCTGAAAGCTGCCTGCACAGCTGAATGCATAGAGTACGCTACAGGACCTCACGCCTGCAGCTGTTTTAGAGCCATCAGTGTAGATACTAAGGGCTTCTGTACCCATTTGCTGATTCCATTCTTGCCCATCCCCCACAGTCACTCGATATCTCCGCTCGAAGCACAGAGTGGGGACCAAGTAGTCGGTGCTTTCTATGTACCTTCGATCGATACTGCTTTGGCCAAGGATCTTGATCTTCCAGTTGAGCTTGCTGTCCAGAATAAGACCCAAGTACTAAGTCTGTGACTTGAGACTTAACCTGGCCCCGCCCAACCTGATTAGGTCTAATTCAGGAGTTTTGTACTTCCTTGTGAAAAGTGCAAGATCAGTCTTATTGAAGTTGATGCCAAGGCCCACAGTACTCGCCCATCTCTCAACTAGCCCCAGAGCATACTCGATTAGTTGACCAAGGGTGTGCGGAAACCTACCCGAGACTAAGATCGCAATGTTATCTGCATAGGCCACAACCGTAAATCCCTTGCTTTCCAACTTTTCTAAAATTGAATTTGTTACCAGTTTCCACAAGAGAGAGGATAAAACTATTCCTTGCAGTGTACCTTTGTGGGCCTTCTTTGTGATTTGCATCACCACCCACTTCGATGATATAAGCCTTTGCTGAAGCAAGTTGCCTATCCCGCTTCAAATAACAGTATGGGTGGAGGTTGTGTGGAGGCTTTCCACAATGGCTGTTGTACATTATTGAAAGCACCTGCAATATCTAGAAAAGCCCCAAAGCATAATCTTTGTAATTGGGTGCCTTTTCTATTTCGCAGACTACCCTATAGAGAGCAGTTTCAACAGATTTCTCTTTTATGTACGCATTTTGGGCTCTCGACGGAGCTTGAGATCCAAGTTTTTATTTGGTATGGAGGTCTAGAAATCTTTCAAAAACTTTAAGAAGGAAGAAAATCAGGCTAGTTCAACAGTCTTTTGGATACCCATGGTTGACTTTATCTGCCCTGGGCATAAATACAACTTTAGTGGTCCTCCAGGCGAACTTTGTAAATTTGCATAAGCCAGGCAACAGTGAGCATACCTGTCTTTTGAAGCATGGCTGATAGAACTCCATCCGGACGTGGAGACTTGAAGGGCTTAAAGGTATAAGTTGCCCAAACTAGCCTCTGCTCGTTGACAGCTTCGCCAGTGCCTTTGATGTCATGCAGGTCGGCCGTTCACAAGTGAAAGGGTCGAAGTGAACGAAGCAGCCCGGGAAGTGATTATCTACAAGGATTTTCAACATTTCCGAACTGTTGCTTGTCATACCAGGCTAGGCTGCTCCTCCGCTTCAGTTGAAAGCATGCTCTCTGAGGCTGAGTCTGCAAGTACTCTAGCACCCGAGTGCTCTAGCTTCGCGCGACTTGAATGGCGACCAGCGGAAGTGTTAGCTTCCTCATTAATTCTTGATTGGGGCGGAGATCGTTGTAATTTGGAGCTCCCCCTGAAAGAGTCCGCCAACAATTCCACCTCCTCTGCTAATGTGACCAAGTGGTCAACTTGGATAAAGACAACCTGGGGCCTGCTCGCTCATCCTTGATGGCCGCCAGTACTGGGCATCCTACTCCCTGTAGCTTTACTTTTCCTCCTGATTTCTCGTCCATGGTTTGGTTTTAAATTTGAAGTATCCATCCCCAAGGCCCTCTTAGCAGTGCAGCAACGTATCTAGCTTGGTGAGCCAGTCCCCTGACCTCCCACACATATAAAAAAGCCAGGCAGTGCTAATGAATCTGGACTGTCGATTGTTTTAATAAGAATCCCTACAGTTGTTGTCACGAAAGATCAGCACAGAGCCACACCCACAAAAACCAACACAAAAATTTGCATCCGGAAATGCATTTTACGAACAACGCGCTCTGAAAATCCATAAACTTTCATCAGTAACAACCATCTTTCCAATTTTCAGTTGCACTTCAAGAACCGCATCAGAGACTTTTGCTATTTCTCATTTTTATAAATGATTTAAATATCCGTTTTCAAATTGTTGCCATTGTAACATTTGGCAACTTAATTTTAATAAATTTTTATCTACTAATAATCAAAGTATTATCTTTAATCGAGCCAAAATAACTGCTGGTTAAACATATTAAAGAATAATCCGGTTGATTCTGTTCGGATACTGCTGCTTTAGTTCAAAATTAATTGATCTCACTATGCAAGACCGAAAATTGTTAGGGATCATTTTGAGAAATACGCAAACGTTTTTAAATGTGAACTCTATCAACATGTTATAATTCCAATTCGTAAAATTCAAAACGAGGTATGCTTGCGTGCCATGTTATTCCGATAACACATAATAATAAAAAACCAGCCTTTACTATTTTATGTTACATAAGCGTTAAGTTTAAACATATTTGATGAACAATTTTAATAAACAAATTATAATGATTTGATGTAGCTTTTGAAAATAATCTATACAAAAAAAACTAAGCAAACAAACTGATATTTTCTGCGAAAATATTGAATATAATCTACACATAAAAAGTTAGCTCTTGGAAAATAAAAATTTAGGGTAACTCCACTAGTTCTCCGGATAGTGCTAGTTATTCGGATACTCCGACTCAAAGGTTCACTTTTTATGAAATAACGTTCACATTCTGATATTTTTCTATTTTGACTAATTCTTATGTGCCATTCGATTTGAGGGAACCATAATGTTGAACAAATAAACAATCAGCAGCCAGTCTACAATGCGCAAACTATTTGAAGTCTGCATGTTTTTGTTAAAGTCGTGTCTTATGTAATTTTTCGCTAGTGGTAGGCGAAATTTCTAAACGGAAGTTATTCCCCTTCCGTGGTTAAATTTCTGGAATTCTATGTTCTGCATGCATCAAAACCCATTCTGCGTAAAGTTTTCAACCTTCGAAATCTTTTATGGAAATATTATTGGAAATTTTTAATGTCCGAATGCTAAAACAGTTTTTTAAGCAGTTCTTCAGTATCCGGACAAGAGCGTCCGAATACTTAAAACACCAGTCAAATTTGCTATTGCACATATTGTTTACTTGATAAGTTTAACATTAGCTTTAACAAACTCTAAAAGAAGATTATGCCGGTATTTACACCCTTTAACCCTAGAATGGTATCCATGAGTAATTTTTACTCACATACTGTATATATTTCGTTGCGCATCAGCCAGTTGGACACTATGACTGCCATGAGGCTAGAAGTCATATAATCTTTTTATGTTTAATGATAAAATAAACAATGTACATAATACTATTGTTGTCTTCTTTTTAGTAAAAACAAGTACATACCTAAAATCATCCAAAAATTTACCATACCATTCTAGGGTTGAAATAAAATGTACCACTTATCTGAACACTAAATCTATAGATTTTAGTGTTTGGACAAGTTCAATTTGGTATCCACGCGCAACGAAACAGCCTTAAAGGAAATTTCATTCCTAAATTCAAGTAAAATAAAGTAACCGCTAATTTAATTTTATCCGAATACTAGTTCAAAGTTGGCCTAAAACTAACTTGTGGTGTCCCAAATATGGCACTAATAACCGAAATATGTGACTTTTTTGTGACAAAAAAAGGGTCAAAGCCATATTGAATTTATGGAAAAGCTTATGTTTAAACCCAAGCTTAGGTTTCCAATTCAAAAAACTAAACTGAAGATGAAATATGCACTGTCCGGATACTAACTCAAAGCTGTCCGAGTACTGATTCAAGGTGTCCGGAGACTAACACAATTTGACTCAAGTTCATTTACTAGGAATATCAGCATACTTATTTCAGGTATTGAATTCAAAATTGGTACAAAAGACCCACAACCAATCCCAATGTATAAAGAAGCTTGCATGTAAACCAAATATTAAGTTTCTGATTATTAATATCCAACTTAATTTGAAACATGCACTAGCTGTTCGAGTACTAGTACCTACATTTACCCTACGTTATATGTATTTCTTCTGTTTTGCATAAAAAAAATGACAACTTTCACACCTCAGTTGAAAGAATCAAACGTATCGGCAATAGTCCGCGGATTCAAATTGATTCACTTGGGATCAATAGAAAATTAATATGTCCATTTCCAGCCTGGGGTGTGTTCAATGTGCATGCTATTTTAGCAGCTCTGGCTGTCCAATGTCACGAAATAGCTACTTTCTTAATCTTGCTATTTGACAGTCGGGCTGTCCAAGATTCCGGAATAGCTGCTAAGGTAGCAGCTATTTGCTGCTCGCAGTCTGGAGGATAGCAAGAAAGTAGCTAAGGCAAAATGGCCGTGCGTACACAGCTGACATGCAGTTCAAACGTCATTTTTAATTAGAAATTGAAATGAAAAGAAATTTTTGTGCTTTTGTGACACAGGAGATGAAGAATAAATTTGAAAATAGTGACAGCATAAATTAAATACGGGCTTTTAAACACTTCAACTCAACTCGAGTTAAGTCGGCTTTCACACAGTGCAGCTCATCTTGAGTTTTTAGCAGGCGAGCATGAAGCGCAAAAGGCCAGGTGCACTGACTCATGTGCCATCAAATTTTCAACGATTATTTTCTGCTCTTTTTCACATATATGGCGTCAAAAGCCGGAAATAAGTGATACGTTTTATATATGTTAGGAAAATTTTAATGGTTTCTGCAGCTGTATGTTGAAAACTCCAAAATTTTATACAATTTACAAAGTGCAATGGAAGTATTGAACTAATCCACGAAAACACAAATATTAAAATTAAAAAAAAAATTGAAAAAGTATTTTTGAATTTGCTGACCTTCGTAGCAAATCTTGGCTGTCCAATATCCATAGCTGCTTCACCTAGCTACTTCAAATTTTGACACTTGCTAAAGTGATGCTATGCTATACTTTTGGAACAGCTATAGCATGCACATTGAACACACCCCTGGTAGCAAGCTTAGCTTAGGCCTTCTTACTGAACTTTACGTTTTTTGCTTTGCAGCAGGGATATTCGTTTGACGTAAGGTTGTTCTCAACTAGTATGGATCCTGCACTTCAATAAGTTAAATTTATGGGGACATAGGACCTTCAAATTGAAAAAAAATGTTTTTTTCAAAGGTTAGTTTTTAATTGAATAAAAAGACATATCTTAATGAAACTTTGTACACATACTTAACTTGCTTTATACTACATAAAAAAAATTGTTTAACATTTTTTGTGGCCCCCTGTCGTCTGCTTCAATTTTTTTGAAAAAACACCAAAAAAAACCTGACATGCACGATAACTGCCCTCAGAAGAGGCTGAGAAAAAAAACACAAACGGAGCTTTCATCAACATGAAAGCGGCCTTGGAATGAACTAATGTGCAGATTAACGTGTTAAAATTTCAAAACGATTGGATAAAAACATTTTTCTTAATCATGCGCGGCAACTTGAAAAAGGTTGTTTCGAGAAAATCGCGTTTAAAGTTAAAAATCAATATTTTTTGTAATAAATCTTACCGAAATTTAATCTGCGTTACCTGGACCATACAATATACCTTCCCCTTGCTCATACTCCTCCTCTTCCAAAGATTTTTGCTCTCTTCGAGCAGTTCTGGCCTCTTTAGATGCCTCAATCGAGTGTTTTCCGTCTGGTTGATTCTTGCAGCATCTCTATTTTTTGCATGTTCCAGCGCACGTTGGCCAATTGTAATTCCCATGACTTGCATTATTTTCAAGTAAGCCATAAATTCTTCAATTCTTCATTCAATATTTGCAGCCATATTTATATTTTTTCCACAAAATGTATGTTTGGGGGCCAAATTCTAAACACAAGAATTATAGCTTTCGTTATTATTCTGCGTGAAATTGCCCAAACAGCGCTTTAATAAATCTTTTGATGATAAGTCTTCATAAATAGGATTTAAGACTTCTTGTACCTCATCATCTAAAGGTGGAGTAGTATTACCACCAGCTGCCTCCGCCTTGCGCCAGTTACACCAAGTCTTTTCTCCAACAGGACAATAAGAGTGTTGAGGGTTCTCATCAGTTGAAATTTTTTGGGAATATGCTGCCCAAATTTCCTTGCCCATGTTTTCAACCGAATTATAATTTCTTCGTATAGGTAGTCGATAATACGTTGATAAATTTTTCATTAATTTTAGTGTCAGATGAACTTTTTTCGAACCTTTTTTTTGGAGTTTCAACACTTTTTTTAGAAGCATATTTTTCAGCAATTTTTTTTGCCGAGGCTAACTGTTTTTTGCTTCTTTTGAAGGAATTGACTCACTTATCTTTCTCTGCACTTTAGCCTAAGTCGATGTAGCGATATAGTGAAATCATAGATAAAATTACCTTGGCGCGCTTCCCTATAAATGTTCATAAATTTTTTTTTATAATATCAATTTTATATTATTAAAATCATGTTTTTAAAACTTTATTTTAACATATTCAATCAAAAAACAAAAATCGATTTATGAAAAATTTGAAGGTGCTATGTCCCCTTAAAGCTGTAATTAACTTTCATGTGACTGAATAAAGCTGTAATTAATTTTGGAAGTAAATGAATCTACACATTATAAATTTGCAATATATGAAACTTAGCTCGTATATAAAAAGATAAATAAAATCGAATTCATGCCAAATGAATCCCATGACGTTCAAATCCGTAAGCAATTTCAAATGCCCTTGCGAATGCAACCGTGCATCATCTGCAAACATATGTATAAACATAACAAGTGCACACTGTATGGCTAAATAACATCTAAGCAAACATAAAAAAACAGCATATAAAAGTTCCTTTTATCTGGACAACTGAATACATGCACACGCACTTTCGTACGACTTTCTTATGAATTAAAAAGGACGCGTCCCATTCACCTTTGCATTAACCCCAGCAGCTGTAGCACAATCGAATTTCTAAAACATCCAGGCTGGCCGGGGTTGAAGAACTCAAGAGGAACCGGAATGTATGTGCATTGCAGGCCACGGGCCAACAACAATCAACCCTTGTCGGTGAAACAAGTTCATCGCCTCCCTGTGTGCACTTCGGCGCACATTCGTGACGTAACGATTTGCATAAACTGGAGGGCTTTGTGATTTCGAGTTCCGGGAAAGTAACACGCTTGCGTCATTACTTGCACCCCGGCATTAGTGTGACCAACATGACGTTCGTATCCGAAGGGTAGAACATGTTCCAGTTCGGCAGTTTGATGCAAGTGGGTGTCGCACTGGTCATTGTATCTCTGTGATGCATTCGAATAGAAGCTCGTTTAATTCCTAATCATAATAGGCGTAAGCTGCAACCCCATTGATATAGTTGGACGAGTATGTAAGCCGGTAACACCACGCGGCAGCACCCTTTTCTTGCGTACTTACGCGTGCTCTGCTTAAACTAGATATCAGGTCAAAACGGATCACGGGAAAGTAGGTGTGCTGTCTTTGGAAATGCCGTGAAGGTCCAATGAAAGTTCACTAGCGGCTCCAGGACATGCGCACTCTGCCCCGTAACGAATCTCGGAAAATCGATTTATCGTCCCCGCAATCTCGCACTGATCCCTTGCTCGCGGAACGCAAACAACAAAGCCGCTCTCTCCAAGGGGGTGTAAACGAGATGGAGCACATGGCTTCCAGCAGAAAGGAGTACTGATAACGGGAAAATCACCTGAGCAACGAAGAATTTCCAATTTTCCATAGTTCCGACAAGCCCTGTCCGCGTTAAGTTCCATTCTACTAGACAAAACACACTGCATTAGAACTTGAGTTTTTCGGCCTCTCTGTTGTGTACGTACACATATCCATATCAATTTTCATGATTTTTCGGTTCAAATAATTTCCTGCGACTGCTAAATTGTACTTTCTTCTCGGGGATCGTGAAAGCGTGCGAAAAATCGAGAGGAAACGCCAAAAAATTACGTCGAGTGTTCGGGCTACTTCACCGAATCGAAAACTTACCCAGTGATCCAGGGACTCCACTTCCAGTTGCAAATGTCGCCCAGTTTATAAATCGGTGTTCGGCTTTCAGTTCATCAGCTTTACGTTTTCCTAGTGCAATTTCAAGTTTTCAAAATATTTTTTCACCGGTTTTCGCACGAGAATTCTTTGCGCGAGCCAAACCGAACCATTTTTCCCTAGTGAAATTTTAGCGAGAGTTAATAATCGTCTGCCCACGATTCGAATGAGAATCGGCTGTGTGTGAATAGGAAAAGAAAAAGGAGCTGAGCAACGGCATTATTTTAAGAAAAAGTTTCGATAAAAAGTGAGCTAAGAGACTTTGATAAAAATTTACAACGTTTATTGAGCGAATATTAAGCTGCACGGTTGCTAAACTAGTTCACGCAAGAACGACTTTTTAGGTGTATTTTACTGAATACCGCGACGATATAAATGAATAAGCATTAGGAATATTAAAATTAACGTAGGGAAGGAAATTTACAACCAGCGAAATAAACAAGAAGAGCAATACTATCTCATAAGGCGGCTACACCCTATACGAAAACGAAAAGTGATTGTGGGCACAGGGCTTTCGAATCATATCGAATGGACAAGCATCATCGATCAGATCAGTAGCGAAACATTACGTGCAATAGGTAATTGCTGAATCCCACCTACATTGATTACTTTTAGCTAATTTATTTTTTCTGATTTGGATAAATAGTGCAAAAAGACAAGACCCCACCCACTGTTCTGGTACCTCCGAAATTTTCCATTCGTGATAAATTTCGCCGGCAAGTTTCGGGTTCAGTTTTCTCCAATCCTTTGATTGCGGGCTCTCTCCTCTACTCTAGTTCCAATGAGTTACTTTTCAAGGGTGTCCTTTTTCCCCACTCAGAGGAATACTGAATGAATCTCTTGAATGAACATGCGTTGTAGACGCTTGTAGTTCCCGGGGATATTTTGGGAGCTGTTCAAGTGGATCTATATATGAATATATGGAACATCTATGCAACTATGGGTAGAAACTTCAAGAAATAAGAGGATACTAAACGGATAATTAGGAAGAAATTAATGATCAATTATTCTTGAAATAATCAACGCTATAAAAATCAAGAACAATTGCAATTTTATTAAAGTCATGTATGTTTTCTTCTTCGAAAATTAGTATTAAACTCGTTTTGCCGAAAATTCATATTTCTTTTTATATATATATATATATATATATATATATATATATATATATATATATATATATATATATATATATATATATATATATATATATATATATATATAGAGAGAGAGAGAGAGATATATATATATATATATATATATATATATATACATATATATATATATATATATATATATATATATATATATATCCTCGCTGTTAAATCAAACCGGCATATCTGCGAAAATTGAGTTTTTGAGTTTTTGGTATCAAAAAATTCCTCTTTTTCCCGTCTATTTTTATGTCGCACCGGCGTATCGTATAGTTGAATGAAAATCCGTCTAATGGTGCTGTGCCGGTATGCATTTACGAGGAAACAGCCCACACGCGAAAAGTTTAAAGCGCTCTGGTGAAAAATATGCATTTTGCAGATATGCCGGTTTGATTTTACAGCGACGATATATACACATACATATATATATATATATATATATATATATATATATATATATATATATATATATATATATATATATATATATATATATATATATAAATATCTATGTATATATATATATATATATATATATATATATATATATATCTCAGCAAAATGATTAAGGGAGATAATCTCTGGAGTGGCCGATCCGATTGAGCTGAAATTTTCGAAGGACTTAGATGTATAGAGTAGGTAGGTCCATGACTTGCTAAAGTTCAGATATCTTAAACGTTTTGGCGGCGGCGAGCGTTTTAGTGAATTTTGAGGTACAGTAGTCCCTCGACTTACGTCGGAGTTAGGTTCCGAGAATTTGCGACGTAAGTTGAAAACGACGTAACTCGAGGGTAGAAGCAACCTCAGGCGATAAATGTATAAACTTTCATTTTTTGAATATGAATGTATTTTTTAAGTTTGTACAAAATTCATTTTTTTTAAAAGAAAGTCGTGGATTTTCGTCTACATAAGTTTTATTTTGTTATACAATTGCGTATGTCGGCTGTTACTTGCTCCCTTCATCAAGTGTCTGTACACGGCTACACGTTAAATTACAAATAGTAATGAAGGCAACAAGTAGCAACCAGAATACGTGTTTATAAAACTTACGAAAAAAAAATAGACGGCTTTCTTTAAATATGCACATATTTGACATAAACCACTAAAAAACTACACATTAATTGTTATCATTTTTAGATTGAATAGCCTCTATTTCTACTGTTTGTGGGTTGACTAGTTTACTCGCGAAGAAGGTCGAAATTCGCGTTTGGGACAAAGTTTGTTTTCTTTTTTCTTCGAGCAACTGCTTGTAATCGTTGACAGAAGTGTAGACTTCGTTTGAAATTTCTGCACTTCTTAATTCGTCGGGATCATTTTCTTCGAAGATTTTTAACGCTTTATGTAAATATTCGAATGCTTCAGCCAAATCATTTAATTTGAATGTTTTTTTCCTTGTTTACACTTTGGTCTTTTGATATTGCTTGTGTTTCATTCTCACTTGCCAGAATTTGCTCAAGTTCCTCATTACCTAGTGGCTCATCTCCGCAGCTCAATAGTTCTCGAATGTCGGTTTGATCAACTGTTGTAAATGCTATTTGTCTGGCTAATTCAAGAATATCCCTTTCAATTATTTATACTTGTTACACAATCAGGCTATATTTTTCTCCACACCTTGTTCATATTTTCGGATGAAACTTCTAGGCATGATTCATTTATATTGCTAATTACCTTTGCAATATCATACTTGCTTCAACATTTTTTGATTTTGATTTCACTGTTGTCCCCCCGACTCAGTGGCTTCGATTAATTGGTGAAATGTACGCCGCGAACAATAGGTCTTTAAAGATGCTATAACACCTTGATCCATTGCTTGAAGAATAGCGGTCGTATTAGGAGGCAAAAAACCACTTTAATGGCATCATTGCTGAGATTTATGGGATAACTTGGAGCGTTGTCTAAGATTAGTAACGCTTTGTGAGAAAGATTATTGGCTTCCAAATATTCCTTTATTGTCGGACAGAAATATTGATCAAACCAATCACGGAATATATTAGAAGTAACCCAGGCCTTTTTGTTGCACCTCCAAACAACCGGTAGATTTTGCTTGCATATATTTTTGAAAGCCCTTGGATTTTCTGATTGATAAACAGCAAGAGGTTTCAGTTTCAAATCACCTGATGCATTCCCTCCAAGAAACAAAATAATCCTGTATTTTTCTGCCTTAAAGCCAGGAGCTCTTCTTTCTTCAATCGAAAGAAATGTTCTTGAGGGCATGCGTTTCCAATACACGCCTGTTTCGACAACAGTAAACACCTGCTGTGTGCAACATCCTCCATTTTCAATAATATCATGCAAAGTGTTTGGAAAGATCTTTGCTGCGTCAGAGTCCGCACTAGCCGCTTCACCTGTTACTTTTACATTGTGAATTTTATTTCTTTTCTTGAAGTTTTCAAACCATCCATTGCTGGCAACGAAAGTATCTCCTCGACTCAAGTTTTTAATAAGCTTTTTGCCTTCGCTTTAATAGTTAACGTGCTCACCGGCATATTTTGATGATTCAGGTCTGTAATTCAAATAATCAACATTTTTTCCAACAAAGGCCCTTTTTTGGTAATTATTGAACCACTTGTACCCCTGCTTTAGCTGATTCACTTTTTTTCTACTGCTGATAATGGTTCGAACAGCTGTTGGGGGAAGTCCCATAAAACTTGCTATGACTGTCGATTTTTCACCTTCATCGAAAGGTTTTAAAATTTTTAGTTTCTTGCCAACAGTCACTGTTATTCGCATTTTCTTGGGATACGGTTTCCCAGCAGAATGTTGTTACTTACTTGTATGTAATTGTATGTATAATGTATGAACGCCAAAAACGAAAACTTTCCTTTGAAAATCGCGCTCACAAATTTCGGGAACTTCCTTTTACTAGGGGAATAGTTTTTATATGAACAAAAATCTGTTCTATGAAAATGGTGACGTAAGTCAAGGGACGGACGACGTAGTTTCAAGGGTTTGGTCTCAAAATAATGAACGACGTTAGTCGAAAAAACGTATAACAAGGGAGACGTAAGTCAAGGGACTACTGTACTCCTATATTTCCAAGCAGCGCAAATTTTCGTTTAAAAAAATATCGAAATTGAAAACTTATTATGTTCTTAGCTTGTTCATGATAAAGAATTGGAAATTTTGAGCCGTGTGTGGGTGCAGCGTGCCTAAAAGTAAGCAAGGATTTTTTTTTCAAATTTTGTCATTACTTCTGACAAAAACAGTGGATCATCGTGAAATTTGCAGAGCGTATTGATGTTGACTAAAATTTAACACACATTTCAAGTTAGTATGGGTAATCCTGTAGCTGCGGCAGGCTCCTGAAGAAACATCCTTCAAATCATTGACCCTCCTGAAAAATTTTTGACTTTTGACAAAAAATTCAAATCGTTCATAAATTTCAACCTTTGTGCATTATGTCAAGTTGAAGTTTTTAAAATTCCGATTTGCACAAGAACGGCAACCCATCACCAAATTACCTCTATTTTCAGCACTCGAAAGTTCTGTTCACGAGAACTGACGGCCGGATCATCCGATCAAAATGAAATTTACAGGACATGTTTGAATTAGCTAGGACCAGGTATGATCGAAGTGGTTTTGGAATGTGGGTAACCCTGTGGCAGTGGTACCATCTTGAAAAATCACTGATAAAATAAACAGCTTTTTGGCCAATAACCTCCGATTCAGCCATCACATTTAAACAAAATTCACACAATATTTGGATCTTTATTTAGATACCATTCAGTGAAACTTTGGCTGAAAAATTAGAATAGAATTGCCAGTTATGGTGATTTTTGCCTCCTAAATCTTGCAAATTTGCTCAGCAAAATAAAGCTTTTTTCCCTATAACTTACGGTTCTGTCATCAAATCAAAACGAAGTACATGCATTAAATGGACCTTAATGTGCACCAAATGTCATAGGAATTTCGTACAAAAATCATGAAAGGGCTGCCAGCTATGACCATTTTTGTAATTTTTTGGAATTTCTTTACTGAGCGATTATGTCATTAGATTTGCACATGGGAATGTTCCTGCAATGAAAATTAACAACAAATATTAACGCTTTAAAAATTTGAAAAGTTTTGAGGGTGGTAACCCTAAAATTTTTTTCACCCGTATAACTTCCAGTGCAGTGATTCAATCGAAACGAAATTTACTGGTTGGGTTTAACTTAGCGTGAAGCAGATTTGGTATATATTTTGCTTTGCTGCTGACACAGGGTAACCAGCTTTAGCCATTTTCGTAAATATTGCACCAACAGATGCTTCAAATTACATACTCATATGCAAAGCATTTGTAATAAAATAAGAAACCAATTTCAAAATTTTCCGAGTTTTGAAAATTTTTCGGATGGCAGCCACAAACAATGTTTAACCGCTAAAACTTTCGATGAAATCCTCCGATGAGAACGAAATTCAAAGGATAAGTTGATTTAAGTATAAGCTTCTTAAGGTAAACTTATTGCTGTGTAAAAGTGTTGCCAGCACTGAACATTTTCATCATTTGTGTTATAGTTGAGTTTTGTTGCTTTGGATGAGGAATGGTTGATATGATTCTACAAAAAAGTATATTACTTCTTTCTACATTGTCACTCAAAGACAATTTCTTCGAAAATTAGTTTTCCAGCGGTTCTGATGCGCTAGACTTTTTTATTGTTAGTGTTGTATTCATTTGAAGTTTTTTTAAAAAAATAGTTTGATATTTCTTATTTATATGTGTATATTTGTATTGAATTTATGCCTTGTTTGGCTAATAAATAAATAATCGAGCCTCGAACACCTTTTCTAAGAAGCCCTTCTCTGACCTGCCTCAGACTCAGCGTTGGGTTTTTCCGAAACATCTCACAAATCACTTTATCAACCCTTTTATTTATTTATTTATTTATTTCACCAAACAAGGTATACAATTCCTTATATATAAGATAAAAATAAAAATATAATTGACATTACAATTCAAAATAACAAAACTAAACAAAACAGATTAATAACAGGTAAAAATACACTGAAATCAATGCAAATAAATAAATTAACATTCTTTTTAAAAAATATGACAGCAATATTACATGTAGGGCACAAAATTATTAAATACAAAAAGGAAATACGAAATAACTGTAGATACCTGGAAAATTCGAAATACCTGTAGTACGGCCTCCACCTGGCTCATCAGCCATATTCCCACAATCTTTAATACCTCTTTATCCACTTTTTCAGAAACGGAACACTTGTTTTCGTATATTTTGATGTCTCTTTTAGACTCATTTTAGGACCTTTGGGATGAGTAACTAAAAATACAATTTCAAAACGCATCTTGTACGTGGCACTCATGTTTTAAATATGTTTTCTTCACGAAAGTTCAATTTATAATGACAAAACTAATGAGGTACGTAATTGGTAAAACTGAATTAAAAGTAATTTACTGTTACACGGATGTGTGCAAACACGAAGGAAAAAATAACATTAGTCACGTTTCTGTGGAACACACTGTAATTCCATTATAGTTCAGCCTTTAGACTATAGTACGTTTGATTCAATTTTGTGCATGAAAGTGTTGGTTCTCATACTAGCTTCATTCGTTTATTCAATAGGCAGTTTAAATTATATCCATAGCCAACAAAGTACACGAATCCCAATGGGAGGACCAAATTATCAGACCCACAAGTATAGTCAGGACAATATTATTCTTAAAGCCAATTCATAAATTATATCGCTATAAAAAGTTTTCACAATTTAATAAATCTCAAATCAAAACCGAATTAAAATAATTAGATACAAGAAGAAGGAACAAAAATTATATAAAATCAAAGTAAGCAAAAAGCATCAACATTATGTTGAACATTTATGGCTAAAAAGACTATGAAACAAACCAATATTATAAAATCACACCCTTGACTACACTATGCAGAATGAGAGATACTTGCCGAGGCTGATTTTGAAGGTACCCTCAGTGGTGGAGTAGAATGGGCTCATAGTACTAAATATCCACCAGTACTCGTTTCCTTGCTCATTTGCTGCATACACTGCGCTACGTTGATATTCCAAAATAAGTTTCTGAACCGCTTGATCTTCACATTTTTATTATGCACGAAGTTTTTTTAAGTAGTCAATATTGGCGCAATACCCGAGAAACAAGAGGCAAAAAGTTGAGAAGTGTGACATTGCGTCTTTCCTCCTCTTCTTCATCTCCTCAATATAGTAAAAACTTTTATGAAAATGTACTGGAAGATAATGATGCATACATAAGAAAAGAACAACCGTGTAAAATATTTAAAGCCTTTGTAGCTCATTTTGATCGGTTCGTAGTGTACGAGCTATGAAGTCAAGCAGCTTGTTAAGACGAATCAAGACGAGGAAATGCTTTGCCGTAAGGGGTTTAACATCCTGAAAAGTACTTAGACCTACTACTGAGGTAGTATGTTGCTTGTACAAATGTTCTCTTGTGAGAGAAACTCATCAAGTGAGATTTTGTTACATTAAAAGGAAGATACTTTTTTAAGTACCATAGGTCAAGGTAGTATAGAATTGATACAAGTATGGTGACCTGATAGTGCCCTACATGTTGTCGTCCTTCGCATAGATAATGTTGCATATATCTGAGGACGCATGGAGTAAGCTCTGCACAAAAATGATAAATAGGAGTGGGCCGAAATAGTCGCTCATACGCATCGACTATCGAAATATCTGTTTTGGCAATTATTTTTCGTTCTATATCAGTGGATTAATGAGATGAAAAACTACTAGATGCATTTTACATGAGAATTACAGAATAATTTTTATTTGTAAATTTAATAATGGCATCTATTAGTACAAAAATCATCAAAATTCATTGTAAGATTGCAGCCAAAAGTCAATCAATCTTTGCTTACTTTGCGTACTTATGACAATAACATGCTGCTGTCGTCAAATGGCTAAAATATTTCATTGTTAACTATAAAAACCCTGAAACTGACATGTATCAAAATCTCCTGAAAATCTCAATTTGATAAGATAACGTGATTCAAATGCTAAACAGATGATTGTTGTAATAATTTTCTTTGAAAATCAGTAAGCACTATTTTTGGTATGAAAAATTGTACTCGAAAAACATTTCAGTTCTATGATAGATCGATGCTTGTAACTTAACTAAAAATGTGCACAAAACTGTGAATACGTCTGAACATTTTTGAACCGATTACATTTTTTGCTTTAAACTGGTTTTTGCTGTTTGAAGATAATCAATTAAGATACCTCCATGACTATCCCAAAAAACCGCCGCCATCACCTTTCCAGCCGAAAAAAACGGTTTTTGCCTTTTTTGGAGCCGATTCCCCCTTTGCAGTCCATTGTTTCGACTGTATTTTTGTTTCGGGCTTATAATGGTGTATCTAAATCTCATCTACAGTAATTAATCGGCACCAAAACTCCGATTTATTGCACCTAAATTTCACCAATAGAGCGTTGGAAATGTTCATTCGAACACATTTTTGGCCCAACGAGAGCAAACGCGGCACTCAATGCGCGGACGCCTAAATCTTCATTCAATATGTAACGAAAACATTCTTTCGACATATTCATAGCGTCTACTATCTCTGTTACTTTAATTCGAGGGTCGTTTAGCACCATTTGGTGAGCTTTAGCGATGCTATCGTCAGTGGTTGCAATTTTTGGACGTCCTGAACGTTCATCGTCCTCCAAGCTAGTACGGCCACGTTTAAATTCAGCTGTCCAAAATTTATCTACGGTAAATGATGGAGCAGAGTCCTTGTATACAGAGTCCAACTCATCTTTGATTTGCGTAGGCGTATTGCCTTTCAAAAACAAATATTTAATGAGAGCTCGATACTCAATTTTTTCCATTTTCACAAAAACATTCACATTGACTCACTCAAACGATTGACAAACAACAACTGCGCGTTCAAAATGACTGGAATTTTGGTTAGTACCTGTCAAAAGATGCACAACTACATTCCTTAACTTTTATTGACGAGTGCTGCCATCTTCACGTTAAGGTTGGAAACTTTTCACACCACCCTCGTATTACATTAGACATTAGACATTATACTCAACTGATAAGTGATAAACAAATTATTTTTGAGTTGTGGATATTTACAGATCACTCTATACGTAATGGTGTACATTGTACCTTTATTGTTAAAAATTATACATATTATTATTGTTTATTTAGTGCAGAATAAATATACATATATAATAATTTCATTCTTTGAAAATATTAACGAATTCAAAATAATTGATAGTTCCTTCTATTAACGAAAATTAATCTTTCTACACAATCAACACTCAAACATCCTTATGCTCGAATCGATGAAGGACTGTAAAAAATGTGCATAATGTGCATAAAAATGTGCTTTATTAATTTTGTATTTTGATTGTTTATCTTCTGTGTGTTGTCTTTTCGTGTAATTTTCGTACGTTCTTGTTAGCTATTCTTCAATTTTTGGTCACTGCTCGTCTTCTAGTGGTAGGAGAGCCAAAAACTTGAAGAAACCCAACAAAAACGTGCAAAAAATATACGAAAAGGCAACACACTGAAGACAAACAACCAAACGAAAACATCCTCAAAAACAAACACAAAACCATGAAAACACAAAGATTCAGAATTTTTTCTTTCGAATAGAAACCAAATTGATTTTATCGGTACTTATAGGCACGTTGTATTCGTATTTTTTTTCTTTTCCCAAAAATATTCTAGGAACCAGTTATCTGATCATAGCACTGTGTTTTTCATTTTGTTTTTCAAATAGAGGTCAAGGGGTAAATAGAAAATGAAGTGGCATCTGACTCAATGTTTCATGGAGTTTTTTTTCCGACATATTAGGTGATAACGCAATCAATATCCAAATGTTCGTTGCTTAATGTTTTCCATGAAAAAATGAATTTGGATACCTATGATTATCGTTATTGGATTTTTTTAAAAAAAAAAAAATTAAGAAATAGGATATGCGGAATTTTTCCTTTATGTTTAAATCATCACTTTGAGTATCAAATTGATGCTATTCTCACTCACTTTGTCTTCGGCAATGTGATGAGCTTTAGAGAATTCAAGTAAATGATTCCTCCTCAAATTATGACATTTGATCATGTACTGGCTTTGACACCAATCGAAAATCGGTAAATATCTTAGTTTTAGCCCATATAAACTATTTTCTGTTTAATTTCTATTTTCTATTTTCTGTTTCTCAATAAAGTAAATTCATCTCTGTTTCACGTCGATTTCGTTCAAATAGCCATAAACATTGGCAATGAATAGAATGCAAGCTTACATACTTTTATCATGTTTCAGATTTCTCATACGTTTTGCATACCTTGCTTCTTCGTTTTTCTTATTTCCAACCGCAACAAATTGTTTTTGGACCCCTTTGTCTCAGGACATATTGGTCATCAAAAAAAACATGAACATCAGATTCTTTGAAAAATAGCTATTGAAAATGCTCCCTCAGACGGAATGAGTGAAAACATTATTAAAAATTTAACTTCACGGATAAGCAATTTAGACATACAATCAAATATTAACAGACTTTTTATCAGCGCTAATGAAAATAACGATAAGCGAAAACAAAAAAAAAATACAGCTTATGTTTTTTTCACAAATTGGGGTACATATAGCAAAGATACTGCCTTAAGTAATCAAAATTCATCGAAAGGACGCTTTCACCGCAAATATTAATAAACTATGCAAAGCTATAAAAAAACGATATGTTTAATTCAATTAACGTTTTAAATATGGAAAAACACAACATAACACTAAACTTAGTCTAAAAAAAATTTCATGCAAAATAAAATGAAATAGTGTGAAGTTTAATGCTCACCTATATTTTTCCCATTATTTTCATATTCGAGTCTCATTTGAGTTTATTTCATTCTTACTTACTCTATTCATCTAATGTATGGTTAATTTTTAACAAAACTGGGAAACAATTGTAAATGTCACCTGTAATAACACCAACGATTTATTGATCCCCATACAGGTAGACAGAAATAAATATTCTTTTCTTTATTTTTTTCCGAAATCTGTTCACAATTTCTTCCAATAAAGAGTTTTATTTTGAGTTTGACGTAACGTGTTTCCAGACACATGAGTTACTGAAAAGAAGCTTTACTTCAAAATCAAAGAAGCTTTAGTTAAAACCTTCAAAACAAATCCATAAATCGGTTCAAAATTATAGATTTTCAATTTTATTAAAAAACCATGACCGCGACCAAACGTGATTACAATCACGTAAATTCAAATAATACATACATCCAATATTCATCCGAAATATTCATATAATGTTTCAGAATATAAAAATCCTAAATTAAAGTATGCCCTCCTACACATTAACATCATCGGCACATTCTACAGAGTCGTATATCCTTTATTGAAAGCAATAAAAACTCACCCTGTCCTGCATACATTCATCCACACAATAAACATAGATACTCAATCAAATGCCATACAAGAAATCACATCAATGTGGCAACGTGATTAATCCAGAATTCATTCATTCCAAGAGGGGTGACCACCCTCTCATATCGTATCGTTCCAGAAAGCTTTCCCAGGGATGAATCTTAGCCGGGTCGGCTTTGACATGACTAGCAGTATAAAGTAACGCCGGTACTGTGTGCCGAGGGGTTGTTACTGTTGTGTAATTGCTTAAGGCAGCAGCGATATGCATAAAACGGAAAGAACCGAATACCGGGTCCGGGTGACTTGAAAAATCAATAGTGCAAACATTTTGCTTTATTGGTATGCGCATATTGGAAGCTGGACTTTGATAGTAGTTTGTAAATTACCCGGGATATTTGATAGTAGACTATTGCAGTTATTTTAATAAAATAGTTTTTTGTTTTAATAAGGAAGCTAAAGCAATTTTAATTAAATAATGCGTTTTATTACTACTTTATCCTATAAACAGCATATCAGCTGACTTTGTTTCACATATCAGCTGATAGAGATATATTCGTAAGATATGTATATCCTAAAGATTCCATTGCTTTCGGGAAAGAAATTGAAGGAAAATGCTTTATATGCAACGAAAAAGTACAAAATGAAATTGAAGCTAACAATAATTTTTGAGACCCAGATCCTGCGACATTGTAACTGCACTGTCTTCTTGACATTTTTCCCCTACCCTAGATAAAAAAAAATTGAAATATTTTTTAGCATATGAAATTCTTTAGTGGTTTAGAATTTATGTCGCCAAATGAAAATAACTTTTCAAATACAATACTTAAATCACTCCTCCATCTCTTTCATTTTCAGATCAAAAATCAATTCTCAAAATCGTTTGATTCGTGTATTCTAAACTTATCGAGAGGACAATCAGTACCTTCTGCTCAGAAATCAGTATTGCGTCAAGAAATCAGCAAACAAAGCGCATATACGAGCAAAGATAAAACGAGCTATATTGATATTGACAAAAATAAAATTCATTACGAGTACATTAACAAGACCATCCAAAATTACGTGCACTAAAGTTCTAGAGACATCGAAAAAAATGATTGCCAACGGTTTAGATAATAATCAACAAAATGGACGAGCTGGCTCCATCAGTAGTGGACAAGAAGATGCCAAGACAAATCTCATAGTTAACTATCTGCCACAGACCATGACACAGGAGGAGGTCAAGTCGTTGTTCTCGAGTATTGGTGAATTGGAAAGCTGTAAGCTAATACGGGACAAGGTTACTGGTGAGCATAATTTTCTTTCAATGTTTTGGTGAATGTTAATGCTTTTGAGTTTTATAAATGATTATAAGGGTACCACAAGCGATGAAATTAAATATTCCTTGGTATTATTGATTTTCTTCATTTAATTTCGTTTCGAAATTGAGCAAATGAAAATTTTGTCAACACTCTAATTTAAGAATTAAGAGGTGCTCTAAATTTTTTATACAGGAAGTGAGAATTTGATTATTTGGAATATTTTTTTAGGTGTTTCAGATTAGTAGAACATACCGACTAACTACTGTAACCCGCTCTTTCAAATTTACTAAAACAGTTTTGTCACCATCTCAATGCTAACTGAGATTTCCTTGCACTATTGTCTTATTGCATCTGTCATGAAGTTTTTGGAATTGTACTTCGGAAAAATGAAGTGAAAAATGCTACTAAGGCGTGTGGAAATTTTGTAAATTTTATTGCGAAAATGCAATTTTCGAAGAGACCGAATTTTTCCCGGAACTTATAACAATCCGATAAATCAGAGAAAATCTGATAGCGGCTACTTTAGTATTCTTTTTAATATGCTTAATTCTGCCAATATTGACTCGGACAACTATCTTTTTATCTCATTTTTTCATGCCCCAATTTCATTTTGATCGTACCCAGAAAAAATCAACAAGGAATGTTTAAAAGAGTCTTGGTTATCGCAGTCGATAATGCTTAAAACTCCAGTAAATGACGTCAGACTGTAATTGAAAAACAATGTAAGTGATACCTCTACTGGTTCGACGATGATTGCAAAAATGCCGCGTATCAAATATGCAACAGGCAACAACCCCAATAAAAAACGCTGATGTGCGTAGAGTTCGAGCTAAGAAACGGATTGATCGAGCTGAAAAATAGCCTGAGAAGAGAAATTAATTCGTGAAGTCGATTGAGACAATAAAGGTCCGCGCCAGGCACAAAATGTGCATGAAAAAAGCTAATTTTAAGACAAATGTTACCTATTTTCTGGTCTGCAGGCAATTTGGGAATGAAAGGTCCAATATTTTGATGGACTTTTGAATAATGATGAAGATAAATAATTACAAGCTACGTGAACTGATGACGACCGAAAGCTGACGACCGAAAGTTGACGACCCACAGCTACATATTCTCTTTCTGCTGTATACCGATCTTCAACGATCGAGTACAGCAATCGTATCCAGCATTGGAACAACGCAATCGAACACAGTAATCGATCACAGCTATTGAGCACAGCAATCGAACACATCAATTGAAAACACCAATCGAGTACATCAATTTAATCCAACAATCGAATCAGGCAATCTAAATGAACAATCAAGTAGAATAATTGAGCATATCGATTGTTCTCTTGATTGTTAGCTCGATTGATTTCTCGATTTTTCGTAGCATCGATTGCGATTATCTCGATTGTTCTCTCGATTGTTCTCTCGATTGTTCTCTCGATTGTTTCGTGGCATCGATTGCAATTATCTCGATTGTTCAAATATCTCGCAATCGCCCATCACAAATCGAGATATCGCGCTATTATGGTGTTGCTTTACGCTATTCTACTAGGCCGAAACAAAGAAAGTAATTGGTCAATATCATGGAGGCTTCTCTTCAGGCAAATCAGTTCTAGCTATGATTTCTTTTTGCGACAATTGATATAAATAATCCTAGAATAGCATTTTGGCTGTTTCATCTGTTCGTCAAAAAAACGTAGCTAGGATAGTAAATAAAACAAGCTACCAGCTTTTATCTGCGTCTGAGAGGACGAACTTTGAATGCTTTTTGGTCGCCTACATGAGAACACAATAACAAAATATGAACAACAAAATATGAAACCTGTCTTACTCATGATATCTTCGATTCGGAAACTTTACCTGACCACACGGTTTTCCGTAAAGACAAGGATCGTTTGAATAGGGGTAGATCCGATGCTGGAGGTGTTCTCATCGGTATTAAAACGGAACACTCTGTTCCTTTCTGTACTCCTGTTAAGTGTATTTTCATGCGTATCTCCTTACCTTTTGCCAAAACCTTATTCGTTGCTTCAATATATATCCCGTGCAACCTTCCTGTGTCAGTTTATGAACGCTTCCTTGCGGAACTTTCTTCTTACCTCAACAGTCGTTTTTCCACCGCTTAAGCTCTGCAATGTGGTGATTTTAACCTCCCAACTCTGGATTGGGATGATGCCTATTCGGTTATCATCTCAACTAGTAGTGTCTCTTTAATAATGTCATCGTTTCTCTCACTTTGTTCCCTCTCACAGGTTAACAGCATACCAAATGCCTACAATAGCATTCTGGACCTTGCTTTGTCCAATCTCCCAACCTCATCACTTTCTTTAAGTGCTGCTCTCTTTCCCTATGTGCCTCCTGACCCACATCATCTCTCTCTTGTCCTTGAAATCTCTAATATTGATTCTATGAGGAACAAAATCCCTTCTCTAGTACGTTTCAACATTCACAAAGCTGATTTCACTGTCATGGCGATTGAATTAAATAGAATTAACTGGTTCTCTTTCTTTCGTGGTCTTGACATTGATGATGCTTTGTGCAAATTGTATATTTTCGTCTCAAACTTTATTCCGTAATTCACAGGAACTCATCGTCTTAAAAAACTGTTCAGCAATAATGTTGCAGCAACAATGCAGCTCGTAATATATACAAAAGATTAGGTTCACCTACTGACCCCCTTTTTTATAAAAAACTACGCTTTAAAGCGAAAGAGGCTGCCCGGCAGGAGATGTGCACTTACATTGCTGGCATTAAAGCGTCAATCAGAGCCAAACAACCAAAATCTTTTTGGTCATCCTTTCGTTCCTTGAAAAACTCTCCCAGCATCCCCAATGGTATGCATTTGGGTGATACAGCTGTTTCCACTCCGCTTGAAGTGTGTGAACTTTTTGCTTCTTACTTTTCCTCCTTCTGCTCACAACAATGCCCTCCTCTTTCCCAAAATCTTATTTTTTCATCTTCTCCTGAATTACATTCGTTTAGGACAAACCCTTTAGAAATTGAAGTTCTTTTGGAGGATATCAACGCCAATACCCGTAGTGGTCCCGACGGTATTCCAAACATCTTGGCTAAATCTCTTTCATCATCTCTGTGCGTCCCTCTTTCTATCTTGTTCAATATAAGTTTATCTTCTGATTCTTTCCCTTCTCTTTGGAAAACTACCAATATCTTTCCTATACATAAAGCTGGTGATCGTGCATGCATCTCAAACTACCGTCCCATTTCCCTTCTTCCCTGTTTTAACAAGATCTTTGAGAAAGTAGTCTACATGCCAGTCAACTCCATTATCCAACCTACCTTAGCTCATGAGCAGCATGGCTTTGTCAAAGGTAAATCCACATTAACCAACCTTCTTTCCTTCACACATATGGTCGCATCCGCTCTTGACCATCAAAAGCAGGTCGACGTTCTATATACTGACTTCTCCAAAGCCTTTGATTCTATCAACCATAACCTCCTTCTTCAAAAGCTAAGGAACGGTTTTATAACTGGTCCTATCTATTTTTGGTCCTCTTCTCTTTCTTTTGTTCATAAACGATCTACCTCTTTTAATCCGATCTTCTTGTTTGTTATATTCTGACGATTTCAAGATGTTTTGACTGATCGAGTCATAAAATGACTGTACATTTTTACAAAATGACCTTAATAGTTTACAGAATTGGTGTTGCGCCAATGCTCTCCCTTTGAACATCGCAAAATGTCACAAAATGTCTTTTACCTGTAAAACGTCACCTTTAATGTTCTCCTACTCTGTTTCTGGCTCTCCTCTTAATGTTGTTGATAATTTTAGAGATCTTGGTATAATATTTGATTCTTAGCTTCGATTTGATAAGCATATTTCATATATAACTACCAGGGCCTCTAAATTATCGGGTTTCATTATTAGATCCTCTAAATCCTTAGTTAATATTTCCACCTGTGTACACATTTTTCTCTCCTTTGTACGTAGTGAGGTCCACATTATGTCTACTTTAATGCTGCGTTGGAGTCTGTTCAACGCAGATTTGCTCGTACCTTGTTCTTCAAGTTTCAGCTTTCAGCCTTTCGTTCCTAAATCTTCATCCCTCGAATCACGCAGACTTTTCCTAAATGAGTGCCTACTCTAAAAATTATTTTATAGAATAGTTGTTTCTGATATTAGTAACCACGTTTCTGTCCGTGAAGCAGTTCATGGCATGCGTTCTACCGTTGTGTTTAGTGTGCCATTTGCGCACATTGATATTTACTTTTTTTCTCCACTATTGCGGTTACCAAGGTAACACAATAACTTACAGTTTTGTCCTCTACCGACGACATTACTTTCTTTCATATCAACGTTCATTCAAAATCATATTTTGTATACTAGTACGTAACTGATTGTAGTTTTTCTTTTTTTTTCTCTTCTCTCTTTTTAATGTTTTTTTCTTCTTCTTAGTTTGTACTTTTTTCACTTGATTTTATTTCTTATTATTTTTACTAATGTTCGAAGAACATTTTACTAATGTTCGAAGAACATTAGTATTAAAATCGATTCGGCCAAAAATTCATATTTCCATATATATATATATATATATATATATATATATATATATATATATATATATATATATATATATATATATATATATATATATATATATATATATATATATATATATATATATATATATATATATATATATATATATATATATACTACTGTGATCAAAAAGTAAGGTGAAATTGTCAGTTAAAACTCCAGGGCATTAGCAAGGCAGGTAAATTTTTTTTCCTAGGTTGGTAGGACTGTCTATTACATTTGCCAAGTGTTTGTTTGTCAAAAGGTTTATTTATCTTCGAGTTACACGTGTTGTTGTAAACAACCAAAAGTGAATTTTTCGATTTTTACAATGGGTGATTTTGTTGACCAAAGAACTTGCATCAAATTTTGTTTGCGCAACGAATATTCTTGTGCAGGCACGTTGAAAATGTTGCGGAAGGCCTTTGGTGATGAAACTATGGCACAAAAAAACCTTTATAAGTGGTACAACGAGTTCAAAGCGGGCCGAGAACGCGTTGAAGACGAACCGCGCTCTGGACGACCATCAACGTCTACCGTCGAGGATCACGTCCAAAAAATCTAAGATTTGGTGCTTGAATATCGTGGATTGACAATAAGAGATCTTGCTGATAGTATTGGAAGATCATTTGGCTCAGTCCAAACCATTTCGAAGCATGTTTTGTGTCTCAAACGCGTCCAGTCTCGATTGGTGCCAAAATCGATCAATTTTTTGGAAAAAAAGCGTCGCGTTGATGTGCGTGAAACTTTGGTGTCTAACTATCAGGACCACTTGAAATGCATCATTACTGGAGACGAGACTTGGATTTACGCATACGACCCTGAAACCACCGACCAATCCAGCGAATATCGTGCAAAAGGTGCAACAAGACCGAAAAGACCACGGTAGAGTCGATCGAAAATCAAGGTCATGTTGACAGTTTTCTTTGATTTTCGTGGTGTGGTGCACTATGAATTCCTTCCGCCGGGCCAAACTGTTAGCAAAAAATATTATTTGAACGTTATGCGTCGTTTGCGTCAAGCTATTCGTCTGAAACGGCCGGAATTATGGGCGAACAGCTCTAGGTTCCTTTCATCACGATAATGCACCATGTCATACTGCATTGGTTCTTCGCGACTTTTTTGCCAAAAACTCGACTCACATCGTTCCGCAACCACCGTATTTGCCTGATTTGGCTCCGTGCGACTTCTGGCTATTTAGCAAACTCAAAAAGCCAATGCGGGGACGCCGTTTTGACACGATCGAGGAGATAAAAACCGAATCGAAGAAGGTCTTGAAGGCTTTACCGGAAAAAGACTATTCCGGCTGTTTCGAGGACTGGAAAAAGCGTTGGCAAAAGTGCATTTTATCGGACGGGGATTACTTTGAAGGAGATGAAATTGATTTGGAAGAATAAATAAAGAATTTACATTTTATAGACAAATTCACCTTACTTTTTGATCACAGTAGTATATCATAAAAAAATTTCAGTGAGATAATGTCGGGAACGCGCCATCCGATTGAGCTGAAACTTACAGGGTACATTGGTGTATATGCAGAATAGGTCCAAGTCTCACTAAATTTCAATTACCTTTAACCCTTTGGCGGCGGCGGCCATTTTAGTGATATTTTTAATATACCTATTATTCCGTACACAAATAATTTTTCCAAAAATAAAGTTGACGAAATAAATTTTGAACCTATTTTACATGTGAATCAGATAATGTTTTGGAATTTTTTAACCCCATGTGTGCGCTGGGTGCCTAAAAAGAGAACGGGAAAATTTGAAAATTTTTAAATTGCGATAACTTTTGACAGAGTTATTCAACCATTACCAAATTTTCAGGACGCATTGGTATTATTTAGTTGTAGATTTGTATAGCTTCAAATGAGCGTGCTAGCAACCCTGCAGCTAGGGCAGGCACTAAAAGTGAAAACCTCCAAATCATCGTCTCTCTTGAAAAAATGCCGTTTTTTCAAAAAAAAGCCACTCATATGTAAATCTTGTGCTTTGTTTACATAGACAAAAAATAAAATTGGATATGGTATAACGGGTACGCCTGGTAACCCTTGCCCAATTTAGCTATATTTTTAGCATCAAAAACTTCTGTTCACGGAAACTCACGATCCGATGAGCAGAATTTATTGAAATTTGCAGAATGTATTGGCCTTAAATAGGACCAGGTCTGATAGAAGTGATTTTGAAATGCGGGCGATTCTGTGCCAGTGGTGCCATCTTGAAAAACCACTAAAAAAGATAAATGCTTTTAGCCCTATAAATTCTGATTGAATCGTTCGATTTTGACGAAACTCACACAATTGTTGGACCTTACTTTAAGCTACGTTTGGTAGAAATTTGGTCGAAAAATTCGGTTGGAGCTGCCAGCTATGATAATTTTGGTGTCTTCATTTTGAAAAAAAAAATTTTGAAGTGAAAACATTCAAACCATCGAATATTCAAAAAAATGTCCGTTTCTTACAATAAAACCAATCTGTATATAAATCTTATGTTTTATCAACACGTTCAAAATAAAACTTTGGAAATTTCATGTCGGACAAGAACGGTAACCCTCTCCCAGTTAACCTATATTTTTAGCATCAAAAACTTCTGTTCACGGAAACTCACGAACCAATAATCAGATACAGCTAAAATTTACAGAATGCATTGGACTTAAGTAAGACCAGATTTGATAGAAGCGATTTTGAATTGTGGGCAAGTCTGTGCCAGTGGTGCCATCTTGAAAAATTACAAAGAAAAAACTGCTTTTTGCCCTATGAAATGTGAATAAGTTACCAGATTTTCATGAAATTGACACAGTAGCTAAACCTAACTCTAATCTCTGTTTGGTGGAAATTTGGTTGAAAAATTTGATTGGTGCTGCCAGCTATGGTAATTTTTGTGTCTTTGGTCTTGAAAATTCGCTCAGGAAAATAAAACTTTTTGCACTATAACTTCCAGTGCAGTCATGAAATCAATACGAATTTCATACAATTAATGAAACCTGTCATAAACATTATTCAGGCCAAATTTGGTTAAAAAGCCACGATAGGGTTGCCAGCTTTTGTTGGTTTTGTGTTTAATTGCAATATCTTTATTAAGCGGTTTTATCGTAGAATTTCGAAAAACGAAAAATTTTTGTAAAAACTCGCTGCAGGTAACCCTAAATTTCTTTATACTCCTATAACTTCGAATGTAATTAAACAACGTGAAGCAGATTTGATATATTCTTGGCTTTGATACTGGCGAAAGGTTGCCAGCACGAGTCGGTTGTGCTACTTTTGTATCAATAAATGCTTACAGTTAGTATACATACCGGAAACATTTACAATGAAAATAAATAACCGATGTTACAATTCGCAAAGTTCTGCAAATTTTTCGGATCGCAGCCCCAAACACCAACTTCAGTTACAGTGCTGCAGGCACTGAGCATTTTCTTCATTGATGTTATATGATATGCTGCTTTCAAAATTATGTGAAATAAGCAACTGATAACGAATATAATTAACCCGTGTTTTGCTCTCACAAACGTTGAAATTCATGCCAGTGGTAATATCTGAAACCTTCCACCATATGAGTTATAATGCATTCTTGAGATGAAAGTAAAACGTGGCATTTGAAACAGTTTGGCCGTAATAAGCAGCACATGTAGTGGTGGAATATGCACTCAAAACCTGCACGATTCTTCTACTGTTCTTCGAACATTAGTGTTTCTAGTTTTATATTCATCTTGATTCTGTTTCTTTTTTATTAGGATTATTATGTTTCTGTTTTTTTTTATTATTTTATTATGATTTTTATTATAATATTCAGTAATTGGATTTGTCTTTTGAATATATATTAACAAATAAATAGATATATGAGCGGTATCGCAAATCTATTAAGCCTAATTTTATCAGTGGCCCAGCACTGATAAAATCAGCCTTAAAAGTCTACTGTGGCCTTGACAAAAAGTTCACATGAGCGACGAAGACCCGGCACGCAAAAATCTATCAGGGCCGGTTTTTCAGATCTTATCTTTAGTAGATTTAGTAGAACCATTACCAACACCTTAACTTTCGAGCGGTTTTGTCGTGGTTTTCTTTTGTTCTCCATTCCGCAACCTGGGTGGCTTGTTTCCATATCAAACTCGTATGCCCACCTATCAGTAAAGATGTGATCCATGAAAATTGGATCAGAATTGTTTACGGTACTGTGTTTGATAAAATTAAACCCTTCTTAAACAACTCGTGCTGCCGAAAGTATCCACCAGAATCGAACAAATATGCTAAGGTCGTGTGTAATCTTTTTTAAGCTAGTAGATTATTAAGCACAATTCCCTTCATTTTGTCGATGTTATCGTCGGTATGTGAGGTCGAAGGTCGACCGGAACGGGTAACTCTTTGACGGTTTCTTGGCCCTCGTTGAACGCTTTGTACCACTTATAAGCACGTGTTTTTTGGTGAAACTGATTCACTGTAAGCCTATTCTAACATGTTTAGTGCTTTCGCACACGAAATTTCATTTGCAACATAAAATTTGAAGCAAAATCTTTGTTTCACTATTTCGTTAATTATAAAAATCGTGGAACATTAGAGATCGCCTGACTTAATCAGCTGCTCTAAACAGACTGGAACAGATCGAGTGCAAATTAAGCATCATTAACAAAGATAGGACTGTCTTTGTTAATGATCTAGAAAAACAGGATACCTGGCATTTATCTGAGCCATTTAAATGAACAATTTCCGGTACTTTTTTGACAGAATGTAGGAAACTAAACTTATATAGCTACGCTTACTACTTATTCCAACTCTTAAGTAGGTAGATTTCATGGCTGCTCTTCAAAACAGACTCCGGAAGAGGCTCACTTAGGTACACAAGGGCCCAATCATTATTGAGTGGAGAGCAATCCCGTGTCTTTGACAAACTGGATGATAATCTCTAAATCCAGTGAAGCTACTTTGCTTAGCATCTTTTACTAAGGGCCGAGCTTTGTCTCTCATCTGCAACTCTAGCAGAAACCTTTGTAAGAGCCATCTTTCACAGCGCATACTTACCAAACAGATAAGGTCCAGGTAATACAGCTACCGCTCAGCGAATATCAAAAAAATTCCACAGTTCACAGGACTTCATAACGTCTTCTAAGTACTTTTGCCTGATGCTTAAACTGAAGCCATTGGAATGTCAATTTAACGTTACGGATTAAAAACAATTACTATAAACTTAAACTTATCATCTAAGTGGAACTAAACTATATGCAAGAGGCTGCATCACACATTATGATTCAAGCCCGATGCGGTCACTTCGTTTTTACATGCTCCGTTTTTAAGTTAGTTTTGATTGAAAGGTTTGCACAAAATACTACCTTCAATTCTATAAAGCTAAGAAATCAAATAAGTGCAATTCGATTGCTGGATTGATGGATATGTTGGTAGAATCGATTGAAGCGGAACAAGAAACCGGTACTCTTAACTTGAGAGCTCATAAGTGGAAATGGATTTCCAAAGACGATTTACCATATAGATGTAGATCAACCACAATTTCATAGAAGCGGTAAGCTGTTAACTTTTCTTCGTTCCCTGCATCCGAAATTCAATTTCGGAGCAAGTTCTTTGATTGAGTTTATACGTCATCTCATGGACCAGAAAGATTTTCATCCCATTGAAATAATCCTGTCTGTAAACTTTTTGAAGTTACATCTCCTATTCCGGAATTGACTGCGGTCGATGAAATTCTCAAATGTGTTTGATTTTCTTCTGTGTGTAGCGTACAGTGCCTGCTCCTTCTGCACGAACTTGATTTGCCTGAAATCGTTTCGGTTGGATCCTTTCAATGTATAAACGGTTAGCATGTAGTCATGGGAAACTAGTTGTGCCACTATCAAGACGCAAATGGTGTTATTCTATTTATTCATAGTATCGAAAAGGAGAAAGGATATTAGAGGATACTTTGAGCTGAGTCTTAAGTCATTTAAGCTCATTTGTGATTACTATGAACTCAGCAACTAATTTGCGCAAATGGTTCATAATCTTCTCAAATAGACTTTTTTTACTACGCACTTGCTACAGAAGAAGCCAGATTACTAATGAGCTATTTAAAGTTGATATCACTGTTTTTTTATTTTGCAAACTTTAGTGATAATTTTACCACAACTTGCTTATGACTATGAAATTTAAGGAACATACTGATAATTTTGTTTTTTTTGTCACACTGGGATTTAACTCATGTTCTTAAAATTGTAAAATTAGATTCTTTTTATTGTGTACCAATTTTTCCCTTAGCTTGTAAAAATATTTCAATTCAAACAAATTTTTTCCTTTTGAAGCTAGATTTATTTTGATTTTAACATATATCGATATTTCGAGGGTAGTCTGCCCTCTTCTTCAGTGTCTATTGGTCTAATCTTAAAATAACTTAGGTATCTTATCTAAGATGCATACTTTTAAAGTATTTACTAATACTAATTACCTGCTAATTACCCACTAATTATCTATTAATGAAATACTTAAGGGGTTACTATTCAGTAATTTTTTTATTGAAAAATATTACAAGGTTAAATTACAAATGGCCGCCAAAACAATGGTATTTTAATTTTTACTTTTTGCGTTGACCAACATTGTGTCGAACTGGATCATCTGAAGCAAAAAATAGCGATGGATTTAGTTAAATAACAGTATAAACTAGTGTTTGATCGAAGGATTTAAAACAATATCCATTTTTTACAAAATAGCGGACGGTCAAATTTAATGGTTCGATTTTCACTTAAAAAAACGGTCTTTTTTTTGCTATAAAACGGCCATTTTTTAACAAAAAAAAAACCGAACGATCAAACACTACATTTTTATGTATTAAATAAGCTTGCCAAGTTTCAAAAAGATCGGTTCAGTAATTTTGGTCACCGACTTCAAAAATGTCATTTCGAAAAAAACGCGTTTATAAGTATAAGTAACAGTTGTAAAAGTAACGGTTTCTTCTCTTCCAACGCTCATATCTCGGCCAATTTTATTCGGATCAACTTGAAATTTGAAGGACGTATTCTCAGATACTTATACTTAAAAAAAATGCAACAACAAAAAGAGAAAAATGTCAAAGTTAAAAGTGGGGGTAACCCCTTAAGTACATTTTACTATCTATATTAATTACATTATGATCATAAAGTATCTGTTTGAATTAACCTGAACAATGGTGATACACAGTTTCCTTTCCTTTTAGTCGCCTATCCTTCGGGGTTTTCCATATGTTCAGGCTTTCGTATGCATCCAGTTTTCGTACCTGCTGTACTTCCTTAATCACCTCCACGTTGTCCCACGTTATGCTGTGCTCCTCCTCCAGGATGTGTTTCGCTACTTCTGATCGTACTACCGTTGTGTTCCTTTTCCTTGCTGAGGCTGCTTGCTGCTTATGTTCGGTTAGTCTAACACCAACTAATCGTTTCGTTTGTCCAATGTATATTTTGTCGCATTCTGGGCAAGTAATTCTGTATATTCTACATTTTTCCTTCTTATCTTTTTTGCTTTCACGTGACATAATTTTGAACTTAATTTTTTAACCCTACTGGTTGGAACTGCTTTAATATCAAAGCGTTCAAGAAGTTCCTGAATTTGTTTGAACATTGACGTAAAAATAATTCGAACTCTTATGGCTGGTTTTTGTTTTTCTTGTATAAAGAGCGTCATTAACAGATCACGCTGTATTCTGTCCTTTTTTTTTAACAAGGTTTCCAATTATTTTCTCGTCAAATCCATTTTTTTTTCTCGCGGTGTCTTTAATACATTTAACATTTTGAGTTAAAACTTTCCTGATCCATAGGTACTGTTAATAGCCGGTGGATCATCGAGTTAAAGGGTGCCATTTTTTAGGAATGCCAATGATCAGACATGGAAGGTGTTGTTCTCTGGGTGTGTGTGTGGGCTTCCGGTAGGTATTAAACCTAAGAAAATCTTCTTTCCGTATGACCATTAAATCCAAGAATGGTAGTTTTCCATTGTTTTCGACTTTCATTGAAAATTGGATATCCTTATATGCTTGGTTCAACTTCTTCAAAGTTTCTGCCAAAGCATTCTTTTTTACGATAGCTAGAATGTCGTCCACATATCTCATCCAGACACGAGGAAGCGAACTTTCTTCATTAAGTTTCTTCGCCAAGCTGTCCATAAATAGCTCGCTCATTAGTGCGGATAAAGGATTTCCCATGGCAACACCTTTCATAGCTTTAAAGTATTTCCCCCTGAAAGTAAAGTAACTTTCATTCATGCAAACCGACGCAAGTTTCAAATAGTCTTTAGCCCTCTTCCTCCCTTCCGGTGAGCTATTTTTCTCTAATAGCCAGTCCGCGAAGAACGCGAGTGCTTGTTTTACCGGCACGCTTGGGAATAGAGCCTTGACATCAAATGATACAACTAACTCAGCTTCCCCTATTGCTGCCACTCTTCCAAGTTGCTCTATCACCTCGTCACGATTTTTGACTGTTCTATCGCCAATCTTCCCTAAGGCCCTACACTCGTCTACAATCCACTTTGCGATTCTCCTTGTCGCAGCGTTTGTGGCGGCTACAATTTCTCTTAGCTCATTTCCTTCCTTGTGTATCTTCGGAAGGCACCTAATTTTTGGCAACGCCGGATTTGAAACCCGCAGCTTGTTGATCTCTCCAATCGTCCCTTTGCACTCTTTCAAGATTCTTTCAACTCGTTTGATCGAGTCTGGTAAGGGATCTTTCTTTAGCTCATGGTAATCCCCGTTGTTGAGCTTTTCTATAACTAATCGGTCATATTCATTTTTGTCCATTATAACCACGGCATTTCCTTTATCTGCTTTAATAGACCGGTTTAGTAGCCAACTCTTTAAGCACCCTTTGTGCCTTGCCAGTGTTCCCCCTCTTTCGGTTTTCCTTCCTGATGAGTCTAGCCATATTGCCTCTAATCTGTGCTTTCTCCTGTTTGGGAAGGTTTTTTACCGCGGCTTCGGCGTCTACTACCAAGTCTTCTGTAGGACATTTTGTTTCCTTGACAGCAAAATTCAGACCTTGGCTAAACAGTTCCATTTGCTCTTCTGTGAATTGGACCGTGGATTTGTTCACCACATAGTAGGGGATGGTCTCTACAGCATACTTTTTCTTTTCCTTGGTATCTTTTTCTTTTGTCAGCTCCTTCAATTTTCTTGTGAGAATTATCCTCTTTCTATCTTTCTCACATTCAAAAGCTCTATTTGCTTTCCCTACAATGTCTAAAATGTCCCCTTTTCTACCTAAAGAATCACTAGCGATTTTTAAATGTAGAGAGTATACTTTTAGTGTGATCTCCCCTAATTTTTTATACAGCCTATTTACGGAATCTCTAATGAGTTTCCTTTCGGCTAGCACTATTTGTTTTCCTGCTCCTAAATTTAATAGATATCCTACGTCTTCAGAGATTCTTCTTATTTCTTTCTTATACACTACGAATTTAATAAAATCGGATTTTGACCTGGTAGTCATTTTAAATTGTTTTTATTGTGTACCAATTTTTTTCCCTAGCTTGTAAAAATATTTTAATTTAAACCAATTTTCGCTTTTAAAGTTAGATTTATTTTGATTATGACATATATCGATATTTCGAGGGTAATCTGCCCTCTTCTTCAGTGTCTATTGGTCTAAAAGTAAGCATCTTAAATAAGATACCTAAATTATTTTAAGATTAGACCAATAGACACAGAAGAAGAGGGCAGATTACCCTCCAAATATCGATATATGTCATAATCAAAATAAATCTAGCTTCAAAAGGAAAAAAATGGTTTAAATTAAAATATGTAAAATTAGCTTTCGCCAAAGCAATATCAGATATTTAAATAAATGAAACATTTCCTCATTAACTTACAGGGCAAAGCCTGGGATACGGTTTCGTCAATTACCAACGTTCTGAAGACGCTGACAAAGCTGTTCATACTTTCAACGGTTTACGATTACAAAATAAGACAATAAAAGTTTCGTTTGCTCGTCCAAGTTCGGATGCAATCAAAGGTGCTAACTTGTACGTATCAGGACTGGCGAAAAGTATGACGCAGCAAGATCTAGAGAACATTTTCAGTCCCTACGGCCAGATCATCACGTCTCGAATACTCTGTGACAATATTACCGGACTATCCAAGGGAGTAGGATTCATACGATTCGATCAACGGGCTGAGGCAGAACGAGCCATTCAGGCTTTAAACGGCACTACCCCAAAAGCCGCTACCGAGCCTATCACTGTCAAATTCGCCAACAATCCCAGCAATAATCTCAACAAGGCACTTCCACCGCTAGCTGCATATTTGACGCCTCAGTCGAATCGCCGATTCCCCGGGCCTATTCATCACCCAACGGGACGGTTCAGGTGACCCATTACCACTTGGCTGTTACATTTTGACTAAAACCTTTCCACTTTTCTTTGAACTTGCAGGTTCTCGCCATTGACTGGCGACCTTCTCGGCAACGCTATTCTTCCCACCAACGCCATCAACGGCTCGGGCTGGTGCATATTCGTTTACAATTTGGCGCCCGAGACCGAAGAGAACGTACTCTGGCAACTGTTCGGACCGTTCGGAGCTGTGCAATGTGTTAAGGTTATCAAGGATTTGCAGACGAACAAATGCAAGGGTTTCGGTTTCGTTACGATGACGAACTACGATGAGGCTGTGGTGGCCATTCAATCACTGAACGGCTACACTCTTGGAAATAGAGTTTTACAAGTCAGTTTTAAAACGAATAACACTAAGAACAAAACCAATTAAGTTAATTAATTACACGCTTAAGTTTTAACATCCAGCAAATTGAGCATTCTCCCGAATGCTTTAACTAAACAAAGATAAAGATAAAGATTTAAATCACTCCCCAAGCTTCTGTTCGAGCTGAATTGTTTCGATAAATGCTAAATGCAAATTTCAATATTTATTCATTAATTGTTTGAAGGTAAAGCAATGAAATATGGTTTTAGAAGAGCAGTGCTATTACTTCTGAAATCGACGTGGTATTTTAGCATGCATGTCATAATCCAGTAGAGCTGGTCATATTTTTGGTCATTGGCAGAATCTTACTTAGTAAATTGTCGCACCTATTTAATATGTCGCGAAAAGATGAAGTAAGTGAATTTGAGTGAGAGCTATTTTTGGATTATATACTACTTTGGCATACAGATAAGCAGCTCACGAGTCGCGGATCGAAAGCTTCGGTTCGCAAAAGAAACCTTAGCATGTTTAAATGATCCGTGGATAAGTCGATTGCTCTTCGTCTGTAAAAATTTTATAGAAAAAATTAAATAATTTTAAAAGTTGATCTGCACGAAGCGCGCAATGAAAGTATAGTACGGAATCAGAAATGATATCCGAAATAGCACAAAGTTTCATTCGCAGATGTTTTTCTTTCAAACTACACCTAAGTTCGTTTCATTTCTGTCTTCAGAGGAAAAGTATCTCGCGTGCAAAAAGTATCATTGTATGAACGAGGTAATGGTTCTCAACTCAATGTAAATTGTAGTTAAGTGTAAATTGATTTGTAGTTAAATATTGAAAACTAGAATATTCAAATCTTATTCAGTATATATTCTTACCGTTCTACTAAAAACCCAAAACGTTTACATGTTCACATACATATGTATGTACGAACAAACTGGATGTCTAGAACAGGGTGACTGGGGCAAACTAAACTAATGGGGAAAAATTATGTAAAACAAAAACTGTGATCAATGTTGATAGCATTCAAATTATTAAAAAAAAAACCAAACAACGCGCTTAATAAAATCACTGAAAGTATTGATAGGGTTTAAGCAAACTTCATTGTCACTCTGTTCCCCTTATTTCAATTTTTTCTTTCCTATACTCTCGTATAACCTACAAATTATTCTGTATAGCAGTTAATGATAATTTATTCCATAAAATATTGCAAACGCACATAAGTTACTTAAAAGTGATTAAAAACTAGTCTCTATTTTTCAAAACTAACTTATTTTGTTGCATGTCTGTAAAACAAACCGAAAGAATAATCTAGCAGCTAAACATTTATGATAACGTGTTTACGCTACGTAAGACAATTATAAAACATTTATTACTAACTATGCGCATGTTCGACTTTTGAAGAAAAAGAAAACCGAAAATATCATGGCGTCGTAGATCGCTTCATGCAAGGCTGTTCAAGAGTAAAATTCCATTTTCCGGTAAGAATAAAATTCCACTACCGTTTCAAGTGTTATGAATCGGGAAATAAATGCATTTTCATATTCATAATATTTGAACGATGAATGAATGAGACTGGGCACATAGATAGCAAGTAAAAATCGCGACAGCTAGTCAGCTCAGACGAACAAAGAAAAACTCCAAAAAACTGCAAAACAATAGACTAAACCAAGTCGGAATTCCCGTCAGCAAGGACAATTTTATAAGAACATTATGAAATTCAATGTGTAGAAAGTGATAAAAAGCATATATTGCAAGTAAATCTAGATGTAAACGTAATTTTTAACAAAAAGGAACCATCAACCAGAACATGGAAATCATCTACATACCTACATACGATTGTGAACGAAACGACGAAACACAAAATACAAATCCAGATAACAATAAGAAGCAGACCCGAATAAGCAACAATTGCACAGAGATCGAACGAACAGCAAGAGTAAACCATAATTGTCAAATAAACAGTTAAGATACACATAACTTCCTATGCATTTAATATAAAAAATTAACAAAAAAATATTATAAAAAAAACATATTTAAAACAAGTAAATAAAAAATGTTACTTATTTTTTAAAACAACATTTATAATAGAATTAACGGCAAAAAAATGAAAATAAAAAAATATTATTGGTAACATATTTTTAAACAAAAAATTTCAAATATGATGATAAAAAAAAATTAGATTACATTGAGTAACGACATGAAAATGATGGAAAGAAATTAAGAAGAAGAAAAAACACACACATACAATGAACAATAATATAGAAAAATGTCATAAAATAAATTTTTAGAAAGAAATTATACCTAGACAACTAAAAAAATTTATAATATACTTATTAGGGAAAAATTAAGTTGAAAATTCATTGATGGGTGGCATTTCTTTTTGATTCGGATACTTGTTTGATCTTTTCTAGAGAAGGTTGTTTAGATAATACGGCTTTAACTTCAATTGAAAATTTCGGGTGACCTAAACCAATTGGTTTTTCCTTGTTTTGAAGTGAATCTAGAGAAGTGAGTTGAAGAAAAAATAGCGGGATTGTGGAATAATTTATGTTATTTTCGGAATTCATATTTTCTTATATACCTGTAAATTTGAGTGAAATAGCTGTTTTTAAGATTGGTGGGAAAATTGTTGACACAATTGAAGAAAATCTATTGTGAATCGCTTACAATCTTGCGAAAGTTTGGTAGTTGAGTTAAATGTTGCATTGCGTAGCTTGCAAATTTTTTTTACTAAACTCTGAATTCGTTGCAATTTCGCTAGCATTATCAATGACCACGGACAATCAAATCTGTCTCCAGTTCCTCTATCGCAGTTATACTCAAGTTTTTAGTGGTTTTATGAAGTCTTTTACCAACGTTTCTGCTGAAATGTTGCTAGCTGTGTCTCTCTAGAGCTCACCATACCATTTAAATACATTTCAATAATAACGAAAAATTATTCCGTTGTTTATAACTCAATGGACTATAGTAAGAGATTTTTGGGGCTTCTTCCACGAAGTATTTCAAATGAGCGGACACAGTGGCATTGTAAAGAAAACTCTGATAGTAAATCAAAAGTCTATCACCAAAAGAGACCCCGACGCGAATCTATAATTTTCAGCATCATATCTCCCATTCACACCCCTCCAATCGAACGTGAACGACTTGAATTTCACGGCATTTAGATTTAGTAATATTCTTTCATAATAAATGAGCTTTAAATCTATTTCAATCTGAATTGCTTCATTTGCATTAATTGCAATAAAAAGTCGAAGAAAATTTACCCTTCAGTTTTCAATCGTTTATTGCATTGTCGTTTATTCAACCTTAGTTTCCACTGGTAGTTAATTGGCGCAAAGTAAACGAGCAAATCTGAAATGGTAGCGAAATTCTGAAAAGCAAATCCAGCAAACAGTATTGTAAAACGACGAAAGAATTCAAATAAATTAATCTGATAATAGTAACGATTAATTGCATAAACTATAATTAAATTAAATTATTTTATTTGGCACCTAAAATAAAACATATTGTATTAGAAAAAGTAAAATGAGAAATGAAATAAATTTAATCAAAATATAATCGCACCTTTTTATAAATGAAATGAAAACAAATATTCTATTCTAAGTGTATTTCCAAAGAAGAAGTAATGGACATTGTTTCAATTAAATTAAATGAGCAAACAACATTAATCTCAACGTATTATTACATCATTATTCTTATTCAGTAAAGCAAAACAAAAAAAAAACAACTATACATTTAAAAGTTAACTATTAAAGGAACAAAAAAAAATTAATTAAATGAAATTAGCGCAAATTTACAACAAAAACGAAGGTTTTTTGAAAACAAATTTATATTAGTGTTTAAATTCTTATTCATTCGATTGATTACGATTCGTATTTGTTTGATGTCATTTGAAAAAAAATAATCATTTTCTCGATTTCGTCTTGTAAACATACTCAAATTATATTTCATATTGTAAATTTAAGCAAATTCGTTAATTCGCATTTTCACGATAAATAAACTATCGTGCATCTCTTCAGAGATAAACTGATAGCTACTTCAGATGATTTCATTCAGTCTGATAGTATTTTGTGAATATCGTGAGTAGAAATATTTTTGTAAAAGAAATGCGAAGAGACTCTCTTTTTCTAGAAAATATTCTACACCGAACTTGCTGTCTTTAATGAAATTTTTTTTAAATAAATTGTACTAAGGTAAGTGAAAAGTTTTCACGCAACAAAAAAATCTACAAAAAAAAATGTATTTATGAATTCTCAGTGTTAGTTGATTAGTTCATGTGGATAAATAAGCTTCGATTTCATTGAATTCTATATTAGAAATAGATATTGCTTAGTTCCATTTCTTTACTCACTCTATGAAACTTTTGCTGCAATTTAAAATGTTCTCATTTGATATTAAACGTACACCCATACCATAATTATTACCGAAAACATTCAAAACTGTAATAATAATCGTGCAATGAATTCATTTCCCATAAATAGATATTATTAAAAAAATATATATTACTTAATTGAAAAGAACCTGCAATAAAAAGTGTTCGTGAAGGTGACTATGAATGAGGCTGACGTAAAAAAAAATATAATGTTAAATTTTACAGAAAAGATGATATTAAAAACAAAAACAAGTAGATGAAAGAGATAAGAGGAATATTGTAATAATTATATTTAACGATTAAGGAAACCAATTTATGATAAAGTAAAACATATAAATTGTAGGCAAAAATCGCGAAAACCAATTGAAACGACTGAAACCAGACATAACGTGATTTTTTATAGAACACCAAATCGCAAAAGAACTCTGTATATTTCTTGTAAATTTTGCTCCAACAAATCATGATGAGAACAATTTTACAGTTTAAGACGCGAAATGGCATTTTCCTAAGGAAATCCAAAAGGAACGAAAATCAATCGCTAAAAACCGAAACATATGTATTTAAAAAAAATATAAAATAAACGAAGTTTCGCGGAAATTTCCATAGCATATACCACGAGAAACATTTTAAATGTTTGTAAAATTACTTGTACTAAGATTTAAATCAATGATTGTATGTGAACCATACACAAAACATATTCAAAAAGAGAATTATTGAACATTTTATACAGAGCTTTACACTGTATCTACACATATGTCATATACGAGCATTGAATAAATAAAGCAGATGACATAATTTGTGAGAATTTTATAAAAATTAACAAACAAGTGAATTTCAAGCAATATCATGCTTCAACACTGAACGCTTGATGTATGAAATTGTGAAATTCTCGAATGAATATTTTGAAATTTCTACGAGAAATCAAATATAGCTCTTCATTTTGAGGCGTACACACGATGAGATTTTTTCGTAACTGTGACGTTAGCTTAGTTGTTTGTTTGTTAGTTTTTTTTTTCAAAGCAAGAAATCATTTGGGGTAAGATGCAGCTCCTTTCTCTTAAGTGAAACATGGTCCACCTTCATGTTCATTGTACTTCTCGATTTCAAGGTCGTTTCATTTGATTTTCCCTGGTGGGGCTCAATTCGAAAAATTTCCCTGTTGAAATTCAATTCTGTTTTGACGAAAGCTGAACTTATTTTGATCCTAGGACTATTGAGGATTTTCTTGATTGATAGAATATGCATGGTAAGTAATTTTTCTTGCAGGTCAAAAACAACTAGCTTTGATCAGTTAAAAAGCCAAATCGCGAGTCGGTTGCTCAATAAAGCTTAGAGCTTCAAAAGCTTCGTGCAATTTTGAGAACTTTAGAAAGTATTCAAATTTTTCTCAAAAACCTTCTCATGCAAGAGGCTCTAAACGCCCTTGTAATCTCGTGTCTTTTTCTTTATCCATCTGAAACGAATCGTTTTTACTAAATTTGCACCCTGAGTCATAGCATCATCCCCATTCACATAATTACGCTCAGCTACGTATTCATGCGTTTCCATGGTCAGCACAAAAAATTATCTACTTGTTCTGCCTCAGAGTTCTTATTACCTATCATATCCATACGAACTCGTGAGCTATTTGTCTCAAGACGCAAAACTTTCATTCGTATCAGGTAGCGATTTAGATACGAGGTAAGGATAATATCCTACACGCATTATGCTCCTAGTCTACGTATGATCAAACTGATCGCGAACTACCGTTTCCACCAATTCTAAGAAGAACTACTTCGATGCGAAGAACAATGCATATTGAAAATGAACTTCCATAGCACGAAAACGTGCAAATCCAGCACAATAACTAATTACTAGCATTTTATCTATTAAAACAGATAACGACAACTACTGCTAATTTTCAAGCAATTTAGCAATAAGCTAAGTATATGCAGACTTAACTGAAATCGTTCAAACACAAAAACAGTCAAAAAACAAGGTCAGCGAAAATAAAAATAAAAACAAACAAAAAACAACCAACTACAGGGTGATCACAAAGTGAGAATAATACTTGTATTTACCAAACCACTCCGTTCTCTTCGTTTAATCCAAACGGTTTTGTTTTCAATTAGCTTGAAAAGCAATACAGTCTCAATACCAACTAGAGTTTCGATCTATTTTCAACTAGACTAAGGTAGATGAATTTGGCATCATCATTTCATTAAGATGTCTTTGTAAAATTCAAAAAGCATTTTGAGAAATTCTAATATCAAGAAATCATACATAGCTCATTATATTTGTCTGGAAAAATAACTTAGTTCGATGGTGTAGTTCAAATTAAATATTGTGGTTCCAAAGAAAATCTAATCAAATTCAATGTACTTCCCTGTTCGAATGAAAAATCAATCTATTTTCCTTGTTTCATCGAAGCTCTTAAACAATACATTATCAAATTTACTAATAACAATATAATAATTTTAGTCGTGCTGTTTCAAATCAATCCAATAATGATTTTCATTTTCACCTGATTTCGTGCAAATCTTGATACAGCACAGGCCTAACGCAATCGATGAATTCATCTCAAACGCAAGAAACCAAGCTTCTATGCCACTCCGGCGCATACACACTACATGATACTAGGAAAATACAATCCGAAACGAGTTAAAAAAAAAACAATAAATATGAAAAATAACATACATATACAATCTCAATGAGTTGATAAATATTGAAGAAAAAAGAAATAGAAGAAGTAGAAGAAGAAGAAAGAAAAATAAACGACTTTCAGTTCCTGTACCGAAAAAAATAAAAGAAAATAAATTTAAACAAAAACAAAAACAAAAGTATTTACAATATCTTACCACAGAAAATGATGAAAAATATGAAAAAGTGATTGAAATAAAAACTCTAAGTAAAATGAAAACGAACAGAATACTCATCCCTCCATGTAAGAAAATATCAATTGGTCGAAAATATGTTCGATATATTATGTACCTATCTGATTATGATTGATTATATAATGAAAACTAATCAAAAAGGTATAAGATGGTAAAAAATATTATTATTATGAATTCCTGTATTCTTTCATCAATATTAAATTAAATTAAATCAATCAAGAAACGAACGAATTTCATTGTTTCATTTTAATTGTTTCAAAGTCCATAGAATGGAAATCAAGATTCATATATTGAATTCTATTTTTTCTTCGGTGTTGGTTGCGAGAGGGATTATTTTAATGCAAAGTTAATTTTCTGAAAAGTAGCAAGTCAACACTGGAGCAGTAGAGCTATCAAACTCAGAACCAAATTTTCCTCATTTTCTTAGGGTTTTTTATTTATACAAATATGATCTAAATCGCAAGTCAGCAAGATTTTTTTATTTTGATTTCATTCTACAAGGGTGGGTCACATACGAGCGAGAAATTCTCCGTTGCGCACTTGAATGAAAGAGTAAGACGGAGTTGGTTTAAAGATGGTAAGCTGAGGGTAGTGCGCCCAACCACTTGTCTAAATAACTCTAGCAGTGTGTTCCAAGATGAGCGAGAAAAAGGTCCGTTCCTCCATTGCCCGAAGAATAATCATCAAATTCCTTGCAAACGAAGGCGTACGCCCGGCTCAAATTTTTCAAAGGCTATGCAACCAATTTGATGAGTCTACCTTTTCACAGCCTCGACTTTACCACTGGCATAAAATTTTCTCCGAAGGGCGAGAGAAAGTCGAAAATGAGACCATGATCACAGACGGATGAAAAAACATTCGTGCAGGCCGCAACCTTATTGAAAATGACGAGCGTCTCAATATATATAGTATATAATAAATGACAAGCGCCTTCTGACGGGCGGACAAATGTTCATCTCGACATCTGCTGCCGGCCTCTTAAACGATTCACTGCTAAAGGAGAAGGATTTTTAAACCGCATTGTGACCTGTGACGAATCGTGAATCCATCACTATACCCCTAAGAGGAACCACCCTTTAAGGCCAAAACGCGTTTGTCAGCAAAGTTTTGGCAACCGTTTTCAATTTCCAAAGAAATGCAGAGTACTACTGTCAGCTCCTTGATGAGCTTAAGGCCGCTTACCAATCAAAAAGGAAACGATAACGAGAGAAATATTGGAGGATTTCCGCTGGGAGACTCTTAAACCCGCCATCTATAGTCCAGATCTTTCTCCATGCGACTTTCATATGTTTGGCCCACATGAAGAAGCATAAGGAGGACATCGTTTTGACGATGATGATGCAGTAGTGACCTTTGTTCGAAACTGGCTTTATACGCTCCCCCCCCCCTCTTTTTACAATGAACGAATTAAAAGGCTCTCAATTGAACTTGGCGAAGTGAAGGTCCGATCGAACGGGGAATGACGGTACAATTACTTATCCGACGTGAACAATATTGACGTTGATTACCTTATTGGCAACAGTGTGAATACCCGTCAATGCCTGTTGTCAATTTTTGTCAAACACAAAATGACGGCAATCCGTCAAGCACATTTTGACGTCAATTCGAGCGTTAGCGCTAACACCGTTGTCAATTGCTTGCCACAGTTGGCGTTAAAAATTGGCCTATTTGCAATCAATGTAAATGTAGCATAACTATCTGTTCTGTTATCAATCTGCCTCATCTTAATCCACTTTAATATTCACCAAGGCTATTCTCAGCATGACAAGAAACTTTAAATTTTAATATATTTGTCAAATAGTGAGATAACCCTGTAGATTGCGCACCGCAGTTTGTTTGTTTTTTTGTGGACGGTGCCTGTAAGGGTTTTCTCCCGTTCATCTGGCATCGTTTTATACTCTCAGATACAGGGGCGGCTTGTCGTCGTCAATGTAAGCAAATTAAGCAGTGCTTCCCTCGCCAGACCTCAAAACAACAACAAAAAATGATTAAATAGTCAATATGTAACAATCAAAAGATTTACAACCAATCTTTGACAATCAAAATAATAACAAAAGACAAAACAGTATTGCTACTATCGATCAAATGGTTTTTAGAACAGACCAACTACAGAACTTCGAAGGTAAATTTACAGTGACGCAACGAAGACTCAAATGTTTTATTACCAACTAAAGGCACTGCATACCATTCAATTCAAAACGTACAGTTCATTGAGATACAGGTATACTACACAGAACACTAAAGTGATCTTGCTTCAATGCTCAAACTCGTGATTTTCGCATAGATCTATTTAGATGCTTTGCCTAAATGATGCCCACAAAAATTTTGCAATCAATGTACTCAAACAACATCGCGGACGCTGGCTCAGTTCACAGCGTCTTGGTGGATAGAGCAATTCAAAAAACCCTTGCCCCATCCACTCGCTGAACGACCCAGAAATCTTGATAATTGAAATATTGATTGAATTGATTTGCTTTGGGGACCCGTACGACCACTTGATTGCTTTTGATGCCTATGTTGGCGCCGGGAAATCTTCAGCGTCTCTGTTATGTTTCTGTTTGCCGTCATGACTTACGAGTTGCTCCCCTTCTGATTTGATGCCTTTTATGCTATGTTCGCATGGTGTATGTATGGTGCAAGTTAGTGTGATGTTGTTTTGGAGAATAGAATATGTAGGAGTAGGAGCTATATTGTTTCATGTGTAATTTTCCCCGGATCGTTTTTTTTATATCTGCTTTGGGTTTGCTTTCGCAAAATGAGTTTCACGGTTCAGGTGCTTTGGGTGATATGACCACTTGATTGCTTTCGCCTATGTTGATGTTATTTCTATGTTGAATTTCTGAAGTACTTTTTTAGTTGACACTAGGTGCGTTTTTTATGTCTTCTTCACAAAAAAAACACCTGTTATAATTCTTTTGACTTGTTTTTTTTTGTATTGTCAGTATTAATACAGTTGGTTAAAGACAGAGAAAAGGATACTTTCTAAAGTAAGTTATAACATAAAACTATAGATTCTGTTTCGAAAAGTTAATATTTACCTGTTGAATATGGATTTTAAAGAGGAAACCCAAAATTGCTTTGATTGTGCCATAGAGGATTTACAGCGGCAGTCTTTTTCATCTAGATCGATTGAGTGAAAAAAGGATCTTATTGATGCTTTGCAAGCAAGACACTAATTTCGCTCAGTCAACTGTTCGCAAAAGGTAACCATATTGGGCACTTTTCTTGCAAATTATATGAGTAATTTATTTCTGTTGTGGTATTGGCTATCTAATTTAATCTGCTAAAAGATGAACTATCTCCTCAACTTTGAGCTATTAGAAAACTTTCACCACTTATTTAGCCTGTAATATGTTTTCAACCTAACTTTTTTTATAATTTAAAAAAAAATTAAGAAATTAGTATTTTTTTTTGCTTTCAAATACTATACATAATTTGAGCTTTTCTGAGATTGTTGATCTTAGTGAGTAGGAATATAAATGAAATAATCTGTTGACAATAAATCACTAACTTTTAATGCAAATTTGGTCAGCATTCTAATTCCTGATTGATTTTTTACACGATATTTAACTACGCCCTAACTACGACCTTCATATGTATGCTTATCTATATTATATGCTTATATATGTTGCTTGTGCTTCCTTAAGTCTCAAAATCACGAGCAGCGACTGCTCAGATACTTAAAACCAACCCATGGAAAGCCTTTGTCCCACCTGTAAAGTTAAATTTTGCTGAGTAGAAGTTTTGGCAATGAAGACAAACGAAGATTCTACAGATTACTGACCACTTAAAACATCGATTTCATTATTATTCATTGTGCCAAAGCCATGAACACTTAAATTTTCAAATTCAAACGCGCTATTGACATCAAATGGCAATTTTTCCCTCGAAAGAATGTCTGGACCATTCTTATTTCGTGAAATGATTGGCGACTAATTTAATGCCATCTGCGTTTGGAACAAACACCAACAATTTCACGTGAAAATCTTAATGTTGCTCAAACAAAACTTCGGACTAAATTTCAGACGAAAGGCATTTGATATGATTTTTTAATGGAATTTTTCGGGTAAAAAAGACTTTTAGACCAGACTTAATGTGTCATTTTTCTATTAGGCTTGACACTCTTCATTGAACCATTGATTTTTGTGTTGCCGGGTTCTTTGTACAAACTATTTTTTTGGTTGCTGTATTCACTGTGCCTTTGATGGCAGTCGAGACCTCGTTTAAAGACATGGTGTCAGTTCTCAGAGCAAATGTGCAGTCGGTTTTCATCGTCTTACTTCCCAGCTCCGCGGTGTGATTCTTCTTTTGCCAAATTTGAGTTGAAATTCCCTAACAAAACTTTCAAATTATTTGATGGCAGGGTACGATAAAACGTTTCTGGAGGATTATAATAACCAGATATTTAATTAACGAGCTAAAAGTGGATTTTAAATTTGTGACTTCAAATGACTTTTCACTTTTGAAGATTGTGTACAATCTTATATCTAAAGAACAAGCGCCAAACAGTTTCAATTTCACGATAGTGAGATTATTTAGTTTACATTTTGCCAACTGTTCTACAAGTGACTCGACGACCTCCGTTCTTTAAGTGGTCCATAGACGGTCAATATTATTGTGCTATATAGATTTTATAATATTTTAACCGCAGCCCGTAGACGTTAAATATTATTGCATAATAACTGAGTATGTGCAATAATTTATATCGTATGAAGGTGATATTGACGGTCGTGAAAAATTTGTCGTAAACTCGAGCACAGACGTACAATATGCTTGGCAGTATATTTCCAGTCCCTGCCGGTATTTTTCGATCAGCACGTCATATTGCACACCTTTCTTTCGCGATTACTATAGTATTTACCATTAACATCCCATAGAGCCAGAAGTCCATGGTAAACTTCGATGAACTCTAAAATGAACTTCTTATCCATTTTTTTATCAATCACGATGCGTACGCAACCACTTGATGATACCAACTGACAGGATATTGTACAATATCGACAACAGACGACACAGTATTTTCCAGGTAGCGCAATATATTTCAAAAATATTTGATTTCGTACAATATATTGCGCAGTCTTTCAATATTGGCGACACATGATTAGTTATATTGCACGAACCCCGATATTGCGCAATAATTTTGACCGTGTATGGGCCACTTTACAGGACCTGCACATTCCAGATCCCACTAGAGTAATCCGTATTTCGTCCACATGGCTGCTTTTGTTGATCCTATCCAAATATACAGGGTGAGGTATCAGGTTCCTAGATCAATAAATTTTACGGGAATGGGTTATTGGTCCATTGTCCAACCCCGAACCTAGAGGAATAGTCTGGTTAGAGCTCCCGGTTTTAGAAGCTGAAGTTTGCTAAGAAGTTGGACAGCATGAACTTCAAACACTTTAGCAACGAAGACCCTAAATTACACGAGATTTGTGGACGTGTACCGATCCGGAAGGAACACTATTGTTCTTGTTATATGAGATACTAGTTCTAATTCATGAAAGTGTCATGCATGCATTGCTATAAGTATATAAAAACATAGAGAGTTTTAAATTGGACAAAAATTATCTACAAACGATACACCATCTGACTTAGGAAAAATATACAGGGAGACAAGGAAAAGTTAACAGTGAAATTCGTGCTAATGATAGTGAGCAAAGATATATGGTCGCCATGGTCAAAAATATTTAAGGTTGTCCGTTCATAAGAGTCATGCCAAAATGAGCTTAAATACACCCAAAAAATAATAAACGACTCCAAATCGTAACTCTCAATTATTTACATATATTCAAATTTAATATAGATAATAATATTAAACCTACATATTATAAAAATTCTCTGAATGTTTACCGAACACTAAAGCCAACAATGAAAATCCACATTTCGGATATGCCTGTGAGCATTCTTCAATATCATGACTTTTCCGATAGGCTTCATCATACATATGAATATCTCGATCTTGACGCCGAAATATCGTTGACAATGGAAAACTACAAAACAACCAACTCAATGCATACTAACGAAACATTTTTTAAATATTACCTGAAAATTGTCTTGATCAGCATCTCTTCCATTGTTCCGGTTTCGCTTTCAAAATATTTTCGACTTTCACAAATTGCTCGTAGTTTACAGTCTATACCAGGGGTAGGCAAACTTAATACTGGTATGATCGACATTAATTTTTTTAATTTATACGCGATCGACTTCGAAAAATGGGTTAAATTAAAAACAAATAAAAATTTAATTAATGTCTCTAAGGATATTAATGTATTAAATACATTGTATTACTACTTTGTGCAATGTACTTTATTAATAAATATTTTAGATTAATTTTTTTTTTCATCAAAAAGTATTGTAGAGTTAGGCTTGTAAGCAGTGATGCACAATCGAATAGATGCCATTAAGTAGTCATCAGTCGATTCAGTTTCGATTCGATGTTTGTCATTTGAGAAAACGTTGCTTCACATAAATAAATGGAAGCAAATAAATGCAAATATCCTCATTGCACCAATCTCAATAATGGATATTTTTTATGGTAATAAAATCCAAAAAAAATTTTCATTTGCGCGTGCTATTGTTAAAATGTCTAACTCTAGATTCGATGAACTCAATTGTAAAGTATGAGGTAGATTTGATGAAATATCCTCGTTACCGAATTCCACAAAAGGAAATGAAATAAATTCAAAAATCGGTTGAAAGTTGTTGAGATTTGCAAATCGTCTCTCGAATTCTCGTTTAAAATTTTCCAGTTCAGGACAAAACATTTCAATATTACATTCACCGGTAGGTTAGGTTAGGTTGTACCGGTTGGCACAAGGCCACACATAGACCTATTGGTCCATTGTGATACCAGATAAATGGGGCAGGAGAAAAAAAATCAGTCCAAGCGGCCATCGAAGGCCCCGGACTTTTTCGCGAACTGAAGGATGTCTTTCAGCTTTTGCATTTTACATTCACCAGTACGTTTAATATGTTTTTCTAAATATGGAAAATATTAAAAAAGTTTGCCTATTTAATTGAGTAGCAAAAGGTTTTCATTTCACTTAGAAAACGTTTACCGAACTCAACAAGTCAACAATATTTTCCTTTTTCTTGTAATTGCAAATCAAGGGGCTCATAAAATCCGTAAAAAATGCTAATTTCTTTACCCATACTGGATCTTCCAATTGTTCATGTTTTTCTCCTAATGTGTCCAAAAATACAATAATTTCAGGCAAAAGATTTAGAAATCTTTGCTAAAAGCTTCCTCAGCTGAGCCATCTAAAACTTAGTACTGTTTTCGATTTCATTTTAAATTTTCATGCAAATTTTCACGTGAAATTCATTTCGGCGAAAATTCAGCTTGAAAATAAACAAGAGTTGTGCTCATTTTTAAGCGTGAAAAATTGCTTGGAAGATGCTTTCGCTTTGAAAATGCAGATGGCTTTGGCACATGCCTCCAATCATTTCACGCCAATTTAGTATGTGCAGTTCATTCTTTAGGCTAGTACTGAGTTAATCGTGAGGCTGAATTTTGACGTGTCTCCATTATCTGGTCATTCTTTCGAGCAAAATCTTTGAAAATGGAGAAAAGCGGAGACACGTATCATTTCTGACGGGTAAAATGTCAATAATTTTAATTTTCGATCGATTTTGTTATTGAAAAGACATTTACACAATTCAATTTTCAAATTCAAACATCAAATGTCACTTTTTAACTCGAAAAAATGAACTGCACAAACTAAATTGGCGTCAAAAGATTTTTTAGATTTAAAATGCAAATGCAGGCAAGATGTATAGCGGGAAGCAAAAATATAAAGTGTGTACAGAGAGGTTTAAGGAAATGAAACAACCGTATACGTATACGAGATTTAGTGAAGCAGTTTTACTACAATGATATAAATCTATCAATTGAACAAATCGAGAGCATAGCTATCTCGGATTTTCCCTTTGGCTTCTCCGCCACAAAGGCTCTGGGAGCTTTTGTGTGAACTGAAACTGCGTGAACTGTCCGATTGGATCTATTAGGCCAAGGCCCATTCCAAAATATACTGAATAAATCGTCTACAAAATTTTTAGTTCACATTTTAAATTAACCTAGTAAATTATTTAAAATATCTGTGATCGACCGTCGAACTGTTTGCGATCGACTGGTCGATCGCGATCGACCGTTTGCCCACCCCTGGTCTATACCATCATTGCCCATACTGTAATAATCATTGAATGCATCGAAATATTCAATCAAAACTATAACTTTTTCATACTCTACCTTTCAAGGATCACTGATATTTCATTGTAGATATCCCTTCGAGCTCGTCGTTGCATTTCGGCTTTCTTTTGTGGATTTTTCTTTGCACCAAATCCATGAGCATGCTGTATCACCCATGTCTCATTCGGTAAATCATAAGCGACACCTCAATTTAGAGCATAACTCAAATAACTGTAGTCTGGATTTCCTATTGCTCAAATAGTAACACATATTGAAACCTTATGAATTTATGAGGTAAATGTATTTAGAACAATAATTAAAATTTTTTTTATAAAAAAGTCTATAAATTTTGATTTCAGGTCAAAAATCATCAAAACATTACATACGATAATTCAAAAAGCTCATCAATCAATGCAACCGGTGCATCAAGGTGTTAACATAAAAAAATATAATTTTGTCAATTTCATCACTGGAATTTCATCACAACTGCAATTTTTTGGTTTTCTTTATTTCGACCCGATTTTTACTTTAAATATTTGGCTTATCTTCAAAAATATATCTTGCTTTAGTGTATTTTTTGCCTTATTTATAGCTGAGCTAGTGTTACGAACATGTCATTTTAGCAATTAACATTGAATGTCGTCAGGAAGTTAGTTTAGGTCAGCAAAAAAATTAATAATCAAGTCCCACTCTTACTGAATATGCATGTTCACTCCTACTTACCGTAAAAGCGGCTCCTTCAGGATATGCCAAATACCTTTTGTATCTTGAAAGCACAGTTTCTTCACCATTTACATCGATATTTAGTAGAGAAAACCAGAAATAACACAATATAATACTCAAGCATAGTCTATTATAGTACAAAAAATTTTTTTTTATTTTTGGCTGTTCTACTTTGAACGAGTCTTGTCAAAGGGTCGACTAAATGTTAAAATTTTTGTCCAAAATCCAAGCAATCGAGAAATGAAACACAGTTATGTTCTCATAGTTTATTGATCCAAAAAATTAGCATTTAATACCGAAAGTAGTAAGTGTTCATGATCGTTTAATGTGTTTAAATGATATTTAACGATCATCCAGTTTGTTAGGGCAACGGAACCATTCAGCGGCTGGTCTAGTTAAATATCTCATTTATTTTATTGACTAGTTCACAAATTAAATTTTGAAGGTCTTTGCTGAGAGTTAATATTCATTTGGTATAGACGGGTTTGCATGTTATTTCTGCCAAAATTTAATTGTTGAGCTGTCATTTTTACTAAAATGAGTAATCAATCAGATGCAAATGTTTCTCGAAGAAATAAATGAATGCAGTTATACATTTCATTGTTTTTAACAAATGGAAAATGAAGCAGGAATGTTTAAATTTGCGAGATAAGTTTCTTATACGAAAATGTACGTTACTTAGCTTTAACAGCGAAAACTGTTACAGAGTATTTTATAATGAACCCAAGTATTGACTCGAAAAATATTAACCATAAATGGGTTCTCAGTGTATAGGCCTACTCACTTGACCTCCTCTTAAGTGGAGCCTAAATGTATTGGGTTGAAGTACGCTTGGAACCCGAAATACTTCAGCGTGCTCGGTCAGAGGCGAATAAAGCCCTCGAATTTTACCAGAAATGCTGTTTGGATTTGCGCTCAGTACAAAACTGATAGTTTTTCCGTTTGAAGAGCAATATTGACCGGCTTTTTGGACCTAATGGACTAGCAAGCTGAGTTCTTAAAGATATCTTAGATATAGGCGCAACAATAAATGGCTCACGTCAGAGACCTAGCATATCAGTATGCTAACGTTTGAGCTAACACTACACTGAAAAAAATCCACATGGCGCCCAGAGCCATGTAACATAGCGCATTATTTATGGTGCCATACGCTATGTACATAGTACTCTGAGCTATGCAATATGGCTCCCCGCGCCATAATGTCAGAATCTACATAGCGCGTGGTCCTATGTAACATGGTGCAGCATTTATGGTCCCACACGCTATGTACATAGTACCCTGAGCCATGCAGTATGGCTCCCAGCGCCATAATTACATGGCGCAGAAATTATGGCTCCACACGCCATATTACATAGTACCATGAGCCATGTAATATGGCTTCAGTTGAAGAAGATAACTGCAATTATAACTCGCAGCCATACTGTGTGAGGGAACTTATAAATGTGAGCATCAACAGTAGAAGCGCTTTGGCCAGATTTGGCTAATTGCCGCCAATTGTGCTACCTAAGAGTTGAATTGGCGGCGGGAAATTTTTGATTTCGCGGGTTGGTGGCCTTAGGGCTATATAAGGTTATTGAAAAACTGAATTTGGGCTATATAATATTTATGAAAAACTAAGTTTTGGCTGTATATTGTTTTGAAAAACAATGGTCCTCCACGCCATGTACTATAGTCCTCCACGCCATGTACTATAGTCCTCCACGCCATGTACTATAGTCCTCCACGCCATGCACTATGGTCCTCCACGCCATGTACTATGGTCCTCCACGCCATATACTATAGTCCTCCACGCCATATACTATAATCCTCCACGCCATGTACTATGGTCCTCCACGCCATATACTATAGTCCTCCACGCCATATACTATAATCCTCAACGCCATGTACTATAGTCCTCCACGCCATGTACTATAGTCCTCCACGCCATGTACTATGGTCCTCCACGCCATGTACTATGGTCCTCCACGCCATATACTATAGTCCTCCACGCCATATACTATAATCCTCCACGCCATGTACTATGGTCCTCCACGCCATATACTATAGTCCTCCACGCCATATACTATAATCCTCAACGCCATGTACTATAGTCCTCCACGCCATGTACTATAGTCCTCAAAGCCATATACATGGCGTGGAGGACTATAGTACATGGCGTGGAGGACTATAGTGTATGGCGTGGAGGGCTATAAGCATAGCGTCTGCTCCTATGTACTTTTCGCCATGTATTATGGCGTGTGGCGCTATATTTTATCACTATCCCTAAATCGAGTATGTACATGGCGCCAGAAGTCTATAAATTATGGCGCCTGGCGCCATGTGTTTTTTCAGTGTAATCTGATAGAAGCCTAATAATAAAATCAGTTATAGTCTAAAGAAGAAAGAAAGAGGAAGTATACAACTAGAATATATCTTTCAATAAACATTTTACGAAAATTTGAGAATAGTTCTTGAAGAGCAATAACAAGTTTCACCATGCATAAACTTGTGTATTTGTGTTAAAAATTTATGAAAACGTTATGAAAAGAATACAAACCACCACATTAAAAAAACTCAATGTTCCGCTAAATCTCTCGATGAACTGAATACCAAAAATCAATAAATAATTTATGTCATCCTGGTAAATAAATCGCTCCAGCGCAATTAAGGTTTCGTCTTCTGTTATCTGCCATAAAGTATGCCACAGAGTAGTTTCAGAGCAGATTTCTCTTTGCATACGGAGTTTAATTTACGGAGCTTTATTTTTGTGACTAATCTCCTTCAGGATCGATCTCGTACAACTCATGGTTGTAGTGGGTCTGGAATCAAACTTCCTCACATATGAAGCCAATGATTCCCCGCCAGACTGTTTTTCTAACGAGGCTAAAAGCTCGGAGTGTCTTTTGCTGAGCACCCAAAACTCGAACCCATAAATAAGTATTGGCATGATCTTGGTCTAGAAGAGCAGTAGCTTTGAAGTTTTGGTTAAATTTCAAAATTTTAAGAGCCTTGATTGATCGAAATAGGCTTTTTTATTTCTTCTTCCATATTTTTGTCCACTTCTAATACTGACCGAAGGTAGTTGACGCACAGCACTTCGAATAATTCATGTTTCACTACCCTGATTGTTCGGTGAACTCTAGGTGTTCTCTCAGACGATGCCACAGTGTACTTTGTATTTCCTTCATGTATATACAGCCTTAGTTTTTATGTAGCTCGCTCGAAGGATTCTAGTACAAGAAGAATTTTCAAAGACGTCAATATGACCTACTTATGCCATGTAATGTACAGAAGCTAGTCTAAAAATCGCTAGTCTAAAATGTACTGGTGCTGCTAGTGCCTCTTATTGACTGCCAGAGTACGGAGTTGATTTCTGGAACGCCCAGGTTGGAGTGAAGGCTGGACAGACCATTTTCTTATCAGAGCCTATTGAAGATGCTGATCGGTCTGGATAGTAGTCCGGCTATTTTTGCTTGGCTTGTTACGTATCTTATGGCCAATCATCTAGTATACATACTATCATGCTCCCATAGGTACATAATATTTTCATGTATTTTATGTTTGATGTCGGTCCTCCATATTTAATCAACTCAACTTGTATGCCATCAGCTCTCCGGACTTTGTCTGTTTTCAGTCACTTATAGCTCTTTGTACATTTTGGGCAAAAGATATTCTTCTATAATTGCTGGAACCTTGAATCCTGCGGTGAGCTGATTATTTCTTGATTCATTAACCTCATTCATTAACTACCATCGCTTCAGTGACAGCACTCTTGTGCCTACCTCAATTAAAAAACGAAAGACATCATAAAACGTCACCCGTTTGCAGGATATATAACCACAAAGTCGAAAAATGATTACCAACATAATTTTTGCAGAAAAAAATAATCAATACATGGCCTTAAATCTTACTGGTTTGACTTATGGAAGTAGAGAAACGTTGCTATAACATTGATGTATTTTTAGGGTCTAGGTCGCATTTTCGTTTATTGGCCAGATACTAATATCAAAAGCCATAAAAAGTAACAGTTGAAAGTATTATCGTGTTGTCAAAGAATGTACTTGTCAGCTTCTGAGAGTAAATTATTATTAAATTTATCAACAGGATAATGCAGCAGTTTATTAATTTAGTCCAGATATGGAGTGTTAAACAAAAGAAACAATTAATGAAGAAAAACAGATTGTCAAAAGCAAATTGAGCATGGCTGTATTATAAGTATCATATATTAATATATTGCTTTTCTTTCATTTATGAATTTAATATGACTTTTTTGTGGACATAATCGCATTTCAGCCTTAATTTACATGTTTTCGATGCCAGGACGGCTACAAAAATGAGGTTTTTTTATTATTTTCACTTGAACCATTACAATAGTAAATAAGTAGCAGAAGAATCGCTTATTTTTTACATATATTTAAAATCAAACTTTCTGAATGTTAATCACATATATTCATTTTTATAAATTTTTATTTTCTATGTTTTGTTTTTCAATGTTTTTAAATTACTTTTATACTTGCCTTAAAGATAATTTTGTTAGGGTTTTAACTTAAATCTCCATACAATATTTTTTTCAGAACCTTGCGGTATTCAACAATAATGTTATTGGGAAGTGAAATTTAGCAGAGAGCAATAAATCAACTTGATTTTCTTGATATATATATTTCTCATTTAGCGGAACCATCTTAAGATGAGACCCGTTTTTGGATAAGTAAGCATAAAATAACGCAAATACATCATTTATGGTTGTAGTTTACTAGCGTACACTCCTAAAGCTTCTGGATGGAATCCGAATTCTTTTAATTCTTGTTTTTACGAAGCCTTTAAAAAAATATTTCGCTCATTTAATCTGTCTCTATCTTGAGAAGTCCCATAAAACTAATTCGTCCTGTAGCTACTATAGAAATAACTGGAGTAAATTGTCTCTCTATTCATACAACTAGTTAAAGCAGAAATTCATTGAAGCGTACCCAAGATAAAAGAAAGCACTCATAAATAGTATTAAACTTCAAATTAAATAGCATAAATGCTACTAAAAAGAAATGACTGAATTCATACTTTATCGCAATTTAATCATTATTCTTGAACTCCCAAAAGTTATTTTAAATTGCACTATAGCAACCACACAAATTTCTGACTTGGTGTACTGATCAAGTTGTTATGATTATAAATGAAGAATGAAAACGATATAAAACTATTTATATATTCAATGCAAACGGATACTAACTACACTATTTACACATGATCGACGTCATTCGAATTCGAACGCCTTTACAATCTTACATATAACTATAAAAGTTCTCCGAGTGTTTGCCCAGAGCTAAAGCAATCAAAGAAAATCCACATTTTGGATATGCCTTAGAGCAATCCTTAATACTACGGCTTTTTCGATACGCATTATCATATAGATAAAGATTGCTGTCTCCATAGATCATTCGTTTCAGTCGCGGAAGACTAACAAAACCAAACAGAACTGAACTTTAAATTACATCACAACAATATATCTTTTTACCTGAAAATAGTCTTTACTAACACCTCCTCCATCGTTCCAATTCTATTATTGAAAAATTTTCTGCTTTCACACAACGCCCGCATAATGCAATCCAATCCGTCATAGTCCATACTGTAAACGTGGCATATTACAAATATATGGCAAAAAATCGATTTGAAAATATTGATCATTACCTTGTAAGTATCGTAGATACCTCTTCGTAGACATTTCTTCGTGTTCTTCTCTGCACTTCAGTTTTTTCGTTCATATATCCTTTTATATTGAATCCGTGCTCGTGCTGAATGACCCAAGTCTCATTCGGCAAATCGTAAGCACAGCCCCAGTTCAAAGCATAGCTTAAGTAATCCACAAATGGATTTCCAATCGCTCCAATTGTAACACATATCGATACCTGAATGAGGATGGAATGAAGGACCAACGAAAAAATTAGAAATCAATGTCTAACAGACAGGCAAGCTCCGAACAGTGTATGAACATCCTTGAAACCGCCCATACAACATTATTGATGCACAGAAACGAAGCAGTGTCATACCTACCGTAAACGATGCTCCTTCCGGAAACGCAAGATAGCGTTTTTTCCGAGACAGAATTTTTTCCTCGCCGTTCACATCGGTAGTTAGCAAGGATATCAGGAAGCAAAAAAATATTAAAAACAAAACCACTTCACAGTTCCTAACTTTAAGATTCGATACGAACATAATTCGTTTTCGTTTCAACATTCATCTGGTTGATCTCGGCGACAAACTAAGTACAACATTTACATCACACAATCGACACACTTCCATCGCAGTGAGTATGTTGAATTAAGAACTTAGCATTTAATGTCAAGCTCCAATAGTTGTTATATGATTTGTCTGATTGTAGCCATGGGCTTCAGAAGTATCTGATTTCTTAAGGAATAGTATCCATACGGTTGTCCAAATTGTGAATTTTATGTAAAAACTGTAATTTTAGGTATGGTAACATATCAAGCCATTTGAAGTTTACTGAGTTACATCTTCTTTAGAAAGCATGAATATATTAATTTCACGCGATGGAGGGCCAGCTATGAAGTCACGAAACGGGACTTCCAAATATGAAGAAAAAAAATACTTTTCATGTTTTAAATCAAATATTTTTCAAGTTATGGATGCAGTGTACAACAGTATGTTCGTTGGCGGTTCTCTCTTAATTTTGGTATTTTTTATAAATTAATATATGGTTTGCTTTAATATTTAAGTCCAACCAGCAATTATTATTACTAGATATATTTTCTTAGCTTTGGTTATATTCTATAAAGTAAATTTTAACACTTTCTGGGCACTGAAAGTTTTGAAAAATTCTATAGTAATGTATTTTAACTAATGTTGGAAGAAGAACATTAGTATTCAAATCATTTTCTATATGCATATATATATATATATATATATATATATATATATATATATATATATATATATATATATATATATATATATATATATATATATATATATATATATATATATATATATATATATATATACACTGAGCGAAATTGCTATGGTTCCACCCATAATATGGGAACAAAGCTGCGTCCAGATGAAACAGATGCGTAGATGAAACAATTTTATATTATTATTATATAAAAAAAGCTTTATTAAGACTGATTCAGGACAGAAAGTGAAAAGAATACAAGAATTGAGGTAATGTAAAAATTAAAAGAGAAAATGTAGACATTTTTAGTGCGAAATTGCTATGGTTCCACTTTATTAAAAAATAATAAATCAATGTTTAATATTACTTAAACCAGGTTTTAATATTTAGTACTGCCTCCTTAATTTAGTATCACTTCGAAAATGCGATCTTCCATGCTGTTTATTAAGTTTCTTAAGGTACTTGCAGAAATCTCTTCCCAAGCTTCTTTAATTCCAGTTTTGAGCTCTGCAGGGGTGTTATACTGCTTTTCATTTAGATAAACTTTTCGCACCAGCATCCCCCATAGGTTCTCAATTGGATTAAGATCCGGGGAACGGGCAGGCCAGCTCAGGACTTCAATTTCCTTCTATTGGAACCACTCCTTAGTTGCTCTGGAATTGTGGATAGCAGCATTGTCATGCTGAAATTTCCAGTTTTCCGAGGAAATCCTGTCGCCGTATTCGATAAACACTTCCTCCAAAAGTTGAATATAATTTTCGGATTTCATTCGCGTTGAAATCTAACAAATCGGTGTTTTTCCGTTGTACCCAAACGCTGCCCAAACAATCACTGTGCCCCCTCCAAAATTTCGGCTCATAGCTACCTGCTTATTTTTACTCAAGTCATGCCAATAAAATTGTTGGCCATCTGGACCATCCAGATTGAATTTCTTTTCATCAGAAAAGATAACATTTTTCCATTCATCTTTCCAACCCATGTGTGTCCTGGCAAAAGTCAGTCTGGCTTCTTTGTGGTTTTTTGTCAGAGCCGGATTTTTTGCTCTATTAGCCCATTTAAAACGACCAGATTCGTTTAAAATTTGTTGGACTCTCCTTTTTGAAATCAGAGGGTTCTGTTCCATCCTTATTTGACTTGCGGTAACGTTTCCAGACGATGCCGCACGAAGAATTGCCGTTCGTTGCCTCTTTGTTATTTTCGGACTCCCACCTTTAAATTGTTTTTTCCCATAGGTATTTCCACGATTCAAATAGTTGTTGACAACATGATGAGATCGATTTATTTTCTTTGCAATGGCACGATTCGAAAGTTCCATTTCTTTGTACGCTATAATTTGCGCTATTTCTTCCGCAGTCAACCTGGTTCCACTTGGCATATTGGAAAATTCTAATCAACCACTACGCTTTTCACTTGAAAAATGTCCTAATGTTATAATAACTATTTCACAAACACAAATGAATACCAACAATTATTTTTTACACAACCTCAGACGCACAATGCTCAGAAAACACTATGTGGAACCATAGCAATTTCGCTCTTAAATAGGACTAGTTTACAGTTTATGATAGCACTGACCCTCCTAATTGCTTTCAGACGAATTTTAATGCGCATTTCTATGAAAGTGTTATCTCACTTTCCTTTTGTAAGAAACGCTGCCAGGCGATTGCAGTAAGTTGCAGAAAAAAATTAAGAAACAGATGTGGAACCATAGCAATTTCGCTCAGTGTATATATATATATATATATATATATATATATATATATATATATCATCATCATCATAATAAATCATCATATCATCAAATCATCATATCATCAAAAAATTTCAGTGAAAAAATCTCAGGAACGCGCCATCTGATTGAACTGAAATTTTCAGGATACATTGGTGTATATGCAGAATAGTACCAACTCTCACAAAAAGCTAATAGTCTTTGACCCTTTGGCGCCGGCGGCCATTTTAGTTATATATTCAATATACCTATTTTTCTGTCAGCAAATAACTTCCGCAAAAATAAAGTTTATGGAATGAATTTTGAACGTGTTTTAAATGTGAATATGATAGCTTTTTTGAAATTTTAAACCCTATGTATGCGCTGGGCGCCTCAAATGAAATTGGGCAAATTTGAAATTTTTTGAATTGCGATAACTTTTGACCAGATTATCAGATCATTATGAAACTTACAGGACATATTGCCGTTACTAAGTTGTAGACTCATGTAGTTTTCTATGAGCGTGCTGGCAACCCTGCAGCTATTACAGGCATTAAAAATGAAAACCATCAAACCATTGACTCTCCTACAGTGAAAATCAACTCAAATAGAAATCTTATGCTTTGTCCAAGGAAAACTTTTAAAATTTCACATCGGACAAGAACGGTAGCCCTTCTCCAGTTTACCTATATTTTAAGCATCAAAAACTTCTATTCACGAGAGCTCACAACCCAATTATCTGATACAGTTGAAATTCACAGAATGTATTGTTATAAGGTAGGACCAGATTTGACAGAAGCGATTTGGAAATGTGAGCAACTCTGTGCCAGTGGTGCCATCTTGAAAAATTATAAAGAAAAAAACTACTTTTTGCACTACGAGTTCTGATTCAGTTAACTGATTGTCATGAAATTGACACAGTTCCTGAATCTTACTCTAAGCCGTACTTGGTAGAAATTTGGTTGCAAAATTCGGTTGGTGAAAAGTCGCTCAGGGAAATAAAGCTTTTTGCCGTATAACTTCCAGTGCAGTCATGAGATCAAAACGAATTTCATATGATAAATGGAATATATTTATATCTGGTAATAAAAACATTTTATGGTTGCCAGCTATTGTTGGTTTTGTGTTTATCTGGAATATCTTTATTAAGCGATTTTATCGTAAAATTTTCAAACGATAATGATCTTGTAGTGACAATCAACAACAAATATTAAGTTTGCGAAAATTTGAAAACTTTTGCGACTGGTAACCCTAAACTTCAGTCATCGGTTCAAAACGAAATTCGCAGAGTGGGCTAATTTCAATGTGATATATTTTTTGATGTGATGCTAGTAAAGGGTTGCTTGCACGAGACGTTTTTAGCTATTTTCGTATCAATAAATGCTTGCATCAAGTATTCATATCGCGAACATTTTCAACGAAAATAAGTTGCCAAAGTTTAAATTTTGTAAATTCTAAAAAATTTTCAATCCCAAACATCTTTGTTTTTTTATTCCAAACATCTTTCTCTCCCTGTAACTTTCGACGAAATCATCGGATAAAATCGAAATCGATAGAGTTATTTGATTTTGATGTGAGGAATTTATGGGAGACTTTTAGTTGCATTGCTGGTAAAGTGTTACAAGAATAAGCATTTTCTTTGTTTTTTATGTTATGTCATGCTGCTTTCAACATTTTGCAGTGTTTGGCTTTCCTAAATCTTGAAACTTCTGAAATCCTTTCCACCCTATGAGTTTGAATGCATTGTTAAAATCAAAGTGATTTCGCACTCGAAACAGGTTGGAGCACGTGTGATAGACTATGCACTCAAAATCTGCACGATTCTTCTACTGTTCATCGAACATTAGTATTTCTAGCGGTTCAGGTGCGCTAGAGTTTTTTTTATCATTGTAACTCATATATTCCAAGAAGATTATACTAACTCAGGTAGTTTTTTTATATCATTTTATGTATTTCAGAGAGCACATTCACTGGATAGCAAATTGCATTTTATTCTTAATATAAGTCAAGTTTGTTTCGTTATGATATTTATCACTTTTGGGGATGCAACCTTTTTTGATCACATGCAAATATTTTGCATGTGCAAAAGAGATAGAAATGGCTGCCAAAAATTATCACACTAAAGTTTTATATGCATGCGTAAGGCCGTTAAATCAATTTTTATTTTTGTGTATTAACAGCATTCCATTCCGTCCTAGCGTATAAATCATTAACGACTCAAGCGTGGTTGAGAACAATGTCCTAGAACTAACTCGAGCTTCCGAATGATCCTCAGGGAGTCCCGACTTCAATCTCTAGGATTAAAAGTTGTGATCTAATTTGGGGAGGAGGTCCTGATGTAAGGCGGTCATTAAGCAAGTTGTGGATAAGTTCCTCGCGGATAGTATATTTGCTGCGATTGATGAATGGTGAATTCACCTAAAAGCCTTTATTTAAGCTAGCGGTGCGATTTTGATAAATACTTTTATTATTATAATTAAAATTATGTGAGTAATAAATGTAAGCTTTGCTGCACTGGATATTTTTACTTAAAAAGTTTTTACTTTCTCTTTTATGTCTGGCAGTATTTGTAACTGAACTAGGTATTACAAATTCTACTGTATGGAAATCACCCGCTGCTATAAAATCTAGAAGGGGGCCTCAGTGATTTCACATGGCAGCATTCAAAGAATTCTCGTCAACAAAATCCATATGAAAAAAGGTTTCGTACTTTAGGTACCAAGAATATTCACCAAAGAGTAAAATAAGAGACGAGTTGACCTTTCAGGAGTTAATATTGCAAAGCGCCACTCTAGAAATGATAGTTTATTGAGGAGGTTTGTACGAGGAGTGATCTAAAAGTAATGATAATCAATATAAACCAAGGTGACTAGACTTAAAAAAATATCTATTTTCAACATAGTCTCCTAACAAGTTAATACATTTAGTCGGTATTTTTCCCAAACCCACGATATCCTTAGAAAAAATGCTTTGTCTTTATTCTCTCAAAACGCCTGAACTGCGGCTATCACTTCGCTATAGTCTTCAAATTTTCTTGCCCCGAAGTTGTTCCCTGAGCCGGTAGGAGGTAGGAGTCACTGGGAGCTAGATCTGGCGAATACGCTTGATGTTCAAACAGTTTGAATCCTGTTTCTTGAATTGCAGCCATCGCAAGTGCAGCCTTGTGACCCGGTGCATTGTCTTGATGAAACAGCTCCCCGGCTCCGAGTTTGCCACTTCTTTTTTCTTTAATAGTTTACCGCAATCTTCTTATTTGGTCAGCGTAGCAAAAGCTTGATATGGTGGCTCCCTTTTCCAAATATTCCACCATAGTAATTCCTTCTGCGTCCCAAAAAACTGATGCATAACTTTCCCTGTCGACCTCCACGCCTTGAATTTCTTCGGCGTCGGTGAAGAGGGTCGCCACCAGGTCATCGATTACTGTTTGGTTTCTGGATCAAAATGGTGGATCCAAGTCTTGTTCGTGGCTACGAAACATGACAAAAATTTCTCCAGATCTGCCTGGAACTTTTTCTTGTCGGTTAACATTCTCGACACCCAACTCGCTGACACCTTCTTCATATGTAATTCGTTGGCAACGATTCTTTGAACACTGTCAGACGGGATCCCGATGACCTCAGCTACATGCCTGATGGTCACTCTTTGATCTGCCAACACGACATATTCGACTTTTTTCACGTTGTCTTCCGTGAAGGACATCAATGGACGTTCTTCGCGGTGTGCATCTTCAGTGGATGTTCTTTCCAGCTTTAACTCCATCACCCAGTGTGCAACGGTGGAATATGGAGGAGTAGAGTCCCCTAGTGCTTCCACCATGTCACCGTCTATGTCTTTGGCAGACATTTTTTTCAAACACAGGTACTTAATGACAGCTCTAATTTCGTTTTTCTCCATTTTGATGTTCTCTCTTCGACTGTTCGTATTCAAATGAATGTACTTCCCTGGAATCGTGGCCTATTTATATGTTTTTATAGATGCAAACTTTTATTTTAATTTAATTTATGAGAACTGGAAACTACTTTTGGATCATCCGTCGTGAATATGAACAAAACCTGAATTCATTTCTTTGATTCTAACACAACAACAGTGGATGGGTTGGAAATGACTATCTTCACCAACGTTCAAACAATTCAAAGTGCCAAGTTCGGCAAAAAAGGTAATGGCTTACATTTTTTGCGACGTTGAAATAATTATTATAGCCAAGTATTAAGAAAAGGAAGTTATTAAAAGACCAAATAAGAAGAAGGCCATTTAAATAAAGGCAGACAAACTACAGGCAGGAGTTTTGTTTGACCAAGACATCGCACCTGCCCACAAAGCCGAAGTTGCGACGGCTGCACGGCGGCAACAGCTTGAACAATCACTCTTTTCTTCAGATCTAGCCCCAATAATTTTTATAACTTTCCTCGACTGAAAAAGCAGCTCAAGGGCCGGAATTTTCAACAAGATAGTTAGGTGAGTGCTGTTGAAAAATGAATTTAAGGATAGTCAAGATACATGTATTTTTTTCTGAAAGTATTTAGAGTGTGAAAAAAGATAGACTAAATGAATTGACTTTTTAAGGCACAAAGCGGAGCAATAAAAATAATTTTAATATATAAACGTGTAAAGTAATTTTTGTATATAACATATAGTCGGTTCAAATGGTAATGGCTTTTTTTCAACACACAATCAATCAAAAGTCTTTGAAGTATTTATAAATAAATGTTGAAGTGTGTATAAATGCGGAGTGAATTAGTGGGGAAAAAATATAAATCAAGGAATTGGAGTGAGTACGCTCACTAAGTTTTGTTGGTTTTGTTTTGTATTTGTAAATTTTTCTCGTATGGAGAATGTCAAGAATAGGTAATTGACAGGATAATCTGGTGATGTTATCTTGTTTAACCGTGGGCAACGAGCTGCCAACGAGCTCATTCCTGAAGATTGAGGATGGAAGTTCAGGGATACCATTTTATGGCAAAGGGGAGGGGGGGGGGGGTGAACTTTCGGAGGACACTTTTCTACCTATCCTGGAGTGTGGTAGATAAGTTTGTTTACGTGTTTTTTTATGGGCCTTTTAAATATAGAAAAACAAACACACAAACATTCCAAGTCGTAATTAAAATCGGGTAATATCAACATGCCGTTGAGAAAGAGGATGCTGTTAGTTACAAATGTTTAGATCAATATATCTCAAAAACCGTTATGGTTACAAGAAAAAGTTATAAAATATTGTTTGTAGGAAATTTTTTAAGCTACAAATCCATCATATATTGTTTTTCTGAAAACGTGACCGTTACTGAGATATTTAGGAAAGGCCATTTTGGTAACCTTTGAGAAAAAGTAACGCAGCACTCGGATCGATGGGGACTTTTGACATTTTGTTCAGCACGCCAGTATCAAAGTTCACACCAAAATTCAGCTTTCCCCTAATTTTTCCGAAGCACCATGCTAAATTTCCCTGGACTATTAGTTAAATTATGCTTGCACTTACTCGTTGCCTTTTTTTATTTTTTTATTCTTTTTACTTTATTTAATAATATATCCAGGGAGTTACAGAAGCTGTTTTTCGTCCTTTTATGCTATTTTAGCTCCCTTCGATGAAGATGAATAAAAATTCATGGTTTCTTGTAAGTTTCTCACTTTTGAATGTCATTTGGGGTTTGATATTCTTAAGCTCGTTACCACTGCATTTAATTTCCTGCTTTGTCAACAAGATCAAGTTATCGTTACTCTTTGAAGTAGTTAGGTTTATCCTGGTTTATTTTGAGGTTTAGCATTTTTATATTTTTGTTTATTTTTTTGTTTGTCGTTTACGTTATTAATTTTGATCGGGTTAGTCTCAACATTCGAAGGCACTGTCATTGGTTAGAAAGATAGCACAAATTTATCAACGAATATTAGCCTGCAATTCAGAGCTGAGCAGAAGAACTACGTCCGTCATCTAGCTTCCTTAGTACTAGCTGTGCTATTTTATGAGATATCGAACATACTTCAAAGATGCAGTATCTTTTCGTATTATCAAACACATTTAAAACCCGAATTTACGGATTACGGCTACAGCGGTGGCAAAAAAAAATGTTGAAACAATTTACATTAATTTTCTTTGGTCGTACAAAATCATTTAAATTGGAATGTGATTTTCTAGTTTTAATCTGCATCTTAAAATTTTTTTACTTCGTGTTTCTTCACCGGAAATGAAAGAAATATGTCTTATTATTTTTAAATTTTTACTTATATAATTACAATTACTGTTGCAAAAATAGTTAATTTTTGTATATTTTACAATATTATGCACCCATATATATGTGCACTCACAGCTCTTTCAGATTTTGCAAAAACCATGTAGTATTCGTTCGTATTTACTAAAGTCATTTCACTTAAACATTCGTACATTTAGAATAAGCGACTTTATGATTGGCTAATTTGAAGACTTATTTCTACATTTTGAACACATGACTATCAGAAAGCCTAACTAGAAATTAAAAGCATCGTAAAAATTAAATATTCCCTGGGTTTAAATATTACAAATTTGAATTATACTGTATCCTCGGATTCATATATTTAACCTTGAAATAAGTATCATCACCCGCAACTGAGAAATGAAATTTACCGGCTCACTAAGTATATTAATATTAAATCAATAGCTACATTCACATACAAGCTACAAATTCCGCATAGCACACAAACAATTTCCCACTGCCTTATTCTTTACATATAACCGTAAAAGTTCTCCGAGTGCTTACCAAACGCTAAGGCAATCAACGAAAATCCACATTTCGGATAGGCTTTAGAGCAATCCTTAACCTTTCGACTCTTCCGATAAGCTCTATCATATTGATGAGTATTCCGGTCCTCGCGTGAAAACACTTTCTGTCGCGGAAGACTGAAGAAAACCGAACAGAACCAACCATACTACATCTAATCGAAAAATGAAACTTTTGACTTACCTGAAGATGGTCTTTACCAACACTTCCTCCATGGTACCAACTCGACCTTTAAAGAACTTTCCACTTTCACACAATGCTCGCATAATACAATCCATTCCGTCATAGCCCATACTGCAATTATTACAGAGTAATGAGAATTGAAATAGGGAACCACTTGGAAGTATCTTTTGATATAATTACCTGGTAATAATCGTAGATATTTCATCGTATAGATTTCTTCGCATTCGTCGCTCCACTTCCGGTTTCTCATCCATATATGCTTTCAGGTTGAATCCGTGCTCATGTTGAATGACCCATGTTTCATTCGGCAGATCGTAAGCACAGCCCCAGTTCAAAGCATAGCTTAAGAAAGATAGGGAGGGATTTCCAATCGATCCAATGGTAGTACAAATCGAGACCTGGGAGATGTTCGAATAAAGTGCCATCGAATAGGAAGAAAATCTTCAATTCATCAGTTTAACGATTATAGAAGAGATTGTCTTGAATTCAATCGTTCCTGGCTTCTTAGATGAAAATCGGATGAATGTTGTGCTCACCGTAAAAGAAGCACCTTCAGGAAATGCAAGGTATCGTTTCTTCCGAGATAAAAGGGTTTCTTCGCCATTTACATCAGCCTTCAGCAGGAATATCAGAAAGTAGAAAAATACCACATGTACAGCTATTTTGCAGCCTTGAGCTCTAAAATGTGCTGAGAGCATGCCTTTGAACATTTTACTGTTCATCTACGTGGACAAACTGACGAACTGGGTGCACATGCGCAGTAATCTATCAACTTGACACCTCGTAGAATATGGTTAATTTATTTGCTTGAGTATTTAGCATTTGAAAAAGAAGATAAAGTGCTTTTTATGTATTGCAGTATTGTAACAGCGGAACCCTTAACACGTTTTGTATTGAATAGACAAACAGTATCTGTGGCATTTGAACATAATTAGCGTTGTCAAGCAACATTCACTATTTATTTAAGTATCTTAAAATTGTATCAAAATGTATTTAACAACGTCTTCTTCGTTAGAAATAAGTGGTGCTGAACCTCAGGAAAAATCGAATTGTTCTGTTTTTGAGTGAGTTGATTTCAAATGTCCACTACAATGATGTGATTCATAAAGTCTTGTATGAGTTAAAAAAAAATTAAGTCTTGTGATTTTCATAATTTTGTTTCCCATTTGCTTTTTATTCGATAATACTTGAACCAGTATTTATTAAAACCTGAACCAGTATTAATTTATTTATATATTCATATACACCATAAAGATTACAATCCAATTAATTAGTTAATTCTTACTTTTAACATGGTTTTAAATGTTTCAAAGGTTTGAGACAAAGGACCGAACTGGAGAGAGTTATATGTTCTCGTCAGCCTTGATTAAGGCGAATTAAAGCAGACTGACGGGCTCGCAAACGATACTTCAAAAGTTTCTGGGCACCGAGTTTCACGCGCTTGATAGCAGAGTTTAATAGGTGCGTTTTTTTGCTCCGATGCAGAGCAGAGTACAACTATGCCGCAAAAACAACGATCTAGTATAAAACAGCAGTGCTTTCGCTAAGACTGACAGAGGTTGCGGTATTCGCTGTGGTAGCAGAAAACAGCTGAAAAAAAGGGAGAAAATAACGAGTATACACTACCACAATCGATAGAAAATAGAAAAAAAACTAACAGAAAATTAATTCTTTTAGCTTTCTACACATTATGAGGGCTTTTTCTAATTTCCTAACTACCAAAACATTCAACATAACCGTGAAAACCCGAAAGCCACCTCACAGAAAAAAATACAACTTCTCATGAGCTTTTCTTTTTTCTATCAGCACATTCTACACTTCAACACGTGAACTACAAATGAGGCATAGAATTTCTGTACTAGTGAATTCACTGGTGTAGGAGTGTTGTTGTTTTCAATGCGTCTACTCTACTCTCCGCTGGATAGAGGAGCAAAAAAACGCGCCTAATATCTTCACCAATAGGATCATACGAAAGGTTACGACAGATTTGGAAGAGAAAGGATTGATTGTGATAAATACGACGGAAAGACAGTATATAAAACGCTTGAGAAAGGAAAGACGATCATTATAATCTAAACGGAGAGTACCGTGCTTGTAATGTAGTGAATTTCCTTTGTACGAATTCAATGGGTTTTTTATCACATTCATATTGAGTAGACTATGCAACGGAAGCATATCCAAGAGTTTACGGAGCAAAAGAAGAATACAAAAGTAAGGTTGGTTGCATGGATTCAAATGGTTGCAACGATCTTAAGACAAAGCCTGACAGCTTGGAGACCCGATTGACCAAATCTAAGATATGAATATCAAATGTGAGCTTGTGTTCAAGCATAACCCCAAGGTCTTTGACGCAGGCAAGAGAAGAGAGCACATGGGTATCCACCAAGTAATGGAATACAGTAGGCTGAGTTTTATAAGAAAAAAGCAGTGTTTGGCATTTCTTTGTATTCAAAAGAAGCTTGTTTTCCTTACACCAGGTTTCTAGAATAGTAAGGTTGGATTGAAGAAGGTTGCAATCATCACCAATGGACCTTATGGTCATCGGCATGAAATAAACATTCACCGGAAAGAAACGGAGACCCAGCAATCACATAAAACAGGAAGAACAGTGGGCCTTATGAAACACCGGTTTTAGGCTCGAAAGTATAGTATATACAGGAATCATATCGAACATAGCAAGATAAGATCGATCGCATAGGTATGATTCTATCCATTTAATAATATATAAAGAAAAGAGCTTTAAACTGAGCCTCCAAAGCATTAGCAACAAAATTCGTTAAATGTACGAGGTTTGTTAATGTTGGGCAACCTAAGACGAAACCGTATTGCTCCTTTACAATGAAAAGTCCATATTGAATTATGATAAAGTCATGTAGGTACCGTTCGAGGATCTTGGGAAAAGGTGGAAGAATCGATAAATACTGTTCGAAAAATATTACTGGAATACAATCAACACCTATGCTCGAAGAAGATTTGAGTTTTCCTACTATGGATTCAACAATAGAAGGTGTAATAGAAAAAATAGTCGGTTAGGTATCTGGGAGTGACACTGAACACTAAGCTAATGTATTGGGATCATATCCGCAGGGCATGTTATAGGGCTCTAGTTGTCGTCACTTTGCTGACTAGGTTAATGGCTAACGTCGGTGGACCCAGTGAGACGAGACGGAGGCTGCTGATGGTAATGACCGATTCCATCTTGCTATATGGAGCTGAAATTTGGGGAGATACGCTCCCAACTAAGAAGTTCCGCAGGCGCATTGCCAGTGTCCAGCCCAAGAGTGTCATGCAAATCACTTGTAGCTACTGTACGGCCTCATATGAAGCTATGATGGTGGTATCGGGATCAATTCAGATTGATATAGTAGGACGGCTAAGCTAATTGGTCTTATAGAGCCTTGACCTAACCGGAGCCACGAGAGGTAAACTTCTACCTATATCAATTCTAGCCAAGGCATGGTTACTTCAGGAAATATCTGAACAGAATGAGTGAGGTGATCACCCTGTACTGCCGGTACTGTGTGACTGAGCTCGATGATGCTTAGCACCATAGATATGAAAGAATATGGATACGAAATGGCTATCCGTGTACCCGTAGGTGAATGCGCCTTTTTTAATACACGCACAACACTGCTCTCTCACAAAAATTCCGCTCAGTGCACCCCTTTCTACCGCACTCACAACCGAAAAGCCTTAGTGCTGTGTCTTAATGCTGTGAACACCAGATCGGTGTAAAAGCGTGCAACGGGCAACACGGAAAGAAACGTCAACGACAGTTTGGTTTATGTCGGGGACTGAGAGCATTGACTTTCAGTCAAAATTTTTCAAACAAAATTTAGAAATTTTTCGGCGAATTCGATGGAAACGTACATCTACGTTTGTGCGCGATCATTTGTGTCGGTTTCGCGAGTAAATTAGCGGTAAAAAGTTATAAAATAGTGCGATAATGAAGTGCCACGTTACAGGCTGCAAAAGTAGCTACTGAAGTGCTTCGCAGGGGATATCGCATTTCGGGTAAGTAAAATAAACCTTTGGCAACAATTTTGTATAGTTTTTGTGTTAAATTATAATGAATTTCATTGACAAAAAGTATTTTAATCTCCACTCGCCGGTTTTGGTAAAGAAATGTCAAACGACTTTCAAAATGGCGATCTCTCGTGGTTTTTTCATATAGCTTTGCCATATGAACTGTGTAGGACACACACAAGTACCTCCTTCTCACACCAGTAAGCAGAAAGTCGAAAATTGGCACATTTCTCTCGGCCAATTTCTAATCCATTCTCTCTTATATCTGTGCTTAGCACACACTCTTTATGTGTAGTTGCTTCGTAAGTTTGAGGCGCACCATTGAATCCACGATCGGGTGGGTAACGCCTGAGACAATCGTGGATCCAATGCTGCGAAACAAAAGAAACTGGCGCGCAGTCTACGTTTAGAAAGTACTGCGCATAGAAATAGAAGAAACAAGATAAAATAATGTCAGTAATTTGCTCGAGAGCTCAGGAGGAAAAGAAATTGTAGGGGACACAGAGTATGGCGGGACAAAGTACTGAACAAGCGAACACAACTGCTTTGAAAGGAAGTAGAAACTTGATCCTCATATTCAATGGAAGTCGAAGGGTTACTCCGAAGGGTTAAGAATGGTTAATGAACAAACTTTTTTTAATAAGAAACTTTGTGTCAGCTTTCAGTTTAAGGTAAGCTTCAGGTCTTACGCTGAGCTAGACAGCTTTAATGTTTTAAGAAGCTTGTGCGAGATAATACATTTAATAAACCTGGGGGATATTTAGGATTTCGGGGATAAGTAATGGGCATGAATATAGGTAGAATACATTCAAGAATGCGATAAAAATAGTCAACACAGTCATTTGATATAAGTTCTGATCAAATGCAGCTCGAATCATTGGTGGCTAGGAATAAATTAAGTCCAGACACTTTTGAAGAGGTTATATTTGGAGCATTTATTTGAAGCATTGACGTGGATTGAGAGGTCCCAAGGAGTGGATATGAACAACAATATCTAACGGAGTATGATGAGGATCAAACCTTAGATATGGGGGAATAGTTTCTGAAATAAAAAGATCAGTGTTAGATATATTAGAAAAAACTAAATCAAGGATTCTATCAATGTATTTGGGAATATGATTGAACTGCTAAAATGCACAGCTTTGCATAAAATTCCTGAGCGCAGTTGGGAATGACAAAGGAGATAATGTGGCTTTTTGACAACCAGAGGTACGGAGCCAACGAATGGTTGGAAGATTATAGTCACCGCAGAGAATAAATTTAGATTTCGAAAACGATGAATTGATTATACCATTGAAAGTCTCAAAATACTCATTATAGTCGTCAAGACTACAAACACAGAGAAAGTAATCACAAGAAATGATAAGAAAGAGGATGTCAAAGTGTACTCGGGCAGTAACACAGTCCAACGAATTTTTAACAGAGCTGCTAATAAATTCTGAGGGGATTGAGTTTTTATAGCTATGAGAAAACTTCCACCAACATATTTAGAGGATATAATAGAATTTCGATCACAATAAATGATTTTCTGTGTCAAGAGTAGCTCGAAGCTCCGAAAACTTGAATTTAACCTTGTCTCTGATAAGCAGATAATATCATGCTGAGCTTCATGTGCCGAGTGTTGAAAATCAGCAACCTTGGTTCTTAGCTTTCTTACATTTTGGTAATGTAAAGATAAATTTATATTTTTCGCTGACGAGGTTGCAGATGCTTCCAGTCTTTTAGAAAGTCGTGTACAACTAAAACAGGAGGCCAGAAAGATTTTTAACCAATCAACGAAAAGTTCGACGAGAAAGTCAACTTGAATGAGCTTATAATCTGGTCTTGGAAACCATCGTTTGTTAGCTTACGCCAAATGAGTGGCTTACGGACTACCCCTAACTTTTCCGTGATGTAGCTAAGAAGTTTTTCAAGCTGAGTATCGTAGAACAGTCTAGACATGAATATTTCCATTGGAGTCATAACTCGAAGCTGAGTTTCAGTATGTGCTTCTGATGGCGTCCATGGAATTTGAGAGGTAGAAGGTGTGGGTGTGGATAAGTCCTCCTGCACTTTTTGAGGCTTCACATTTTGTTGTAGCTGCGAAGATTACTGCACATGTTGCATAAGTAGTGGCTCAGGAGGTTGCGATGGTGCTAATGAAGTTGAACTAGCATTAATTTGAAGTTGATGCTGTTGAGATGTAGAGCATGTTATGTATGTAGAGTTACAAGCTTTGTAGGTTTCTATTATAAGTTTCCACACAGCATCACCAAAACTGATGGCAACCAGTTAATTTAGTTTTATTTTTCAATATTTAATGTTATTTTTTCATGTCAGCTGTAAATTTGTTCCTCGAAATCAATATTTTCTGCTAAGGCTTCCATATTATCTAGAAATCTAGCAGTTATTTCATAGTTTTCACAGAAAACTATCTAATAATGGTGCATCCTTTTTCCCTTTCTAATCAAAAGTTCGTTATTACAATCAAACGTTGTGAATAAATACGGAATGGTAACATTTTTAATGAATATAAATAAAAACTAATTTACGTATTTTGCTTTAAAGAAAACCTATACGACATAGCAAATACAACCAGATCAAACTCCCAACAGCTTGATCTGATTACTTACTAACTGATCTTTAAACTGTTTCCATTTATTATTGAAGCACTTTACACATTAGCATCGTGTCTCTGTTCCTGTTGCCCCGATCTTCATCTATTGTAATGTGCCAACAGAAATTAGCATATCGTGAGTGCATCATCGTTTTATCGTTGGCATCTCATGACAAACTGTCATTTTATTGATGAAAATGATGAAATGATTGATTCAAGAAAGTTAGCATCAATCGAACTGTACCAGATGTCGCTTGATATTTAATTTGATATCATAAGCGAGATTTGAACACTTTTTCGAATCCAATAAAATATCATACTAGCACAGTGCTAATCAAATTAGCAGCCTGTTTAACAAATTTGAGGCTTTCGTGTCACCCATTGTTTGCTGCACACGCTTGGCCTTATATCGGTTGTTGGCGATCGCAAATTTTCGAGTAGGGAAAATTCTTGATGGATGACTTGAATTTTTACTTAAACTTAATAAATATCAGATTTTATACTTTTTTGCCAAAAAAAAACTCCATCGCTTCTCTGGTTTTGCTTAAATAAGTATTAAATATACTACACGTAAATTTAGATATACAACAACGAAATTATCGCTGATTACTTTTAATGTTCCATACAGTGATAAGATATGATCTCTAACTGATAAAAACATTTGTACTCTCTTGCTAAATAAATTAAATTTCTTATGAAAATAATAGTGTCATACATAAATACGCTATAAAAATGTAATAAACTTCCTAATTTACATGGAATTTATGTGAGCTTTTGAATGTCGGCCGAATGCGAGGGCGATTAATGAAAATCCGCACGGAAATGAAGAAGCGCAGCTCTCCGATCTGTCTTGATATGCTTTATAATAATCACGCATATTGTCTTCAAAATCCTGTGATAAAAGTCTTGTGAACGGTAAACTGCAGATTTATATTCATACGAAAACTTTGATTAGTAAAAAGAATAAGTTAAAGAATCTGAATAGAGGCCAAGAAGCCAGAATAAAAAGAATAAACTAAGGAGAATTGTATTGGTAAATGATCTGGCTGCCGGTAAAATAGGAACAATAAATAAAAATTTTAAATTTTAATTTAATTCCTTCATTGGCGTATTACAATAAATGTAAAGTATGGTTTAATCGAATTCCTGAAAAATACATCTCTGAATGATAGAGTAAAATGGAACTGGTACAAGTGGAAGCTATGCATCCAAGAATTGTTGCAGGCGAAAAAATGTTCCCAACAATTTAAGTAACTTTTATGCTCCACTAGGGTATTTTGTAACTTCAAGTTAAGGATTACACGAATGGTCTAAATCACAACGTATTATATTGATTTAGCCTTGAAGTATTTTCTTCTAGATAATATACTACAACAAAGTCGATTAAAACTAAATAACAGTCTTTAATACGTCTAATAACATTAAACATGAATTCTAACCTGTCAAACTGCCCATTGCATATCGCCAAAGCTATCTGCCAAGCCACAACTTATGAATGAAACGGGTGAAAAGTAAGGCTGAATTTTAACCATTAGTAGTACTTTCGTGCTCCGATCTAAAACAATTGTAAAACTATTCTTTGGAAGAAAATCACTTTCTAAATGGCTCAAAAGAATCTTTCGAAAAAACCATAACATAACTAACTCTGATTACAAATAATTGTTAGAACGAGTTAAAACACTCCCTGAATCAATCTTCCAAATTATTACAAACTGGAAATACATTAAGTTTGAGACGACGATGCAAGTAGTGAAGCCAGGACCAGATCTGCTTAAACTTATCAATAGATTGACTGACATTATCTCTCCAGCAGAATAGTCAGATACCGCTTACTAACTATTGAATTTTTTAGGTCTGTACTAAGCAGTTTAAAGAAACTTTCAACTAATGCTGCAGTTACACTGATTGCAGATAGGTCAATTATTGACGTTAATCGGGTCAAACTGTGTCTAAGCACCCGAAATTGCTTGTTGGTAATCAATTGCCAGCATTGATCAAGCTAATAGCCGCTGAGTTTGACAGCAGTGTGAACACCACTTGGGTAAGCAATCGCCCTCCATGTCAAGTAATTGATCCACAATTTTGATTGACATCGTTGTTGTCAATTTTGCTGCTTGACATGCAAAGTACAAATGAATCTTTTTTTTCTTCAAATACAATTATGGAATGACCTGGACTCAGGGTTGGCAGGCTAATTCGTTGCCAATCTCGAAAACCCCAAAATATACAACATTGCTTGAAAAATATCCTAAATGATTACACTAGTCAACCATATGTAGCTCTTGCTCTGGAATGAAACTTATATATTTGGAATTTTATTAGCTAATATATCCTTAGAAAAATATTCAAAAAATGCTATCACGTCTTATAGTTTTGATATATTTTGAAAAAAAAATACCAAAAAAATATTCAGTTTTTCACTTTGAAAATATATTTTTTTTAATTTTTTTACATTAGCTTAACACAACATTTTTTAACATTAGCTTAATACAACATACCCATTGTATCAAGCTACTCACACTTCAATTCCTAGCTATTTCAGCTGTTTTTTCGTTCAGTAAAGTACCGCTAATTTTACAATATTTTGATTATTTTTAACAGGTGGCCTTACATGCTAAAGAAAATTACAATACATTATTTATTTTTTTCATTACTTTAGATTACCACTAATTATTTCTTTCCTTGTTGAACTTTTTCATTACCTTTCTTTCCGACTTTTTTTTTGCAATTAATTATCCTCTTTACCCATTAAATCACACTTTTTCCTTTATTAAATCACAGGAAGGAATTCGAAGTAAAAAAAAACTCCTGTGAAATACCCAGCCGTGTTATCTGTATCAAAGCCAGTTCTTTATGAGAATGATTTACTTCCCCCGCAACGCCCCACAGTCACAATTTCTGAAGAACCGTTAACTTCTCGTGGTAGTCGTGGTTTCGAAAATGATGATGCTATTTTCGCTTCCGACCACACCGATCTTGACGATGATGACTACGAACCGGTACCCATGACACCAGATTTAAGAACTCAAAGTGAACTGAACGATTTGATTCGTGATCTTGATTTGCCAAGAGATAAATCAGAGCTTTTAGCTTCTAGACTAAAACAATGGAATTTACCGCATCCAGACACAAAAGTAAATGTTTACCGGAATCGACATAATGGTGCAGTAGATTTATTTATAAAGGAAAATTATCTAACTCATGGCAACTACGTTTTCCACGTACTCAGCTGACCAGTGGAAACTTTTTATTGATTCGTCGAAACGAAGTTTGAAAGCGGTTTTATTGCAAAATGGGAAGGTATTTCTGTCTGTACCTATTGTATATACATAGAGTTCATGTTAAAGAAATTGAGTTCATACCCAACGGAAAAAGTAATGCTTACGGATATATTCGGTAAGCATTTCGCGTAATGCGTGGAAGCATTACCGAACCATTGCATGTTTATTTCTTTTTAACACTGCATGTCCTAGGCTGGGAAGATTTATACAAGGGGAAACCTATGCTTTGAATTTTATAGCTTTATGTATAAGAGCTTTTTGGAAAGTCCGACATCGCATTCTCGCATTTCCGAAATTTTCATCTTTCCACTTTATATAGCACATTACCCATAGCCGATGTATGCTCGCAAGTTCTTTTACCCTTATTTCTGCGAGTGATGTTCATTGGGCCTTTCCACACTTGTATTCTTGATGCACTCCTCAAACCGGGTTTCTGGGCAAGAGACGGAAGAATCAAGGGGGAATCCCTTACAAAAAGAAAACCGGTTTGAGGAGTGCATCAAGAATACAAGTGTGGAAAGGCCTAATCAGTTTCAAACGTGATGCAAAATTCTCTCCACATGCATCACTTTTTGTAGAGAATTCCCCTTGATTCTTCTGCCTCTTGCCCAGAAAACCGGTTTGAGGAGTGCATCAAGAATACAAGTGTGGAAAGGCCCATTGGCCAGTCATGGACTTTTGGAAAACCCCTTGCAAGAATATTACATTTTCATTACCAGGAATGTTTCCTGCATATATTATGTACGGAATGCATTACAGCGATTCCCGTTGGGTAGTATGAAACCTCAAAAACTACTACACAAAATACAGTACCTGGAACTTAAAAGTTGTTTGGATGTTACTATGCATGCAAGGTGGTTACACACAATTTTGTTGTTTTATTTGTGAGTGGGTCAGCAGAGCTTGAGACAAACACTATTGCTTCGATGCTGAAAAAGTTATTTTCTGTATATCAAAAATTCATCGGAAGATGAAAATGTAAAACTTCAATCAACAATGTAAATTTGAATGATATTAATAGTAAATATTGCTACGAACTACTTTCCTTGATTGAACGACGCTCCAGTTACTTTTCTAACGGGAACGAAATTGACGTTGATTGCGCTTGTTGGCAACAGTGTGAGCACCCGTAAGTTCCTGTTGACAATTTTTGTTAAACACGAATTGACGATAATTCGTCAAGAGCATTTTGAAGTCAATTCACACGGTGTAAGGTCACTGAATATCCAGCCACCGAAATATGACACTACCACACGAAAACCACTTGGTATCTCTTACGTGACAGGTGCATAATTTAGTACCAGTTCATTTGGAAAAAAATTATTATCTTAATTAATCCTCTTAAACTGTAAGGATTATATGCTGTGTAATATGTTGACCAATTTTCTTTAAAGGTAGAACCATTCGTTTTAACTCCACAAACGAAATTGTTGTCCTCGGTTCTAATTAAGTCTATTTTATTTTACTTAAAGTTGCTTTTCGTTTAGTTTCGTAAACATTTTCATCCTGATTAATATTTGAAAAGCTTTCCTGAGTGAAGTTGAAAAAAATTAAACGTTCAGTATCGAAAGGTGCAGCCATTTTTCGAATTTTATAATTAAATTTTATTTACTAACAATCAGAATCATGAATCACTGAATTGTTGTCTGAATGCTCTCTTATAACAGAATATTTCAGAAGTGGCCGAGCCACAAAAAGTGTCTGGGCGGCGTAAGAGGAAAGCCACTTATGAGGCGAGGAATTTAGTGGCCTGGGACACTGTGGCTCTGTGTTTACGCTCCCAATTTAATTCTGTACCCGTCAGTGGCCGGACACCGAGTGCCTCGTATGAAAAGGACCTACAGTGGCTCACAGCTTATTTGATACAGTGACTATTTAAAAATGCAAATCACTGTAACTTTGAAATTAAGAACCCTATCTAAAAAATTTCAACGTATTTGACTAGATGCATGTTCAACAAATACAATGCAAACAAAAAATGTTCCAGCAATATTCCTCGGCGTCCGGTAAAAGAGAAATACCACTGGCGCAGAAAAATTGCAGCTCACAGCTTATTTGATACAGACACTTCAATGCGAATAAACTTCTATTTGTCGCGCCGTTAATCTGTCTTGTTTTTGTTTCTTGAATTTTTGATTGTGTTAGACATTGGCTTAGGTAATTTTTAGCAAGATCTTGTAAGCTGAAGTGCCAAAATGAGCCAAAATTGTAAAATGGGTCATCGCACCATAATTGGACAGCGCGAATCGGTATTAAACCACTTTAAAAAAGGACAAAGTGTTGGAAAAATTGCTGAAAGTGTGAATTTGAGTGTCTTTACAGTGCAGCACATAATTGAGCGCTTCGTACACGAAAATAGGGTAGAAAATAAGAGGAGAAATGCGCCAAACAATATTTTCACCGTATCCGACGAACGATACATTGTAAGGAAAGTGAAAGCAAACACAAAAATTTCCGCTCCAAAATTGTGAGTTAAGGAAGTCATGTAGTGCTGAAACCATCCGACGAGTGCTTCGCGACCATGATTTCAAAGGGCGAGTAGCTCGTAGGAAGCCATTCATTTCCAAAAAAAAAATAGAATAAGCCGATTTGCCTTTGCCAAAGAGCATGTGGGAAAGCCATCCGCGCTCTGGAATACGGTTATTTTTGCGGACGAGTCCAAGTTTAACATTTTTGGCTACGATGGAATGTCATATGTCTGGTGCAAGGCAAACACTGAGCTAAACAAGGAGAACCTCAAAGCTACTGTGAAGCATTGTGGTGGTAATGTGATAGTTTGGGCCTGCATGTCCGCAACTGGAGTCAGAAATTTAAAGTTTATTGAGGAAACAATGAACCAAACAAAGTACCTTGATGTACCCAAAAACAATTTGCTGCAAAGTGCTAAAAAATTGGGTGTTCGCGACCAATTTCGGTTGTACCAAGACAACGATCCAAACCACAAGTCGGGAATTGTGCAGTCCTGGCCAATTTGGGATTGCCCTCATTTGATGTCTCCGCCGGCACAGTCACTAGATATGAACGTCATTGAGAATCTGTGGACTTTGTTGGATAACAACATTAGAAAACACAAGATTTCTAATAAACAAGACCTGAAGAAAGGACTGCTAGAGGTATAGCAAAAAATTACTCCTGACATCACAAAAAAACTCGTTGATTCAATGCCGAATAGGCTCCAGGCTCTGCTTAAGTCTAAGGGCTATCATACAAAGTATTGAAATCAACTGGAAACCGCATAATTCACAACAATTTTAATGTTTAATCAAACTGTATCAAATAAGCTGTGACATGAAATTTGCTATTACTTTTAGTTTTTTTGTTTTTTAAGATGTAAAACAGCAACTTTGTAACAAATATAAACTTGTTTAATAAACAACAAACAATTGCCTTCAAAATGGTGTTCAAATTTTTTTGATATCGTTATTATGTTTTGAGTTATTGCAACTTAATTTTTTAAAGAAGCACTGTATCAAATAAGCTGTGAGCCACTGTATGTATAAATACCGTTGTCAATTGCTTGCCCCAGTTACAATGGAGAAGTGGGCAGTTTTCTTTACTAGTCAGGCCAAACCCTGGTCGTATTGACGCAAAACTAGTTCACTAGTTTAACAATTTTTACTTTTCAATTCCTTGGAGCACTTATACAGTCATCAGCTCTACATAAGCTTTTAGAAGGCCAATGTTATATTCCTTTCTTATTCACGTCCTTACTTTTCTTTCGTTCATTTTGACATATATATTGTGTTGAAAATCGTGGATGAATGATTTTTTCTGACCATTCTGGGACAATTTTGTGCAAATTTTACTAATGTGTGTCATTTTGTCCCAGATAACCAAGCGGACGTTAATTCCCTTGCTGCTCTTTGTACAGTGTTCAGAATTGTAGCAGAGTTCCGGGCATCTCTTACGGATATGTCGAGACATTTGGCAGTGCAATTGATTTGGGTACCTGAGCAGAGGGGTATTGTGGGGTGTGTGGCTGACGTGTGTTTCCGTTCACTATAGGTGCACTGATGTCATCGGTCAAAGTAGCCATTAGGCAAAAAGTACCTGGAGGGTGCTAGAAAGTCCTGAGCTAAATAATCATCCTCTTCGATTGCGAGACAGAACTGAACTTCCATCCGTGCAAATGGCAATAGGTAGCTAATGATTCCAACCAGTAGTGCTTTCCGCTGTGTTATTCCCGTTTGCACGGGCCACTGTCTGGTAGGTTGGCACGTACAGCAGTTAGGCGTAGGTTTCAACGATATTTGTTGGAGTTTTGGCTCAGAGAATGAAAAGAATGGGCCCTCGCGAGGATGAGAATAGCCTCTATTGGGGCGTCCTTTCTTTCAAGGCTAACTTATTTATCTCTTTAAGCACTAAGGGGTATTGAACAGTTCATTAAAAAAACAGATGGTTCCCAGAATAAGAGTATCCGTGAGAGAGTATCCAAAAGAGTATATCCGTGGTAACACAACGGGCCTCTAATGCACCAATGTGTGTCTTTCTTTAGGACTTCCCAACTGACAGTCCCTTAACTTAGCCTAACCCATTGCTTGCTGTCCAAACTCAGAAATTTCATAAAATTTTCAAAGCTCTCACAAAATTGGTGAAAAACTTTGCACGAAAAAGATTACACGAACTTATGCAAGTTATGTATAAAACGTGGAATTATTTTTTGACTCTAAGAAAATCGCAGAAATATTCCCAGCCTTGCAAAGAAACCTTGAAACCATGTGAGTGAATTTAGACCAATTTTGCTTTCCCAAAACATGATAAAAATCTTTGAATGACTGATTGTAAGAAAATTACAGTCGATAGTTTGAAGATCTGCAAGATAATTCTACTATGGAATCTAATAATGTACTATTCATACTCTCTTCGAATTTTGGTACGAAACCTCTAAAGCACTTGATATGAAGCACAAGATTATTTTGTAGAAATTTAGAAAGACCAATATTTTAATTTACTAAGAATTAGGAATTATTATTACAAGAATTTAGATATATTTCAATTTCTTGACAGGCATCCATGTTTCAAAGTTTGTCAGTCTATCATGTAGACACTGAAAAAGGTGGGAGTTGAATCGAGAGATTGAAATATATCCAGCTTTTAAAGAAAAAAATGTATGTAGGGTCGCGCACCGAGCTTTGAGTTAGCCTAGCTCTAAATAGGTACCTGAGTTAAATCACAGATAAAGTGAATCGTAAATTTATGAACAAGGGTCTATACCAGCTTTAGCTCCTAGACCCGACAAACGGTTGTCGTGAAATTACTTTACTTCCAAGCAAAAAATGGTTTTTTAGTAAAAATATTCGATTTTTAAGTCCGAAAAATTTAATCAGATTAAGTTAATTGTAAAAACTTTCGATTCTGTATAGATTGATTAAGAAAATTTTCCAACAGACATCATCAAAATAATTCAATGCACCTATATAGCATCTTCAAAAAAACAATAGATAAGGGTGTATTTTAAAGTGCTGCAGATCAGCCGGTCAGAACACCAACCTAAAAAGCTTTGCCACGCATGGGAACGGAGCCACTTCACACGACGGACCCACTGTCTTAAACGACAAAATTCAGTAAAAATTGGCAGCTAAGCAGGTTTATATTCTGATACCGCTTCCCAAAGCGGATAGCAGTGCCCAAAATCCGTAAAGCAAAGCTAGTACTATGGCTTCAGGAAAAAACAATCGGTAATATAATCTGCTTGCGGCTGCTCGGTATTTGATGATCGGGAATGAAATTGACTGCCTCGAAAAGTTATGATTGACAGTTACTACTGTCTGTAATGCAGCCACTATTGTCCATCCAGACAGTACCTACGCCTCAAATTTGTACCCTGTATGAATTGGAGACTTTATCTTTCAAAAATAAAAACCTAGCCAAACAGTGGTTTATTTGACGAGTGGTTTGAATTCAAAATGCTGCCAGTCATTAAGGAACAATCTGACAATTTCAGTTTCTATGTTCTTTGCCAGATGTTGTGGAGAAAATCACCTATCTCACAAGCTAACTTCGATAATAGATACCTCAACGAAACAGTGATTCGAGTACGAAAATTTCTGTAAATTTATCTATAACACTAAAATCAAGAATACCTTAGGAGCTTTTTTTCTCGTCGACTAAAATGATGCCCACGATGAGAACGTTATAGCCAATTTTGACAATTAATTTTTTATGTCACTTGTTATTATATTTAATGCTAAATAATGCCTCCATCTGGTCAAAACATATGCGAAATAAATTATGCTTTGTTATTTTATTAAAATAAACATAATTCGTTTTGGAACTAATATATGAAATTATGTAAAAATAAATAACAAAAACAAAATTAGAAGTTTAAATATTACTCCTCAAGATGATTTTATATCAATAATAGACCCGTCAGTTACATCTAAACCCTTTTCTTTTATGTAAAGCTCATTAGTACCAGTACTTTTCAAAATATCATTTGGAATTTGGGATTCATCGATCGGCAGCGTTTTCACATATTATCGAGATAAATTTGGTAGGCAAAATTAAAAATATGTGACCGCCAGATTAATTCGAAATTGAAATTTAAATGCTAATAATTACGCCAAATCTAAATTTTGAATGCCGTCTTAAAAAATAATGCCAGATCTAGCATTCAAAATTATAAAATGGCAGCACTGGCTATAGCCTTCAACTGAGGAATTAAAATGAATTTGAAAAGGTAAACCAGAAACGATACCGTAACAGTAGCATAAAAAGAGCTGGAGGAAATTTTTTCGGGGGAACGGTACGTTTTTTCGCACAATTATTGCTAGAATACTATACAATGCTGACGAAAGAAAAATGTAATACCTTTATTTTTTTTATTTTGAAGAAAGACATTTTGGAATGTAACCAAACGAATAAAAGCATATTTTAACCCTCTCAGTTAAATTTGAAATTATGTATATTTGTGGTGTTTTGTACCTACTTCAGATTTGTGGCATTTCCTTCAAGAATGTTTTATATTGAACGTCTACATCTAATACGACATTAAGCTACGTTAAACGTCTGCATGAAAGCTTCACAATATTCCAGTCATTGGCAGTTTTAATAAGCCCAGCCAAAAACTGAAAACTATTATAATTTTTCCCCATAGAAACATAGTATATTATGACAGGTTTCAACTAGTTTTTTTGAGCAAGACAGAGAGTGTTAGTCAGCTCTTTAATTCCAATCTACCGAATCACACATAGTATGAACTGTATTGCCATATTTTGAAATTACCATTCACTTCTTGGCCTCTATTCATATGAAGTTACCATTAATCACCTGAATATCGTCTTTACTAATTCCTCTTCCATTGTCCCCATTCGACCAAATAAAAATTTTTTGCTCTCACACAAAGCCCTCATGATACAATCTCGGCCACTGTAACCCATCCTTTTGATAAAAAATATTAATATTTATAAAACTAAATAATAGGCAATATGAAGTTACAGTGGCTCTGCCTCATTTCTTCAAAATGAACAATACTATTTTTAAAAAAATGCAACTTACCTATCCAATATCACTCCAACTTCATGATACACATTGCGTCGACCTCTCCTATGAATAGCTGCCTCAGTTTCAATCTTATCGTTTTTAAATCCGTGAGCATTTCGAATAATCCATGTTGTATTTGGTAGGTCATATGTAAGCCCCCAATTGATTCCATAACTCAAAAAATTCACATCTGGATTTCCTATCACACCAATAGTCACACAGATTGCAACCTTTATCCAAAAACACAAAAATTAAGACAAAAGCTTAAAATAGTTGCTACGTTGTGAAGAGCACTTTATTTTTTACACTCACAGTAAATGATGATCCTTCTGGAAATGCCACAAACCTTTTCGGCCTGAAATTAACCTTTGCCGAACTATCTTCGGATCGTAAACCACTTGCGACTGGCGAAATCAATAGAACCGCAAGGCAAGAAAATCTCAAACCAGCAATTATTTTGGATTTTTCATTCATTTTTATTTTTCAAGCGTAGGAGCAAGGCAATGCCGACCGCAAGATCATCTACCCGGATCAATTATGGGTCTTGAAATATATTTATCGCAATATCACATCTGCTATTGGCAGGAGAAATTAACAGCCTTTTGTCACACTAAGTCGACATTAAATATATTTAATCTTTCTTTGGTATATAATCACAGAATTCATCAGAAGCTCTAGCGTAACTAATGAATAATTCATAAGACGTGGCTCACAGGTAGGGATTCCAATCCCGAACCATATTTTCAATCCCGGGATTACGGGATTAAAAAATCTCAAATCCCGGGATCCCGGGATCCCGGGATTTGAAATTCAAAATACAACACAACAAAATAAGTCAAGTTTCTAGTAAACAGATTATATAATTTGCCATCATTTCAAAACTACAACAATAAGTAAGCTCAAAACTGGATAAAAAATTATTACTAATTTATATTATTGATGCAAATAAAAACAATAATTTTAATTATCCAAAACGTTGACAGTATGAAGACAGATATTAAAAATTACATCTTTTACAAATTACAACAAAAAATCACGACCAAAAACCACAACAACAAAACACAACTCTTAGAATTGAGATACATAATAAAGTAAAATATAAAAAATTCGGCCAAAGTTCATTGGGTTTTTGGGAAGTAACATTGAAGCAATAGCAAAGCATCTAAGGTATCGTCTCCAAGCCTGCTTCTAAATTTATTCCCGATTTTGGACGCCGCGGAAACGGTCGAGAAATATTGGTATGCCTGCTCCAAACTATGCAAGTGCCACCACTTTCGAAAAGATTCATTTCTTTTGCAATGGTTTTAATTAGTTTCTGGCGGCATTTCATGATTGATTATTTTCATACTTTGCAGCTCCTCTCGTAGCGTTAATTGACGACTACCTTGTTCTGGATTCAATATGGCTATCTACTGGGTTCTCTTCATTTCTTTGGCTACCAAGCATAGGGTTCAGCATCTAGATCATTGAAGTATTTTTTTTAAATATTTGCTTTGCTTGGTTTCCAAAATAGAGATTTTATTTCACTTGGTAAATTTTCACTGGTACAATGTGGATTCTGGAGATAGCTTAGCATACCAGATAGCTCGATACACTGATGCTCTTTTATTCGGTCCAATATTGCAATTTTCATAGCATTCAGAAGAATACACCGTTTTTCTCCTAACAGCCTAAATACAAATATTGATGAAGTATTAGCAGTGCATAAATTTGCAAGTCTGCGACTAAAGGCCGTCACAGCCAATTTTACAGGGAGTAAAACTTCAATAATTTTCTGAATCGAATCAAACTCTGTTGCTTCTAATTGCTCTGAATATTGCAGGCCTATTAATGTATACTATTTTTCAAAATGGGATACTATTCGAGAATTGTCAAGAGACTATTTAATCTTGTTTAACAATCCATTTAAAGGAGACAGTTTTAAAGTTCGTTATTATTTTTCGTTGGAGCTTTTTTAAAATATAAAACTACCTAACGAACTTTCTTTATGCATGCCCTGATGTCCTTCGTCTGATTTAGCGTGTCTTGCAGGCGACCGGTTTCAACGTAGTTAGCTGATTCAGGACCATCCAAATCTTCGTGGTCGTCGTTCAGACTATCGGGAAATCACTTTAATCTGGAATGGACCTCATATTATAGCGAACATCGCAAACTGCCAAGTGGATGCTATGCGCCAAACGAATATGTTTCTCTGTACCAACTAGTCTGCCTACTTTTCGCATTTCATTTGACCCATCAGTTACGATGGTAACAATGTTTTTTCCTAGAGAAACATTAAACTCATATCTAGGTAGTTTCCAGCTGTCATTGATATTCTTACTCGCACCAAGCTCCAGTAAGAATTTACTAAGTAGATGATTATATTTAAATAGCGCCTATTTGCAGTCAAGGTCCATTCATCAAACATCAAACTGAACCGTTCACCTGAGATACTAGCCTGTTATATCTTATTTTTTATTATTTTCTTTACCCTGCTTGCATAGCCAACAACCTTTTTTTGATTGTTGTTAAGGATTTTGGTAAATCTGTGTATGCATTCGCTAGTATTAATTTCCTCAAATCATTCGATGTAACGAATGCACTAAATGCGAAACAGTCCATACTTATTTATTTACAAACCCCTTTGTATTCTCTTGTTAACTGTTACATCGGTTTGTTTTGCTCTATTCTTTACGCATTATGATGTGAGCTAATTGTTTTCTCATAAATATGGATTCTATTTGCACTTTTCGACTCTTGCTGTAACTTGATTGCCGATAATGCTTGACTCCCGGCCCCGAAATCCCAGCCAATTTCTGATCCCGAAAATCCCGGGATTGATGGTTTCTAATCCCGGGATTTTCGGGACCAAAAATAGACCGGGATCCTACTCACAGGCCATATGTTTATTAGAATGTATTTAAGACCTATTGTATTGTACTCCAGGCATTCGTCGTTTAAGCAAATACTTTTTTATTACCAAGTTTGACTGCTTCAATTAATGATGTATATATGTAAATATATTATTAAATATATTTATGTACACAGATCAATCATTATGACGACAAAAAATGTAACAAAATAAAGTGATGACAATTAAGTATCTGGTCATATTAGATGATTGATGATAGTCTGGGACCAACAAAATAGCTTTACCATCGCAGAATTTTCGCTAATTCTTTCTTCTCTGGCAACATTGAATGCACAGATCTGCAAATTGTAACTCTTATTTTCCTTTTTGGGTTTGAATGCTGATCTTGGAGTATTTTGGTGCATAGATTACGAATATGTACTTGGAATTTTCCTATCACCCTCAGTTTTTTTAAAAATCCCTTTGTGTGAAATCGAAAAATACTTTACCTAAGTATTTTTTTATTACAATCAAAAAACAATTACATGACTTTAAAACATTAGAAATACATTTGAGGGAGAGTAATAAATAAATTAAAAATATTACCTAAATACTTTTGTGGTATCTTGCTTTTTTTCGCCGAAGCTCCGATTGTGATATTTTCGCTTGAAAGTCCGATTTAGATCATTGCGCTTTAACAGCCAACAATAGTCTGCCATCATTCTTTTATTCCACTTTCCCTGATAGCGAAGTTCCATCTCTTTCAAATCCTGGTGAAATCTTTTGCCTTGTTCTTCACTTACAGCTCCCAAGTTATCAGGAAAGTAGTCCAAATGCGAATTGAAGAAATGAAGTTTAATGCTCATCGAGCATCCCATTTTTCCGAAATTGTCAATCATTTTCTCCACCATTTCCTCATAATTTGGACTTTTGTGGTTTCCTAGAAAATGTCTCACAACTTCCTTAAAAGATTTCCAGGCTCCTAACTTAATTTCACTCATTTTTCCATCGAAAACTGTATCTTTCATCATTTTCTTATGACCTGTCCAGCGAAAATACTTTCTTTCATTTTAGCTTCAGACGGAGATGCAAAAATTTGATGTCGATATTTCAAACCTTCTCCTTCTTTGTTCGGCGCCTTCACAAATTGTTTTATTTGTAAAGGGGGTAGCAAAACTTTTTCTCGGGGAATTAAATTGTCTCTCACAATATTTTTTGTTCCGGGGACCAGTTCAGTCCTCGATGGCCACTCATTCTTCATTCAATGTTGTCCTCTGTTTCGACTATCCCACTCACAGAGAAAGCAAGAGTGCTTCGTATAGTCATCTTGTTGACCGACCAGTATACCTATAATTTTCAGATCTCCATATGCCATCCAACCGTGTTCTTCGTACTTTATTTTATCTAACACATCTTTCAAGTTGTCGTAGCATTCCTTCAAATGTACAAAATGGGCGACTGGCAGCGAAGCGTACTTATTGCCATTATGCAAAAGGACTACTTTCAAACTTCGTTTTGATGAGTCTTTGAACAATCTCCATATTCGATGCTAAACATTTTTATTAAGCCAGGAATGTCTTAACAATACACTAGATCACGATTTTCAGCAAAATGTGGTACAAAGTCTTTTTCTGTTACCAAGAAAATAAAGTGCCAGGAGCAAGCATATTCTTTTCAGATAGTTTTGATCCGAGGAGCTTAGATGTCAGTTTTAGATCTCTTATTAAGTCGTTCTGTTCTGATTGTGAAAATAATTGTGTTTCACTTGTACTTGGTTCAAATTCAGCATCAAGTTGAGATACCTCTTCGACATCACTGTCACTGTCTTCAGCTTGCAATGATTCCAAGTGTAGCGGTGCAAAGTTCTGGTCGCGATGCACAGCGGGTGTTACTGATTGAAATGTTGGATGTACCAGGTCCTTTTTTTTTAATTGTAGCCTGTAGTCTTGCAGCAGCGAAAATAGTAATCTTCTCTTCATAACACAGGCGATATGAGATCAAAAGTATTGTTCTTCCCTTTTTACCACTTTAGAAGTTCACGAACGCACGTCGTACAAACTTTATGCGGAACCCACTGTGTATCTTGATTGGCGATTGTTAGGCCGAAATACATATTAGGCGCGTTTTTTTGCTCCCCTTATCCATAACAGAACAATGCTAACCAGTGCAGACGCATTGGAAACAACAAAAACTCATGTTATGGATAGGGGGAGTTGTTGCTGTTTCCAATGCATCTGCACTGATTAGCATTCTTCTGTTATATATAGGGAGAGCAAAAAAACACGCCTATTGTAAACGTTACTTATGAATTTGGTAATGTTATGCGCTTGTTTTCTCAGCATAAACTGCCCACAAATGTAGCGAAAATTGTCCGGAGAGTCTAAACACTTTCGCGATGACATTTTTCAACATTTTTTTTTTCATTTTGCACGGAAGTACTGCTTTTGACTAAAAAACTACAAAAAAAATCATCTACCTTCATTAACCCTCTTTTAACGATTTAAGTTAATTTCTATAAAAATGGAACATAAAATCTACTAGAAATGAGGTCTTTAGTAAATGATAAGGATATGTCACTTAGTTGATTAAGGTATATTTAAGTAATTATAATTGACTAACCTATTCATTAGTGTCTAATGTAACCATTCAGTGCATTTTTTGTTTAATAGGAAACGATATAAATAAAATAAATTAATTAAAAACTATGAAAGCCTTGGTAATTTTGGTAAAAAAACGATGCTAAATAACTAAAAAACCTGACGTGATGGAATTTTTAACAAAATTCCTGTAATCAACGCCCCAAAATCTATCCAAATGAATCATCAAAACTGAAAGGGGAAAACCATTGCAGACCTGTGATATTATTTGAACCGCTATGATGAAAGCATTTATTTCCGTGACAAAATTGCAGCTACCAATGTTATTATTATTATTATTATTATTACTTTCTCACATACAAAATGTTGGTAATAATAATAATAATATAATATCAGAATAAAAAAATAATCACTTTATTGCAATTTAATGGAGATAACTATGACATTCAATTGGTAATACGAAGTGAAGATAAACTATGAGGAGAAGAAAATTGTTTTGTTCAACAGTTAGATGTCAATAAAATAAAATAATCCGAAAGATTGCTTATGGGATTTGGTTACGAAAGAGAAAAAGGAGTAAGACCCAGTTAATATTTCTTCAATCTTCGAATAATCTACGAGATGCGGATCTAATACATCTGAATATAATTTTTACCACTGAACAAATGAAGCTAATATGAAGATTTTGTGTCGTAATTTTCAGCTATCTGCTGATGATCTTACCGCCCATTCTTGAAATATATCTTGCCTGGTAGTCACTGCGTTTATTTTAGCCCTTACCACTTACATGTGAACCTGGTTTTAGCGTGTGTTGTATATTTGTACGAGAAATTTTGAGTCATAGGCTGTCAAATATTGATATGAATATACCTACTAGGGTACTACCTACCTAACCTACTAGGGCTTGCGTATGCGTTATTTTAATGGTTGGAGCTGTTTAGTTTGTTTTCGTATATCGGTGAAATTAGATCGTGTAAAATGGATCGAAAATTCAGCAAAACAAACTTTAGACGACCAGGTCAATCTGGGAAAAAAAGGAAATTCCGCGGTAATCGGTTTACTTTGGAAAAAGCACAAGTGACAAGTCAGGCGAGTACGTCAGCGGCAAAACTAAAAGATTCCACCGGTTTTGAAGTGAGTGTTGATCCGTCGTTAAATTAATGTATTTTAAATTTTGCCTTAATATTTATCAAATTAACGGAACTATTGAAGTGTAAATATTGCGGTAGTGAAGTGAATTTTACGAAGCGTGGACAAAGAGGTTTAGGATTTAAACTTTTGGTAAAGTGTTCGCGTAAGGAAACTTTTATAAACTCATGTCCACTAACAGATAGATCCTATGAAATAAATCGTCGATTTGTTTTTGCAATGAGAATGCATGGCGTTGGGATTCAGGCCATCCAACATTTTTGTGGTTTAATGGATTTGTGTTAAGGTTTTACCAATAAGACATACTATGCAGCTGCAGCAAAAAACGTTGCCGAAATGGTCTTTAAAAAAGCTGTGAATGAAGAGAAAAAACTGAATACCCAGGCGGGAAATGAAGAAACTTATTTGACGGTGCCCGGTGATGGATCATGGGCAAAACGAGTTTATACTTCTCTTTTGGATGTTTTAACGTTGATTGGAAAGTATAGTAATAAAATTGTTGACATAATTGCGAAGTGTAGTACATGTAAAGCGTGTGAAGGCTGGAAACATAGCGAAGACACTGTTGAGTATAACACATGGTACGAGAACCATAAAGATGAGTATACCGCAAATCATACCGACAGTGCTGGAAAAATGGAAATCGACGGTGTGGTTGAAATGTTTCAACGGTCTGCCGAACAACACGGAGTAAAATATGCCAATTATATCAGTGATGGCGATTCAAAGACATTTAAGACTTTAATATATATTAAACCATATGGTCATGATTTGGTTGTTAGAAAAAAGAATGTATGCTACATGTAAAAAAAACGAATATACAAAAGAGCTACAGAATCAAAAAGACAGCTCGCGCAACTACGGAAAATAATGATCCAAAGTGAAGACGCCGAAACATCGCAGGCTGCAAAAAAGCGCAAAACTGTTAAACTTGTACAACTCACGAATAAATTGACAGCTGATCTGTCAATTTGTTATGAACTGGCAATACGTCGAAATCCCAATTCAATGGAGGATATGAAAAAAGCAACTTAGGCAACATTTTTTCATAAAATATCCACAAATGAACAACCGCAACACGAATATTGTCCACCAGGTCCGGAGTCGTGGTGTAAATGGCAGCAGGTTCCAGCTACTGGGCAAGATTACCAGCATCCACCTCCATTAGATAAAGATGTTCAAGACATTTTGAAGCCCATTTACGAAGATTTAACTCTCGATGATCTTCTTGAGAGATGCCTAGGTGCAAACACACAGAATAATAATGAAAGCTTCAATAAGTGTATATGGCAGTTAGCTCCGAAACATATATTTTGTGGAAAAAGGTACACGAAATTTGCACCTACTGTACCACATGCACTTTTAACGAAAGATTTCAGCCTCTTTTAAAAATTAAGTAGGACGTGGGGATCACCATTGGTCCAAAAGCAGAGGAATTAGCGCGAAAAAGGATGCAGTGCGAATTAATTATGCCGAATGCATTGCTTCTCACGAGACAAAAGAGGCCAGGACAGCTCGAAGAATGGAAAGAGTAGTTGAAAATGAAGAGTTTGAGGAAGCAGCTGGTATCGCTGATTAAGCGAAAGTAAACATTTATTATGGACATTTTATTCATAAAACTTTAAACGCGTTTTTCTTAAAACCATGTTTTTCTAATCGGCGGGATTGATTTAGAAAAAAACTAACCAACCAATTTCTCTGAAATTTAAATACATTGTTTTAAATATTAGTGGCTATCGTTGGTACTGCAATTATAATTTTGTCGTAAAAACTTAATATTTTTAAATAAAAGAAGTTGTAATTTCCATATTTTAATTTTCAAACTAATATAACTTAGTTAATTTTTTCTTTAACAGGTTAGTTTTAGTACCTGCAATAGCGACAAGGCTGTTAAATAATAAAACAGTTTTTTTTTCATTTCAGGTAAATACTTTGAGCCGAATTACCCCCACTATCGACATACAAACCACCTTTTGTCGAAAATTTTTAAAACTTAAAAAAATAAATAAATAGATAATATGTACTGTTTTGAAATGCTAAAGACAATATATCAATATATTTAATACAAAAAAAGAATGAAGTTAATAATCATTGTAGTTTTTGAGAAAAAAATATTCTAAAAATTGTATTTTTTCTTCTCGAAAGTTGAATGAACCCATAAATTTTGTGGAAAACGGTTTGATAAAATGAAGGTAATTTTCAAGTATATTTGTAAGATACAAGAGGACTTCGGCGATGAACGATTGGAGACTAAACAGCAAAAGGAGTGTTGCAACTGTTTCGAAGATGAACTTAATAATGAAGCCGTTGATAATGAAGCACGTTCTGATAGGCCCTCATCTTCAGAAATATGATCAATATCGTGAAGAAATCGGTGGTGAAGAATGGCCGAATGATGGTCAGAAAGTTAATAGACGATACATGTATCAATTTTTTTTAATTCAACGGAAACATTGAGAAAAAAATGTCTCGAAACTTATAAAAAATATAATCTTTATGAAAGAATTTGGGAAATTCACTTTGTTTCGAATTTTTTTGTTATTCTTCCTTCCCACAATCATTCATGTGTTCTTTAAGAAATAATCTTATGAAACGATATCTAAGCCCAGCGCTTCTTATCAATCTTATCTTATCAATTGCTTCTCACCATGCTCACAATTATCACTGAAATCACGATAACCAAGGTTGCCATTTAGATTTTGCGACATAATTCATTACTCCTGACAGTAATCTAAGATCTGCAGCCATCCATTGTTTTCTCGGTTTTGCTAACTAAACGTTTTTGATGTACTTCGCACTTCAATATTCTGTTATTGGTAACTGGTCAGCCTCCATCTTTTTGAGGTGGCCTTTCGAAAATAATTTCCAGATAGGTCTCCATATATTTCATGTAATGCATTGTCGTAAAGTATTCTCCGCTCTGACGCTTCCTTGATGTAGCCGAAAATTTGTCAGGGCATTTTGCGTTCGAAGCCGTCCACAGTCTGGTTTTGGAAGCGGTGTAAACTCATTATCGTCTAGGCATCGCTTCCGTACTTTCGCCAGGGTTCAATATACCTTTTGCAGACAAGATGAATATTTTTCTTGTGAAGGATAGAGTGTTCGGTCTAATTGGTCAGATTTAATTCCTACCAGATTTCGTTCTTTTTGCTGCCCATTCTACCAATATGGTTCCTAAATAGATAGTTTTATTGTAAAAATTTGTTATATTCTATATTTGTGAAGATTACTTAAGCTGTTGATTACTTAAAATCAAGTTTTGTCCGACTGGAACATTCTTCAAGAATATAATTGTCAATTTTATTTTGCCTCGATTCTGCTGCCGCGATGCTAACACACACTTCTGATTATGTGGACTTAAAATCGAAGAGTGGTTGATTGGTGTGCATGTATTTTTCTAACGACGTGCACAGATTTATGTTGAATAGCTTTTTTAGACCTGAGCTAATTTAACAGGTTTTGTGTTAATGATTGTATCATGGGTAATGCTCACCTATTTTTTACGAATGCCAAAGTCCAGAATGGTCTGATGCAGCGTAGTTCTGTTGGTACCATTGTATGCTTGCTTATTGTCTTCAAAAACGTAGTGACATTGATGTTATACTCCCTGTGCTTTTCAATCACTTTTCAATTCAAATGACTGAGAGTCTTTGATCCATCCCAACATTTCATCGTCCGTTTCTGAAACCATCTCAATGAAGAAAGGATTTATTTTCCTCAATAATTTTCTCAGCGTAGCTCATTACTTTTTTGTATATAAAGTATATTATGTTAATCACTAGGTCTAATTTCGAAATAAATCTTTTTAAAGTTTGGATAGATATGCTCCAATATTCGGGAGCCATTCTGTCGGTTTTCGTTCTTTCTAGGAGCTTGAAGTCCTTTTTCCATAGTCCAAATATCGTCCAATAGTCCAATAATATGATCTTGCTTCACGATTGCGATGTCACTCATGTTTTGTTTATTACTTATTCCCACGTTGGGCGCCATACGTCTATCGGAAAAATCTCTATAGAAAACGACGAATTTTTAAAGAATATAAAATCATTGCATTCTTTAGCAAGATTTTATTTATTTCAAGCCAAACAAGGCATATAACAAAAAATAATAATAACAAATTACAATTTGAATTAAATATAAGTTTTCTTAAACTACACTATAACAAAATAGCATAAATAATTTTAAATACATATTCCAAAATTATATTTGGTTGTCAACTCTAGGAATTTATAAGGAATGTTTTTTTAAGATTTTAGAGCCTTGAATAGAGCATATTTGAAACTTGTCTTGGGAATAGATAAGGAATAGTAGTTGGAAAAATTGTTAAATATTTTGCAGCATCTGTTGATGGGCTCCCTGTCTCCATAAACAGTCCGATGCTGATGTTCATTGAGAATACGTGTATACCTAGTTCGTCTTACAGGGTTATTGAAAGTGATTTTATTCGAGAGATACTCAACGTTGATCAAGCCCTTAATTGCATCAAAAATGAAACATGAGCATAATACCGTTCTCCTCGAAGAAAGTGTCTCAAGGGTTAGAAGGCTTAATCTGTAATTATAAGATGGCAAACTTTCAAAATCGTGTGGGTTATATATATATCTCTCAAAGCAAAAATAGCAAACTGCTTTTGGATGGATTCCAATTTATCGCTATGACAGTTGAAAATGGGATTCCAAACGATGCAACCATATTCCAATATTGGGCGAACTAAGGATACGTAAAGAGATTTTGTAACCCATAAGTTCTTAAATTCTTTCGCACGTCTCTTAATGAATCCTAATTGCTTGCTGGCTCTTGCTAGAACTTTGTCGTACTGAAGATTGAAGCGCAGCTTTTTATCTAGAACGACTCCGAGATCTACAACACTATCCACTTTTTTCAGCAACTGATTACTAAGGCGGTAATCAAAATTTAAAGAGCATGACATGCAGGAAAAGCTTTTGGCATGGCATTTGTCTACGTTAAGAAAAAGTTTATTGCGGTCACACCATCGCTCCAACGATAAGAGTTTTGACTGAAGGAAGTTTGAATCGGATTCCGATTGAATAGTGTGGTATAATTTTAGATCGTCCGCATAAAAAATGTGTGGAATATCGGATAACACTTCCGAAAGATCTGAAATAAAAATATTGAATAGAAGTGGCTAAGTGGCTGCCTTGAGGTACCCCCGAGGAGACAGTAATTATTTTTGAGAGAAAACCTTGGCATTTTACATGTTGTGTTCGATTCCGAAGGTAGCAATCCAACCATCCTACACTCAGAAAAATATGTTTCTGAAAATCAAAGAAAATATTTACTTGTTTACGAGATGTGAAATCTTCCACAAATCAAATAAACTTTTATTTGATATCAGTTATTTGTATACATATCATTGAAAAATGTCTTACATTCAACGGAATACAATTTTTGCTTTACCTTATTTCAAGTAAGTAATTTTCCTCAAATCTTGTAAATTATGTCTATGAATTTAGTAAATTATATCTTCACCGCGAATATTTTTTTCTATGTTTCAACAACAGCCATGCTTCAATATTCGATGAAAAAATTGATAGTTTTTCTGACTTCTATCAACTTTTCCTCTACACAAATAAAGGGTCGATAGCTAAGCTCGCTAACGTGTCAATCCAAAGCAGCGATCTACCGCTCGTGGGTTCGAATTCCGCCGGGTTCATGGTTGACTTTGTTCGTCTTCAGTTGTCCTAACTCCATTGTCACATTATAGCTTAAATTGGCGACAAGGCATAAATAATATTAGCGCTTCAGAAAATAAGAAAAAAATGTGGCACTTTAAAAAAACGAAAAATGGGAAATATTTTTTTCAGAGTTTTTGCGTGCCAACAACATGCGATGCTTTCAAGCGGTCCCCCATCTAAGTAGTAACCGCGCCCAGCACTGCTTAACTTCGGTGATCGTACGTGAACCGATTTATGCCAGATGCCAGATGTTCTTAAAACTATATCAAATTTTACTCAGGGCAAGTGCAATATCAGTGCTTGAAATGAAAAAATTCATTTTTTTCGAGTGAGTAAATATTTCTTTGAAACTATACCAAGTTTTACTCAGGGCAAGTACAATATTTGTTCTTTGAAATGAAGAAATTTCTTCCTTTGGATTGAGTTAATATTTCTTTGGCGCAGAATCATTATCAATTTTCTTTGATAATGTGTTCATTTTTCTTCAAAAAATAGAAGTATTTTTCTCAGTGTAGCAAGTTTCCGGAAATGCCTAGTTTTTGCAGTTTATATTTCAATACATCATGGTCAACACGGTCAAAAGCTTTGCTGAAATCAGTATATATGGCATCGATCTGACACCCTTTCTCCATATTGCAAAGTACATCCGAGATAAATATCAAAAGGTTGGTGGTAGTTGACCTGCCCTTTCTGAAGCCATGTTGCTGTTCGTTAAGAAGAGGAGCAATAGCTATAATGAGTTTATCACAAACAATTTTTTCAAATAGTTTAGGCATAGCTGACAAAATGGCAATGCCTCTATAATTTTTAACCGAGCGCTTGTCACCACTTTTATGAATTGGCGTGAGATGAGAAGATTTCCAGAATTGAGGAAATCTACCACATGATAGTGATTTGGTGAAAATTATAAGCAGGGGTGAGATGATAGTTTCTGCACTGTTGATTATGAAGCTCGGAGGAAGTAGATCTGGTCCAGGGCTTATTTTCATGTCAAGTTCGCTTATCGCTTTTACAATATCCTATCTAGTTAAATATATTTCATCAGCGATAGCAAACTGAGGTGTTGAGACAAGCGACATGTTACATAATCCACCGGGTGGACAGAAAACTTCTTGAAAATGGTCGGCAAACATGTCACATATTTTTAGTGGGTCAGAAGAAAGTGAGTCATTTTTATACATTGCTGTGGGATAGCCTGAAGTTTTGCGCTTGCTGTTCACGAAGTCAAAAAATTTTTTGGGGTCCAAAATTATATTTTCCCCAACTATATTAATATAACATTCATATGCTTCGCGAGACTTCCTTAAGAATTCTTTAGCTAGTTCATTGTATCTTCTCTTGATATCTTCGCTAGCATTGATGTCGGTTTTTATTATCTTATATAGTATGTTTCTCTGATTTCGTAACTTATGCCTAGTACTATATTCTTCGCGAAACGAATTCAACGGTCGAATCCGATACAAAAAGAGCTTTTCAATTCGTCAGTAAAGCTCTTTTTGTATGGGATTTGACCGTTGAATTCGTTTCGCGAAGAGTATAGTACTAGGCATTAATGTGGAAATTTAAATCGGAAAGGTTTCATTCACATAATATTTTGAACGACATTTCTAATTTGCTTCAAATCTAACATCGGAAAATTATTTAATATGTGTTTTATTTTTTATTTTTAAATGCTTCCATACCTGTCTTATGCTCAGTAGAAAAATACATTATATAAATAGAAATGTTTTTTGATTGCGAAACAATCAAAAATTGAAATTTCACTAAGTGGTTTCGAAAGTATGCTCTGTTTTTCATCAGAAATCAGCTCATAGTGCATGTGACCACGTGCAGTGGGAGATTATTGGTTTTTACGATAATATTTTCTCATAGAAGTATTAAATTGCAAATGCTTTTTCCCTTCTTGTCTATATCATAGCAGTAAAAGCAGTAAAATCTCGAATGACCTCTCTACTAAACATTTGAAAAATTTTAGCTACTTATAATTGAATAAATACAGACGGTTTCAGAGAAAATTCATTCTTTCTTCTCGAATCAATCATCCTTTTTAACACAATTGTTTTTTTCAATTAAATTTTTAATACAAACTAGCATTTAAAGCAAACATGCATCTGTACTAATTTGTTCGATATAAGATGTCATCAACATCAGATTAATCACGCTGTGAAATTGTTTGGAATTGCGTATAAATTCACACAATTAAACTATTAAAGCTGTCCAAAGTTTTAGTCCAAGTTATCCAGTCATGAATCACAGCGTCAAATGGACAATTTCGAAATCAAAGAGGGATGTGCCTATAGAGTGGCAGAAGAATAAGGATCCAAATAGACAAAAGGTGAAACTGTGGCCGATTGCAGCAGCTTAGCAAGAGTAAATACAATAGGACTGCGATATACGACCTTGAGAGCGGGAAAGTCACAGTCAACTTTCGTAAAATTTGAGAAATTTCATAATTTGAGAACCTACAAGGTTCAAAAACCATTAACATACTTCTAAAAAAACGGTATAACAGACATGGAGAAATCCAAGAAATCCTATAAAAGCCACTGTCATTTCAAGAACTGTGAAATATTCAGAAAAATCACTTTCAAGTTTCGGAAGCAGTAAATAGTTACGAGATCAAGGAGTGCAGCTTTCTTATATCATCAAATCACGGATTCTTTGCAATAAATTAACAAATTTGCGTTGAAAATTGACTTATACTAGGTGGGGTGAAAAGTAACCTCCTTGACCACCAGAATGCGCTGCAATCGCAAAAAAGATTATTGTGCCTTATAGTCCATTCATATTTAGGCAGATATGTCAAATTTCAGAGCGATACAGTCATTTGTTTTGTTTTTACAGCCGATTTTTGTTGACGTGTTTGGCATCATGTTGAGTATGGAAATAAACCATTTTCATTCTCTCATAAAACATTATTTTTTGAGATGCGAAACGGCGAAGGAAACAAAAGAAAAGTTGGTTAAATATTATGGGGCTAGTGCTCCTTCAGATTATACCGTGAAATATTGGTTTCGAGAGTTTCGTGGTGGCCGAAACTCCACTGCCGATGAAGTCCGCAGCGGCAGGCCCTCCGATGCAGTTACACAGGACAATGTCAAAAAAATACATGAAATGGTGTTGGCCGGCCGGAAAATGAAGATGCGCGAGCTAGCAGATGCCACAAGGATTAGTACCAAGCGCACACGCCATATTTTGGGTGAAATTCTGCAGATAAAAAAATTATCCTGCCGCTGGGTGCCGCGCATGCTGACTCCGGACCAAAAACACGAACGCGAGCGCACTTCGAAAGCGTGTTTGGCCATGCTGATGCGGAATTGGGTGGACTTTTGGCTTCGATTGGTGACTTGATGAAACCTGGATCCACTATTTTACGCCAGGGAACAGAATGAGTGCCCAGCAATGGACTGAAGCCGGCGCGAGTGCTCAGAAGCGGCCAAAGGAGGCTCAATGGGTGGGAAAGGTCATGGCGTCGGTTTTCTGGGATTGTCATGGCATACTCTTCGTGGACTACCTCAAAAAAGAAAAAAACCATCAGCAGCGAGTGTTACTGCACATTATTGGAGCGATTGAAAGCCGAAATCAATGCGAAACGGCCTCACATGAAGCCAAAAAAATTTTGTTTTTACAAGACAACGCGCCGTCACACAAGAGCATCGCAACAATGGCTAAAATCAACGATTTAGGGCTCGAATTGCTTCTCCATCCACCTTATTCGCCTGACTTGGCTCTTTTGGACTATTATCTGTTCACAAACCTCAAAAGATGGCTCATCAATAAAAAATTCAGCTCGTGCGAGCAGATCATCGACACCGCGGATGAGTATTTTGTAGGCCTTCCGGAAAATTACTTTTCGGACGGGATCAAAAAGTTGGAAAATTTCTGGAATAAGTGTATCGACCTAAAAGAGGACAACATTGAATAAAATTAAAAAAAAAATTTAAAAAACATTTTTTTCATTCCCAAGGAGGTTACTTTTCACCCCACCTAGTATATACAATTAAAATCTTTTATTTTACAGAATGTCAGAAATTTTGGAGTAATGAATAAATGTTGCGTACTTTTATTAAATGCTGATTAAATTTTATAGAGTAGGCAAAAAGTTACAGTAAAACTTAACTATTTGCACTGAAAAATTTTTGTTATATGAAGTAATGATATTCAGTGCCTGAATCACCTTTTCACTTTGAATTAACTCTTGGTTAACTTCAGCTTCAATTAACGCTGCTACTTAATATCCAGTGATATAGGAAGGAATGGATGAAATAACATTTTAACAAAAGAATATTTATAATTAGTTGAGGATTTGTGTGGATTGTTGTTATTTTAAATCAATGTATTCGAATTAAAGGATAATATAATACTGACGTTTCTGGATAAATAAAACACACCGAAAAAAAATTCAAAATAGAACAAATTTGTAAAGTAGGCAAAAATTTGTCTTGGGTTCACTATTTTTTACTAATCACTAGAAATTTCGTAGTAGCTCACAATTTTCACACACTGAAGATACTTAGCACTTAACCCTCCGAGAACACACCTATTTTTTCGATCATCGAGAACAATTGGGGTTAAATTGACCCCAACCACTTTTGAACGTCTATAGAATGGCCGCCACTGAAGATTTTCATTTGAAAAAATTTGTAAGTGTTGTTTGAGACCTCTTTTAGTAGTTTTCATGCACTAGAAGTGCCTTAAATGTCCTCAACATACCTAAAAATAATCGGGAAAAAACAGTTTTGTCGAAAATCAGCTTTTTTACAAAAAAAATCGTAACTTATTTCATTTTCAATATTTTTGGCTAAGAATTTCAGTGGATACTATCAAGATATGATAAAATTATAAAAAAATTAGCCCTATAGTGGCTCTTGAAAAAAGGTATTTATTTTGCATATTTACGGTGGCGATTGTGAAGATTTTAAAATTTGCATATTTAAAAAAAAATCATAACTTTGTCAATTTTTAATATTTTGAGCTGAAAATGTATGTGGATACTTTCCTGACATAGTAAAATAATAAAAAAAAAATTAGCCTTATATAAAGGGTTGCAAAAAAGGTATAATCTTCTGAATAATCAGATTCTGATTGTTCCGAGACATGGTCGTCTTCGGAGGAATCAATGTCGCCAAAATTGTTATCATTGTCTCCAGCTAACAAATTATTTCGTACACTAGAACGCAGATTATACGCTATATTGTTAAAAACAACAAAATTAAAACACTAGCAATCTTATTTTTTGGCTTTTTTAAATTAATCTGTCGATTTATAACGTAAAAAAAAATTTGAGTTTTTACCTCAAAATTGACGTCGAGTACAGATGGGGTATATTTGACCCCTTGATCTGCTTCAAAGGCTTCTCAACGACGACTAACGATTTGGGACTGGAAGCGAACGGTGTAAACTTATAGTCAAGACACAGAAATATATTTAGGAGCCTATAGTACTCCTCTTTTCCCGCAGCCCTAAGCGCTGCGATCGGTCAAAAAGGTCTCTTTCGTCAATTCGACCCCCTGTGTTCTCGGAGGGCTAATGGAAGTAAGGGTCCTACACCAAATACAAAGTAAAATATAGCATTCTGGTTGATTATATAAGCATTTCTGGCAATGATTGGCAGAGAGTTAACTGAAATAAACAAAAAAGTTTAGAACGAAAATTAAATCTAGATAATTTCTTATAATTCGGTTGCAATGCATTTGTAATTTATATGATTTTACTTTGATTTATTTATTTTTACTAGTTTGAAACTAGATTTTGTGAATTTTTCTCAATTTTCATTTATTTATTTTAATTGTGTCTTGTCCTCATTTTTAATGAAATGTAACTATTTGAATAAATTTGTTTTTATATATTTATAAGCTTCTGTTTAAAAAATCTGCTTAAAAATTCTTCTTTTAATTGTATATATTTGATGCACGCATGCATACAAAAACTTGATATCAACAAAGATATTCAAAAAACAATTTCAATTTATCTTCATCATCTTCATCCCAAAACAAAGAAAATTTCAGTGTTTTTCACAATTTCACAATTAATTTTCAAACGATTTCCTATCATCTTCCACTGTAATGTCATAATTTCCTCGCGAGTCCTTTAAATCCACAACCGTATTCAACAACCCAAACAACGAATTCTCTATTCTTACGTTCCAACTTGACATATCATGGTACAATACTCGACTAAAATCCTTCCTCATTCCTGGTTGAAACCTTGAGTCCCTTCAAGAAGACACATAACACAAGTCCTCACAGCCCATCCATATGAGGCGTGCGTACTTGCTCTAATTCTAAATCGATTTTTCCTATTATTTTTATTCATATCTCGAGCACACGGCTTACGATTAGTGTCACGCACGTATAAATTAAAGTGCTCACATCCTGTAAACAAATTTCATGTGTTTTATAGTTGTTTTTAAACGTGTTAAAATGTTTAGATAATTGCAACCGCAATCAGGCAACCGTTCCATGTGTGATAAATCATTCTGGTGTTGGAGTTGATAGGTCAAACGTAAAAAAAAAGTAATACCGTTCACTACCTGGATTATACACTTAAGGCGTTTCCCCAATGTCCATTAGACGAGCTTCGAATTTATAGAAAAGTCGATTTTTTAGAATACAACGAAAATGAAAATATACGAATAATACAGAATTTAGTAGATAACGGTGGATTGATTGTGTAATAGGCGTGAAAATGGGGGGAATATCGAGGATTTCACTATTAATATGTGTAATCGCCACACTGAGTCTAGGTAGGGAGTGGACTTTTTTGAAGGATAAATTAACACAACAACATTATTTTCGATGCAGTTAAATCGTCCGAGGATGAGGAGCGGCTCGTTCGAGACCTTTTTCGTGGATACAATAAACTGATTCGGCCTGTACAGAATATGACCCAAAAAGTTGATGTGCGTTTCGGTTTGGCATTCGTTCAGCTAATCAATGTTGTAAGTGTTCGACCATGGTATTTTTTGTGTGTTTCACTGCAGTATTTTCGGTTATGCGTGAATCGCTTTTATTTGTTCGTTTAACGTCTTCAGTGCATTGTAATCTCTGACATTTCTGAACTGCAAGTCAGTCAAGGACACCTGTCGAAGCACTTTTCGCTTCAAAGAAGTTGGTTGTAAGAGTGGGTACACCTTGCCACCCAAATCCCTTCGCGCGATAAAATAGTGTAGTACTCAAGGTTTTCCACACCCTGTATTAAAATTTCAAAATGTTTTTCATGTGTGACATTTTCTCAGTTACTTTGCTCATTTCGTGATAAATGCTCGCGAAGTCCTTGAATGTTCGCTTTTTGGCTGAAACGTATTCCACTCACACTGCTAGTGATGTCCTAAATTGACTATTGAATTATAAACTTTTTTGTATCTAATGACATTTACATGGAAATAACCAATATTAATGTGACCTTATTTTGTTTGATTGCAGAATGAAAAGAATCAAATCATGAAGTCAAATGTGTGGCTGCGTTTGGTTTGGAGCGATTATCAGTTACAGTGGGATGAAGCTGACTACGGTGGCATTGGAGTGTTACGTCTTCCCCCCGATAAAGTCTGGAAACCGGATATAGTATTATTCAATAAGTAAGCAACTCAACCAGATCCTAGTTGCCTAACTTATGTGACTATTTCTCTTCTAGTGCCGATGGCAACTATGAGGTTCGATACAAATCTAACGTTCTAATTTACCCCAATGGAGAAGTACTTTGGGTACCGCCAGCCATTTACCAAAGTTCCTGTACAATAGATGTCACATATTTTCCATTCGATCAACAAACGTGTATCATGAAATTCGGTTCATGGACATTCAACGGCGATCAAGTCTCGCTGGCATTGTATAACAATAAAAATTTTGTCGATCTGTCCGACTACTGGAAGTCTGGAACGTGGGATATAATCGAAGTACCGGCCTATTTGAACGTGTACGAAGGAAACGGGAACCATCCCACGGAAACAGACATCACATTTTACATTATCATCCGTAGAAAGACTTTATTCTACACGGTCAACTTGATTCTTCCAACCGTCTTGATTTCATTTCTTTGCGTTCTTGTATTCTATTTGCCCGCAGAAGCAGGAGAAAAGGTAATTTGCCCAACGAAACTGAAATTATATTTGGTGGGAATGGACAGAGAAGTTATTTCATTCAATTTCCATCAAAAATCAGAACGGCCACTAAATTTACTAATTTCGCGAAAAGAATATGGAAATGATTTGTTCTTTCACAACAGGTTACTCTAGGTATTAGTATTCTTCTATCACTGGTTGTGTTCCTGTTGCTGGTTTCGAAAATTCTTCCGCCTACGTCGCTCGTTCTTCCATTGATTGCCAAATATTTACTTTTCACCTTCATCATGAACACTGTATCGATCTTAGTCACGGTTGTTATAATTAATTGGAATTTCCGAGGTCCTCGCACACATCGAATGCCAATTTGGATCAGATCCGTTTTCCTTCATTACCTGCCGGCATTCTTGCTAATGAAACGTCCGCGCAAAACACGTCTTCGCTGGATGATGGAAATGCCTGGTATGAGCGTTCCACCAAATCCACATCCATCGTACGGCTCGCCTACAGAAATTCCGAAACACATAAGGTAATTAATAATGCAAAGATCTCAAGATAAAATATGCAAGGACACGTGCACACATGATGTGTGAGTCGTTGTCAACACAAAGCTGGTATTACCTTCGACTATAAACACGCTGCTGTTCTTTCATATTTGAATAGCTAATGCACTTTCGGGCACTTAATCATGGTAATTTCGAATTTCAGTGCCATCGGAGCGAAACAGGCCAAGATGGAAGTTATGGAACTTTCCGACTTACATCATCCAAACTGTAAGATAAATCGTAAAATTAATTGCGGCGGTGAGCTGGGAGTTGGAGACTCATGTCGGAGAGAAAGTGAGAGCTCGGATTCGATACTTTTATCGCCAGAAGCAAGCAAAGCAACCGAAGCCGTAGAATTTATAGCTGAACATCTTCGAAATGAGGATTTGTATATTCAGGTAAATGAAACTATTGTAATGCTTTTTATCTAACTAGACCTATGGTAATTGAACAAGTTACTAAAAATCAGAAAACTTTAACAAAAGGGATATATTTTTCGTGGGTTCTATCTGTTATTATTTTATTTTAATTTTTTTAAATGAATAACAGAATTTCAACACCAATGTAGCCTGATTGGAAGAAGTTAAAGTTTGTTTCAAATGATACCGTTGGATGCATTCAATGTTATTTGATTGAGGAAGACATCAACGGCGCCAGTATTAGCATCGTTCTTAAACAGGCCCATTTTTATCCGCCGAAGATAATATAATTACTTGCTTCATGCAGGAGTGTCTTTAAGGCACTTATCTAGTTTTTCATGAATCGATTCGGTGAGTGGTTTTAGGTATTTCTTTATTATGCAGCAATTTTCATTTTCTGATGTTTTTCCAAAACTAAGGATGGCTTTGCTCCTTCGTGGTTTTAAGCCAATTAATATTGAAAGCCACGAAATTGCAGTACTCTGACTCCCGTTCACTAGGTGAGCGGTTTCTTCAGCTCAACTTAGTCTTCAACTAAGTCTTTACTTTTCTCCCAGTCCAAATGCCCTTGGATCAATCGTTTGGATTTGTTCTTGTATGTCCAGAAAAAGGCGTCATTATTCTTATGATTCATTTGAGTTAGTGCTTGCGACTTAAATAACGAAATTGGTAGTTCGAGTTCGAAAAATCGGTAGAAATCGTTAGATTCCCACTAAAATATTTCTGCATAATTTAATTGAAAAAGTCTAGCGCATCAGAACCGCTAGAAAACTAATTTTCGAAAAAATTATCTTTGAGGAACTTAAAATTGAGTGAAGACGTTATACACTTCTTTGTAGTTTAATATCAACCATTTCTTACTCAAAGGAACAAATATCATTTTCTGATAGCATTTCCTGTAACACAAATGATGAAAATGTTCAGTGCTGGCAACATTTGTCCAACACAGCAGCAATAAATCTACCATTACATGCTCGTGCTTAATCATCCTATCCTTTGAATTTCGTTCTCATCGCAGGATTTCATGGAAAGTTTCAGCGATTAAACGTTGTTTGAGGCTGCCATCCGAAAAATTTCCAAAACTCGGAAAATTTAAATATCAGGTGCTTATTTTATTGTGAATGCTTTGCTTATGAATACAAAATGGAAGCATCTGTTGGTGCAGTATTTACGAAATTGTCTGGTGCTGGCAATCATGCTGCTAGCTGCTTCACGTTGTATTAAAGCTGCTTCACGTTAGCTGCTTCACGTTGTATTAAACCCACCCTATGAATTTCGTTTCCATTGAATGGCTGCGCTGTAAGTTATAGGAGTGAATATAATTTTAGGGCTACCACCGTCCAAACTTTTAAATTTTTGATTTGAATATTTGTTGTTAATTCACAGCAAACCAAATGCATCGTAATTAATTCATAAAAGAGTCATATTTTACGAATGTTTTTGGCGTTAACGAGCTCGCAAATGAATCGAAAACGATTCATTGGTCCTACTAAAATGGCCATCTGAGAAGAATCATTTTTAACGATTCGTAAATGAGTTAGAAAAAATGTGGTTTTAGCGAGTATATATCGACCAGCAAACTAGGGGAAGAATCTATGTGAAATCTGCTACTGAGCCGCATAGGCCATAGGGCACATACACATGGCTTGCATTATTTATTGCATCGGTCATCCTAAGCAAAATCATTGCTGCGTAGGCTGCGTATCGTTTTACGAACAGGCTCGGTTTCGTATGAGGGATATGTCTGTTGATTGTCGAGAAACTATCGTTTTTAGTGAACGCACACTAAATTGTTTGCTGGGTTGTCATTGCAGGATCATTCCCATTTGGAAATTTGATAACAACATCGCTCGATAAAGAAATGTCAATAAATTACGAAATTCATCATAGCTGGCAACCCTTTCATGATTTTTCAACGAAATTCCTACAGAATTAGAAATGCAACAAGATACCCTTATCACATGAATTTCGTTTTGATTTCGTAACTGCATGGGAAGTAATAGGGAAAAATCCTTTATTTTCCTGAGCAAATTTACAATATTTAGGAAACAAAAATTACCATTGCTGGCAACCCTATACAAATTTTTCAACCAAATTTCTATCAAATCTATCTTAGAGTAAGGTTCATCTACTGCGTTGAAATTTTGTTGAAATCTGTTGGCTAAATCGGAAGCTATAGGCCAAAAACCAGTTTTTTTTTCTCGGCGATATTTCAAAATGGCTTCACTGCCACAGTATTGCGCGTATTTCAAAATCACTTCTATCAAACCTGGTCCTAGCTAATTTCAACATGCCCTGTAAATTTCATATTGATCGCATTATCCGATCGTCAGATCTCATGAACAGAAGTTTTGAGGCTGAAAATAGAGGTAATTTGATCATGGGCTGCCGATCTTGTTTACCGCGGAATTTTGAAAATTTTTATTTGACTTGGTGGACAATAGTCAAAATTTATCAATAATTTCAAAAATCCAAAATTTTTCAGGAGGGTCGATGATTTGAAGGATTTTTTTAGGAGCCTGCTATAGCTACAGAGTTACCTGCACAGTCTTGAAAGCATATGTGTATTCAATCAATCATCAATACGCTCTGCAAATTTCACGATGATCCACTGTTTTTTTTAGAAGTTATGACAAATCAAAATTTGAAAAAAAAATCCTTGTCTACTTTTAGGCACGCAGCGCCTACACAAGGCTCAAAATTTCCAATTCTTTGTGATAGACAAGCTTAAAACATAATAAGTTTTCATTCGCAATACTTTTTTTAGGAGAACCCGAAAATTCACCAAAATGCCCGCCGCCGCCAAAAAGTTAAAGGTATCTGAATTCTAGCAAGTCATTGACCTACCCACTAAATACATCTGTATCCTCCGAAAATTTCAGCTCAATCGGATCGGCCACTTCAGAGATTATCTCCCTTGATCATTTTGCTGATATATATATATATATATATATATATATATATATATATATATATATATATATATATATATATATATATATATATATATATATATATATATATATATATATATATATGTATATATATACATATATATATATATATATATATATATATATATATATATATAAATATATATATATATATATATATATATATATATATATATATATATATATATACAGGGTGCGCCACCAAAATCCGGACAAAAAACCATTCAATATTCCCGCGATAATACGCTTCAGAAAGATATCGCTTTCAGTGTCTGAATACCTTGTAGACTAAAGTTAATTATGTCAGTACGAAAATTGTCACCATGTCGGAAACAAGCCCAGAGTTTATTCGAAGAGCCGCAATCATCGAAGGCCACCGCGCTGGACGGAGATAATTAGATTTTTCGGTTACCCAAAATCAACTGTCTACGATGTTTTATCCAAATACACTGATAAGGAAAAGTACGGAGAGTGTTCCGAAACACCTGCAAGGAAGACCCACTCAAAAAAATGTTCGTCAAGAACCCCAGAAGCCATTAAAAGAACCCAAGAGCTTATCTCGGAGGACCCAGGGCAGTCTCTAAGAAAAATATCATCAAAAGTCGGTGTGAGTAATACAATAATGAGAAGAATAGTCGAAGAAGATTTGCGGTACCACTCCTACACGATTAAGATAAGGCAGATGCTGTCTGGAGATGCCAGAACCAAGCGAGTGGCTCGCGCCAGTCTGCTTATCAGTTCCTTAAAAAATGAAGCGGCGGGGCGGATCAGGTTTTTCTCCGACGAAAAAATTTTCACTGTGGATGCAAAAATCAATAGAAGAAATGATCGCTGGCTTGCCCACGATCCAGAAGATGTTCCTGTTGTTGCTAGAACGAAATTTCCGGCGAGTGTTCATGTGCTGAGTGTTGTGTCTAGTGAAGGTGATAAAATGCCACCTCATTTTTTTCAAAAAGGTGAAACGGTCACCAAAGAGGTGTACCTAACAGTTTTGAAGAACATAGTTAAACCTTGGATGGAGGACATTGCATCTGGAAGACCATATGTATTCCAGCAAGATGGTGCGCCGGCCCACACGAGCCATTTGGTCCAAAACTGGCTCTCGGACAACGTCAGCATGTTTTGGTCCAAGGAATTCTGGCCTCCTAACAGTCCAGACCTGAACCCCTTGGACTACTACGTGTAGAGCGTGATTGAAAGGATCACTAACAAGTCTCGTCATCCAAATTTGACATCATTGATGGTCGCTATTGAAGCAGCATTCACCGAAATGGACCGCGCCACACTCCAGAGGGCATGCGAACGTTTTCGACCAAGATTAGAGGCCGTTGTAGCAGCTAATGGAGGATATATCGAATAATTATTATCTCCATAGATATATCGATTAGCATGTAAAAAGGTTTTTATTAAATAAAAAAAAAACATGACAAATATTTGTAATGAATTTTTTGTTGAATTTGTCCGGATTTTGGTGGCGCACCCTGTATATGACGAATTTTCGGCGATTATTAAAAACAGCCAGTAAAACCTAACTCAACCATATTATGGACCACACCAGTTTTATATACTTCCAGTTATTTTTTCCCGCAAAGAAAATCCCCCTCACACCATTTTAGAGCCCGGCTTTACAACATGCTATTATCACAGCCACTATCGGAGCGTTGAGTTTTATTTATTTGGTTTAGTACTAAACGTCCATCGTGCTTCCAATCTAGCTGAAGTCTTTCGAATTAACAGTTCATTCTCACTTTACCCAGTAGATTCAACAACTTTCAACGCTGGGATTGGTGCCTGCTATGCGAAGTACCCTTCAATTATAAAACGCGTGTGTCAAAAAGTTTATTCGTACGATTTTTTCCATAATTTAACAGTACCGTAGAATTTTCGCGTGCATTTTCAAGTGCATTGTCTCAGCTTCTATGCGTATCTGCCTCTAGCTGTATCCTTAGATGAGTCCATTTGCTGCTTCGGAAAAAAAATTGTCTGCGTCGTCGTCGCACTGATGAAATTTGTTTTTCCTTCTTCAAAAGGATCGAAAATAGCTGTGGGCGTTGGCAAATAACCTAACTTTTTAATCAGCTTTGCTTTGTTTTTTTCGCCAAATAAGGCTTTAAGTTTTTGGCTTTAAGTTTTTGATAAAGTGTGCCTCTGATCGTCCACTTTGAGGGCTCAGCTTGATTATAGCGGATATATGTAGTAGGCAATGATGTCATCAGTGTATGCAATCAAACAAGTTTCGTCAGGCACTTCTATTCGCAGCAGACTGCCATAAGAGATAATCTGACAATTCAGACCTAAAATAGATCCAAAGCCGGCTACTAAAGTGATCGTCTTGCTACACCATCTTTTTTGCGTCTAGTAGAGAAGAAGGTGATATTGATAATCTTGATTAGTGTGTTAAAGACAGTATAGCACGCGTTCTTCATTTAAAATATTCATAAAAGCACCTCTCAACATAAGAAATGGTTGTAATCTTCAGCTCTTTTGAGTGCCTTGATTTCCTCAAGTAAAACATCTCATGCAGCAAATCCCACGATAAAACCCTATTTTCTTTGTAAAACAATTTTCAGTGTATCTTGCTGCAATAACAATTTCAACGCCACCCTTACCTTTGCTTAAACTAACCAATCAACCAACTTTCCATTGGGCATGGAAAGTCCCATTTACTAGATAAGCGGTATATGTGCAGGCGTGGTAAGGAGTTTGGCCTTTTGTGAAAAACTAGCTTCATTGATTTGTTCGGAATGCCATGGGGGTCTGATGATTTCCTGTTTTTCATAAGAAGTACAGCTACCTCCATCCTCTCTACGGTAAAGTGTAGAAAGCCCCCGATATTTCCCAGAACTATGTAGTAGGAACGAATTATGAAGTTTGAACAACTATTTGCTCATGTGGCTTCCAATTTCGAACAAAATCAGTTAGATTTCAGATTCATGTGAAGCTTGGCTTTTATTCCTAAAGAGCTATGATTGCGGTTTGGTGTTAACTTAAGACAGGAAATAGTCGATTTTGAAATTATTTAACAAACCACGAATATCTCGTACTCAATTTCTCGTTAAAAAAATAGTCCATTCTTTTTCGTTCAAAAATAGGCCTAATAGGGGAATATTCAGCTTTAGTATTTTTGCAGAAACCTCAAAACTGTTTCATTTTTTGATTAAAAAATAATTTTTGTAGCAACTTGAATGAATGAGCCTCAACAGAGCCGAAGTCCAGTAGAGAGCCCGCATGACGTAGCTCTCAGACATGGGCTGGCAAGAAACACCCAGACGAGACGTTTCAAGGCACGTTGCTAGCATCTGAAAGGGGAGCTGAAAAATAACGAGAAAACCTAAACGAGGAAATATGCCTTCATTTAGCAGTCATAAGGATAAGCAGACAGCCTCAAGCCCCTGATGTTATTGGGGCCATGACCCCAGATGTTGCGGGGTCACTCCGCCCACTGACTTCGGCCTAAATAAAGCAAAAGAAAAAGTAGCCGAAGTACCTCCCTTAAAAAAAATCTAATTCAAACAGAGACCAGGCAGGACATCGCGAAACCTGAAATGTGCAAATACCTTGCGGGCTTTCGCCCAATAAAAAGGCCGGAGGTTTAAATTTAAGCAAAAAAAAATATTATTACTTCATTTTCTCACTCTGTAGGCTCTCACTAGCTCTGTAGGTTTGAAAAAAATTTGTGTATTTTACGTTACGTTACCACGCTTATTATAAATTTTTGTCACCATTCGATTTTTACAACTATTTTTTTGCCGCAGATCGACAAATCTAATAAATCGAACGCTAAGACATTACAGTTAATTATCTACACCGCGTTTTTTGTTTCCCAACGTCTTAAATTAATATATTCTGTTTGTTTTTTTAATTACAGACTCGTGAAGATTGGAAATATGTTGCCATGGTTATTGATCGTCTTCAACTCTACATATTCTTCATAGTTACAACCGCTGGTACAATTGGTATTTTGATGGATGCGCCACATATCTTCGAATACGTAGATCAAGATCGAATCATAGAAATTTATCGTGGAAAATAGAAGCCAACTCGTTGGGAAAATCGTAATCCCAAGCTCATTAAATCACAGTATTCGAATAGACAAAGAGACAAACGTAATCAATTACACTAAGTCACATATATTTTAACGAGAAGAAATAACATTTATTGCGGGGAAAAAAACTATCTGAAGGAAAAAATCAGTTTGGATCTAACACGTTCGTTCAGTATTTCGTTCAGTTTTCCCAGTAAATCTTCCGCAACCAATCGTTGACTTCTAGCAATTACATTCCCCGATAAACGACACAGCCTTAAACGAAAATGTTGATAGCTCAAATCCGAAACTCATTTCTTCCTTCAATCGAGTGAGTACTTGTAGTTAAGATCTTGTATGCATCAAATCTAATTCGCAATAAGCATGAATTGCTCAAATCGTATACTTAAGTTACCGTTACTAGTTCAAAAATTCAAAAAAAAAAACAACCACAGAAATCAGTCGAGGGCACGAATAACATGAATACCACTAACAAAGTCTTAAGATAAGAACAATAATAAAAACACCAAAATAATTCAATGAAAATACCCCATACTGCTTGCGGTTATCTCTAATACACGAATTATCTAACCTCATTTCTCTGGATCGTTCGGTTCGGTTCGGTTCGTATTGTAATAGTCTAGCACCACATTTATATATAATGTAATCGAATTCAACTGTTGTATTTTTTGAAAATCAAGCAACAATAAAATAAAACAGGTGCCAACCTTATACGTTTCGATCGTATTTATGAAACTATTTAGCAAAACAAACGAAGAATAAAAATGAAAAAAATTATGATATATAATTTTAGTTCATCTCCGAATTCAAAAAGTATTAGACGAAAGTGACTTTTTGGTAGACAATCTCTTCGCAAGGAGCCAGTTCAACTACCAAAAACCAGTTTCAGTAGGTTTTAACATGAAAGTGAGAAACATAGATGCGTAAAAAAAATAACTATTAAAAACTATAATGTAAAAAAATAACATTTTTATCAAATAAGGAAAATCAATGTTAACATTAACAAATAGAAGAATTTAAAATTCAATGTAAAATTATATTATTATATAAACAACAAAAAAAAACACGTTTTCTCCATTTTGTACTTTTTCAATTTACGTAACATAAAATGAAAGATTGTACTTAACGTTAGCGAAAAATGTCATAAATCAATAAAGAAAAGTATATAGTAAACGATAATAATGCAGCAAATTGTTTTAAAAACAAAAACACTAATCGATAAGAACATACAATTCTGTTATTTTATAATGCAAACAAATTGAATTTTAAAATCAGAAGTATTATGATTATTAATCTGACTGTATTATGAATTACGACTACTGTGAGTTAACAATATGTTAGAGATTATTTTAAGATGACATATTAACGATGTATACTGTTGCGTTTTCTCTCCCGACAACGTTTTTATTGCATTAATTCTAATGAGAATACATAAGTGAGATTTTCAGTTGATATGAAAATTGGAATATGAGAAAAAAATAAAAAGTTATTACAAGTTGAGATAAGATTTTCAATTTTTTATTCAGTTTTTAGACATTGAAAATGAAAAATGAAAGTTTGATAAAAATTCTAATGGGTTTCAATGGCTAGGTTGGCAGTGAAGTACTTTAGGTAATATTACCGGGGGTAAAATATTGAGTAGAAGAAGGGAATTGAATTGATTTCAATTCATAAATGGAAAGATCTATGGATTCGGACTACCATTCAACAAGTACAGTTCAATCCCGGAATACTAGCTTCAACGTTCCTTCACTTCTCCATACTTACTAGACCACATACATACATATATACGTAATGGACTTTTCACATTATTTTTTTGACCCTACTATAAACATTCCGTTGGAAAGCTCTCACTTGGATTAATTTGGTAAAACGCTCGGTTTTTTTTTACTATAACTCTTGGGCTAATGTCTAGTAAATGATAAAAAATTATCATTCTATGTGGTGTCAGTCCATCGAACCAGCTATAACATACACATCATCCAAATGTTTACTATACGCAGATATTATTTTTAAGTATACAATGCAGGTGTAAAATAAACTTGTTTCGACCTTTCAACTTCCTTCTGTTTCAATGACTTCTGCTAAATAAATTCTTTTATTCCTACATAAAGTCAGATACCTTAAGGTATGCCGCATGATTTGTTAAGGTGAGCTGATGGAATATTCCACATACCACCCCTAGGATGGCCCCTATCGAGCTGTAGTCCTTGAAAGATATTCAAACTTTTAATGTATCTTGGTGAAAATGATTGCTTTTAACATTGGAACGACCCAGTGGATTCTAAATATTTTTATCTTGCTTGAAAAATTGCAGTTACCTTTCAAATGAGACCTCATTTGTTATTGTTTGTAAAGATTTCTTGGAAAAATTATTAACGGATATTCCATATTTTCTTTGCATCCATTTATCTTTGAAATTTATTTCTACATAGTGCAATTAATAATAATAATAATAATTTTATTGCAGCTATTCATTTTACAAACATGATACAAAAATTCAATTCAAAGCTGTGATCAACTATATTAAACGTTTACATAACATTCAAATTAAAATTAAAATTCAAATTAAAAAAAAAACAATACAAGCTTGAATTAAAAACTAAGAGTAAAATTAGAGTAAAATAAGATCACAATAAGGAGCTAGTAATTGAGAAAGAATGAATTTAAAAACATATAAGGGTCGTAATGGAAAGTGGTAACAGAAACGCAAAAAAAAAATGTAAATAAAAAAAATTAATTAATAAATAAATAAAATGCCAAATCAAAGACCGAATAAAAATCAACACCAATAAATAAAAAAAAACGAAATTGAACAAATCGGAAAATGAATTAAATCGAAAAGCTGGCAATAGGTGAAGATAGCATATAAAGTGTAAGGCGAAACGAAAACATTAAGACTAGAATTAATACTTTAAATCTTAATGGTTTAAAAATTAAACACAGAATCTAAGCATTGGTGTCCACTTTGAACAAACCGTTTTAAAATTAACTTGAAATTAAGATCATTGAGAGTAAGTTTTATCTCTTGAGGGAGTTCGTTGTACAGTGTAGGTCCTAAGACACTTAGGTGCCTGGCGGTTTTAGATTTTCTACATCGAGTTGTTAAGATGGGAATTGTCAATTTCCTTCTTGTTCGGTAGCCAGTAGTATGGATATTGAAAAGCTATTCATTACACAAAATTCTTCGTATGCTTTAGTTGTTGATGAGAATATTGATTTTTTCAAACATATTGTTGTGATCTACCGTTAAAACACCTTCCGTAGGTTCGATATTCTTCACATTCGTGAAATAAAACTGTTTCCTTTAAAACACTAATTACACTTTTATTATTAATACTATTAATTATTTACACTTTATATTTGCACTACTATAATCTCGCGTTACAATTTAACACTTTTTCAATTTAATTATCGCACTATAATTACTCGCACTATATCGCTTTTAATTAATCGCGCCCGGATACACTAAACTGCTGTATCGCGCCTTTACGCTGTCTTCGCCATCTACTGAATGATCGCTAGTACTTCTCGCGGCGGTATTTATAGTCATGCCAAATGTGTCTCGGATTCTCGAATGTTCTGCTTTTGCTTTCTAGAGGGCTCTATGACTCATGGGAATTTCCGTTGCCAGGCGAGATCTGACTCATGGGTTTGAGGCTCTGGAATGTTCCCTTTTTACGTTCTAGACGATTATTCTACGTTTTATCCATAGATTGTTATTGTGTATTGGCTATTTATAGATTGTTTACGGTTTTTGGCTATTTATAGATTGTTTACGGTTTTTGGCTATTTATAGATTGTTTCTATTCCAAGAACACATGATCAGACAGACACTTTAACGGTTGTCGCTCTTTCGGCCGCCGACACGTCGAAACATGTTTGTTCATGCATGCAACACTACCCCCTCCTTAGACCTGTTCGTCCCGAACAGATTCGTCGTCAACACTTGTGTAAGCTAGATGTATAGCCTTTACTCTCGATCGGTGCTTTCGATGTATCCGCCAGACAGCCTCGTTCCGCCGTTCGTCATACGATCCTTCCCATTCCGGTTGTAGACTAGGACGTACGTTCCACACCAAATTGTTTTTCGGAAATCCAATTAAAGTCGCTTTCAAATCGTTCAGCTTCGTTTCCGCTTTCTTCACTGCTTGACGAATAGAGTCCGGCCGTTGGCGCTGCCATCGCTTCGAAACGCACCTCGCTGCCGTTATACGGTCCTCCAGCGATATCCCAGATTTCGGTCCAATATGCAGTCTTCGAGAAATATTACCCATTACACATTTCCGCTCAGATCCGGATGTAAATTTCTCCCTTGTTTCGCTGCACTTTATGTCGCCCAGCGATGACTCTAACGGTTTTCGTTCTTTTTCCGCCAAAACGCTTACTCGTCTCGCAGCTACGCATATGTGGTCTTCTCGTTCCTTTATTCGTTGTTTCCATTTTGGTCGACGAGCTAATGATACTTCGTTGCTCCTCCACTTGATTTTCCGCTCTCCCAAATCCAGACTGAAACCATGAGAGCCCAGGAAGTCCATTCCAAGTATGCATTCGTCTGTTATCTCCGCTGCCAGGAACTGATGCTCAAATACCATATTTCCCAGTTGTATCGGCAGAACGATTTCACCAAGAACTCGCGTAGAATCACCCGTTACCGTCTGAAGCACGTACCTTTCAGCGTTACTGAGTTTCCAAGACTTAGCCATATCCGCTCTCAGGATCGACCTAGCAGCTCCAGTGTCGATGATGATTTTACAGGCTTCGTTACTGACTTTCCCCTCCAGACTCAAGTTATTCCCGCGAACATGCAACCTGGCAACGGTGATCGTTTCAGGTTTACCAATGTTGCAGTCACACCGTTGAAGTTCAAACTTATTTTCCACTGGTCTCGCTGCCGTTCTCCAAGAGCAAGTGGTTTTGTTTGACCGTCCTGTCTCATCGCTATGCTTGATTCTTGCTGAGCATCCTTCACAGTACCTAGTTTGGCACTTCCTGTAGCAGTCACGACTCAGATGTCCGCTCTTTCCGCAGTTCCAGCATCGAGGAACTCTGCTATGCTCACATTGTGGACAATACGTCGATTTCCAGTTCCTGCGACAATCACGCATCAAGTGACCCTTTTCTCCGCAATTCCAACACTGAGGGGCTCCACTTCTCCTTGATTCCCTGGCGATATTGGCTTTCCTGCACATACATTCCTCTCGTACCTCACAGAATCTAACATTTTTCCGCGACGCCAGCTTCGCCGATTCGTAGATGAGAGCGTGGGCCAAAGACTCCTTCAACGTCCGTTTTCCAGCCAAACGAAGTGCTATTTGAAGCTCTTCATCACGCACTCCCTGGATGAAAGCATTTTTCGCCGTATCATCCCGGTGCTCTGGATCAAACCTAGGGTAGGACAGAAGTGTTAATCGCTCAACTTCCTGAGCCAACTCCTGCAACGTCTCCCCTGGTTTCTGCATCCGTGTTCTCAGCTGTGATCGATGAACTTCCTTCAGGTGATCTTCGCCGTACCTCATATGCAAAGCATTCGTTACGCTTGAATAGCTGAAGCTATCGTCCTCTGGAATTGTCAGAAGAGCTTCCGCTGCGGCTCCTCTCAATGACACTATCAGTTGTAGCGCTCGCTCTTGATCGCTCCAGTTGTTAAACTCTGCAACTGCCTCAAACTGCTTCTTGTAGTTGGTCCAAGAAGTTTGTCCATCAAACGTTGGTGCTTTCAGCGCTTTACCGACTCTTGATTCAGCTGGCACAATTCCTTCCGCTCTCACGCGTTGCTGATCCAATTTCAGCAAATCCATTTCCTCTCGAAGCACTATCAGCTTCCGCTCTTGCTTCTCGCACTCCACGTTCAACTCTGCCAATGTTAGTTCGTTCACTAATTTCGGCATTGTTTTTCGATTAGTCCACACGACTTTTCACAATTATCACTTTAGTCCACTCAATTTACAATGCTCACTGTCCGAAACTTTTAACTTTTTATATTGTCCGCGCACTTATTAATTTTCACTGTTCATACAAATTCACTGTCCAGTATCTCACTAAAAGTCACTTTTCAAATCACGAACGCGACAGAATCCCTTATTTCTGACACCAGTTGTTGTGATCTACCGTTAAAACACCTTCTGTAGGTTCGATATTCTTCACATTCGTGAAATAAAACTGTTTCCTTTAAAACACTAATTACACTTTTATTATTAACACTATTAATTATTTACACTTTATATTTGCACTACTATAATCTCGCGTTACAATTTAACACTTTTTCAATTTAATTATCGCACTATAATTACTCGCACTTTATCGCTTTTAATTAATCGCGCCCGGATACACTAAACTGCTGTATCGCGCCTTTACGCTGTCTTCGCCATCTACTGAATGATCGCTAGTACTTCTCGCGGCGGTATTTATAGTCATGCCAAATGTTTCTCGGATTCTCGAATGTTCTGCTTTTGCTTTCTAGAGGGCTCTATGACTCATGGGAATTTCCGTTGCCAGGCGAGATCTGACTCATGGGTTTGAGGCTCTGGAATGTTCCCTTTTTACGTTCTAGACGATTATTCTGCGTTTTATCCATAGATTGTTATTGTGTATTGGCTATTTATAGATTGTTTACGGTTTTTGGCTATTTATAGATTGTTTACGGTTTTTGGCTATTTATAGATTGTTTCTATTCCAAGAACACATGATCAGACAGACACTTTAACGGTTGTCGCTCTTTCGGCCGCCGACACGTCTAAACATGTTTGTTCGTGCATGCAACAATATCTTAACAATTTTACTCTGCAAACTTTGTAAAGGGGCAGTAAGGGATGAAAGCGCTGCACCCCGAACAATGATAGCGTACTGTATGACACTCTGAGCGATTGCAAAATAAACTAGCTTTATTGTGTTAAGATTGGTGTTATATCTAAGCCTCATAAAAGCATAAAGTGTTCGACGTACCTTACGTATGATATTATGAATGTGGCTTTTCCAGCTGAGATCTTCGTCAATTATAACGCCTAAATAATTTATTTCTTTGAGCTGCTTTATCTTAGCATTATTTATCAAAATATTTAAATTCAGATCGCTCAAATTATTTTTGGACCCGAATACTAAAAAACAAGTTTTTTCTATGTTTAACACAAGTTTGTGTGCGCTTAGCCAGTTGTAAATTGTTTGACAGCCTTTATTTGCTTGAAAGAAGACCCTATTACAAGTACTACCCCTAAAGATTAAAACAGTGTTATCCGCGTATGCAATTATCTGGCCATTAAAGCCTGGATTATTCAAATGTAGGTTACAAAGATCATTTATGTATAAGTTGAAAAAAATTGGGCCAAGTACGGATCCTTGAGGAATACTGCATTTGATCTCCAAAGTATCGCTGGCATCTGGCCCTATTTTAACTTTTTGTTTACGACCATAGATATAAGAATGGGATAGACTATATACATTATCCGAGAGCCCTAGTTTCCGAATTTGACGTAGCAATATACAATGGTTGACTGTATCAAAAGCCTTTTTTAGGTCTAGAAAAACTGCGATTGTTTTATCATTACTGTCGATAGATTGGTTAATAAAGTTGGTTACACAGTAATGAGTGTCGACTGTACTAGTACCCCCACGAAAACCAAATTGGCTTGGTGCGATTTTATGGCGCACAGCTAGAAGTCCACCTAGTCTAGCTTTTAGGCACTTCTCAAAGATTTTCGCCAAAATTGAAATTAATGATATCGGTCTGTAGTTATTCAGATACTTTATGTCCTGTGCTTTGAAAATTGGAACAACAACAGCTGTTTTGAAACAGGCCGGTAACTGACCAGCCTGTAGTCAGGCGTTATAGATATGTTGAAGAGTTGTTAAAATTGTTCCTGCTAATTTTTTAATCACTTTAGCGGTTATTAAATCTTCCCCAGGTGATTTATTCTCATTCATAGAATTAATATGAAACAGTATTTCTTCCTTGGTTATTGCTTTGAAATCAAATGGCTCGAGCTGGTCTACTACTGGTGGTGAAGGTAGAGTAGTTTGAGGGACCGAATTAGTTATACTTTCACCAATTGTTGAAGAATAGTAGTTGAATTCGTTAGCAATATCACTGTCAATTCTATTTCTTTTTAACAATGTTGTTTATGCCTACGTTTATCAATAAAAAACGTTTTCCCGTTACTGTCTTCCCAATATTTTACCACAGGAAATTATTATATGTATTTAAGAAGACCGAAAATGTCAGCATCAGAGCTGCCGTACAGAGGAAGACTTCGTGAACCTTACCACAATAACCAACAATAAATTCTTTAAAATAAGAAAAATTCTTTGTAACGTTATAATTTGCTTGATTGTTATAACTGATGGCCTTACTCTACTAAATTTCTAACTATTACGTCTTATGAAGTCACAAGCGGTCTGAATTGTGCTCCAAATGTCTTCGATAGAGCTCACAACAGAATTGTAGACCATATTTCTTAGGTAATCTGTTAGATTAGTTTTTATTCTTTTTTTTTAAACACAATAATTCTTTTGGACACAATATACTTTTTTAACACAATAATTCGTTTTGAAACAATATACTTTTTTAACACAATAATTCGTTTTGAAACACAATATTCCTTGAACACAATATTCCTTGAACACAATATTCCTTGAACAAAATATTCCTTGACCACAATATTCCTTTGGAAAAACAGTGATTGATTTTAAACCACAATATTTCTGTTGGACAGAAAAAACCAACTGTCCGCCCTTCTTTGTTTTTTTTTAAATTTATTTTAATAGGTTACTACGTCTTTCTTTTTAGCGAGCTTTTAATTCAGTGGTTTTTATTAAACATTTCCGCCCGCCTTCGTCGACCCTAGCGACGAATCATTCTCAGCCTCTGTTTTGATGTCAAGTGGACAGAGCTTGACGATTGGTCTCGTGATTGATGAGAAACTAGTTTTCACCTCAGCTACTCGAGCTATTCCGTCTTTACCATAATGTAATTTGATAATTCGGCCCAATGGCCATTTAGCTGGAGGATAGCGTTCATCCATAATGAATACTAGTGAACCCTCACAAAGTGGTGGAGTTGATTTTGTCGTTGGTGTCGTTGCAAATATTTTTGTGATCATTTGTTCCAGAAATTCTGCGTCATTTGACAAATGGATTGTCATCGTGTTGATTGGATTTGCACTAAACATGGCTCTGGTGGCAAATTTAGAGGTTGACCAATTAAAAAATGGCCTGGAGTCATCACATCAAGGTCTTGCGGGTCGTTGGTTAATGTAGTTAAAGGTTTTGAAGTCAGGATAGCCTCGATTTAGTTGATGACGGTTGACATTTCTTCATAGGTGAGTAACCTATCAACAATGACCCGATGTAGATGATGATTCATGGATTTAACTCCAGTTTCCCATTTGCCACTAAAATGAGGAGAAGCTGGAGGATTAAAGCTCCAGTTGGTTCCATCTTGGGATATAATTGAAGCTAAGTGCGCCAGTTCTGTTGATGTTTGATGAAAGAGTTTTTTCAATTCTTTGTCTGCTCCTTTGAAATTTGTGCCACTGTCACTAGTCAGAGTGGCACAGATTCCTCTTCTGGATGTGAATCGTTTGTATGCTGCTAGAAATCCGTCAGTGCTATAATCTGTAACAATTTCGAGATGTATCGCTGAAGTGGAAAGGCAAATGAACAAGGCTATCCATGATTTATATGAACGAGCTGTTTTCCCTTTCCAGGTTTTGATGTCGATGGGACCTGCGTAGTCAACACCTGTGTGAAGAAATGCGCGAGATGGAGTAACCCTTTCTGCTGCTAATTGGCCCATGATATGCTGGGCATGATTTCGTCGATATCTGGTGCATATAATACATTTTAAAATAAATGAACGAACTGGCCGGCGGCCTCCAATAATCCAGCATGAGTTTCGGATGTAGATTAAGGTCTTTTGGGTGGAACCGTGTAGACTTCGATGATGTGCATCTTGAATGATTAGAGTTGATAGAGTAGACTGTTGAGGTAGTATGTATGGATGTTTGGCAGTTGATGAGAGCAGTTAGTTTCGCAAACGAAGCAAACCTTGGCTATCAATGAACGGAAGTAGCCTGATGATCGGTGATGATTTTGGTAGCTCTTTATTTTCAGAAAGAGCACTAATTTCATTTGATAAATGTTGATGTTGTATTGTCTTGATCCAAAAAAGTCGAGCAGAGAGAATATCTTCCGGAGTTAATGGTTCGACAAGAGTTTTTAAACTCGTTTTCTTGATGACCCGGCTACAGCGTGCAGTGATTCGAAGTAATTCATTTAGAGATGAATATCGATGAAGCACTAAGTTCTGAGAAACCAGCGTGATCTCTGACTCCTGGTCTAGCAAGGCTCGTACCATAATGACCTCTCGATGGCTATTGAAAACATTTAGACGCGCTGTAGCGAATCCAATAATCGCTCGCACTGCTGGGCTTGTATGGTCTTGAGACGCATGATTAACTTGTTTTGATTATAGAAAAGATGTTTTCTGTAAGAAAGGAATGCTTTTATTATTTTCATAAGTTGTATTGTCTCTAGTGGAGATCAATACAAACTTCATCTCACGATTTCTTAGAATCAAATTGTACTGTCTCTAGCGGAGACCAATACGAAATTCAATCACTAAGATTTTATTGTCTCTAGCGGAGATCAATACGAAATTCAACAGATTAGTTCCTGAAACTCAGACTGTATTGTCTCTAGCGGAGACCAATACGAAATTCACGAACCAAGATTGTGTTGTCTCTAGCGGAGATCAACACAATTCAACTCATTTTTGCTTATAGCCAAAATTTGTTTTGTCTCTAGCGGAGACCAATACAAACTTCAACTCGATTTTGCGTATAATCGAAATCTGTATTGCCTCTAGCGGAGATCAATACAAACTTTAACTCGTCTTTGACTTTGTCAACAGACTGTAACTTGATTTGACCGCCAGCTCGGAACTTGGACACGGCCATTTGTCAATGATTCACTTGTTTACCATTCTAACCGATTCCTTTCCTTAATCACTCTGGAACAACGAATCGTTTTTGAAGACGTCTTCTATGAGTGTCTTATATTACTGATGAACTTTCGGTATGGCTATGAACAGGCCCGGCCCTAATGTGTTTAGCGCCTGGTGCATAGGAAGAATTTGCCGCCCTCAGCTCAGGGTCTGCAAATATACTATATGGAGCACACTACTATAGGTCCTCCAAATTGGTGTTTTGTGCATGTTTGAGAACGTGGGGGATGACTAGCTTTGGTTATTTGGCCTACATGATACATCTAAATTTAATGCGATTTTCTTGCAGTAACAGGTGTACTTTCAAATCCTGAGTTGCTACGATATTCCACTAAAAAATTTAAAGTTGGCTATGAAATATTCTTATTGGTGGTTAGATATAGGGAGTGGCTTTAAATCAATCTGGTCGCAATATTGATTTTATCTAAATTACTATACTATTAAGCTAACAATAAACTTAAATTTTAGCAATTTTTTTCCTAAACACTCTACAATATGTTTAATATTCGAATCTTCACTTTCCTCTAAAGCCCTAACGCTTCGTATGTATCAAATAGATTTTGCATCAGGAGATTAAAGGCGTTAAGTGAATTTTCAAATCTTGTATCATATAAGGGCTTAAGCCCTCAATATACGTCTGGAGAATGCGCCAACTATTCATAGAACTGCAAAAATACATAAAACTGTTTGACAAGGTCAAAAACACCTATTGTATCTAAAAAAAAAAACAGTTCGCTGTTTCGTTGACAACCAAATTTAAGGTGTTTGTTAAATTTTGCACGCTATATTGCCTGCGTTCTATGTTGGAGCCTTTGTCATAGATTTGCAATTTATAGCCCATTGTTCATTAATTCATTTCAAATTGTGAGTCCTTTTACGGTCGTATATTTTGCTTCTGAAAATCCTTTAAACTGTTTTTTGTTATTAAATACTCCTTTTTAAAGTGTGCGAAGCTGATTACCAAAGGTAATCTGGTGTCAAATCGACTATAATTGCATATGTATTTACTTATTTTGATGTATTCAACGATTTTGTTTTTTAGTGCAGTTACAATCATGCTTACGGGTTCTTTGTTTTTACAGCTTTGTGATCATGTAAAGGGAGAGAAATATGGGTACGATCTTATTAAGAAATAATTACTTAATAAGAAATAAAATTAATAAGCCAATCTAGGGGAAAATTATTAACATTTTCCAGTTCCCTATAAAACACGTTTGTGATAAATTTCCGTTACATTTTAATTTGGACGAAAACATAGGTTTGCAACTATTCATCCATAAAATAAAAATGATTTTTCATATCATTCAAATCTAATTTTCCAAACTGAAATTTTCATTACACTCAAGAAATGACAAATCCAAGTGACAACACTAATCTCTAACCGTATACAATGTCTCTAAATGAATCAGTCTCAATTTTTCTCCTCCGTGAATGAAAAATAATATTTTTATTTTTTATTTTCTCCTTCGAGTTCATCTACGATGATCAGTCAAGGCGCACAAGTGCTCCATACCCATCTCCTTTTGTTACACGCAATTATGCTTTGATCTCTTCTGACCCATAGGGTGCCATTGGTACGGCGCCTTAGGCGGCATCGGAGCGCGATTTGAAAGTGCACCAAATGAACTTGCTGTGAATGAGAGATAAGCACCCCACCTCGAAGTCAAAACGGGTTCATTCACACTCTCGGTATGTATACGTATATGCAAAAAACATTTTGTTGTTTTAACATGCAATACATGATGCGAATCTGGTAGCATATTTTTTTCTAGTATACACAAATTTCTATACAAGCTTTTGATGAATTCTAGAATTGCGTCAGCTAATCTTATGGTGTATGGATGGTTTTATAGTAAACAACCCTACAGGTGCACACTCAAGGTGTTACCGTAAGCGAAAAATAAATAAACTGAAAATTTAATATCTCCAACTTATTTTACATATAGATGAAGGTTATATGGTAGATATTTTAGAGGAAGATATTTTATTCTTGAATTATATATTTTATTTTGCCGCCTTTTGTGCTTGTCTTATGCTGCCGCCTGGATTCAAAGCACCATGTGCACATATAGAAGAACCGGCCCTGGCTATGAATGGTTTCAAACTGGCTATGAATGGTTTCTCCTTTTATGGGTCGCTATACTTTCGATTCTTCCGTTCTTGATGTGATCCAGAACAGTTTGCATGATCAAGTCTTTCGGTATACTGAAAAGAAACTGAAGATTGTAGTATAGTTTCAGCTTCGAGGTTTGAATAGTTGAATCATGACGAACGTTGACATGTCGATGATGATGGAAAGCTTCTCTGAAACATATTTTTATATTTTATCATATATTATTCATATTTTTATCGAGCTCCTGGGAACCAGAGAGGCGGTAACCATCTGCACTAGAAAAACACACAGCACACCACATTGTAAGAGCAGCTTATGGGGTCTTTCAGCATCACTCCTCACATCTAGATAGCTACCACATAATCCGAGAAAAGTCAGATTAATTTTTTAGCGACAAACTAATTTGTATAAATTAAAAAAGATAACTCATTGTTCCCTTTAAACAAGATAAAAACTGACTCACGGAAGAAAACAGACACAATACAAACTTTAAACTCAATTTTGCTTGCAACCGTCAAAACATTTTCTAGATGTTTTTCTCGTCGATAAACAGGATGTGACGGCTGTAGAACAACTAGAATAAACGTCAAAATTTTACCTGACTCTTTGAAGATTCATCTAACTGTAGCGATGTATGATGTCTACTTCCGCATTTAGTGCACATGTATGTGGAACTACAATTTGATACTGTGTGAGGTCTGAAACAATTATAACAAAGTTAGAATTCATTTATCAGCTCATTGCGTTGCTTCGGAGTTTTCGTCAAGAACTTAGAGCACTTGGCAATATAGTGAGGCTCCTTGCATAGGATGCTTGTAGAATCAAACGAAAATCTAGGGCTAAATTGAGGTTGACTCATGAAGTGGCTCTTAACTGCGGGCTTTAGAGTGTGACTGAATGTCGATGCTTTTTTTTCTTGAGAGTTTTCTATGGCTCTCAGTACTCTTGATCTCGAAATGAGGAAGGATTGAAATTTATCCCAAGTCGGGGGCTCAACTTTTGATGCAACATGTTGTTCTCAGGATTGAATCGATTTTGGATCCATTTTTTGCCGTACAATGATATGTATTGCGTAACTGAAGTATACAACTTTTTTAATTGAGAATTCGACGCCTGTCATAGTTTACAGCATTCTAAGTTTGATAAACGTTATCTTCTCCTGATGAGGATGTCTCGAATAATTGAGCAGCAGTACCTTTAAGAAAGCATTTTAAATAATTATGTTTTTCTGAATCAGAAATTAATTGGTTCGATACGACTATTGAGGAGAATAACTCTTTGAAGATGAGCCACTCATTGTAGTCTCCACTGACATTCGGCAAATTGATACGTGGTAACCGTGGGTCTTGGTAAATGCTTGAAACGCTACTGGCGATGCTATTGACTGATTAGCAAGAGCCGGCACGGAAGCCTCGCCCTCCAGCAGCCGTGCGCGAAGCGACTTCACCTCTTCAATGTCAACGAGATACCGTTCCAATGCCGCAGCCCACAAACCATTGACAAAACATGAGGCAAACTTCACGGATTGACGATCATCATGTGTGAGTTGATCCATCACATTCCTGACTGCTACGTGATTTGTCCGGAAATTTCTCCATTAATCTGACAATGCTTCTAGACGAGTGTCAACTCGTTGAGGCGATATATTTTCAAGACCGATTTGAATTAACCTAGTATACGCATCAGAAATAGTTTTCATACTCAACATTTGTTCGCCAATATGGCGCTTTATGTGGTCAACTCTCATATTTCCCGACACTCTCGACGAGATCCGGTTCGAAGGACCAAAAAATGTTAGATTAGTTTTTATTCTTTTTTTTTAAACACAATAATTCTTTTGGACACAATATACTTTTTTAACACAATAATTCGTTTTGAAACAATATACTTTTTTAACACAATAATTCGTTTTGAAACACAATATTCCTTGAACACAATATTCCTTGAACACAATATTCCTTGAACAAAATATTCCTTGACCACAATATTCCTTTGGAAAAACAGTGATTGATTTTAAACCACAATATTTCTGTTGGACAGAAAAAACCAACTGTCCGCCCTTCTTTGTTTTTTTTTAAATTTATTTTAATAGGTTACTACGTCTTTCTTTTTAGCGAGCTTTTAATTCAGTGGTTTTTATTAAACATAATCCCATAAATAAAACATAACCGAAGACCACACCCTTCAGTTAAACGCATAAATAAAAATTCAAAGTATTAAGATTAGGTAACTGTGGAGGGCAAAGAATTGGACCTTCGTGACCTGTTCATCGTCTATTGAATCGTGCACAAAACACAACCACGTCCAATATGTATATCTTCTAATTCAGTTTCAAAAATCAAAGATATATGAATCGTTCCACATATTTACTAGTGATGGGCTCAAAAACGCCAAACAGCTTACAAAAAACGTTTGGCTGCAAAAAACGAACCAACAGTTTTTCTAAAATGATCTTTTTTTCTAAAAAGAACAACATTTCTAAAACGAAACGTTTTTCCAAATTGAACAATTTTTCTACAATGAATAGTTTTTCTAAAACCAATCGGTTTTTTTTTAAACGAACCGTTTTTCTACAAGGAATAGTTGTTCTATAACCAATCATTTTCCAAAAATGAACCGTTTTTCTGCAACGAATAGTTTTTCTAAAACCAATCATTTTTCAAAAACGAACCATTATTTTAAAAAGAACCGTTTTTCTAAAACGAATAGTTTTTCTAAAACGAATGTTTTTTCGTTTTTCTAAAACGAACCGTATTTACAAAATGAACTGTTTTTTTTTATAAAACAAATCGTTTTTCTAAAACGAATCGTTTTGCGTTTTACTAAAACGAACGGTTTTTCTGAAACGAACTGTTTTTATAAAACGAATCGTTTTGCTAAAACGAACCGTTTTTCGTTTGTTAAAACGACCTGTTGTTAGTGGAAAACAGTTTGCGAATGAACAACTGTTTCTCAGCGGCAAACTGTTTGGTAAAGAAACAGTGTTTAGCAGCGGCGATTTGTTTCGTATCGGCAGACTGGTTTTTAACGGCAAACTGTTTGGCGATGGTAAACTGTTTAGCTGCGGGAAATAGATGTTCAGAGGCAAAGCATGAAATGAATAACCCTATATAATACAAGGCTGTCAGACTTATTAGGTGCGTATTTTTGCATCTCGATCAAGAGCTGGTTAGGGTAGGTATCATTGAAAACAACAACAGTTGCTGTTGTTTTGAATGCTGCTTATCAGAACCAGCTCTCGATTGCATACGACCATGTATGTTATTCTTTACGACGATGTGTAATGATTGATGTTTGATTATACGGTTGATCAAGTAAATAATGTGTTGGAAAATTGGGGCAATACCAGTATCATTTCAGTTTAGAAGCGCTTAGTAAGAGCAAAAAATGTTTACGATACGCTGGTGGAAGACATAATACATAAAATATATTTAAGAAAAACATAATACGTAAAAATTCATTGTACTGAATTAATTGAAGATTATTCAAACTATAAACAATGTTTCTGAATTGAACTACATGCATTTCAAATATTTATTTTGTCGTTAACGAACTGTTTTTTTAAACAGTTTTAAAAATTTTGTTTTTTTTCCTTTTTTTCCAAAAAAAAACAGTTAATTTTCGTTTTCTGAAAACAACAGAAACGCCCATCACTAATATTTACCAAGTCAAAAGCAATTATTTTCACTAGGATACATTCAAAGTCAAAAAATCTGTAAAGTGCTATAGCTCGTTAGTGCCATCCTAGAGGGGTATGTGGAGCAATTTTGTCATCAGCTCACCTCAAGGAATCACGTAGCATACCTCGAGGCACCTTGGTCTGATTCACCCTCCATGTAGCTACCAAACGAAGATATTTGTTAAATGTTGATTCCATAACTACCACCAAATTTTTGAGAATATTCACGTACCTCATATTATGTATGTATTTAGCTATGCATCATCAGGCAGCTTGCAGTAATTGCTCGATTGGTTCCAACAAAACACATTCCTCAACTTCTCAAGTACATAAATAACGGTAATGAGGTGTAGAAATCCAGGAAATAAATATGATTCACATCATAAGGTAACATCATAGATAAGCCATAGCACTATGTTTGAAGATACTCCAGAATCTGAAGTATTTAGAAAGAAATTGTTATTACTAGCGCATATGTATACCTCTAAATGAGTATGTAAAGGCATATGGATCAAACAAAACAATGAGTTTAAAGCTGGCATGCTTGACCAACTCATTTTTGTTTCACTCATTTGCTCGCCCCGCCCGGGCAAGCATTCAAACAGAACAAAAACATTCATTCAGATGTTATCAATTTCCATGGCCATCATGCCCATTTTCATAACTTGTCGGAATGTATGACGTGACTCTGAAACACAAGTTCGAACGACTTTCTTCAAATTTTTCCTCGTCATAAGCTTGTGATACTTTCCAATAAAGGGCCCTCTTCAATATGAATGAGTGCTTGGATGGCTCCTGTAAATTTTCGAGCTTCTGGTTGGTAGCGTTAAATTTCGAACTATTGTTCTATGAATGAGCACATAGTTTGCTCAACAATTCTTTCCTGTGATCCGGTGATTTTACCAAGTCCAAAAAAGAGTCTTTGCAGACTTTACTTGGGACTCACTTCCCGGGAGCTCCGGTGATTGAGTCGCAGAAGGCAAATGCGCCTGTGACCAAAATCCCTGCTCTTCGCAGCAGTAGGAAGTGCTGGTACACAACTAGATCTGTGGTGACTAGTGAAAAGGTCAGGGATGCAATCATGTCTTTTGAAAATTTCAAATCACCGTGCCTGGATGGTATCTATCCGGTTATGCTTAGGGAGGGAATTGACCACTTGGGGGCAGACCTGAGAGAAATCTTCTGGGCATGCCTTTCCTTCGGGTATGTTCCGTCACCTTGGCGAGAGGTTAGGGTAGTTTTTAAACCTAAACCGGGGAGAGATGACTATTCCGATCCAAGGAACTTTAGACCGATCAGCCTAACTTCGTCTATGTTGAAATGCCTAGAGAGACTTGTCGAACGACACATACGTACTACGGCGCTTAGGTTCAACCCTTTGAATGATGAGCAGCATGCGTACCAGCGAGAAAAATCATGCGAGTCGGCCCTTCATTCTCTGGTGGCCAGAGTTGAGGGAGCGATCTCTATTGGTGAGTATGCGTTGGGGGTATTTGTGGACATTGAAGGGGCCTTTGATTGCGCGCCCTTCGTGGAACTATGTAATGCTGCGAAATGTCATGGCGTGGATGATGTCTTAGTTAGGTGGATTCATGCCATGCTGACGCAGAGATGGTTGCTAGCGGAAGCTGGATCCGACTGCTACTTAAGAACAGAGGCGACAAATGGATGCCCTCAAGGGGGCGTCCTATCACCGCTCCTGTGGAGTATGCTAGTCGACTCCCTGCTTAACGAACTGCAACAAGAAAGGCTGCACGCACAGGCTTATGCTGATGACGTGGCCGCACTGGCTGTCGGTAGAGATCTGAATGTGGTATGTAGAAATACACAGCGTGCATTGGATCTGATTGGCAGCTGGTGTCCGAGGCATGGCCTAACAGTGAATCCTGGTAAGACGAAACTTGTTTTGTTTACCAGAAAAAGAAAACTGGGAGGACTAGTGCTTCCAAACATGAAGGGTGTAACACTTCAACTTTCAGATGAAGTCAAATATCTTGGAGTAATCCTGGACAAAAAACTTCTCTGGAAGAAACATGTGGAAGTGAAGCTTACTCGTGCTTTAAAAGCTTTCGGGCAGTGCAAGAGAGCTTTTGCTACCACATGGGGTCTAAAGCTTAGTGTAGTGATGTGGATCTACACAGCAATAATTAGGCCGATGTTCACGTACGCATCGGTGGTGTGGTGGACTATCGTGAGGCTATTGTATGCTCGGAAAAAGTTAGCCACGCTGCAAAGGACGGTGTGCCTGAGTATCTGTGGTGCCATGAGCACTACTCCGGGTGCGGCCCTTGATGCGCTTCTCAATCTGCCTCCTCTCGACATTCAAGTTCAGAGTGTGGCGATGAGCTCTGCCCATAAACTAGCTCAGCTTGGCTTATGGGTAGGTGAAGACGATGTGGGGCACTGCTCTATTAGGGGTTCGATGTGTGAGATCTCTCCGATTCTCACTATGCCTTCGGACGCTCGGGTGCCCTTCCTCGACTTCAGAAGAAGGTACGAAGTAATCCTCTTAAGCAGAAGTAACTGGGACGATCCAGATCTGTGTCCCAGGAGATATTCTGAGCTCTTCTTCGCGCACGGCTCGATGTCAGATAGTAGATCTGGAACTGGTGTCTATCTACATTGATCAAATGGCAGGTGGGCTTTCTCTCTTGGAGAGCACGTTTCGATTTTTCAAGCAGAAATATTTGCTATCCTGAGAGCTGCCTGTTGGGCAATTGAAGAAAGATGGAGGGGAAAGAGCATTGCTATTTGCAGTGACAGTCAAGCTGCACTGGTGGCGCTGCGTAGACCCCTGACAAACTCGAAAATTGTCCAAGAGTGCAGAGCACGATTGAACTCTGTCGCCAGATTCAATAGGGTGCATCTACTCTGGGTACCGGGGCACTGTGGTGTTGAGGGGAGTGAAACTGCTGACGTCATTGCGAAGCAAGGTTCGGGACTTCCACTACGGGGCCCTGAACCCGCCTTGGGTGTGCCGACCGCATCCGCACGTGCCATTCTTCGAAAGTGGGTAGATGATGCTCACAAAGATAGATGGACGACTGCTGGTGTGGCCAGGCACACGAAGGTCTTCCTTTCAGAACCCAACCATGTGACTGCAGGATTCTTGCTCAATAAGAGCAGGAAAGTTTGCAGGGCCATGGTAGGTATTCTGACTGGACACAACTGCCTAGGAGGACATATGTACCGAATAGGTGTTGTACAGGATGACCTCTGTTCATCCTGCCTAGAAGAGACTTCCTCTGCGGAGCATTTGCTCTGTGAATGCCCAGCGTTTGCGCGTCTCAGATATCAATACTTTGGCTGGGATGTTGCACGCATGCAAACGATAGCCTCTTTTCCCCTATCAGTGATCCTCGACTTTATCAAGAAGTCTGGGAAACTATGGTAGGCAGGGGGAAATGAGTACAATGGGTCCTTTGGCCTGAGTGCTTAGAGGTGCCAATGCGCCTCTCCCCCAACTCACACACACACACACAATTCTTTCCTCGAAATGAGTGGTGAAAAAGTATTTGAAGACATCATATGATATTCTTCTGGGTATTCCAAATTGCCTCTGAAAGCAATGTCACTTTAACTTAAGTGAATGTGCTTTTTTCGGAAGTCTTCTTTTTCGATGAAATTTGCATATATTTACCGGTATGTAAAATATACTGATACCCATGTTTCATTAACCTCCTGTGCAGAAGTTTTGTCTGATAGTTTGTCGAATATTTCACACGCAGTTTTTGTTTTCCTTTCCTTCGGTTTCCATCAGCTTAATACACATCTTCATATTATTTGATATATTCAGATAGACTCGTGCTAACAGCCTCCGTGGAAAGCAACCTAGTGTTCAATAAACTTCATTTACGTCCAATAGTTTAGGGCTATCAAAGGAATCTTCTTCGTCAGTGCCGTCGAAACTGTCGTCACCCAAATTTTCTACAATTTTTCAATGACTCCAGCAGACATTTTTCATAGATTATCCGTTTTTTTGCGCCTTCCACTTTAATGCAAGTGTTGTAAATTCACCATTGAATCATAAATAAAAAAAAATCACCTCAATCATTGACGAAAGACAAGGAAAATCATTTTCAAAAACAGTATAGAATTTTTCATAGCTCGCCTTCACCAATAGAGGGTTAATCTAAAGCATAGGTTTGCTGTAACACTACCGAAGTCGATGTATTTAGCTCTTTATTTGCAAACAGTCGAAATATTTCAATCATACTTTACTAGCGTTTTCGGTGAAATTATTTTTACTTCGTTCAGCATTACGCAGGACATCAAAATTGAAATGACTATAAGCCGAATCAAATATTATGGCGTGTTATAAATCTCAACAAACACTTTGACATTTTCCTATCCTCTTGAAAAGCCATACGATATATCGGTTCACCGGCCACAGATCAAGCCCTAGTAAAAATCAATTACTGGTGCATTGACTGGTGCACATGGAAGTAAACTCACATTATAGATCAAATTACGAAAGCAACTTTTTCTTTTCAAAAAATACGTAGGCAAGAACCTCTGCAGACAATCTAAATCAAGGAACAATATATCCCCAGATATTTCTCCACTCAAAATAGCGGTAATTTCAAAATTGATGGGTTTTACTCAAGTTTAATCTCCATAGAAAGTTAGTTAATGGTCAGATTAACAAGAACCAAACAGCGAAATAACAATGATGGAATGAACATAAGACAATCAATGGCACTGATTTAGCTCTCATCGACTAAATTCATATCCCAAAATGAGAATCTATCAACACAGTAAACATTCAAACACAGGTTAGTATTAAAAATATCGGACATGACATAGTTTTATTGAAGATTACAATTTCTGTTCGATTACGATAAAAATTATTTCACTATTTTTGTGTATTTCTTTCAATCTTATTTTATACGGATAATTCATTTTAGCCATTATTTCTATTTTGAGTGCTAGTTCATACAAATGGAAATAAATTAACTTACAAAATATATTCGAATTTCATTTCAATTTTTGATATTAGCCACTTTCTAAGCCATTTACTATGTGGATGACAATCGTTTTATTTTCTCCGAGCAGCAAATACAAAATTTACGTCTTGCTTTAAAATGCACTGACACAAACTTACGCAATTGTTTTGAATCAGCATGTTCCACCTCTTATGGCTTTTTCACTACAGATTTTGGCATACTCGTGATTCAAACATCTACGTCACTTCGTAATATTAGATATTTAAAAAGTTGCGCACCGTTATCAATACTACAAACAGGAAATTCGACCAGTTAAGCCATTTTTAGGTCACGTTTTCACGAAGCAAAGTAATATATAGTTCTCGTTCCTAATTACGTGCTGTTGAAAGGCATTCAGCATGCCTCGATCTCTCATCCGTGTGCAATTTCAGAGGGGAAAACGTGGAAATTTTGACAAATTAACGTATAAGCAATCTTGGACATAAGAGGCCAGTAGTTAGGCATGGAATGACAGGGTTTCTGTTGTCCAAGCATTAACTCGCGGCGCAAACATAATACTACAAACCCACGCAAAGTAGCGCTATCATGTAAAATCAATCGAACGCATAGGAACACATTAGCACTAAGTATTAACAGACAAAATCTCGGAATGCCAACAGCATAAAAACGTAAAATATTCGATGTAGTATGTAAGTGTAACAGGCAAATGTGAATTTATCTAGTAATACAATTGAGTTACAAAATCTAGCAAAACATCACCTTAGCTCCTACTTCTTCCACAAACCGCACACTACTACAAAAAAAAAACCAAAATATACTAAAACATTTTGATTCAATTTTGAGGATATTCACCCCCGATACTCTTCACATTTAAAACAAAACAAAATTAATGTATTGCAATCCAACTGTAATGTCTCCATTTGTTTATTAAATTATGCGTTTTCGTATTTTATTTACAGTGAAATATGTATCTCTCGAGTTTATCTCAGAAACGACATATTCCAATTGTATATGATAGTTTACAAATACCTTTTGTAATTTTACCTTAACTAAAACGAAAAATATTCAAATTGAATATTTCTCTTTACAATTACAATTAAATTATACTTTGTTTAGATGTTCTTTTCTCTGATTAAGATAACAATCTAGGTTTTAATTTCGAAGCTAGTTCGAATAAAATTGGTGGTAAAATTGGAGTTCTAGTAAAATTCACGATTCGTTTTATGTATCTGTATCGATTTGCAAACACCCTTCTAATAGGATGTATTTCATACGGATATTGTTTTGAGGGAGTGCTTGCAAAATATTTCACAGTTTCATTTTTATAGTCCATCATATGAAAAAGAAGACTGCATAAAAACATATCTATAAACGACTTAAATTATTTAAAAAAAAAAACTATAGTTTTCATTTGATGCCTTTGTTTTACACTAATTTTTGTTTGTAGTTTTGCGTTCTATGATTAAAAATAAATGGAAGTGAACATTGATCATTACTAATATTACTACTGCACTAGATTGATATTTATTTCCATAAAAGTTGGTTTCCCTCTCTCTCTATCCACTCGTTGCCGCATACAGAGTGCTTGTGCTTAGCTTGCCACCCAAATAAAAATTAAATTCATATGACAAGTTCGAACAACGTAAGTATGCCATACGTTTTGCGGTTAAGCTTCGAGTACCAATGTCAAACACAACTGATCAATTGCGACAAATATCGATGCGAAAACGTTTTTGTATTCATAGAAATACTGCTCTAGAAACGGTAACAGTCATCAGCCATATGAATAGCCCATCGGAATTTATCCCGTTGAGTTTTGTTGAATATCTTTTCAATTGGCACGCCGAACTTTTTGCACCTGAAATTAAAAAAAAAATGTCCCACTTAAATGTTTGGAGATAGAAATTATTTATGAGGATCTCGCAAATAATGAAGGAGTAGTTTGTACTGAGGATTTATGAGGATCTTACAAATAACGAAGGAGTATTTTGTATTGAGGACTAAGTGATTAACAGACAGTGGTCCATTTCGCGGGATGTACAAAGCGATGCAAACAATAAATGAAAACGGTGTAATTTTGGCTATTTGTCGTATTTGATTTTTTTTTTGGCCAAATCTAAAACAGTTAGTGACAACCAAACTTCTAGCAAATATTTAGTGGGACTATTAGGATTTTGTATGCACTTTGAAAGAGTATTTTCGTGGAAATCGTATAGCATTTGCAACATTTGGTAAAACTTGACTTTATGCACCACACAGCCGTTACATGAATTTCGCCGATATATATCTCGCTAATATGTTTGTGTTTTTGTGGTTGCGTGTTTGATTTTGGTTTTTTTTTTAGTTGTTTGTTTTTCTTAATTGTATTGTCTTCTCCAGTATTTTTTGCATAATTCTGTGTTTTTCTTCAATTTTCGACCCCTGCTACCACATATTCGCCGTCTGATGATAGAATTTTCCGGCTGTGGTGCATCAAGTCGAGTTTACCCCAACATTTTATATTGCTCGTACACTACTACACCACACCATTAGTAAACGATTCCACGTCATTTCATTCGACTACTCTTTAACAAACGTCCAAAATATTGATAATTTAGAATCTTACATTTCGCTAGGCTAACCCTATCCGTTCAGCAGAATTTTATAAATATCACTTGGAAATAACTTTAGTAGTTATTCAAGCGATACATTATTCGTTCGAATTTTCATCGAATTAATGGCGGATTTATGAGTTATAACTTTACTCTTAGATTCACAGTGAATCATACTGAATGTCGGACAAACACTTCTAATATTCTGGAAATTTATACTGTTGAAATAAAGGAGTAACTTCATATAAGTAATGGTTCTTTAATTCTTTTGGAATTTAACAAAAATAATTTTACGAAATATTATAATACCAGTTTCGAAGTGCACTTAAAATTCAGTTTTTTTAGTACTTTATTATTTGAACTTTAACGTTCACAATAGCTTTTTTGCATACAGAAGCCCCTAATTTTTTCCACTCTTCTTTTTTAATCATGCTCTTGTTAGAAAAAAATATATCTTACATTCTTCCCATAAATGTCAATTCTTATCTAGAGACTGAATTAATATTGAATAGACTTTTGTATGTACAGAAGCCAAGTAGTAGCTAAAACCGAAGTAATCTTCGATTCATTATCTTCGTGAAAATAGAGTCTGTCGGAAATTCTGTGCACTTTTTCTTAAGGGAATCCAAATACACCATTTTATCCATGGCTTTAATGAAAGAGAAATTAACTACTCCGCAAGCCAACATACAGCCTCAAACCATTATTAAAAACCTCCTCCATGTTTTACCGTGTTTCTGTTATTTTTCTTTTCCGGACTTCCATCCCATAGAGACAAAGGGATTAATTTTTTTGTAGCTGGTAGCTAAAATTTGATGCTACTTGTAAATTAAAAATCTTTGCCGAGATCGTCGAAAGTAAAACGAAGCCTAGCTTTTCTTTTGTTTGGATAACACATGGCTTATTCCTCGCAATTCGACCATTTAAATTAGCATTTCGAATAACTTGATATTTCCAGGATCAGCCGTTCCTGAGTTTTTTTTTTCACCAGTTTGGTTATCTGAGATCCAGACAGGAATGAAACCATCTTGATTATCGTGTCTGACCGATAATATATGCTGGTTATGATGCACTGACTTCCTGTTATTTGCAATTTTTCTGCTTCGTGATACAGATAGACATCCAAGGCTGCGTATACTTAATGCACTATATACTTCGACGCATTAAACAGCTACGCCTTAAATATACGGATCTCAAACGCACTCAACCAACATGTGCACAACAACGTCCTTGACGAGCTGTCATCTGATTACAAGCCGGTCCTCTTTCGAGTAGATTAAACAACCTAGAAACAACCGAAACGGATAGCGGCTTAGAGGAATCAATAAATTTCCTCACCAATGTCATCAAAAGGCAAAAAATAACAGCACGATCACAATTCCGGTAAATTATGAATACAATCCTTACGAACTCTCTAAGTCGATTAAGTTATTTACACGGAAGAAGAATCAACTGTGGAGAAGCGATAGAGGCACAGGTGACCCAAGAATTAAGCGGGAAGCAAACCGGCTTACGAACTACACATGTCAGATATCCCAATATCAGAATGATCAGTGGGAAGTTTAATGTAAAGCATCGAGCCTGAGGATAACATCCTATGGCAACTGCCTCGATACTTCAAGACGAAAAGTAAACGGATTCGTAGCTGTGCAGATAAAATTAAAGCATTTGCGAATTCCTTGGAGACACAATTAAAGGAGAACATCACATCCGAGGACGACCTAATTTTGAGCCTCGGATGGGAGAACTTTTAAGGTCTTTTAAGGGAAGTGAAGATCTTGATGACCGGACTAAGACAACGAAAATCACCGAAAGAGCAGTTTCACTTCACTCCAAAGAACTCCAGCTAGCAAGGGTGGTCCAGCACATACGAACAGAGCTCAACCATAAAAACCATTAACCATAAACCGGGCTATGTTAGACATAGCGAAAGTAAAGTAATCCCACGACAACCCTCGTACGGGCCTAGGGGTTGGAGCTGGTACAGAGCTTTATTACAATTTATAAATCATTGTGACTAGGAGTGTGGAGTGATTTTAGTTCCACGACTCACTTTACCCTCTGATTTAAATCAGGTACCTAATCAGAGCTAGATGAACTCGAAGCTTGGTGCGCGGACCTTCGTTCGAACCAGGGACCCCACACGCAAGAAGCCAGTGCTCTACCACTAGCCTACTCAAGCTCTAGACAGACATAGTGAAAGCCTTCGACAAATTCTGACATGCGGGACTAATTTTCAAAATGCATAGGTTTCAAATACTCCTCCGTTTTATACAGATTATTCCCAAGGGCAGAAAATTCGGTGTCAAAGTTGACAAAACAATTCTCATCCGCATTCCTGTTCCTGCTGCTTTAGCGTGTGAACGCTTCTTGTAAAAGATTTCTGGTGACAGTGGAATTTTTTAAAATTTGTAGTGACGCCATCTTGGCTTGGGTTATAATTGTGAGGTGATACTGTTGTGTTCTTGTGAGTCGAATATCTGGATTTCAGTAAGTTCTAAGTTCAGTAAGTTAACTCTGTATTAAGAGTATATAGCTGTGCCCTTGAGTATTGGGTTGCGTTAGGTTTAGAAATTATCATACACGTGTTGAGCTTATTGAAGAAAAGTGTAAGCAAGACGCATCAGGATGGGGTCGGAGCCCCCTGATAGACAAAATTTAGATAGTAGTGTTAAGAAGAAGAGGAAAACAGAATCGAAGGTTGAAGGTTATAGTTTGATTTCAAAAGGGGCGAGAAAAGAAATGCCGATAGAAGTGCTAGGTGTAAATGATGAAATGGATAGAGATATTACTGGATATTACTGCAGTACAAGAAGGTAGAAATAAAAATGAAGTAAATAAGTACGCAAGTAGATATAAAGTAAACTCAAAAAAGAACTATCCGATGCTAATGATTGCTAAAGATGTTAACGAGAAGAGAGTCAGGTTAGATCCTATTCTATTATATAAGATCAAAAAAGAACGTGCTATTGTAGGAATCACTGAAGTGAAGAGTGTCGGATATAATAAGATAAAAGTGATTTTTGGTAAAGCTGAAGATGCAAATAGTTTTGTAGACAGAGGAAAGACTGAGCTTAGTGAATATATGATCTTCATCCCAAACAATTTTATTTATAGGTTTGGCATTGTCTAACAAATCCCGCTATGTTTTAATGAAAACGAGTTCCTAAACGGTGATCCGTGCAATAAGTATGGCAATATTTTAGATAATAATAAAATAGTTAGTGTTTATAGGATTATGAGAAGAGAGAATGAAAATAAAGATAGTCTTGTACCAACGACTTTGAGAGAGACGAATTACCTGATGGTATTAAGTTAGAATTTCTTAACATAAGAGTTGATTACTATATACAAAGGCCTAAACAATGTTTTAATTGTGGAAGGCTGGGTCATTTTGCGGCACATTGTAAAAGTACAAATAAGAGATGTTTAAATTGTGCTTCAGAGGAGTGTGATGGGATTTGTCTCGAAATGAAATGCTTACTGTGTAAAGCGAATGATCACAATGCCCGGAACAGAAACTGCCCTAAATGGATTAAAGAGAAAGAAAATCTAGAAATGGCTTCGAAACTAAACTTATCAGTACCTGAAGTGAGGAAATTGTACTTTGAAAACAGTTTTGAGAGTCGGAATGAAGTAAACCTCAATGATGAGGGAGTCTTCCCAATGTTGAATAAGTCAAGATATACGAATAATAGAGACCAACAGAAGGATGCTAACAGGTCAGCGTTCAAAACTAGTTATAGAAATATGTTAGTAGAGAGAGTTGTTAAACCAAACAAACATATTGTAGGTGAATCAATGAGTTCGGACCATTTGGAGTCAGTATATAGACGCGCCATGAAGCTCAAAGGGACAGAGATTGAAAGGCTGATTAACAATCTACTAGAATCCATGAAGAAAGAACAAACTAGAACTGTGAGAAGTGTAACTGATGAAATTTCAAAAAACAACCTTGGAAAAATTCACCAGGAATGTGGTATTCCAGTAGATGAGATGGTACATTATATAGTAAATAAAAATCATACCAGTCAAATATAAATTTTATATTGTAATTTCTCCAACTTTAAAGATAATCAATGAAAATATTTCAATCCAATATACAAGGCTTGAGAAAGAATCTGGATAATCTAACAATTTTTCTAAATACTAACCAGATGGACATTGCTTTGATTGCTGAAACTTTGCTACCGTATGACTTTAACAAAGTAAATTTAATAAATGGCTATAAGGGAATATACAAGAACAGATACAATAGACTAGGAGGAGGTGTCGCTATGTTCATAAAAGATGACATCAAGTTTAAAGAAATAGTAGTAGATTATGAAATAGAATTTATATGTATTAAAACTCTAAATTTAACCAGAAACATTATGATTGGATCAATTTATATCCCACCGAACTTTAACAATATCTTTGAGAACAATTTTAGAAATTTTTTAAGTAGGCTAGTAGGTAATGAAGAATTTATCATCGGTGGAGACTGCAATGCAAGGAATAAGAAATGGGGGACCATATGCAAAATGCAAGAGGTCGTAGACTACAAAAAATTATAAATGATTTTGAACTAAGAGTGTTAAATAATGGTACCTTTACATATAGTTGCAACATAAATGGGATGAAAGGGAAATCGGTACCAGATATCACTATGACTAACATGTCGGATAGAATGAACTGGAGGTGTGAGTTCAATAATCTTAGTAATAGTGGTCATAAACTAATAACAATAGAAATAGTTTGTAGCAAAATAATTTATACACGGAAAATAAACCAAGCGAAAGGATCAAGGAGGCAAGGTTATCAGACAATTTGGAAGAAATTATGAAGGACTTTGATTTGTTGGTAAATAACAATACACAGACTAATAGAAATAGGAAATTTAAGGAGGTGTACTGGTGGAATGAATCACTGAGAAGAATTTGGTAGGAAAAAATGGTGAGGAAAAAGCAATTTAATAAAAGGAAAACTCCAAAAAATTGTAGGCTGTGGATGAAGGTATGTGAGAAGTGGAAGATTCAAGTGCGAGCAGCGAAGTGTGAGGCTTGGGAGAAGAAAATGATTGAGATATCTAGAAAGGGGAACATTAAGGAGTTCTGGGACTTAAATAAGAGACTTAAGAAGAATTTTACGCCAACAAATCCCTCGAGCTGGGATGAAGCTAATACTAAAAGCTATTTGGAAATGTTGGGAAAAAAATAAGCAATAATAATATTTTATCAAGATTGGAAGTAAATGGTAGCACAGAAGAATTTAGCGTAAACCAATTAAAAAGTGTATTGGAAAGACACAACAAGAAGTCTGCTCCAGGAGTGGACAATATAACGTATGAGATGGTTAAAGCTCTCAATGAGGGAAGTCTGGAAAATTTAACTTTTGCACTTAACAAAGTCATTCAGGGATTTTATCCGGATAAAAACCTTCTAAAAATTAGAATTTCACCAATTTTAAAACCTGGGAAGGACCCAAATAGTTTAGATAGCCATAGACCTATTTCGCTTATAAATATTTTCATTAAGGTTCTAAATAATTTAATCAAAGACAGGATTCTTAAGAATAATTCATTATATAATTTTATACCCAGAGACAGCCATGCGTACATGGGAGGAAGGTCCACTCAGACCTGTAATAATCAAATTGACCATTTTCTCAGGGAGAAAGGCGCAAAACACGAAAAAGTAATGGCTGTAAGTGTTGACGTTTCAAATGCGTACGAGAGAGTTGATGCTAAAAAAAACTAATGGAAATTTTAATTGCATTAGACATACCTCCGGAATTCATTAATTGGATTACCTTCTTTCTAAATAATAGGGTGCTGGTTTTGGGTGAGCGTCACTATATTGTGAGGAATGGTTTACCGCAAGGGGATGTATTGAGTCCCCTTCTGTTTAATATTTATACTGCTGAGTTACACTGCAGAAACAGAGAGAACATAAGGATGTTCCAGTATGCGGATGATTTTTTCATTATCTCTCATAATAAAAATTGGATAAATTGCTTTGAGGACTTTCAGTGTGCCATGGATGAATTTATAAATAAATGCAATAATCGTAATCTTACTATTAATGACAGCAAATGTAGTGCTATTTGTTTCGGTAGGAATAGGAATTTGCAACAAAACATAAGAATAAATAATAATCCAGTCCAATGGACAAATAGGATCAAATTCTTAGGTTATATATATAATAAAAATCTTACAGTTGTAGACGGTCTAACTATCAAAGTAGATAAGAATGATATGTATGCAAGACTTTTAAGATTTTAGCTGGCTTAAATAGAGGGTTGGATGTTGAAAAGAGCTTGCTGGCATATAAGGCATTCTATAGGTCTAAGTTAGAATCGCAGTTAACTAGCTATTGTGGGGCGACAAAGTACTTTTTCAAAAAAATGGACTCAATGAAATGCAAAGTACTGAAAAGATGCTTGGGAGTTCCGCAGAACACGGCGAATATAATCACTTTTTCATTAGCAAATGGACTACCAAGCCATCTCAGGGTTCTACAATTGACAGCAAAAGAAGTTTTGAAACTAAGAACAAATTTGATGAGGTATATTAATATAATAAATAGCATTTCAAAATCGAATTATAGTATAGTTTACAACAAATTCAAGGATTTATTTGACCATTTGAGGATTATTACGCCGGTAGTCAAACCTAATAAACTTAAAATTATATGCAAACGTGAGGGTAGTTTTGGTAATTTAGATTCTAACAGTTCTGAGGCTATAAATTTAGAAATAGACAACATTTTTAACAGAAGTGTGCGAAAATAGCACAGTAGTATTATGCGATGGTGCAAAGAATATTTTGGGTGTAGGAGGTGCTGCAAGCACCTGGAACATGGACTCAATAGTCCAATTTAACTTAAGAAACACAGCATTAATAGCTAATTGCGAACTGCTAAGTATTATGGTAGCTATTAAATTAGGAGTAAGATTAGGCTTTAAAAATATAGTAGTTTTAACGGACTCTAATGTTGCGTGTATGGAGCTAGATAGTAATCTTAGTAAGAAAAATATCACTAGTAAAATTTATGAGTATATTATGGAAATACAGGACTTAACAGTCAAAGTCATATGGATACCAGGACACTCAGGCCATAGCAAAACGAAAGCTTTCGATGAGTTAGCAAAATGTGCCTTTTTATGTGACAATGAAGAACTATATGAGTATGAAGCTGATGAAATCCTTGACAGTATAAATAAGAGAATTCTTGATGAACGGAAATCTGAATTATTAAGTAGAGTTAGAAACTTAAAACCGTGTGCATGGGCCAACACAGATTTGATTTTTGAAATAAAGTTTGGTTTAAGGATCTAAATTTGGGAAATAAGGCTGTAAAAATAATAAATAGACTAATGGTGAACAATGCCCTAAATAATAAAAATAGAGTTAGGATGAGAATTTATGAAGACATAAATTGCGAATTATGCGGAGAAATTGACGATATAGATCACAGGATATTTAAGTGCACCGAATACGAAAGGGGCAGATTGATTTTTGATTTTTTTAAAGCATACAGATCGGTTAACGAATTAATAGTTAAACACAACAGAAATCACCTGAAGCAACTAGGAGAGTTCTTAGTTAGATGTGATATTAAAATTTGACAAAAAATTTAAATTTAAATTATATGTAGATTTGATGGAACCAGATTTCTTGGAATCCTTTTCCCTCCCAAATCTCCTGTAATCCCAACAAAACCCAACATTTATAGCAATATATCAAATCGCTGCTAAAATAAAAGTGTTTTTACGAATTTTAAAGAATTAAGTTAAATTCAACCAATCGTGTCAACGTTGGCTGATGCCTGCTGGTCAGGAAGCCAGGACTTTTTTCTGCGGAGTGCAGAAATAAACCGGAAAAAATGCTCATCCGGGAGGCACATTGCAGCTAGGGTTCCTCAAGGATCTCCCCTATTGTATAATATTTGCACCGCAGATATCCCCAAACTGTCCGTATCTAAACTACCACTATTCGCTGAAGACACATGCATCTTCCACAGGTCCCGCCAAGCAGAAGCCGTTACTTCAAATCTCCATAAATACGCTTCTTAAGTACTGTCACAAGTGGAAGATTATGATCAACTCAGACAAAATCCAGGCAAATTTCATCAAGCGGAAGAGGAGATGAAAACTAACAGTGAACGAACAAATTGAATGGCAACTGACGGCCACATAAAAACAAGCGCAACACCTGGAATAAACTTCTCCGCGCTCTTTTCCCTCTCATCAAATTCTAAGGACTAAACAAAACCAATAGATTACTAATATGTAAACAAATACTAAGACCGGCATTATAGTAAGTAATTACTGAATGCTGAATGTAAGACTTAAGTCTTCCATTCGCACAATCAAAGACTAACAAATAAAATCTACAGACTTGGCAAAATCTCGCCTTGCGGAGAATTCTCCGAATTCTATGGTACATTAGAAACGTGGACATGCAAGGGTCATAGGATTAAAACAGCAGGAAAGCACATGCGCGACAAAGTCTTAAAGTTCTTCGATAAAATAGACAGACACACTAATAGCACCACTGATATTCTGAATCCTAACCAGGGCACACGAGACATACTCACACGTTAGAAAAATCACTAGGTAGTGCAAACTATTTGCACACAACGCAAATCTAAGTACCCTATGTAGCCAAGATTCATTGCTGAGCGCAAGACCTCTCACAGAATTTTGCCTACAAACAAGCTTCCTCTCATTGTGAGATCAAAAAAATATAAATTAGCTACTCAATATGATCGGTAAAATTTGAATGTGGGTTTAGAATAAGAAAAAGCGTGCTGAACAAAACCAACAGCAGAATATCATTAATTATCCCGCAGAATTATTGAAATAAGCCCGAAATAAAGAAGTTGCTGTTCTGAAAACACTAACACTCAAACTGACTCAAATTCCACGACAAATACCACAAGGTACACACCCCGTTTTTTTTTTTAAATATAAATTTCAATTATTAATAGCTTACCAGGCAACCGATATCCTCGGATCGAGATAATTTAACTTCGAAGTGCCCAACGCAATGGTCTTATTCTCGTCCCTATCAGTCTCTTGTAGTTCTAATTTCTTCAGCTGCTCCTTTAATCGTTCCAGCTGCTTCTTCTTTTTATCGCAGTTGACTTTCTCCTTTGCCGAGCGTTTCGCAGCTTTTTGCAAATCCTACGAAATCAATTGATTCGTAAGCAAAACAGACAACATAGTAACAAGCCTTCAAAATTCACTTACACGAAATTCTTGCTGGCACTCGTCAATAGCATCGCGTTTTTGCTTAATTTTCTCCTTCAGATTTGACATGCTCTTTTCGTGACCTTTGGGAACGGACCGTTGATGGTTACACAAAACAGCCACAGCACGATTTGCTCGATTGTAAGCTAGAAGTTTTTCAGGTATGCTGGCGTCGGGGTCTGTCAATAGATCTAATTGATTCTGTAAAGTGATGGAGGCATTGTATGTACGGAACACCTTGGCAGTCAGTCCTAGAATAAACATGCATTGCATCAAAATGAAAAGAAAATTCTTCGTCCGTTAAACTTACCTTCCATCAGATCTCGCAAATGTTCATTTAAAACGCTTGTGTTGAGGCGATCAAACAAATCGTCGCCATCCTTCTTGTTCTCCATGAACAGCTCCAAATTTTTGAACACGCGCTTCTCTACTTCTACTGAATTGTAATATCGAATGGAATCCTTACCCAAGAAATCGAATACCACCACGTTTTCTTTCCCGTCCATTTCTTTATGTAGTGATATATGTTCAACACGCAGCGAGCAACAGCCGACCGTGTCTGCCTGATCTTCGTCTTTTTCGTTACCAGCTCTCAAAGCTAACTTATCAATGAAGTAGAGAGCGACAGCTCGCTGCCGTATTCTCATCTCCTTCGATTTCCATTCTTCGCGATAGGTTTGACGAATCTTGTCTATGTGCTTGTGCAATCTGCGAGCTGTTTCGTATTTCTGGAAGTCTTTCTCGCCCTTCAACTTCGAACTTGGATTCAACATGATATATTTCACTTGACCTTGAATATTTTCAGTCCACGAGGCCAACCAAGTAACCGAGTTATCATGTCGCACTTCCTTCCATCTGTGGCCCTTCGGTGCCACGGGAATCTTGCTATCTTTAGAGCAATTAATCATAACATCTTCTGGCATAAGGCGCTTCTTTACTAGACCCATTTTCGGATGTTCGCCACGACCACGAAATAGACCTGGCGGTTCCAGTTTGAAGTTACCGATTTTCTCCTTGTGCCCGTCAATGGTGCAGAAGCCATATTCAGCGATTATTTTTTCGTTTTCTTCCTTCAATCGTTGTTTTTCCTCTTTCGATCGATTCTTGTTCTTCTCAGACAACGCTTGGAAATATTGGTGCATCTGCTCAAAATTGCACCTATCCAAGTGCTTAATTGTATCCTTCTCCTTCGAAGTCATCGTCTTCCGCCAATCCTTGAAGAAATTATCGTTGAACACCTTCTTTGTAACGTAGTCGTGGTTCAACATCTTCGCATAGAAACAGGCAACTTCTTCGGTATCTTGTGATAATTTCATCTGTTTGCCGTCGTAGAAGAAATGCACGTTGTCGGGTAGTGGTTCGTACGCTGGTGCAAATACTGGACCTTTATGTTCCAGAAAATGCCATTTGACCCCATCTTCGCGTTTCTCTTCTTCCCACCTGAAATTAAGGCAATATATTTGATTATTTCCGATAACATAATTTTCTCGTAGGTTATGTACAGTGAAATGCGGGTAACTAATCGAGACTTGGCTATCTTTCGGGAATTAATTCGCGCATTCCATAATGTCGCGTAATTTCTGCTGCAGAATACAATACAGCATGCCAATACTGCCATTTTATCTCGGCGAGGCCATGATTCCGAGCCTTTTGCTCGAAAGATAGCACTTTAAAATGGGTCACCAGCAGCACTGCTCTATTGTGTCAATGTGACGTAACTCTTTTGACAGATGAAAAATCTACAACAGAAATTAACGAGCATTTTGGTTCGAGTACGCGCTAGATATTCGTCAAGTCAGATGCAGGCGACTTGGATGAATCAATAGATTTTAATTACCGATTTTTCGGCTTCCTCAAGTACAAATTGGATCACTTGCGATAATAGCAAATTTACCTCCCCAGAAGCCGGCGAGTTACCGGTAATACACTCAATTTTACCGCTCTCATGTACCAATGTACCTCCCGTGATGATTAGCAGATAAATTTTCACAAAATTTCCGGATCAATTCTCTTAGCTTTTGATCAAAAGTGAGACAGATTCATCATTTGAAATTATGTTTAAGTGAACAATAGATTTTACTTAGTTAAACTTTATATTTGAAATTAGATTAGCATTCAAAAAACGCACCGTGGGAGATTGAAAATTGTGCGTTCACTGAGCAAGGGATTTGGACGTGGCCGCCAATGATATATTGAGAGCGATGTTATTATGCCTCTCAACTTTTTTCAAATAAACCGCTTGGTTTATTACATTTCTCAATAAGCCATTATCATATGCAATTATTTATGTTTGTTGTACGTTTATGAGCAAGGTGGCTTGTTTGCCAAAAATAGAAAATTATCTGATAAATGAATGCTTTTAAATATCTGTTCGCACTATGTTCCAATACCCAAACGTCAAATTCAAGAGCGTTTTTCATTAAGCAGACAGCTTAGATGATACTGTGCAAAGTTTGCAAGCTATGATTTGAAGCAAATGTTTTTCGATTACTTACCATCGCCAAACATCCTCTTCTTCTTCTGTTTTCTTCTTTCGACCTCCTTTAGTTGGTGATTGTTGTTCAGTAGTAGACACACTTTTAACTTGAACCGGCTGAAAATGATAAAGCTTAATATAAACCAATTTCAAAAAACTCCAAGCTATTTACCTTATCTTTACCTCCCTTCTTTGCTTTCTTCTTTTTCGGCTTTTCAGCATACTCATCGTCTTCTTCTTCATCTTCCTCAATAGTACGCTTTTTCTTCGCTTTCTTTTCAGTCTTCTCTTTTGACTTACTAGTTTTTGATTTCTTCTTTGTAATCAGTGGGGCATCATCGTCGCTCTCGTCTTCCTGAACAGCAGGACGCCTTTTACGCTTAGCCTGCATAGTTTTTGAGACAATAAAACATCAATGAAAACTTGATTCAAGAATTGAACTTACCAAAGGCATATCATCTTCATCGTAGGTTTCATCTTGAGCATTGGCGGAGGTTTCATGTGCATCGTCATCATTCTCCTTAATCGTGGGATCTGTATCGTCGGCTACGTCGTTTTCGATATTCAATTCCTGGCTGTCATCTTCTGCTTCCTCTTTGATTACGAAATTAGGTTCGTCTGCACGGAACTGCGACATGGAATAATCGCATGAACTAGCTTGCGAGGCATTCATCTCTTCCTTGAACTCGTGCTTCGTTTCACAGAATGAATTGGAAAGTTTGTTAGCAGCCGCTTCATCACCGTATTGATCACAGGCATCATCCATATCAGGCTTTATTTGCTCCTTAATTTGCACTTCTTCTTTGATACTATGCTCTGATGGCTTTTTAAAGGACGATGACGAGTGCCTGTCCTTATCCTTACGATCCTTATCGCGGTGTCGATCTTTGTCTTTGGATGAAGAGTGCCTGTCCTTATCCCGTTCTTTATCTTTGTCCTTTGACTTGGACGATGAAGAGCTGGAATGTTTATCTTTCGAACTAGAAGATGATTTGTGATCCTTATCCTTATCGCGACTGCGCTCCTTATCCTTATCACGATCTTTATCACGGGAACTTTTATGATCTTTCTTGCGATCTTTGTCTCCATCGCGATCACTTCTCTCCTTATCCTTACTTCGTTCTTTGTCTTTTTCTTTGTCCTTCTCGCGATCCTTATCCCTCTCGCGATCCTTATCCTTCTCGCGATCCTTATCCTTCTCGCGATCCTTATCCTTACTACGGTCCTTATCTTTTTCCTTATCACGATCCTTACGTTCATCTCGTTCCCGATCCTTGTCTTTGTCCTTATCACGCGATGATGATTTGTGAGACGATGATGATGACTTGTGCTTATCCTTGTCACGATCTCGATCCTTATCCCGATCCTTGTCTCTATCCTTATCCCTGTGCTTGTCCTTGCTACTGCTTGATGAACTCTTGTGTTTGTCCGATTCCTTGTCACTGAAAGAAAAACAAGTAATTTTAACTGGAAACTTTCATTATTGACATCTTTAATTACCGTCCGCTACTACTAGTGCTCTTCGACGAACTCTTATAGTCCTTATCTCTATGCTTATCCTTACTAGACGACTTATGTTTACTACTGCTATTGCTCTCAATATGACCATTACTTATTCCATTTGGACGATGATCGCCATAGCCACCGTTTTGCGACTTGATCTCCTGCAAGGAAAAAAAGAAATTCGAAGGTTAGAGGTTTCAAATTTTCAAGCATGTACCAATTTTTTGTGAATAAGACTCCCTCTTTCTACATGGGATGCATATTTTATTTTTCGTCATTCGCTAGCTACACGAATTATGATATGCATGTTGAAGAAGAATTATCGCTGAAGATATCAAGTAACGAAAATTTTCGAGTAAGAACTTGTCTTTAGGTAAAAAAAAGCGAGTGCGTTTTATGCAGTTTTTAGAGAATTGCAATAATTTCTGGTAAAAAAAATCAAACAAGAAAACACTAATAGAATAGGCAAAATCAGGTGACAGTGATTCCTTCTAAATTATCAGGCGTTGGGTTTCTTTAGTCGGTATTAATTTTTTTCTTGACTTTGGGCTCATTGTGTTTCAGTCAATCTTGAAAGCTACTGGATGAAATTTTGCGCAGGCAAATTATTTAGGAAAATCTTCACGCCAAGTGCTGATTCAGCAAAATATATCTGAGCGAGCCCGTAACCATTTTATAGACTGTATCTTATCTCTTATGTCCCCCCCTAGCTTTGATATACTTTTGATTAAAACGAAGCAATTTTCCGCTAACGTAAAACATATCTGTTTAGTATTCCATGGTGAAAATGGAGCTTGCATAAAATATGGAGAGAATAATTTCAGTCATTCTACCAAATTAAGATTGGATGTATAGGTCAATATGAATCGCGTGTCACCAACTTTCCGAAATTTTTTTTTTGCTCATTCTGATTTACGTCTGAAATCTCGGATGAGTGATTTTTTTTATATTTCTCGACAATTTAGTTATTATTTTGCTGTGTGCCCAATGCCATCGTTTGTAATACACATTCGCGGTGTTGGAATCTCGATGCACGCAACGTTAAATCATGTTTTGTGTGCCCAGCGCTTAAGACTAACTTTAACAGAGAATCGAGAATAACTTTTCGTGTTGAGTTGATGCATCCTCCCTCATTTGACAGATATAGTGTTAAAAATAGTGGATGAGTAAAATTTGTATTAGGCAGTACTTGTATTTGCTATCATTTCATATGCCATTTGTTTTAAGCGTGAACAAGTGTTTCTTTTACTCGGTTGAAACATGGCCTTCATATAAAAGGCCTATCGCGACTTGCAATCTGACAGATATTAAGCTACGTTTTAAAATTGTGTAGTCCTCTCGTTATTAAGATTTATTGGGAATTGCACAATGACAATTTTTTGACATTTCTTTGACAATTAATAATGTGAATGGTGCTGCTTGGTTAAATCAGGGAATAGAGTCTATTTTCCTATTATCCGGAGACTGCTTTCGAAGTTTTTGTCGCGTAAAAGATATTTCGGATAAGTGTCGCGAAAGTACTTTGTTTATTTTGTTGCATACGCGAGAACTTTGCAATTTGGAATGCCTGCCACTTACTCTCGACAATGTGAATTGTAAACAATTGCCGATTGTGGTTGGTAGGATTTATTCCACATTAAAAATCTTCAAATTACGATAATCTGCGAATTCTTATATACAAACGATATATCGAATAAGTGTCCCGATGAATTGAGGTCTGATATTAAAGACTTTTTATATCTAAATTGCTTGTGAAAGATCCCAAGAAACATTGATTAACATGACATATGAGTTTCCTCATATCTCCTGTAGGTGGATCTCGTGAATTTCTTTATAACTATAAAAAAAAACATCACTGTGTGGACTGGCTGGGAGAAGTAGCTTCGGTCCGCCATCTTGTACGTTAACTGCTTTTGCGATAGGCTTTTATATGAAGGCCATGGTTGAAAAGGAAAAAGGGGCAAATTATACTCCAATAAACATAATTTGTGGAATGTTTCATAACGGTTTTTCAGTACCAAAAATCGTTATTTTAGAAACCTTTCGTTGGTTGCAGACGTTTACGGCAAATATTCTCCATTGAATAAAACTTGTAAGCAACGGTTGCGATGATGACGATTCCGACACAGAAGACAAAGGACATGAAAAATCACCAAAATATTTTGAAGATACTGAATTAGAAGATTCATCCCAAACTACAATCAAATTTGGCCACTGCATTAAATGATACGCAAAAATAAGTTTCAAAACATTTACGGAAAATGGTAATGATTCAAGAACGAGCACATGATGAATTTAACCCTCCGAGAACACACCTATTTTTTCGATCATCGAGAAGAATTGAGGTCAAATTGAGCCCAACCACTTTTGAACGTCTATAGAATTGCGCCACTGAAGATTTTCATTTGAAAAAATTTGTAGGTATAGATTGAGATCTCTTTTAGTAGCTCTCATGCATAAGACGTGTCCTAAATGTCCTAACATACCTAAAAAAAAATTCACGAAAAAAAAGTTTTATCGAAAATCAGCTTTTTTACAAAAAAATCGTAACTTTCAATATTTTTGGCTAAAAATTTAGGGGGATACACTCAAGGTATGACAAAACCATAAAAAAATTAGCCCTATAGTGACCCTTAAATTGTCAATTTGTCAATTTTTAATATTTTGAGCTAAAAATGTACATGGATACTCTCAAGACATAAGGTCTGTTCCCGGACTTTCAGTCACTGAATTTTCCTGAATTTTCCTGAATCATGTGGTGGGGGAAATTCATGAAAAGTACGGGAACGCTCTCATTGCATTTCCTGAAAATTTACAAACAAAAGTGTCAGTTTTCGGTTTTTGGAAGAACAATAGTGATTGTACGGTTATCCTGAGCGGTGATAGATTATCGCTACAAAAATATTCGACCTTCATAGCAAAATTACGCAAAAAATATGTTGCTTGCCGCGCACATTTGAAACTATTTACTCGCACCACACCATTTGACACTTTTCAGTATTTTTCAGTAGCTCAGACCCTACTGAATTTTACTGAGAGAGGGGAAATTTTCAGTTTTCAGTAAAACGGAGTACGGGAACAGCTTCATTGCAATTAATCGCGATTAATTGTAATTAATGGTGGTACGGGAACAGACCTATTGTAGAATAATAAAAAAAAAATTTGCCCTATATAAAGAGTTGCAAAAAATAGGTGTAATCTTCTGAATAATCAGATTCTGATTGCTCCGAGACATAGTCGTCTTCGGAGGAATCACTGTCGCCACAATTGTTATCATTGTGTTCAGCTAACAAATTATTACGTACACTAGAACGCAGATTATACGTCATATTGCTAAAAACAAAAAATAAAAGCAGTTTCAAACTTATTTTTTGGCTTTTTTAAATTAATCTATCGATTGTAAAAAAAAATTGAATTTTTACCTCAAAATTGACGTCGAGTACATATGGGGTATATTTGACCCCTTGATCTGCTTCAAAGGCTTCTCAACGACGACTGACGACTTGGGACTGTATGCGAACGTTGTAAACTTATAGTCAAGACACAGAAATACACTTAGGAGCCTATAGTACCCCTCTTTTCCCGCAGGCCTAAGCGCTGCGATCGACCAAAAAGGTCTCTGGGGTCAATTTGACCCCCTGTGTTCTCGGAGGGTTAAGAAAGACATATTGAATGTGGAAAAAAAATGGGAAATCTTGCTTGAAAGGCGAAAATAGGAGCTTACATCGGATTTTTATAGGCAATAAAAATGCTGAACGTAAAATACATCGGGTTACACCGAGTCATGTGGATCGATCGTAGTTAAATCAGGATATTCATTGCGACAAGGTTATGGTCTGAATTTGGTGGGATCAGACAGATGTGATCTATTATCTGTTGCTGAAATAGTTTAAACCTATTAGGGCTGGAGTCTATCGACGAGTTATGCTGCATGAGCGAGCAGAACATGAAAATAGACAAAGCAAATTGTCAAATGTTTGAGGATAAAAGTGATTTTTAAAGTAATAACAACAGTAATAACAGTAAGTAACAGTAATAACAGATAGGTTAGGTTAGTGAAGAGGGCTGCCGGGAACGCGGCCAGCATAAGGCCACCAATTTGGGCCCATTTGCCACCCTCATAGACAATCACAAGCATTTACACTTACAGCCATGGCACTGGCGGGATTCGAACCTGCAGGCTCCGTAGCAGCGCCTTAGCGAGCAGAGCTACCGGGAGATAACTAACTAGAAAACCAGGACTGCTATAAACCTATCTGCAGCGACATCAATAACGGATAGATTTGAAAATAGATCCAATACCGCAGGCTAACGATACAATTCATATTCTATTATTATGATATTTCATAGCACAATAATACAATAGCATTATAAAGTTCAAAAATATCCTTCAAAAAGAAGCAAATTTCCTCAATGAAGAAGATACCACCGTTTTGTGGACTTTTCTCTGGACACATGACAAGTGTAATTAAAATTGATGACGATTGTACTTTCCCCTATACCATGTCCAATTGTCTGGGAAGTACTACTAGGACAATGTATTTGAGAAAGAGCGATGATGCACATGGACCTTGCATATCATTAATTTTTCACGAAAATGCCAAATCACATACTGCTCAGCCAGATAACACCTGGTGTTTGTTTGCTACAGATTTCCGCTGAAAACAACAAGCATGCCAAGTGATCTGGTATTTAAATACTTTGAGGCAATCAGAATTACTAGAACTGGTATGCATCTGAATTTGACCAAAATAGATAGTGATACTTGAGGTTAATTTTGTGGAGCTTTGAGACACAATTTTTCCTCATTTGATAGTATTTAATATGCGAAATATGGTAAACCTCACATAAAGCATCAGATAAATTCTGCTTCTTATTAAAAACTTCAGGACAGGTTACCTACACTAATTTTTTCATGTAAGACGTGGTCATTTTTTTCGAATCTTCAAACAAAATTTCGATTGGCGAAAAATTGTTTCTACTGAAATGGTTGGTATCAACCTCTAACCGCTTTCGTTAGAGTAACACAAACTCTCATTACGCAAAATGTTCTCTTTAATTGGAAAGCGATTGCGTCCGCGTAAACTCACTCGAAACTTTAAACATTTAACGATTTGTTTTTATTATATACTAAGAATGTTCGATCCGAAAAAAAACTTCCAATAGCACTTTCGCTTCTACAACTGTTTCCGGCAGTTCACATCCAAACCGTTTGCATTGCATTAAAAACCAAATTATTCATGGAATGTGTTTATGCACCAAAAATAGAGAAAATTGAAGCTTCCCGGTTGGGGAGGCCACAATTTTATTACGTTCTCATAGACTCCTTTAAACGACTCTGGAGATAACACTCAAAGGTCACAAACAATGCAAAGGATGGATTCAGTGCCAGAAACAGGTTAAGCAGTTTATTAGCAGATTTAGACCGGAAAGTAGAAGTTATTTTTAATTCTAAATTTTGTGCTGCATATTGCCTTGATGGCAAGGAACAATGAGACTGACACATATTTTATTTTTTTTTTAGCTAGGCATTTACAATAAACAATACTTATTCCTAGAATTAATTGAAATCACCATATGGCGGAGGTTTCCAAATAGCTCTTCCCCGACGTAGGCATATGGCATAGAAGCACTCAAGTTTGTGACCCCGCTTCTGCTTAGATGAACCAGATGCTTGGTTGTTCATAGCTAGTTTCGAAGCAGTTAGATAAAATGAGATTGCAATATCAAGGATTTACGTTCGTATCGGCATCACAAGTAATTTTATGTCTGATTCTGAAAGCTTTAGCGACTTTTTTTTTAAGAAAGGAACATTTGCGGTCCGTATATGTAATGAGAGAAAGTGGATTTTCCTCTGATTTTTCAGACAACTTATTAGGAAATCGCCTAGTTTCATTTGTTTCAGAGTCAAACGCCATTTGCAAAACCTTGAGAAGTGATTTTCGAAACTTTTTATTCATCCAACACGCTTAGGAGAAATTATACAGCCAGTGAACCTGTTATCTAAGCAAAGCTAAACAAATTGATTCAGCATATTCTGGCAGGACGATGAGTCGTTAATGATATACAAGGTCAGATCGGACTAATCGCTTTTCAAAAACTTGTTGCATGAGTCATATTTTCTCCAGCAGGAATTTCTTGGATGACTCGCTCTCAAGAGTAGATAAATAATTTTAAAGTGAAGAAAATCTCAAAATGTTCCACTTTCGTTTTCTAACCATTTTTTGGAGCATTAAAAATTCACGTGGAGATGCAACTTATCGCCGTAAATTTTCGGACCTGCAAATTGGATCATCACACTAACTTGCTTAACGACAGGTAGAGTAATATTTGAGACTAGATTGAGAATGAGGTCAAGAGATTTTTGTGACTTGCAAATTTGTGATTCGTCAGATTTATAGGCTACAACGCCATCAATCACGGCGCATCGTGCGCAGACAGTTTGAGTGGAAACCGTGTCGAATTTCTTCCCGAATTCCACGTCGGACATGAGCGCAACACTGTTGCACGTTGATTAAGCTATCAGGCACTACATAACTGCATTTCGGTGTCATGCTTCCTTCTTACATTTTTCCGAAGTCCGCAAGTTTTGGCTTCAAATCGTACCGTCGTCTGCCGCATGCTCAGCCGACTCAGATGTCTGCGACGAGAGCGAAATGGATTGGCAACATACCGAAACTGCATTGGACATAGACGGATCCACATGATTATTAGCAGCATGATCGACCAAATCGGAGAGAACGGAAAGCCGAAACGCACATTAGATACTGTGGGGCACAGCCGCTCCGACCCCGTTCAGATGTTCGAAGCACGGTCAGCAATTTACATATGTAGTTATTCCTCAGGGATACATCCGACTTTATGTAATTCACGAGGCAAACAACGAGAGCCACCTTCATACATATGAATTCGACCGTCTATTATCTATCACATGCATTTCATGAAATTCATTGAAAATTCTCAGCTTGACGAAAATCGATCGTCTTTTCTCTTTTCCACGCCATTACACCACAAATCGAACTCCCGATAATTCCTCATCAATCGCCCAGAAATCACGAAATTATCTGAAAATTTTCTATTTCCAAGTGCCCATAAGTTTCATGGCAAAGTCAAAATGAGCGACGTGGGACTTAGTCGCTGTCGCCATTTTTCCATCACTTAAGTAAACTACCCTGAATATTCACACAGCGGGCCAAAGTTCCAGGCGAAAACACGCGTTTTGTAATAATATTATAGGTTTTCATACTTACAGGCTGGTCGCCGTTGGCGTTTTCCGGATTTTCGACACTCATCTTTGCACCCCGATGTGAAAATTTTCTAAGTCCCGGCCGTCACAGCGTTTCACGTTCACGTCGACTCGAGGTTTGCGAACAAAAGTCGAGAAATTTTCTGAGTCTGAATCGCAGTCGAACTACTAGTGCAATGACGACGAAAAAATTTCAAGTCCTCGGCACTGCGTCGGTCTACGTTGTCGCTTCGAACGACTCGACGCCAACTTCCTTCCAATCACTGCTGCGGGAACAAAAGCAATTTTCTAAGTTCGCCCCGATACGATGCCGTGCGACCTGTCCCGTTCACACGCTACAAAGCAAATGACATTTGTTGCGGCCTCGCAAATTCATCGACGCTACCACTGACGGTCTCCGAGAATTTCGCGATATTCGTTATTGGCAAACAATTTTGATGAATTATTGCAATTTTTGCTGTGCGAAATACGTAGTTTATCACTTTAAAACTGCCAAGTCAATGAGAGATTGCTTGAAACACGACTTCATCTACCCTCACAGACTGCACAGATGTAGACTCGCCGAAAACTTGACGGACTGTGGGTCATATCGGGCACCACTTAAAGAGGAGGGGTTCAACGAACTCGAGGGAAATTTGATTATGCACCGGAAAAGGAATACATTCAGTGGGAAATTTGAATGCATATTTTGAAAAGCGATCAACTAGTCAAAATATATATGCATTTTGACTAACAGATTTTTCATGACACACTGAAATCAGGTTTAAAAAGCCGAAAATATAGCTTTCCTCTTCTTCAAATTGATTTTCCGTTGGAGTTAATTTAGAGCTTTCGATTTGAGAAGATTAATCCTGTTACTAAGATCCGTTTCACGTAAAATTTCCTAACAAAATTTCACGTTAAATTTGATTCGGTTAAAATTTTAAAAGTTAAAGATGCTTCCGCGTACCGCATAAAAAGATGCTTCCGCTATGTAAATGCCCATAGCATCCGAGCAAGTCTTACGCCAATTTACACAAAATTATGCAGAAAAATACTCGAGAAGACAATACAATTAAGAAAAACAAAGAAACAACAAAAAAAAACCTCAAAAGCAAACAACCACAGAATTACAAACATACTAGCGAGACATTTATCGGCAAAATTTATGTAACGGCTGTGTCGCGCATCAAGTCGAGTTTTACCGAAAAAATATTTGCCTTCTATCAACAACGACAAGTCTTTAAATAAAAATTTGGAATTCATTGATTCACCATTGACGTGAAGTACATGGTATCAATAATAACATTTGTGAATTTGCACCAAAAAAAAATGGCCCTCTAATTTTACAATGTTTCACGCCGCCCTAATCATACAAACACATTTCAACCTCTCCCTCACACAACTATGCCAGAGGTCGAAAATTGTTTCATTTCCCTCGGTCCATTTCGTATCCATTACTTTTATGGCTGGCCTGGTTTTCTTTAAAAAAAAAATTATTTCGTGCTATTTTCATAATAAGTATAAAACATCGAACCGAAATACAGAAGATGTTCGCTCATAATCAGTTTTAACACCATTCATACGGTTGTCAGTTTTTATTGACGTGAATAAAAAATAAAAACAGTTGATAGCTATTAAAAACTCAAATATTATCTAAAACACCACGAAATTTATGCTTAAAGTAAATTTTAACAGTCATATGTTGGCTTGCCTTCAGGATCCCAAATCACCTTAGTTTTTCGGAAAGCACACACAAGATAGAGAGCTGAAACACAAAAAACGGTTATAAATGAAAATTGACTTTTATAATTTCGATAAACTTACTAGCTACTTCCCACTCTGGCTTCGACAACGTCCCCACAACTTTCGTTTGATCACCTTTTGAACTCTTGCTCAAGTATTCTTCGGCATGCTCGTAGTCCTCCGGGGAACCTGCAAGTTTGTTACCCCTTTGCGCAGGGTATGGTTCTAAGCCTTGTATTCGCTGAAGAAGTTCTTTGCCTACGAGTCATAGCATTTACTTTTGATATTCAGTCAAATGAATTAATAATTACCGTCTTGAAGCGATTTTTGGAAGTAGTCGGCGAAACATTCTTTCGCTTCCAACTTCAGGCCATACTTTTTGCATAACTTCACTAGCGTCGGAAAATGCACCAAGAACTCCGGACAGTCTACTACACCTTCCAATTTAAACTTATACTTAGCTCCGAATGGAGGTGGTTTCGTAGTATCACAGATAAATTCGATATTGTACACGTCATTTCCGAATGATTTGCTTTCTGCTTCGCGTTGTCTACGCATTATTTCATTTGCGTCGGGCATCGTTGCAATGAAGTAGCCGCCTGTAGCCAGACACTCGGCTGCATTTCGGATCATGCACTCTGCTTGCCCCAACGACTCGAAGCAGTAATGAAAAGCGAACTGGCAACTCACAAGCTGCAGGTCCATCGTCACGTCTGCATATCGTTCCCGCAATCGCACCAGGGTCGAATCACAAGCGAAGAACTCAGCTGTGAATGCTTTGCCGAACCGATTTTGCGGTCGATTGACCATTTGCTCGTATCGTGTTTTACATTGCTCCAGACTAACTTCCGCAATATCCGTGCATATCAGATGGGTGATTCCTCCTTTTTCCCATTTGAAGAGATCGCCGCCTTTTCCACAACACATGTCGAGCACTCGCAGCGGCGAGCCCAACTTCTGGGTTGCCTTGATTTTTCCCAAATACTCATTGATCAGCTTGCTTTTCATATAGTTGTTGAAGTTTCGCATATACACAATTCGGGATTTCGATCGCTCTGATAAACCCTTTTCTTCGAGTTCGTTATAATGAATTGCAACTAATTTGGAGTTATCGTCGGTTTTAATTCTTTTCGCTGAGGGCGGGTTAGCATCTTCATCGGAATCACTTCCAGCAGGCACTTGAGCCGGACTATCGGTATTTTCTTCAAAATTATTTATTGCCTCTTCGTATACTTCACTCATTATGTCTTTAATCGAAACTAACCAATAACACGAATAGAAACGTAGATGAAAAGCCGTCAGCTAAATGACGGCCGTCATGCTCAGATTTGACAAGTACGACAATTATGACATTTGTAATTTAACAAAATGTGCCGATTTACACCGGTCGGACCAAAAGTGACCTGACCTAAAGCGCGGACTAAATGAACTTAGTCCTCAGATGTTTACAACGAACCCGACCTAAAATTTGCTTAGGTGGAATTTAGTCCTCGTTCGTATATGACAGCTGTCATTTAGTTTAATTTTCCTTCATGCACTGTTTTTATCGTTTCATTTGTCTCTCAAACATGTTTATTTCAATGATTTTGTGTCAAAGGGGAATGTTATGAGCTTATATTCAACATACATACATTATTAATAGTCGCGCAAAAATCAATGTTTAGGTCGCGTGTGTTTACAACGATTATAGTCCACGACCTATATTTAGGTCAGGTCGCTTGAAATCGTGGACCGACCTAAATTTAGGTCGGTCCACGAGTGTATACAGCACGTGGACTAAAAAATTTAGGTGGAATTTGGTGTTTAGTCCGCGGACTAAACGTCCGCTGTATACAGTACTAATAGGGGCGCTGAGACTCATTTTCGTTAAGTCGTAGTTTACACGAGTCACCTTATTTCGAGTTTTTAAATGGCAGTGGTTAGGCAAAAGAAGTCGGGTACGTTAATCTGTGTATCGTGTACTACAAATTATTTGGCGCTTTCCTTCGCCTTTATGTCAGAAAATCTGGATTAGTGAAACTTTTTGAATATGTATGTAATACTGTATGGCATACAAATTCCCAAATTTCATTAAAGCTCTAAAATAAAAATGGCGGCAAATCCACGAATGCAAGTGTTTCAATTGATACATTCAGAAATGGTCTAACCTCAATGTATTATTGTTTGCTACATGCGGCTTTCACAGAAAGGCGATTTTTCTCTGTAAAAATATTCGATAAGGCTCGTGCAAAAGCCGTCCGTCGAGAATATTCACGCTTGAACATAAATAAATAGTGAACAAAAATTGATTCATCAAAGAGTACGGTTTACTGATAAATTACAACGTAATCTCCATAACGGCCACAAGTGATGTATCCAGCGAATTTTTTCCCCCACATATGCTTCAAATTCTTTTAAATTACTATGATTTATTTGATCTCGTACATACATTCTACGTTTTGTTTTTACTACTAGCTAACAGGCCTTTCATATCCTGTTGCACGTACAAATAAACCCATCGATTTACATATGTATAACATACGAGTAGGTATATAATTCCATTTATTTTGTAATTTTCACATTTAATCCATACATTTTTCGGTGTACAGCTAGTTCAATGTTCATATTAAAATCTTTCTGGTAGCAATTCTAATAAAAACCTAATATTTTCCTCTCTATCTTCTATGTTAACATTACCCTTTCAATACCGAAGAAAGTCAGTTCGAAATGCTATCGTCACGTAAGGGTGAAGTTTTGTGAATGTGAAATTGAAGGAAAATAAATCTATATGAAATTTGTGTGCTTATTTTTGATTTTAAAACTAAATCTATTTTATCGTAGTAAGTGCTGGTTCGTATAAAAGTTACTAAGTTATTGTGTGTTAGTATGGTGTATTAATTAGATGAAGCTTTAGCACAACAAGCATTCAATTGGTGATAGCATTTCAACTGACCTTCTCCGAATTCCTCACAATAAAATTCGCAATACATGCAAAAGTTTTCAACGAATTTCTATAAGAAAAAAATTGCCTCGAAAATATATTTTTCAATGCTACTCTGCTTTCTACTGAAAAATGCTGCAAATCTGAAAGTCAACGAAGATTTTAATGTTAGTCATAGAAATAATTCTCCTTCAATATCTGTTTCGTTATGCGTTTTTTGACGAGTTTTGATTATTCGTAGGCGTTTCTGTTATTTCTTATAAGTAGACACTTAATTTAACATTGATACTTCATTGGTTCTGTTGAAAACCGTCGATCTAATACGTTTGCCTTTCCAGCGCGTACAAATTGATACTTTCGTCCTTAAGGAAAACATTTGCTTCGGTGTCGGTAGTTTCAGACCTACATTAACAAATATCTCAACAACAAATTTACTTTTTCTAAAGACATTTTTAGTTGCTTGGTGCCGCACGTCTCATGATTCTTTCCGTATAATCCTGAATCGATATATTAAAAATTGGTTTGAAGAGATTGGACGCTCATAGGACCGTTTCCATTTCAGCGATTTCAGTTTTATAGGACCTGGAAGAGAGACTATTATTCGATACTTACAATGAACTGCATTGCATTTCACTTACCATCGGTACAGGTCTTGAGCGCTGCCTCCAATGCTCAGATTGCCGAGCAGCGGAGGACGCTCCTTAAAATCATGATTAATCAAATCTGAAGCCGACAGAAGCCTGCGGGGTTCAGTCTTAATAAGTTGAGCAACATCAGACAAACCATATCGAATATACTTAATCTGTGGCGGTTTGATACCGTGCTTGTCCATTGTTTTCTCGAGCTGTCTGATGCGCAGCCGAGCCATGTCCAGCTCGTGTTTAACCTTCCAAAGGTGCGTGTCACAAATCGGATCGGTGCATCTATGGGTTTTGAGTATCTCCTGCGCTTCGAAGACGGCGCCTCTGAAAGTTAGACTCTTGCCCATCGAAAGCGAGATCAGGGCACAGCAGCCGCCGTGATCAGATTTCGCGAGACGCGTTCGGAAGTATTTAAAGTAAACATGTTCAAGGAGCAGTAGTAGAGCGGCAAACAAAATGCCAGCCATCAGTAGCAAGAATGCCGATAAGAATTGCTCTAGTGCCAAAGGATCGGAAGATTTGTGCTCTTGTTTGCCCGGTCGGCATGTTCCTGTCATCCAATATCGCCTCAGACGCTCCAAGTCACCATTGGCTCGGAATTCTAGTAGGCGCTTATTGAACATCTGCACGTATTTTGAATTTCGGCTGAAAGCTAAACCATAGCCTGTAAATATAAAAAGTAAAAATGTTACCTTTTGAAAATAAAAGCTTGTAGCAAATACGTGGCTGATATGTCTACGAAAGGTTAAGTGAAAAGGTTTAAGTTATTTGTTGATTTGTTCAGTAATCACAACATATCAAGCGGCATTACTTGTGTCAGATTTTGTCTGAAATTGCCTTCGTTTAAATTTAAAACTTTGTTATATACTAATAACTGTAATATTTCCAATTCTATTTGTTCCTTTGAATTGGTAAGAGACTGATAATGTCGAATGTAAATGACAATAGCGATTTATGTTTTCTTCTCACTTGCCCTTTGGGTGCTTTTAAAAGCTGAAATACTTAAAAGTATGGATATCTTAAATTTATAAGAAACGAAATTATTAAGCAACAGTATCTTGCGACATATAACATTTGATGCCGTACTGGTTTCATTGTAAATTGCTCCACCAACAAAAATTTTTCGGCGTCATAACTCGCGTAAAATAATAGTCTGGGAATCTCAGACCACAAAAAAATTTTGCGGGCTTTTTTGTTTCGTAAAATTTAATTCTTTTGACAGCTTTGCTACCTCCATTTTTTATTTAAACATAATAATCGTAAATGTGTACTTTTAATTCTTTTTCTTACTTTAAATACCAACCTGTCATTGCATACCAGCTACCGACGGTCAGCAACCTGCAATCTTCATCTTGAGCCACCAAGTAATCCAGAACCGTTCCATCGTAAATGAATGCATCTAGACCACCATTGAGAACTGACGCCACAGCATCGGATACGCTAGTTTTATTAAAACTGAAAATAAAATGGAAATAAAGATCGAAAGCAACATATTATCATTTCCATTTTCATTGAGATTCTAAAGAGGTTGAGGAAGGGTATCGCAAGACAGTGGATAAACACAAAATCACATCAAACACACTGGCATGCGACATACTCTCTCATGTAGTAGTGCATTTCCTTGAAATATTTCGCTATTGTCGAGTCCGTATGGCTCCATGGTATCGTTCCAAATTTGAAAGTGGGCTTGTGTGAATGTGGACGCGATAGACGAGCATCATCTAACCCGGTAAACTCATGGAACTCTTCACTGAAAGCACAATCGATTATAATTTAATTCTTATAATTTAATCAAATTTGCAATCTATATTTACCGTGTTATCATGAACGCTGCCAAGTTAGCGGTGTATATGGCCAAAAAAACTACCGCAAACAAAGCCCAGACGTTTGTCATAAATCGTGCAGTGAATCCACGTGGCGAATCTACGTGAACAGCAGCTTGAAAAAGAACGGCCCACACCAACCAATATGTCCGAAACAGTGAAAATCGATATGGGATCACTGATCCGGTTTTTAGCGACAGCTTCATATCGAAACCGCTTGGTGAAAGCCATTCGAAAAGGAATATCATAAATGTGGCAGCATGTATAGCAACAATGGCTACCTATTGAGAAAAATAATCGACAAATTTGAGACGTCTCCCTTTGGCTCCAAATATCAAACGGTATTTACCAACATCCACGAAGCGGTATCAAATGGTTCCAAGAAAGCTGTGGGTGATATGATGCCAGTCCGTTTTGCGACCACGATTGCAATGCCAGTTTCCATGAAGGGTTCACTGAAATCGACAACGGCTTCCCGCTCAGCATTGATCATCAACGAAGTAAGTACCATATCAGTCTTTCGATTGACAAGGTCTGCAATCAGACCATTCCATTTCCCGTTTTCCAATGTGCCCCATTTACCGTCTTCGACGCGTACCAGCTCGTACGTGAAACCAAGCTCCTCTGCAAATTTCTCCAGTAAATCTATACAAAAGCCACTGCAGCACTGGTAAAAGGACTCGTTTTTGTGTGCCTGTCCCATATCAATGTCGGCCATCTCATGATCGGCTGCCACTCGACACAACACGCCTCTGTCCATGAGACACTTCCCGCTGACCGGATCTGCCGGAGACAGGTTGATGTATGGCGATTCCTCCAGGAAAGTAATTTTTAAGTGGAATTTCTCCGGGACACCTTGCGGTGGTGCATGGGAATTGCCAGGCCATGCGATATCTCTGATATCGAGCTTCTGAGTTTCCCAAGATTTCCAAACACCGATCTATCGACGAAATCAATTTTGTTATAGCCAATTTAATGTGAAAATGCTGCTGTGGATCAAGGATTGTTACGAGAGAAAGTGTGGGGGTCGTTACAGCAGTGAGAGGACGCGTGCAAAAAGATTTAAGAGAATGTGAATATTTGAATATTGACTAAATAGCGTCATCACATGGAGTATCTTTTATTTGTTATGAGAATCCTTGAATCGAAGTCGACTAGACATAGTGCTAGAGTACAAACGTGCAGTGCAGAACAACCGAAGTTTTAAGAGTTTCGACATGCTTATTCTATCGGCAGCGAAAAGGGTCATCAAACAGACTAAGTGCATACTAACCTCTTCCCACACAAGATTTTTGCTATTCGCATTCGGTCTAAGGTTCATGATTTTCAGCTCGGCTGACTTTAGGTCACCATCAGCTGTGAACTCGATGTTGGGTTTGTTTGTGTCGCCCTCAATCGACACGTTTCGCAGATATTTGAAGAATCTGAAACGACTGCTTAAGAAGGCCGATTTTGTTAGACAAGATACTTACATTTCTCCGTTTTCCCAGCGCCCTTGGCCCTCGTCTTCGCAAGACAGATGCTGCGTATTGAGTTTCCGTCCCTGATTTCCTGGATCGTATAAGTAAGTCTCGACTCCATACGCGAAAATTTTGATGGCGTTCGAAATCTCATTCATCAAAGCCGGACTGCTGGTATCAAAGTGCACTCCCAGCATGCCCACCGGAAATTGCGGGTGCGCGTCCTTTTTTTCAATGACCGACTGTGTTACAACCCATACGTAGTTCTCCCCAGTAATTTTCAGCTCTTCAGCCGCTCTAAGTATATCGATTGCTTCACCTTGTGTAGCATAAAGGAGCATAACACGAGCTTCACTGTTTACCAACTCAACTAGATCACTCGGTTTCGTAACAATTATCGAATTGAGAATTGTAAATTTGAAATGCTCCTGCATCTCGGCGACACGCTCTCGGACAGCTTGAACGAAATCATCGTGACCAGCTATCTGGGATGTGACCACCGAGAATTGATGCCATTTATATCTTTCGAGAATACTTAACATTGCTGCACTCTGATGTTCTATACTTGGAGCCAACTGGAGTTGTAACGTGGACTGGGACGCGCGTCGTTCTAAACCCGAATTGTCGGCATTCCAGGATATAACTGGAAGCCCCAAGTAGCCGGCCAATTGTAGAAAATATTGGGCAGAGGCCGTACTACGTCCGAACTGTTCGTTGTTCATCATATAGAGAATCGCTGAGACATTGGCTTGAAGGAATTCCTTACAAAGTGTGTTGAGTATATCTGCAATGAAAGTTCACCATTTAGATATGCTTTTCAAATATGAAATAAAATTTGAAATTTAAAAAGGAGTGCTCAGTAAGAAAACTGAATTGGACGCCATTTTCATATGCCAATCAATATGGTTGACATGTATCTGTGGGCAAAATAGTCTACAGTATACCACGTAAGAACATTCGGGCGAAATTATTCCTAATATTTCTTCCAAATAAACAATAAAATTAATACTTCGATCTCATGCACACAAACCTGTCGGACTTGGTGTCAGCGACATCATATCGAAATGTATATTCGATGTTTGAAAAACATAATCCTTAAAAAATGTCAGTTTGTTTCCGCGCGGTTTTTGCAAAGCTTGAACGGCAGATCCAATCGCTCTGATATATTCACGTTTACCGAAATTCGTGTGCGGAGCAATCAATCCGATATTCAAGTGATTTTCCGTACTTGAAACTTTCGATGACGAGCCACTCGAACGCCAAGCATCAACTCGAGCCGTTACGGCAACGAGAAGTGCAGTTATGATTGAAATTTTCCAAAACATTGTCAGCTGGCTCGATTTTAGTACAAAACAAAAGATTTAGTACACGACAACTTCCGCCATAATGATTTTTTCATGCTTGTATAATCAATTTCAGAAAAGTTGATTTAAGCTCGCTGCTTTGAAGAAATTTCGCTAATTAGGATTTGAATTGCTTAAAATTGTTGAAATATCTATGAATCGTATAAAATTATTAAGTAACTTCCAATATCTGATCGAAAAATCGACTTGTTAAAGATTGTATAGTCCGGGCTAATAAGAGCCTTTTTCACGCAAACACTTCAGTTTTCGACGGTAAACGATGCGTTTTCGGAAAAAAGAATCACTATTCTACACAAATACAACTACATTTGTATTATAGAAGTCCTTTTCCCGATTAAAGGACTGAAAAAACTAAAATTTCACTTTGAAACCATCTTGTCACGACCAAGTCCACACCCTGATTGCCGTCAAGATGAAAATTGAAAGATTCTGTTCTAAAAAGGGATGCTGCACCATCCCCTTGATGGACCACGAAATTGTGGGTGGTAAACAAATTTGGCACATGCTCTGTTCAATGTAAACAAACGTGCTCACCTAGCATATTTTGCATGCAACAAGTGAGTATTCATTCATATTTCGAGGAAAAATGTTGAGTTACTATAGGAAACAAGGTCAGAGTTCAATGTCCTGTACTAAAGAAGTGTTTAATGGTTTGGATTCAGGTGTTGTGAAAATCTTCAGCTTTTATGGAACGTTAATTTTTTTTTTTTGCTTTTTTCATTGGGTTTTTTGATTGGATCGTGGGAAGAGAAGATATATTGGGTACTGTTTCAGTAGGTGTGGTGCGAACTATTCTCACGATATACCACAATTTTATTTTATTTTAGATATAACTGAAACTCTAGCGAATGAGGTTTCTGGTTCAAATCAAGGTACAGGCGCGGGAGCTTGCACCGAGCTTTGAGTTTACTCACCTCTGCTTACAGTGTTGAGCACCTGTGGATACATGTTAATCAAATTTGACTTAAAATACTTGTAAAATCCTTCAAAATACATTAATCGATTTGAAATTTTTGCAGTTGAATCTTTATTGATATTTATGTGAAACAAATAATAAACAAAATTATAGCTTATAAGCTCAGTATAGGTTTTAAAACAAATAATCGAAATCGGTAATGTATCCACGTTTGCACGTTTCGTTTCTTTTATGTTGCAATACTGATCTGTGAATCGAAACAAAACATAATAACGGGATTCACAGCAATTGGAGTGTTAACGTTGTCCGAAATAGTGTTTTACGCGGCAAAACATAAAAGTTCGATTTAATTAGTCATGCGTTTTTACCTTTTCTGTGAGTATTTCAATTTTGAAGCAAAAATGAAGAAAATACCGGAATACTTAAAAAATCAAATTATGGAAATGACGAAAAACAATGAGTCAGCACGTAAAATAGCTAAATGGCTGGGTATTTGCCCCCGAGCTGTGCTTCAAGTAAGAAAGAGACGCAATGTTAGTGCACCTGAAATTAATAAATCGCAACCACGATTGCTAATTAATAGGGATGCTCGAGCTATGGAGCGCCTCATGACCACCAAACCGAAGACAACACCAAAAGAGGCTGCAGTTGCCATTAACAAACCCGTAAGTGAGTGGACAGCACGCAGAGCGCTTCTCAGAATCGGACTAACAGCGGCAGTTAAGCAAAAAAAAACAGCACTATCAGAGAAAAATGTTGCAGCACGTCTCAAATTTTGCAAGGAGCACAAGGATTGGAGCGTGGATGATTCGAAGACGGTAATTTGGTCTGACGAGACCAAAATAAACCCATTTCAGTCCGATGGTAAGGAGTACTACTGGCACCACCCAAACGAAAAATTGGAAAAGCATCAAGTGAAAGAAACTATGAAGCATGAAGGATGCGGCTTGATGGTGTGGGGCTGCTTCACTTGGTGGAACGTAGGTCTTTTGGTTAAAATCGATGGTATTATGAAAAAGGAACAATATCTTCATATTTTGTAGTCTAATCTACTAGACTTTGTATACGAATGTGCTTATGCAGTATATGAAGTCATTTTTCAGCAGGATGGAGACCTAAAGCACACGGTGAAAATCGCTAAGGAGTGGCTTATCAGGCAACGTTTTAAAAAAATGCAGTGGCCTGTTCAAAGCCCAGACCTTAGCCCAATCGAAAATTTATGGGTTTTGCTGAAAAAACGACTAGCTCGGTACGACACCGCACCGAAGGGATTAGATGAGCTTTGGTGTCGAGTTTAGACGTAGTGGAATAATATTCCACACGAACAAATTGAAAAATTAGTGGAGAGCATGCCTCAGCATGCTCGCCGTTATTAAAGCCAAAGGTCTCTGGACTAAATATTAAAAGAAAATCTTAGCTTCTTTTTTTAAGCTTATAACTTATAATTTAATTTATTATTTGTTTCATATATATATTAATAAAGAATTCAACTGCAAAAATTGCAAACCAATTAATGCATTTTTAAGGATTTCACAAGTATTTAATGTCGAATTTGGTTAACATGTATCCACATGTGCTCGCCACTGTACGTACCTGAGTTAAATCAGGGGCAAGTTGAAGCCTGAAACTAATAATTTCACACTCGTAAAATTTTTTTCCCCTAATTCTTTCCACTATCTCCATCACTCAATCAAAATGCACGGTCCGTGTGCATCAAATCTGCTCAATATTATTACTTTCGTACTTCCCACACAATAAAATATTGGTATAAGGGAAAGCACTTCATTATACACTTCAGTCTTCAGATGATATCGCCTATTTCTTGTCGTCAAGCCTTATGCCCAGAGAAAAGTTTAGAAAAAACTCTAGTTGGCGTCTTCGTTATCTTCGTGTAAGGAATGCTCTTAGATTTTCCTTAAATTTAACCAAACTTGCTGATTTTCTTATATCCTTAGGTAAGGTATTATAATAAGCCAAAGACTGTTGCACTGGATCCATTTTCAAACGATCTGTCCTAGCTTTTTTAATCGCAAGGTTATTCGCCGATCTTGTGGCTGTCTGAGTTATTTCTCCAACATTTCTTACAACATATGGCCATTTGAGTTTTTTGTGAAGTATCTTAAATATTAGCTTTCGTTGTTCAAGACACATTATTTGTTGTATGCTTAGTAGTCCTGTTTCACGATACACATGTAAACTTGCAGTCAGAGTTGGCATTTTGTATATAGTCTTGATAGCCTTAGTGGTTAGTCTTCCGACCAGATCAATATTTTTTTAAATTTGCTTCCACAAAACTGCTCCATAAGAGCTGTTCGACAAAATAAAAGCATTGAATATGTCAAGTTTGATGTTGAGAGATAAAAAAACACATTTTTGTAGGATTCCTATCATAGGCGCTACTTTATGTCTGATGTTATTGATATGTTGTAGCTAAGATATTTTCTCATCTAAAGTTAATCCTAAGTATCTAATTGAGTTAACCTTTTCCAATTGTATTCCATTTATTTGTACCGACGGATTAATTTGCTGCTTGTTTTTTTTTGTTGGAATATTAAATATTTAGTTTTTGGGATGTTTAAAGTTAATTTACTTTGCTCGAGCCAATTCCAATATTTTCCTAGGTCATCATTTATATTTTGCTGGAGAATTAATTCATTTTTACCAGAATACAGCAGTAGTGTGTCATCTCATCAGCAAATAAAACTATTTTTTCCCATCAGATAAATGTCCTGTACGCTGTTAATGTACAGTAAAAACAGTAGAGGCCCAAGGATTGATCCTTGAGGAACGCCGATATTTATAGTGCATTCCTGACTTTTATGCATATTGTTGGTTGTAATAATACGCCTGTTGAAGAGATAATTCTTTATCAACAGCTTGAAGTTGTGATGTATTCCGTATATTTCGAGCTTCTGAAGCAGGATGTCATGGTTAATGATGTCAAAAGCCTTTTTCAGATTCACGAAAATTGCCGATACATAGTCGCCCCTATCCAATCTATTGTTGATAAAATGTACTGCATCTAACGTTGCTGCTAGTGTACTACTGTTTTCTTGAAATCAATACTGAACTGGTGTCAAAATTAATTTAGTCTTAATAAATTGCAGCAATTGTTTTTGAGTGGCTCTTTCAAATATTTTACTTAGGACACTTGTGACTGCTATCGGGCGATAATTTGATGCATGTTTATTAGCTCAACAGGGCTGTTTATTAGCTCAACAGGGCTGTTTATCAGCTTAACTGAACTGTTTATCAGTTCAAAGATGATCGTTTCGGGAACATCCCCCTTATCAGCGTCCTTGGGGATTACCTCCTTATCAGTGACGTCATCGTGCTCGCTGTCTATTGCTCCTTGTCCTTCGCCAGAACTGGCATTCTCTATCTACTGATCACCACCTTTGAAAATTGGAGTGATTTTCGCTAGTTTAAGGCAATCGGGGAATGTGTCTATTTATTATTGTAGTTAGAAGCTCCAAAATATAATTTTTCAGCAATTTAATATCCTCCGATGTTATACTATCCAGACCAGGAGAAACCTTTAAGGTTGTCGATTATTTCAGATATTTCAACAGGATCAGTAGGACGGAAGTCAATTGAAGTGAACATATTAGGCTCAAAATGAAAACTCGATCGTGATGAAAGTTGCAGTTGCTCGGAGACTAGTGTTTCAATGGTAGCGAAGAAGTTGTTTAACTGCTGTGCTACTTCTTCGGGGTCTGTAATGGATGTTCCATTTATTATTTTTTTCTTCTATGCACGTTGATGATTTGTTTTGTTGTTTAGACAAGAGCTCATTTACTAGTTGCCAATATCTGGAGGTATTCCCGGCTAAAGCTTCAAACTTATTCTTGTGTAAATATGTTTGGCCTCCATGATAGCTCGATTCGATTCCTTTTTTATAGCTAAATAGATCTCCTTTTTGGACGTGGAGTGTGGATCTGATTTGTGTTTTTTGTAAGCAATTCGTTTTCGATTTGAAGCATCAAATACATTTTTAGTGATCCAACTTGTTTCGTTATTGTTGCTTTTGTCTTAGCTTCGGTTATCTTCTCAATCAGCTCATCAGAGTCGGATGTTGGAGACCCTTGAAAACTATCTATGAAGTTCTTTGAAAACTATCTATGAAGTTCCTTAAGAAATCTTTATAATTGGTTCTGCTCATCGAAATTTTTTTAGCCCGTATTTTAGCTTTGACGAAATTTTTGATGGATAAGTTGATTACTTTATGGTCTAAGCCGGGCAAGTCATCATCACTGTAAGACATACGTTCACTCATGTTTGGATGTTTTATGATCACATGATCGAGTATTGCTTTGGCTACAGTGATTAATTTCTCGATAGTCGAGTAGAATTCATCGATATGATTGAGAAAGAGATGGTCTTCTTCATTTGGTGCTTTATAAAAGGTGCCGATGTTAATTTTTCCTGAATTAAGTGCAAGCTCAACTACTATAGTGTTATATTTATCAGAAATGCTGATAAGCTTTGAGCGAATGTTTGACTTCACAAGTATTGCTGTGCCTACCCCACGGCCCGATTGTCTTGTGCAAAAATAGCTTGTATATCCTCTCGGCGTGTAGAGTTCCTGTTCGTTGCCATATATCCATATTTCATTAAGAAGTATAACATTGTTGTTTTTTTTTGAACGTAAATAAATATTGATGTCGTCAATTTTATTACGAATGCTTCTAACGTTTGCGTAGAAGATGTTTAAAAGACAATAATTTTTTCCTTTGCTGTTGATCTAATAAATAATAAAAATCTAATAGTTGATTCGCTTTTGGTTAACTTCAATCATTCTCTTAAATTCCGGGCACTCATAGCTGTGTGCGCGATGTTGTATATGCAGATGATTTTTAACTATGCAATTATTGCATTTTAAAGATGTTACTGTGCATGCGTGGGTAAGATGATTCCCAGCACATTCAGCACACACTTCCTTTGCATGACATGTTGACGATTTATGCCCGAATCCTTGAAATTTAAAACATCGCATTATGTTGTGGTCTTCAACAATGTAGTGGGAACCAAAATTGATATTAATGTATTGGTTCACCATTCTTTCAAATATCTTCCCACTAACCTCCACAAAAGCTATCCATTTATTTGTTTTTTTTACCTACCTCATATATACTACTTCAAATTTATCATTCATGTCTATGTGATGGTTTAGACTAATTATTTCTTCTTTCAGCTCTCATTTTCGGAATATTTCCTGGGCACATTATTAATCACACAAACCGTTTTGTAAGAGAACACACAAACCGTTTTGTAAGAACTTGGGGTCATCCAAAGTGATGATAATTGAGTATTTGTAAAACTCATCAAAATTTAAAAAAAAATGTTTCCTACTCTCACTTGGTAAGTATTAAAAAATCATATGAATAGGTTGTCATTTTTGGAAGGTACCTACATTCATTTAAATATAAAAATACCAAAGTGAGAGCTGTCATCACATATTTTTGCTCGAAAATTATGTCTAACAAAGACATACACGTCGGCTTAGTGGAAACACTGGGGTGTATATTCCTCCACATTCCACAATTGCACGCTGTTGCAAGGAGCCAAAATTGCGATGGCTGCCATTCGAAAATCAGATCTTCAACTGCTTGAATATCAACCCTATTTTTCAGTTGTAGTTCCCGGTAACTTTTACCTCTTTCATCGGCTCAAGAAGCAGCCCAGGAGCAGAAAATTTCAAGAAGACAGCAAAGTGATCGCTACTGCACAATTTTTTTTTTTTACAGATATTTAGAGTTTAGACAAAAGATGTAATAAATGTTTTGACTTGTTAAGAGGCTACGCCGAAAAAATAATTTAACATAATTTTAGAGCGTTCGTTTTAAATATTCGAAATCAGTGTTTTTGAATCACCCCTCGTAATTATGTAGCTAAGGGACGAGATCTTTCGATATTGAGGCCCAAATTGCTTCGCTTGAGATATTGGGCTAAAGCTGCCATGACATGCAGGATTTCAAGCATTTGGTGAAACTTGAGAAACGGAAAGGATGAGTTTTCATACTTCTAATCTGCTGATATATAGCATGTTGAAAGGGATTGGTGGAAAGATTTTTTTTAAAACCACGACCTGCTTACGAAGTTGTTTATACTGGACAATTTAGTGGTGCTTCTCTTCGAGTGTATTTTGTCCTACTGACATCTAATACATAATAAATATTTTAGAAATGCAAAAAAGTAGAACTTTTTAATTTCAATTTTGAATTCACAGTTGCTAAAATAAGTGCATTTCACTAAGAATAAAAAGCTAGTGATCCTTAATTGAGATGTGTTGTTCAAATAAATCTTACAATAGAATACACTTTCAATTGATACAAATGATAGCAGTGTTGATGTTTGTAAATGCTAATCAAAAAGGGAATTCATAAACTACAGTCTGCAACAAAATTAATTGAATTGGCCCTAAATATACACATCATTTGACAGTTGCTTGTATCACACGACCATTTTGCGCTTGTATTCAAATAGTTTCGATTATTCTTTGATATTTATTAATTTTTATTGAACATTTACTGTACGCCCCATGATGATGATGCTGCTTACTAACTTTTTTCGCAACCTTGTTTAGACCCGAATTTGTTTTTTAAACTAAAAATTAAGACACACTTTATTATATCCACTTACATACGTCATAAATTACCTAGTTTGGAGAATGGAGTGATCGTCGTTGATAAGCATCAATTAAATACATAAATTTTATTTTTTATTTTTTTTATTCTACAAAACTTTTTCCTTTCTTCGAACATACAATGCATTTCTTTTGCAAATCAACTTGTGAAATGAATAATTTTTGTATGAATGATAAACCTAATAATTTTCATTTCCAAACAATCATTGCTATCAGTGAATGACCTCTCGTGCTTTTGTTTGTCAAGTTTTATTCGCCGATTCATTACATCTTCAAATCGAGCTTATTTTGCATACGTACACTCGCACTAGCTAATATTGTTGTCAGACACACTCTATTTCGGTGGGCATAAATTATGCAAATCAACGACAATCGACTGTTGTTCACTATTTCATTCAAGATCAACTGCTTTTTGCTTGTTTGGCTTTCAAAGAGCAAAAGTGCAGCTTCAGATGCTGATAGGTATCCTATGCACTATGTTTATGCACTGCATGCTCAGGTAACTGCTGCATGCTGGCGCGATCAAAGATGCATAGTGAAAAATGAAAGTGCGATTTCAAACTAGTTACATATATCAATTGCTGTTTACTTTTACCTATTGCTCGCACTGCTAATTAGAGCCGGTCTGCGGTTCCCAACCATAAATCGCATTTCAAGCAAAACAATGCTTGGAATACCAGTAGCTAACTTAACAATGCTTCGTCCGAAATTTCAAAGATCTGGTCGTTCCTTCATTGAAATTGCGTCAACTAACTATTCGCCAAACAACCTCCGCATATGGGAAATACATTTGAAAGCACACGAAATTGTGTGGGCTGATGTGTGAGATGATCCGATCCCATGGAACTTGAGCTATTCATCAAGTGATCTACAGTGGATTTAACGGTTAAACGACTGACTCATATTTTTGTCACCTCGACAAATGACGAGCAAAGCAAATAAGCTAAGTAGAGTAAATTATCTAAGCCCGGGTAAGGTGAATGTGTGGTCTATTGCACATTCAGGTCAGAGAGTATTGCGTGTATTGGAAAAGCTTCCAACCAAACGTTTGCACACATGTTTTGGTGCAAACAACTTTAAAAAGAAGTGCTAAATTATCTGAATTGCAATGATTCTCTGAGATAAACTTATGGATATATTTCATCACCAGCACGACACCTAGCCCAACCATTCAATCTCCAATTCCATGGTGTCCATTCAATTGCCACCACTCTTTCAACTCGCGATCGCACTCTTGAAATAAACAAAACAGGTACAGCACCGCCAACACACAGCTCACAAGCTTGCGATCATCGTCTTTGCCATATTCTGCAGCAGTTGCGAAAATCATTTCGAAAGATTCCTACTTTCGGCAAAGTGAAGTACCAGTTGAACGGTACGGCGGTAGAGACCTCGCTGCAGTCTCATAGCGCATTGCGTTCAAGTTGATCCCACGTAAATAACTCGCGCAGTCTACAGGTGATTTGGTTGTTAATGTGCTAAGTAATTAGCATTCGATACAGGTGCAAGTAACTTTACTGCGAAGGAAAGCGAAGGATTCGAAAATGTACAAATCTTTGACGACGTGTACATTCCTTTTGCTGCTCTGTGGCTTAGCTCTGGCCACTCCGATGCTCTACAAAAGAAACGGAAACGATAAATTCGAGGCAGGTGGGTGTGAAGGTCGACTTGATTCGATTCTTGTATTTCACCTTTCTCATTTGGTGCTTTTGCGTTCTAAAAATGTGTAGTTTACCCTGATAGTGGATGCTTGTTTGATTGTTTGTTTGTTTCATGTTTCAATCCTGATTCGTTCCGCTGAGCAGATCTGGTTCCGGTCTCTTCGACTGTTATTCCACTGAGCGTCGTTGAGGTCAGCTATGGTGCCGGCGGTAAGCCTAGTGAAGAATACAAGATCGCTTACTTGAAAAAACTTCGAAAGAAGGTCAAACACGAGGACGATTTCGAAGATCCGGATACTTTGATTACAAGTAAGTTGGCTATATTAATTGCTCGAAATCTAGTGAGTATAATTGATTGTTTGAAATGATAATGCATGATAAAAGTGACGATTAAGTAACAGCGGATAGAAACAGTCTAAAAGCTGATTTTTAAGTCAGCAGAAATTACTTTTTTTTAAGTTAAAAAAAGCTAAGGCACGAACACTTAGAACAAAAAACCTATTTTTTATGCGATGTTAATAATAAATGATTATGTTTTTGCATTTAATTAAAAGTTTTCCATGTTTACTTTAAGAACAATATAAAAAAACCCTAGCGCGTCAGAACCGCTAGAAATACTAATGTTCGAAGAACAGTAGAGGATTTGTGCAGATTTTGAGTGTATTGTTATATATTGTTATATTGTTGTTATTGTCTTAAATATTATATATTGTATGTATTGTCATATATATTGTTATATATTGTATATTCGCGATGTGAATACTTAATGCAAGCATTTATTGGTACGAAAATAACAAAAACACCTCGTGCTAGCAGTCCTTTGCTAGCACTGAAGACAAAAATAAGTCATATCTGCCTCACGTTGAAGTTAACCTGCTCTGCGAATTTCGTATTGATCTGATTACTGCATTGGAAGTTATAGGGATAAAAAGAAATTTAGGGTTAGCATTCGCAAGAACTTTCAAACTTTCTAGATCTTAGTATTTGGTGTGTATTTTCACTACAAAACCACTACGATTTGAAAACTTTATGACAAAATCGCTTACTAAAGCTATGTCAAAAAATACAAAAACAAACATAGCTGGCAACCCTATCATTGTTTTTCAAACTAGATTTCTACTGAATATTGTCTACAATAATTTAAATTTGCCATATGAATTTCGTTATGATACCATGACTGTACTGGAGGCTATATGGCAAAGAGCTTTATTCAAATAAAATAACATTATATAAACAATTTGGCGCAGTTGCACCAATTTTTGACGATTCTAAAAGCATATAGATACATAACTTAGATGCTTTGCTTTTATATAATCTTTTAGTGCTTCCATATAATCGAAGTCGTTTGTCATAAATTATGCTTACCATAGAAGGGGGATGGTGCAGATGAATAAGCTAATAAACTTGGTTATAGATTCAAGTAACAAACAATAAAATTTCCAAAACTCGGAACATTTAAATATCGGTTGCTTATTTTATTGTAAATGGTTTGCTTATGAATCGAAAATGGAAGCATCTGTTGGTACGATATTTACGTAAGTGTCCGGTGCTGGCAACCATGTGCTAGCACCATAGCTGCTTCACGTTGTGTTAAACCCAGCCTATGAATTTCGTTTCGATTGCATGGCTGCGCTGTAAGTTATAGGAGTGAATTAAATTTTAGGGTTACCATCGTCCAAACTTTTTAAATTTTTGAAACGTAAATATTTGTTAATTGTCATTGCTGGAGCATACCCATTTGGAAATTTTTATGACAACATCGCTCGATAAAGCAATGTAAATAAATTACGAAATTCATCATAGCTGGCAACCCTTTCACCGTTTTTCAACAAAATTCCTACAGAATTACAATCGCAACAAGATATGCTTTTCACATGAATTTCGTTTTGATTTCGTCACTGCATCGGAAGTTATAGGGAAAAAATCTTTATTTTCCTGAGCAAATTTACAATATTTAGGAGACAAAAATTGCCGTAGCTGGCGTCCCTATACTAATTTTTCAACCAAATTTCTATGAAATCTATCTCAGAGTAAGGTTCACCTACTGCGTGAATTTCGTTCAAATCTGGTGGCTAAATCGGAAGCTATAGGCCAAAAACCAGTTTTTTTCTCAGCGATTTTTCCAAATGGCACCACTGCCACAGTGTTGCTTGTTTTTCAAAATCACTTCTATCAGACCTGGTCCTAGCAAATTCCAACATGTCCTGTAAATTTCATATTGATCGCATTATCCGATCGTCAGTTCTCGTGAACAGAAGTTTTGAGTGCTGAAAATAGAGGTAATCTGATCACGGGTTGCCGTTCTTGTTTACCGCGGAATTTTGAAATATTTTATTTGACTTGGTGGGCAAAAGTCAAAATTTATCAATAATTTGAATTTATTTTCAAAAATCAAAATTTTTTCAGGAGACTCGATGATTTGAAGGATTTTTGTTCAGGAGCCTGCTGTAGCTACAGAGTTGCTCGTTTTAAAGTTTAAGTTTAAAGTTTTAGTATATATCAATACGCTCTAAAAATTTCACGATGATCTATTGTTTTTCTTAGAAGTTATGACAAATCGAAATTTGAAAAAAAAGCCTTGCCTACTTTTAGGCACTCAGCGCCTACACAAGGCTCAAAATTTCCACTTCCTTATCATAAGCAAACTTAAAACATAATAAGTTTTCATTTCTAGTACTTTTTTTTAACAAAAATTTAAACTGCTTGGAAATATAGGAGCACCTGAAAATTCACTTAAATGCCCGCCGACGCCAAAAAGTTTAAGATATCTGAATTCTAGCAAGTCATGGACCTACCTGTTATATACATCTATGTTCTCCAAAAATTTCAGCTCAATCGGATCGGCCACTCCAGAGATTATCTCTGTTAACCATTTTGCTGATATATATATATATATATATATATATATATATATATATATATATATATATATATATATATATATGACGAATTTTCGGCGAAGCGATTTTAATACTAATGTTCTTCGAACATTAGTAAAAACCGGTAACGAAGCAAATTTCACAACATTAACGTAACATTTTTCAGTGAAATACCAAAATAACGCAAAAAAAGTTAAGACACAGCGCATTTCATCTGAAATTATTTCAATTGTTTTAAAGTGATCAATTTCAAAAAAATTAACTTACATAGCGCTAATACTTTGTAACTCTTTCACGCATTTTTATCACTTCTCGCAGTCGTTTCGGCATCTTTTTCGCAATTTTTTTTTAAAAAAAGTTTGTGAAATTTTGGTCCCTTCATCAATAATGATACCTTGGAGCCCTTTGTTTTATTTTACCTTTCGCAATGCTACTCTGGTTTTGAGATGATGCCACAAATGCTCGATTGGTTTTAAGTTCGGTGACTGAGGGGGGTTTTTAATAGCATTTGGAGAGTTACAAATAGCCCAAAGCCGACATTGCACCGAATTGTGCTTTGGATTGTTGTCCTAATACAGGACAAAATTGTATAAAATGCCTAATTTTTCAGTATTTTGTTTAATATTTCTTTTAAGAATACCCAGCCAATACGCTTGATCCATGGTACCGTTCACAAAATCTATATTTCCAGGACCAGATGCCCCCTTACAGTTCCTCCGCTGTGCTTTACAGTGGGAGTAGTATGATTCCTCTTAAACTCTGTATACCGAAAATATCGCCGTCCATCAAATCCAAAAACATTAATTTTTACTTCAGCGATGCTTTGTTCCAAACGCTTTGGTTAATTTATATTTTGTTATTACATGCCTCACTGTATATCATGATTTTCCCATTAGTATTCCAATCTCAGAATACGCCATTCATGTTTTCCAACGTCCCAAAACACATTCCCGGATTTTTGCACCTACCGATTTCCTTTTCACACTCATTTTTAACAACACACTCAATAAAAATGCTTTTACAAAACATTTTTCAAGCTAGACTGAATAGAAATATCATATTTTCATGATTTTAAGTATATTTAACGGGACTTTTTTCCCCCAGTAATTACAAATAATTTTAGATAAAACGGCGCTGTGTCTTAACTTTTTTTGCGCTATTTTGGTACTTCACTGATAAATGTTACGTTAATGTTGTGAAATTTGCTTCTTTACCGGGTTTTTTTGATATTGTTCTTAAAGTAAACATGCAAAACTTTTAATTAAATGCAGAAACATAATAATTTATTATTAAAGTCGCATTAAAAATAGGTTTTTTATTCTTACTAAGTGTTCGTACCTTAACTTTTTTTGCCCACTGAATATTTGCTGGCAAATCATCCATCTGAAAAGTGAATAGGTACCATCATGAATAAGCTGCATCATGAATAGCCATCGCCATGAATAAGCATCATCATTAGTAGGCAAGGCACTATCATGAATAGGGATCAACATTTTGCAAAATAGGAAACTTTTCATTTTCCTAAGAACTTTTCTTTTGAAATCTAGATGCTGATTCGGAAGGATTTAAGGAAGCGACAGTCATGGTTTGAGTGATCTTTTAATAAAACCATCATTTTGAGCAGAACTGCAGTTTTCACGTCTTTATCTGATTGAAAACGTCGTAATATTTTCATCTGTCAAAAAGTTTAGCCTTCAACCGAAAAATTTATAAAAAAAACTGTGTACACTACTTTACTCAACAATTTCTTACAGCCATGAATATATGAATGATTTTATTCTGAAAACTTTCGTATTTTATTTTTAAATAAATACATACCTAATGCCACAAGCAAAAATCTCTTACAGAACCACAATCTTTTTAATTCAAATAAATTAAACAAGACATTCGATGAACAGGCGATATTTTATCTTATTTTCAAAGAATCTCTACAATCATAAAATTTAAAAATTCTATTTTTACATCAATTCCTACTCTAAATATTATCTTTTATTAATTTCAGTTAAGAAGAAGTATAACGATAAGAAGGAAAAAGAAGTTTTAATAAAAGAAACCTAGACAAAACGACCACAAGAATTATTGTTCTCTGAGCAGTGATTTGTTGTTAAGATGCATTTAAAACAATCTTTTGAAAACAATTGACCTGAATATGCGACATTTTAACCAAAACTAACTGTAACCAAAAATTGTTATTCCTGGACCGATAAAATACGTAAAGCAAACGTAATTATTTTACTAATATAGATGTATCTACAAAGACATATAATTTATTGTTAATTGAATTGAAAATGAATAATATATGATTTTTTTGTTAAAACATGAAATGTGACTTGTTTATATATTTTTGAAGGAGTTTTGAGATAATCAGTCAATGATGGGAAATCAAGAGGATAAATATGAAAAGGTTCAAACAAATTGTACAAATTTGCAAAGTTAAATGGCAGAAATAATTTAAAACTAATTTTGCTGGTCTAATTGTTCATCGACATATTGTGAAAAAACGCTAGTACCAATTCTTTGAACTCATCTCCTAATCTTCTATATAAGCGTACTGTCATAATACTAGAAAATCCACTTTTACCACTCTAAAAACCCATAAAAATTACGTTTATTAAGATAGTGCCAGATCAAGAAAGAAATGTAGGAATCAATCTTTGAAACTGGCGATCCTCGGTCACGGTTTACCGACAGCGTTAACGGGACATCTGAATAACGGGGTAAATACAGATAGCAGGAATTTAAAAAAAACTGTATTAATATCCAATACAGATGAGATAGTTGGACACATTAACGAATGACTTTAAAGAGCTAAGTAATGAGTTAAGTCAAGGTTACGACTTTGTCTCAACGGATAGTTGGCATAATTTGTAGCTAGTAGACAAAAATTTCGGTGAGTCCACAAAACTTGCATTCTTCATGGAAATATGAGTTATAACGCACAACTTTTACGGCGTTCTGAAACTTCGTGAAAACGCTAAAGAGAAATATGATGGCCCTCATTGTATTAATTTCTACAGGCTAGGTAAGATTAGGTTGGTTAGATTGAAGTGGCTGCCGATCTACAAGACCTGATGACCGAGGCACAATAATTTGTGACTCTCTCCTACTCGCTGAAATCAGGAAACCATCTGCTTCCTTTGACAAACCACAATATCCCCTTTAAATTGACCAGGGATAGTTCCGTCAGATTTAAGAGAAAAGGTGCACCAAGTGCCACCAACGTTCTCCTTGCCAAAGCTGGAGAACGGATTCTTCTTCGTTCTCAGAGCCACAACTCCGACAGCAATCGTTAAACTCTACGCCCAATTGTTGCGCATACCGCCCTATGAGGCAGTAGCCCGTAAGAGCGCCCACAGTGCAACGCAGATCGCTTCGAGTTACGTCTAAAATCTGCCTGGTGGGGTGCGCATCCATGGATACCCAGGACTGCCTTGATATCGCACAGGATGATTTATCTGCCCAGGACTTCCTAACGTCCTCAATATATTTTTGCCTGATGGCCAATTTGACCGATGTCATCGGTATACCTATTGAGAAGGAGCAAGAGACCTCCGGTAACAAGGTTCTAAGCCTTGCTAGCTCATAGGCCTCACAGTTGTCCTGAAAACCCCTATGTACAGGTACCCGAATGTCTCGATATCTCCCTAAGAGATGCACGGCATTCAGCAACAATCATGGACAATGTACTAGGACCAAGGGACTTAATAACCGCTTGGCTATATGTGAAAATACCAATATTAGCCCCGAATATTCGATTCCTTAGAAGCCAGTCATTTGCCTGAAAAATAGCCGCAACCTCTGCCTGAAAGACACTATAGTGGTCTGGTAGACGGATTCAGCTCATCTGATTCAGCTCGGATTCAGCTCATCTCCCGACTCTTTTGTTTAGCTTTGAGCCGTCGGTATAAACATGGATAAGCCCACTTTCGAGGGTGACGCCATCACGCCATTCATCCCTACCAGGAATGCGAGTTGTGAACTTCAAATCTAGTAGGCATTGCGGAGCGATGTAGTCAACACCGCCTGGAGCGGGAACTCCTTCGGCCAAAATCCTCGCATGGCCGACTTTTGTTCTATTCCATGCCGAGATGCAATTCAGTCTCACAGCAGCAAGATTAGCTTGCTGTAAGATAAGTAGATTGGTTGGCAGCCAATGAAGTAACACGAATAGTGCCTTAGTAGGGGTGGTGCGGAGCGCACCAGTTACAAGTAGCGCAGCCATTCTCCGCACTTTTTCAAGCTGCTGTTTGCAGGTAACCTTTAGAGCAGCCTGCCACCAGAACGTTACCCCAAACAATAGAATTGACTCAACCACAGCAGCATAAAGCCAAGCAACAGTACGAAGCTGTTAACCCCAATTCGCTCTTATGGCTCTTTTACAGCAGTACAGTGCGTTGAAAGCCTTCCGAGCTCTTTCTGCTACATTGTAGTTCCATAGTAGCTTCGAGTTAAGGATAAGCTGTAAGTACTTTACCCTCTGGCTCAGTTCAATAGAGACCGCATTTAATTTGGGTAACTCAAAACAAGGAACTTTGTACTTCCTTGTAAACAGTACTAGCTCCGTTTTGTTAGGATCCACATTCAAGCCGCATTCACGACTTTAACGTAAAAGTATGTCAAGAGAGTGAGTTAACCTCTCCGATAGCGTAGCAGGGGAGAGAGAACTCCACCTTGAGATGTGCCCATACTGACTCCTCATCTTAATCTGGCATTTTCCAGGGAAGATATTACCACTCTACTTTTGAGAGGCTGCACAATAATAGCAATCAGCAGCTCATCCACGTGCAGCCCCGAGAGTGCCTCAACAATTGCGTTAGACTTTACGTTGTTGAAGGCCCCCTCAATATCCAAGAAGGGGGCAAGCGTATATTCTTTTAGAGCAAGAGATTTCTCAACTTGCTCAATGAGGACGTGAAGAGCAGTCTCAACGGACTTACCTCTGGTATAAGCGTGCTGTGACTGCGAGATCAACACAGGATCGATTGATCTTTTAATATGGTAATCAATGATCCTTTCCAAAATCTGAAGCAGAACAGAGTTAAGACTTATTGCACGATAGTCCTTCGGCTTAACATGCAAGACTTTTCCTGCTTTAGGGAAAAACACAACTCTAGTTTCCCGCCAGCTGGTGGGAACATAAGAGAAGCGTATGCAAGCGCTATAAATCTCTCTGAGTCATGGTAGCGATACTTCCATGGACTGCAGAATGTCAGCCGCAAAGACGCTATCAGGGCCCGCGGAGTTAATAGCCCACCTCAGTTGAGAATTTGATATTCTGAACGGCGTTGTTGAACTGTAAGCTTGCTCCGTTTGACGCACCGCTTCTAGAGGGTAATAATTGCCCGGAAAATGTGCGTCCATAAGAACATTTAGAGTATCTTCACTCGAACTAGTCCAAATGCTCTCAGGGTGTCGTACTTAAGACCTAACGAAGGCAATTTGCCTCGCTGAGAATCTACGTTTCCACAGAAAGATCTACCTAAGGACCTCTTTGCCTTGCGTACGGTATACTTAAAAGCTTTAAGCTTCTTTTTATACATACAGACTAGTCATTAGACCTTTTCGAGCTATTGAACTCGCTCCTACACTCTCTTCGCAGGGTGCTGATCTCCATATTCCACCAGGGGGGCTTGGGATTCCCCCTGGCTGCGGATGGTTTACAGGCTGCCCTAGACGTTGAGAGAACTAGTGGGGGTGTTCGCCGCCTGATCTAATTCATGGTAGCAGGTAATGCTCTTAAGAACAGTTTCCAGTGAGGATCGGACCAGAACTTTAAATAACTTCCAGTCCATCCTCTTTCAGTTAAAAAGGCTACATGTTCATCAGAGCTGCGGCCAGCCACGTTGAACGATATGTACCTATGATCAGAGAAACAGGCTAACTTTAATGGAGTAAGCCATCAGCTAGTCGTTAATTTATACCAGCTGTAGTAGTAGTAGCTTATGATAGCGTTAGTTTTGCACAGCTGCAGCATGAAATAACAGCAATAAGATGGAATATATGCCAACAGCGAGTCCAAATCAATACTGTGAGCAAAACTTGATATTTCATCAAATATGAATCATTGTTTTGGGTTTTTCTGAAAATCATGGAAGATTTATTCTAGAAGCCACTTTGTTTGGGACTTTCACGATAGGCAATTAGGCTTTGCAGATCACCGTTATCACCTTGACGAAGGTGATGGAAAATATGTAAAATCATCAAACTTTTATTTGTTTCTACAGGGGCAAGAAATAATGTTACCCCAAGAGCCAAATCATAGCTTGTAAAAGAATGAGATGACGAGTTTGATGAAGTGTAATTTGTAAAAATGGAATAAATTCAAGTGAAATTTTTACCAATATTCATGGAAAATCTGGTTTATTTATTTTAAACTCGAAAGAAATTCACTAGAAGATGACCATCGCTCTGGAAAACTTGTAGAAGCAACCACACTAGACATGGTTGAAAAGCTGGAAAAGTAGTTCTATAAAGTGCTAAGTTAAAAAGAAGTAAATGCACGATATGTGGCGTATCGGAAAATAAAATCCTTCGGATTCTACACGAGCATTTAAACATGTGAAAAAATCTGTGCAAGGTGGGTGCCAAGGCTTCTTTTTTCAATTCAAAAACATTTTTCATGCACAGTGCTGCATGGAATTTTCGAAGCTATTTGATGATAAACCAGACGATATAGTCCCAAGAATTTTCAAAGGAGACGATACGCGGGTCCATCATTTTGAGCGAAAAATAAAACAACAATCAACACAGATTAGAAAAGGATTCACCGCCCTCTAAAATGAATTCTGAAATTGATTATAAAAATGTAAAAATACCCAGGAGCTTTTAAGCTCAATTGTGAATAAAGAAATTATAAAAAAAGAAATGATAGTGCTGTGGAATGTTAACTCTGATCTTCTCCTTTCATACGATAAGGCATCACCTCACCGCAATCAAAAATGCAGGCTGTACCTTTCTGTAGATTTCAAGAAAATCATTATCCAGCTTATAGTTCAGACCTCGCCCCGAGCGACTATTATTTATTTACACATTTGAAAGGCACCTGCCTGAATAAGATGTCCCGATGATGATTCGCTAAGGGAAGCCGTATAAAAGTATTTTAACAGCAAGAACAGTTTGTGTTTTTAAAATGAATTTTTAAATAAATGTGGATTAATTAAATTTTAAATAAATTAACATTTAATTTTTAAATAAATAGGTAGATTACCATACAGAGAGGCTATTTTGAAAAACAGAAAATGAATCGTTGTTTTATTTTCCATTTTTCATGACTTTTGGACCTCTTCTCGTATATTGGCATTACTCTGGTAATAATGATTACCATCTATTGGTTATGACTAAGACACTACCTAGGCAGATTTAGTTAGGTATATTTTTAGTGAATTTATTTTGTCGAATAACGTTCACGCCTTTTAGTTCTTAACGTGCCATGGATAATCTAAAATTTCGTCGCAGTCCTTCATGTTTATAGAATAATGCGATATAATTACTTTAAACTGATACGAATTTGTTTTCAACTTAGCAAAACAGAACTGAACTCCCTGCATGTGTGACTGAATTCCACCAAAACAGCTTACTAGACTTTATTAAATAAGATATAAACACATTTTAAGTTATCTTTCTACTTCAATTTGTAAGAAAAACTTGAAACTTTTACTCATTCAAGCCTTCTATTGTATAATAACGGTCATAAGGATACTTTTTTTTTGCTCTTTCAATTGAGGCAAGAGACATTATCAGAAACTTTTTACTCCAGAGCCGGATTGTCTGAATTGGGGTAGGAGCTTTTGAGGCCAGACCATTTGGATCTAGCAGTAAATACGATATGTCTCTTGATGAAGCGACGGTTTTCAATACCTTAACAGTATGTGAGTTCTTTGCAAAACATTTTTCCTAATTCGCACTTACATCGTATAATATTCCTTTTTCTTTACCTTATATCTCGTCCTAACATCGCGCAGATCTATCAGAAATTGGATCTTTAATGAACTGCCTTGATAAATGGACTGTTTGTTCTTATAACGGCATGGCAAATCGATTAGTAAAGTTAATTTTTTCTTCATTGCATATTCCTCTATTCATGATTTTTAACTGTAATCTAACTACTGGAAAATTTCCGCAGCGATTGTGGCAAAGTTTTTCCCACTACACAAGCCTAATTGAGCATTTCCAACAATTTTCCCATAACTTTTTTTCCTGCTTTAGTAAACTTGTCGAGCATATTATGTGAAACGAGCTATATACCTTTATTCAGTACAGCAATAGCATGGTTTTGTCAAGTGGAAGTCTCCAAGAACAAGTAGATATATCGTACATTAACTAAAACTATTGCTTTTGAAGAAGGCTATGGATTTTCCACTTTACTTCTTTACTGCTTTCCTGCCGAATCTGTGCAAAAAAAGTAATCCCACGACAGCCCAAGTACGGGTCTAGGGGTTGAAGCTGGTAGAGAGCTTCATCACAAATTTACAATCAATGTGAATACGAGCGTGGATTGATTAGTTCCACGGCTCACTTTAACCCTGATTGTATGTGTAGTAACTGCCAATTAGTGCTCATTAACTCTCTTTCTCTCTATATCTGACATTCCGAAATGATCTATTCTTCCTCCTTTTTTGTTTTTGTTGTTCATTAACGAACTTCCTTAAATTATCTTGCCGTTTAAATGCGGATGATTACACGACGGTTGATTCACATAAAGACTGTGATCATCTTCAAAATGACCTTTGCGCAATGCATGGGCTATGATCATACTAATTACATCATGCATAATATACTCTCATATAACATTCTCTTTGGTACTCTTTTATTGTCTTTTTGGATTATATTTCGATGTTTTTTTTGGTGTTACCTTTGATTTGACACTTAAATTATTAAACTAGCACATCATATATCATTGTCCTGGCATCATGACTGTCTAATTTTGTTCCCAAATAATCAAGTTTTTTTTTTTCAAATATGTTAGCTCCTGTACATATTTTGCCCTAATATTCTTGGATATTATTTTCAATAGTGATATGTCCACTATAAGCACCTTGTAGTTCTTTGCATTATATACGTTCACACGTTGTTTATTCTTTAAATTCAACATACCTTATGCTACGTATATTTTTACATGGGTTGTTTCTTGAATCACACAGACTGCCTCGTTCCTTGATGAATGCTTCCTTTCAAAACTTTATTGCCAAACAACAACTAGAATTGGTTATTTTCAACGCTGCTATCCAAACCAGCTATCGATAGAATCGCAAAAAACAACTAAACACTTATTTCTATTCGACCTGCAAAACTAAGAAACAAGATTCTATCAATGAAGAATATAATCTATTATAGTCTTCATAATTTTTTATTCCGAACTTCAAGTTATCAAATATTCGTTTTCAGCAATTAGGTTTTTATTTATTACTTAACAATAAACAACTTACTTACAGGTACATAAAAGAAGCCAGCGAACACAAACTTCATTTGTTGGAAAGAAACGGTTCGTGTAACGTAGTGCATAGCTTTTTCGCTTTTCTCGGACCTAAGCCAGTACAGAGCGATATCCTGTCTTCAGAGCTGTTAATTATTTTCTCCAAGCTTCCGAAATTTTGTAGCAATGTGACTGCATCTGTTTTGTTTGTTGGCTTGATATTCGTCAATGCTGATACAAGCTATTTTATCAATTATTTTAGATTGACTATGTAATAAATAAGAGCTCAGAATCTATACCTTCTGATGCGGATTCGAATCAACTCGTTCCATAATTAAATCGGGCGGACGTTTTTCGAACAGTTTGTATGTTTCAATCATTTTACCAGCTTCTTCGGCACTCCAGGCAAGCATCAGTGTAAGATCAGCCAGTAGACTAACCCGTGTTAGATTCTTCAGAGCATTATACGGTTCCTGTGTAAAAATTAATAACTTATTCACACACTAATTTTTTTTAAATGAAACTTACCATCATATCGACTTGAACTAACAGAACTCGTAGTTCGAATTGTGATCCTAAAGTCTTCAGCCTTTGACAAATATAGTCAGGATTCAAGTTGTGATATTTCAACGATAAGTAGAGAATACAAGTGGTTCGACCTACGATATAATCAGGGATAATATCGCTGTATTCGATTGGGACTTTTTGGATGGATTTAAGAATTGGATTTCCGCGCTGTTTTGGATGTACAAGTATACAATGTGGATTGGCGGCTGATTGTTTTACAACAGCTGGTGCTGAAGTAGATTCTTTGTCTTTGGAAGCTGTAGCCGATGTTGACGGTGTTGTGATTTTAGGAATTTTCGGTTCCGGTGGAATATTAAGATTCGCCAATTCGGTGTCAAATGAATCGTCATAATCGTCAGCTTCCATTTTCCTTAAAGTAATGAGAGATTAATATATGGATAAATATTATTTTTTTTTTTTTTTTTTTTTTTAAATATGTGGTTCACACTTCTATGAACCAGGGGTTGGCCTTGTCCTATCGGCACTGGCCATCGGGTTCGTCTTTTTTAAACACGTGGTTTTTGTTCAATTTATTAATTTGCAACTTTTTTTTAAACACTCGGTTTTTAATGCGATTTATTAATTTGAATCAGTTAACACGATTTGTTTTCAATTTCACGAGACAAACAAACATAAAACACAAATATGCCCCAACAACGCGACGACACGAACACGCAGTTTAAGACACGTTGATTCGCGTCTTGTCAATTCCAGAGAAAGACGGTCCTTCGGAGAAAAACAATCACTGCAGTTCTCCGGCTACAACAATCCACCACAAGAGACAACACACGAATGGATAAATATTAAATTGAAATCTTACCACAACCGGCTGCCGAGGATGAGCTGTTGTCATAACAAACAGTAATCTGTCACTATACCTATTGGTTATGGCAAATTTTCCCGCTAGGCTAGTTAATGCTGTGTCTCAAATTCAAATTATTAGGGGATGTACCAAATTGAGGCAAAAATACGTTTGATTCTCTCAGATTTGACTTTAATTGCCGTGTTCCATTTTTACTAATTAGTACTTGCAAGTACTTGGGAGTAGAGCACAAAAGGAACGCCATCTTCGTTCATACGAGCAGATTCTAACCTGTCAAATTATATGCAGTTTTCAAATATAAAACAGTTGAAAATAAAGGGAGAAAATAACAAGTATAAACCACCACAATCGACAAAGAATATAAAAACAACTAGCAGAAAATTAACTCTTTTAACTTTCTACATATTATCAGGGCTATTTCTAATTTCCTAACTACCAAACATTCAATATAACCATGAAAAAACCAAAACCACCTATTGACCACTAAATAGCCACCTCACGGCAAAAAAAGGCGTAACTACTCATGAACTACTCGGGAACGAGAGAGCGAGTAGTTGGAAGTAGACAGAAGTACTTGCGAGTACTAAATAGTAATAATGGAACACGGGCAATGAAGTGGAATTAAATGGATAAAATAGCTGTCAAATCGCTTTTTTTTTTTACTTTGCAGTGAAAATATGTAAATATTTCGAACTGTATTCTTTTAAATGTATTTTTTTACTGGTGAAATTAATTGGTTTAGAATAAAAAACAAATACGCTGCAGAAATGTATTTATAAGTCTAAATTTTTTAGGCATTGAGTAGTACTGTAGTAAATAGTAATAAAGCTTATAAAGGTTATTAATTTGTGATCATGGTTCCCTTCTAGTCTATAAATCAGCATAGACAACGTATATCGTCTCTAAAGCTTATCAAAGCAGAGAAAAAACAAGTATGCACTGTGAGCTGGTGTCTGACAAAAATCAGTGCATACTTTCGAAACCACTTAGTTAAAAAAAAATTTCAATTTTAACTATCCCACAAAAACAATTCCACTTTAATAAAGTTTCTATTATTCCAATATTCGTTGTTTGAGCCTTGATGAATAAATGTTGTAAAGATAGCTTTAATAAGACATGGAATACAATAGCAAAAAAACGATGTAGCTTTAAAGATAAATGTGATATGGGAGGATTGAGACTCACATTAAATTGTCTCAAATTTTAAACAATCCTAAACAATTTTTGTTGAAAACAATTCATTTATTTACTGTCCAAACAATAGAAATTTAGCCAATTATTGACAACACAAATTATTAAAAGCCTTAAAACAAGGAAAACAGATAATGTTCAGAAAGGAAATACAAAAATTAAAGAAAGATAGAACGTTTAAACGAATTAATAAGTATATGAAAGAAAATTATTCCTTGATGAATTTTGAAATGCAAATAACGTCCGGAGATGATGACCAATATTAAAATTACTGTGCTAACAAGTCAAACGCGCGAGTGGCGAGAAGAAATAAATGTTCGCATGCACAAGAGGAAAATTCAAGATTAGTAAAGTTCTAATATGACGGCCTGAAGCGATAACAGGGATATGAATGCTGGAGTCTATTGATACACAGCTGGTATAGAGCTGAAATAGAAGGAACTCGTCGAGGAACACTCATCATGAATGGAAATGATTTGTAGGATGGATGAGCGCATGCTGCAGTCACAATAGGGAATATTAAATTTGAAGAATGGGGAAACAGTGGATCTTCGTTGCACCGACTCCACTATATTAATCAAACACCTAAAGTGTGACCAAACCAAAGACGGTCGGCTAAGGTCCTTGATCGACAACATTGAGAGGAGAAGCAAAAAACGGAGTAAGAGAACAATAGGAGAAATGTTTTGTTGGTAAATTACATTTGGGTAAAACTCCACCAAGGGCCCCCCATAGCCGTTTGACAATTTTACCGATTGTGTGTTTGTTTTTGGAAGTGTCTTTTGTTCGTTTTCTTGTTCATCTTCAGTGTATTATTTCCTCGTGTATTTTTTGTGCGTTTTTCAGTTATTCATCAATTTTTGATCCCTACTCGTCCTCTGGTGGTAGCAGTGGCAAAAACTTGACGAAGAATACTCAAAAACATACAGAAACTATACGAGAAGACAACACGATGATGATAGCCAAGCAAGCGAGCAAAACACAGCATCAAAAACGAACACACAACTACAAAAACACAAAAAACGCAATTGCTAAAATTGTCCAACGGCTATGGGGAGCACGTAGTCGAATTTAGCCCGATATTTGACATCAACAGATTCAAAAAATATTGAGGCCATTAGCATACAAAAGATAAAGTGAGCTAAAGAGAGGTGGAAGATCGTTAGTAAAAATAAGAAACCATTACTAAAAAAAAGAAGCAATCGCTGCGGAACGAAAAAAAAATGAAAAAATTGTGAGGTAGAGAAAGTTAATTGTAACAACACAAGGCCGATCACAAACTTATGAGGAAAACCATGAACAACGATCGTCAGAGTGACCATACCTAGTTAGCTTAGAAGAATAATTTTATGGTTCACTGAATCGAAAGCATTGGTAATGTTTGTACTCGTATATAAAACATCAACATGCTTTTACTGATCAATACCGGAGACAACAGTTTGATTGAAAAACAATACGTTGGGTAATGTAGACTTTGTTTTTATGAATCTATGCTGTTCTTTGACTACCAAGGGCTGGACGAAAGGATACACTCTATTTTAAAATTTTATTTCAAGGAGCTTGCTAAAACAGGGCAAGAGTGATATGGGACGATAGTTAGAGATGCAAGAAATATAACCAACTTCGTTGATGGGTAATATGGCCGTGGATTTCCAAAGTGAAGCGAAAGTACCGGATCAAAAACTAAGATTGAAAATTACTGACAGAGAAACACAAGGGGAAAAAGAAAATAAATGGCAAACATTTTCCGAATGCCAGTTACATCCAAGCTAGTGCATGCGTCAAAAGAGCTCAATGGATTAAGTATAATTGGATGGGGAGTAAGTAACTTACGGCGTTGGGGGACTATGACGGAAAGTGACAGCAGATGAGAAGAATTGAGCGAATTTCTCAGAAGTATTTTGTATAGAGGAGGCAGACATATTATGAAGGTGCATAGCAAATAGAATACCAGAAGGAATTTTAAGAGAATTGACATATGAACAAAAGGTTTCTGGATCAGTGGCTCTAATAAAAGCTTTGACATGCTCCAAAATATGTCTTTTACAGCGATAGAAAGGAGAGTGACGTGAGATTGAATTGCTAAAATTTGCTTAGGGCACCAACCAAAAATATGTTTAGAGTAGTCTCTGCAGTGACTTAAGGACGTTAATTAGAATGCCACCTTCTAACGTTTATTCACTTACAGAACGGTTTCAATCCTTCTGTAAAACAGTGTAGGCAAAAGAATTTCGTTCCTGGATATAACAGGTTTCTATGAGACAGATAATGCCACCAGACGCGATTATAGAGGAGCTTGTTTGCTTATTACAAGATGCCACATCAAAAGTCGTTGAAAACAACTTAAGCATACTATACCACCGATAGAATCTATTTGTGAGATTGACAGCCTGACTACGTTGGTATGTCAACTTGACTAAGCTGACATGGCATGAATAACGAGATGGCAGACTTCCAAATCACGTAAAATTATGAGAGTAGAAAACTAAGAGGAGCGGCATACCCCAACCTTGTGGCTTTACATCCAAGTATGTTTAATAGGGCAAAAAACGCTCTTTGATTTTCCCTGGTTTGGACCTGGTTAGACTTGGTTGTGAAACGTACGTGATGTCGATAGCGATTTCAATAAAAACGAGTTTAAAAACGCGATTAATTGCGTTGTGCGGCTGTGACATTTGTTGCAATTATCTTTTTCTCAATAAAATTAACTTTGATTTTCGGTCTACAACGTGCCAGTAGAAAGAGATGAGTGTGAAATATGTAAAAGATTTGTATCAAAATCGAAAAAAATGAAGTAAAAGTGAAAACCAGAGAGATATTAGTGAAAAACAGTGAAATATAGCTGAAAAGCATTGAGGTATTAGTAAAAAACAGTGAGTGCAAAGTGAAAAACAGTGCAATAAAATTTGATGACAGCAAAGTAAAAGAAAATTGTGAATTGTACTATAGTTAAAAAAGAAAGAGAACTACAGAAATCGCTAGGGCTAGACAAGTCTTAATTCCGCCAAAGCCGGTCCCAAGCCCAGTTATAAAAGGAAGAGGGTGGCTGTAACATTCCAACGATATTACATTTAATAGATCTGCTGCAAATTAAACATGTACTTAGTTTCAGTAGCTCTGCGAAAAAATCCCAATAACAATAGTTTAAAGCTATGTTTCAAGAAATGTAGAAAAAAATAAACCACCTCATTCATATAACGAAGCCTCATTATTTTAGAAAATTTTTACAAAACTCCGAAAACAATGGGATGAAAGTATGGAAAGCTATAAATTTAGCAACAAGGCGAAAAAAGTCTCTAAGCCACATATCCAATATAAAAACGGACACTGAATTGCTATCAGTAAAGGATAGTGCAGAACAAATGGCAAATGTTTTCAAACAGCACTTTTGTAACATCGGGAAAAACATGGCTCAAAAAATTGCCGATTCAAATAATCGTTTCACAACTAGCGAATCAGCTCATTTTGCATAGTCAGGAATGATTAATTCTGTTTCTGAGGATGAAGTCATTTCAATCATTGAAAATATAAAAGGAAACTCGAACCCAGTAGAATGCAAAAATTTTCAAGAAAATTAAAATTTTTTTAGTAAACCTCTAGCACATCTTGCTTCACTCAGTTTTGATTGCGGAATCTTTCCGCAAATTTATAAAACGGCAATTGTAACACCAATTCACAAGGGAAATAGCAAATGAGATGTTAATAACTACTGTACCGAACTGCCAACTACTAGCAGCTCGGTGTAACACGTGATGGTATCATGACCACACGGCAACAACAGAGCCTTCAAGGATACGAGGAGGCAGCGAGACGATGAGTCGACCAGCATCGATTGCAGTGAACGGAGTGAGCGTGATTTCCTTATTTCAACAGAGCAAAACGAGCGTGTGCGAATTAAACTGCGTTTAAAGAATAGAAATAAAAGTAAATGTATTAATCAAGTGAATGTGTTTTTTTTTCATTCCCGTTGCCATCCTTTGGCAACATTTGGTCCGTCGAGCTGGATTTGCCGGTCGTAGATATGTGCTCGGGCGGATTGTAAATTTTCGCTTTGCCAGTGATTTGAATTCGTGCTGAGAGCGAGATGTGCGTGTATTGTTTATCAAGGCTCTACGTGCAGGGCTATTTGTCGGTGAAGTGTACAGCTTGACAATTCGCTGTTTACGGGCTAATGCTGCATATATGTCGGTGCTGGTCGGCTTCGGTAATTGCCGCATATTTTCGATACGGCGTCAGGTAGAGTAGATTTTTTAGATCCTGGATATGGGTGATGAGTAAGTAGAGTAGTGCGTTGTAGTGCATTTTGTAGTTGCTTATAGTATATAAGAATTGAGATAGTCATGCTACCTGCGCATGAAAATTAGAGCGTGCTGTGTTGCATTGATATCAGTGAGGTAGTAGAAATGGAGTGGACATGCCCATAAGATTTTTTGTCTGCTCATTGTCAAATCGGGTCAAATCCAAGTAGTTCCCCTCGAATTTGACAATGAGAGCGAAATGGCGTAAAGGCAGCTTTAACATGCTTTGTGCGCGAGAGGATTGAAGAGGCTAATGGTGGAAAGTTATACCGTCCGTGTCCAGGGGCTGGTTGATATATCATAGGTATGTGCCATTAGAGCAGTATGATGTGCGACTTGAATAAAAACTATAGCGTGTTTTTGTGCGTAAATAGATGATAGGCATGTGCAAGTAGAGCAATAAGTGCGAGTAGAGCAAGATGTGTGAGTAAATCAATAAGCGCGAGTAGATCAATATGTGCGAGTAGAGCAATTTGTGCATTTAAATTAACAGAGCGACGTGGAAATTCCACCATTGAGCGATGTGGAAATTCCACTGTAAATCCTCGTGGAATTTCTACTATAGAACGATGCGGAAGTTCCACCGAAGAGCAATATGGGTTTCCGTCACATGCGTTAAAAGCGCCATATCATCAAAACGTTAACGCAGCGAGGGATCAACACAGCTAGCCACTCTGAACTTTTTGTGATTATGTGAAGGCTGCGATGGCATCGGCAAAAAGGCGAGATGAGCTGTGGAGGCTTGTGCAGCGATCGTACGTTTTTTTGTTACAAGCGAAGCGTTTTGCGGTTGCCCGATACAGAAGCTGTCTGTGCGTCGGAACATCCCGAAGGATTCGTTTCGCAAGCTGCAGCGCATCCAGATGAAATTATTGGATGGTGCTGACGAGAAGCAAGTAAAGGATATCGGAAGCGGCGATGATATGGCGGAGGATACGTATATATGTGCCACAACAAACCACGATGAGCGTTTGAAGAGGGAGAAGAGTCATGCGGAGTAGCCTACTGTACGTAACTAGAAAGGAACATGTGCGTAATAGAGCGTGGTGCATGTGCTAAATACTTGGGGTGACTTTAGTGGAAATTTCCGCACATTCGCAAAGTTTCCTTTACCGATTTGTGGCCGCATTGCACAACAACCCTGCTGTTAAGCCAGTTTTCAAGTTGCAGCATCTCAAGGCGGCAGTCACAGGAGAAGCTCAGCGTGTGTTGGGAAATTGGCAAATCACAGCAGTTAATTATATGGAGGAGTGGCAACGATTATGCGAGGTATACGATGATCAGCATCTTATCATCACATCGCTATTTCAAATACCAAAATTAAAGAAGGCATCAAATGATAGACTTAGACGGCTGATCGATCAGATACATGAACCGATGCGGTAGCTGAAGACACTGAATGTGGCTGTCGAGCTCTGGGATCTTATATTGGTCTACTTGATAACAGAACGACTTGACTGGTAAACAGCTGGGGACTAGGAAATTCAGAGAGCGAAAGCGGAACCAAAACAGAAGAAGCTGTGCGCGTTCTAAGAGCAAGAGCGTTGGCCCATTTAAAGGAGCTTGGTGCGTTGTTAGAGCGTAGAGCGAAAGCGTTGGTCCATGTGAAGGAGCAAGTGAACAGAACCGCAAAGATAGCGAGGATTGGAGTAATGGAATGTGTGCCTAAGAGCAAACCATCGAGCTGAGCGATGCAGTGTGGGCGATGTTCGGAGCGGAGAATAAACAACAGTGTGCCTTGCTCAATTTCAGCAGTAAATGCATGGAAGGTCAACAACACGTGCGAGAAGAGAAAATGATGTCAACATTGCATGCAAGAGAATGGTGAGCGAATTTGGTGTTGGTTCGTGTGATAGTAGCACACCAATCAATACCATTGCGTTGGACATTAGCAGTGCGGTTACAGCAATAAAGAGCGAGTGCAGGTCATCCAAGGTGAGTTTGGGCAAACTCTACCACAAGAGCAAAGCGAAGTGCATTGCAGTTTTATTGGAGTGATTGAGCGAAAGAAACTAGACCTTCAAGTTTGAATCTTCTGGGAGCAAGAAGAAGGTGGGAAAGTGTGTCGGTCACTAAAGAAAGAGCGAGTGGAGCAACTATTTGTACGAGCGCATAAGTTTGATGCAGCCTTATAGCGATTCAGCATGCTTGAGCGATCTGGACTTAAAGGAACAGTACGTACATTTCATATGTGAATATCAGCGACTAGGTCACATGTGTGTGGTTAGAGGCGCAGAGGCCGGGAACCGTGGTCCTTCGCATTCCGCATTACAGCGTCATGCAACGAAGTGAAAATGGTGGGCGAGAAGCTGCAACGTGACATAGCGAATACACTTATGCGATTTCGACGGCACAAGTTTGCGATAAGTGTGGACATGAAGATAATCTTTCGTCAGGTGCGAGTTAACCAGAGCAATTGGGACTATCGATAGATATTTTGGCGCGAAGATCACGATCAGCCATTACGCGAGTATTTGCTTACAATCATGACCTATGGCACAGCAGCGACAGCACACTCTTTCATCAGAGCTATACGATGAAGTGTAGCGATATCCGAAGGCATCTTTGGTCGTGCGAAACGATTTCTGCATGGACGATTGCTTATTCGGTGCAGAGACAAGAAGCAACGCAGCTGTGCGAGGAGCTTAACGAAATGCTGTCAAGTGGCAGATTCAAACTTCGAAAACATACATCAAATAGCCAACACGTACTTCGAGCGATAAATAAGCCTGAGCGGCAGGAAGTTTTGCTAAGCGATTCATCGGAAGCTAAGGTGCTTGGCCGGAAGTGACTCACGAGCGGGGTTGAATAGGCGTTTGGTATGCGAGAGCTGAACAATGGCCCAGTTACTTCGAAAAGACAAATCTCAGTCACTTTGATAAGTTCAATGACTGGGTCCAATAATTGTTTGGGCCAAAACTTTTCTGGAAGAATTATGGAGACTGAAGATGAGTTGGAAAGGCCAAGTGCAATTAAACTGTACTGTGCGATTGGAGCGAGTTCGAAAAGAATTATCCTTGCTTGAAAGGTTACACGACATTGCAGGCTGCAGATCCATCGCAGAGCAGAGCGTAAGGAGCGTCTAGGAGCATGTTACAGAGTATATGGAGTGTCAAGGAGCATCTAGTGGTGTGTATGGAGCGGTAATCTATGTGCGAGTGTAGAGCAAACAGGGTGTGACTATGCGGCTTTTAGTGTCTAAAAATAAATTTGCTCCAGTCAAGACAGGATCGATTTTGGTACTCGGCTGAGCTATAGGGCAAGCGGCTGCCTGCGGTGCGCGGTGAATTCAGAGGAAGAGAACATTTCCGTGGAGTGATTTTACAGTAGTACATCCACCGCATGAGCTGAAGCCAACAAAAATAAATACAGATGTTGCTGCGTGGGCGCATGTGAGCAGAGTAAACAGCTCAGAAATGTCTCGAGCCGAAAAGCTTTCTTAGTGAACTTTTGGTTAATAAAGCATGCGAGAGCGAAAACACATGACCGAGACCAACGTTGAGCGACCCGTGATGGCAAAGAAAACGCAAAGGAGGAACTTCTTCCCAAGAGCAACGTCGATATCTGTGCAGCAAGCTTAGAGCTAATGGAGCTTACCTGTCAGTATAATAACTTAGCTACTTCGAACAACGTCTTATGCTCTGCGCTTCATCCGAAACAGTAGAAGAGAAAAGCAACAGCGAAGGAAAGAACATATCAAAAGAGCGAACGTGACACACGGTGATTATTCACCTTTCCTTCTCCATCCGAACGCAGTGAAGGATTGCAATTTTTGGATTAAACAATCCCCAAAAAGGTGTTTACAAATTAAATATGGTGTTTCAATGCTGGTCAAAAGTTTAACCGGGAAACAGTATCGTATTTCTCTTGAGGCCAGTCTTGGATTTGATTGATTTGTTACGTGTCGGCGGGCTAATCCGCAAGTCTTAATGCAGTTATGGGCAAAAACACCTGCTCATCGTACCAGCATCGTCAAGGACAGGCTGGCTGCTGCTAAATGTACACACCGAAGAACGATTAATAAATCAACAATTGCATCAAGAGTATTGGATGCCGTGTTTTCGAAATGCAGCTCGCAGAGTGGTACGTGGCTGTGTCAATTGTGCAACGATCAACGCACGGATCATGCCACTTGCTTAGGGATCGACTGCAGCCTACTAAACTATTTCTACATTCTGGCGTGGACTTTGCGGGGCCAATCACCATCCAAGCTTGTCAAGGCAGAACGGAAAAAGGCATGCAAGCGAAGGACTATGTAGCTGTATTTGTATGCATGGCATCTAAGGCAGATCATCTTGATGCGGTAACAAGCCGTACTATGAAGACATTTGTGGCATGTTTTCGGCGTATTTTGTTGGATGGCAAGATCACTGGACGGCGAGATCACATAATGGCCAGACCATTCTTGGAGCACTTAAAATATCGAAAGAGATACAGAATGGCGTTTCATCATACTTGTGGGAGACTGCGCGAGTTAAGTAATGATCCGAGTGGCATAGGAGCATTGACCCCAGGTCATTTCTTGTTAGGAGAAGCGCTAATTCAGGCACTTCCCAGATGCGACGAATATGAACCGGAGAGCAGGTTAAGGACATGGCAAAGGCTTCAACAAATGACGGGAGCGTTTTGGAGACAGTGGCAGAGCAATTACTTGGTTTCGTTGCAGGGGCAAAAGAGGTGGCGGACTGAGCGACAAAACCTGCAAATGCGCAGGTTAGTGCTTATTCGGGACGAAGACGTGCCACCCACTTTCTGGATAATGGGGCGAGTGATAAAAACCAACAAAGGTGCTGATGGTCTAGTCAGAAGTGCGGTGGTGATAACATACAACACGAGCAAATTGAGAGCTGAGTGTCCTCTCACTTGAACTTGAAGATCAGAAATGTATTGATTTTCCGGTCTTCCGCGGCGTTTGTTTGGGAATGTACCGAACTGCCAACTACTAGCAGCTCGGTGTAACACGTGATGGTATCATGACCACACGGCAACAACAGAGCCTTCAAGGATACGAGGAGGCAGCGAGACGATGAGTCGACCAGCATCGATTGCAGTGAACGGAGTGAGCGTGATTTCCTTATTTCAACAGAGCAAAACGAGCGTGTGCGAATTAAACTGCGTTTAAAGAATAGAAATAAAAGTAAATGTATTAATCAAGTGAATGTGTTTTTTTTCATTCCCGTTGCCATCCTTTGGCAACAACTACCGTCCAATTTTTTGCTGTCTAACATATGCAAAGTTATAGAAAAACTTGCAAAAAAATGTTTAATGACATTTTTAAATAGGCAAAACTTGATAAATGAAAACAAATTTGGTTTCAGACCAACATTTAGTACCCAAGATGTGCTGGCAAAATTAACTGGTTTGGTTACAGAAGCTTTGGACAAAGGACGCAAATCATTAGCTGTATTTCTAGATTTAGCAAAAGCTTTTGATTCCATCCCCCATAAAATGATTGTTTGCCAAACTTTACAAATATAATTTTGATTTGAAATGGATTATATGGATTGAAGACTATTTGCGACATCGTAGGCAATCTGTTAAAATTTCGGGAAAGCAAAGTAAAGTTTTAAACTTCGAATACGGAATTCCTCAAGGGACTGTACTAGGCCCTATTCTGTTTCTCATCTATGTAAATGATATCTTTGCGGAACATATCATAGGGCATTTAATATCTTTTGTTGATGATACAGTGCTTTTGATAGAAGAAAATAGCTGGAATGAGGTAAAATTTAAAATACTGAATATAACTTTTTTTTACTGAATGAGTGGCTAAGAAATAACTCCCTTACCTTAAATGTTCAAAAAATACAGTACATAGCTTTTGCTTCTACTCAACGTTTGCTACCAGAAGGACTAAATGCAACGATTCATTGGATGAACTGTGCATCTGGCTGCCTTTGCCCTCCTTTCCAGAGAGTTACCAAAACTAAATATTTGGGCTTAATCGTAGACCAACATTTAAGGTGGGATCATCATACTGAAAATTTCATAAATAAATTAAGAAAAATTATTCCTATATGCTTCGAGGTTCATTCTTTTCTGAGCAAGCAAACAATAAGAATGTTTTACTTTGCTTTGATATATTCTATTATTCAATATGAAATTGTTGCATGGAGCTCTGCATCACAAAATGCTTTACACCCACTGAAAGTTATGCAGAAGTCTATACTGAAAATCTTATTACACAAGTCCAGACGATTTAGCAGTGAACAATTCTTTAGTACAATCAATCAATTATGTACGGTGATACAAACATTTAAAGAATTTGCAGCCGGTAAACTCCAAACTAATACAAATAGGACGAGAGGTGGTAGTAAAGAGTTCTTGTTACTTCCAAACCGTATGACGCAACTAGATCAGAGCCATTATACATATATGGGAATAAAACTTTTTAATAACGTGCCAAGGTCCATCAAGAGAGCTAATAATTTAGAAATATTCAAAAAAAAAAAACTGAAAGAATTATATTACAGGAGTTAACCATAAATTCGCTTTCTTTCTCTCTCACTATTCGTAGTTTTTGGTTTATGCTTGGTCTTGAAATAATAATATACCCCATGCTTTAGCTAGCGGTGTGTTTTCATTGAAATGCTTCTTTTCTAACTTATTTTATGTTGTTCTAGCCATTAGATTATTGCTTTCATTCTATTATTTCCATTTTTTACAAGGCTGTGCAAGTTTTATTTTATTGCGCCTAATATAACGTAGACGGTCTTTCTCTTCTGTGTATTTTCTTATTCTTAATAATTTTGTTATTTAAACTTTAAATATTATTTATGTATTTATTTTATAATGAACTGGAATCGTTTTTTTTTGTAATTGAATAACTTGAAATGAAAAATTATCTTCAACTCCTCACTCCTAATAGAAGGTTCCTTACCTTAAAAGGAGGAGTAGTGTATTAGAATTGAATTGTTATTCTGTAATTTACAGTCATGATATGTAAATAAAGGACTATATTAAAAAAAAGTGCAAATTGGGAAGCAAATTTTCCTTTGGATCCTACTTTAAAACAAATTTATCAGCATCGTCCCAAAATTAAGCTATTCTGCTGAATTTCAAGACTTTTATACAAAGCAAAAAATCTATATGCGAGCGAGCTTTACTCTGTTCGTTAAAATACACATATATTTCAGAATCATCACATGAGGTTAAACGAAAAAATTTTATTTCACGTAAGAAGATTAAGATTCAAAATTTTGGCCAATGCAATTTCCCCCGCTCAAACCTCAACAAATCTAATTACCTACGCCTTAGTCATTTTATGATAGTTTTTGCATTTCTTGTATCTATGCGATTTTTATTCTATTATCCTCTATTCTCATGTAGAATTGTATCATTGTACCTTGACTGTGTGTAATGAAGTCGGAATACGACCAATATTCAAGCAAGTATGTTGCCTAGACAAGCGTAAAAGTGGAGAGTAAAAATATGTATGAGTATGAGGGCCAGGCCTGTTGGAAGTTTGGTGAATATGCTGGCAGTTCTCTGGCTCTGGTCCGGTGCCATTTTGAAAGAACTATCAAGAAAAGAAAAGCTTCCCTATAGCTTCCGATGCAGTCATCAGGTCTAAACGAAATTCTCTGAACAGGCTGGACCTAATGTAAGCCAAATTTGATTTTTCCTCTGTTTTCCTTTGAAAATCAGTATGTTAAGCGATTTTTATGCTCTACAGTTTTTTTTTAAAAAAAATAAAAATATAATATTATACAAAATATGATTTTCAAGAAACTCTAGCAATGGACAATCATAAATCATGGATTTGGGACCTTTTTTCAACCATTCATCAATGACTTGTCATAGAATAAAGCTTACAATAACACGGAAACAATCATAACAACTGGCTGATGATATGTCGGTTAACCAGTCACAGTATTTACCTCTATGCTCTTCTAGTGCATGACTTCAGAGATCACGAAGTCTTGTCAGATTCATTCTGCAACATATATTGTCCATATGATGTCTCACATCATATTTCTTTCACCATTTTCAGCAACAAGACGAGTGATGATGACAACGTAGACAGGCGACGTTAAGCATCGATTTGCTTTGCCGCATAAGACAACGTAAACCAAACCATTAAACAAGGCACACGTGTTCGATGTATTAAATTGGATCTTGTATAGGTTTTCAATTATGGTCGTGGTGCATCCATTACCACATTGGTAAAAACGTGCTTTATATTGGCTGGTTTGGTAACGGCACGACGCGGCTGATACGAACCTGATGCCTTACCGGGAAGGAAAGCCAGACGTCGGTCGATAAGCCTCAAGATAGTAAAGAAAGTCCGTCAAGTAACTCCTGTTAGGCTGAAATCTTGTTATTGGTGGAACTATACAGTGAGCATAGTAATATTTTGAGTAAACGAACATAATCGAGCATACAGTGGCTCACAGCTTATTTGATACAGTGACTATTTAAAAATGCAAATCACTGTAACTTTGAAATTAAGAACCCTATCCAAAAAATTTAAACGTATTTGACTAGATGCATGTTCAACGAATGCAATGCAAACAAAAAATGTTCCAGCAATATTCCTCGGCGTCCGGTAAAAGAGAAATACCACTGGCGCAGAAAAATTGCAGCTCACAGCTTATTTGATACAGACACTTGAATGCGAATAAACTTCTATTTGTCGCGCCGTTAATCTGTCTTGTTTTTGTTTCTTGAATTTTTGATTGTGTTAGACATTGGCTTAGGTAATTTTTAGCAAGATCTTGTAAGCTGAAGTGCCAAAACGAGCCAAAATTGTAAAATGGGTCATCGCACCACAATTGAACAGCGCGAATTGGTATTAAACCACTTTAAAAAAGGACAAAGTGTTGGAAAAATTGCTGAAAGTGTAAATTTGAGTGTCTCTACAGTGCAGCACATAATTGAGCGCTTCGTACACGAAAATCGGGTAGAAAATAAGAGGAGAAATGCACCAAACAATATTTTCACCGTATCCGACGAACGATACATTGTAAGGAAAGTGAAACTAAACACAAAGATTTCCGCTCCGAAATTGGTTACTGAGGTTCATCATGAGTTAAGGAAGTCATGTAGTGCTGAAACCGTCCGACGAGTGGTTCGCGACCATGATTTCAACGGGCGAGTAGCTCGTAGGAAGCCATTCATTTCCAAAAAAATACAATAAGCCGATTTGCCTTTGCCAAAGAGCATGTGGGAAAGCCATCCGCGTTCTGGAATACGGTTATTTTTGCGGACGAGTCCAAGTTTAACACTTTTGGCTCCGACGGAATGTCATATGTCTGGCGCAAGGCAAACACTGAGCTAAACAAGGAGAGCCTCAAAGCTACTGTGAAGCATGGTGGTGGTAATGTGATAGTTTGGGCCTGCATGTCCGCAGCCGGAGTCAGAAATTTAAAATTTATTGAGGAAACAATGAACCAAACAAAGTACCTTGATGTACTCAAAAACAATTTGCTGCAAAGTGCTAAAAAACTGGGTGTTCGCGACCAATTTCGGTTGTACCAGGACAACGATCCAAACCAAAAGTCGGGAATTGTGCAGTCCTGGCCAATTTGGGATTGCCCTCATTTGATGTCTCCACCGGCACAGTCACCAGATATGAACGTCATTGAGAATCTGTGGACTTTGTTGGATAACAATATTAGAAAACACAAGATTTCTAATAAACAAGACCTGAAGAAAGCACTGCTAGAGGAATGGCAAAAAATTACTCCTGACATCACAAAAAAACTCGTTGACTCAATGCCGAATAGGCTCCAGGCTCTGCTTAAGTCTAAGGGCTATCATACAAAGTAATGAAATCAACTGGAAACCTCATAATTCACAACAATTTTAATGTTTAATCAAACTGTATCAAATAAGCTGTGACATGAAATTTGTTATTACTTTTAGTTTTTTTGTTTTTTAAGATGTAAAACAGCAACTTTGTAACAAATATAAACTTGTTTAATAAACAACAAACAATTGCCTTCAAAATGGTCTTCAAATTTTTTTGATATTGTTATTATGTTTTGAGTTATTGCTACTTAATTTTTTAAAGAAGCACTGTATCAAATAAGCTGTGAGCCACTGTATGTTGAAAAAGGTTTTTGAAGCAGATTTTGCAGACAAAGTCTTTGTCCAATTGACTGATGTTTGCTTTTACTACGAGGAAGTTCTTTATCAAGGAATGAACTGGTAAAACAAATCTCTAAAAGCAGATGTGAACGTAATTTCAGGATATTTCATTGCTTATAATTCAATTTCTATAAAGATTTGATGTTTCATTTATGATTTCCAAACTTTCAATCAAATCTATAACACTTTTACACTTGCTTATGATAATAACTGACGTAAGTATCTAAACATATAATTTTATTTCTAGTGAGTTCCCACAAAAGTAAAAAATAAATTGTTCTGCGCTCAGCCCACAGTGGGCGCAATAATAGAATTTGACATTTCATTGCAATCTTTGTATCATAATGTATTTATCATTTTTCAGCTAAATTTTTGCCATGAAAAAAAGCTGTGAAGTGGGTCTTATTGGCTCCTAAATATGTTGTGTACAGAGAATAGCTACAAAAATACATTCTACCAAACAACAATCCACTAAACAAATCCCTCAAATCTGGTTACCATTTGCTCAAACTCACTTAGTACGAGTGTATCTATTTGCAGGCTGTACGTGATCGTACAAATCTTCACGTTACTTAAACAATACCTCTTCAGGTAAAATCTCGTCCACATTCGAATACTATCATATTAACAAAAGAACTGGTTGCTCATTGACGAGTACGAGCAAATCGAGAAACTATATGGCACGTGCTGGTTTTCTACAGATATCGTATTGCGTGGAATCGAGCTTCATAGGCTCCAAAGGTGTGACAAAATGTGCAAAAGGAAATTGAGCCGCCAACAGTGCCAGACTTCGCGTAATGATGTAGAAATATTATTGTACATACTCGTAAATGAACAGTAAGTTAGTTAGAGTGCGAGTTTTTGCTAGCAAAGGTGATATGTTCGTTAGTAACACACAAGTCATACCTATGCTAGTATGTTGTTTGTAAGTATGATCTCTAGTCGATTGACGGGTTTTTAAAATAATGTATGCAATACGCAGTCTCCAGTATTGTTCAGATTAATGACTATGTTGGGTGCGGTTGGGTACAGTCTACAAACGTCGTTGCATCTGGAATATTTATTTACTTTCGTCATATCATTGACGGTTATTAATTGCGTTTCTTCGACGAAATCACATAGAGAAATCAGTTGAATATGATGGGTACACATTTATGGTATTTAGATGCTCAGTTCGAAGACAAGCTCCTAGTTTTACACTCTAGGTGTGATTTTTAGCATGCGATAAGATTTTTTTTCTAATGGGCTGATGTGCACGGTGTTATGTGCGGAGCACCTACGCATTGTCATTTTCACCTCGACGTAACGTCGTAAAACATGCACATAAAACATGATTTCCTGTAATTTCTCAAAATGCAATAAATCAAGCGTTTTTTATGGTTTAACATTAAGTTTTAACTCTTACCTTTCTCTTTCGTGGAAATTATTACGTATTTATGTTTCTTGGCAATTTTGATTTTTTTTATATATCTCCCCTCATACATTTTTCAAAAATCAAACACTAAAAGTATCATTGGCCAACGATTCAATCAAATAAAATGCAAAAATCATTAAACGTTAATGCATAAAAAAAACCCGCTCTTCACGACTACCGAAAAATCTTCACAGATGAATCAATGCATTCCATCAAATTCTTTATCTCTTTTAATCTCATCCAAGCCCCGAAAGAAGTGTACGCATCAAATACCTTCATAATAAATGGCTTTGAATTATTCAAACAGTAATGGATCGTCAAAACAAAGCCAAAAAGCCGTAAATTAGCTTCGGATAATCGAAGGAGGCGTCTTTTGATTGATTGTTTGGAAATTAATTTTGATAACTCTATGGATCGTTTGACGAATTGATTTAACTGCAGATTTTGAGTTTGAGATACATATCTTAATTGTTCAGGCTCAAATTTTGCTGGTGCATATAATCTTTCATGAAAGTGGCAAGAAATAATGATTTTATTTGATATTTTAATATCTATATAGAAAACGTTGAATTACATAAAATTCGTATTATTCATGAAGAATTTTTAATGCTTTTTTAAGAATATTGTTAGTAAATCGAAAAAGCTTTCAATGTTCTAAAGTTTTTGACGACAGTCTTATGAATTGGAACCATCTCTACCGAGGCTTACATTTGAAGCCCTTTGATCAAAACGGAACAAATTGATCAAAATTAAAAAAAGCTGCAAAGCTGAAATTGAAAGTAGATTAAAATTTGAGGTAGACCATCCATGAGTGCCCCGACTGAAGCCATCCTCCTCCTTAGCAGACCCAGATTCTGGCAGATGCGATGGAGGATGCTTTATCTTCGGAACCATAGCTCCAACTTAAATCGTTGAACCCGAACGAACCCAAACCATTGCGCTGCGCGTAATTGTCTATGAGCTTAAAGGCCACAATACAGCACTGTAGATTAAACTGAATACCTGCGTGGTGCGAATCACGTCAGTAATAATTCGGAAGGATCAGGAGAGAAATTTGTGGCGTCTTGAATATCTCTGAAAACACAAATATTCACTTTGAATATGCATTTACACAGAAAACAGTGTACAGCCAGAGAAAAACCACTACCCTCTACATGAAAATTCAACGAAAAGCCTAAAATTAAGCTCATGTGAGTATATTCTAGCAGGGTTTCCGGAGGTTTATAGTCATTGTCTGCTGGAGCGAGAGCTCCCTCAGATCAAACTTGAGCGTGGCTAAACCTTGTTCTTGTCCGTCCGAAATGCAATGAAGTTTCACAGCAGCAGGACCATTACTTTTTAACCTGTTTAACCTAGTGCAAGAAGTAAAACATAAATGTTACCAAAGGAATGGTTTATGTGTACTTTTGAAAATTTTGCCTATAGTTTAATAGTTTCGCCAAAAATATCTTTACAAATTATGTTTACATAGCACTTAATTTAAAATCTATTTCAAAACTGTTTCAAAATTAGTGTTTTTCGGCGGATAAATAAATGCATCGAGAAAAATAAAAATCAAAGACCATGGCTTTTCTAATTAAATTTAAATTGAAACATGTTATATTTATCATTCGAGTTTATTTCAAGGTTATGATGTTTTAGGAATGATTTTTACTTGCGTAATAGTTTTTATACGTTGCCAAATTGGTTAGCTAATAAGATAATTTTAAAAGTTTTTATTTTTCAGAAATTGTCACCCTTTAGATAATGATTAGTAGGAGCAGAAGTGCAACGAATAAGCATTATTTTTCAATTTTGCTGTAACTTTTATGCATTCAGCAAAACAAATCCATTATAGTTGAATAGTAAATTGGCGTGAAACAATTGGATGCCTTTTCTTATGACTTTTAGCTTAAAAGAAACTCTAGTGCAACAGAACCGCTAGAAAAAAACAGTAGAGAAATCGTGCTGATTTTGAGTGCATATTCTTTGATCTCAACAATGCATTTAAACTCATACAGTGGAAAGGTTTTCAGGGTTACCATTTTTATGAACGTTAAAATTTAGGAAAGTCAAACACTTGTTACCTATATTCATTATCGGTTGCTTATCATAAAAAAGCTTTGAATGTAGCATCTCCTGTTACCTAAATAAAGAAAATGCTCAGTGCTTGCAACACTTTACCAGCACTGAAACTAAAAGTATACAGCTGGTTCTTGTCAAAATCAAGCTACCCTATGAATCTAATTGTTATCCGATGAAAGTTTGGGATCGTCATCCGAAAAAATTCTAGAGCGTAGAACATTTAAACACTGGTAAATTATTTTCATTATAAATGTTTGCGATATTAATACTTAATTTATTGATGCGAAAATAACAAAAACGCCTCGCGATGGCAACACCTCGCTAGCATCAAAATCAAAAATGTGTTATACGTGCCTCACGTTGAAATCAACCTACTCTGCGAATTTCGTTTCGATCAAATGGCTGCATTGGAAGTTATAGGGGTACAAAGAAATTTAGGGCTACGACCCGCAAAAGTTATCAAATTATTTGAAAATTTAATGATAAAATCACTTGTTAAAGATTTGGTAAAAAAATACAAAACCAACAATAGCTGGCAATCCTATCAACGGCGTCTTTTACCTCTTGGTTCGATGAAAATTTTTGTCCAGCAAGATGGGTTTTCAATTTGGGGAACAAAAAAAAACACGGGGGACCAGGTCAGGTCAACGATCTCATGCTGCAAATCATGTAATTTGGCCATGGAAATTTGGCCATTTGGCCGTGGTGAAACAAGATCTTCTTTTTCTTCAAACTGGGACGTTTCTTTTTGTTTGCCTGGGCCAAACGGCCCAAAAGTTTCGCGTAATATTCCCCGTTGATGGTTTTCCTCTGTTCTAAGTAATCGATCAGAATAATTCCCTTAAAATCCCAGAAAATGGTGGCCATCACCTTCTCCGCTGATTGAACCAACTTTGCTTTCTTTGGAGCCGGTTCTTCCCTCTTAGTTCACTGCATCAACTGTCGTTTCATCTCTGGAGTATAAAATTTCATTACCAGTAACAAAATGCCGCAAGAAATCGTCAGGATTCAAACAATAGCGTTCGAGAGACTCCGTTGAGGTCACGACTCGATTGCGTCTCTGGTCGACTTTGAGCAGGCGCGGCACCCAACGCGCATTTAATTTCTCATGCCCAAATAAACTGTTAAGATGTAATGCACCCGTTCAGTTGAGATGCCTATGGACTTAGCTATGTTACGCACTTTGAGTCGACGGTCACTCATAACTAAATCGAGCACTTTTCAATGTTTTTGTCCGTCGATACACTTATTGGGCGCCCGAAATGCTCCTCGTCAAGAACACTTGTACGGCCGCGTTTGAATTCAGCAACACAAAATTTTACTGTTTCACCATACACGGGATCGAGTTCGGCTTTTATCTCGACTGGCTTTAAACCTTTTAAATGAAAGAATCTAATGACCGCTCGGTACTGGACGTGCTCCATTGTTGACGATTCGCGCAACACGTCAGCTTAGAATGGCTGCCAAAAAAAAAACATGTTACCTACAGAAACTTGAGAAAATTCATGAGACCGTTTGAAAGTACCATCTATCTAGCGACAGCAAAAACTTTTTCGTGAAACCACGTTTTATCACTTGGGCGAAGGACTTATGAAACGACCCTCGTAAGCTACATTCCATAGGTTTTGATCAAAGTAGGTAATTGCGCTATTCCAGCTTTAATAGTTTTGCGTACAGTTTGTTGATGCGTTTCGTATATTAAATAACGATCCTTCAAATAGTAAGTATTCGTTTACCTAAAAATGTCGCTGAAGAGAAAAAAATATGTCTCGCCATACAGCCGAGTCAAAAGTGTTACAGACGTCCAGCGCTACCGAAACGCTATAGCCTCGGAGCTTTTTGGTTCTTCATTCTGGTTACCACGCTGTGCAGCTCGTCGTCAGTGAACAAAGGGATATTTTTCTGACAGACTGTGTGATCATTTCTACTCTCACACTGAAAACATCGAATCTGTAGTATGCTTCAGGAACATACGCCTCTGTAAACGTCTTGATTGCAAGCAATATTACTGATACACTATTATTCCTTCTCGGGCTGCAAAAAACTAATAAATGATTTACATTTGTATTTACACTAGGGGACTTACCACTAAGTTACTTGAATTTCGTGATACATTGGCCTCTACTTGTTATGATATAATTATCATAACTGAAACTTGGTTAAAATCGCAACACCTCTCTGGAGAGTTGGGACTCAATAGCTACACGATTTTTCGCTGTGATCGCAGTGTTTTGGGGCGGGGTACTTATTGCCATGAAAAATAATTTGAAGTTAAGCAACTAAGATGTATCTACCACGATATCGAACAACCATTTGCACTGATTGAATTTCGCTCAATAAAACTGGTTATCTCCGCAGTCTACTTACCCCCTCCAGCGGAGTTATGTAAAAAACACACAGAAGATGCTACAGCTTTTTCACACTCTTTCCCGAGTGCATATTTTGTTCTGACTGGAGATTTCAACTTGCCGAACGTAAACTGGCAATCAGCCCAATGAATAGCAAATAGTAATTTTGTTAAAAGTAGCTATATAATTGAATGCTTCTTTTTCTTAAACCTTTTCCAACTGAATTGTGTAAAAAATTGTTCCGACAATACACTTGACTTAATTTTTTCAGGACTGAGTAGCATTATTATTAGAAAGAATGATTGTCCACTGGTTCCTATAGATCCATACCACCCTGCTTTATATGTTTTTATCGCAATTAATCAGCTCGGTATAGAACGTGCAGAAAAACAAGTAAAATATTTTTATAATTTCAATAAAGCTAATTTTGAAACCATTAATTGTTCATTGCATAATATCAATTGGATTTCCGAATTGGATAGTATGGCTATTGAGGATGCAGTTAACTTTTTCTATAATATTATTTACATGATAGTTGATCAATATGTTCCGAAGCAAAGAATGTACAGTAATATGTTTCCAAGTTGGTTTTCATTTGAAAGCTGCACATCTTCAGTTTAAAACGTCAGGAGCTTTAGTCGATTATATGGTCTTCTCCAAATTAAGATCCGATTGTAAAGCCAAACACACTGCTGATCGAGTCGGAGTCTAATATTAATAACAATCCCAAACAATCTTGGCGCTACGTGAATTCTTTTAGAAAAAATAGTTCGATACCTGACATTATGTCCTTAAATAATTTTCATAGTTCTGATAGCAAAGAGATTGATAATTTGTTTGCCATTTACTTCCAGCAAGTGTATTCTAGTCAATCTAATAATTTTGACCCTCTGCCTTCACACAGTCCGCTTAGTGTGTCTGATTTTTGTATCAACTCTAATGATCTATTGAAAAGGTTATCAATGTTAGACGTTAGAAAAAGCTCTGGGCCTGATAATATTCCACCTTTGTTTTTAAGAAACTGTGCTTTTTCCATATCAATTCCTCTACTTATCATTTTCAATAATATGTCGCTTCGCACTGGTTCATTCCCTGAATTCTGGAAGTCAAGCTATGTAGTTCCTATTTTCAAATCAGGTGACAAATGTGATGTCAGTAATTACCGTCCTATTTGTATCTTGTCAACCATTCCTAAAGTGTTTGAAAGTTTAGTTTGTGACTTTGTCACTCCTCTGATAAGGCCTCTAATTATATGTAATCAGCATGGTTTCTGTAGTGGAGTCCACCGCAAATAATCTTCATGTGTGATTCTCTGACATCGTCCGGTCAAGTTCATTCAATTTATACAGATTTTAGTAAAGTATTTGATAAAGTTAACTTAGCACTTTTGTTCAAAAAACTAAAAAACATTGAATTCCATGGTTCTATGTATGAATGGTTCTGTAGCTATATAAGTAATCGGTCATTATTTTTGAAATTTCATGATATATTCTCAAATCCCTTCTTTCCCGCTTCTGGTGTACTGCAGGGCTCACATCTTGGTCCATTATTGTTTTTAATATTTATAAACGATATAAGTTCAGTTTTTCATGACGTTTAGTTTTTACTGTTTGCAAATAACTGTAAAGTTTTTAAAGATATTAACACTCTTTCTGACATACATTTTCTGCAGTCAAATATTGATCGTTTGTATGCATACTGCGTTGATAATAATTTAGAACTAAATATTAGCAAATGTAAATTTATTATTTTCAACAGGACTAGAGCATGTTTTGGGGCTACTTACACATTTAATGGTGTTCCTATAGAAAAAGTTAATCAAATCAAGGATCTGGGTATTACCTTTGACGGTAATTTAAGCTTTACCAATCACATTAATGACATTGCTAATGAAGCTCGCAGATTGCTTAGCTTTGTTATACGTAATTCTCGTGAGTTTAATAATATCAATACTTTGAAGCTATTATATACGTCTGTTGTTCCCAGTAAACTCGAATATGTATCCGTTATCTGGAGTCCGTATTGCATGGTCCACATTGACAAACTAGAAAGAATTCAGCATACATTTTTAAGGTACGTTGCTTCCAAACTTCGTTTGAACGGTATTGAAAATATTTATTCTGTGATCATGGAGTTGCTAAACATTACGTTTCTTCAGGCTCATCGGGCATGCCATGATGTCACATTCTTATATAATTTAATTAATGGCAATTTGGATTCCCCTTATCTCCTTGGCCTATTGCGATTTCAGGTTCCCTCCAGGCAAACTAGATCAAACGATATATTCATTGTAGATAACTTTAAGTCAAATTTTCACCAGAATTCTCCTCTTATGAGTCTACAAATTACGGGCAATATTTTGAGCAATCGGTTTGATTTTTTTTAATGATTCTGTGAATACCATTAAACATGAGTTGTGCACTTTTTTCCATGGATAAATTAGATATAGGATTGATTTAGTATCGTTCAGTTTTCAATGCTATTACCACTAGCTTATTAGTTGATATTATTATCATTAGCTTTTTTATTGGATTTTATAACAGCCACTAAATTTTTGTTTTGTTTTTATCTTTTCTTTTATTTTTTTGTCACTTTTATATTTAAGATTGTCAAGCTATAAATATATGTATGGGATGGATTTTATTTCTGGGAATAAATAAATAACAAAACTAAAAAAAGGCCATATCAATAAGTGCCGATTTCATTAGTTTTGTTGCTAATTTGATTGCAGTTTGAAAAATATTTTACTCCTCCTTAAATACTATAAATAATACGAGATCTAAATTTAAACTTCTGTTAAGAAAATTTGGCTATGCTTCAATGTGGGCACTTGAAATAGACCCCCAAATCCTCAGCTAATATGGAGCCGTCCACTTATTTGCTTATATTGGTCAGCTATATCAACAAATAAATCGAGCCCTAAACAAAAAATAATAATTTACTATTAATTACTTTGGCTTAATAACAATTACTAGAAAAACAATCTGAAAGGCTTATGACACCAATCGATAGTTCTAACATTGAACAACACGACAGAGATATAGTTCTATGCTTTTGAAATATAAATTGTCGTTCGAAAACTTATGCAACGATTTCTAACACCTACTCAGTTTATAAAATCTAAACCGCAAAAAACTGCATTTGCACCAGAAACTTAGAAAATTTGAATTTTAAATCAGTGAACTATCTCTCGAGTCGAAATTTCTCAAGTAGAAGAATAAAGAATGTATTCATTGGACAGATTAACTTCATCTTTTTCAACATTTTTGCAAAATTTCTCGTTCATATAACTGCATGTTAATATGCTGTAAACTATACATTCTGATAACAAAGTATATCGTAATATACATAGCTCTTAGCTCCAAGCACACATTAAACATTTAATCTTGCTTCTCTGCAAAAACCAGTCTTCCAACTATTATGAGCCATACACACATATGCCAAATACATACATGTGCAATGAATGTTTTCCCCATCGCTCAGGTGTGTGTGTGGTGCTATAAGGTAGAAATCTAAACTTCGCGAAAATTTCCAGCTACTAAAATTATTGGAAAGTTTCAGCAAAGAAACATGAAGCTGATCTGTTGACTTGTATCAAACTCGCACCAATACATGCAGCCAAGCATGGATATAAATCTTATACTCGACGTTCCCCATTTCAACTGGTATAACTTGATAGTAAAATCTTTTTGCAGACAAACCTTGTCTTTTACTACCGTCCCAATTCAACCAAATGCGATTCAAGTGGGACACTTGGTGGTGGTTTGCTTCGCTTTGTATTTCATGTGTGATGTAGTCGTCTTGTGCTATAGAAAATACATAATTTTTAATTTGTATGTACGTTGTCGACAAATCATAGATTTATTTAAGAATTTTTAAGTTATGCGCCACGGGGAGCATGAAAGTGCTATAATTTATTGACGACCTGCTGTCTAAGCCTATTATGAATATATGAAGGGTCTAAATTATACACGAAATTGAATATCTTAGCGTGTATAGAGAAATAATCGTTGTTGAGAATTAATGCAAATATGCCCTTAAATGAGGTGTCTTTGATATGGAAAATGTGGATGAATATTTTACTTTTATCAGTTTTCTAACATACTTTATTAGAAAGCGATTAAAACAAATGCATATGGGTATCGACAAGTTTCAGCAAAATTATTTATAATTATCACGGATTTAAAATTCCTGATACACAACTAAATTACAAAACCTACAAAGTAGATGCATTTTTCTATAGTTTATGTTAAACTCGAATTAATATTCATGAATTCATGAAATGCATTTGAATAAACCACCGAAAATGCGTCCACTAACTGTACCTGAATTCTTTTCAAATTTATTCAACTTTTGTGTAGTCAGTGCATACTGAAGGTGGACGACATAATGCAAAAAGCAGAAATACCGAAATTCATAATATCCACCTTCGGCAGACCGATTAAAACGAAATATTTTCATATGGAAATCCATTCATCCAAATCAAAATTCGGGCAGCATACATATATGTATCTACCGGAAAGACTAAATTTAATTTCCATATAAATATTCTTTCCGAATATTGATTTACACATCTGACCGCTACCTATATTTCGTCCAATGCAGAACCGAAGGTCATTAGCATGGACTCTGTTTTGTGCTGGCATAGCGCAACCAAAGTTGTAGTCCTCTGTTAATTACCTTACCTACGATAATTTTTGGAATCCAACCAACGAACTCCGTCAGTCCATAAAAATTCAATAAAAGAAAGACGTTTTCGAGGTGCAGTTAAAGGTAATCTGCGGTAAGCAGATAAGGTTCTAAGTGGCTTAATTCTTAAGGAAAGTTTACAAAAAACCATTAGTTGCAATTTGCGGTACGCTCTAGGCTCTTATTTTCGATGCTTAAACTTGGCTTCAGGCTCGCGAGCTAGGTTCGTCAGCATGTGATGGACCTTAGAGTTTCTTGTGTTTGGCAGTTGCGATAATCTTGTCAATTAAGAGAGCAACCTCAAGTAACCCAGGTCGTAATTTTATTAGTAATGGACGCAGCTCATCAAACTGTCGACTGCGTAAATCATTATCAGTGGGAGACAACAGTTAGACAATGCTACACTCGGCCGTATGCTAAGAAGTTTGACATGAAGAGTTTTCACTTAGTCCACAAGTACGTAGACATGTATCTATTTCTCGGACAGCTTGAAATTTTATTTCTTCTGCCTTCGTTTGATATGACGTCCGCTGTCTCCCGAATTACACTTGGTAATTAAGATAGCGGTCGTAAAATTGCTCGAAAACTATGCACGCCGAGAGAAAACATTTGTAGGTAGCTAGACGGAATCGGTTTTGGAATTGTGTCAACATAATTGAATATGAAGAACAAGATAATTGAACAACTATGATAAATTTAGTATAATCGACTCGGTGTATATTTCAGTTCTGTATAAATGATCAGTTCGCGGTTGAGTGAGGTAAGTGTGGTGCTATTAATCGCTGGAAATTGCACCGACTCGAGAGAGTTGTAATGGGAACACTGTAATTCAGTAATATCTTTTGAACTATTCGTACAAAACTAAGTTAATTTTAATTTGAGCAGGAAGAGTATGCTTTTTTCGTGTCCGTAGATTTGAGAGTATTGATACAAATAAGAAAATCAAAATTGAAAATCAAAACAATATTTTAGGAAAATATCATGTTTTAAGGCATTATTCTGGTCTAGAGGCTCGATTTTGAGGTGATTTTACGGACGCAATAAAAAAAAAACTATAATCATTTTTAGTTTAAATTTTTTTGTGTTTTTTATTAACATTTTAAAAATATAAAATGTATTCAAAAAATAAACAAAATCAAAATTTTTGTAGATACAGGCCGGCGAAGTGAAGACTCAAAAAAAAACTTGTCTTATGGTTGACATGATTCCAACCTTCCTGGTGGTCTGAAACATAAATTTTTGGTGAATTCTGTAAAAAAAATGTAGAATTAGTCTGACGTAGGTGATTTGAAAAAACTTTTTTTTTCGCCAAATGCGTCCATGTAAAAATAAAGTCGTTTTTTGCCTCATTTTTTCAACTTTGGGAATTTTTTATAAATTGTAGGAAAAAAAAATTCAAAAATCCTTACGTCAGACCGATTTTAATAGTGCTAAGAGGGTTTGTGCGAAATTTCACGTAAATCGATCTATTACAATTAGATCAGCTGAATCTCAAGCTATCCTTCCGTCTACCAGACCACTGTAGTGCGTTTCAGCTATTTATCAGGCAATCGACTGGCTTCTGTGTAATCAAATATTCGGGGTCAATATTGGTATTTTCACGGATAGTGCCCATGATTGTGGCTGAATGCTATGCATCTCTTAGGGAGATATCGAGACATTCAGTTCTTCAATTGATTTGGGTACCTGGACATAGGGGTTTCAGGGCGACTGTGAGGCCAATGATTTAGCAAGGCTTAGAAGCTTGTTACCGGAGGTCTCTTGCTCCTTCTCAATAGGTATACCGATGACATCTGCCAAATTGGCCAACAGGCAAAAATATCTAGAGGACGCTAAGAATTCCTAGGCAGATAAATCATCCTGAGCGATAGCAAGGCAGTCCTGGGTATCCATGGATGCACATCGCACCAGGCAGCTTGTAGGCTTAACTCGAAGTGCTCTGCGTTGTACTGTAGGCGCTCTTACGGGCCACTGCCTCATAGGGCGGCATGCGCAACGATTGGGTGTAGAGTTTAACGATTTCTGTCCGAGTTGTGGCTCTGAGGACGAGGAAGAATCCGTCCTCCATCTCATGTGCCATTGTCCAGCTTTGGCAAGGAGAAGGTTGGTGGCACTTGGAGCACCTTTTCTCTCAAACCTGACCGAGCTGTTCCTAGCCAATTTAAAGGGGATTGTCCGGTTTGTCAAAGGAAGCAGATGATTTCCTGAGTTCAGTGAGTAGGAGAGAGTCATTAACTATTGTCGCACCACAACGGGCCTCTGTTGGGCCTATGTGTGTCGGTCGTAAGGCTTCTGGAGATCGGCAGCCACTTCAACTTACCTACCTATCTACCATTCTGAAGACAAAAATTTTTGCACTCAAAAAGAATATAAAAAATCTCTTAAAATGTTTGAGCTCTAAAATGGTTCCTGGTCGGTCATTTAATTTTAAACAAAATTTAATTTTTAATTCTGACTTTCATTTTTAATATTTCCGCTTCCTAGTTAATACGACATAAATCTTCATCACATTGCTCAATTTTGCAACCGATAATGACAAAATTATTGAAAAAATCTCATTTAACAGGTTTAATAATCAAAGCTGAGAAAATGTCAATTCTACCAATATCATTCAACAACAAACCAAGCTGCCAAAAAAATTTCATACCGATGGACAAGAAAGAAAAAAATATTGTGTTGCAGTGTTTTCAACATAACGCACGCAAAAGCTATTGCAGCTCTTCCATCCCAGCTATTCTAGACAATTCAAGTGAAGATTTTTCAACGGAGTTGTGTTTATTGAAGGTTGAGGAACATAATATGAAAAGTCCATTACGCAGTCGTGCAATAAAAATAAACGCAAAGCCAATAGATAACGAAATGTTTAAGAAAGACTGATTTTCATGAACTTTGACCTTTAATAGTTTTTGTTGAACAAACGAATTCGTAGTGGACTTTCCATATTATGTTGCTCATCTTCCAATAATTTATAATTCCGTTGGAAAAACTGTACTTAGGTTCATTTGACAGAGAAAATCTAAAACAATTGGCCAATTTGTCAATTACCATTGTGCGCCATCATCTACGTTTTCAAAGAACGTTGGAATAATTATTCCGATTAGCTATACCAAGCAGTGATTTTTTTATCATGTGGAGCCTTGTAAAGTTCCCGTAGTTTTTCCCGCCAAGAGGAGCTATCAGCAGCAGTGAACCAGAAGCCCAGTGAACAAATATGTGGCGTTGTCTATGATCGATTGGGTTTAGTTCCTGAATTGAATGAACATACGGAAGAATATCCAAACCCTTCAGCGAAATTCGCCAGGTTGATGCTCACAGTGTGGAATCATTGAAAGAAAGCTGCAAGGAGTCCACTATTGTATATGTTTGCATTACTGTCCATAAATCTTGTGATCATTAATACTAATCTAGGAATGAAATCTATTGATTAGCAGTACATTTATGTATCCTGTGCAAAGTTTTCTCCTGTGAAAGGTGAGAACCACATCTCTTTTTTTGTTCTGAATATTATATTATGCTTTCTAAAGACGATATTGAAATATTGAGTACTTCTGTTTCCCAGCTTAAATGGAAATCTTTGAAGCAAAGCAATCAATCACCTGTCTCCATTTACTGTTTTCGCAACCCGTTTTTTTTTAAAAGAAAATTTGTTCTTTCGAACGTTGCGGGTGCAGCATTTTATTTTGAACAATTTTTTTTAACTCAATAAATATAATTTTAAAACTATTCACTCTTCGCTCCATTGTAACAACTAAAACTCATTAAATACACTTGACTCAAATGAAAACGTCAAAACTAGTTTCTGGATCTGCAATGAATCAAAAGCTCCACAAACTCAAAATTCTTGAATATAATTGAATACAACAGAATATTATTTATACGATCATAAAATACTGGTGTTAGAGATCTTAAAAACATTACTTTGTGTAATGTTCCTACTCAATTAGATTTATAAACAATGACTTCTTCAAGCATGGTATACATATTGGAAGGCATTTCGAAAATCTCAAAGGTTTAAACTACCTACATTAATGAATTTGCTTTTCGGCGATGATAAATATAATTCATCGTTTTTAAATTTGATCTTTCCTGCTTTTTGATATATTCTTAAAATAGTAGATGCCCATCTTAATTAGTATGTAAAGAAATATTCTTTTCAGAAAGTTGCCAGGTTCACGAAATTTTGATCACTTTAGAATGAATTCCTTTGCCTTAACGCTAAATTTTATTAATTTACTTAGACCATGCATTCTTTGCAAACTTCTGAGTTTGATATTGAAGTGATTTTTTTTGGTAGCCTCATCACTACAAAATCACTCATAATGATAGTATCATAATTATTTAGCCACTAAACATTTCAATTCAAATTTCCCTTCGACTTCTATTCTCAGTTGCATTTAACCGTGCTCAGTTCAGTTGCAAACTTCTACTCAAATAATGGGTGTCTAAGATTTCTCAGCTAGTCGCCACTAGAGAGCATCGATATTTCAATACATGCACACTAACTACATACAATCTCGTGTTGGCTCACATATATGCTGGTTACCTGGGTTCAATGAATTTTAAAGTTTTGTTGTTGTACTACTGCAATTTACGGTCTGCACAACACACCCTCGCTCTTGCTGACTATACAGGTGATCTGCAATTGTATTCGTGTATAGTCTCAATAGCCGAAGATATTCGAAACCGTATCTTTGCCGATCCGAAGAACACCGAACAAGTTGTTTACGTCTCAGAAGAATACAACAAACGCTAGTTTTTCCATCGAAGTTGGTCCGTTTCGAGCGCCTTAAAGAAACCAAACTAACGATTCCAAGCAGAGCTCAAGAAACCGACATGTCTCAAGAAACTCTCGAGCTGTACATATCTTCAGACCCAATGCCGATGGCTATGTTTAGCGTCTTCTCGCCATATCTGCGCTTCACTATCGGCTGCATGTAGCGTATGTTTTGAGTATTTTTTCGTGTAGATACTCTCAATAGTAGATGTATCTTCAACAAGTGATCGTTCGCGACTTGCAACGCGCGATCGTAGCCGCGATTTAAAAATTTAGTACGAGAGCGATACTAACTGAGAGTGGTCTTTCTATTTTGTGCGCATCTTTATCAGACGCAGATACATATAGTAATTTACGTACGCCAAAACCGGCCGCTTGTTGCATGTTAATGGCGCCCTCCCTTGAGCTCAACAGGTTTTCCGAACGGTTCGATCTTGGGTCCGATGTTGTGACAATTATTTAGAAAGCTCGGGCTATTTCCGCGCTTCCGTTCAAATTCTGAAAGAATCAGTGTGTTTTCAAAGTGAATTTCTCGGATACTGAAACTGGAACGAATTTTCTTCTCATAACAATCTATTGTGGTGATTTGCAGTTTTTTTTTTTCAATTTCCGATATCCAAGCTGTGAAAGGTGTTCAAAAGTGCTGATCGATTTGAATAATTCAGGTGAGATGCAATAGTGCTGTGATTAGTGGAAAGTAATGCGATTCGAAATGGTGCAATGATTGTGTAAACTCAGAAAATATAACTGAGCAGTGCATATTTGCTTTGCATTCTATCATCGTTTGTGAAATTTCCATCAAAAGCGGATTAGCCCCACATCTGTCCATAATAACACTCAATTTGCATCTTGGACATAATAGAGATACATACTCGGAAAATCATTCAGCCGTATAGGTTTATTGCATCGAAAGACGCGAAGAAAGAGAGACTCAAGGAATTACAATTTACAATTGTCTATTGTTCCCGGATGAGTAAATGGTAAGTACTTGCGTTCGCAATATGTTCAACGTAGTCACAATGAGCACAATGCATGTTTGCTGAAGGCAGTTGAAGAGTTGGACGTTTTACTCAATCGTCAAAAGTACGAGAAAGTGCCGCCCAGCTATTCTAAGAAAATATTATGTTCACATATTGTCAAGAAATTGCTTGTTACCTTAACTTTAAATGAGGAAGAATCTTTATGTCATTAGTCGCTTTGAGCTCATTCACATAAGATTGTTTTGTATTCTAGTAAAAGCTCATTTGGTACGGGAGTGCAGTAACTACTTACCGAATCAACGAAATGATGGATATGTTGAGCTATTTCAAAAGATGTAATTCTTTACTTGAGCCCATTAGATGATAGCATATAATGTTAACATGGATTATCTTGGTTCTCGAAATATCGAAGTTTGCTTGTTGAATCATTTCAAATGGGCAACGGAAAATAAGATTAAGTGTGTAAAGCGTTCCGCAAGTATGCAGGCTGTTAAATGAGGCAAGAAAGCAGTTTTTCGTGGTATGAAGAACAATACGGTTTTTGCATTTGACTAAGCATTAAAAGATACCGTTATCCAGAATGGAGTTTAAAGATTAGAATATTGCAGATAGTAGAACTTTAAAAAAGTTTATTGAGATCACTATCAATGTTGTAAGTAGATGTTATTGCAGGTTCTATAAATGGCACTTGTTCTTTGATGTTTGGAGATACAGGGAAAAAAAATCTGAAACATAGATTTTATAGTAAAACAGTCAAAATGGAAAAATGTTTTATTTCATCAAAAGTAATCAGTAAGTAATTTAATCAAAAGTAAGCCCAAACTGCATCCATCACTCTTCTTCGCTTGAAAATTTTTTCTCACGAAGTTCCTTTTTCAATTTGGGAATAATATAATAATTGCTGCGAACCAAGTCAGCGCTTTAGCATGTACAGTGGTAGGAAGCCCACCTTACGAAGGACAGCCAAAGCAAAATGACTATTGTGAACAGGCGCGTTGTTGTGCAGGAGGAGGACACCTTTGGCTAATTTTTTTATTTTAGTTTTATTATTTGATTGCTTCTGTTAATTGCTCTAGAACTAAAGCGTAATATTTTCTGGTTATGGAAATGCCTTTGTTTTTAAAATAGATTTATAGGATCCCTTCTGAGTCCCAAGAACAATCACCATGACTTTTTCAGCAAACTGTAACACCTTGAGTTTCTTGGGTGGTGGCGTGGCTTTTTTTTGTGTCCCTGCTTAGATTTTTGTTTAGAGTCAGGCTCATAATGATTAATTCAAGTATCGTCTCCAGTAACAATTCGACTCAATATTCCATCCTTTTCTTGACTACAAAGGTCCAAAAATGCCGGACAACCTCCACGCGTTGTCATTTTTGAAGCGTTCTGATCATTCTCGGCACGCATCTTGCGTGGAGCTTACTTTTGCCAAAATAATCCTGAAGAACCTTTAAAATGATTGCATTTGATACTCCAAACAGTTCTACGAACTGTTTTTTCTTTAGTCTAGCATTTTTCAATATATTTCTTTCGATTTTTTGAACAATGTCCGGAGTGGACACTTCCATTGGCCGTTCTGGTAATGGGTTGTCTTCAAGTAAGAGCATTCTTTGTTTAAAAAGATTGAGCCAATTGTAAATCTTGATTTTACCTGAACAAGAGTTCCCTCTTAAAAATTTCCACCTGGACAAAAGTCTCCGCTTAAAAATCCGTCCCATTATGGTTTGAGCTGATCTTCCTTGTCTTGATCCTCAGAAACAAAAAGAAATCTGACGGAGCCAAGTCGGGACTTTAAGGGGGTTGAGGCAACGTCGCCAAATGGGGCAGAAGACCGAGTTTTAGGCTGTTATGGATACGTAATAGGCGTAAAACAGGAGAATGAAAGAAAGTATATATACGTGCAAATGGTACTTCAAAGACAACAGAGTACCTAATATGCCTGTCAAACTGGTGTTCGTTAATCAAAGATAATGCCGATGAAATCAGATAGCCACGGCAAATTTTTAACAACACTGAGAAAACACATGGCGCCAGACGCCATAATTTATAGACTTCTGGCGCCATGTACATAGTCGATTTAGGGATTGTGATAAAATATAGCGCCACACGCCATAATACATGGCGAAAAGTACATAGGCCTACACGCCATGTACTATAATCTTCCACGCCATGTACATGGCGTGGAGGACTATACTGTATGGCGTGGAGGACTATACTGTATGTCGTGGAGGACTATACTGTATGGCGTAGAGGACTATAGTACATGGCGTGGAGGACTATAGTACATGGCGTGGATGACTATAGTACATGGCGTGGAGGACTATAGTACATGGCGTGGAGGACTATAGTACATGGCGTGGAGGACTATAGTACATGGCGTGAAGGACTATAGTACATGGCGTGGATGACTATAGTACATGGCGTGGATGACTATAGTACATGGCGTGGCAGACTATAGTGCATGGCGTGGAAGACTATTGTACATTGAAGAAGCAAATCAGTCAGAACAGTGCTACTTACCATAAATGAGCACACGGAGAAGTCACTTGCTTGCAACAAACAGGCGCTGGCTGCATTTAGAGTCGCCGAAGGAGCCATTCAATTATATGCGCCCTTAGCCGATTGAGAATGTTGTCGATCTATCGACGATACTCAAGTATCACTTGCTGACATTTATAGATCCCCTCACACAGTATGGCTGCGAGTTATAATTGGAGTGCCATGAGCCATATTACATGGCTCATGGCACTATGTAATATGGCGTGTGGGGCCATAATTTCTGCGCCATGTAATTATGGCGCTGGGAGCTATACTGCATGGCTCAGGGCACTATGTGCATAGCGTGTGGCACTATAAATGCTGCGCCATGTAACATGGGACCACGCGCTATGTAGATTCTGAGATTATGGCGCTGGGAGCCATATTGCATGGCTCAGAGTACTATGTACATGGCGTATGGGACCATAAATAATGAGCTATGTTACATGGCTTTGGGCGCCATGTGGATTTTTTTCAGTGAAAAAGCATTCCTCCAGGTGAATTCTGCGCTTTGATAGCAGAGGGAGATGGAAGAGCGATAAGTTGTCATCATAAGGCATGTAGGGAAGATTATAACCTCCACTGAATAGATGCAACGGCATCGGAAAGGTAGGTGAAACAAGGAGACTATACTTGACTAAAGAATTCAAGTTTGCAGGAAATTAGAGTAACAAATATATTGATACACGCAAAAATGCTAGAAGAACTGTGGCAGGAATTTGTAAAAAAGCCAGCAGTTTGTGAGGCACTATTAGTAATTGTCCGAACATGAATATCAAATTTAAGACCCCTAAATCAGTAAAATGTCCCAAAGACTAGGACATATTCACATATCAAATAAGGAAAGGCATAAGGCTGGGACTTCAGAAAATAAAACATGGCGAAACCTTTGGATACTCGTATATTCAACGATAGGTACTTGGAGTTCCACCAAGCAGTAAGAGAATTCAAATCTTCCTGAAGAAGCAGATGATCATCTGAGGTTTCGATCGCCCGAAATATTTTAAAATCATCTGCATAAATCAAACAAGATGACGGTAAAATATCTGAAAGATCGTTGAATAAGAGCGGTCCTAGTATCGATCCTTGAGGTACACCAGATGACGGGGAAACGGAGAGAATGATACGCTGGAGAGGGAGACAAAACAGGCGCAATTAATTCAGAAAGAAAATATCAAACAAAGTAAAGTAAAATCTATACATATAGTTTCAACTTGACAGTTCCAATCTAACGCCGACAACGATGCATGAAAAAATTTACTGTTATTTGTAGATGTGGACCGATCTTAAGCAAAGCCATGTCAAACATTGCTTAAATTAAACAAAATTGATAGAGGAACACATAAGAAAGACGCAAGATTTTTCACAAAAAAGTAAGGAAGGCCATCAGGAAAGTAATTGAAATTAACAGACGATGTAATTGATTCAATTTCAAGAGGATTAGTCAAGAATGAAGAGAGACAAGAAGGTAAATCGAAAGAAACGAAAGAGAGAAACAGTGCGAAGTGATCTCAAATATTTTCAGGACAATCAGCAGTGAAATTGTTAAATGTTAGGGAATCAGGCATAAGAGAGGAGGATTTTAAAGAACGAAAAAATGACCAGAATATTTTAGAGTCACTTAAAATCAGAAAAGATTCATTGTGCAAAAAATAGTTCCACATGGAAAGCTTTATTTCATTCCTGGCAGCAGCACGTAAACGAGAGAAATCAGCGTAGTCTTGATCAGAATGAGAACATAGAAATCTACTTTGTGCATCATTTTTAGTATCCAGAGTGTGTTTAACACTCTCGGTAAACCATGGAGCATCGTTAAGGTTACGCAATTGGAAGATTTGGTTGTGAGAGGGGATTGAATCAAGGAGAATAGTATAGAATTTCTTAGCTGCAATGTCGACGTCAAGACCTCGAAATAAGCCAAACCAATTAATTAAGTTGAGATCGAGAGTTACGAAGTCAAAGTAGGTTTTTTTAAAACTGGAAACAAGACTTATTGGAAAATCTAGCAAGATTAGAAAGGTTCACGACTATATCTACAAAGAGGGGTGGATGATGGTGGCCAGGGTTCGTATAAAGCGTTGTTGAGGGCGATAACAAAAACGATAAAGATCTAATCTTGGAAAGAATTAGGCCAAGTATCTTATTGTGTATATTGGGGACAGAGTTGAATTGAGAAAGCAAACAAGATGAAAGGAAAGATGAAGGATCAATAAAAATATTATTGTAAGAAACAATACGGAAAAACCAGAGACCCATTGGAAAGGTGGAGCATTAAAGTCACCAAAGATGATGAGAGACGAAGAAGGAAAGTTTATATTTCGGTAGGCAGATAGCTCGGAAAAAAATCGTTCATAGGTAGAAAACGCAGAGTTGCAATGAATATATGTTGAGGCTACAAACAACGAGGATTTAATAGACAAGGACACAAAAACTGCTGCACATTCAATAGGAAGACTGGGAACGGAATCACCGTAGAACTTATTTTCAATGAAATTGAGTACTGCAATAAGCATCCGGCATCCATTGGACTCCATAGTTGCTAAACGGCTACGGCTACAACGATAGACACTGTGAATAGGGAAAAAAATCGGAGCTGAAGATGTCATCAACAAGCCAAGTTTCACAGTTCTAGTTTCATCCAGCTTAGTCCTCATGCCATGAACAATCTGGTAATACAATTAAATGTTTTTAGGCTTAGGAGCTAGTTGCGGGATCTTCTGTTGGTAGAATGAAAGTTTCCACGATATTCGAATGGCTTGACTAACGTACCAGGTGGTTAAAACTGAGGATTGGCAACAATATCAAGTCATCTAGCAGTGTACGTTTGAACGAAGCTCTAAATCATCTAGTCAGCTTGATTCAGTTGAAAATATGCGGCGTATAGCCGAGTTTATTACATATATAATTTACAATAGCTGTAGTGGTCGTCTCGCATGTAAAGCGATATACAAACAAGATGAGGTGAAACTATTCGTAAATAAAAGTAAATAAAAACTTAAGCCTCAGATTAAAATAGATATCTAAAGTACAGTGATTCTGCCAGAACTCGTAGTTGAAATATGTGGAAAAGTATATTAAATAATTTAATAATGTAAATGTACCCCGATTTCTTACAACATTCCAATGTCTGGTAAATAGAACTTTGATAGAATATAAACAAAGAAATCATTAAAAAAATCTTAATTGGAAGCCGAGATAAGTAGAAACATATCCACTTAAGTTAAATAAGGTAAAATTAAACGACATAATCAACTACATGACACAATCAACAATTTTATCGGCAAACAAGATCCAAATTTACTTGAATTAATTTCAATATCCACTTCATAGATATTTCCATGGAACTTCAAATAAAAGTCTCATTGATTATAGCCTTTGGCTATTCTATACTTATTTTCGTAATTTGATCTAAAGCGCGGAATAATATCGATCATATTACAGCACACGTTAAGACTGCGCGTTACGTTCGTCTTAGTCGACTTGACTTGACATCTACAAGTCGGTATTCATGAAGTCATTACGGAATGATTTTTTTCATTAACAATCATCGACCATGACAGGTTGGAATTTTTCAGATCGACCCAAAGCCGTTTGCTCGAGATTAGATCCGATCATCATCACACTCGACTTACCACACAGGTCTGTCTCTTGATTAGCTCTTCGCTCTGGCTTACATGCCTTCGATTTTAAGTGGCTACTTGTTCAATGTCTTCGATCGTTCAACTACACAGAATACATTATTCAACGGAACATTAACGAGTGACTTTCTTAGCGTTCATTTCTTCAATCATGCAATAAAATGTCACGAAGACTCGACGAAAAATCAATCAGAGTTTGGTCCAGCGAACACTATAGTAATCAACAGGGCAGGTTTCAAAAGAATCTGAAACGATGGCCTGAAGTTTCACAGAACAGTCAAGATCTTATGAAATATGTAATATCCATAGTTGTGGTTGCCGTAAAGAACAATCTTCGATCGCTAGAAGATAAATGGAAAAAAGTTTAGGTCCGAAAATCGATGATGCCAACGTTCTTTCCTCAGGCTCATTGTGGCCGTGTAATTAGTAGTTGGGAAGTTAAATAAATATTCTTTGATGGTGAGGATGCTGCTGGCTGGAAGACAAAACGAGCGGTACAATGCGGTGGTAATGATTTTAATTTCGGTTCTGTAATTATGTCGGATGGGTTGAAAGAAAAGATGATAGATATCCAATTTTCAAGTTACACTTCTAGCATTGCATATTATGCTGCGTTGTTTCATTGTTTCAGTGTTGAGGAGCTGAAGCCTTAGTCACAAGGGCTATTTTTTTAAACAGTTCAGATAGTCAATTATATATGAATCATTCCTGTTTTGTTACTCTATTCCTTGGCTGTCGTTATTAATTACATTTTTCTGAAGTAAATAACAAATTTGAAATAGTGACACTCGCTTTTCGCTCTCCATTACGTTTCCGTTCACGCAAAATCGATCTTTTATTAGTTCTCTAAATTACACACTGCACAACTAAGAGAGCTGTGTTCATTGAAATATTCAACTTCAAAAATTAGTCGCTTACCAAACACTAATAGCTGCTTATCGCAATCATTTTCGTTATAAATTTTGCTTTTGCAAGTTAATTGGATGCATTTTCATGAATGAAATTAACGCACAGAGCGTTTTATTTATTTGTTAATCCACGAAGCGTAAATTCGCGAAAAAAACAAACATTAAAAGTGATTTTTGAACCTCACATCTCCCGATATCATAATAGATCTTCGTCAAAGTCACTTCAGTTTCTTGCATAATCGTGTGAAGCTGTGGATTTCTATGAATATGAGACTTAAGGCTTTTTGGACCACTTCAGTTTTCAACGGATGCTGCACGTGTAAATTTGTTTCTGGTAATTTATGCATTTAGATGAATGTGTATCTATCCGTACATGATGTGTGTATCATTTCACTTTATGGGATTTTTCGTAGTGATTGTGGTAATAGTTATGATAATGTATGCGGGAAAATTGAAGTTCGCAGCGATGTGAATATGTCTGTCAATTTGTAGACTCCAAATATTATGGCTGTACCTAGTTTGTAGTCTTTTTGACTGAGCTACAGTGGCTCACAGCTTATTTGATACAGTGCTTCTTTAAAAAATTAAGTTGCAATAACTCAAAACATAATAACAATATCAAAAAAGTTTTAACACCATTTTGAAGAACTCTGTTTGTTGTTTATTAAACAAGTTTATATATGTTACGAAGTTGCTATTTTACATCTTAAAAAACAAAAAACTAAGCGTAATAACAAATTTCATGTCACAGCTTATTTGATACAGTTTGATTAAACATTAAAATTGTTGTGAATTATGAGGTTTTCAGTTGATTTCAATACTTCGTATGATAGCCCCTAGCCTTAAGCAAAGCCTGGAGCCTATTCGGCATTGAGTCAACCAGTTTTTTTGTGATGTTAGGAGTAATTTTTTGCCATTCCTCTACAGTGCTTTCTTCAAGTCTTGTTTATTAGAAATCTTGTGTTTTCTAATGTTTTTATCCAACAAAGACCACAGATTCTCAATGGCGTTTATATCTAGTGACTGTGCCGGCGGAGACATCAAACGAGGGCAATCCCAAATTGGCCAGGACTGCACAATTCCCGACTTTTGCTTTGGATCATTGTCTTGGTACAACCGGAATTGGTTGCTAACACCCAGTTTTTCAGTGCTTTGCAGCGAATTGTTTTTGAGTACATCAAGGTACTTTGTTTGGTCCATTGTTTTCTCAATAAGCTTCAAATTTCTGACTCCGGCTGCGGACATGCAGGCCCAAACTATCACATTATCACCACCTTGCTTCACAGTAGCTTTGAGGTTCTCCTTGTTTAGCTCAGTGTTTGCCTTGCGCCAGACATATGACATTCCGTCGGAGCCAAAAATGTTAAACTTGAACTCGTCCCCAAAAATAACCGTATTCCAGAGCGCGGATGGCTTTCCCACATGCTCTTTGGCAAAGGCAAATCGGCTTATTGTATTTTTTTGGAAATGAATGGCTTCCTACGAGCTACTCGCCCGTTGAAATCATGGTCGCGAAGCACTCGTCGGACGGTTTCAGCACTACATGACTTCCTTAATTCACGATGAACCTCAGTAACCAATTTTGGAACGGAAATCTTTGTGTTTGCTTTCACTTTCCTTACAATGTATCGTTCGTCAGATACGTTGAACATATTGTTTGGCGCATTTCTCCTCTTATTTTCTACCCGATTTTCGTGTACGAAGCGCTCAATTATGTGCTGCACTGTAGAGACACTCAAATCCACACTTTCAGCAATTTTTCGAACACTTTGTTCTTTTTTAAAGTGGTTTAATACCAATTCGCGCTGTTCAATTGTGGTGCGATGACCCATTTTACAATTTTGGCTCATTTTGGCACTTCAGCCAACAAGATCTTGCTAAAAATTACTTAAGCCAATGTCTAAACACAATCAAAAATTCAAGAAACAAAAACAGGACAGATTAACGGCACGACAAATAGAAGTTTATTCGCATTGAAGTGTCTGTATCAAATAAGCTGTGAGCTGCAATTTTTCTGCGCCAGTGGTATTTCTCTTTTGCGTGACGCCGAGGAATATTGCTGAAACATTTTTTGTATTGTATTCGTTGAACATGCATCTAGTCAAATACGTTTAAATTCTTTGGATAGGGTTCTTTATTTCAAAGTTACAGTGATTTGCATTTTTAAATAGTCACTGTATCAAATAAGCTGCGAGCCACTGTATATTACGCAAACACTGCTATTTTGGCGGTTTATGCACAAGTGGTCTGGTAAGCTAGATGTGTTTTGGGATTTGGGAACCAACAATTTGATTCATTTGATCTAATTGAATTTTCATTATATTATCGAATATGTCCAAGCTATCGGTGTCGCAATAGTACTGTGCTTCAAATTTCAAAACTTTTCATAACTAACAAAAAAAAGTTGTATAAAATATACGCTTTAATTGCAAACTTCCCATCTGCACAACAGACTGGCTTCGCATGTTCCCAAAGATACAGTATTAACAGTTCATACCGTTGCCTAGATAATTTCCGCAGTGATAGTCTCGACACCTCTACTGTAATTTTTCTAAAAGTGAATGGACGAACAAATCATACGAAACTGGTTCACAGCATTTAATGTAAGAACGGAAATTGCAAAATGAAATATCTGTATCTAGGTACATAACATATCTAGTAAGTGTACTGAAATATTATTCGCACTACCGCGTTTATTATTAAAGAAACGAGATATTCACGAATAATAACTCCGTCTGTTCTTGCTGGAAAAATTTCCTGATACAATTACCGATTCATAGCGAACGCTTTTAACTTAACCAGATATCTGTTTACGATACAGCAACATGCTGATGATTATCTGCCCGCACAAATATCTCGCTGACTGAGCGTATGGTCGATAAATAAATTTATACAGATATTTGAGGAGCTCAGCATTAATTCTTTATGATCTACTGCATTCCACAATAATTACAGCCATGTGTTGCGAGATTTGTACAAGCTTTGCACTTTACCACAGCCAACAGATACGATATGCAGTTGTCTCTTTCAGATAATATTTTATTCGAGAAGATCGCCTGGAGTTTTTTATTACAAGCTACGATCAATTTGAAAGCCTAAGATATGGCAATTAGTACTGGAATATGTGCAGAATACATAGAACGACTTGTGTGCAACCTGCAATATGGCTCTGATTACGCGTATCTAACGTCTGCATCCGATTGCAATTGAGAGAATCTTTGATACGGTTTGGTCCACTTACGAAGCTCACCATGGTTTCTTGTTTAGGTTGTTTGCCATGATATCGTTGTACATGTTACTCTAAACACTTGGATAGTGCTTGCTCAGAGGAAAATGCACCTGTAGATGAAGTTAGTTTTTACAATGAACTATGCATTTACTTGGAATTCAACGTCGAACTACGATTAGATCGTAGTTCATGCGTCAGATAAGAAACGTATAAAATTATATGAATTTAAATTTTTAAAAACAAAAAAGTTCATACTGTCAACACATGACAAGATTATAAATCCTATTGGAATGTAGGTAATTAAGGATGCTAAACGACACGTGATTGTTTATAAAAGTGAATTTATTAATTAGATAACCACTTGAGGACGTGCATGCACTTTGAATTAGAATTCAATGGAAGTCAATGATTTTATCTAATGATTTAATGATCGACAGCTTCAAGCCTTTCTAAAGTGACATTCCTGCATGAAAACTTATGAAAAATGTGTTTTTCGCTATACCGACTTATATTTAAGCATGTTTGAAAATAAATTGATTTGTTTTTCGGTTCGTAATTATTTGTTGCAGTCAATAGCTTAATACGAATTGGATTTATGGATACGTGACACTCAAATATCGCATTTAGAAGCAAGGCCGCAGTTTTTCTACAATCTGCATGCATAACATTTTGATTAAATATGAAATTCATGTAATTTCTAAAAACAGATAATCGCTTTTGACTTTATTTGACATGAAAAATTTAATATTCGGGTAGGATCCACTTAACACAACATTTGAAAATCTCAGGCATCGAGTTATATTGATGAAACCTACTCTAAAAAAACTTAACTCATAAAAAATATTGCTTGAACTATAGCTGGCTTTAGAAAGTTAGTTTTTCGAAAAGGAATACTTTCCGAGTTGATTTGAATAATGCATTTTCAACTTTTAAAGACTCAATATTAGAATCACTATCACTCGCATGACAATTGAGGATTTACATGTTTCAAACATTATCAATTAAAATCTTTAAAAACAGTTGTAGGGAATAAAACAATGTAAAGACATCTTCTCTTTTGGTAAGAAAACAGCTGGAATTATTAATATTTAACTAAACCATAGTGAAAAATTTAGCCCAGATGTATTTGATTCTCCCCAACACGTGCTCCTAAATTTTCGCTTAGTCAAATTTGCCATTCGAATACGATAGCCGAAAGGAATATAAGTTCTGTTTGTTCTGATTCATGTAATGCATATTGTAAAATCGTATCATTTGCCCTGAGTGTCTGAGTGTTCTTTAAATATATTTCATAAGCTCTTTTAGTCCAGCATTCACATTTTACGAAATATATTGCAAAGTATTTTTGTGTGTTTTCGCGGTGTTTACTATTCAATAGAATGGACGTGTCAAAAACATTTTTTTCTTCTCTCGGTTGATAAATAAAAGCAAAGTAAAGTAATCTCACGACAACCCTGGCACGGGTCTAGGGGTTGAAGCTAATAGAGAGCTTCATTAACATTTTTTTCAATCAATCTTTTTACCCCTGATTGAAATCAGGTACCTAATCAGAGCTAGGCGAACTCAAAGCTTGGTGCGCGGACCCTCGTTCGAACCTGGATTTGAATCAGGGACGCCACACGCAAGAAGCCAGTTCTCTACCCATTAGGCTACTCAAGCTTTGGCAATCAAAGATATATACAAGGTTGATAAATACAATAGGAAAATTGGTCTACAAATTAAAATATTTGGTTTTGAAAGCCAGAAAAAATTGAATCATCTTAAATCAATCCAATGTCTTATCTAGTTACTAATAAGAAGTTAGTTATTCAAATCGATTGATTATTTTAAGTATCCTTTAGATAGTATTTTTTCTGTTACTCTTATAACGATTGTGCATCTTCCTCAGCATATGTTTTTTTATTATTCCTCTATTTTAATCAATTAACAATTTATTGTTTAGTTTTCCCTTTCCCAGTTAAACTGTTTTACTAACTTTGACATTTATAGACCTCATTTTGTTTATTCTAACGCTGTTTTTCATAATATTCCCTATAAGCTACCACCATTTTACACATTTTTCCTGGCATGAACCAACCCCTTTTTGTTTAAACACTTCCCAGTCTCTTTGCTCAGATTACTTTGTCTTATTTTAAATAATACTTTGAACAACGAATACTTTCTCCATTCTCACAAAGTGGCTAAAATTATTCCTATTCACTCAAATTCACTCAAATCAAATAATACTTTGAACAACGAATAATTTCTCCATTCCCACAAAGTGGCTAAAATTATTCCTATTCACTCATATTCCTCATGAAATTTCTGAGCTAATCTTTAATTATGATTATTTGTAGTCCTCACGACATCTTGAACTGTTTAGTAATCTAGCTGTTTTGTAAAAAACAACTTAAAATTTGTATAAGGTGGATATCTGGATTGCGATTGCCTATAGCAGGTACCCTTTCGAAGAAAATGAATTTAACAGTATTATAGCTTTTGCTCTAAAGTGAAATAAATAATATTAAAGCTCTCTTCAACTACTTTTCTTTTGAGATTTTCGGTTTTCTTTACTTTAAGTACTCCTACTTATCTTATTCTACTTATCTACTTCATTTTATTCTACTTAATACTAAAAACACATAGTTTCACCGAATATTTTCTTATTTTTCACTATGAAACATAGAATAAATGTTCATGGAAAAATGTTTTTCGCTTTTTGTGACACGATGAAGTTGGTTGCTTCATTACATTGGCATGATGTATCTTAAATTATAATAAAATAAATAATAAATGAAAAATTTGTTTTTAAAGTAAGCTTAATATAAGAAGTCAAGAGTTTTAATTTCAAACTAAGCGTCATCTTTATATGAACTATAAAAATCAAGTAATGTTATTCTACGAAATCGATTGGTCTTTGATTGATCATAAACTGACTGAGTATTAGGTGCTTTTAAGCTTAACAAAGCATAAACAATAACATATTTAAACTGTAAATGCATCAAAACTCTTTGCAGCTCGTGTATCGTAGTGAGTGGAGCCGTGGTTCCTAGTTTGTGGGATCCCTGATTCGACTCCAGGTTCGAACAGGGGACCGCCGACCGAGCTCTGAGTTAGCCTATCGTGGAACTAATCATTCCACCCTCAGATTCCCATTGACCGTAAATTTGTGAATGAAACTCTCTACCAGCTTCAACTCCTGGATCCGCCAACGGCTGTTGTGACATTTCTTTACTTTTACTCGTTGCAAATACATTAATAAAGTCTCAGCAAACTTGTTTCCATCGTTTACATTTCGTATTTGAATTCAGTTACATAATTTCATACGAACTGCGAATATCAATATACTGTCCACATTATTCATTGCATCTTAACACACACCTTCTTTCGCAACTTATATGATAGCAAATGAAATTCGATAAAAACTAGCTCTTATTAGCAAATTAAATCCGTCTACTTATTAATCAATATCACTGAAATGCCAAAGTAAGTTGATGATAGCTATCAAATCGTATGAGTTTCCATTTTTTTCGTGCAAATGTCAACGTGTTAGTTCATTTTTCACAAACGGCAATAACAACTAGAAATCACATATTAATTGTGTGGGAGAAAATCATGGTGCTCATAATTGTCACATTTGGATTTTTATTATTGGTTATGTTTGCCTTCCATTTTGCTTAAACAGCGAGCTATCGAAATTGGTAATTTTCATAAATCCATTGCATATTAGCTAGACAGTGGAAAACATAAATCAATGGAATAATAATAGCTTTGTTAAATATTAGCATAAGCTGTGATAATATACGAACTAATATTTTTTTATTTATGTTCATATGACTACCGTTTGCCTGCAGCACTTGAAACATATTCATATTCATGTTCATATTGCCAAATGAGCTATGATATTTATCAAAAAAAAAAAATTGTTTGCAAATTTCTCACGATCGTTTCTTTTTCAACTTCCAGATCAGTGGCCGCCAAAAGATTGGTAAGTCTCAATGCAAATTTGGCTTCATTTCAGTTTGCTTGCTTATTAAGTTTAAGATTTCGAATGCAGGCATTGATATTTTCCAATATGAAATGATTTTGCAATTTTTCTACACACCAGTACGAGGAGAGAAAGGAGCTCCAGAATCTGCACGAATACATGAATAACTGAGCATTTGATTAGTTCGAAAAGTTCTCACGTCTTGTAGACGTGTTTTCAAATAAAAGAAATACTTATAGAATAGGTATAGGTTACAAACACGTATACAATACGTGCCTAAACGGTTCCGTTCATTTATTCTTTGCCGAAAATGATGCTTTTATTTGGATATCCATTCAATCGAAATGAGATACTCAGACTATAATAAGGCTGTTAGTTACAGTAAAAGGTGTAATGTTGCTGACCATTCTTCGGTAGCTGTTTGAGTTCGGTGAATAATATCGACTGGCTGGAGCCAGTAAGTTTTGTATAAATTCTTTTACTTTTGCTTCGCTATTCAACTTTCGAGGTTTTGGTCTGATGGCTGTTCGATGACTTTATTTGTGGTTGTTAATGTTTGCATTCACCTATTATAGTATTTTTAAAACTTTGTTTATTAATGAGCAGCTATGATTTCATTTTCTCTTTTCAACCACAATAATGTTGCACCTACTATCATCTTCATGTGCTAGGTGGGAATATGGTCCAATGAATATCACAATTAAGTCCATATCTAATTATGAAATCTGCGTCATCAGTACAATTTTCTATCGATGTCGACCGCACAATACTACATTGTAAAATGGACCCACTAAATATCTATAATTTCCATTTGTAATTGTTAATTACCATTTCAATTCGATTCGAACTACCGAAAAGGCTCTTATGCGTTATTTTCATCAATTTTTACACTTGAAAATGAATATTCCCACCAGTTTTCGGAACAATCGAATCAAACGATTACACGGCTAAATTGTGGTCGACTACTCTGTACAATATGACGCTGGTATCTAGTATCGCGATAGAACTCAGAATCGTGTCGGTTTGTGGTCCGTTTGTATGCTGGGGCATGGGCATATGCACATCTAGCTTAAGAATCACGCTGAGAAAGTACAGATTTTTTTCGTTATCTTCGTGCCTAGCACTTTGAGAATTTGACGAACCACATGTATCTTTCAATGTAAGAGATTCATGTACATACATATCATGATTTTTTCTAACCAATTATTCCCATACAGCACGTAGTACCTTGCTATCTAAATTAACAGCGTGAAGTAACAGATACACATTACCCACTACAGACAGATACGCACGATTATATGGAAGCAGCATGCTTATTGTACTATCGTGCCTGGTTTGTACTTGAGAGACGAGTAGCTTTCCTTCAAGTGGCTTCGTAATGGAATCCGTATATTACTGAAAATTTGATATTGTGTTGCAAGTGGTGTCATCTATCAGTATAATTTTTTTTCATTTGTTTTCCGCATTCTCACCATGCATTTGATTTGCGTGTGACATGTTCGTCACCTTGATTATCTCAGATGTATTTGCACTGAACAGGGACACACAGTGTTGTATTACAAGAATGCACTCTAAAATTGATTTTATAAGTTGGTCAAGTTCAGTTTTAATACTTTTCTGCTGATTGTGATAGCCTTTTTAGTGTTATATTGTATTTATAGAGCTAAGTAGACAAGACTGCTCGAAATATTGATAGACGTATTCAGTGAAGCAACGCATTCCATCGTTTCTAATTTTTTCCTTAAAAAAAAAACAAAGTTCAATCCTTAAGATAATTATCATTCAAGAATTGTTTCCAACTCTACATTCTAGCACAATGCACAGAATAACAATGAGTTCTCCGTTTCCAAGCAAAATGCTATTTTCTTGTTTTAAAATGTTTTCTTTGAACCGATACTGTTCTTTTACAATTTTTGTATACAAATTGGATTTATTGTTCGAGTATTTTTAGTTTAGCCCACTCGACTGGCTACAAATGCTTTTGTTTTTCGAAGCACAATTTATTGTGTTAGGAGCTGAGTTTGAAAATTCGCTGTATACAAAGTACTACACTGTGTATCAGTGGAGTATTACCTTTCAATTTATCGATGATTTTAGTATTCTTCGAATGAAACTGATACATTTGAACTAAACAAGAGCATCTAATTAGTTAAACTGACTTGTTTGTTTTGTGGACGCTAAAGTTTTTAGTGTTTTCATTCGTAGACCTTGCGATCAGTGTGAAGTAAGTTTTTTTTTAAAAAATATATAAAGCTTTTTAGAACTGAATGAAGTCTATGACATTGGATCCACATATTGTAAAGTCATTGAAAAGATCACCGAATTTTTTTATTTGAATGTAGAGGATTCTCTTCTTTTATTTTGCATATTGAGAGAGAACTGCATAAATCCTCATCGTTATATAACTGCAAACACTCAGTATATAATTGTCCTATAAACCGAATAAATAAAGATGCTTGACGCCCGCAAAATTAGGAGAACTATTATGTTTTCAAAATGGTGGTCGATGAAGCCTGTAGAAAATGGGCTAGGTCCTATAATTAGAGCAGATATCCAAGCAAGATATCCACTAACACTAAGCACAGACAATTTCAGATAATCTTTCTCGGGAACAACAAAAACGAATGACTGATGTCTGTTTTCTTTGAGTATTGTTTGCGAACCTCCGAAAATAAGCTGACTAGCTGTGGCAGGACGAGCTACGAACAATTAATGCAAAAAATATTTGTCTTAAATATTCGGAAGTATGTTTTGAGTGTCAAATTCGGTATCTTTCTATGGTCAATTTTGTAGGAACATTCCAGACTCAATGAAAATTTTTAAGTCTCGTGGGTCGAGTTATTACAATTAACCTCACGTTCATGAGGATCGAAATTAAAAGTCTTTTTTAAATTTAATCCCAAGAGAGTGAAACAGATTTTAGGGATTCTGCTTTGCTTCACTTCCAATGCAATAGATTTTGGTTGGTAAAAGCATATGGCAGGTATGGTATGTAATTGTGGATATGAGTTCCCCACGAAGCTTTGCTATATTGTTATTTTCGGTGAACTTGATTTATGTTTGTTCTATTTCAAGCGAAAATGAAAAAAAACATGTCGGATAGTAAAAATAGACACGAATGAAAACGTATAAAAATACTTAACGAGAAGGCATACGGAATTTGAGAGCGCGTTGTTATTTGCATTCTCCCATTTAATGCATTCTCTTTTGCATTCTCCCATTTAATGCATTCGGGCGACTTTTTTTTTTTAGTGTGAATGCCAAATCTTTAGGGAATTTCTAGTTTTTACGTTAGGCAGATTCATTTTCAGCTTAATTTCCCAATCAAAATTATTAATTTAATGAATTTATGGACCACAGGTCTTTTGACAAGTTGCCAGCTCTTAAAACAGCACAAAGCGAGCAAACGCAAATCTATAGGTGTGGTAATTATGCCTTTGACTCCATTCTAAACATTTAAGGATGAGTATGACCATGAGTATAAGCATCCAAAAGCTATTAGTAGTCAAAAGACATATCATTTGGCGATTAAGCTTTTTTTAGGCAAAAATATCTTGAAGAGGTGCTTAAGGATTTCTTTTAAAATTTAGTTGATGACCGAAAGCTAAACAAATACCTCTTGTTTAAACCCCAAGAAAACCCAATTTCTAAAGTATACTCTATTTTTAAAGACGAGAATCTATAGATCCGTGGATTAAAATACTTCATCTGGATACTAACACATCGTTGTTCTTTCGAAATATTGCTGGAAGCATTACTAGCACTTTCAGTTTTTGAACAATAGTACTGGAACAATAAAAGTTATCCGAAGATTCAAAAGTAATTATGAATGATGTGATGCGTTATCTGGGGTACCCTGTACTATCTTGAATACTCAAATTAAAATATTCGAGACTCTTCTATATAAGTTGTAAGATGGCTAACGTTTTCAGAATTACCGTCAATAACTGTTCAAATCATAATACGTTATGAAAAAAATAATACGATGAAGCTACCTGGTATCCAACATAAAGGTTCGAGCTGGTGTCTGGATTACGCTTTTTCTGAGTGATGTTTTGTGCTTGATGAGCAGTGGAAATTCGCTTTCTTCCATTTTAAAATAATTTAACCTGTTGTGTTTGTAAAGGCCGCTCAATACAAACTAAATGATGCAGCTTTTTGACTTAGTCAATTTACGGATGGCTGTTGTGTGGTGTGGTTTTTGAATTTAAAAAGTAGCAAATCCTAAATGTCACGGATTTATTGACCTTCCACCGTATCATGTAATAATGTTGAATCGGCTACAATGCATGGAATCTGGTAGAAGTTATTACCAGTTCTTCATTTTTTCCAAGTTCACTAATTATAAATAATAATAGCATCAAGCGAGAATTATAGGTATACGAGGGCTGTTTAATAACTTCCCGGCCTGACCAATAAAACATTGAAAATTTGATAATTAAAATTTTTTTTTTTTTTACATATTCTCCTGTTATCTCGATGCACTTAATCCATCTATGTTCTAGTGCTTCTGCACTTTTCTTATAAGTCGATTCCTCCGACCCCTCAAAAAATTGCTCCGTTTCATTTATATCCTCCTCGTTGTTTGAAAATGTTTGTCAAACCAAGCGTTTTTTTGAAAAAAAAAATTGGGAACAGGTGAACAAATAGTCTGATGGTGCTAAATCGGGTGAATAAGACGGATGACTCAGTACTTTGAATCAAAATTAATAGAGTTTGGTGCATTATCCTGATGAAAAAGGATTTTCTTTTTGGTCAGCACGTTTTTTTTCGCAATTTTTTTCAGCTATTTTATTTAAAAAATTAGCGAAGTATTGTTCTGTTATAGTTTGCCTTTGAGGAGGAAGTCAATCAAAATAGTTATTTTGCTATCCCGAAAAACTGACGCCATCACTTTTCCAACCAACGAACGTGACCTAACTTTCTTTGGCCGAGGCGAATTGCTATGTTTCCATTGTTTTGATATTAATTTTTATATTCAGGGATATAGTGGTAAATCCAGGTTTCTTCAGTGACTAAAAATTTTCTTAAAAAATCGCTAGTATAACGCCAGATTCTCTCTAGAAATTCCAGTTTGGATGAACTTTCGTTCTTCGGATACCAAACGCGGTACTCATCTTACTGAAACTTTTTTCAATCCAAATTTTTCGGATAAAATATGGTTCACCTGCTCAGTCGAAATCTCTATAGTATCACTTATTATCCGCACTTTTAATCGCAGGTGTTCTAAAACCATTTTAATTAAAATCAATTGAAAAATGATTTCTGAAGTAGTGGACGTGGACGACCTGCCGCTCCTCGGATCATCTTCGACGCCCTTTCTGCCATGTTTGAACAAAGCCGCCCACTTTTTCACCGTGGAATACGAAGGTGCAAGTCTTCTCAATGTGTTATTCAAGTCTTTCTTAATTTGACTTGGCGTCATATTTTTTGACAAAATATTTAATAACGTTTTCTCCATTTTTGGAGAGTGAAGTAGATTCTTGCAAGCAAAAAACCGTAAAAAAATAATTATGCAACCAATTATAAAAATACTGAAACTGAAAAATATCAAACTATCGAAAAAATATATATTTAATCTATTACCTTAGAGTCTAGGTTAGGCCGAGAAATTTTCAAACAGCCCTTGTATGCAACCACTCCCCTCCACTTGTTATTTGTTCGTCTTACGTTGTCTTAACAGTCGGCGACCGGGCATAATACCAGCGTTCCATTAATTAAGTGCCACATTAAAGCTTTAGTAGCGACTAGCCATAGCACTAGCGCTTTAGAAAAATAAGAAATAGAAGGTGCACTTAAAAGAATAATGGAATAATTGATATCGGCTTTTCCCAGATGTGTCTCCCTACCGCCATCGCTAAGCATTCGCTTCAAAGGGCAATCCCCTGAGCTTTGGCATTATCATAGAAAAAAAAAACTTTGTTATAGTATATTAAATCCCTTAACAAAATAACTTCTACAAAGAATATCACTATTTAATTAGTCGACAACATTACATGGTTTTCCTAGATGATTTAAAATCTACTAATTCACAGCTATACAGCAATTTAGGGAACATAACTTTGCTATCTTTTTCATCATCGGGCATTAAATTTTTTTGAAAAAACGATTCGTCGTTATTGTCACTGAAATTTGGTATAATATCAAAGAAAATATAAAACGCCACCCCATCATTATCTGCTAGCTCTTAATTTTACGCATACTGGTGAAAGAATTGTAGGTATTGTTGAAACTGCAGCAAAACCGAGTTCTTTATGGGATCGAAAGTAGAACTTTCTCAAAATTGTCAAGGGTCTACGACTTTTACAGTGCTACCATTAGCGATATATTGTTAAATATCTATAGGCAAAAGCGCTCCTAGGTACACGACTTGGTTGATTATCACAATGGTTTTTATTTAGCTTTCCTAACGATTTTGTTTTCTCGAGTTATCTACATTAATCAATTATCATCAATATTTATTTACTACGAAATGTGCTTCAAGTATCTTAAGATATAGTCCATATCTTAAGATTTGTTTCTAGTATCTTAACCAATTGGAAGGAATGTCTTTCATTATTCAATTACTGACTAATCCTAACTTTTCGCGAGATCTCTGAGGTGTTTCGCTATCCTATATCTTTATTCAAAACCCATTTGTAGTATTTGATGAGTTTTTTTTGGACATAAATGTTATATAGCATTAAAAAAAATTATCCACAGAGATAATTCAAGCACTGAATTCAAATCAAGTTTTTCAATGTCCATTAAAACACTTGAACAGGTCTCCACGAAACGGTCACAAGTCCGGTTTTAATTGAAACACCTTATCAACCATTCATACCTTCCAATACACTGATACGACTCCTCATCGTACGCAAACATTCATTTTCCCATTCTCATATAAAGATCATTAAACTGTTCCATAGCTTTCCACCGCCAATCATGCTGATCTTATTTTGTAAGCATTGGCGAAGAAAGTCTCCAAGGTATCAACGATGTCATGCCAATGCTGTGGTGCTGCTGCTAGTTCGATTTAAAAATCTTTTAACTGAAAGTGGAACAATCTAAGCGGTGACGACGCGATGTTGAGAAATGGCTTCGACCAGTGCGACTCGGCATGCTAAGATTTTTTAAACGATCAAAAATGTCATCATAACCGAAAAAACTCCAAAAGAGAAAACTACAGTAAAGCGAACGACTGAAGTTTGACTGGAAATATTAAGATGCCGGTATGTTATCGGCGTGAAAATCGACTGAAAGCGGGTATTTGGTAGAATGATAAAATGTGCATAAATTAAATTTATTATAATTTGAGTTTTTTTTATATTCATTTTGTACAACGGTGAGGGTGTTTCTTATCGTTAAAGTTCATCGAAAATTGTGGAAATTTGAATGGGCGCAAGTGTGTCAATTAACCTGTTGCTAGTTTGATAGTTGCTGGGAGTATGCGCATGTTATGGGTTTTGTTAGTAGAATTGGAAACATGTATGTACAATTAAAGGTAATCAAATATACCTGTAGACTCTTGTTGCAACTGCTTTAGCGGACATGAAAATTGCCTATTTTTGATGGGAAGTACGTACCAATATGCAAGGTTTACGCACATTTAATACATGTTTACATGTATTATTCATACTTCTAGTCAAAAACTTGTTTGATTATCATTAAAAGCTGTGATTTGAAATCAACAGTATACAAGAAAATAAACACCGAGATAAGCAAAATAATATCCAAATACGTATGCACACACAGTTTGACATACATGGAGCAAGTGAATTTTTCAAATTCAAGCAAACACCGGTGTTAGCTTTGGATTTTTGGATTTCTTGAGTGGACGTCAGTCATCTACTTCTGCATACGATTACACATGCATCTGTTCGAAAAAAAATCTGGTTCTAACGTTTATGTTGATAAGAAAAAATACAAATAAAACACTGCCGTGTTCGTTTACTTCAAGTTTTATTTTGGATGCTATTTTTGGAATTATTTTATTAACTTGAACCGAAACTGCTTGGAAGACCAGTGTGCACACATACAAGTATAAAGATAGCCTGCACATCACCGAGCAATTAAAAGGTGTCTGTTTATGAATTGATCAGTCTGCGAGTACTGCAGCTGGACCAGAACAGAAGGCACACGCTGCGAATAATTTAATTATAGCATCTCGCATCGCATTGTGGGTGTCATTCGATATTTTCGTATCGTTTTGTTTGCGGAGTAATAATTCCATTACATCTGAAAATAGAGCAACGACAGAAATGGTGTAGCCCGCGTTGCGGGAAATGCACAATATGTATTGAATTATGCGTCTATAGCGTTCGATTGCCGATCAGCGGGTTTCAGTTGTTTCACAATGTGAAATAATAGGATTGATTTAATAATTTATAATCGATGGAACTCAAAGTAAAATGGCATGCACAATCGGTTTTTGAGGGCTAGATAAAAACATATGGAATTGGCTTGTTAATGGAATAAGGTATCCTGAAATTTACGCGGCTCATACAATGGCTCCAGGTAAGCTCAGATAGTAATATATTTTGTTTGTCAGAAACTGAACAAAATCAGGTTTTCTTTTCATCAAAATACGTTCAGATCCCATCAGACTACGAAAATTCTTGGTTTTTATTCTTATAGTGACCAAGAGATGAAACATTTCTTCCCTTAAAATCATGAAGCAGATATTTTCCTAAAATTGTTCAAAACATTTTCAAGTAATTGGTTAATACCGTTTTCTTACTTAGTTAGATTTGCTTTTCACACATTTCGTTATCTCTTTGCAGCATTTTTGCCTCGGTGATTTGAGGTGCGGTGACTTATGTTTCATTGCAACTAATAGTGAACTGAAACTAATAGTGAAAACTCTAGCGCACCTGAACCGCTAGAAACACTAATGTTCGAAGAACAGTAGAAGAATCGAGCAGGTTTTGAGTGCATATTCCACCACATGTGCTGCTTATTACGGCCAAACTGTTTCAAATGCCACGTGTTACTTTCGTCTCAAGAATGCATTATAACTCATATGGTGGTTCAGATATTACCACTGGCATGAATTTCAACGTTTATGAGAGCAAAACACGGGTTAATTATATTCGTTATCAGTTGCTTATTTCACATAATTTTGAAAGCAGCATCTCATATAACATCAATGAAGAAAATGCTCAGTGCCTGCAGCACTGTAACTGAAGTTGGTGTTTGGGGCTGCGATCCGAAAAATTTGCAGAACTTTGGGAATTGTAACATCGGTTATTTATTTTCATTGTAAATGTTTCCGGTATGTATACTAACTGTAAGCATTTATTGATACAAAAGTAGCACAACCGACTCGTGCTGGCAACCTTTCGCCAGTATCAAAGCCAAAAATATATCAAATCTGCTTCACGTTGTTTAATTACATTCGAAGTTATAGGAGTATAAAGAAATTTAAAGTTACCTGCAGCGAGTTTTTTCAAATGATCGAAGGCTTAATATTTGCTGTTTATTGTCACTACAATATCATTACCATTTGAAAATTCTACGATAAAACCGCTCAATAAAGATATTGCAATTAAACACAAAACCAACAATAGCTGGCAACCCTATTGTGGCTTTTCAACCAAATTTGGCCTGAATAATGTTTATGACAGGTTTCATTAATTGTATGAAATTCGTATTGATTTCATGACTGCACTGGAAGTTATAGTGCAAAAAGTTTCATTTTCCTGAGCGAATTTTCAAAACCAAAGACACAAAAATTACCATAGCTGGCAGCACCAATCAAATTTTTCAACCAAATTTCCACCAAACAGAGATTAGAGTTAAGTTTAGCTACTGAGCCAATTTCATGAAAATCTGGTAACTTATTCACATTTCATAGGGCAAGAAGCAGTTTTTTTTCTTTGTAATTTTTCAAGATGGCACCACTGGCACAGACTTGCGCACAATTCAAAATCGCTTCTATCAAATCTGGTCTTACTTAAGTCCAATGCATTCTGCAAATTTTAGCTGTATCTGATTATTGGTTCGTGAGTTTCCGTGAATAGAAGTTTTTGATGCTAAAAATATAGGTTAACTGGGAGAGGGTTACCGTTCTTGTCCGACATGAAATTTCCAAAGTTTTATTTTGAACGTGTAGATATAACATAAGATTTATATACAGATTGATTTTATTGTAAGAAACGGACATTTTTTTGAATATTCGATGGTTTGAATGTTTTCACTTCCAAATTTTTTTTTTCAAAATGAAGACACCAAAATTATCATAGCTGGCAGCTCCAACCGAATTTTTCAACCAAATTTCTACCAAACGTGGCTTAAAGTAAGGTCCAGCAATTGTGTGAGTTTCGTCAAAATCGAACGATTCAATCAGAATTTATAGGGCTAAAAACAGTTATCTTTTTTAGTGGTTTTTCAAGATGGCACCACTGGCACAGAATCGCCCGCATTTCAAAATCACTTCTATCAGACCTGGTCCTATTTAAGACCAATACATTCTGCAAATTTCAATTCATTCTGCTCATCGGATCGTGAGTTTCCGTGAACAGAAGTTTTTGATGCTAAAAATATAGGTAAATTGGGCAAGGGTTACCAGGCGTGCCCGTTATACCATATCTTTTTTTTTTTTTGGTTATGTAAACAAAGCACAAGATTTATATATGAGTGGCTTTTTTTTGAAGAAACGGCATTTTTTCAAGAGAGACGATGATTTGGAGGTTTTCACTTTCGTTGCCTGCCCTAGCTACAGGGTTGCCAGCACGCTAATTTAAAACTACACAAATCTACAACTAAATAATATTAATATGTCCTGAAAATTTCGTAATGATTGAATAGCTCTGTCAAAAGTTATCGAAATTTAAAAATTTTTAAATTTTCCCGTCCTCTTTTTAGGCACCCAGCGCTCACATAGGGTTAAAAAATTCCAAACCATTATCCGATTCATATGTAAAACACGTTCGAAATTTATTTCGTTAACTTTATTTTTGCGAAAATTATTTGTGCACGAAATAATAGGTATATTAAAAATATCACTTAAATGGCCGCCGGCGCCAAAAGGTTAACAATAACTGACATTTAAAGAGACGTGGACCTATTCTGCATATACACCATTGTATCCTGAAAGTTTCAGCTCAATCGGATGGCGCGTTCCCGAGATTATCTCACTGAAATTTTTTGATGATATATATATATATATATAAAGAAATATGAATTTTTGGCCGAATCGATTTTAATACTAATGTTCTTCGAACATTAGTAAAAACCCCTAGCGCATTAGAACCGCTAGAAACAGTAATTTTCGAAGAACAGTAGAGGATTTGTGCAGATTTTGAGTGTGTATTCTACCACTAGCCACTTTTTCTACTTAAGACTAATATACCCTAAGTAATAGTAGACCCTAAGTTTATTTTAATTTAAAGTTGCAGCGATAGAAAGGTGTTTGGAGTTACCATCCGAAAAATGTACAGACCTCAGAAAATTTAAACATTGTTTACTTATTTTCATTGCAAATGTTTGCTATGTGAATCTTAATGCAAGCATTTATTGGTACGAAAATAATAAAAATGCCTCGTGCTGGCGGCCATTTGCTAGCACCAAAACCAAAAATATGTCACATCTCTCTCACGTTGAAGTCAACTTGCTCTGCGAATTTCGTATTGATACGAGCACTGCATTGGAAGTTATAGGGATACAAAGAAATTTAGGGCTACCATTTGCAAAATTTACAAATTTTCTAGATTTTAATATTTAGTGTTTATTTTCACTACAAGATCACTAAGATTTGAAAATTATATGATAAAATCGTTTACTAAAGATCTGCCGAAAATTACTCTGGCAACCCTATCATTGTTTTTTCAACTATATTTCTACTGAATATTGCCTACAATAAGTTTAATTTACCATTTGAATTTCATTATGATTCCATGACTGTAGTGGAAGTTATAGGGCAAAAAGCTTTATTTTCCTGAGTGAATTTTCAAAATTTAAGACACCAAAATTACAATAGCTGCCAGCTCCAACCGAATTTTTCAACCAAATTTCTACCAAACGTGGCTTAGAGTAAGTTTCTGTGTGAATCATGTCAAAATCGAATGACTGAATCAGAATTTATAGGGCTAAAAGCAGTTATTTTTCTTGATGATTTTTCAATATGGTCCTATTAAAAACCAATATATCCTGTAAATTTCAACCGTATTTGAATATCGGGTCGTGAGTTCCTGTGAACAGAAGTTTTTGATGCTAAAAATATAGGTAAAGTGGGAAAGGGTTACCGTTCTTGCCCGTAGTAAAATTTCAAATGTTTTACTTTGGCTATGTAGACAAAGCATAAGGTTTATATATGAGTTGCTTTTTTTCCCAAAAAGCGACAATTTTTCAGGAGAGTCGATGATTTGAAGGATTTCACTCTCAGCGCCTGCCCTAGCGACAGGGTTGCTAACATGCTCAGTAAAAGCAACACACATTTACAACTAAATAGTGCCAATATGTTCTGAAAGTTTCATAATGATTTGATAGCTCTGTCAAAAGTTATCGCAATTTAAAAGTTTTCAAATTTTCCCTATCTCTTTTTAGGCACCTAGCGCAAACACGGGGTTAAAAAGTTCCAAAACATTATCCGATTCATATTTAGAACACGTTCGAAATGGGTTTTGCTAACTTAATTTTTGCAAAAATTATTTGTGGACAGAATAATAGGGAATATATCACGAAAATGACCGCCGGCGCCAAAGGGTTAAAGGTTTGAATACTAATATTCTTCGAACATTAGTAATAAAAACGAGTTATCACCTCAAAACTTGAGGAAAGTTGAGTAATTTGCGCTCGCGAGGGTTGAAGTCATTTCATGGCACATGGCACACAGGGTTTGTTAAGTCATTTCATGGCACAATCAGATCATGAAAATTTCATGATAACATATCTCAATGCACAAGTGGTCAAAGTTTCGATGGGGATGATAACGTTGGAAGCTATGGGAGCAGAGAGACTTTGAGAGTTACCGCCCGCGAAAATTTCAATGTATAAGAAATTCAAACAGTTTCAGCTTGCTTTGATTATAAAGAATATGAAAACGTAATGGTAGCATCTTTTTGTAGAATAAGGACCAAATGACCAGCTCTATTACGCCAGACCAAATGACCAGTTCTATTAGACGTCAAATCTGCTTTACATTCAGACAGACTTACTCTATGAATTTTAGTTTGATCAAATAACAAAATTAAATAACAAAAAACTCTAGCGCACCTGAACCGCTAGAAACACTAATGTTCGAAGAACAGTAGAAGAATCGAGCAGGTTTTGAGTGCATATTCCACCACATGTGCTGCTTATTACGGCCAAACTGTTTCAAATGCCACGTGTTACTTTCGTCTCAAGAATGCATTATAACTCATATGGTGGAAGGTTTCAGATATTACCACTGGCATGAATTTCAACGTTTATGAGAGCAAAACACGGGTTAATTATATTCGTTATCAGTTGCTTATTTCACATAATTTTGAAAGCAGCATCTCATATAACATCAATGAAGAAAATGCTCAGTGCCTGCAGCACTGTAACTGAAGTTGGTGTTTGGGGCTGCGATCCAAAAAATTTGCAGAACTTTGCGAATTGTAACATCGGTTATTTATTTTCATTGTAAATGTTTCCGGTATGTATACTAACTGTAAGCATTTATTGATACAAAAGTAGCACAACCGACTCGTGCTGGCAACCTTTCGCCAGTATCAAAGCCAAAAATATATCAAATCTGCTTCACGTTGTTTAATTACATTCGAAGTTATAGGAGTATAAAGAAATTTAAAGTTACCTGCAGCGAGTTTTTTCAAATGATCGAAAGCTTAATATTTGCTGTTTATTGTCACTACAATATCATTACCAAACCGCTTAATAAAGATATTGCAATTAAACACAAAACCAACAATAGCTGGCAACTCTATTGTGGCTTTTCAACCAAATTTGGCCTGAATAATGTTTATGACAGGTTTCATTAATTGTATGAAATTCGTATTGATTTCATGACTGCACTGGAAGTTATAGTGCAAAAAGTTTCATTTTCCTGAGCGAATTTTCAAAACCAAAGACACAAAAATTACCATAGCTGGCAGCACTAATCAAATTTTTCAACCAAATTTCCACCAAACAGAGATTAGAGTTAAGTTTAGCTACTGAGCCAATTTCATGAAAATCTGGTAACTTATTCACATTTCATAGGGCAAGAAGCAGTTTTTTTTCTTTGTAATTTTTCAAGATGGCACCACTGGCACAGACTTGCGCACAATTCAAAATCGCTTCTATCAAATCTGGTCTTACTTAAGTCCAATGCATTCTGCAAATTTTAGCTGTATCTGATTATTGGTTCGTGAGTTTCCGTGAATAGAAGTTTTTGATGCTAAAAATATAGGTTAACTGGGAGAGGGTTACCGTTCTTGTCCGACATGAAATTTCCAAAGTTTTATTTTGAACGTGTAGATATAACATAAGATTTATATACAGATTGATTTTATTGTAAGAAACGGACATTTTTTTGAATATTCGATGGTTTGAATGTTTTCACTTCCAAATTTTTTTTTTCAAAATGAAGACACCAAAATTATCATAGCTGGCAGCTCCAACCGAATTTTTCAACCAAATTTCTACCAAACGTGGCTTAAAGTAAGGTCCAGCAATTGTGTGAGTTTCGTCAAAATCGAACGATTCAATCAGAATTTATAGGGCTAAAAACAGTTATCTTTTTTAGTGGTTTTTCAAGATGGCACCACTGGCACAGAATCGCCCGCATTTCAAAATCACTTCTATCAGACCTGGTCCTATTTAAGACCAATACATTCTGCAAATTTCAATTCATTCTGCTCATCGGATCGTGAGTTTCCGTGAACAGAAGTTTTTGATGCTAAAAATATAGGTAAATTGGGCAAGGGTTACCAGGCGTGCCCGTTATACCATATCTTTTTTTTTTTTTGGTTATGTAAACAAAGCACAAGATTTATATATGAGTGGCTTTTTTTTGAAGAAACGGCATTTTTTCAAGAGAGACGATGATTTGGAGGTTTTCACTTTCGTTGCCTGCCCTAGCTACAGGGTTGCCAGCACGCTAATTTAAAACTACACAAATCTACAACTAAATAATATTAATATGTCCTGAAAATTTCGTAATGATTGAATAGCTCTGTCAAAAGTTATCGAAATTTAAAAATTTTTAAATTTTCCCGTCCTCTTTTTAGGCACCCAGCGCTCACATAGGGTTAAAAAATTCCAAACCATTATCCGATTCATATGTAAAACACGTTCGAAATTTATTTCGTTAACTTTATTTTTGCGAAAATTATTTGTGCACGAAATAATAGGTATATTAAAAATATCACTTAAATGGCCGCCGGCGCCAAAAGGTTAACAATAACTGACATTTAAAGAGACGTGGACCTATTCTGCATATACACCATTGTATCCTGAAAGTTTCAGCTCAATCGGATGGCGCGTTCCCGAGATTATCTCACTGAAATTTTTTGATGATATATATATATATATATAAAGAAATATGAATTTTTGGCCGAATCGATTTTAATACTAATGTTCTTCGAACATTAGTAAAAACCCCTAGCGCATTAGAACCGCTAGAAACAGTAATTTTCGAAGAACAGTAGAGGATTTGTGCAGATTTTGAGTGTGTATTCTACCACTAGCCACTTTTTCTACTTAAGACTAATATAGCCTAAGTAATAGTAGACCCTAAGTTTATTTTAATTTAAAGTTGCAGCGATAGAAAGGTGTTTGGAGTTACCATCCGAAAAATGTACAGACCTCAGAAAATTTAAACATTGTTTACTTATTTTCATTGCAAATGTTTGCTATGTGAATCTTAATGCAAGCATTTATTGGTACGAAAATAATAAAAATGCCTCGTGCTGGCGGCCATTTGCTAGCACCAAAACCAAAAATATGTCACATCTCTCTCACGTTGAAGTCAACTTGCTCTGCGAATTTCGTATTGATACGAGCACTGCATTGGAAGTTATAGGGATACAAAGAAATTTAGGGCTACCATTTGCAAAATTTACAAATTTTCTAGATTTTAATATTTAGTGTTTATTTTCACTACAAGATCACTAAGATTTGAAAATTATATGATAAAATCGTTTACTAAAGATCTGCCGAAAATTACTCTGGCAACCCTATCATTGTTTTTTCAACTATATTTCTACTGAATATTGCCTACAATAAGTTTAATTTACCATTTGAATTTCATTATGATTCCATGACTGTAGTGGAAGTTATAGGGCAAAAAGCTTTATTTTCCTGAGTGAATTTTCAAAATTTAAGACACCAAAATTACAATAGCTGCCAGCTCCAACCGAATTTTTCAACCAAATTTCTACCAAACGTGGCTTAGAGTAAGTTTCTGTGTGAATCATGTCAAAATCGAATGACTGAATCAGAATTTATAGGGCTAAAAGCAGTTATTTTTCTTGATGATTTTTCAATATGGTCCTATTAAAAACCAATATATCCTGTAAATTTCAACCGTATTTGAATATCGGGTCGTGAGTTCCTGTGAACAGAAGTTTTTGATGCTAAAAATATAGGTAAAGTGGGAAAGGGTTACCGTTCTTGCCCGTAGTAAAATTTCAAATGTTTTACTTTGGCTATGTAGACAAAGCATAAGGTTTATATATGAGTTGCTTTTTTTCCCAAAAAGCGACAATTTTTCAGGAGAGTCGATGATTTGAAGGATTTCACTCTCAGCGCCTGCCCTAGCGACAGGGTTGCTAACATGCTCAGTAAAAGCAACACACATTTACAACTAAATAGTGCCAATATGTTCTGAAAGTTTCATAATGATTTGATAGCTCTGTCAAAAGTTATCGCAATTTAAAAGTTTTCAAATTTTCCCTATCTCTTTTTAGGCACCTAGCGCAAACACGGGGTTAAAAAGTTCCAAAACATTATCCGATTCATATTTAGAACACGTTCGAAATGGGTTTTGCTAACTTAATTTTTGCAAAAATTATTTGTGGACAGAATAATAGGGAATATATCACGAAAATGACCGCCGGCGCCAAAGGGTTAAAGGTTTGAATACTAATATTCTTCGAACATTAGTAATAAAAACGAGTTATCACCTCAAAACTTGAGGAAAGTTGAGTAATTTGCGCTCGCGAGGGTTGAAGTCATTTCATGGCACATGGCACACAGGGTTTGTTAAGTCATTTCATGGCACAATCAGATCATGAAAATTTCATGATAACATATCTCAATGCACAAGTGGTCAAAGTTTCGATGGGGATGATAACGTTGGAAGCTATGGGAGCAGAGAGACTTTGAGAGTTACCGCCCGCGAAAATTTCAATGTATAAGAAATTCAAACAGTTTCAGCTTGCTTTGATTATAAAGAATATGAAAACGTAATGGTAGCATCTTTTTGTAGAATAAGGACCAAATGACCAGCTCTATTACGCCAGACCAAATGACCAGTTCTATTAGACGTCAAATCTGCTTTACATTCAGACAGACTTACTCTATGAATTTTAGTTTGATCAAATAACAAAATTAAATAACAAAAAACTCTAGCGCACCTGAACCGCTAGAAACACTAATGTTCGAAGAACAGTAGAAGAATCGAGCAGGTTTTGAGTGCATATTCCACCACATGTGCTGCTTATTACGGCCAAACTGTTTCAAATGCCACGTGTTACTTTCGTCTCAAGAATGCATTATAACTCATATGGTGGAAGGTTTCAGATATTACCACTGGCATGAATTTCAACGTTTATGAGAGCAAAACACGGGTTAATTATATTCGTTATCAGTTGCTTATTTCACATAATTTTGAAAGCAGCATCTCATATAACATCAATGAAGAAAATGCTCAGTGCCTGCAGCACTGTAACTGAAGTTGGTGTTTGGGGCTGCGATCCAAAAAATTTGCAGAACTTTGCGAATTGTAACATCGGTTATTTATTTTCATTGTAAATGTTTCCGGTATGTATACTAACTGTAAGCATTTATTGATACAAAAGTAGCACAACCGACTCGTGCTGGCAACCTTTCGCCAGTATCAAAGCCAAAAATATATCAAATCTGCTTCACGTTGTTTAATTACATTCGAAGTTATAGGAGTATAAAGAAATTTAAAGTTACCTGCAGCGAGTTTTTTCAAATGATCGAAAGCTTAATATTTGCTGTTTATTGTCACTACAATATCATTACCAAACCGCTTAATAAAGATATTGCAATTAAACACAAAACCAACAATAGCTGGCAACTCTATTGTGGCTTTTCAACCAAATTTGGCCTGAATAATGTTTATGACAGGTTTCATTAATTGTATGAAATTCGTATTGATTTCATGACTGCACTGGAAGTTATAGTGCAAAAAGTTTCATTTTCCTGAGCGAATTTTCAAAACCAAAGACACAAAAATTACCATAGCTGGCAGCACTAATCAAATTTTTCAACCAAATTTCCACCAAACAGAGATTAGAGTTAAGTTTAGCTACTGAGCCAATTTCATGAAAATCTGGTAACTTATTCACATTTCATAGGGCAAGAAGCAGTTTTTTTTCTTTGTAATTTTTCAAGATGGCACCACTGGCACAGACTTGCGCACAATTCAAAATCGCTTCTATCAAATCTGGTCTTACTTAAGTCCAATGCATTCTGCAAATTTTAGCTGTATCTGATTATTGGTTCGTGAGTTTCCGTGAATAGAAGTTTTTGATGCTAAAAATATAGGTTAACTGGGAGAGGGTTACCGTTCTTGTCCGACATGAAATTTCCAAAGTTTTATTTTGAACGTGTAGATATAACATAAGATTTATATACAGATTGATTTTATTGTAAGAAACGGACATTTTTTTGAATATTCGATGGTTTGAATGTTTTCACTTCCAAATTTTTTTTTTCAAAATGAAGACACCAAAATTATCATAGCTGGCAGCTCCAACCGAATTTTTCAACCAAATTTCTACCAAACGTGGCTTAAAGTAAGGTCCAGCAATTGTGTGAGTTTCGTCAAAATCGAACGATTCAATCAGAATTTATAGGGCTAAAAACAGTTATCTTTTTTAGTGGTTTTTCAAGATGGCACCACTGGCACAGAATCGCCCGCATTTCAAAATCACTTCTATCAGACCTGGTCCTATTTAAGACCAATACATTCTGCAAATTTCAATTCATTCTGCTCATCGGATCGTGAGTTTCCGTGAACAGAAGTTTTTGATGCTAAAAATATAGGTAAATTGGGCAAGGGTTACCAGGCGTGCCCGTTATACCATATCTTTTTTTTTTTTTTGGTTATGTAAACAAAGCACAAGATTTATATATGAGTGGCTTTTTTTTGAAGAAACGGCATTTTTTCAAGAGAGACGATGATTTGGAGGTTTTCACTTTCGTTGCCTGCCCTAGCTACAGGGTTGCCAGCACGCTAATTTAAAGCTACACAAATCTACAACTAAATAATATTAATATGTCCTGAAAATTTCGTAATGATTGAATAGCTCTGTCAAAAGTTATCGAAATTTAAAAATTTTTAAATTTTCCCGTCCTCTTTTTAGGCACCCAGCGCACACATAGGGTTAAAAAATTCCAAACCATTATCCGATTCATATGTAAAACACGTTCGAAATTTATTTCGTTAACGTTATTTTTGCGAAAATTATTTGTGCACGAAATAATAGGTATATTAAAAATATCACTTAAATGGCCGCCGGCGCCAAAAGGTTAACAATAACTGACATTTAAAGAGACCTGGACCTATTCTGCATATACATCAATGTATCCTGAAAGTTTCAGCTCAATCGGATGGCGCGTTCCCGAGATTATCTCACTGAAATTTTTTGATGATATATATATATATATATATAAAGAAATATGAATTTTTGGCCGAATCGATTTTAATACTAATGTTCTTCGAACATTAGTAAAAAAAGATTTGAAAATTTAGAAAATTGAACCAGTACTGAAACTAAAATTTTATCGAACTTGTTTAATGTCTTGATCAAGTCACTTTGTGATTGCGTTTCAGTTGGATATCTGCATCGTTAGTTGTACGGATAGAACAATTTTTAGGATTTGCGCGCACACAAACTAATAATGTAAAAAAAAAACATATTTAAGTTTTGTTGATTGTATTATGATTAGAATTTGATAATTTTCTGATATCGTGGTATGAAAACGAACATAATCATCGGAGCTAGCAAATCTATCCGAATCACTTAACTAAAAGTCTGCCAAATTTGGCTCAAACTAAAATCTACAATGTGAATTTCGTTTTCATCTGAATAAAGTATTCTTTCTTTATTGGCGATATTTGATGTGGCACTACAGGATTACTGACATTTTTTAGTTACTTCTCTCTTGTATTAATCTGATGATCCGGTCGTTAGTGTAGCGAAAACTATTTTCGGTTGTTCAAAATAGGTAATTTGGTGAAGGGTTACTGCCCTTGTGGGCTCAGAAGTTTTGTAAATTTGAAGATGACTGTGCATACCTAGCATTAGATTCATCAACCATTTGCTATTTTCACAAAAGCAAGACTCCATGATTTGAAGCTTATTTTTGTCTTATCTGCCGTACCCACAGGTTGCCCGGACATTCATAAAAAAATCACACATGATTTGGTGTTTCCGGCGGAAGTTATCATAGCTTGAAACTTTACAATTTTTCTTAGCTTACTTTTAGGCACTTAGTAGTATAAATTTATCATAGCTAAACAAAAAACATCAGATTTTGTTTTGCATTCTTGCTTTTTCCGAAATAATTTTTTCCATGGAAATGAAACGGTACTTGAAAATTCACTAACATGTCCGCCAGCGTAAAAGGGCTGAACTTATCTTGCATTTTAACTAGACTATTTCTTATATACAGATATATTTTTGGAAAATTTCAATTTTATCCAATCACGGAGGTAATCTCACTCATGAAAGTCGACTCGAACACAAATTCCGAGTTCCCATGTCAGCAAAAATCACAGTAAGTAGAATGATAGTGTGCAAAACCGTAACAATCGAAATCAGAGCTATCAAAGTCGCAGCAAAAAATCATTGCCCCCGAAACATCAAATCACAGAAAACAAAATATCAGTAGCAGGATCACATTTTTCGATGGCTCTGTGATCTTCGATCACAGTGAATTTAGTCGCGGTGCTTTTCCACTGTGATTTTCGGCTGAGAGTTTGTGTTGTGAATTCGTTCTTGTTGATATCATCTGCTGAGAAATTTTCCAGTAGCATTCCGCTCGCTGTGATTTTGTTCGAAGTGATTTTGAATATGTAGACACTCTTGCTACCAGTAGTTTTTCATTCACTGTGAAAAACAGTGAATGAAAAAATAACAGTGATTATCGATATATCGACTCAATTTCGTTTGTCGAAGCTCTTCTTAAAAATGAATCAGAAACTTAACAAAATCAGGTTTTGTTCTGATCAAACTACGTTCAAATCTTATACAAGTAGGAAAACATTTTTATTTTTATAACCAAAATATTTCCTGTAGAAGCAATAAATTTAAACAGTCAAAAAATTAAGCTGCAACCTAGATCCAGACAGAAGGCAAAGTAGTTTGCGCTTTGTTTGCAACTTTTTTTTTGTCACATTTTTCTTTGAAATTTGAGCTTGTGTTTCGAAGTTGGAAAACATATGGCCAAATTCATTAAAAGTTGGAAAACTAATAGTGGATTGAAATATTATAAAGATGAGCTATCAGCTCAAAACATTGTTTAAGTTATTAGTATCAGTCTACGGTATACGATGTAGTAGAACAGTTCAAGGTCAGGACACTATGAAAGGAACCGAGACTAAACTAAGCAAGACAAAAAAATTTTAAGAAGAAGAGTAACGTTTGAACGATTGAAGAATTTTTTCAACAAATTTAAAAATCATTATTTGCTCCTTAATTAGCTACAGAAGCCGAACAGCATTCTTAAAAGTAGACAGATCATCAATCGATTAGAATAGTAATCATAAAAAGCTGACAATGGTACGATAGTAAAGGTACAATTACCACTACATTTTGTGCATGCGTTGGTTGAAGTTGATGGAGACTTGATTCATAATCAATATGTTCGTGTGTAGAGTTATTTGTTCGATGGTTCATTTTACCGCCGTATCGACCCATGTATCTCGGTGCATGCCAATAGGTGGTTGTGGGATCATTAATTGTGTTGTTGGGGCTCTGTACCAGATGTTTATTCTAACAAAAGATTTTCTGGAAATTGGTGGAAAAATAGGTGTCAATTTTGGACCTGCTATGAAGAAGCTCTGTAATCAAACTGACCTTTACTTGTTGCTGCAGGAGAGTTACTTCCAATCAGATAAAATAATTTACTATCGAAACGATGACGAGAAAAACATTTAGCTTAGTTTTGTTGGTAATTGAATCCATGGAACATGCCCTCTGAGTTTTCAATTCAATGATTTTGTCATTCAAATTACAATTTAAACTACAACTGTGAAATATGATCCTATACACAATCATCCAATAAAAATATAGTCCATTTGAAAACGGAGCCAAAATAATCAAAAGAAGAATATCAGAAGATTCATTGCATCAAAACTTGAAGAAGATTGATTATAAATCATTTTGTAAGACCCAGCAATTTTTGTTAAGACAATTATTTTTGATACGCAATAAATAAATGCTCCCAACTTCACCACCGAAAAATAGTTTTGAAATTTCCCCTACATTTCCCCTAATTTTACAAACTGATGCATTGCCATGTGTGATAATCTCTCTATTTACCGTTAGTGTGGAAGGGAGGTGACTCGAGAGTCAAACTTTGCCCGAAAACTCGGCAAGACGTAGCTTGAAGGAGTATGAGCAGGGCGGCTTTCGATTGAGGGCAGTCTTAGGGAGAAACTTCGGCCACTTTTTTTAGTCTGGGATCAGTTCATTCAGGAGTAAGAACTATGGAGGACGGAGCTATGGGGGTCAGACAGAAGGGTGCTCTGCTAATGCGGGCGAAGGGACTTCACAGCCATGTCCAAGGCACCCTGCTCCAGGGGCAATATATTTTTTTTGCGCTTGGTGGTTTTTGCCATTTCAACCACTTGCCAGGCTCTCTAAAGTTCTCTCTAAAGTTTCAGTTCAGTTGAGATACCCTGACAAATCAACTGTTAATTTAAATTCGCTACAATGTAAATGTTTCACTATCTATATGTCTTGCAGATGAGTGAGCCATAACACCTAATTTTTAAGCTTATTAAGCTAACCACCAAAATCCAGAATTAAAATGTTCGGAAAACGGTCCTAAAGCTTATTAATGAAATTTCAGCAATATTGTTACTATTACCCATGTCCGTTTGGAAAATTGATTTATTATTTAAAAGCAATGAATATTTGATATATGCTTACAAATATGGAAATAATACAATCATTTTTTTAATAAGATCAGGACCTTAAAATCTTCACCGATCTACATAGCGCAAAAAAAATTTTGCAGACCAAAAGATATTGAATCAGCAGCGTCACAATAGTGGTCATGGTAATTGTTACAAAGGTAAAAAAATGTCATGCTGCAATATTATCCCATTGCTCAGTAGTGTATAAATTCTGTTTCAATTGGAGTAGAGCAAAGTGTTACGAGTAGGGAAAATATGGCTTTATCGTCTGTCAACACATGTATGATCTTTTATCTTATCGCAAAAATATATATTCAAACTATATTTACATTTACACTTCGCAATATTTGGTGCAGCTCGCGACAGCTTTCATTTAGCACCCGCCTTCGAGGAACTAAGTTTCATGCGCTTAGTTTATCTCGAAATCGACCTATTTACAAAATAATGGTTTTTCCTAGCCACCCAACATTTCTTCACATTTCTTTCGTTCAATATAACTTATCCCAAATATGGCACTTTATGCATCCAACGCCCTGGTGAACTCGCCCAACATATCTTTGCTCTGCATCTATAACTGACCGCCTGTGTAATTGAAAAGCCTAAATAGTCTCTGTTACCTCCGTGCAAGACTCTTCCGATAAGTTGAGCTCCTGTTTTTTCCTCACTAACACCAAATCAGACTCCATCCAAATTTCAAAAACTTTGCGCCACCAACACTAAGTCGAAGATGCATAGATTGCTAGCCCGGTTCGATGCAGCTCCCACTCGTAAAACGCCATCATAATTGCCTAGATTGCCTCATGTCCAGCTGCGCAAAGATGAAGGCTAGTCATCTCATCATCGTGCAGTGTAGTCCATCGCCACAAATGACCATGTGGGAGTTAAAACTCTGATTTTAGCTTGAACGTGTTAAATTTTCAAAATCTTTGAATCACTTAGCAAACAACAAAAAGCAGATTACAACCGCTCAGAGTTTTTGTTTCGTTTGAGCACGAAAAGCAAATCAAGTAGTTTGTTCTTGTGTTTAGAATGGATCGGCGTGGCACGTTCAGCAAACATGTAAAGTGTACAAAAGACATGTTGACGGATTTCGATGTTTTCAGATTTGGATGGTACTCATATTGACCTTTTTGACAGATTTGACTCAAAAACTTCAATTCATGCCCCGTGATTTGTTGTCTGAATCATCTATCTTCTACAAGGTGTTGATATTTAGTCCCAAGCAAATAAATCCGGGTAGCCAACTATCGTGGTACTTATGCGATCAACATTTTGTGGGCGTTTTTGGGCGATTAGAACTCTCTGATCGGTCAGCAAACATATGTGCTTGAGTTTACTACGCCATCGTCACACGTGCCAATGATTCGTCATGAATTGGGCATAACTATTTATAATGCTCTATGAACACGATGAAGTATAAAATTAGTTACTGAAAATAAGCAACATGGCCGTTATGAAAAATGATTCCTAATATTTCATTTACTGTGAAGTTATTGAAAACTATTTTACAAACGGTACTCTATCATGTGTTACGTCGAGTGGTCGTACAATCGCTGACTTTCGGAGTCAACCCACCCGACACTCTTGATCTTTAAATCAGTTTTCCACAAAATCCATTTCAATCTAGTCGGGTCATAAAACTCTAAAATCCAATCTACACTTTTGTTTCATGTTTTCAATTTATAATGCTAGCATAACAGCACACACTTCTGGGGTCAATCCTCAGCACGTTTCGAAAAAAACGATCGAAACACATTTATCTTGTGGTAGGTGTATGTCGCCGGTCATTTTTAGTTGTCCGATGGTTATTGACTTCGCGTTTCACAACTAGCCTTCGTACGAAGAAACATGTGTGTGGGTTTGTGAAATCAATCAATAAAATCATTCGATAAATGCAAAATAAAACATAAGAACTTGAAGTGTGTTCATCTTGAATGACCGCATGACCGTTAGAAAAAAAATATCAAGTGGTCTCCAAACGAATTTCAAGTGTAATCCGAGACAGGATAAACTGTCGAAACCTCTTAAGTTCGAAAGGACATAAAGACTGGAAAGTGTTATTGAAAGGCGATCGAAAATAGCGGACACACAAATTTTTGGCTCACACAATTCGAATACATGTGCATATTCTCAAAGACCCCACAATACATATTCTTGGGAACCCACAATAGTTGCATTAACGTGAAGTCTATTGTAGCATTTAAAACACTCATTCGCCGCGGGACCATATAAGTCGCTTCGTCATAAAATGTTCTTTTCGGTTTTTGGTCATTTTATGTTAGCCATTCAAATAAATTCATGCTCATTGAATATCTGTTTACATAACGCACTTTGGCGTTTATAGGTCTGAACAATTCGAAATCGCTTAATCGTTAAAAGGCAATGATTTAAAGAGGTCTTTAAAATTTTAAAGTTTCGGAGAGGCAAACTAGCAACAAAACTTCGTACGGAACGTATGGTGTGCCTGTGATCATGCAACAAAACCACAAGTTAAAGACAAGACAGCTTATCGTGGTCATGATCTGAAATGATCTGTTGACAAGCTTTATTGCCGGCAATACAAATTTGCCGGGGTCGAGAAATCGTGTTGCGGTTTTGTTTGTTGCTTTATTTAACACTGTATATGAAGACTGATTGTTTTTCACAAACATAAAATAGCATTATGTTTGCTGGGCAAGTCTGAGTCCGTTTAATGCTAAATAACTCACATGCGTTCAAATATCTTGAGAACTTAAATATGAAAAGTGAATTTTGGGCTGTACAGATAGATTGTAAAAATGGAGTCCTGAAGTTGAATTAGTTGTAGTAGGTACTCATGTGAGAAGAATATGAACTGTTCCAGGAAGCAGTACATATATTATTTTTGTGCGATGATCAAAAATTGAAATTTAGTATGCACTGCTTCGAATCAGATATCACCACATAGTGTATATCTGACTGATGTGACCACTTACCACCATATTCTCGCATCTAATTACGTACATTACTGATACAATCAATGTACATATCAGAAAACGGCTCGTTTGCTAGATTCGCTGATACCCCAGGTTTCATATTAATAAATTTCATTACTCTATTGTGGATACGCTCCGAGCTAATGCTCCTTAAAGGATGTCAATTTTGTCGACAATCAACGTAGAGTATAATTGTTTTATAATTATGGGTACTTTTAAAGATATAACACCTTTAAGATACCAATATGGTTTGGTCAATCGTGGCTATACCCTTAATTCAATTGGTAGCGGTGATAGCAGAAATACAGTTAACCAGTACGCTGGGCTAAGAAGTATCTTATTTAAGGCTAATATTAAGGTCAGCCAAGAATGGACAGTTAAAAACAATCATTTTGGTTTCATAATCTTTGTAGGTTTTTTTCTTATATCGAAAAACATGTTTTCCTATCTCAGGAATTTCGCATGGATCGATTCTTGGCCCTTTATTGTTCCTTTTGTTAGTAATGCTCTTCCTCCTCAACTCACCCTGCATTTTGCTCACCCTGCATGCATCTCAAGATTTTCAGACTGATTGAATCCGCTAGTGACTGTTTCATATTGCGAAACGATTTGGATGTTTTAACTAACTGGTGCCCTGCTAACTCCCTTACTTTTAATGTTGCGCAGTATCAGCAAATGTTTTTCGCCTACAAAACATCTCCTCTACTTTTCCCAAACTTTGTTCTTGACTCCTCTTTAAATGCTGTTGATCATTTAAAGAGCCTTGGTGTGATCTTTGACTCTAAGTTTAAGTTCAAACTGCATTCAAAAGTTTTTAACGGCCGTATATTAGTTGACCCTAGTATTCATTTTTCTGTTAGAGAATCGAGCCGTTCTAATAGAACCTTATTCTACTTTATCGCAGTGTTGCCATTTTAGCATTTTCAATGCTAGTTCTGGCATTAATTTTTCTAAAACGGCACTCGAAACTTGGAGCTAGCAAGTAGTTTAATTATTAGCATTAAAATTTTTATTTTGGAATAAAATAGTACTCATCTATCCATAATTTTGCTCATAAAAATTTTTCGCGAAAATATTTGAAAACATGATGTAATTCTACCTGATTCTTACGAATATGCCCTTTAGGCTAGAGTCTTCTGAAAAATTCAACTGTAAACAAAACCGCTGACGACCGATCAATCTCAAATTTTAACTGAAATTTTGAAAAATATTGGTAAAAAAGAACTCTATATAAAAGAACATGATTTAGATGTAACTGGTGAGGCTGTTATAGATATAAAATCATCTTGAAATGTAATTTTTAAGCTTTCAATTTGTTTTTATTTTATTAATTCATATTTTATTTATTTTTATTGATTTTATTTAAATTTATCGAATTATGTTTATTTGAATGAAATATTTAGCATTACAATTTTACCGGATCTGGAGTTTTTCAACATTAAATACAATCTCATCAGTCATTTCGGGAAATCATAAATTGATAGCACTACTTTAATGTTCCTTTCCAGACACCTATTTTTTCCGCTCTTTTGCGTTTGCAAAAATAGCCTACGCCTTGGTCCTTTCCCGCAAACGCTATTTGTATACAAAAAACCTTTGAAAAATAACATTACACCTATCCTTCGATTTGCACGGAAAATAGGTTCCACAGAATAGCATTTCCATAGCAAAACTATGCAAATCGAAAGCAAACTAAAATGTAAAATTTTATTTGAGTGTGGAATAAAAGTAAAACGTTAGTATGATGATAAATAAAATAAATATGAAGGCCCTTTCAAGATACAGTAAATAGCAAATTTAAATACATAGTATGAAATTCATTTTTTAAGTTCCATTGATTATATAAAATTTAAAAAAATCAGAAATAGTCCAATCAAAATTTTATGTATAATGGGCTACATTTAATATTGTAAAAAAAAATCCTTCAAAGTTAAATTGCTATTGTCCACGATTGAATACAAATTTTATTTTCTTTGTGAGTTGGTGCCACTTTCATCATTTGACATCATCTGGTTGAAAGGCGCTTGGTCGCGAAGTTCGTAAAAAAATGAGTCATTAAAAGCTGCGATCGGTTTTTGTGAGATCCTTGTAGATATTGTCATAATAAACTAAGCATTTACTAATGTCTCGCTGGAATCGAAGACTACGTTCATTATTCAGGTCATTTTGTAAGAAACTAGTCCCCAATTTTCTTCCTAAATCGAGCCAACCGCGTACGACTCTAGCAGTGAAAACTGTTGGGTCGGGTTCATCTTCGTCGGAATCATCGTCAGAAGCATTGGCTTCATTCAATCGTCAAAACCTTCACCTCCCATTCTGTGCGCTAAATTCATTCTCATCTAGAACTCTCAAAAGTTTTTCCAGCAGGTATTTAACGTTGGCTGCTTAACCTGGCTATATGAAAGTAGCACATACATTACAAAATGTAAGATTATAAATTTTTTCCAGGCATCCATCAATTCAAGCGTTGAATCATTTTCAATGTTTTCCAAAATGTACCTGAAGATATATAAATAGCGTCTTTTATGTCGAAATCGTTCTTTTGTTCAAAGGTTGCAAAATGGAAGTCGTGTTTTTGACAGAAATGCAAATTGTACGTTTTCATGCTGAATAGTATTTCGATAATGACCTGGTGCTAAGTCAATTAGGAGAATAACTTTAAGGAGCTGTCTTTTACTGTTTAAATATCGTTAGATGTCCGGAACGAAAAGTTGTGAAACCATTCATTGCAGAGTGTCATAGTAACTCACACTTTTTTGTCAGTCTTCTAATAAACAGACAGATGTGTTGATTCATTTTAATGCACGTGGCTTGATTTTAGTCGTGCCAAATGACAAATGGCTGATGGATTGCTGCAAAATAGTATCGTTATTCGGCTTTTTGCTGCCTTGTGGTCAATCGCTATATTGTGTGATTTGGACAATTAAGGCCTTTGTGACAGCTTTTTTTCGAAAATAATCCGAACTCATCTGTGTTAAAAAATTGATCCGGAGCTTATGAGTTGGCAGCAATCATTTCAGCAAATTTTGCGGGACATTGTTTCTCTGCATATGAATCAGGTGATGGTTTTCTCCTTTTAGCTTAATATTGTGCTGGAAATGCTGCTCTTTGCATCTATCAGACCACCCAGGGCTTATACTGAAAAGTTAGTTATTTTCTACTGGAGAAGACAATAATAACTCAACCTTAAATTTTCCGTATATTTTTTTTTGTTAGCAATGGTGCTTGTATCAAGTTGAACCCTTTTTTGAGAGTGGTCTTCCATCCACATCACTAAAGCCTGCTCCATTTTTTCCATGCAACCGTGCTTAAGCTCGTAGACGATCTAGATGCTACGCTTTTCTCGATCGAGTCCTTATAATTCTTATGGTAGCTCTATAGTTAGGTAGTTTTTCCTTATAGGTAGTTTTTCCTTATAATTCTTATGGTAGCTCTATTCATAGAATAAAATTTACCACATCGATTACTCTATCTTCAGTGCGCAGACAATAGAGAATATTGATGTTGGTTTCCAGAGAAATCACTTTCCACTTTTGTATCATTTTATTTTGACATTGTTAGGATTCAAAGATGCATTGCATTTATTTCTCAAACGAAAAATCCTACTACTAAATAAGAAATTTTTAGAATTTATCTTAGTTGCTTCGTTAGAACCTTCACTTCGCTTTCGTTAGAAAAAATAAAATTACTACATCATCGCAGGGGTTTCGTTTCTTTAATTCTACATTATGTCCCATATTTAAGCTAAATTCAGTCACGCAGCCTAGATTCAATCGTCAGTATGTACATACATACATATTTGTGAATGAACCGTTATGTATATATATTGCAAATGACTCTTCCTCCAGCTTCTGTTTACTCCTTGTGGAACATAAGGCATTTTGCAAATGACTATGAATATAAAATTCAACTAAAAAATCGTGTAAATGCGAAATCTGGTTCTAAAATATCTTTTAAGTCGACGAAAATGGCCCGTTTTCAAAACCGTGCAAACGTGACACCGTGTAAAAAAGTGCCGTGTATAGAGATATATATTTTGTCGCAAGATACTCGTTTTCATTGTTAGAACTCCAACTTTCAATCACTCTAATCGTGAATCAATTAATATTATAAACCAATAAAATAATATTATCAAACAATTGCAAATCTATATATACGTGATTCCTACTTAAACTACTACTACAACTTTACTACTTTACTGTTAAACATTTGAAGTGAAAACACTTGTTAAAAACCGAATCCCTCGGTAGTAACGTATGTATATTAAAGGAAAACGAGTTTTATGAAATAAAGCACAATTTAAGTTTTTTTTAACTTTTTTTTAAGTACTTAAGTTTTTTCACACCAATACTAATAACTGCCTACATATATTTGGCATAAAATCTATTTGTTTCATATTTTTACGAATGACTTTGCACTTGATTCGACAATGATTTGTTTAGTAAAATAAGTATATTGGAAAGATAGTATGATGGGCGTCGATTAGAATCCGAAAGCTTTAATAGGATTATTTTTGAAATAAATATTGGCTCATGCTATCAAATATTCTACATCTAATAATTCGTTCATTCGCGGCATATGCTCCGCTATGTGAGTATTCAATAAAAACATTGAATCAGGCAGCTGAACAGACTGAACAGCCTTAACCTTTTAAGTGACACCTTTAACTTTATCGGCAACCGTTTCTTTGCTGATATTTTAGCTTAAAGCAAAGGCAGTATCTATCGTTGCTCAAATCTCTAATTCCACAATTCACACACATTTGTGAGCATTGAAACTATTTTGTTAAAATTTAAAGTTTTACAGATTCGGCTCACTGTTTTGGCTGAAAATCGCAATACTACGAAATGAGACTATGAAATAATGCGACTAAAAGTCAATACTTGGAATGCTTAAAATTGTTGCAAGATCTTCCTAGAAAAAACATTTTAGAACAATTAACTTCCTTACACTTAAAATAGTGTTTGAACATAATAGTTTCTCAATCGCCTGACCTATTTTTAGTTAAACTTAGAAAAACATTGATTGAATTCAGAAATATTTTAACAACAATTAATAATTTTTTCGACTAAAAAGCGTATCTGCTCATTGACATTCATAATCACCGTCAAAGGACAAATAATTTATTAATTTTTATACAGTCCAACATTAGTGCCAGCCTATCCATTCACCTAAACTACTTAACTAAAGTAAAAAAAATGAACGCTTCCCGGCTCAAAATTTATTTAAAGTTGTAACAAACCACTGGTAGCAGCACAATTTATTATTTTCTAACTCAATATTTCACCGAACGAGAAACCGTGTTAATTTTATTACGTATAATTTAAGCACGTTTCACAAGGTTAGCATAATTTCATACATCAATTTGCATGTGGTAAATTTCCATCCATTGAAATCTGCCCTTTTCAAACTGAATGGCTCAGCTTAAGGTACGTGTTGTTTTGCTTCTAAATTATCATATGAATTCATCCATAAATATGTCGGTGAATAAAAGACGCCAATAAAATATGTCTGCACACGCTAAGAATAACCAGCTCTAAAAGCCCTTTATGATTTTCGATTTAAATTGAATGGTTCTAAAACGGTTTTAGTTAATAATTGGTTTTCGGAAAAACAAGTTATTGTACGTCATTCACATTCCACTCCTTCGCAAATAAATTGAAACTTAATTCATTCAACCCAAATAAACTTACATCTATTTTGTACATACATATCCGTGCTGGGCTAAGTTCATGCATAAATTCAATGAGAAAGTCATAATCTAACTAAAGACCTGTCAATATCTGAAAGAGCAAAGAAAATAGCTATGTTTGTTTGTGGCTACATACAAAGCTATATTTTTTTCCGATTCCGCATACCGTTCTGCCAATCATTTCAAAATGAACAACCTCATATTTCGCGTATCTAATAGGTACATACACATATGTATGAAAGTATTTGAGTTAAAGCTGCTTGCTGTGTTTTGTCCTAGTATTACCGATCTCAGCAAAGATTGATAATTTATTTTGGCTGGGACAATCCAAGAGAAATTGTTTTCATTTCGGACCAACTTGCGGAATTGAAAGTGTTTGCCGGAGGGCTAGCTACTACTATCTACAATGAATTTTTATTAGATTTGAGGTTTCGCTCGAGTTTTGTCATGTGAATGCCTTAATTTAACAGCCACCGTGTGTATGTCTTTCATGATAATGTGACTATGTTGTTATAGCACTAAACGCTTTATTGCTATTTTCGTTCGAGTGGTGTTTTGGAAAATGGTACGAAAATATCTCCAGTATGGAAACCAGATGTATCTGAATTCTAAGAACAGGAAGCTAAAACGAACTGGGACGCAAAAGCATGATCTTCACGTCTAAAAATATCGTTTTGTGCTGAATTTACTTTGCTTTTATACTACCGTCCGTTGTGCAAATTGCCTAATAGCTTGCAAATTGAGCCGGTTAACATTTCCGCCATTCACTCACGACACCGAGAATGATTATTAAAGAAAAAAATTTTTGAAAATTTCGAATGGGAATATGTATCTGATGTGAAATCCATACAATTACTTCTCAGATGCCGCCATACATTCGGCGAAACGCAACATATTTATATCAATGTAATACATGCTTTGAATATCTGTTCGAGAAATTCAATTACGTTCTACACATCAAAAACGTTTCGGTATTCATGTCGGCATTCGGGTCACCTTTTTATCATTTCGTCCAGTCATTTGATTTCATTCCATTTCTCCGATTCGATGGTGATGAAAAACTTACTCTGAAATCTATTTGGAATTTTAAGTGATCGTCTTATTGGCTCTGCGTATATGCTTTGAAATTGTTATGACTTTAGCTGGATGACCAACAGATATGTCCATACATATGTACGTTAATGTGCCCGTAAGCTTGGCGGTCTGAATTTATGAATTCTGGACAGATAAGTTCGAGAGGGTAAAAAGAAGGAGGCAAGGCATGGTCAATCAGTTTGATGGAAATCTAATTGACTTACTGTTCCCAAGAAAGATTAACATAAGTCCGTGCAGTCTACATACGACTAACCTTAGGCATACTTGTATGTTTGTTCGAGAATAATGTCGAAAGTTATTTTGATTGAAGGCGCCCGAAATTGAACGCGTGCTGCCTGTTAATCGGCCATAACAATAGCGCGAAAGCATTGAATTCCGACTTGATCATTAAAAATGGTCATTACAGCAATTAATAATGTTGAGGTCATTAAAAGTTTACAGGTACATTCAAGAACATTGATAGTTTGTAATTTAGTTTTTGTTGCGTTGTATAAGCTTAAAAGCTATCTTGATGTAGGAATCTGAATTTGCGTACGTGAATATATGCCCGAAAATGACAATAGATCAAGCGGTTAATTCAATATCGAAGATCGCTGGTGAACGGCGATCATTGAATGATACTTTCAAACTGTTTACATTCATGTTAGCCACGCATGTACGAAGTGTTTTGTTAGTTAGGGATCGGATCATGATATTTTATGGTTGATTTTGTTACACAGTTTAGATCGTACAAACATGTGTAGATTTTAGTAATAAATCAGTCATGTACATTCGTATTTTTGGGTGAATGTTGATTTTAATTATGACAAGTTTACTTGGGCTTTTAAGTTTGATAAAAAAAATATTGTTGAGTTCTAGCAGCACAGCTGTGCTATTTGTTTTTCGTTGTTTTTTGTAAACAAAACAAGAAACACTAGACATAGCGACACTAGAGTGACCATATTATTCTCTCTCTGCGCATGACGTCATCGAGAGAGTTCGTCGCGCGGCATGTTCACAAGCATTGGTGTAAAATGTATTGGCGCTGGTGTAAATCATTTAAATAATCCGTGATTAAAAGATGTTTGCATACATTCTTGTACATAAAATCGTCACTTAAGGAATCATAATATGTACAGTTAAATTATGTGCTTAGTAGTACATGTAATATGTACATATGTAAAATTTACGCAATATATGATTAAAGTATATTTCAAAAGTAGTAATAGGACGATATAACTAAATCTACGATGTAGATTTGGAACAAAACGTAGGTATATTGTTTGTAAATTTGAGAAAGTCAAAGTTCACTCTTCAGGATGTGGCTAAGCAACAATATTATTGTAAATAACACCATTTCATGATGCTTTTGATTTTATTTTCAATACAAAAATTCCATTTCTAGTTTAAGACTCCTCTGGGGAGATATCAGGGAAATATCTTACTGCATATATATGAAATATATGAGCTGAGAAATGGAGGACGTCCAATATGACGGATTGAATAGCTCTACCTATCATTGGAGTACTCTACGTGGCTCACATAGTTCAAAAAATGTTGATCAGTCTATAAAAAGCAATTCATTTTTATATCTCTGGGTTTTTTTCGAAGTGCCTAAATTTTAAGTTTGAAAACTGGGATACTTCTAACTCCTTATGGATTGTGGGATTTTCATTTCTTGAATCACTAGCAATTGTATGGATTGAAAATCCACATGAATTTACAACATTTATTAAATTAGCAGTCCCTTATTTTGTGATTCTACCTTGAAAGGCATAATATTGTCTTTTGGTCGCTTGCAGTTTTCGAACAAGCCTTGAATCACATAATTTGCTGATGGTATCAATTTCCATCTCATTGAATGAGAAAACAAATACTTTCAGAATGCAGCTGATTTCAGACCTCCACATACTTTTTGTTACCGTAATACGAAACCCTGATTGTATTTGGACTTTCTACCACCATCTTGAAGAGCTGTTATTGAAGAATTTGGAAAAGCTGTTAGCACATAATCTTCCAGTTTATAGACTTAATTTACGCTCACTGATGTGTTTCCATTTTACAATAGAGTTGCCTTTTCTAATTTTAAATGAAAGATGAGAATTGCGTTTTTCTTCTTTGAAAATTTTAGACTGCAATTACACTCAGGATCAACAATCATTCAATAGACAAATTTCCACACCTTTTCGCTCCTTTTACACATCACAAAAATTTGCATCTGTTGAATACATATGAAATAGTTTTTTCTTCCGCCACAGTATTCCTCTTTTGACTTTCAGTACAGCAATAACACACAAATTACATTGAATTTTTTCATATTTCACACATATACTCCCATAAATAAAATCAACTATGATCTAAATAAGCTGATTGATAGTTTATAATATTAAAACAATGCTGCAAAAGAAAACCATAAACCATTTTTCATGCATTTATTTGTATTCCATCACAATTTAATGCATTTAGTCATGCGCCGAACTCTCCTGGTGACGTCACGCACAAGCAGCGAGCTGAGAGAGATATGCGCGTGTCGTAATCTTATAGTTCTTTGATTCATGGGATTACCCTTTGAAGCAAATGCTTAGCTAAGGCAGTAGAGAGACATATATGGGAAAAGGGAGAACATCAATTATTTTACTATTTTGTTAAGTACCACATTATTTCTTATTGTCTGCATAGCTTTAGTGGCGACTGGGTATACACACCCAGTCGCCACTAAAGCTATGATGTGACATTTATTTAATGAAGCGCTGGTATTTTGCTCAGTCGCCGACGAAGACGAACAAATACAACGAAGACGAACAAATACAACCATGAGCATACGGCCGGATACAAACTCGCGGGCGGTACAAATACAAAAAATAATTAAATTTAGATTTCAGTTTTTCATATCATTGACAATTGAAATTTCGGAAAATATACAAGAAAAACAGATTTTAATTGATAGGAGTGCACAAACAAACTCACTTCATGTAAATTTATGTTCACCCCAGACACAAATGTTTGCTATCAATATTCATGTATTCGGATACGATATGTGTTCCTTTTTCCACATGCATATCGAATAAAAGCCGATAAAATATTGCAATAAATAATTTCCAAAAAAAAATATAGAACCAATTTTGTACGATTCTAACGCCTACGTAAACGTTCATAGCATTTTGAAGTCGAAGCTGAATGTAAATGATATCATTTCTATTTTGAAAAAAAAAACTGTATTGTAAACAACGTGAAAAATTTACTACCATACGTTGTGATAGTCAAAGTAAACATAAAATTCATTCGATATGCGATAAACTTGAAATTTAATTGTTTTTAAATGCATGAAATATCCAAGAACAGTTGAATATGCAAATTTTCGAGCATATGTTTTGCACAATATGAGCAAATAGTTCTATTTGAAGAGACTTAAATATTTCATATGCATGTAAGCTCAGCTTATTTTCACATAAAAGTGAACAGTATTGAAGAGTACAATTGCATTGTTTATTGTCTTTTTATTATTAATGTTTACTTGGACAACTGCAGTTACGTGACGAAGTGCTGTTCTACGTTATTTGTGATTACAGTGTTTGCATATTGAATTTTTTGAACTTATTGACTTTTCATCAATATGCAATTCCCCATGAAAGAACGTTTAGTTTTCAATGAAGCGAATCGTACACTTGATTTTTGTTTTGTCGTTATTTGTTTACTGTGGTACTACAGCCCGGTTGCCACCTATGCCACCTGAATGCATCACTTCATAGTGTCTCGATTCATTATTTGCTTTCCCGCACTTCAGTATCACTAATAAAGGGTAAAAAAATTGATTTTTAATACAACTGCAGCAGAGCAGTACCTTGGTGGCTCGTTAAAGAACAGAATGAACTTTGAGTAACTTTCAAAAAAGTTACAGATGTCGCAATTCCCTTGAGGTACAGATGCTATGTAATTTTTTTTTTTCATAGCGCTTTCCAGACAACTGGTTTGTTGGTATAAGGGACAGCACAAAGTTTTACGTGCCAGCGACGCGCGGTGTTCCCAAGCGGTCCCCCATTTAAGTACTAACCGCGCCCTACACTGCTTAACTTCGGTAATCGGACGAGAACCGGTTATTCCAGTGTGGTATTATTTAATTGCAAATGTAATTAACACTTGTTGGATAATTTTTCAGTATGTGATCTTTTTCGCGGTTGATTTGTGCTATAAATACGTAATGACGAACGCTAAGTTTAAGTTTATTATTATGATAAAGTTTTAAAAAAGATCTTGCTATAGTTTTTGCCTCTCTTCAATTGCTGTTTTGCCTTTTAGTTTTTGAGATTTTTTCAATCTCGCATAAGTTTTATAAACACCAAATTATACGATCATTTATATGGTATGTGAATTTAGTTTAATTTATTAAAATTAGGATAAATTAAGTCTAATGTTTGCACCTTCATTGCTTATTCTCGTTGATTTCGGTCTTAGAAGCACTTAGAAATCTATCAATAATCTTTATGTTACTTTTGCAATTCAAATGTGCTTATTTTTCCTTATTTACGTCTTGCTTTTCTTTAATTCGCTAACCCAATTTTTATAGCATGTCCGAAAGACACAAAGTCACAAGGCAGCTCCGTGTAATTTCTTCATTCATCATACATATCTCACTTCGAAGTGACTTCTTTCCCTAAAATTTTTTTGAGTGATGCATAAATCACGGATAAATAATTAATTCCAGAAATAATTTTATCTCATTCTTCCTCAAAAAAGTCGCCTCCATATTTATTAAATAGATTGTTTTCAAATGGAGACACCTATAATTAATTTAATAATGAATGCTACAAAACATATATAATACCGATTGCCTATTTTTCTTTTAGGTCTAACACCATTGTCATGTAGAAGTTCAGCCGAATAAATACAACAATCGGACAGAAATTTGTTAATAATGTCGGTCCACGTTGACACGAGTCTATTACGTAGTCGATTGCTTGAATATGGCAGCAGAATGGGATCACTGAAATCAACAATTTTATCGCCAATCGAGCCATCATCAAAAGGACTTCTCAATGGTCCTGGTCAAAATAATTGTTTTCTTAATTGTGCTGTTCAGGTGAGTTGAGTTTTTTGCTTATTTTTAAGAATTTTATATTAAATGAGCTTAAAGGTGACTAAATTAACAGTTTCAATCGAAAGGCTATTTTTTATTTAACAAATTTGATGACTATCATTAAAAAAATGCATGCGCTGATTGGCAGTTTAATGGGAGTTTAAGTTAGGTCGGGTCAAGTTGCTGTCAAGGATAGAGAGTTCGATGGGATTTTAAAAATTTCAAATATTTTTCTTGAATTCAGAATTTTCTTCCATATTTTGTTGTAGGTAGTGTATTTGTTTGAGCTAAAATTGCACTTAAATTGATATTTGTTTTAAAAGACAAGAATATGACGTTGATTGTAAACGAGATTTTTAGGAGTATTTCAAAGTGAGCATTGAAGATGAGAGGGGATTACTATTGCGTATCGAAACACCTATTTAGAAATCAAAACAGATCTCGACTTAAAAGAAAAAATAGTCTTTCAATTAGTAATGCTGAATTAGTAACATGAACTAGAAAAAAAAATCGAGCCGATACATCGACTGAAGATTACTTAGGATTTTTAATGATTTTAGTTTATCTTAAAACGCTTATGTATTCCTGTTGTGAAGCAAAAATTATTATATCTAATTCAGCTGAGTTTTGTTCCTGGCAATGTAGTCCCGAAAAGTCAAATTTATTAGCTTAGGAAAGATTGCAGTCCAGACTAATATTTTACTAGTATAACTGAAGGTGACGCTATGATATAAAGAATAAGAAAAAATATTCTTCATTTTAAATAAGATACAATAAATCTCAAAGTCGATTAACACATAATGTATATTACTGCCAGAGCTTCAAAATTGTCTGGCTTTATCCTTAGATCTTCCAAACCCTTTGTTAGCCTTTCCACGTGTGTACATATTTCCCTGTCATTTGTTCGCAGTATTCTGGAATACTGTTGTCAAGTGTGATGTTCCCAATACCAATATCTTGTGATCCTTAGAATCCGTCCAACGTAGGTTTATCCGTTCTTTGTTTTATAAATTTAACATTCCTTACTGTATTTATAATCGCCGTCTCTCCATATTGCAGATTCCTTCCCTTGAATCACGCAGAGCTTTCCTTAACAAGTGTCTCCTTTTCAAACTGCATTACCATCTTGTTAATTGTGATCTCTGCAACCAGGTCTCTGTTCGAGAATCGAACAGATCCTCTTGCATGTTCAGTGATCCTTTCGCGTGAACTGATCTTTACTTTCATTCATCTTTGTTCCGTATTGCTAGACAACATACAAAGTTGTAACTTGGTCCTCTGCCGTTGACGTTCTTTGGACACAAAGACACTTTGAAAAACAGAGTTCTTAAGTACGTTGTCAATTTTTGAACTTGCTAACAGTTTTATTTTGAATTGTTATTTATTTTTATTGTTATTTATATTTATTTCTCTTTTTAGATTACTTTCTTTTTTCTCTTGGATTATCTCTTTCTTCTGTTTTATTTTAATTTTATATTTCTAATCTGTAATTGGACGTTAGTCTGTTGCATTGGAGATTTGTTAAATAAATAAATAAATAAATAAACAAAAAATATTTTCTGTGGAAATAATACGGAAAAATCAATGTACAGTTGCAGAAAATAACGGATACATATTTATTGTTACATAATTTGATGTAACTTTATTTTTAATGCGGATTATCAAGTATTTTTTCGCATCGAACACTTTCAACACTCTTTTGAAATTTATAGAAAGAAAACAAAGATAGTGCACATAAACAACTTTGGAAAATTCTAAAAAAACTTCGTAAATTCTATTTATCTAGTTTTGTCCATATCAACTTTTTGGCGAATCACTATTTCGTCCAAAGTCCTCGGTTTGCTAAGCACTTTCAATTTGTTTTGACATGGTTTCTATGATATTAAATTTGGTATTGCTTGATTTCGAATTTTAGGCCATTTACTCTTTACTCTTCCGCAGAGCTCGGCATATTTGTGGGAGCTCATTTGAAAGAAAAAAACATTTTTTTTACAATCGCCCATTACTTTTTAGTAGAATGCAAATCCAAGGCTTATGTAGGCCACTGTATAGTCGAAAATTGTTGCTAAGTAAGCCATTTCACAATGATTGCAGTATGTTTGGAATTCTTATCCTGTTGAAGCACTATCTCATCTACTGCATAAGCCCTTTTATCAACGTCAGGCAAAATACTACCCAAAAGGCTAAGGTAGTCTTCCTTTTACATAGTGCCTTCAATCTTGATAAATGGCCCAAAGGCCCACCATGTAAAGCAGCTCTACGCCATCATATACCCACCGACGTGCTTCACTGGTTGGTTAACTTGATGCCTTTGAATACTCTCATGGGATCGATGCCAATATTATTCCTCATCTGATCGAATAACTCGTTTGTAGTTTTGAATTGTGATCCTATATTTGTAAAGTTTAAGCTTTGACTTACAATTTTTGATGGGTAGTGCAGATTTTTTTGTTTAATATTAGACACTAACCCAATCCTATGCAAAGTTTTCCTTACTGTGCGACCACTTAAGTCTTTGCGTTGTTGCTCAGCAATACTTTTAGATGTTCTTGCTAGCCTTGTCACTACCACTAATTCCATCAAATGAGCATCGCCATCAAATGACGTCCTTTGCGAACCACTAAAATCGCTAGGTGCCTTAACATTTCGTGGTTTTGTAACTAACATTACTTTTCAGTGATGTATCTTCAATTTTGCTGCTATTTATGACAGGAATATTCATAACGGCTTATATATCGGCGTATTTCATTTTCGATTTGAGATGAAATTTTCGCATTTTGAATTCAATTTTCACGGATATCACTCTCACTGATATTTCAAACCTAATTGCTGCTTGAATGTTCGAATAAAACTGACAAATGACATAGAAACGCAGAAAATGCCAAAACAAGCGACGCGAAAAGCAATTGGAACGGTCAATCACGTTCATAATCAATGAAACTTAGAGTAGACGTAGCTGGATAAATGAGGTTTGAAAAGATATTAGTGTTTGTACCCCATTGTTTTTAACGTAAGTTTTTTTTTGTTTTTTGTATTAGTAACTGACGAAGAGAGTTTAAAGTATTTGATAGGAAAATAATTACTAACTAATTATCATCATCGGCGCTACAGCCAGGGTCCGGTCTTGGCCTTCTTACTTGCTACCTATAATAAAAATAGGTCAACTTTGCTAAGAACTTTTATTTAGTATACATCCGCTTTTCTTCGCCACTTTGTTACATAGGCTATAACAAATGAACTTTTTTTACAAAAACAAAAAGTCTTATATTGAACAAGAAAATAACAGTCTTCTTCAAGGAATAACAGTTACACAAGTTGATGTGGAAATTGTGTTTGAAGAGATTTCCAAGTGGATCCGGTTCATCTTCAGAATTAAATTTTGCCAATAATATTGTTTGTCGTAATATAACAATTTTTCTCAATAAACTTAGCAAGACGAATTCAAAGTCAATGTGTATACTTCTTACGCATTTTTTATCATTTGAAATTATTAAAAATTATTAACAATAAATCAAAAGATCAATTTTTTCTCCCAAGAGCTAGATATATTTCAGTTTATAGGTAAATATCGATGTTTCGAGGGAGTTTTGGCCTTTTATTCAGTGTCTATTGGTCTTCACTGAAGAACAAGGTAGATTGTCGTCAAGAAATTGAAATATTTCTAGCGTCTAAAGAAAAACAAATGAGCTTTAACTTTAAATCTTTTGAATGCAATCATTCAAAAGCTTAATCTCATTACGAAGGCTCGGTAGAGTTTTTGTTAGCAATGTTTTTCTTATATGAAATCTTTACTTGGAAAGTTTCATTTATTTATTCAATTTTCTATTACGATGGATTCAGGTAGCTGTTATATAATTATCAAATTAACTTCATCTAAACTTCGGTTTTCAGGGCTGAAAAGCTTTATTTTATAAAATAACAATATCTTCATAAAAATTTGATGGTTTTTGAAATGATGGTTTTGTGATGGAATCCGTGGCATTTTTATCCAAAAATTTGGTCGCAATTGTGCCTTTGTTAGATAGTGTATCATCGTGGTGCAAAATTCATGAATTGTTCTTCCGAAAATCTCGTTTTATAGAATGTTTTCTCTTTTAAACGCCTCGTTACGCCCAGGAAATATTGTTTATTTGCTGTTGGATCCTCCGAACGATTGCTCAAATATAAAAGAAGCAGTGAGAAGAACTCTAATTTTGGATCGACTTTACCTCAGTTTTTTGGAGTTTCGGATCATTTGGCAAGCGCCATTTCAGCGATTGCTGTCTGGTTTGCATATTATATTTATAGTCTGAAGTGTCATCACCCATAATGATGCGTTTGATGACTGTGAGGTTCACATGCTAGATTACGATGCTGTTTTTGAGGAAAACTGAAGTCTTTTGAAACGAGTCGGATAACGACACGTCCCATGTCTAAAACATAAACCACTATAATCCGAGCCGATTTACGAGAGACGTTGGATAAAGCCTTTGACGAGTACTGATTCCTTGACTTTATCGACGTTTTGCTCATTTTTTCTAGTTCAAGACCGTCCAGAACGAACCAAATCGTCAACAACTTCACGACCCTCTTTGAACGCTTTGTACCATGCAAATGCTCTTGTTTTGGATATAACACACTTGCTAAAGGCTTTTTTCAACATATTCAACGATTCAGAATAAAGAATTCTGTTTGCCACATAAAGTTTCAAACAAACTCTTTGATCAATATATTTTTCCGTAGTAAAAATTGCCATAAACTCTTGACCCAACCTTAAGTTATGACTGTTGCAAACAAAACATTTGACAGATCACGATGAAACTAAGCGTCATAATGCACCAAAAAGGCGCCAAGTTGAAAACTAAAAACAATAAAAAACAAATAACGCGAGTGATTAGAGAGGCTCACACCTGAAACTTTAGTGTCAGAATAGATATCTGCTCTTAAACTGAACTCCACATTTCACGGTAGTAGATTTTTACAAATTATTTTCTCTTAAGCTAATGGTAGCTAATGGTAGTTAATTCCCAAAACTGAAATACCTTCTACCAATCAATTTTTCATGACAAACGGTAAACAAACTCTCATATGCAGTTTTCAAGCGTCATCTCAATACTTTACTCCAGCAATCAGTACAAAATGTGCAATAAGCATAACTCCAATTCCCAGAGCACCATTGACTGCAATGATCCTCCACTCTCCATTAAATCCAACGTAAAACTATGTTTATGATAACAGAATGACATTGATTACAAGAAAGCGTGAGCATGTACGCACCTACAACTTGGATTTCATAATAAACTATGCCTAGTAGGTATGTAGGTTCTTCTCGTATCTACGCTAGTAATATCTCAAGTATTATTTAAATCATATAATTTTCATGCAAAGTCCATCCCCACTATCTTTTTCTTCTTCGAGCGATCGCTCCTATCTATTTTATTCCCTTCTTTACCTACGCTACTTTCTACTTCTACCGCAATTCATTATCATTCTAATTAAATAATTAATTAATTAACTGCATCAGAAAGAAACTAGCTTCCTCTTCGCGTATTTGAAACGAATCGAATTGATGTTGAGCGGTTGTTTGATGTTGGTTGGATGGCGTCGTGGGAATTCGGTGTCTTAATCGAAAAGTGTACGTATGTATGTAGTTGGCAGCATAAGTAGAAGATGAATAGAGAGTAGACTAGGACTTTGACCTAAAAGGTGTATACAATGAGCACACATATGTATTATATATAAGAGTAGAAGATAAAACTTATCATGATTCATGCAAAGCACTTATTAGATGAAATGGTTAGGCTTTTAAATATGCATCTAGATAAGTGCATCTAGGGCCTATCATATGCATCATTTTATTTTAAGTTGATGTGGATTGTGTAATTTAGGGCGCGCTTTGCATTAAAGAGAAATTATTTTGTGATATAAGCAAACGAATTATTGTAAGATTATGGCTTAATTAAAACAAAGCATAAATACGCAATATTTTGCTCAGATATTATTTGATAGATCTACCTATATAGTGGCTAAGATAGTATATTTTTTCCTGAATTTCGAAGGCAATTGTGTATATCATTAAAACATCAAAAGCAGTGTTTGCATGAGAATGGGAGCAATGATTGTAGATGTTGATAATTTTTTTATAGAAATAAATATTATTTGACTCCTCGTATTTCAAAGAAATTTTCAAAGAGGCAACGAATCTTAAACTTAGTGCATTGTTTTTATATTCAGCAACTATATGCTGAGTATATGTGCTTACTGAGATTCAGTAAAAACTCCCACCATTTTCGGTTGAATTATACTGATTGTATTAGGATCGATGAGATGACTATGAAGTTTATGAGGAATTACGGAATAGATTCGTATCTGAAACCTCATCTGGCTACTCAAACTACATGGAGAAGCTAAGGCAGTCTTTCTTAAGCCATCCTAAATGTTTTTGGAATTTTGTAAATTCAAAAGGGTATCATGACCGTTACCCTTGTTTTTTGTCTCTGACGGCATGGTCATTAATAACTCGCTCGCTATTAGTAACTTGTTTGCAGACTACTTCCAATCTGCGTATAGAATACCTGTCTATGACGTCGACATAACTAATTTCAATTACTTAATGGACTCCCCTAAAATGACGTTGACAATGAAAGACCTATACATCGACACTGCCACTATCCTCCTATATCTCATCTTGAGAATAGTTTTCATCCTAGCCCTGATGGTTTACCGACCAATGTCCTTAAGCGTCGCACCGATTCTCTGTCACACCTGTTGGCTCACCTTTTTAATTTATCCACTTCTTCTGGCATTTTTCCAAACTTGTGGAAATATTCATCTATAACTCCAATTCACAAAAAAAGCAGTAGAAATGTCGTGCACAATTATAGACCAATCGCTAAATTACCAAGCGTTGCCAAGCTCTTTGAAGCTATAGTTGCCGAGGTTCTATCTTTCCACTCTAAGGCATTTATATCGCCTTGCCAGCATGACTCTATTAAAGGCAAATCTACCACTACTAATCTTTTAGAACTTGCAAATCTAGTCATCCCTGTGATTGAAGCAGGTAAACAAGATGACTGCATTTACACCGACCTCACGAAGGCTTTCGATAAGCTGGATTATAATGTTCTTATATGTAAATTGCATATTCTTGAATTCCCTAATAAGTTTATTGACTGGATTTGATCTTATCTCACAGATCGCAAACATAACGTTCAATTTCGTGGCACTCTATCCGCTGACATAATCTCCACTTCGGGTATGCCACAAGGCAGTCACCTCGGTCCGATTATTTTCGCTATATATAGTAACGATCTTATCACTTCCGCTCCTGGATACTCCATTCTACTCTACGCTGATGACGCAAAGATTTTAAATATAATACATCACTTGACGACTGTACAATTCTGCAACGCAATGTGTCAAATTTTTCTAATTGGTGCGCTTTTACTAAATGCTGACAAATGCTCAGTTATCTCTTTCTCCCACAAATCATGTCCCATTAATTTCAATTACTTTTTAAATGATATTCTATTAACACGTTCCAATAAAGTTCGCTATTTAGGTGTTCTATTAAACTCTACTTTTACTTGTAATGACCACATTGACTCTATAATAATAATAAAAGCCAACTGTGCACTTGGCTTCTTAAAAAGGCGGTCTAAGGAGTTCAATGACATTTGGATGACGAAAATCCTATTCTGCTCTCTGGTTCGCCCGATCGTTGAATATGGGTGCTTGATGTGGTCTCCATGTTATAAGGAGCGTATTGATCGAATTGAATCTGTTCAAAAAAATTCTTAATCTTTGTTTTTAGTTCTTTCCACTGGTCTCATCCTTTTTGTTTAGCTCCTTATGAAAGCCGCTTGCAATTATTGACCATGGACACTCTTGAAACTAGACGTCAAAATTCCAAAGCTCTATTCGCTGCGAAGTTGCTCAATGGAAACGTGAACTCTGAGTTTTTATTATCAAAGTTAAACTTTCGTGTTTGTCACGGTGAGCGTAGACATCATAGCGCCTTATCCAATCTATTTCATAAGACCAATTATGGATTAAATGAACCTATCTGCGCAATAGCTCGAAGCTTTAACTCAGCATATCAAATGTTCGACTTTAATCATACTGTTGAAATTTTCAAGTGTCGGCTTATCCGACCGTTTAATTGTTCTTAATAAATTCATAAATGTATTTTTTGTAGTAACCATTTTGTTGGTGAAACTATGATTGAATAAATAAATAAATAAAATAAAAATGCCTTAAATTGTATCGATGGTAGTATTAAGATATTGGTAACAAATGTTGAAGCTGACATTGAACTATTTGCTTTAAAGTGCAAAGTAAAAACATTGTATTAAAATTGACCCAAAACACTTCCATTTAGTTTATCTTCTTCAGATTTGCGTATGGTGACTTCATTCCTCAAATTTAACTCTAAACGTTTTCCTTATCTTTTGCAGGATACCATTACATCAGATTTTACAAGATTATTTTCTGCATAAGTTTGAGGAATTCAAGTGGAAAATTAATATTAATTTATTAGCCATCGACAAATTTCGCAACTTGCATTAAATGTTCCACCCCTTATTTGCACATGAAAGTGATATTTCTTCCTGGATCTGCAGTCAATTGCTCTGAAACCTAGCATTTCACACTTAATAGACACACAAGTCTTATGAATAAATATACCATTCGCAACGGAAATTAGTGTCATAAAAAGTGTGAAATTTACATAATGTTAACTTCACTCATTTTAAACGTTGTAATTTAAAATAAACGTTCACGTCGAAAGCTGATATAAGCCAATTTGCCTAGGTATGTTTGAGCTTGACAGCCGTTTCTTTTGTTTGACCAAATTGTCCTCTTCATCTTCTTACACAGATATTATCTGGCCTTCTAAGGTCTATCAGTGACAGACAACGGATGTTTGTGATTTTCCCTCTTCCGATATTCACAGACATCATAATTACACTATGCTCCATCGAAAGAATTTCCGCTATTGGATAGGTTAGGTTAGGTTAGTAAAGAGGGCTGCCGGGAAACGCGGCTTGCATTAGGCCACCAGTTTGGGCCCATTTGCCACCCTCCGCTGGCTTTTTAGAGCTGCCAAGTGACCGCTTCGCCAAACTGGATCAGCTGACTCAGCGTGACGGTACCAGCCACCTCTGCCAACCCTTGAAAGTGGTATGCACCAAAAATTTTGAGGCGTTTATTATTGAGGGCCGGACAATCGCAGAGAGTATGCTCGATGGTGTCCTCTTCCATCTCGCACCTCTTGCATAAACTGCTGGATGTCAGTCCCATTTTCTTCGCATGAGATGCGGTAAGGCAGTGCCCTGTGAGCAAGCCGACCGTGGTTCTCAAGCAATTCCTGCTGAGCTTGAGCAGTTTCCTGCTTTTGCTTGGATCAGGTGATGGCCATAATGTCCTGGCCACCCTGCAGTCCAGCCTGTTTTCCCATTCGGACTTTAGTTTGGCCCATATGGCGGCATCAAGTTTGTTTGTGGCGTCCGCGATTGACCGAGGTACAGTGATGCAGGGGCAGTTGCTAGCTCCTGAACCTTTCCTCGCCAATTCATCAGCTTTTTCGTTGCCTATGACCCCACTATGCCCTGGCACCCACATAATCCGGATAGGAATATGCCTTGCCTTTTCATTGAGAGCCACTCTGCAAGCGTTAACAGTTTTTGAAGAACATCTGTAAGACGCAAGAGCGAGAATGGCTGCTTTACTGTCGACGCAAATGGTCATTGGTCTGGTTGATATTCCGCTAATGGACTCAACTGCCATGCGTATAGCATGTAATTCAGACTGAAAGACGGTAGCATGGTCCGACAGTCTACACCACAGGTTAAGGCTCAAATCCGTAGAAAACACGCCCGAGCCAACTCCTGTGTCCGTCTTTGACCCGTCCGTGTAAATCCAGGCGCCCCTATCGGTGGTAGCTTCCTTTTTCTTCCAGTCTGTTCTTGTGGGTATCTTGACCTGGAAATTCCTGCCAAGATGTATTATTTTGCTCATGTGGTCCGTGTCTTCTGCAACGAGTCCAAATCTTTTGCGGCATTCTATAAGAATACCGCTGTGGCCCCACTGATCTGAATCGTTCCACATGCCAGAACTTTTAGCGCGTATCGCCGCTAAGCTTGCGCTTCTAAAGATGAATCGATCTAGGGGCATGAGTCCCAAAATCATTTCCAACCCAGCCGTTGGGGCGGTTCTTAAAGCGCCCGTAATACATATGCAAACTAATCTTTGCAGTGTTGTTAGCTCCTTGATATTAGTTTTTCTCTCCGCTGCTTTCCACCACACGACCGCTCCATACACCAAAATCGGCCTGACTACACATGTGAATATGTAATAGGCCGCCCTAGGTTTAAGACCCCAGGTATTGGAGTAGGCGGACCGGCAAGCGAAAAGTGCTGCGCGGGCCTTACCAATTCTGTGCTTCACGTTAGCCCCCCAGTTCAGTTTCCTGTCTAGTATAAGGCCCAAATATTTAACACTATCAGCAAGCTCCAATGTTATTCCGTTGAGGTTAGGCGTGGCAATAGCCGGTACCCTGTGTTTCTTTGTGAAGAGCATAAGTTCGGTTTTTGTCGGGTTTGCCCTAAGACCGACTTTTCTGGCCCAGATTTGAATATGGTCCAGCGCCGATTGCATAAGGTCCGACAAAGTTTGTGGGAACGCACCCCTCACAAGTACCACAATGTCATCGGCATACGCCACTACCTCAAAGCCACTGGCTCTTAACTTCTCCAGTATTTCGTTGACTGTCAGGATCCAGAAAAGGGGAGATATAATCCCTCCTTGTGGTGTTCCGGTACCGACTATACAACCTAATTGGATACAACCTAATTGGAAATGATTATCACTTTTCTTGAAAATCGCTCTGTTATTTACACTAAATAGAGGATGTACCGATCGACAACGATGACGACGAGTAGTTGTTGATGGTTGTATTCAGGTAGCACTATACGTATATTTTAAGTAGTCGTTTCAATAGACGATCGTCGTAAGCCAGCTACTGGTTACTAGATTTTCGCCTGAGATACATGTGTTTATCGGAAAGTAGTCTTGTTTGTAGTGTGTCCAACAAAATCATTCGAGTGTCGGTACGTCGAAATGTATGTTTTCGGTTGTGGGTTTTTCAAAATCTGATTAAATTGATGACCGGCAGTTTTACTTTGAGATTGATTTTAGCGATATGATTTGAGCTTTTTCCACACAAAAACCACACTAAGTGCTTCTTTTTTACGATGTGAAGTCATAATTTTTCATGATTTTAGAGATTCAGAGGATGTCATTAAAACAATTTAATGCTACAATTTATCCAAAGTAGATAATTTGCTTGAGTGATAAATATGTATGTGAATTTTTAAATTGTACTAGCTAAAATGGTGGTAGATCATGCATCAAATTTTATGATTTTTTAGAAATCACACAAACTGTTATTGACTTCTGAAATGATTGTAAGTTGAAAAAAAAAAAAACGAATGAGTGAATGTACAAAACTATCTCGAAATCGATCACAAAAATAAAATGCATCTAAATTTATAGTTAGTTGGATCAAATAATAAATCATTTAGTTACTCCAATAATAAGAGAATTTGATCGAATTATTCATTTTTGCGAAGGATTTACTATTGACATGAATTCTCATCTCTCATGCTCGTTTATGAACGTTGTGTGTTTTTTGGCTTTATTAGCACGTCAAATCTTAAAAATCCATATCCGCGTTATCGAAGTTTCAAAATAAAAACACAAAAATTTCTGAAAAACAAGAGGTTGAAAGATACGGAAGTGATTTGCATTAGTTTCCAATTAGGAAATGATAAAATAGTATTTGTGGGCACCTATGTCCATCATAGTTTCAGTGGTTCACTTGGGTTGGCCATTCTCGGTTGCAATCATGGAGCAATAGCACCGACAGCTCTTACGGTGTGGCCATAAGGCAATGGCTAATGCAGATTCTAAGTCTTATCAAACCCATCTTTGCTCAAAAACCTACTTTTTGTGTTTTCATCCACTGTTGACTTACAATTCGGCACATACGACTGCCAAGTCCACGACGCTGAGTCTGATCATCAGCTAATCCAATTATGTATTCAATGAGAAAGTGACTTAGATTTTTTAACTGTTGACCCCAAACTATTCATCCTCTACGGTAAGATCGACTAGGAACAATTCGTAACGGATGCTGCAATTCAAACTCAAAAACTAAGCTTTAACTGCTCCCGAAATGTTTGTTCGCAGGAAATTGACGAGACTCTCGGTTAATTTAATCAAATCACATCCTCGGTCATTGATAGTTAAGCTATTCCAAAAAAAATCCACAAACTTTGCTTTCTGTGATTTACTGCACGATATCATTCAGTTCCATACACGGCGGACATTTTTAAGACGGTGTTTTTCCAAAATCTGCCACAGTTACCTCAATACCGAAAATAGCCCACATAGGTACACTTTTGCTCTGATTAAAGGTATAAATATTCTCATCATGGCCAACACCAGAACCATGTCAACAAAAAAATCGAATTACGCCTCCAGAAAATAGTCCTTGGCAAAGATATATTTCAGGAAATTAATAAAATCACAGGCCGTAAAAATCGAAGAAGTAATTTCACTCCTAACGGCTGATGATGAGACTTCTGTTTCATTTTCTTTTTCATCTATATAAAAAATCAATTGTTGACGCTTTCTTCGTCTTATCCTACAAATCCTTCCAAAAATTCCCAAGGCCATGTTATCATCGTGAATAAAGAAACTTTTCTAACCTTGGGGTCGACCTGTCCTCTAAAAAGTCTTCCGGAGAAGATAAAATACATATCCATATAGATATTAAAAAGGCTTCCTACTTGCTCTTTTGAGAACCTCTCCGTTCTTTCCAACTCTTGTCTAAACATGGGATATTTTCCCACTGCTTGGAAGCGTACGAAAGTTTTTCCTATTTCAAAAGCGTTAGGATCCTGCGATTTCATTTCATGCCCATCCGATTTCTCACCTTTCAAACTAGGAGAAAACTACTACATCTAAATCAAACCATAGATGAGAGCCACATCTTACCCGGGAGATAATTCAGTTTTAAAGCCAAACACTCAACAGTGGAGGCGCTAATGGCTCTGAAAAGCGCCATTGAGGAAACTAGCCAAAACAAAAGGATTTTGGGTACCTGTCTGATGAATCCTTCGACTCCATTTGGATTGATGCATTCCTGTCAAAAGTGATCAATTTGGGTTTCCCAACATGGTTAATCAAATTCATTGATAATTTTCTCAGTAGCAGAAGGGCTTTCTCTGACGAATTCCCGATTGAATTAGGGGTACCTCAAAGCTCCGTTTTTGGTCTTATATTATTCAACGTTTTCTCTCCGGACATTCCAGATACTTCAAACAATTTTTCCACGAGTGTTTTTATTAATCTATACACAGATGACATCCTATTTTAGAATTCGCAGCACAACCTGCACTTTGTCAAAGTGGTGTTACACCAGTACACGAATCAGCATTTTGCATATTATGCAAAATGCAAAATGCAGCTTGCAGGTAAATGCCGACAAAAGTGGGCTGATATTTTTCAGAGGCAACCGCACAGATTTCAGAAAGATATTCAAAGCCCTCAAAAAATCTAACATTCTTATCAATGAACAGACTGTAAAATACCTCGACATAAAGCTCGACCCTCCTTAGAGCTGCAGCTGCCATTTCCGACAAGCCTTAATATGCTGCATATTCATGCCGAGCTCAACTATCTCTGCTAGTGTTAAAATTTTTGCCTATAAGCAATTCATTGGACAGATCCTCACTTACGGTGTCCCTATCTGGTGTTGGGCCCCTTCAAGTAAACTTGAGAAACTAGCAAAATTTGAACTCCGTATCCTTGGAAACATCACCTTCCTTGAATTAAAGGCCAATGGCCACTTTTATCGGAATGGGAATAAGGACTTTTACAAAAAATTGTAAATTACACCGCTTCCCTCTTATTTGCTTCAACTACGAAACATTGCTATTTGCTGTGCCACAGAGCACCCCAACTCCATAATTCAATCGCTTTATCCAAGCCCTGTATCTTAACTGTCAAGCCTTGATCTTAGGAAAAGCTCATAGTCAATGAGCTACTCACTCATCATCCATGAAGTGAACGTTTCTCAGTGAATATTTTGTTTATTCGTCTGATCCAAACATTTCTTAAAAACTTTTCTTTTCTCTTCTCTTTAACTTCTTTGTTACCTAAGCAATTGAGCTTGATAAAAAATCATATTTCGAAATTGATAAATCACGAAAAGGTCAGCACTTCGAACCATAAACCAAAAATGAATAGCTCACATGTTCATAATCGTTTAAAAAAATAGTTTTAAATAATCTATTTTAAATCTTCTCCTTTTTACTGTAGCAAAACCTACCCAAATTGGGAAAATTAGAGAAGTCATTGTTTGATTAGCTTCAATCTACATTTTAAGTATTTCACCTTCATTGGTTTACACTACTATTTACACATATAAAGAATCTCATTTTAAACGTATTTCAAAATTTTTGATTAGATATTAGCTAATTAAATGAACATAAAAGAATTTTATGGCTTACAAAATTACAAAAATGTATTTCTGACTGTGCGGAATATAGTTAAAAATTTTTGAGAAAACCACATTTAGCAAATAAAATTAAAGTAAAAATTAGTAAAACATTCCTAAATGATGGTGAAAAAACTACATTTAGATTCAAATCGAAAAATACAACTGAAATTCATGAAATTTCCCAGCTTCAACTTTATAACTATCGGCAATTATAGCTTCGAATTTCTCTGTTCTCTGTCTCTCTTGATGTTTATATATTAAGGTTCTATGTTATTTATTTTAATTTCATCACAGACCTATGCATATTAAAAAAGGCAAAATAAAAGTTCTGTGCATAAATTGTAATAAAATAGCTAGACGGCATAATTTCATTCTTCCTAAAAGCAATTTATAATTTTCACTGAAAATCGTATCATGCTATGGAGATTTGTTCAACAAACTTCAAACCCAAAAAACAAACCAATATCATCCAACACCCGTCTAATCTAAAACCTGACATGAATATCCATCTCTATATGCTGAAAGCAGGTGCTCCCTATTAATTTTCGACTTCGCTTTTTATCCACAAGGATAGCGTACGCCTGCTCCACACTTGATTTATTTCAGTTGCAAAAACTGAGTTCGATCAACCATATCACCTGCCTGCATTTATTAGAACGATGTGTGCAAAACGAAATCTGCAAAAAGATTACCTTCTTCGAAAGGGATAAAAAAAACTCCAGGCACAGCACCTGTATTATCGAAGGTCTGCTACTCAAAATGCGATGCATTGTTCGGCGGGTTCGGATTTGAATTGGAAATGAGTGGAAAGGTTGAAATATGGTTGCTAGGGGATTTGCTTATTTATATTTGGTAGCAACGTTATATTGGGACTAATAAAAGCTCTTCAACATGGGAGTATACATGAAGGTATTAATTGAAAGAAATTAAAATCAGGTTACTGGCTTAAGTCTTTCGTTTTAGGCACGCAAAACTTCAACTATCTACGAAACCGCAAAGATAGTATTTAACTAAGTGCTTTTTCACTTATCCATTCTTTTATGTTTGTCACATGACTAAATAACCAAAGAACAAATAAATGCTTTAAGCTATTAAAGGCTTAATAAACACAGAAGCGTAAAAAGCAACTACTACACTTAGATAAAAATACCAAAATCACGAAATTCGTGATCCGACTCAATCAGACACAATCTAAAAAAGAAGCCGAAATAAAATAACATTTTGTACGCATCATCGGTAGATCGATACAAAAGTAAGCCTCGTGTTTTTTGTGTAGCTTAACGTAACATCTTATACCGAATCTAACAAGTCACGCATAAATCGGACAATACGGAAGCCATAAAAATGCCATTTGACTTAAAAATATATTTTATTCTTTCAATTTGTACTACATATCAGCGATCTCTCTAGAACGTGTTTCTTTCACATTTGTGATACTGACGTTTTGTTATCCGATTGAAATAGGATAATTTATGGGATTAGACCTGAATGTCACAGCGACAGTAGGATTTCATATATATTGTGCTAATGCATCGATAAAACCTACTACCAGATGAATAAGATTTGGCTTACAAAAGATCAATGTGTGCGTAATTCTGAAATGGCTGTACAGGTCAGGTGTGCAGTGTAAACTTCATGCAAATTCATTACTCGTTCCGTCAAAAATAAACCAATAAATATTCCATTTTTTATTCAATGTTGGCAGCTTTGTCGAAAAAAAATCGTTTGGAATAATTATTTATTGTTTCACTGCGTCACAAAAACCAGCCTGACTTAAGCAGTACTAATCCGCTTAGAACCAAATTTTAAAATCTTCTTAAAACAACTTCTCAAGTGTCTTCAAAGTGATGTGCATGTCATGGAAAAAATGAAAAATTAATTCCAAAAGCGGATTACTTTTAATTTCAATGCTCGATACGACGAAACACATCACCCTACAGAGCTCACCTCATTCATTTTCTTGTTCCGTCCGGCCGACACTTCTACGCGATCTAATGAAGAGCACTTATACGAATGAAAAATCATCTAGCCTCGAAATTTGTCTCCCAGGAAAATTTCTGAAGCGTATCGTAGGAAAAAAGATACAGCCGTCACCCGGGAAAATATCATGCTATGAATAAGACTCAAATGCAGGGAAGTCGAGAACCGTGTAAAAAATAAACCTTGAATTAACTCTTATCTCGATTGCGAATATTGCCAAGTGCTAATCTTGCCGTAAAGCAAATCGTATCTTTGAGTGAGTATCTGGCTGATTGATTCATTGGTTCAGTCAGTGCACCGAAAGATTCGCCTTGAGATGATTTCCGTCAATAAATCCATGTTCTTTTCATTGCTCCGGATCTATGTTTGTGGTTTTTCGCATTTCCAGTGCAATCATCAGGCTGTGCCGGTAGACACGTTACATAATTACGGCGTCATATATTTCCATGGTTCAGTGGCCGGGAGACGAAGCCATCGGTGGGAACCCGTCATCACAACCGAGACTAGGTGCAATTTTCAATGCGAGTAGCTTCTTCATTTCTCTATCGTGTGAAACTATCATTGCTGTAATTGTTATTACTTTGGAGATTCTATGCTGTTGTCATGTTTTCTGTTCTTTCCGAATTCAAATGCATGCAACCAGATGCATGAGATGAGTAAGGAGGAAGTACAGTGTGCACTAAAAATAATTAAGCTTTCAATAGTAAACTTACTGAATTAAACCTACCGATGCCTCATGAGTAGTATCGTTCTATCAGTAGTTTTATATTACAAACTGTTTTCTTGATCTAACATAACCAAACTATTAATGAGCGAAACATTTTCGTCGGCAACTTAGCAAGCTCCCCATATCGAATTATATCATCTGTGATGCCATTGAGTTACATGACTGGCGTCGTTTTCTTTCTTAATGTAATTACTGACTTTTATGGGTTGCTTCCTTCCGCGATGGTTTAGCTACTGCTCATCCCACTGCCTAGACGATTTGTTAGTAGAGCCGCTGGCGTCTGCTTTTCAGTAGACTTTTCGGTTGACAATGCTTTCGAGTTGTCTCTCTAGCGCATAGTGACAGAGCTGAAGCGCTAAATTGGCCTTTGTGCCAAGTCTGATTGTTCTTCGTCTTCTCAGCGCTGAGTCATAAGAACTTCTTTCATGCTTAACTGCACCGCACTGTTGTACAATGTTTGATGCTACGGAAGTTCTTGAAAGGTTTAATATTTGTTGCTGAAATTTACAGTTCTGTTATCGTTTTAGTAGAATTGTTTCTTGAATCACACTCTTCAGCTGGATGTTTGGGGTTTAATGACGTTTGATAGAAATTGATGTGTGAATGTGATTAATGAGATTTCATACATTTCGGTGTTGCGAAGTGAAGATAGCTTAATGGCTTGAATCTTGCCAAAACCGCAGTATAAGTGTTCTTAATGTCTTTAGTTTATAGAAAAAGAGGCGATGAGTGTAGGTTTTTCATCCTTGTTCAAGAATACAGATATTATGTACTATAATTAAGCGCAGACACTTAATTTTTGTTTTTTATTCATGGAGGCAGACCTCTCTTATTTCAAGCAAAATACAATTGGAACATTGTTACTCTTTAGTGAGACTCCGCTTAATTTATAGAACTGCGTTGTGATGAACAATAATGTATTGCAGTATTTCACAATTTTGAGGTGTTTTATGTTCTGTCATTTGTTTTACACCAGCTAAGTCTACAAATACAGACTTAACGTGTGAAATTATGCTTGGATATTACAGGAGTAGAAATGTAAGCTAAAAAATAGATTGTAATACGCTAATACAAATACCTGTGAAAAAAAGTAGAATAATTTCTGTGATCTGTCTACTTTTCCATTATTTCACGATGAGTGAGCTCAAAAATTTTTGTAGAAATGGTTCACATTTTCTCTTCATATGTTTGAATAGAAATGTTCAAATGAATTTAATTAATTAAGTTTCGATATGCTTATGCGGAAGCTAAAATTAATTGACATTAATGATCTTTTGTTGAAACTGTTATATGATGCAATTCGTAGCGATGACAGCTCATGTGCTTGAAATTATATGAACTCAAATCAAAATTTCAAATTGTTTGAATAATACTAAAACACCGTGTGACATGTACCCTACCTTAAGATTTTCTTCTGATTCGATGAATTTGCTGCGATTTCACACTTGTAATGCGCAACACAGTGCAAGCTAGTAAGCATTTGCTGGTTTACAATGTTAGAAATTCTTGCATAAAAAAAAATATATAAAAATAATGACTTTAACTGCTTTATAAATAAAATCATTACTCTTTGATTTATTTTCGTATATGTTTTGACTCCTTGACTTTTCAAATTTAACATTGACAAAGTTTTTTTTATATAGTAAACTCATATCTAGAGCAACCAAGTTTCGTTTGTCTATTCTGTTTATTTTAATATTCTGAAACATTTAAAATTCACCTTCGGCTGCAGATGTGGAATAAGTACTGTAATTGAAGTACTTACCTGACAGGTTCTATGAGCAATCAATCAATCTGTTGTTGGCTACTTTTATGTACATTTGTTTTATGAATAGCTGTGCACTTCTGTAGTTAAATAGAATTCACAATAGCCTCAATAAAACTCATAATCTTTTGTTCTCCAACATGCCTACGGATAATCTCACTATTTCTGAAACCATGTTTCCACATTTAGGAACCGATGCTCAACATTTTCTATTAGACATAAGAGTACTATAGAAATAGAAATTTACTTCAAACACCAGCTTAATGTCCCTGAAAGCTCAAAATTACAATTTTCACAAAAGTAACTATGCTGGGTTGAATCGTTTCTTTTGCATCTTAGATTCGCATAGCATTTTGTCATCTCTTTCAGGTGAAAATTGCGTTGATATTCTCTACAGCATTCTGGAGTTTATTCTTCCTTTATTTATACCAATTAATTATCCCCGAAGTCCTGCCCTGATTTACGAAATTAATTATCTCCATTCAGTGTAAAAACATCAATAACGACTCAAATATGCACGGAAAGGCTTTGCCTAAGAATTAAAGTTTATCGTCAACTTGAAGCCGATACTTAGCTAGAACTAAAAAATTCGCATTTATCAATTGCATCATGCATTGAGAACGAAATGATAGGTGGAAATTTAAAGCCATTGTAAACACATTGCAAGCATTTGCTAATCCCCAATTCCATACAAAAACCTTGGATTACACTTGGTGAGCAATCCACTTGAAACTTGCTATCCGAACATTTTTCTTGACTTACATATACTCTTGGGGGCCTGGTAGCTTTGCTCGCTAGGGCGTCAGGCCAAAAAGCGGCGTGATACGGGGCCTGCGGGTTCCAATCTCGCCAGTGCCATGTCTGTTAGTGTGAATGCGTGTGATTGGCTATGAGGATGGCAAATTGGCCCAAACTGGTGGCCTAATACTGGGCGCGTTCCTGGCAGCCCTCTTCACTAACCTAACCTAACCTACACATACTCTTCATGAGCTACTTCTTCCTGCATTTTGCAATTCATTGGTGACATATTTCATTCACATCTTTCTATTCCTCTCATCACTCCCGTCATGATTGAGGCTCCAATAATGAAACTAAAATCGTTTTCTAGCTCAGGATCGGATGGACATCTACGTTTTTAAAAATTGTTTATTATCTATAGCAAAACCCCATCTAAAAGTATTTTTCCTTCAATTTGGAAAGAAACCCTGATCCTTGTTGTATCAAAAATATCAGATGCATCATCTGTTGAAAATGTTCGACCTATTTCCTTTCTTGCATCTTATTTTAAGGTTCTTGAGCGATACTTTTTTTAAAATCGTGAATGAGTATGGTCATCTTATTGTAAAAAAGCAGCATGGCTCTCTGGCAAGTCTCTTTACTGTAACAAATCTATATACTTCAACAATTTCGTAGCCAAAGCACTAAAAACTTAATATGAAGTTCATGCAATTCACACGGACTTTTCAAAAGCTTTTGATCATTTTGATTACTGTTTCTTCACAAACTAAGTCGCTTTGTTTTCCACCGTTTATCATTAAATGGCTTGAATCTTATCTATTCGATCGTTCTTATTTATGCTATAGTTCCTGTTCTTTATTTATGCTATAGTTCCTGTTTATCAACTCCCTTCAAGTTAAAAACTGGAGTTGCCCAAGGCAGATACTAGGCTCTTCGCACTTCCTTGCTCTGAGCCAACGATGTTCCTCTTTGAATCCCTTGTGAATGTCTCTTGTTTTCTGACGCTCTTAAATTATTTATGAAAACAAGATCTCTTCAAGATTGCATTCTGCTTCAATATAATTTTACTGTTATTGGAAACTGGTGCCAGGAGAACAAGCTAACTCTCAACGTACAATGGAATTTGGTACTTTTTTTTCCGTAAGACTAATCCAATCACCATGGATTATTTTTTGAGTACCAATATACTTTCTTCTTCTTCTAGCTGCGTTAAGGACTTTGGTGCTACGTTTGACAGAAAACTCCGATTCGACTTTCATTTTCCCGACATGGTCAACCGGGACTCTAAAATGTCGGGATTCGTTCTCAGATCAATTCAATCATTTTTTTTTCAATACATTCATCCTTAGTATTATATACATCGCTTTTACAATTTGTCTTTGAATACGGTTCTCTTGTATGGCCACCGCATTACGAACATGACGAAAATTCTAATGAATCCGTCTTGGGTAAATTCATTTTCAAACTCCAATCTTTATCCTCTCGTCGTATTTTTTTCGATGAGTGCTTCCTCTTCCAATTATACCGCAACCTCCCAAATTCTCCTCTATGTGAAGACATCAAGCATCGGAGTCCTATAGGGGCACTTGAAGCACAATAATATTCGAAGTTCCGATTTATTTATTTACTAATCGATTTTAACAGGCTAATGTCCAGTCACAAAAATTAATAGAAACCTTAAAATAACCAAAAAAGACTCAGGAAATTAGCAAAGCTTAGGAATGAGAATATACATATTTCAAACCTTAAGAAATTAAAGGAATACCTAAGTTAACATAGAAGAAAGTACAATAATGATAAAATAATCAAGCATGATAAGAAAATTTAAGACTTGAATATTTAATTAGAGATTTCAATTGAGGGAACGCCAGCGGAAAAGACCAAGCTGCAGATAGTTGTGTTTTTTGGAGATACACACTAACGGCGAGTTAAAATAAACTTCAGACTACGCGAAGGACAGAGAAAAGATCAAAAGACATGTATCTGATCGATTGACGTTACGTAATCATAGCTTGTAGCCATGATCAGAGAACATAGAGCAGTGGAGTAGCTTGATGAGCAAGCACTCGTCAAGGAACACTCTTCAGAAATCGAATGAAATTCCTTAATTAGATAATAAGGAAAGGCGATATGAATAAGAAAAGATGATTGGCACTTATATGCGCAATGTGCTGGTCCAATTTAAACTTTAAATCAAAGAACACACCAGGTTCCTCAAAATTGTCAGCAGCCGTAATAGAAAATCCGTACAGGGCATATGAATCTCTTAAGGGTGAAATTTTATACGTATAGGACATTTTATAACATTTAGATATGTTCAAAATAAGTGAATGTTCAAAACTCCAGTCAAACAGGGAACAAAGATCATTTTAGAGTTACCCTTAAGGGGTTACCCCCACTTGTAACGCGAAAAATAGGTCATTTTCATGAATTTTTTTTAAGAAAATTACGAAACTTTTTCAAACGAATATTATATTATCATAAAGTTCATACGGTGAGCACTTTTCAGTATTTCTTTTTTGAAAAATATTACATTTTTAAATTACAAATGGCCGTCAAAGCAATGGTATTTTAATTTTCATTTATTGCGGTGACCAACATTGTGTCGAACTGGATCATTTGAAAAAAAAATTGTGACGAATTTAGTTAAATAACAGTATAAACTAGTGTTTGGTCGAAGGATTTGAAGCAATATCGCTTTTTCACAAAATGGCGGACAATCAAAGTTAATGGGTCGATTTTCACTTAAAAAAACGGCCTTCTTTGGCTATAAAACGGCAATTATTTTATAAAAAAAAAATCGAACGATCAAACACTACATTTTTATGTATTAAAGAAGCCTGCCAAGTTTCAAAAAGATCGGTTTTGTAGTTTTCCAGTAATTTTGGTCATCGACTTCAAAGCAGCCATTTCGAGAAAAACGCGTTTAAAGTTTCAATTTCAGTTTACACGGAGGAAGCAATTTTTTTAACTTACATGGAGTCATCCACTCCGGGGCCATATAATTGCTCTTCCGCCGGCGATGCCGCTTCCGAAAATGCAACTTACTGTTGCCTTCTCCGGGTATGCGACCCTTTTCATAGAATAATAGATAGAAACCGGAGAGAGGGTCGAGCGCGGCAGACGACAGATTGGCCGGTTGTATAAGTAACGGTTTCTTCTCTTTCAACGCTCATATCTCAGTCAATTTTGTTCGGATCGACTTGAAATTTGAAGGACGTGTTCTCAGATAGTTATACTGAAAAAAAAAAATTCAACATAAAATAGAAGAAAAATTTCAAAGTTACAAGTGGGGGTAGCCCCTAAAAAACCTTGAAGTCGTCTGCAAAGAAGAAACAGAGAGAACGACTAAAAGAAGAAAAATCATTTATGAAGACTAAAAATAATAATGGACCGAGAACGGAGACATGAGAAACTCCGAAAAGTAGACGGGAAGCGAAAGAGGGGTTGGGATCCACTATCACAGTACATGTACGACCAGAAACAAAGGATGACAATCAATATAAAAGAAGACCAGCCACCCCATAGCTTCAAAACTTCGCGATAAAAATTCTGTGATCAACGGAATCAAAAGTTTTTGGGAAGTTCGTGTATACCACTTTGCGTTGTTTCCGTTGGTCTAAAGCAGAAGCAGCCAAGTTAGTAAAGCATCTAAAATTAGAGCTGAAGGTCTACCTTTGATAAAATCATATTGTTCAGGAGCAAGGAAAAGATGGAGGAGAGGAAGCAACCTGTTGTAAACAACTCTTTCAATACCTTTACCAAAACAAGGAAAGAGAAAAATGTGACGGTAGTTGGAAATGCAGCTTGGATCGTCAGACTTGTGGATGGGTGAAATATAAGCAGATCTCCAACTGATTGGGAAGGAGTCGGGAAAGAAGCTAATACTAAACATAATAGACAAAGGAACACAAAAGAACGATTGAATTGAAAATATTTGTATTTTAAATTAATTTTACATTCTTATATGTAAGTGACTTAGCCAATAAGTTTGGGATGCCAACAAATCCACAACCAACATTGAAGCTAAAACACTCGAGTAAGGATCTGATTTCTAGAGCATTGGTGCAAATTAAAGAAGATAAAAGAACATGGGGGACTTCACAAATAAGAAAAAAGAACAAGGCTTTGCAAAGAGGTCGCGAATTTCTCGTGGATTAGAGGCAATAGTATTATCGAGGAACATGGAATTGGGAAACCGCGGCAAATTTTTGAGGGAATAGACAAATGCCATTTGTTGTTTAAAACAGATAGAGGACTCAATTCTCGCAAAGTAATCTCGGATAGCTTGACTGACGGCAATTTTGGCAATAGAACATAGTACTCGAAAATTCGAGAAAGTCATCATGAGAGCTTGTATTTCTAAATCTAGCTCGAGCTACATCCTTGACTTTGAGGGTAAATACTACATCATGCCAAAACCAAGGAGCGTCATTAGGCTCGTGAGGATGGCTGAAAAGAGTGAAGTGGTAGATAGGGTTGGATAGAAAGTTGCAGAATTTTATGACAACTTGATCAACAGTGAGGCCGCGAGAGAAGGAAAACCTTCAGACATTTCAGTCAGGAGAACATGTCAATCGTAATACCAGTAAAGTCTGCTTTATTATAGTTAAACTGCACGGCTCGAGAAGGAGCTTTATTGGTCTGAAAATCAACAAGAAGTGCGACTGAGAGTGGACAGTGATTCAAGTCAGCTTGAACGTAGGTAAAGGAAGCTGTATGAATATTGATATTATGAGATGGAATATTAGATAAGACGAAGTCTAGTATTTAGTTATTTATATGTAATTGGAACAGAGTTGAATTGGGAAAAAAACACAATGAAAGAAAGGATGCTGTTATCAAGGAAATGCTGTTGGATGAGAGTAGGGAAGAAAAGTTATAATTCCATAGCAGGTTGGGTAAGCTGGAATCTTTGCAAATCAAAAGCACTTCAAAAACACTGAGAAAACACATGGCGCCAGACGCCATAATTTATAGACTTCTGGCACCATGTACATAGTTGATTTAGGGACTGTGATAAAATATAGCGCCACACGCCATAATACATGGCGAAAAGTACATAGGCCTACACGCCATGTATTATAGTCTTCCACGCCATGTACTATAGTCCTCCACGCCAGGTACATGGGGTGGCGGACTATATTACATGGCGTGGAGGACTATAGCACATGGCGTGGAGAACTATAGTACATGGCGTGGAGAGCTATAACACATGGCGTGGAGGACTATACTGTGTGGCGTGGAGGACTATGGTGTGGAGGACTATACTGTATGGCGTGGAGGACTATACTGTATGGCGTGGAGGACTATAGTACATGGCGTGGAGGACTATAGTACATGGCGTGGAGGACTATAGTACATGGCGTGGAGGACTATAGTACATGGCGTGGAGAACTATAGTACATGGCGTGGAGGACTATAGTACATTGAAGAAGCAAATCAGTCAAAACAGTGCTACTTACCATAAATGAGCACACGGAGAAGTCACTTGCTTGCAACAAACAGACGCTGGCTGCTTTTAGAGTCACCGAAGGAGCCATTCAATAATATGCGCCCTTAGCCGATTGAGAATGTTCTCGATCTATTGACGATACTCAAGTATCACTTGCTGACATTTATAGATCCCCTCACACAGTATGGCTGCGAGTTATAATTGTAGTGCCATGAGCCATATTACATGGCTCATGGCACTATGTAATATGGCGTGTGGGCCTATAATTTCTGCGCTATGTAATTATGGCGCTGGGAGCTATACTGCATGGCTCAGGGTACTCTGCACATAGCGTGTGGCACCATAAATGCTGCGCCATGTAACATGGGACCACGCGCTATGTAGATTCTGAGATTATGGCGCTGGGAGCCATATTGCATGGCTCAGAGTACTATGTACATGGCGTATGGGACAATAAATAATGCGCTATGTTACATGGCTCTGGGCGCTATGTGGATTTTTTTCAGTGAAGGAAGCTATTGTTGGGGTAGCTGGATAGCTCTTCAAAACATTGCTATATACCAACCTGAGGAACTATAAGGAACATTAACTGAGAAAACAATGACAATTTTGCAGCAAGCAAGGGAAACACGCACAACAATACATTCAATAGGAGGAGAAGTAGAGAAGTCCTTACAGCTGTCCGTGAAGAGACCCGGGAACAGCAACTATTGGTTTTTGAGAAGAGAACAGGTCGTTAATGCATTTACCCCCAGTTAACAATGTTTCGGTTAAGCAGATGATATGATTGGAAAAAAAGAATAGAGGACAAATTCAGCGTGCTTCGCTTAGTCTTAAGTTTACGAACGTTCTAGTAGTGTACAAAAATTTAATTGAGCTAATTAACTGCACAAATTCTGCGTTGCATTAAAGCGACTGATCCTATGAGGCCTCGCAATAAAATCAATTGGGTCATATGGGTCTACTATATATTACACTTCTACTGGGTCTAATATATATTATACTCCTATACCCAGACTAAAAAGGCCTTTTAATTCTCTACAGCCTGGTCCACTTCCTCAGTCTATAAAAAAAAGACTGAAGTGTAAAATGTAGAGATGGGCAAAATAGCTCTTAGCTCACCACTCATGACTCTTTTTTACAGTGTTGCGCCGTACTCTCAGTATACTTTTCGCTGCAAATTTCACTAAGTTTAGTCAAACCAGAGCTTTCGTTCGCAGACTATGCTTTGCTTTTTTCAGACGCTGCACTGTAAAAGTGAGTGGTGAGTGGTGAGCTATGAGCGCTTTTGCCCATCTCTAGTAAAATGTATAGCAACATGTCGTTGAATTGAATATTTGTATGTTTTACATTTAATAAATGAATAAATAAATAATTATCTCAAGTATCTTCAATTAAACTAAAACCTAAATAAAAATTGCTTCCAGTGCACTACTTAATTCTTTTCTCTTTAATATAAAGAATATAGTTCACCTATAAGATTCCTTTATCTTAAAACCTCAGCAGATCACACTTTTAATTTTGAATATAGTCTGCCTTATATGCCCCAATCTTTTTGGAAAAGAATAGATTTCCAGCAACAATCACTTCCAACAACTTAATTTTGTTTGAAATCAAATTAGAATTGAAAAACAAGCTTCCAAGGTTTCCTTTTTTCTGTAACTAGCTTTATGATTTATAGAACTGCAGCTTTGTCATCGTATCCTGAAAGTAAAGAATTAATGTTGTTCTCAACTTTGACAAAAAAAAATTTTTTATTTGTTCTTGAGTAATTTAAATGGCAATTTGCGAACATTTTTTTTTTCAGATTTTATTGAAAATTATTTCACGGTATTTTGTTGAAAATATTAAAAATATAAAAAAGCGTTAATCTTTTGAAATTCACGCTTATATCTACTGACTTGAATTATGATAATGCATATTGTTGAAATGCTTCTATTTTGAATAACAGTGCGGAGAGAGCTCATGATTCGCTTACAGTTTTTAAAGTGCGAAAAATCACATTCGTTTAGCTAAGCACTAAATCCAATACATCAGACACATGTTGACTTATATGATCTAATAGCGCCAAAATTGGCATCTCAAGTCCGTGCCAAATTACCCGCATTTTATCATCCGCAAAATTAGAAAAACAGTTATTTTTATATTTCCAGATAATATTCCGGCAATCATTCATACCACCAACACCCATCCGACAAAAATTATACTGCTATTATTTACAATTATTATTAAATTACAACAATATACTGAAAATGCTTTTCAAATCATTCTACAGCTATTGTAGTAATAAACATATGCCAACCACAACAACGACTGCCATGCAATACTCAATCCACCGAATACTTCACAATTAACTTATTTCACAGGCAAGTTCATTCTTCTATGATTTTATGCCTCACCACCAAAGAACAAATACATTTACTTTTCACCATACAATTCGGCAGCCTCCAAGCTATTCACGGCTCGGAAATTATGTCACTTTTTCGTTATTGCGAAAAATAGTAACGTTAGAATTCCTGAGTTTGAAATGATTGCTGTCAGCAATTTAGCACACATCATTCTATTCCACCTATCTGTCGATCTATCTTTGCAGTGTCCATTATCTTTTGCACATTGAAGAATCAATTAAAATTGAAGAGCCGAAACGAACCGCAGGCAATCTTAAGATCGAATATTTTGTATGATGGCGTGGATCAATCAAATCAGAATGATAGCCGATAGACATGCGTGTACTTTTTTTTTTGGATAGATTCGATGGATTATGATGATGTTTTTCATGGTTTAGATATGCGAATAGAACGAGCATGAAAGATATGCATTTACAGAGCTGATTGTGGGCAGATTTGAAAAGAAAGGCTGTCCATCACTATCGGACATGGGAATGCTTTGTTTTGATCATAATAAGATGATAATAATGAAGTCGTCAGATCAGATACCGATTGAAGTAAATTGATTGATACATTATGAGAGTGTTTCAGATGAAATAGTATGGATTTCATTTATTCCAAGAATCTCACTCGCACTCCCGCATACCTACAGTCCTACCATCTAGCGCGATTTGTGGCATATTTCTAGATCATATTTTACTAAAAATAATGATTCTTATTTGAAAAATATCCAAAAAAAAACTGTACATTTAAAAAGATATCAAATATTCAAAATTGGAAATTAAAGTGCTCAAAATTTTGACCATTCAAATGAGCAAAAAACTGAAATATTTTGATTGCATAGAGTCCGAAGTCATGTATTTGAGGTAAGATTTTCAAAAATAGTTTAACACCCAAAGGCATCGTTCGTACCTAAGCTACACTAAATCGAAATAATGTGTTTTTCGTAGCTCTAGAAAACGTTTTAATTGGGCTCGACAAATAATTGCTAGTCAATTTCAGGAAAACTTAATGAAAACTTGAAACTTAATTCATATTTCTACCAAAGAAATCGACACATAATTTCCTCTGACATAATTTCCAAACGCCATTTTGCAATCACCGTGACAGGATAATGCTTTGAATTCACTTTAATTCGTACGTTGATCATCGAATAAATAAGCTTAACTCGATCAGCTAACTGTATGTTTCGTAATCGATGGCGACTGCGACATTAGCGTCTGCGTCTATCATCTAACTCGAAGAACTATCCAGCCAAGTTAGAAAGAGTTCAAGTTGAACTATTGACTCTGTGGTGACGCCAAACTAACAACATAGGACGCGTGAAAGACTCGATCTGATCGTTTTCCAGCTACCACAAGCTCGACTGGCTAGCAATTCGATCAGGTTGACTTGTATCCAGCAACAATAATAAGATACAATAATTTCTGACTTGGTCGCAAGCCACAACCACGACCTAATCGAATTAGTCCGGTGTAAAATTGCTTTGTACACGTTACGTTTGTTTTGTTTGTTTGTTTACCGCGCGACTTAGAAGCTACAAAAATAATAGACCTGAAGCCGAATGAAAATCACTAGAGTGGCACGCTTCGTTTATTGTTTGCTTAAGATACTCGGATGATTGTTGTTCGTTTGCATGTGTGAATGTATATTGGTGAGTTTAGAATCAGCGAAGTAGAAAGCTTCGAATTGGTTATAATTTTGGTAATTGATTTAAAATGTTGTTAAATGCAGGCATACTCAATTATAACCCCATTTCGAAGTGATTGTTTCGATACATTTCCATTAGACGCACGTGTGAAATATAAAATTGCTTTACGTTTAATTTCATCTTATTCTTATTTGGAAGTACAGATAATATATTTGGTACAGTTATCTTATTTTGATTTGCCATTAACATAATTTTTTCTGACCTACCTGTTGAAATTATCTGGGCAGCATTGCGCCGGCAATCGAATTCAAGTAGCAGTAAAAATATTCTTATTTCGAGATACAAACTCATTCGTGAGTAATTTGAGTCCTGAGTATTATATAATCTACTTAGAACGTAGTTTTGTTTTGTCTAGTGGGTGTAGCAATGCTTGAATGCGTGTGTGGTCTTTGGCTTGATTCCGAGTGTAAACGATAAATCATGACTAAGCATCGACCTTTGCTTTACTTAGCTGTGAGAGTGTATCTGGACCACATTGTGTAGTAAATTTGGGGGTATTTTTAATACCTTAGCACACTCTTACACTTTTGATATGAATTATAGTTTTTACCAAAATTAGCTCCCACCCAACGTGATGTGGGACAAAGATTTTTGTTGTTTCATTTCGGTACCATCTATGAGTGCATCTCCGTTAATTTGCTTGTAAATAAATATGAGCGTATTTGAAGGAAGTGTAGTTACAAAATAGCGTAGCGACTTTTTTCGACTATTTCTGAAATCAGAAGAAAAAAAAGGGAGTTTTACACCTTAATTTTACGACAAAAAACGTCAATAAAAAAACCAATCAATTAATCTCAAAAATCTTAAGCTATTTTTTAGATAATGTATCTAAAATAACTGTGTAAAGATTTTAGAGCAATCGGACTGATAGTTTATGAGTTTTCGGAAAATGTAGTTTCGAGATAAACGCTAAAGATATAAACGCAATTGTGCAGTTATTTGGCTGACGGCGTGGTTTTTTTTCTTATTCTGAGTCTTATCTTCAATCAGTGATTCTTGTTTCATACATTTCCCCGTCAACAGTGGATAAGGCATCACAGGCTGCTTGCTGAGCAAATCTCCGTGCTAAACGTCCTTTTTTGAGTTTTTTTTCGGCTGCCATGCAGAAATTGTATCGCGATCTCCAATGGCAAGAATTAGTATAATCTGTTATAAACTATTGTTATAAACAACGTTGAAAATGCCAGTAGCAACGTTACTAGCAATTTCAATAATATTCGCACAACAGGATCTTATTTTAGGAACAATTGACAAGATGACGGAGTTGACTCTTTCGTTACTATTTCGTGTCGAGCCTCCTTCACAGCGTTTTATCAATTCATCTGAAGCGAGGTCCTTATAAATAGGTAGAAAGGCATCTTGAACAGTTTGAAATAGAGCGATTTTGTGTGATATTCGTTTAAGGTCTCGAGCGCTTTTGATACTTTCCAACAGCACCACCAATCTTCTCCCGGGGATAATTTTCATGCTACGGCTTTTCGTCGGTTGAGCTTTTGTGCTTGGATGTTACCCAAATGGTTTTCTCATTTTTTCTTTGAAATAGGCAAACCTTCGAATAGCGAGAGTGTAATAAACCGTTAGCTCGTTTATTAGCTTATCCGTTTGCTTTCCTTCGCCATCAAGATTTTTTGTTCTTTTTTAATTTTACGAAGTCTTGTGCCCATCCTTTTCTGCACATTGTTTAGAATCCCCGTCTCCGATATAATTCGTATAATGGATATTATATTACTCTATGAAGCTCGACCAAATTTCTATTTCTATTCTATTTCATTTTTCCATTGGACCCTTATGATAGGTGGAACATTCTTCTACGTGAAATTCTTTCCGTAGTTTGAACTCAAGTTTACCAAGACACTTTTTTCAATGCTCACATGTTTTGCAGTAAGAAGATTTGTTTATTATATCTATCACTTTTCCAGAGTAATATCCAATAATATGTCGATATACCGCGTTTGTGCCAAGTTCCATCTCTGGAAACGGTCAATCCTGGTCCTTTTCTCACTTCTGTTGTTAATGTTTGTTCTTCTTTCATAGCATTGATATATTACATACAGTTTTCTGCAGCACTGTGAGTCTGTTTGATAGCCTTATCGTAAAACGAGTGGTACATTGCTTTCGGTAAATCCATGATGCCACAAAATTTATCCATCCCATTCTGAACAATTCACAAAATTCGGAATGCGAATGCAAATCGTCCGTTTATGTCATACGCCTTGTGATTGATAAAAGGCTTTGCATTGACCCTGCCTGGTTGGCACACACAAACACAAGCCACAAGAAATCACTAGATTGAAACCGAGTGCACGAAGATGATGCCCAAATCTCTTTCTAATTGGTACATTCATCTTATGATACTTTAATTTTTTCCTGATCCACTTGTACTGGCCTCTTCCTGTTCCGTTTTGTATTTAACGGGTATTGTCTAGTTTTTACACTCTTCGATCGACTCCGTTCAAGTTTTGTCTCCTTTTGATCCACAAAACCTCGAAGCAGCGGTTTGTTTCCCATTTTTTCATTAAATTATTGTCCAAAATATCGATACGTACTCGAAATTTGAAATAACGTTTTCAGCAATATAATATTCTCACGTTAGGTGACTGTAATATATAGACGACAAACCAAAATCAAAAGACACATTAATATAGTAAATAAACCGGACGAACATGGACTGACTTGGATTGAATTCGAAATGTCTGAGAAGTCAAAATAGGTTTTCGATGTGACTGGATCGAATGAATAAAGTTCGGCCAGTTTTACAATGATGAAGTTTGGTGCATTAGAAAGTAATTGACAGGAACAGATTTTAATTGGGCTTCAAATGTTTCAATCCCTCGATCCGGCTCGTTTAATACCAAAGTCAATCCGATCCGGAAAAATTTCCTGATCGAATCGACTAATCCAAATCAATTTTTATGGGTAAAAGAAAAACGGATTGATCGATCTTAATCCACTTTCAAATTACAATGTATACGTAACTTATAGGACAGCTGCGTATGCGCCTTGTCGTCATGCGAGTCGTATACCTGAGCGACTGGTTTCACTTCCGTACCGAAAAATATCCGTAGCATCGACAATTATGCAATTGCCAATGCTACAAAATTTTTGTAACATCTTTAAGTTTATTGTAAATGACTCCTTAACATAAGTCGGTACTTATCCTGCGTTAAACGGCGCAAAACGGTGTGTTAACGTCAAATTTGAATGTAGACGTGGACATTTGAGATGTTATTTACATGCTGACCATATTACCCGAAATGATGCAAAAATCGTAACTTTTATCATAATTTGTACTACAGTCATAAGTCTTGTACCATATTTTCATCTCATTGGGAGCAATGTTCCACCAAACGCCGTTTCCAAATTGTTGCTTATTAATAATCTCAATTTTCACATTTTATAAATTTAATTATTTTTGTCTTCGAATCTTTGCCAAAGATGGTCAATAGAAAAAGTAAGTAATTGTTTTCAATGATTTTCTTATAAATATTTGCCCTTCAGTTCCCCGACCTCTAGATATTAAATGATTTCAAAGCGAATTATTAACCCAGATTTCTTTTAAATATACTTCATATTAAATTTAGATTATTTGGCGTTAGATGATATCATAGGCGTGCATAAGACCCAAATTCGGCACACTCAAATTTGGCACACTTTTTCCTTAATTTTATGTAAAGTACGGGGTGAATTTAAATTAATTACATTTTAATTTTATGTAAAGTGTAGTATGGGGTAAAATGGAACACAAAGTTTTCAAGAGTAATTATTCAAAAGAGGAAACAGTTGACTTCCTTTGTACTCACCTGTACACGCCACTGGACGGATAGTACGTGCCAAATTGATTTAAGTATTTGCAAAAAGAATGTGTTCTATCAACTTGTTCTGCTCATTTGGAGGTTGGGATAGTTGGAATTATTCTGTGGAAGTAAAAATTTTCAGAAAATAGATCCTTTGTAATTCTTTGTTGGTTTGGAAGTTAAAATTAGTAGACTTCATTCACTCACTTCATCATAGCTATTTATTCACCGTCCACAGCTGGATTCGACCCAAAGACCAGACTCGCTTACAGCTGTGCTACACCAACTCGGCTTCACCAGTGTTCAGTATGATATGGACGTGTTTTGCCTTCACATAAAGACTGGTTGCCAAACCCGGCCAGAAAATTGTAGAGCCCCCATACTGTCGAAAAGAGGGTTTTGGTCCCTTCTCTGAGAAGTTATAGTCACCTGTACGAAAAATGTCTGCACTTTTTGATCCTTAGCTACATATCACTTGTCAAATGCTAGACTACTTAACAAACTTGCTGACTTTTGTTGTCATTTAACTCCTTTCTCCAACTCTTTGCATTCAGGCAGTTGTTTTATGTCGCCTTCACAATATAACTCGTTATTAATTCCAATGAAATCAAATTGGGTTTTCATAGCGTTTCGTTGGTTAACCGTGTGTCTATTATTTCCTATTCCTTGAAACGGGATGTTACTTTTCGAGTTTTGAAGGCTTCAAGTCTATACCTACATTTTTTAAAGTGACTGGATAATTGACTTTGGAGTTCCGTGCTCATGGTCATATCTTGAACTAACGTGCTGAGGTTTCCACATTTTTTCTTTGCTTGTTCAAGATCGGTTCCAGTTTGTAAACCCATGGTCTCTCTAATATAGCAAACTAAAATATTTTCACAAATGAAATCTTCCTTGGTCTCTTCTTGAATATATTTTCGTAGCTGTGGACTTAAGTCTCTGTCTCAAATGTAAAACACATACAGTTTTGTCTCAAAAGAAAAATACATGTATCTGAAACAAATTTTAAATATAAAAAATCGAGAACAAAAATATATTGAGATGCTTTGAGGGGAATTTTCTCTAATAATACTCAATAGATTGTTGAAGTACAATGCAATTTGATATTTTTTCGCCTTCTTTTTGTCTAAATTTGTGTATATTATATGAAACTAAACATTACTTTTGACTACAATTCTACTGTGCATCTGAAAAAAAAATGCAAACATCATTCTCTTTGGTCCCGGTTCAAATTTCCATCCTTTTTCGATTTACTTTAAATACGTTTCCAAAAACCCACTCGTAATTATATACAGATATGTAGATGTGCTTACCTTTAAGAGGATCCACAAGCACAAAAACTTAAGAAGCAACCAAACAACATTCGTGCTGAAAATCAAATTAGCACGCGCTACAACCTGAGCACTTGTTCACGGTTGATTGTGGTTTGTTAAAAGATAAAAAAGAAACATGCAAAAAAAAAAACAAACTCCAACCATGAACTCGAATGCACGAAAAAAAGAACGCTTTATTCCTTGTTGAGTGTTCAGCGGACAAAATTATGGTCCAGATGGCTAAATGAGTTTCGGCATTAGGCGATGTCGAGAAAAACGATAGAATTCACCTGTTAATTAGATGTGCCCGTGACTGTCGCAGGCAAGTAGGCAAGCAAGCAGACGGGCAAAATGAGTGTCAACCATATGGCGGTGACCCTGCTATTGCAGCGAGTGACGCTATACGATACGACATTAATCTTTGCACGATTACAATAGCGACGCGACGGTAATGGCGAAGATGGAAAAGAAGACGCTTGATGTTGAAGACGCGCGCCAGGCTTAAGGTTCAAGCTGAGTTCAATGTTGTTTATGGACTTCTGTACATCAGTGGTACTTAGACGGGCAACATCGCTCGTTTTTGAAGTCTTGAACGGTTTTCGGGAAGTTCAGGTTTGGCATGGAAATCTTCAAGTGTATGTTTGGTAAACATCGATTACCTCATCAAGAGTTGTATTTGAAGCTATCGTCAAGATTTTTTGCATGGTATATTTGAAGTATAGTTTTGCCCTTTTTTGTTCAGATTAACTTGAAAAGTCATATAAGAAAAATAGATGAACATTTCAAAACTCATCTTACATCCAAAATCAAAACATAGCTCGTCAACAAAAAAGTTTAACATCTGTTATTTTCATTGCTTTTGAGTTGAATCTACTACGATGATGATACTAGTTTTCTCGATAGTGCATCTTTTATTTTATTTTTTAAATTACCTTATTCGATTCGTGATCGGCGTACAAAACTACGTGCCCGCCAAGCCAACATATCAGCCAACCGGTTCCATCTTCTTACAATAATGCTTTCAACTGCGTCCATCTTAAGATGTCGACTGTCTTTGCTTTGATCTCTCTTCTTGTGTTTGATGCGATAAAAAAGGTATTCATCGGGATTGGGACGCTCAATAATACAGCAGCTCAGCAGATTGAACAAGTTTCCACTGGGACGAGCTGACTAGCAGTCTAGCTGACTGGCTGGCCGTAAGACACGAGCTAAAAGGGTTTTCAGGTATTTTTTTCCTGTTCGAATTTTCTGGTTTCATGCTATCGTTGCCGTTGTCTGTTGCTGGCTGTTATTGTTGCTTTCATTTTTCTCGGCCCATTATCTCGATCATGACGCTGGGATCTTATTCGAATACGAATTGTCTTATTTTCGCCACATCGACTCGAACAAGAGACTTGATTTGAAAACTGATCAATTCTGTACATTACGTTCCATATATTATCTTCTTCGCTGATTTGTAATATATTTTGTTCGAGTGGTTTTCGTAGTAGCGACATTCATGGTTTGCCCGCCTTTTCAGCCTTTTCAGGAGTGTATATTTTTCTGATAATCAGGACTTTGTTACAAACGGAACGAATCTTGATCAAAAGTATTCCATACGAAATGAGGTTTTGACTGAGGCGAAGGTGTTGGTGATTGTGGTTTGTGGCCCGTCGTCGTTGAAATTGAATTGGAATGTATCAGAATACGTGAAATCAAATGATTGATGGCTTGGTCATATTGTTTTAACCTTTGGAATGCTTAATAAAATGAAATTGTATTATTTCATGGTCACGTGTGTAACTTTTTTCCGTGGATGTTTTCCATTTTGTTTGAATACAATTTTGCCTGTTTTTTTTTTTGAGGTATCACCAGTAGGCAGAAATGCAGGTTTGACTAAGAAATATTGATGCTTAATTTGATGTTGTTACTTGCATGGCTCACAATATACTATTCTCTCAATGCTATTCAAGTAAAACCATCTTAAAATCTCTTCCTATTAGCAAACGTGCCATGATTCATGCATTCGCAGAACTCTGTTAATGGTAAGACTCGATGCAATTACTTTGAAGGTTTTTCGAACAATAGTTTTGATGTAGTATTTCCGCTTTCTATATAAACTTATATGACATGAAGTACAAGGTAGCCCTAAGCTTCCAGTCCATCGAAAATTTTACTGCAAAAATCTGTAGCCAACGTGCTGCAAATAATGTATGTTCATGTTTCTAGCAGCTTTAAGAAACAAGCCAGATACTAACAGAGGAAGCTAGTATATTTCGCTTCGTTAAGTTTTCGCATCAAGAAAGCTTTTCATTGCAACTTTTCTTCGAAGATTTCGCAAAGCTTTGATGTTGCTTGGCTTTGGCTTCATCATACGAATGTATACTTATGCTACTATTTGCCACTATTATTTGTCTAGCTTCAAGCTAGCTTGAATGACATCATCACTGGTAAACATTTTAAGCTCAGCTTTTGCAGACTGTACTTTTGCGAGATTTACCATTGTATGCGTTGACTATTGTATAGATAGGAATTCAGGCAAATTAATGGTGGACCAATATTCAATAAATTATGTGCATATTGATTTGGTCGAATGCTAATCGAATTTCATTTCTTGCATATTGACAAAATTTTTGATTTCTTTCAATATTGTTGTAGAAATTTTCCAACCTGCGACACGGCACATTAAACATTGTGAAATATTCAAATTCGCATAGGTGTGTGCATTTAAACATTTATTCACTAAGAGAATAATATTTTTCAAACTTTAACAAACGGTTGAACAATACGTGCAAATTGTCGCATACATTTTCAATGGTGATCAAAATCATTCGGTAGCCCAGAATGCTAACGTTAGTAAAATCAGTTGTAAGGTTGATTAATATTTAATTCAGTGAATTAATCCAACAAATAAAAATTTCTCAAAAATTTTTCGTGGTTCAGGTCACAATTTGAATTGGCTGGAATTTTTATGCTATTATTAATGTTCGAGTAGGGTACAATTTTGAATTTATTCATAAAATTGACACTTTCGGGTTCACGTACAAAAAATCAAAATCGAACCAAAAAAATACAAATAAAATTCCAACTTTTTCTTGCAAATAATCAGTCTTTTATCAAGTGTAGCTTTCTCTTTGGTCACTAGACCAAGAATGTCCCTCCAACACATTTCAATGCAGCTTCAAATATTAGTTGCTATAGAGGACGAATTGTTTGAATATATATATTTTAATGATAGGTGGTTGTAAGTAACAGCTATCCATATCTAAAGATCTGAAGTCTACCTTAGTGCTGAGGATGATTCGAAATTCTCCCGCCTGTATATTCACGTCCACAACCGATTCTTGAAGAAAATTAGTGTTAGAATCACTTCGCCCAACAGCGCATATTTGTCTATAAACAAAAACGTCCAGGTTGTGTCAAATTTGAGTTATTATTAACTCTTTGGTGTCGGTGGTGATTTAAGATCCAGCAATCTGTTAGCAAATGACTCTCAAAAATAAAACAATAAATGCGAAATGATTTTTGAATGTGTTTCAAACATGGGCGCGATAAAGTTTTGGATGTTTTTAACCTGTGTGGACGCTACGGTAAAAAGGGTAGAGAATATTTTTGAAATTACGAATTGGGATAACTTCTGGCAGATTCATTAGATAGCTACAAAATTCATAGGAGGCATTGGTAAAATATATACTTTCATAATTTTATATGAATATGCTAGCATCCTTGTAGTGACAACAAGTAAGCTCTCACTTTTTACAAGAAAATTTCTGCTTTGTCTTGCAAGGTGTTGCCGGCATCAGACATTAGTATTTATCTATTTATTTATATATACAACATACAGATAATAATCCAAATGCATGCTGTTAGTTAATTGTAACTTTTAATTTAACTTTTAATGATTCAAGAGATGAAGTAAAGAGTCTATCTATAGAGAGTTATAAGTTCTAGTTTTTCTTGGTAAAGGCGAATGAAAATAAGTCGAAAACCAATTTGCTAGCATTTTCAAAATTTCTGCGCACTGTGTGTAACGGGCTGGATTACAGGATTTGATTTCTCCGCTAATAGGATCATGTGAAAAGTTGCGACACATGTGGAAGAGGAACTAACACTGATCATGGAAGATGCGAGGAGAAACTGTCAAGTTTGAGAACAGCAAGACGATCATCTACGAGGTAAACATAATCTAAACGAGGTAAACCGTGCTTGTAGGGCAAAGAATGTGTGAATTTCATTTGGACGGATTCAATGGAACTCTGATCGCAGAACACAGTATGCATTCAAGGGTTGACCGGACAGGGAACAAATACAAAAGTAAGGATAGTTGCATGGATTCAAATGTTTGCGATGATAGAGAATGACAGTTTGGTGGCTCGATTGACCAAGTAAGGTATAAAGCCCCAAAGTCCTTGATCGGGGCAAGAAAAGAGTGCCGATGGGTATCCAATGAGTAATTGAAGGCTGCCGGGTGAGTTTTATGAGAAGAAAAACAGTATTTGGCGAAAACTTGTTAGAATCGTAAGACTGGAATGAAGAGGACTACAGTCGTCAATGAACCGTACGTGCACAATGATCATTGGCATAAACTAGACATTAGCAAGAAAGGTGTGGAAAAAGGTCATTCAAGTAAAACAGGAAAAGTAAAGGTACCAGGATAGAACCTTGTGGAAAACCGATTCTGAGCTCAAACAGATGGGATAGATAAGAATCATATCGATCATATCAAGATCTATTGCAAGGGTATAATTCTGAACATTTCATAATGTATAAAGAGAAACCAAGTCTATGCAAATTGAAAAGAAGAAGGTTGTGATCAAAATGATCAAAAACTTTGGCGAAGTGTGAACACCAATTTGGAAGCAAACGAAATTCATTTTCGAATTCGGGAGGAAACCATGTTGTACCTTTACGATGAGGTATACGTATTCATTCATGATAGCTTACGTATTCATTCATGATAGCTTAATGCGGGTATCGTTCAAAGATTTGGGGAAAAAGAATGAGGTATATGTATTTACGATCAGATAAACGTATTCATTCATGATAGCTTAATGCGGGTATCGTTCAAAAATTTGAGAAAAAAAAATTTGGGAAAAGAATCGAAATTGGTCTAATTTATTAGCAGATATCACATCATCTGATTTAGGAATTGGATGAATTATGGCCTCTTTCCAGAGAAGAAGAAAATTGGCATTTGAAAAAATTATTATTATGCTCAGAGGAGGACTTTATGAAGTTTATTTTTAATGAAATTACTAATAGTAGGCGTGATATAAGACAAAAGAGGTGGAGAAACTAAGAAACGTACAGAGAACAACGAAGGAAAGCACTGAACAAGCAGATCGCAACTGACTTGAGACGAAGTGGAAACTTGATTTGCATATTTAATGCAACCCGAAGGAATTTTGTTTAATGGTTCTCTCTATTGTGGAGCCAAAACTTTATTTGTGTACCAACAGATGCGACTGTCAAATTTTCAAATGATAAACATTGATAATGAAAATCAGTAATTTTCAGTTTTCGAAATTTTTCGAATGGCAGACCCAAAAATATTTATATTCCTCACACTTCCGATACAGTCATCGGCTAAAAATTAAATTTACAGAGTTTGTTGATCTTGAATTTTTGTACTAGGAGATTTTTTCTTCCCCTAATGGAGAAAAATCTCCTCACCAAATCCTCGCGTGACCTATTACTACGGGGTATGTGAAGTTTGACACACCAAAAAAAGACCATCTACAAGCTCACAAAGTTTCGAGTCGGGACCCGCCTGAGCACTGCTACAACCAGGTCGTGCTGACTCACTTATTGGAAATCACGGACTTCAGAAACTACCACAGCTCATGGGTCGGCAAGGGTTATCTTCTCCCGCTTTATGCACAGCGATTTCTCAACGTATGTTGTAACTGCGCGCCAGTTCTCTTCATTTCCCTGCATTGCATTCACGATCGTTTCCGGAGCTACCTGGTTGACCGTGGGCTCAGTGGTGCGCCTCAAACTTACAAAGTAATTACACATAAAAAATGTGTGGTGAGCATCATCGAGCTCAGTCACACAGTACCGGCAGTACGGTGTGACCACCTTACCCATTCTGTTGAGGTATTTTCCAAAGTAACCATGTCTTGTCAAGAATTGACGAAGGTAAAAGTTTACCTCTCCGTGGCTTTGGTCAAGCCAAGACTCAATAAGACCAATTAACTTAGCCGTCCAGTATTCATTTTCACTCCAACGTTGCTGCTAAAGTTGGAGTGTAAGCACATGCGTGTGAGTCAGAGCTCCAGGTTTGTCCAGTTCTGAGCGAAAAAGGCACCCTTCTTTGTCGATTGGGATTATTCCCGATACCACCATCACAGCCTCTTTTGAGACCGTGAGGTAGATACAAGCAATTTACAGGGAACCCTTGTGCCGGACACTGGCAATGCGCTTCCGGAACTTCTGAGTTCGGAGAGCATCTTTCCGGATTTCGGCTCCATATAGCAGATGGAGTCGGTCGTTACCATCTGCAACCTCCGTTTCGTCTCACTGGGTCTACCGACGTTGACCATTAGTCTACTCAGCAAAGTGATGACTACAAGAGTATTGTCACATGCCCTGCGGATATAATTGCAATACAGCTTGGTGTCGAAAGTCGCTCCCAGATACCTGCCCAACTTGCTGATCTGGGGCTCCACGGAACCAACTGCCATGGGTACGACAGTTGGTATCCTCCGCTTCGTCAGCATAGCAAATTTTGTTTTAGAGACTGCTAGTTGGAGGCCGTGCTCGGTCATTCACCGATCCAGCCTCCTCATGGCTTGGTTAAGTCTGAGTTGAGTGAATTCGACAGATTTGGAAATGATTGCCGCTGGAATGTCATCAGCGTAACCCACCAGAAACACATCCGCAGTAATTTTCAGGCGCAGCAAATCATCGTACTTGATGCTTCCGAGGTCAGGTCCTAAGATCGACCCCTGTGCTGCACCTAAGGTGACAAGCCTCATTTTGACTCCTTCGTCGGTGCTGTTAAACAACCATCGGCCCCTGAGGTAGCTATGGCATCAATGCTAGCAAGTAGTCAGTGATACGGTACCTTTACTCAATGGCCCGGCGGATGTCCGTCCACCTCGTCACTTTGAAAGCATTTTGTACATCCAGCGTTACCCAGCCAGACGACCGGTCTGGGTTGATGACATGTCTCTTCCGCTCTTGCTGCAGCCCCAACAATCTTTGAAATGGTATCGATTGTTGAATGCCCTTTCCGGAAGCTTTGCTACCCGCGAGAAAGTTTGCCAGCATATCTCACTGCTGACAGCAACGGTGGCTTGAACAACCCTTCGAGAATCTTCCCCGCAGTGTCTAGCATAGATAGTGGACGGTATGCCGATGGATCTCCCAGGTCATCCCCTTGTTTACCAATACCAGTCAAGCTACTTTTCACCACAACGGTAAGATCCCCGCGACTAAATATGGATTATACACATCCGATAATAGACGCTGTTGACTCTCCCCAGCTGCTTTAAGCGTCTCGACCGGCACCTCATCAGGCCTAGGATCCTTCCAGTTCTTCATCCTGGTCATCACATCTCTAGGAAATTCTGTCATCAAATCTTCAAATGATAAGCATCAAAAGTTGGAAATAAGTGTTTGGCTATTCTGAATTTCGAAACTCGTGCAAGTGGTACCCTGGAAGGTTTTCTACCCTATGGTTTGCGTGGCTACCAAACGACTCTCAAAATTTGGATCATTTATAGTGTGTACTCAAAAATGTGTACCATTTATATTGTGTACATATTAATTCACTTTCATGCTAATTATGAGTTTTTAAACTTTTAAAACAGCTCAATGGGTCATTTCCAAGTGAGAGGCTATCCTTTATAAACATCTTCTTTAATAGCCATGATATTATCTTGTATCGATATCTTCAAGTGTGTAATCCAACAGATAATTCAAAAGCTAAATAGTTTTGGTTTCGATTCATTTTTCGTCGTAGCTCTATCAAGCTTTAAATACTTGGTATCTGGTGTTAGAATGGTAAATGAGAATACGACATAAATGATTATGTCTATAAAAGTGTCTTATGAAACAAAGGGAATATGCTTTCCGGAAATTGTATATCAAATCAGTTATATGCCCTTGCGCAAAATAAAATATCTTCAACCTAAAAATATCAGCTCGCTTCATTTACGCTATGTTTCTTATGTGTCATTGAAATGCAATGATTACCAATCATGCCAATTTAATCCATCCAACACAAACACATTGCAACCAAGTCGAAACACTAACAACTTGAACCTTGACAGGAAACTACTCATTGCGGTTAACCATTACTTTGTAATAACGCTTTGTTACACCAAAAATCTTTTTAGACAACTTCCAATGTCTAGCGTCCATTCATCCAGTAAAGTACATACTTAGAATCCAAGCCACTTTCGAATAGCTAGTTGTTTGCAGATTTTCCATTCCAACACATTCACACCAGAATCTCACCTCAGCTCACTCGGTTTTGATACCGGAACAGCTTCGAAACATCGACACAGGTTTAAATCTCAACTTCTCAAACTCACCTCTAACTAAAATGGCCGACCGATTCAAAGAAGGTAGCCGAACCATTTCTTACTATTTCTTGCAACGTGCCGTTTCACCTTAAACACCTCACCTTACCACAAACACATTCGCACGGCACGTCTTATATCTTGATAAGATCTCACCTGTATACAATCTCATACAGGTAGCGTAATGCATGTGTAGTATTGGGGTCTAAGATAAGTGTGGAAAAGACGCCAGCGCGTTCAATTTCGACTTGGAAACTTGATTCCAGTTGTGGAGAAGTTGAATTCGAAGGCAGTAGACATTTTGGTTGACTGTCGCGTTGCCGAAAGAGATTTTTCAAAAAATCGATTCTTAGTAACGGAAGTGTCCTTAAAAGTTAGATCAAATTGAGGTAGTGATTGTTAAAGTGGATGTGGGACCGGAAATAAATAATTTGTGCTTGGTTCTGAGCTTAGTGATCTACGGGTGACTAAGAAGTACCTTCTTAAGAAGTTACGCGCTAAGACGATGCCATTCACCTTGGCACAGTGAAGTGTAAAGTTTTTTGTAACTAAATATCAGTTTGTCTCAGACTACAATTCAAATTAGATTAAAAAACAATAAAAAGTGTAGTGAAGCAATGTCTTAAAGTTGGAACAAAAATTACTAGAAGTTAAAGTGTTCAAGATTTACAACTAAAAAGTAGTACAATCCAAAAGATAAACGTCGTCGTGTGGATTTTTCGTCGTCTTCTTCATTGCATCTATACTTCGTTCGCTTCCCCGACAACTCACCTACTTGTTTCGATGGTTCATGTAGTGATGTGTTAGTGAATCCAAGTGCAGTCGTCTTCACTTGTTATTGTTTTCATAACAAAATTTCGGACCGGGAAGGGTCGAACCCTCCTAACGCAGCAAAAATTTCGGTTTAAGCATTTTAAGTGCCGAGTCATCAGTGTTGCATCGGTTTTTTTTGTGTTTACGTGCACTTGTAACATTTGCGAGGGAAGATCAACCTGTATGAAACTTTATCGTACCGGGAAGGGAAAGAAGCCGGTGGTGAAGACACCTACGACAGGTGGAACAGTGAAATACAAATGGTTTAGTGGACAGACAGAAAATTTGTGGAAGACCCGATCCGCTCATCCATGACAATAGAGTTCACGTTGTACTTTCGTAATGGGACAATTTGATTGGATTTTCGATAGTTTCAATGATAATGTGCAGATGTGACTACTGATGAGTTTTAAAAAATTGATAGAAAAATGAATAAGACTATGGAATCTTTTAAGGACACAAAATCGGAGAAGACTAATATAGGAGCTTTTTTCCAAACTTGCAAGGTAATTTGTTTTTGCTAGCATTAAGAGGTATTGTTTTAAAATTTTAAAATTTAGAAAATCAACTATCTAAAAATAGCCTTGGCCATTTGTTGAAAACTTCAATGTGCCATCGCAAAAAAATTCTCGTCTGACTGACTAATGATTCTCCTCTTGCTTTCGAAACCATTGTTTCTGAGCCACCTTTGGTTCAGTTTAATGATCCACATGAAACAAACCTCATCTCGAGTCCGATCGCTAACAAGACAAACGGACTCCCACAATTCTACGGTTTACTTCAAGACGCGCAGCTTGATTGACATCCAGATTAAAGCCTCTATTCTTCTTGTCGTTCTTCCGACCGCAGGCATGGTCTCTCCATTTACAAGCTTCTTGCCCGAAACCATTAAGTGCGCCGTTCACCTACAGACAGAATGGTTTTTTTTTTTTTCATATTTTTCTGTATTCCTCGAAAGCTGCCGGCCCGAAAGTCTTGAAAGATTACCTACATGCGAATCATAGGAACTCAGAGGTGCCTATTCTTCTCGTTCGCCAATTTTTTTCGTTCTTGAAAGAAAAATAATGAGTGATCTGAGATTGCCCGAGGGGTATTTGGCTGTAAGAAGTCAAGCGGGTGAAATTTATTACTGGCACATTTCTGAGTTATTTGAGTTGTTCATTGTCGAGATCCATTGAAGCTTGTAGTGTGATGAGCCGCACGCAAAGCCGACGATTTCAATCGAATAAATCACTTATCACTTAAAATTGCAAGTTTTACGGAAGCGTTTCTAAATAGCAGCTAACACTGTTACGGCAGATAGTAAGCCGAAAAAATGTAAATGGAATAATTGGAATAATCCGAATATTACGCAAATTCGATAAGATTTTGAATGTTCAGTGGAAAAACGGAGTGTTGCGTTTGTTAATTGTGCTGGAATGGATTATTTCGCGAATCATTGATACTCATTGCCAATTTGTTGCTGTGAAATGGTTAAGCAATACATGAAATTTCAGTTGTGAGTAGATTCATCAAAATAGTTACCAGCATATCAGAAATGAACACCATGATGAACATTGAGTTTGCGTGTGCAGAAGTCGAAAATGCACAGGTTTGTTGAAAATGTAAGAAACTAATGCCAAGTAATAAATCAGTATTCAAAACAATTCATTCTGCGGCCCTAGTGAATTAAAACTTTCGAAAAGCAAACACATGTTGTGAATGAAAAGTCAAGAATATGTTTTCCAAGTTTTTAGTTTTCGAAAACAGGTCGACAAATATCCAATCTGATTTAGGTATATTTGATTTGATATCTTCAAAATTGCTGATATTCATGGATATCATCTACCGATAACATGCTGCAAACTCAAATATCACAAAACACACAACAGGGCTTTCCGATAAAATTCCAGTTGGCCCTACATTGCTTGTAATAGATACCTGTTAGCTGACACAAATTATTTTTTGCACATAGCATTCTTATCTGCGCAAATGTCAACAGACAGTGCAAAACTTGCAATTAGAGACAGATATTTGCAAATATTTACAGATATCACGTTTAGTTTATCGAACGCCGTTTATATACAAGTCTTATCAGTATAATACTTTGAATCGCGAAAAATTATCAGAAGCAACTTACGAATGAATCACCCTAATCATACCATTTGGGGTGCCGATTCTACTTGATTTACATGCACAAATCCGATTTGAATAGATTGTATTTTGTAGGCTCGGCTAGATATTCTTATTTCGATTGAAATTTATTACCGATGATCAACAAATACCAATTGATTTATGTCGTACCGACGTACGCAAGTTATTTTGGGGTGGTCTGGTTTAAAGTGCTGGAAAAGACACCGACAAATCGGAAGCATTGATGTGGTTTTGATAAAGATTTAACCAAATTCAAAACTTTTGTGTTTTCGGACACCACAATATTTACATTTTTATCGAAATCAACTTGGGAGTCTTCTGAGTGATGTATCAACACAATCTCAGGTAGATAATATTCATTTGTAAATTTGGCTAAATGTTTCGTGTGGCATCAAGTTGATTATTTCACTACTCCTAATTCTTCACAGCTCAGTCATCATCACAAACCCCTTGTTGTGACTAATCTGAGAGACTTAGTCCGTTTGCGACTAAAAATAGATGGATAAATGGTTCTTGAGTTTTACACGCGATCACTATAATTTTCGCGTGAAATATATGAAACTGCGGTCGACCGGCGTGTTAGCTAATAGCTTTAGTCTATACGAAATCATTTACAAAATGAAGTGTGGCGGTTCAATTAGAAAACAGCTTGAAATAGTAATTATAAAAATAAGTTGTTGGAACAAGTTATTTTTTTTTTTTAAAGAAAATGGATAAGAACCATGTAAGAAGTAGTTGTCTGATTATACGTAGGCCGTCGCATTTGTTTTTACATTTATTGTGGCTTGTGTGATTTATGGCAGTGGTTATTGAGTTTCGAGCGTTTTTCAAAAAAGGCTCAAACAATAATCTATCTTGATACATGTTTGATTAATTTATCATTTTGAAATAAATGATTGTATTGGATTCATTCTTTAACAAGAAAATTACATTTTAATGAAATAGCAGTCAAAATACAGTAATAATAAAATAGTTGCTGTAAATTCTTAGTCGAACACTTTGAATTTGCAAAGATTCGTGAAAAATTCAGAAGTGCTTGTTAAAATGAAACAGGAAGATTAATATCACAAACGAAAATTATTATTTTTCGTTAAACAGCAGCAAAGATTTGCTAGATGCAGCTTTACCTTGCATTGAAAGCTAATTTTGATATTTTAGTATCAGAAACCTGCTATCCTGTTTCTTGGCGGAAAAATTAAACGAGATCTTATCTGTAACATGTCAATGTATTGACAGAAAAAAAAACAAATTTGGAAGGTGATGTCCTGTTTTGGAAGAAAATCTTAATGTTGTATCTGATGATCATAGCACATCTCATTATCATACTATACTTTTATGTATTCTTTTTATATTCTTCCTATTTGGAGCTACTAAGGTTATAGAGATAAGCTAGTGATTTAACAAACTAAAGAGCAATTATTTTGAGCGCAAGCAAGACTAAATTCTCGTTAGAATTAATGTTTTGGAGCTGACGGTAAATCACTTCTTTAATAAAACCCTCTTATTTTTATCTTAGTCCCACATCATCAGGATTAATGTTCATTCTAGTTGCTCCACAGGAAGCATTGTTATATGTCGTAAATGTGGAAAGCTGACAAGGGCTAGTAATCAGCCTTTAGCCTTTTCCTCTTTGCTTTATGTGATATTTTCTTCCTTTCTTTTAATAAAAATCATAGTTAAGCTACATAACGCTAAGCTTAACTTTAAGAAATTTTATAACATAATTGCTCAAACTTGTAGAAATGTCAATTTTCATGCAAAGAAATCGCGTGTTTGACATATTAAACACAAACCTTTCGAACAACAATAATGCTAGAAGCTTAGTGTCTTCAATATATTTATTTTGTCTCTCCTGACGCTACTTTTCTCAAGGTTGGGGTGGATATTTTAAATCCACAATGAATGCGGATTCATTGCGGCTCATCTTTTTGATTTAAGAAGTTTTCTGAGAAATGCTTTGGTAGCTTGCAGAAGGGTAAGAAATTTTTACGACAGAGAACTAAGTGAACCTCACCATATCCAGACTTAAACACTCCTCCGTCCTCGTATACCTAGACAAGAGAAGGTCATTTTGTAGTTACCCACATTGCTTTCAGTATACTCTGAACAAAAATGTTTAAGTCTATTGACTTGATGCATGAAATCGGTGCGATATTTCTTTTTTATTGCTATGGATTTTTGTACTAATGTCAATGTGTTCAAAACTAGAGAAAATATTAATCGCGATCATTTTTACAATTTTAGAGTCAGTTCAACCTGAGTAATTTCTCCTTATATGATTTCTTCGCGCCTTTTAAACTACAATAAATAATAGTCAACTATAAGCTGTATTTTCTTTGGGCTATAAACACCAAGTTTTCAGACAATATTGGTACTTTTATTCTCTGCAGATTCTGATTTTCTTACTTTTTCAATCTAACTTCTACACTTGGACTGTAAAAGTCAATCTTGAGTACATTATTGATAAAACAAATCACCGAATGCTCAAAAAGTGGCTCGAAATTTGACCAACAGAATATGTTTCGTCAAAAATAGGCAAAAAACTACATACTTAAAATAATGCTTCATATACAATGTCCTAAACGACTCTTTAAAATGAATTTACAAAAATCGTTTCAACCCAATTCCTGTCACATCACATAAAAATGATTGAGCGTTTCAAGAGTAAATTTTGAACCTAATGAACGATCATTGTCATGAATGATCATCATAGAAAAATACCAGCTCAATATAGAATAAGGGAGTTTACTGAAGTTGAGTTTACAATGGATCGGTAGTCCCTGCCTCGTTCTTTTCTGACAATTTAGAAAAAATATATTTGAAAAAAAAAAAACACTTTCATTATGTGGTGCTGTTTAACTTTACAGAGCTGCTGCTGAAAATCTCTTTATGAAAAAGACTTGATTATTCTTCTGTCAGTTTTTCACAAGTATAATTTTTTTTTATTTTTCTCATTTCTGAAAATGTAAACACTTTCCAACATGAAGTTGCAAGCCCATTTGTAGCTTCTACGTCAATATTTTTAATTAGTTTCTTTCAAAAAATCCTTTGAGAAGGAATTTTTAGTTATTTATATCTCATCCTTAGCGAAATCAGTACTCTGGTAACTATGGGTAGGTAGATGAAACTTTTATCTGTGAAATATGTAGTATTCATACTTTTCAATAGAGGATATTCTGTTTCAAACCTTTCTTTCTCTTCGAATTCATCTTGGATCAGCATTGCTTCGCTGCATTGTTTACCATGATTTTGGACATTTTTGGACAATTTTTTTGGACAATTTTTCACTAGTCGGTTTTTGATAGCCCATCAAAGCCTTCAGGGTAAAATATGAAATCTTACAAAGAACTTTTTGCGTGCGCATTTTTTGAGTATAGTCTGCTTGGCATTTTAGGGTCCGATTCAATATTATGATAGAGCTATTTTCAATTCAATTTTTTTTTTATTTTGGTTCACTCGTGAAAATCTGCATGCCATTTCTTCTGAGTTTGAACTAGGTACCTAAATATTTTCTGATTCAATAGAATTTCTATCAGTAGTTGGCTCTCGATTTATACAATTGATTGATGATCTGCTGTTGCAAGAGAATGCATGTTGGCTTGCAGATACCGATAGAGCACAGGTTTATCGGAATATTTCTTCCAACTTAATGCTATAGATAGAATAAAAAAATAATGTACTAATAATAACTAATGTTATAGATAGTTATACAAATTCTACATCCTCTGGTTTGGCTCATGAGACACTGCTTGGCAAATCTAAACCTTCTTCTGCTTTTTGTCTAGTCTACTTTGATGAATATGCTCCATTGGTAGTGCTTCAGTATAAAATTTAATATAATGACAAAATACTAAACTATTTTTCTCGATTTGAGCTTGCTATTAGTCGGTATGGTCAACGAATCATTAGAATAGTGTTTTGAGGTTTCTGTGGTTGAAATTTCTTCGAAAAGGGATGTTGAAAATGTTAATCTTTCCCACAGTACAAGGTGTGAATTCCCACCATTTTTCCCAGGGACAGCCTGCGAGCTATTCACCACAGTTTTATATTTATGTATCAAAATCGAAATAATTTCAACAATTCTAAGAACTTAGTCACCTAGTAAAAACTATTGGAGCTTAAGAAAAATCAAAAGACTCTGTAAAAAATCCTAGGATTCTGGAAAAAAAACCATACGGGCTAGAAACAAATTCAAGAGATGTAGAAAAAATCTTGATAATCCAGAAAAAAGTCATGGGAGCAAAATATTCAAATGAATCAAAAAAATTTCGAGAGTCTAGAAAGAAATCATGGGGGCTTGAAAAAGATCATGGTGGCTTTAGCGAAAATTCTAGGTGCCATTTTACTTTGATTTATTATAGCCTAGATAAAAAAACAAATATTTCTTCTAGTAAAAAGATATATGCCCGTTATTATTTTATATTCATTTTCAAACTATTCAAATAGATTTTGAGCATTGCGTAAACTGTTTTTCGGAAGGCTTGAAATCAATGCAGGTAACAGTTCTTTGAAAATTTGAACGTATGCAGGGAAAGTTCAGTGATTTTTCACTTATTATATTTGATGTCGGTGAAAATGGAGAAAATTATTTCCGACTCAGCATTTGAATTTGAAATCTTTCCTGGGCATCTCTAAAATTTTTAAGTTTCTACTACATTTTTCTTAAACTCCTGTACTGTTAGCTGCAATAATGTCAAAGAGCAACATTTTCTGCCCTTTCCTTTTTTCAAGTTCTAAAAGTCGAAAATTTCCATTAAATGGCAGAATTTCTGCGATCTCAGAACACTGCATTCAAGTCTTTTGCAGCTTGTTTTTCGTACTTTCAAGAGTACAAAATTAAAAGCTGCCTTCTTATTTTTATTTTGAAAAATATTTTCAGAAGGATTTTGAGTTGGATATTTTCTAGTATCTTCCCAATATGAGTTTAACTGTAATTAAAGTTTAAAATTTGATTTAAATATACATTTTTTTTTGTGATAGCAATTAAACTGAGAAACGTGGTTTCTGGACCTTCTTGTTTTGGTGTTTTTCTATGCCCAATTTCCCTCCCAGCTTATGGTTTTTAAAGCATAGTTTGTTTAGCATCTTTGAAAATGGTTTGATTATTTGCATAAGAGTTTTCTGCTCGTTGCTTGACATTTAGACCTTAAAACCGATACAGAATCGACACCAGAAAATTTCAAAAAAAGGATGGACAAGCTACGTAAATGAAGTTGAGAGTGATTTTTTTTAATTTTTCATAATATCCTCTTCAATGAAGAAGATGCATTTTGCAATAATAAGTTAGAATAATTTACGTTAAAATATGAATTCGTTGCGACGAAAACAATTTCTTCAGTCAATAACCGCTTCGTTATTACAGATACATTTATGCTACTTAATTTCATTGCTTGATGTCTTTTTCATCTTGTCATTTTCTTTAAGCAGGCCAAACATCTTTACCAAACATCTTTCTGTTGACAGAGAGAGATATAATGTGGTCAGTGATATAGGTCCTCTAGTTTCAGAAGGAAAGATTTTAAGCCAACTTTTTATGTAATAGAAAATTGTGGAAAGAGGGGACTCCTAAAATACAGCAATTAATATGGAAACATAAGTTTATTTTAATAAGGACCAATTGAAAATTTGAACTATACATTTGAGTGACTAAAAAATAATCCATTGAAGTATGGCATTTTGACTGTATAAGAATGGGCGCATATGTTGCATCCTTAATCGGATGAGAAATTGAAATAAAAAAAAATTGGAAGAGATGTCTGCTTTCTTTGAAGGAGGTTCTACTGCACCTGTTTATGTTTCAGACGATATTATGAAATATGGGCTCGAAATAAGACCTGATTGCTGTAGATAGAGAATCAGGTTTATTCATTATATTTGATTTGATTTCTGAACTCGTCTTAATAAGTGATACCACTTGGAGGCTACGATTGATAAATGCATGTAAATTAATAATAATATAAATTAATAACAGTAATAACAAATTACAAATTTAAAGCGTTATGAGAAGCGTAGATATGCGCAAAACTAGCAACCAGAAACTTTGTGATTAAATTCGTTTCATTTTTTAGATGGACACTATGTGCTAAAAATAAGCGCTTGAATTTGCATCTTGATACTTTTTTGACAAACAACTCTTGCGTCAGTTTATTTCTTAAGACTAAAAATGAACTGAATATTCATTTTAATGGTTCTGAATTCTAAAATTTCGATTTTACAAGTTTTCTCCACTCTACTGTGAAAAGCTATTTTCAAATAGCTGGCAAAATTTGGGTCTATAATTTAATTAACTGTTAAAATTTTATATTATGTGTTGAAATTGCAAGACTGCGTCATATATGTGCCTAAGATATATGTAAGACTGCATTGTATATTTGGATTTCATCATCAATTTTTTCCACACCAGAAACGTATCTGGTAGAAGCGTGGATTTTTCTTACTATGGCCAATATTTCAAAACTTATACCTTATCCCAATTTATTTTTGAAACATTTCGAATAACCACATAGAAGTTTTCCATTTAAAGCTTTGTTTTGATGATTCAAACACATTTTCGGGCATGCTTGCCAAAACCCACTTCACAAACGGGCGTTTCACAGTCGAAACAAATACATATTTCCTTTTTAGTGAAACTCTGAAGAGCAGATGTTTGAGTTTGAAGAAATAGAAGTACGTACACCCAAATAAATTTAACGAGATCAATGTTGCGGAAACTGACTTAAACATGTATTTGTTGTACAAGTTTTTCGAAGAAAAGGTTAGCATTAGGTAATTGTATCTAGTTTTCCATGATTGCTTTGAAAATATTATGAAATTTTCGCCAAGTTTTTTTCTCTCACTATCATCAATTAATCAAATGTAGATTTCGGTGTTGATAGTGTACGCTTTTCAAGGTTTTTCCGAGCTCCAAAATTTTAAATAATCGGACATAGGATAGTCGTAACAATACTACACTACTTCTTCGATAACGTATTCAATATTATACCTCACTTGACACAATCTCATTTCTAATGCCTATCGTGCGAAAAAAAAACACCAAAATGTTTTGTTTCCGAAACTTATACATTCATTTTTCAATGGATAACGATTCCAAAAACAATCGAAAATCACTAGTCCATAACGATACACCATTCACATTACTCGTACAGAAACAATTTTCATAATATATGTACATACACTGTCGATTTCAATCAGTAATTTTTCTTCATTGAAACTATCTTGTAGTCTAGTATGACGTTCCATTCATGACTTTGAAAACTATACACTAATGAGTAAGAAGAATGCTGCATTTAATTGCATTTAATGCAAGTAAATTAATACCAAGGATACGGTTCAATTCTCTGTCAATTGTCACTTGTAACTATGTTCTTGAGAACAACAAGTGTTTAGAAGTGTTGAATGAAGTTAAATGATTCAAGTAGGTTTTTATGAAAGATAATCGTGATTCTGGGGTTTTCTCAAGATCGATGCTTGTCGAATGAAGCCAACTGAATTATGCGAAATATTTATGAAAATTGACTGGTTAGCCGGCTTGCATGATTAATTTTATCATCACGTTTGAGAATGGAATGCATGAGAAATTAATTGATTCGAAGAGCTTCGTTGTGTTGGCATGTGTGAAGCTTTGGTTTTCAAACCGGTGTTTTATGCATAAATTTATGCTTTTATATTGATGTTAGCATTTTGTATTCATTCTATATTTTGCTATTGATATTCGCATATTTAACACATAGAAAGGAAAGATGTTTGGCATTTTAATACTAATCAATGGATTCAGATGAATGCAAAAACAACTTAATCAATTTGTAGTATGCGAGACTTTTTAAAACTGATGAAAGTCAAAAATCTGCTAAAAGTGCACTTTGAAAATTAATTTAATGCAGATGCATCAAAAGCATCAAACAATTACTTGATTTGAATATCTGAAACTCAATACAGATATATCATCCGGTTCATGCTTTCACTGATCGTAAGCAATTGATACTGTGGCTTATCCGATCCATGAAAATTAATGTTATGCATATTTTCGTTAGATACGAATGAATTGGCTGTTGTATCACATCGTAATACATTCAGGTAAAAATATTGGTTCGTCATCCCAACGAAATTGCTCGAAATATGACCAGGTGAAATCTCGTGAAATTGAAATATCAAACCGATTTATAGTTATTCCGAACATGACCTGCATCTATGTTTGGGACGTTTTATAATCGGCGACAAAGGGTCGTGAATTGAAAAGTTAAGCCTTTCCACCCGAATTTAAAAGCCTTTTTAAACTAAGCAACCGTGTATCCTTTGGCCATGAAATATGATTACATAATTCTGAGTGCATAAGTCTCTACTGTATAGACCAACTTAATAAACCATGAAACATGCACCCGAAACACTAATCCGATTATTTTGCTTTAATCATAGCTCTACAATTCTTTCACGATGCTTGTGGGTGAGATTCAATCAAGTATTGAATCTTTTAAAATCAAGAGGTCACAGTGACTATCCAAAATAAGGTCAAATTCAAACTACATACAGCCAGCAGAGCCGAAAAATACTAATTGAATCCCATAAAAGGTCTAAAAGTCTTTGTTATAATTTCATACTGTAGGGAGCTCGTAATCTTAAATCAAATAAGAAAAAGTATCTTATTGCTTCATTTCGGTACGCGATGCTCGTGCGCTTTAGGCCCAGCATAAGATACTGTGAACATGTCTCTCGTAACATTCCGGTCAGCATACATGTAAGTTTACGGTTGTTTTTTTTACCTTGACTGAAAGCAAGACAATCGATTAGGCATGAAATGGAATTTACAGATACGAAAAAAGATTTCTGGTAACGAGAAGCATGGAGAGACGCAATCAAGGTAAAAATTGCCACGAACACTACAACGACGCGACGCGACAAAAGCGCGGGCCCCACTTAAGTCGCAAATTCGCAGAAATATGCGTGGAATCTGCTCGTGGATTGAACACGAGATGAATTCGTAACTATGCTTTAGCATACCTACCTACATTTTCCAAAAAAAACCATTCCACGATTTCTTTAAAACTATGTCTTAAAAAATGCATTTATCGAAAATTTGCATACGAGACTCGTTGATAGAACTAAGCATCTGAAAATCTATTCAGTTCGAAAATTCAAACTAACGACCAAATGACAAAATTTACATAAAATGTTCGTTTTCTATTCAATAATTTCATTTTGGCAAATATATTTTCTGCATAAATAGTTTTCACAATCTCCACGACTACAAGCCAGCCGTTATTGGCTATATCGCAAAACTTAAAATTGAGTCTGGCTGGGCTACGCTGTAATGGACCAGTCTGAGATCAAGTTCTCCACAACTTTCAAAAATATATAGCTGCGGGCTGAATGCAACCAAAAAAAAAATCGTTTGTACTACGAGACAAGGCAGAGTTGTAGTAACCAGAAACCAGTTCTCAAACTTAAAAAAGATACGAATTTTAGTGTGAAGCAAATCTGATGATAAATAACAGAAGCTTCAGGTATCTTCTATATAGTTAACGAAGCATATGACGCCTAGTTTAAGAGCATATAATAGCTTAAAAAAGCTTTTTAAAGCTTGGTTTAGAAAATATCTCAGATTCGCTGTGAATTTATTCAACAACTTTTCTATCTTTTCTTGCAGGTTTTGTGGCATCTAGATGCTTTTCGAAGATCATTTCGCCAGCTGACGAATCATGTTTGCAGTGGTCAAGATTGTATATTTTGTGCGTTGAAGGTGAGTAGCTTAGCAATACTCGTTATTCTCCAACTAAGCATCATAGGCCAGTATAAGACTAGTATAAGTTAAATATTTGTGAAGACTCCAAAAAATATGCAACACGGTTTATGATGGTGGCACCAACAGAAAAGAAATTGAAATTTGTCTGCACATCAGACGGTAAGTCATGAGCAAAAAGAGTTGTACAGGTAACGCCAATTGGCTACAGTATCCAAATTGTAAAATACATTTTCGAGGAAATATGATGATGCACATTTGAAATACGTCTTAGCCAGAGTTGAACGGAAATACTTGTGAGGTATCGGCTATGAGTAAGTGTAGCATGGTCTGTCAGCGATAAATTTGAAAAATATCAACGATTAATCTTCGAAGTTGAGGCTTTCGGTGTCGGAATTAATTTCGATGGATTTAGAGTCATTAGCTAGGCGTTGGATTTACGTATGTTCTAACTTATTGTTTTGTTGAATAATTGAATTTTTTTCTGAATACTGCCCTGTTTTCGTTTAATTTATCATAATCTGGGCATTTAAGTTTTTATGACGGCTTGTGCCAAGACAAATCAAAAAGAAGTTGAGAAAAAGCGAGAGTGAAGAAAAACAAAAAACGATTTATGACTAGTATCATTTTTGGTACATTGTTCCGGATGATGTACTTTTTGATTAAACAATTTGAATCGGTTTAATTAATTTTTTTTACTTCTGCTGTTATAAGAAGATTGCGTTAAATTGACTTAGTAGTGGTATATCTTAATATATCATTTTATTTTGATTATGTCTTTAAGAAGGTGAAAAGGTTTATGATTTCTCTAACGTTTCATACGTTTTTCAGTTTCTTAATGATATGCTATAAGAAGTTTCAAAATAAACCGAAAGCAATTTAGTTAATGTTCCTCATCATTTGAGTTATTTGACGTTTCAGCTGTGTTGTTTAATGTTCCAAAGTAAATTGGCAATGACCAACCAAAGTAATTTAGTTGGTGTACGTGTGATTTGTTGACATAGTTTAGAATTGAATTTACTCAAATTGGTTTTGTTTATTGAAATTTTCATATTTTGCAGAGTTTTTTTGTCTTGTTGTTAAGATTTGATTCTCTTTTACATCAAAGCTATGATTAGATTTTTTGTCTGCCAGAGATTTGTTGCAATTTTCATTAATCATCAAAACATGTGACTACTAATTGCAAAACAAAAGTTTTTGCCTTCATTCTAACCAATATACACAAGCAGAGGGTTCTAACATTAGCCTTTTCAAACAAATTTTGTAATGATCTCATGACCTGTTGAAGGTATTTTCGGTAGAAGAGTGACTAGGTTTAGTTACGCGAACACTTGGCATGAGCACTTCATATCACTTTAAAAAAGGCGGTCTTGCATTTTGCCAACACAAAACAGATGGTATTCTAGTAGGTTTGAACTAGAAATCAAATAAGAAAATTAACATCCCCTGGATTGTTTTTTTTTGTGTAATTTTACTGTGGTTTGAAAAATAATGTCCGAAATATACTGAACAATTGAGTGAAACTGACAAATTCTAGAAAAAAGCAAGATGAGATCTCAGAATTTGGAAAATGTTTATGAAAATGCCGAAAACAAAGTTTCGAGCGTGGATCCTTTATTAGCTCCCGAGTCGTTTCAATTGTATGTTTTAATTGCAATCATATGATAGCAACTGCGTCTTGAACTCCACAATTTTTGATAAAGGGCAAAAGTTTCAAGTCAAATTCAGAAATTTCCAACTCAATAACCTCCCAGGTCATTTTCATTAAAAACTAACAAAGAAAAATAAGGGCACCACCTGGAATAAATTCCTCCAAATTATATCTCTGCTCAATGAATGTCAAGAATTATCCAAAGTAATTGCTCGCCAATATACAAACAAATATCCATACCGAATTTAATTGGTTGACGTTTAATTCTCAAAAGCCAACAAACAGTTGCTATAGAATTTTCAAAAGTTTGTACTAGGACGTATCATTCAAATGATATGTAAGAAATACAAACGTACAAAAGGACCTTCGGAATAAAACTGCTGCCAAACAAAAAAGACAGAGCTTTCAAGCTCGTTGAAAAAAATGCAGAGACATAGTAACGGTAATAGAGGCATGGTAAAATTTCCGAATAGGACACACAAGGAGATGTTAGACAATTCGTCCACTGTGATGGTCCATCACTAACTTAGTCAATCTATGCATTTAACTTGGCTGTAAAGTTCTCTCGACAAATTGATTTAAGTAATCAGTGTTAAGTTTAAATCTAAAATTGGTATAAGTTAAAAACTGTAGCAAATCGATGCAAAAAGTTCGCATGAAGTAAAAATGCGGACTAGTTTCTTGCCAATTTCTTATCATTTAGATTTTTTAACGAAAAAAGCTGAATGAAATAAATAATAATAAATTTCAAAAGCCAGCCGTATTTTTTATATAAATAACGCACAATATTTGAACATTTTTTCGGTGTAATATTTTTTTTATTAAATTTATTTCTTGCATAAAAAGTTTTCAAAAAGGCTGGCATTACTTTGTTTCTTGAGAAGCTGTTGTTCAGTTAGTCTGAAAGTTTTCATATTGGATTATAGGTATTAGGTTTTTCTATTATTTTTTTATATTACCATTTTCGCCCTCTTCTGGTGTACCTCAAGGTTGTATATTAGGACCGCTATTATTCAAACTCTTCATCAATGATCTCCCTATTGTTCTATCGTCAACTTGTTTGCTCTATGCAGATGACTTAAAATTATTTCGCTCTATGCAGATGACTTAAAATTATATTAAAATTATTTTTATTTTATAGCTCAGATGATCATCTACTTCGTCAGGATGATCTGAACTCTCTTACTGATTGGTGTAACTCTAACTGCTTACCATTAAATGTCTCAAAGTGTTTTGCCATGTCTTATTCTCTGAAGTCCTAGACTAATGCCTTTCCTTACCTATTATGTGAATCCGTCCTTGTCTCTGTGGATTATTTTACTTAAATTTTGCTCTACTTAAATTTAATATCCATGTTCGTACCATTACCAATAGTGCCTCGCGGATTACTGGCCTTGCTATACGTACCTGTCACAGTTCTTTTAGCATTTTTATATGTGTTAAGATATTTCTTACCTTTGTTCGTTCCAAGCTTGAATACTGTACTCAAGTTTGGTCTCCTCGTTTTGCATATCTTTCCGATGCCATTGAATCTGTTCAACGGAGGTTCACTCGCATCCTACTCTTTAAATATAATCTTCCCTACATGCCTTATGATGAACGCTTATTGCTCCTTAATCTCCCTCTCCTAACAAAGCGCAGAGTTTACCTGGATGAATGCTTTCTTTTCAAAATTTGCCGTGGCCATCTGAATTCATCTATTGCATCCTTGATTAATGAACGGCAGTGTGAGAGGCAAATTAGGTCCTCCGTTGTCTTTGATGTTTCATTTGCCCGTACTGATACTTACTTTCGTTCTCATGCTTACTTTTGTTCTCATGCTATGACGTACACATAATAGCCTCCAACTTGGTCCTCTTTCACACTCTATTGCCACTTTTAAAAGAAGTATTCGCAACACAATATTTGCTGATGATTAGTTTTATTTATCTTTTTTGTCTTTCGCGGCTTTGATTTTCATATCTTAAATTTTCTCAACTTTTTAGTACTAAGCTATTCTATTTGTAATTGGGCTTTATGCCTGTAAATGGATTGTTTGAATAAATGAATAAAATGAATCAAATTAGATTAGCGTAGAGAAGAATTAATCACAGCTATAAAAGAATCAATGTCACAATTTTCGCCTGTCAGAATTTAATTTTTACCAGCCGATTTTACTATATGACGCTTTAAGGCCTTTTCAAAAACATTATTCGCAATATTCTATTTTTTTCTTCAAAAAATACAAGAGCTCATAAATTTGTCTTCCGCTATTTCTAAAAATAAACACACAAAAACGGGAACAAACACAACTTCCTCACCAGAAAAAAGTGATTCTTAAATCTTCGTACTTCGTTAACATATCAGCTCACGCGACTCGTCCCAGTCAAGTTAGCATGCTACTTTTCATTCACAAACTCATTCTCGCGAATTTTCCCACGCCCGAACATCTTTATAACATTGGTTGAATAAAATGCAAATTTTCCTCTTAATTACTTGCTTACGCTACGAGGCAAGATGTTTTCATTCACACACCTGCAGGTTCATCCCGAGTCTTGGAGGAAACCTAGCCGTCACTGAGATATGGTCGTCGACGTCTTGAGTTTTACAATCAGTTTAAGGGGGGAGATACATGTAACTGCTAAAACAAAAACGATTTTTGTTATTGCATCAAAGTGTTCGAAATACTCTTAAAATATACCAAAAAAAGTTTTGAAGCGATATTCGTATTAGTACTCGAGTTATAGCCAGTTATAGACAGCGCAGCGTTCCCCAGGTCGGTGGAGCTTTAGAACTTTAAACGCGCTTTTCTCAAAGTAGTACTTTTTCAATTTCCGTACAAGATATCTCAAAAAATATTGAACCTATTCGGCTAAAATTTATATCACATGTACAAAAGAGTATTATCTCATCGTTGAACCTACATTTCTTGTAATTTCGGAAAAATAATTAGTTTACCAATGTTTAAAACGTGATTTTTTTGAAAAAAAATCGATTTTTTTTTTTAATCTAATATTAATGTAAAAATTTGATTTTTTTTTTCTAAATTTTATTGGTTCACCTAGGAATTATAGATCTCATTAGCATATTTTTTTTTCTCTGAACGTTGCAAGTTTCTCGGAAAAGGTGTTAAGTTGTACGAGGCTGTTTTTGATGTGCTTTTTTCATTTGCTCGCATCGCCTCCATTTTGTGTTGAAAAGTTATTAAAAAAATATTTTCATTTACTATAAGATATGTACTTTGAGGATTTAATATTAAAAATTTTCTGAATAAACAATATATATATTTTAAGTCAATCTGAAATTAGCAATTTCTTTTCCATTTTACATGTATTTCCCCCCTTAAGACATAAATTCAGGTTGCTGGCCTAAGTCTTTTGTTTTGCTTCTAAACTGCATTCATCATAAAATTGTAAAACTCATTGAGAATGTTGAAAAAAATGAAAATCTATTTGAAAATGTTCGTGCTCAATACTAAACATGGCATTCGGAATTTGAAAGAAAAACTCATTACTAGACATCTTTATGGCTAAAATTCAGGAATATGACTACAAAAATACATAGATTTTGCAGCAGCAGCCACTGCTGCACTTTGACCTTTTGTCATTTGAAATATTTATGCGATACTCGAGTATTCTACGAGTACTGTTGTGTTGTGATGACATTTCCATTGAAGGTTTCCGAGCTCGACGACTGGGTACCATCTTCAATTCTTTCACGAAAACACATATCCACTGACCTACTCACTTACCTGTTTTATATGGCAGGCAATATGATTTTATGCTAGCTCACGTTTTTCAAATAAATGATTGTTTGTTTCTAAATGAGATGCGAGTTTTGGGTTTATAGTTGAGAAGGTCGAAATATATTCGTACGTGAAAATGACAAAAACTAAATTTGTTGCTCTATTGGAAAAGTGAATAAAATTTTCCCATGCTAGAGAAATGTGTTGGGAACTTTCGTTTATGTCTAGACCTAGAAATACGGACAGAAGATGTATTTGTTCTGAGTTAGTGCACCTTAATTACGGAAATACCAAACATATTTGTGTGGAAATATTTGAACAAATGCACAGTGCAATTAGGAATTTCGGGTTTTCCGGAAGTCTGCTGGTATGTACGTAGAAGATAGAAGTGATTGTTGAATGCATTTGCGAGCCATAAATCAGATATTTTAAGACGCTCAAATATTTCAGAAAACATACTTTAGATTGTGAGGTATAACATTTTGGCCAAGGCCGATAATTAACTAAAATTGGGAAAAAGTAGTCACTTGACTAATTGGAAAATAAAACAACAAACAGGAATGCTTAAATGAAGTTTCCCAATAATTAAAGTAAAGTTATTTTTCAAAAAAAAAAAAGAAAACTTATGAAGTTATATTTGATATTAAGTGCAATACATGATAGAAAAAGCTAGTAACGCTGAACACTAAAGCCACCAATCAAAATTTTAATAATATTTTCAATGGAATTCGCAATCCAATTTCACTACTTCAAAAATGAATGTGTGAGCCAAAAACACATTTCGTACCTTACCTTAGCATTTTTACTGAGTCTGTATTCTATACAGTCTCATTTGGTTTTTTACTGGTCAAAAAAGAGCAGCTAATAAGATTCCCAATTTTCTGGGCTACATTGACTTGAAAAAAATGAGCTCCATCGAAAATTTTTAAGAAGAAGTCATTTCGCAAGATGGAAGTAAAATTGTTTCTCAATTCCTTTGGATTGATCTTATATTGATATAGTAGCATATTATTTCCTTTATATAACTTAGTTAGCAGCTTGCTATGAATTCAGGAGTCTTATCACCGAAAAATGGCGTGATATGAAAAAACGCAGCTCATGTTAAATGCCTGATGATTTTCTTTACAGTTGACGCATATACATATCTATCAGTCTAAATTTTGTTGTGAGCAAGCTTAAAAGAAAAAGTTATAAGCAATATAGACACACCATTAAGGATATTTGCAAAGCGATATTTGTGGCAAGGATTTTCAGTAGCTCATAATGAATTTTATGATACCTGTAATAAACACAACAAACGAATTCTGTGATTATTCAAATTATTTTTGAGTAAAAAACTCATGAAGGGATTTTATACTGAGGGAAAAAGCATGGTCGTTTCAAGAGTCTACAACAAAAAAGCAAGAAAGAGATTGATTTTGTGTCAATCAAAAGGAAAAAATGACGTTTATTAAATGAGCATGAGTTTGCAGCTGATATACATGATAAAACTAATTGGAATAAATATTTATAACTATTTTCCAATTTAAAAATTTCGAAAAATCAGCTTTATTTCCATAGTACATGCACACAAGCATAGACATAAAACACTTAATTTAGACATCTATACAACTACATTTGATTTTTTCTTAGTCTTTCGTACACACATACTTGCTGAAGATTTTCTTTGACATATTCTCAGGAAATTCAATTCAGCGAAAACCTTGGTTGAATTTTTATATAATTATAAATAAAAAAAAAGAAAAATACGTATGCCTTAAATACTAAACTAAGAGGTAGATATTAGTACTTAAAGTAAACCAATATTGAGTAAAAAAATGAAAAGTAAATTTCAAGCTTAAACTTCAAAAGAGGATTGAATCAAAAGATTTTTCAAGCCTGACACCCTTTGAATGAATTTTCGTGATCGAATTTCCACCAAAATTTTAATAGGAAGAACTCGCGGAAGATTGTGCAATTTCCCGGTAGGATAAATAAGCCGATTTATCAGATATCATTTTAAGGATTTTATTTTTGTTGGTTAATTTGCATTTAGTTTGTTAGTTGGTTGATTCAATATGTTGCAATCAAGCAGCAGACTGGAGCACCGTCCAATATTATTGACTGAAATATTACCTTCATGATCAACATTTTGCTATTTAAGCTCAGCTGAAATTCACGGTTAATTAGGGAACATAAAGAATTAGTTTCAAACAAGTATTTTCAATGTGATTTTTGAGAGTAATAATTTTGTCGAAAGTCACTCCAACGTAGACTAATTCATTTTGCCAAGGCATTTTTTGTCCGAGAAAGTTGAGTTTCCGTTAAGGGAAATTTAATCGTTTTTTCTCTTGCTATAAAAAATGGCCTTTGTTTTTTCCCTCGTTTTTTAAAATTACATCAGGATTGGGGTCACGAGAGTAAATACAGACAGGCGTCCAAAAGAATATCAGCTGTATAGATATTAAATAAAGTTGGACTCAAACAGGAGCCCTGTGAAACTACATCTGCTATCTGCTGTCCTGGAGATATACTCGTACAGTTGTTTATTTTGACTTGAAATGAGCGATCAGTAAGAAAGAATTGAATGAATTTGACCATATGTTCAGGGAATTTGAATTCTTTCATTTTATGTAACAAACTTTTACGCCATACAGTATCGAATTCTTTTATAATATCCAGATTTACCATACCAGTGGAGTTCTTATTTGAAAGTGAACGTTTGATGTCCTTACTAGCTCGAAAAAATTGGCGAAAACAAGTGTCTGCCTCTAAAGCCAAATTGAGTGTGAATAAAGATGTTATTTCTTTGTTCTTGCTTTCTTCTTTCGGCTTTGCCTTTTCCGCAAGATTTCATTTAATATTCACATAGCTTTTTTTCTGATTGTAGATTAGAAAGCATAGAGTTTGCATTTTTCAGACATTTCATTTTTGTTTGAGATTTCTGCTGTGAGTATTGCAGCCCCGTACTTTTCGACATCGTTACGTGCACGTTGCCAATTGCGGCTCAAGGAATTTGTTTAGATTTATTAGCTGTTTTTTTTTTGCTTTCAGATCTAATTTGAAACGATTCTTTGTTTAATCCTGTTTAAGAGTACTGCATTGAACATCTTCCCCAATTTGGAAATTTTTGACGAGCACGTCGCTTTGTTGGAGAGATTTTATTTGTATGAAGTTGAGTTGGCTTAATTCTAAGTTCTCATTGATGCACTTTTGCTACTTAATCCAATCAGTTTTGTTGAAGACCAGAAAACTTTGTGTTTGCTTGTAGCAATCGAATGTTCTTTCTGACTTCACCATTACGGGTAAAGAAGTTGATGATAATGATTGCAATTTCTGAGGTGGTGTAATATTTAAAAGTTCATCACTGACTATGAAGTCTAGAGTTGACCCAGTTCCCTTAGGTGAATGAAACGTAGGCTGATAACATTTATTACTGATTCACCACAAAAATAACGGAAGTTCAATTTTTTGTTTTTCATTGGTGTTATTTAATATTGAAGGTTTGTTTCAAAACCAGCATTTTTTTCATGAATGTGGAAAAGAAAAGATGTTTCTCACATCGAAATCTTATTTGTTGCGGAATGAAAACTAGTCTTTACAAAAGTTTGATACGATGAAATTTTTACAATTGGAATAATCTCTGAAATAAAGAATCCAAAAAATGCAGTTTGGTGTATGCTTCTAAGGCTGTAAGCTGCAAAAGTGCATAAGTGCGGAACACGTTTTTTGTGCCTTTAGGTTTGAGACCTTGAGTAATCGCACCAAGAACATAGCTTCATAGCCTGTTTTAAATAAATGAAATACAATTTTGTTATTCAATTAGCATTTTATGAGTCTGTAAATAATCTAAATAGCTTAATACATCCATAGCTTATGCACAGCAATGGACCATATCTGCCAGGCAGTTTATACACCAAACACCCAAAACACAATTTATACACCTAAATTTTCCCATTTGTTGATTTAGTTTTCTTCCACCATGAATAAATTCTTTTTGGGGACTTAAACTGAAAAGCTAGCGTACTTTGTATGAACTGCATTTACCGTTATACTATATTTACCTATAACAAAAAATCAATCATAATAAACTTCAAAAGCCGTCCAGAGAAGTTTAAATTGAAAAAAAAAAATCCCAAACAATTACCAAAATGGTCCTAAATCTTTTGACTAGACATAAATCCATTTTTATTTGCGAACAATTTTTTCAAACGAATCTTTTGTATGCAATTTTCAAGTGCATCATTATCATCAAATCTGCAAATGCTTTCAATCTACTTTTAACCGCACATTTTTACGACCTGGCTCTGCTTTTATGTTGTTCTTCTTGTTTCTTGTTTCGCATTTGCGTGGGAGCGAAAAACTTAGCTCTTATGCACCGTACTTCTTGAGCAGTTGTCCAGGTAAACGTCGTTGGACACATAAACCATGTCACTTTATTCAAAGACCCAGCAGACCAACAAATCAATGTCTTACGAAGAGATCAGCGACAAAAACTGTTCACAGTAAGAAAATGAAGAAAAAAAGAACAGTTCTTCTATTCTCGACGGAACTAAATTTAAGGTGCTTGTACGTTGCACGTGTTAGCATTATTCTGCCGTTTTTCATTTTACCTGTTTTCGAAAATAAAAACTGGGTAGCATACTGTCTTCTAGTTTACCTGGTCAATGTTCTTTTCGTTTTATCAGTTGTTTTTGTTTACAAGACGATTTGTGACGACAAAGCCAAGGGTTTGCGTACCATCGTAACGTCATAAGGGTACAGTTTCTTGAGAAGAAATATGAAACACATGGAGAAAACGAAAATAATCCAAAAGCAAATATTGACTGAAAACAAAACAAACGAAACCGAAGGTATAATGAACTGTAGGTACGCTAAACATACTAATTGTGATAAAGTTTTCATTATCTCTTTTTGATATGAATATTCTATTTGCTGGGTGTTGTGCTATCGTATAATTGCATTTGCAAGCACTTTTCATCACGATAGACTCATGTACTTCTCACTCCATTCACAATGATCGCAAAGCACGCTACCACGATGGCGTCGCGTCGCTTTGGGTTCAACAGTGGGTCATATGAAAAGAAAATGGCGTCGAAAAGCAGCTTAACAGAGATTAATTCGGTGTCTGAATGTGTCTGTGTATCTTGTCTTGTTGGATTTACTTCTTGCGCTAGGTGTGGTATCTTGCGCTCTTCTCTCTCAAGACGAGATACGCTACCAAGATTTCGCCACGATTCGATGGTAGCTCTCAAATATGGGACAGAAACATCGACAAATCGGTAACCAGTTACAAAGTGGGTTGAGTCTTGAATGCGATGTTAGAATGAATAGTATCTTTACAGTCTAGGAAATGAAATACGGATTGAAGCTTGGCTAACATCGTATATGATCTCTTGGTTGCACAAGTGCGAGCGCGGGAGATTTTCTATGTTTACCTGAGCTCTACCTATTTTCGTGTTACTACCCGTGACGTGAGCTGTTGTGCTGAGTGAGGTGAAAATATAGCTGGGGTGCATCGGTGAGCGCATGAGCGTCGTCAGTCTTGGCGAGATACTTTAACGTTGCGGAAGCGGTTTTGCGAAAGTCTTGTTTATCGGGCGTTATTCAGTTTCTGATAATTGTACAAAGTTAAATCGAATAACTGTGTAATCGAAGGAATAGAAAATATACTAACTGGTCGAAGTGTTTGTTCTCATAAAAAAGAATCTAGATACATACATTATTGAGTTCACGTAATATGAAAAGGTGTGATTTGAATGTTGTGCATAGTGCAGCAATAGGATTACTATACTCGAGTGGATTACAAATTAGCACCTGTTGGAGAGATACAATCGAATTTATTTCGATTTGTCTTACGAGAATGGTGGATAGCTAGCAGATTGTGAAGAGTTGGAAGTGTGGTGATGTTTGAAATTGGTTATCGACAATTTGCAGCCACAGAATGTCTAAGTACAAACGGGTTGTGTGGAATGTGTGCCTTTTAGGATGTATGTCACGTACTATGCAAATTGAGTTCTAAAGGATTTCAATGAAGACATTGTACAAACAGATCCCAACCAATTGATTGTGATAATAGCCATATAGGTAGCAAGTAGAATGTTGATTCTGTCACGTAGATCGACGTCGTCAGAATAGTCACAGAATTTGAATTTCTACGAATCCATGGCAAAGAAAAAGTGTGCAAATCAAGAAAAATGATTTTATCATAATATCCTGCAACACTAGATCGGGTTTCACATTGCAAGCAATACAAGCTTATAGATGAATCTCCCAATCAGTGATTTCCTTCGCTCCGCAAAGATTCTTCGATTCAGATATCGATTTCCCGTCATGCAATCTACCTGAGTCGTATCGACTTTTTTTCCTCTACGCGTGCATGGATCTACGTCTCCGGTATTCTATATTTATCCTAAAACCTGATCTCTAAAGCAACGGATTAATAACGATGAACTCTTGGCGGGAAGAGTTCTCCTCAGGTGTTTTCTTCTATCTTTTATCGACGACGCGCTCAAATAGATAGCTAGAGGGTGTCTTAGATTTCACGTGCATCATCAAATATTGTGCTATGATGGTAGAATATGTGAGCTGAGATGGGTGATGCAGGTTTTTTATTTGGTCTGATAGTTTTTTTTCTTCAGTTTTTCTAATCGACGTTAGATTCGTTATTGTTGTTGAATACTCATCTCTGAATAGCCAGTTGATGTACGTGTGTGGATTTAGGTACCTGTTTGTAAGTTTTTTCTCCTATACTGTTCTGTGTTTGTTTTCTTTAAATGCATGAAAGTGGCTGGTTGGAGTACGACGAATTAGATGCATACGAATGCGAATAGAATTGACTATTTGACTTTAAACGCTATGATAACTAAGTTGATGTGTGGATTTAGTTGTGGTTTGGTGGTGTGCGGAACTGAGGGATGACGTCAATTCTTAGGAAAACTTGTTCGTAGATTATATGAATTTATGATTTATTGGAATCGGTCCAAAATTGTTTTGATATTTTTTATACAGATAAACATTTTAAAGTCTTATTTACGCAAAGGAAGTGCATTGTTTGGTAGACGAAGAGCAGTGATTTATCTGTTCGTAACTAATTTGAAGAGTGATTTCAGGATTTTATCGCACTTAGGAATCAATACAGTCTAGCAATCACAAAACCATAATTGAGAAAAATCGGAGAATTTAAAGCTTTAAATTGTTTTAATTTTTTGAAAATATTTTCAACAAATCTGCACCGCCTCAAATCATCAGACTTCAAGATTTATCAGCTCAATATAAATTGCAGCACAATTCAATCAATTTTCATAACTTATTACTACCTCATCGATATAATAGCACATTAAACGCTTGCAATTTTTTGCGAAAATAATTTTGTATTGTCGTGTATTGCTTGTGATTGATTCGACACACTTGTGTAAATTTAATTTTTTTCTTAATTTCATATGCCGATTCGTCAAGCTCTTGTTTCATATATCTGCCTTGACTATGAACTGAGTTTATGTGTGTGGTTCAGCAAAACAAAAATTCATACTTGATGCTAATATGATGAAACCTTGAAAAAACAGTCGATTCGAAGAACTAGTAGTAGTAGTAGTAGCGTCTGGTGACGATGATGACTGGGATTTTTATTATTGTTATTTTGTCACTTGAACCGTATGTTAGTGACACTACACTTGGTAATTTATGCAACCTTGTTATATTTTGAAGTGGCCAAAGATTGAATTAATGATTGATGAATTGATTGATTATCTTTGATATGAGATATATTGTAATGTGATAAGATTTAAAATGATGACATCATTTTTGGACTGCTTAAAATACAATGAATTTATGGTCTTTCAGTCATATAATATAATCAGATACTAATTTTTTGCTGTTGACTGATTTTGTTGTTGGTTTTTGCTCTCGTTGGTTCAATTTGGTTTCATTAAAAATTAAAAATTACTGATATGTACATAATACTCCCAAACTATCGTTCATTTCATGCAATCCATACTATTTCTACCCACACTGGGCGCATACTGTTTCTGACGTTTTATTGCTTAGATTTTCTTCGTACAGTGTTTCGTCACAAAAAAAGGACTGAGTTAATTTTCGCTAAACATATTGTAAACAAGAAAAAAATGCTGCATACATACAAAACGAAGATGAACCACATAAAAATAAATGCAGCATACAATGGTGAACAGTTTATACAATTTCCAGGTCAAATTCCACCGATTATTGGTTCAAATTCATAATTTTTTCCATCTTAAATAATATTTCTCCAAATAAAATTCGTAAATTTTCAATACCGATACATCAGTTTTCGAGTCAAATTCATAATTTTTTTTAAGGTAAATTCATATTTTTTCGTGTCAAAATCATAACTTTTTTGAGTCAAACTCATAAGTTTTTCGAATCATATTCGTAGTTTTTTGAAGCCAATTCATAGTTTGTGTACCTAAAGATTATATTTTATAAATTTGATGTGCAAAATATGAACTCAACTTAAGAATTTATGGATTTAATTGAAAATTTTTTTAATTTATCTTGCGAAAAATATGAATTTGACTCATCAATTTTACTCAAAAACTTAGAAATTGGTATCCAAAATTTATGAATTCGATTCGGAAAAATATGAATTTAAATTCAAAATATTATGGATTTGAGCCAAAAATCAATGAATTTGACTTGAAAATGGTATAGATTGGCCAGAGCTTAGGACCATTCGGAACTTTCAACAGGTTTTTCCTTATCTTGTTGATCATTAGACAGTGCTTAAGCTTCTAGACTACACGAATGAAATTCATTGTTTCAAGCATTTTCCAGAATGCTATCGGAAAATGAATAACTGAAGAATATCATTCGTTTCCTGTCAAATAACAAAATGTTAAAAAGAAAATATTATCATAGGGAGATGATTATTATATTTTCTAGAATAACATATGTCAGCTGAAGTAATGTTAGCCAAAATAATTCTTACTTGATTAGAATCGCAGTTAATTGGGTGAGATAATTTCGTTTTTTTCAATCCAATTAGCTCAGAATATTTCTCATAATTTTCGATGGATTTTTTTATTTACTTTGCTGTCGCAACTCTCAAACTCAGAAAGGGTGGTAATATAGCTATTTCTAGTGCTTGGAATCGGATTCAACCATTACCACTAGTGTCTTTGAAAGTTGTAGTGATTAATTCTATGAATTTTTGACGTTTACAATTGAACAAATGAATCATTCTTCTAGTTTCTCATAAAAGCGCGTGAAGTGTAGAAGATAGAACACTGACTCCTAGTTTGTGTGGTCTCTGGTTTTAATGAATTTTTTGACGGAGCTTCAATCTCTAGACCCTTCATCGAATGTTGTCTAAAACCTTCTTATATAAATTTCATTTCAAAAGCTAATTCACGAGTAAATTAGAGAAATCTTCATTTAAATTGACACTATCCACAGAATCAAAAGTTTTTTTTATATGCATAAGTCATGCTTTTTGTGGTAAAATATTTTCCAAGTATCACCACCATATATTTGCTTGAGTCCGCCTCTTTTCAGATCAGATTCATGTCTGGTGTTTGGGGCTGAGTTATGTCTAATTTTCGACTTCTCATATATGTTTTCTAATTTTTCTATCTATCAATTTAAACTATAAAAGTTGTGTGTTTTACTTACTCAATAGGTCGGTAAAACTTTAACGAATAGGTTTTGAGAAAATGGTTAAATTTTGAGGTTGTCTTTATACCACAAGCTTTCTGTTCTCTATCAATTAAGATAGATATATGACTGTTTTACAGTACCCAGCAAACGTCCTTGTTTCGACCAGTGTACTTTGCTCTAACACGCAAAAGAGCTCCTATCAGTTTCAACTTCACCTCAACCACAAATAATCAACTACAAATAAAGGTCTTAAAGACCAACTTAATCCGAGCTCAATGATTTCCTTCGAAAATATCTTTTTCAATTTTATGCTAAGTCATTTATGTGTTCAAGGCTGCTTCTCTGCGCAAAACATTTCACCAAAAACCACTCGAAATTACAAGTTGCAGAAAATATAATGCTGGAGATAAAACTTCATATGATAAACTAAATATGCATATGCTCATTTGTTCGTAGTAAGATACATTTGTCGGACTAAATTTGTGTTGCTATCCATCAAAACATAAATTTGTTATCAATTTGAGGTGTTATTATGATATTTATTACATTTAATTGAGTAGCCTAGTGGGTAGAGCACTGGCTTCTTGCGTATGGGGTCCTTGTTTCGAATCCAGGTTCCGACGTGGGTCTGCGCACCAAGCTTTGAGTTTACCTAGCTCTAATTAGGTACCTGATTTAAATCAGGGGTAAAATGAGTCGTAGAACTAATAACTCCACACTCGTATTCACATTGATTAAAAAATTGTAATGAAGCTCTCTACCAGCTTCAACCCCTAGACCCGTACGAGAGTTGTCGTGGGATTACTTCACTTTTCTTCTCCTGGTAATTTAATTACAGGAATGTAATCTAAATCATAAGAAATCAAATGAACGCAAGCATATGCAACTCGCTATTTTTATTGTTTAATTACAAAAATTAGAAACAAGCTAATCAGAAATTATCAACGAAAAGCTCATTCAAAACCAATAAATACGTTATTATAGTTATTATAGTTTCACAGCCAGTGACAAGCATTAAAACTCATAAACAATTTTAAAATTCAAATTAACTCTCTAAACACACCTGCTCTGCAATTACCTACACAAGCTTACTTCAATTTTAATAATTGAACACCCAAGATCGTGGCATGTATCTAGTCTGCATATATGTACGACAAGCTGACATGCATTTAATGGTCTATTGTTGTGCCTTCATATGTAATTAATAACGCCCTATGTCTAGAATTAATTTCACATGAATCTTAACTTTCGAGGAACGAATGAAGAAAAGACCGACAAGAAAAAATAAAGAAATATATTGTGGTGGCTGGTCGAAGAAAAGTATGAACTTCCTTTCGGGCCACCACGACATGCAAGCAACCACTTGAGTTGTTGATATGACGCGGCGATCGTTTCCCATCTCTCGAGAGGGATTCATTCGGACGCCTGAGAAACATGAGTCATCGACCAGACAGGAAATGTCTTAAAATTGTACAGGTAAGACGTTGTGCTATTGTACGTATATCGACGAGGAAGACTGCTGATGGCGATCGAAAATTGTGCAGCACAACAGTATGTTGAATTCGAGCTTGATGTACTCCAGATGCAGTGGTCCTATGCATGCGGCAGTGGCTCACGGGGCTATGTCCTCTCATTCGTTTTTTTCCGAATGATATGAGTTTCACTGTCATTACTGTGTTTCGAATTAAATCAGTTTTTTGCAAATGTGGAAGTTGTTGCACTTTTGCTGAAAATAGTGATGAAACTTTGTTCAAAATATCCAAGCAAGTTTATGGTACGCTTGCACTCACAAATTCAGTTGATTTTCATATCAGTTTTTATTCTGTGCCCCATGGTATGGATATATCGACTTCCAACTAAGTAACAGATGGTCATATTTGCAGCTTGCGGCAGTAATCTCCATCATCATTGACCGCGCACACCGTCATCCGTGTGTATCGGAACTATAAACCGGCCGACGACCAATCTTTTGATGTCACGATTAGCATGCCTATTTCAGTCTGGTGGCTAGCTAGTTACATATACTTCCACACTAGAATTGCTACAAAAATATGATACTCTGTTGCAGGATGTAACCAAACACCTGCAACAGGTAAGCGACAAATACGCTAGACAGGCAGATTCTCACAGAATCGCAGACATTAGGTCAGCACAATTATTTCCATAAATGTGGAGTATGTGTAGCTTATCGTGGAGTTCAGTTTCAGTCGTGTTCAATTGTAGTCGTCACTCGGTCAAATTTAAATCGTGAAATAAAAGAGTTTGTAAAATTAAAAGAAGTGTTTTTTTAACAAGTATTGAAAAGCAATACGAAACTGGCGCAGTCGAAGTGCGAACAAACGCGAATTAATTTATTTCGAGAAGCCGCGAAGGGTACTCGGAATTTAATAAACCAATATTAATTCATCTCGACAAGCCGCAAAGGTAATTCGTGATTGAATTATATAAAAAAACTTGTTCATTCGAAGAAGCCGCGAAGGATAATTCGAATCAACAATAATAATAATAATAATATACTTTGAGTTTCCGAAAAGGAAATCAAAGTTTTAATAGCCGCTACGCGCCGAAATAAAATTAAAATCGACTAGAGAGACCAATATATTTTTTAATATATAAGCCACCTTAGGTCTCTTAAACCCCATGGCAGAGGCTGGTATGGGATCTAGTCAAAAATAAAAATAAAAAGTTGACTGATAATAAAAACAAACAAATAAAGAAAAATATATAACACAAAATAGTGTGTGAAGTACTAAAAGAAAAAAGTACAAACTAAGTGATTTATGTTAGACAGAAAAGAAAAGAGAAGTGAAAGCTTTAACTCACGGCGACAACCAGAGGACCAAGGAACCATGGAAGCAAAAATTCAGGAATTGGACAGGCAATTGCACGAAAGAAATAACCAATTGGAACAGATGTCAGCCGCTCTGCAGAATCTACAACCGACAACTGAATTCCTGCAACAACAACTTCAGGAAAAAGAATTATTACTCAACCAAATGACATCGATTGTGCAAAACCTCACTTTTAGGCAAACGACATCAGACGTGAAGAAAAAAATGCTAAAAGAAATACGATTTATGAGTGCGTTCAACGGGCGAGGCGATATAACCATCAATGGATTCTTCAGCAGCGTCGAATATTACCTGCAAGGTATAAGTAACGAAGAGCACAAGAAAGAAGCGGTTCGAATAATATTTTACGAGAAACTGCAAGGAGAAGCAAAGGACGCTGTGATGGGTGTTCAACAGACCGACAATTGGGATGTCATCAAAAACACTTTAAAACTACGCTTCAAACCAGATCTGCAGCCAACCGATATTTTCCGAAAAATCACCAACATCAAAGTGAACACAGTAAGTGAACTTTCAACTGAAATTCAATATATTAGAGATAAAGCAAACCAACTGAAAATTTATTATAAAAATGATAAATGTATAGATTTACAGTGTATCGATTCCATTTTATGTAACACAATTAAAGAATTAACGCAAGGTGTATTGCTAGATAAAATTTATAGTGAAACAAATATTGAAGCAATTTTAAATATCATGACGCAAAGAAGATATGAAGATTTTTGCATACGACCAGAATTCAAAAAAACTAAAAATAGTAGCCATAGAAGTCACAGTGGTCAAAATCCGAATCAAAACTTTGGCAATCATAGCAAATCTCAAAATAAAAGTAATAATAATTCCTTTCGAGCACCTCCAAATATCACAGAACAGTACGAAACACATACAAGACAAACTAGTAATAACAGACAAAACGATACAAACGATGATATTAGACAGTACAGACGATTCAACAATAACTGGAAACCTCGAAATGACAATTATAGTTATAATCGATTCGATAATAACAATGGCTATTCTAATAATAATTACTCTGGTCAATTTAAAAGAAATAATCATTCTGGTCAAACTCGATCTTATAGACAACAACCAGTAGAACCTATGGAGATCGATAACATTCAGGATAGTAGGAACTTAAAATATCAAAATAGTCAAACTGATCAAAATTCAAATGATTGGCAACCAAACTCCAATATAACCAAATCTGAGATAAACTCAACCCAGAAAGAAACATTTTTTCACAATTAGCCTCGGAAAATTTACCCATGATACCAATCACTATAAATAAAACTAAATACATAGCCCTTATAGATACTGGTTCATCTTTTAGTATAATAGATGACCAAGTCACACACTTTCCAAAAATTCCAATCAAACCTCTTTTCTTTTCAACAATCACTGGTAAAGATTCAATTTGTTACGAAGTACACACTCCAGCACCAGATGAAATTAACTCTCCACCAGGTGGGATGGTGAGGTGGAAAGTTAAACATCTTCAAAATAGAAGGTATCAATTCATAATTGGAATAGACCTTCTCAATAATCTTGAAACACTAATAGATCTTGAACGAAATTTAATTGTGTTAAAGGGTAAAATTACTCAATTTATCAATGATCCGTACTGCGACCAAGAAATTTTATTCCTAGAGAAAATTGAAAATAACTACTTAGAAAGGATCAAATTAGATCATCTAAATAAAGAAGAAAGCAATGCGATCATTAGAGTTATAAAACGTTTTGAAAATCTATTTTATAAAGAAGGTGATATATTAACAAGTACACATAAAATTCAACATGAAATTAGAACTACAACAGATACCCAGATTAATGCTAAATTATATAGATACCCACCAAAGCACGAAGCCGAGGTGAGAAAACAAATTTCAGAAATGGAAGCTCAAGGTATTATCCGGAAAAGCAATTCTAAGTATTCGAGCCCACTAATTGTTGTACCAAAAAAGAATGATCATTCCGGTGAAAAAAAATTTCGAATCGTCATTGATTACAGGAAACTCAACGAGGTGACAGTTGACGATAAGTTTCCTCTCCCAAACATTGACTCGATTCTCGATAAACTGGGTAGAGCCCAATACTTTTCAACTATTGATTTGGCAAAAGGATATTATCAAATACTAGTCAAAGAGGAAGACAGACAAAAAACCGCCTTTGTCACTCCTCATGGCCTTTACGAATTTGTTCGAATGCCATTCGGCTTAAAGAACGCCCCTGCGACGTTTCAACGGCTGATGAATGATGTTTTAAGAGATGTTATAAATAAAACGTGCGTAGTATATCTTGATGATATCCTCATCTTCAGTACCTCCTTACAGGAACATATCCAATCAATTGTCGAGATATTTCAAATTCTAGAAGCAAATCGCTTGCGGATACAAATCGATAAATGTAATTTCATGCGCAAAGAAACCTCATTCTTAGGACATATAATTACAAGAGAAGGACTTAAACCTAATCCGGAAAAGGTTAAAATTATCGAAAATTTGGCACTACCGACTACTGAAAAAGAAATCAAAAGCTTTTTGGGATTAACTGGGTACTATCGCAAATTCATTCGTGATTATGCGAAAGTAGCCCAACCTATTACAAAATACCTACAAAAAAATACTCAAATAAACGTCCATGATCCAAATTATATAGAAGCTTTTGAGAAACTAAAAACGTTAATTTGCTCTCCACCAATTCTAAAATATCCTGACTTTGATCGATCCTTTCAACTAACCACAGATGCTTCAAAATTTGCTATAGGCGCCGTTCTATCCCAAGATGGTCGTCCTGTATGTTTCGCATCCAGAACTTTAAACGTACATGAACGAAATTATTCTGCTACCGACCAGGAGTTTTTGGCTATAATGTGGTCAGTAAATTATTTTAGGCCATATCTTTATGGAAACAAATTTACAATCTACACTGACCACCAACCAATTAAATATCTACATGCCAAATACAGAGGAAAAGATCTTTCGCCCAGGCACCAGCGATGGCTTTTGAAATTGGGTGAATATCAATTTAATATCGAGTATCTGAAAGGTCGGGACAATAAAGTTGCCGACTACTTAAGTCGAATCAAACCTGTAGAAGAACATGACTCTAAATCTACAAGTAAGAGGTTAGAAACCCGAACGAACTCATATTCGAACCTCGGAATAATATTGAACATCGAAGAAGAAGAAAATGCAACTATGGCAACTAAACACTCTGCAGATGAAGAATTATGTGATCATATACCCATAAAGGAGGAAATAGTAAACAAATATCGCACCCAAATAATTCTGACCAACAATAAGATCCAAGAGTTTGAAACAAATCATAGTAAACGAATAATTTATATATCGGAATATGACTTTGAAGATTTGGACAATATATTCAAACGATACATCAAAAAAGGAATTACCGGTATTTATTCAGAAATACCTGACACTAAATATAATGTAGTACAACAAAAATTAAGAGAATTGTATTCCAACGATGCCCAGATAAAATTTATTAGATGTTCTTATCGGGCACGAGACATCAAAACGGAAGTTGAAGCTGTGAAACAAATATCCCTCTACCACGTCAGAGAAAGCATTCATTCAGGGATCCAAGAAACATTTCACGCTATTAGAAATAAAATATACTACCCGAAACTTTTGGAATTAATTCAAATTATTATAAACCAATGTGAAGTTTGTCAACAAATCAAGTATGATCGAAATCCCATCAAACCAAAATTTAATTTCACCGAAACAGCCAACGACATAAATCAAATTATCCACGCAGATATCTATCAGATAATGAAACACAGTTTTCTATCTTGTATTGACAAGTTCTCAAAATTTGCAGCTGTATATTTTCTAACTGATCGTAATCATATCACCATAATAGAGCAATTAGAAGACCATTTCGCCAAAATTGGCAAACCAGCGAAAATAGTAGGAGGAAACGAATTTGATAGCATTCGCATGAAAGATTTTTTGCAGCAAGAAGGTGTAATTTTGCATCTAACAAAACCACACAGCCATACAGGTATAGCTGATGTTGAAAGATTTCACAATACAATAGCTGAAAAATTTCGCACATTGTCACTTAATAAAACTAAACTTTCGCCGAGACAAATACTACAACAGTCAGTCAGAAATTATAACGAACGATATCATTCGACAATCAAATGCACTCCAAAAGAAGTCCAAAGTCATAAAGTGGATTTTGGAATAATTCGAAAAAACCTAGAAGCAACCAAAAGAAAATACATAGATAAACTGAACGAAAAACGTGAATCCTATATCGAAGACAGAACAATTGGTTTTGTAAAAAACTACAAAGCTGCCAGACTGAAACAAGAACCTAAATTTAAAAAAGCCAAATTGGAAAACGTGCATTTAACAAACATAAAAAGAAAGCCAAAATTTTCAGACTATAGCCTAGAATCACAAGAACCAAAAAAATCCATTATTGACATTAATTTTACAGAAGAACAACAAAACATAATAGATAATGCCGTTAATGGTGGCCCATGTGATGAAGTATTGATAACCAAATTTCACATAGGACTAACCAGGCAAGATATATCCAGTCTAATTGGAGAATCTTGGGTGAATGATAAAATAATAAATTTCTACTTAAATCTTATAATGGAATGCAGTGAAAATCAAGACTTTGGTAGTTCACAACGAATTTACGCAATGAATACATTTTTCTTGTCAAAACTCCTACAAGACGATTATAATGGAGTTCGTAAATGGACCCGTAAAGTCGATATATTTGCCTATAATATTATTGCTGTTCCGGTTCATGTCAATCATTCTCATTGGTGTATGGCCATTATTCATTTAACAAACAAAACCATAAGATATTACGACTCTCTTGGCAAAACCAATTTTCCCGTTCTAGACGCTTTAGAAAATTATCTAAAACAAGAATCCCTAGACAAGCGAAATATATCTTTCGATACTTCCGACTTTGTTAAAGAAAACGTTTCGAATATCCCACAGCAAACTAATAACAATGACTGTGGCGTTTTCAGTTGCATGTTTGCTTTATTTATTGCTAAAAATAATGAAATCAATTTTTCTCAGTCACACATACCTTACTTTAGAAAAAAAATGATTTTGGAAATCCTCCAGGGAAAACTAATAACATAAAATCAATGTTTTAATTTTTTAGATTTCCAAGACCATCTTAATATTTTTACTATTACTGACTCCAATCATGGGGCAATTAAACGTTTACGACATAAAAGAACAATCCGGATTTACGGAGATACAAATAAATCAAGCAGACATTGTTAAAACATCAAATATAATAATCCACATGATCGACATTCCAGAAATTCTAATTTTGATTGATAGCTTTCGGGACAATATTAATAAATTAGAGGGAGAACATAAGAAATTATTACTTAACGAGTTGAAACATCTAACTAACAAAGTAAAAACACTAATGCCAGCAAATAGACGAAGTAAAAGAGGGCTGATAAATTTAATAGGAAACGTACAGAAATGGCTATTTGGAACCATGGACGAACAGGACAGACTGGACATAGACGAACATTTAAAAACCATTGAACTAAATAACCACAATACAATTACAAACTTGAACCAACAAATTACAATCAATAACCATTTCAACGAAACTTTTATTCAATTGAAAAACATTATAGTAAACGATAGAAATTTGATTTTGGAAAGCATGAACAGAATTTCTAGTAATGTCATTGCCAGCAATATATATTATGATCAATTTTTTAAAATTCAACTTCTTAAAAGCAAAATTGAGCAAATCCAAGATAATATAGTATCAGCAAAATATGGCTTATTGCATCCCAATATATTAACAGATGAAGAAATTGTATCCAACAATATAGATTTACTAAAATTAGAGAATGTAAAATTAGGAATAACTAAGTTTAAAAACGATGTGTTATTGTTAGCAATAAAAATTCCAAAGGAATTCATTAAAGTTGAATTGAAAATGATATTGCCCATTCCAAATAAAAATCTAAAAGAGATAGATTCCCATGCAAAAATTGTTTTCACATATAATAATAATACTTTTGATTATGAAAAACTAAAATATTTAAATGAAATGAACTTAAGCAAACATTGTATATACCAAGGAAATTGTAAGCTCGTAACCAATAATTTAACAGAAATTGTAGAAATTGATGACGAAACTATCATTGTTAAGAACGCACATAAAATAAATTTGACTCAAAATTGTGATGATCGGAAATTGATATTAGAAAAGAACACATTAATTCATTTTAATAATTGCACTCTCAAAATTTTGGAACATAACTTTTCAAATGTAAAACAAAGATATAGAGAAAGATTTTACTATCCTAACAGTGGAAAATATGAAAACTTCACTAATAAACTTACTCTTGATGAAATTGTGTTTGCGAACGAGAAAAACTTGAACGAAATTAAAGAATTAAAATACAGTAAAAAAATATCATTTGGAGTAAATATTACATCTGCTTCAGCAATATCAATAATTTTGACCTTTGGAATAATATATTATTTTAGAAAACAAAATTATTGTAAACGAAATAACAAAACGACTCAGGAGAGTCCAAATTTAAAGGGGGGAGAAGTTACATATACTTCCACACTAGAATTGCTACAAAAATATGATACTCTGTTGCAGGATGTAACCAAACACCTGCAACAGGTAAGCGACAAATACGCTAGACAGGCAGATTCTCACAGAATCGCAGACATTAGGTCAGCACAATTATTTCCATAAATGTGGAGTATGTGTAGCTTATCGTGGAGTTCAGTTTCAGTCGTGTTCAATTGTAGTCGTCACTCGGTCAAATTTAAATCGTGAAATAAAAGAGTTTGTAAAATTAAAAGAAGTGTTTTTTTAACAAGTATTGAAAAGCAATACGAAACTAGCTTTCTTTCTTTGGTCGTGTTTGATGTTAACAAGAATTGCGGAACCTTTGCGGCTGATGACTGATCGTTCCCCGCCGACACAGTCCAACTTCTGGCTCACCAGATCCAATAACAGGCTTTTCTACCGCATTTGAATAAATTAGCGCACTGAAGTAGGCTCCTGATTTACAGCCATACATTTGCAAATTTTCCCCTGAATAGAAATAAAAACAAGTCACAATTTGAACGACATTTTGCATCTCATCTTGGTCTCCGATTCTTTGATCTGCAATTAAAATTCACGTTCCAAACTTGAAATTAATCGCGCAGTCATACTATGCTAATCCGAAAGTAAACTAAATGGCATCGCGCTACATTTGAAGCCATGCTTGATTCGCTTCTGGTGTCATAACGAAACAATAAGAGATCATGACGGCGCAAATTCAGGTATCTTGTTTCGACTTTCAATGCAGATTTGGCTTGTCGACGTACAGCTGCGTTGTCTGCAAATAAATCTTTAGACCTGAGGCAGTTCAAACGCCTTGATCTCTATTTCTCGTGAACGGTGTACAAGATTTTCGCTTTATTTTTCGTATGATGCTATTAGTCATCGTTGATTCAACGAAAATCGTTCATTTTGAATTGTACAGCAAGTTTTTCGTACTTACGCAAATGAAACTGGGCTTACTGTACTCGCGTCATTAAAATTACGATTTTCAAGATGCAAAAGGTATACACTAGCTTGGATAAAAGCGCAGCCGAACACTTTTTAGGGGAACGAACATTAAAATTTATTCGTATGCTTATCTTCGCATTTCGGATTATGAATTATCATAAATAATGGATAGTTGCCTGCAGTTTGATTTGAATCTGAATGCAGGAGTCTGTCGATACAAAGTTACGAAATAATTTTTGCTTTTTACACAGAAGACCAATGACAATTTTCGGATACAGTGTTATCTAATAAGTGTCAGACTGAGACAGTGATACATATAATATTTTTTTTTGTCATCAGACAAATGTTTTTAAATTATGATTAGACATCTGGATTTTTTTATGTCATCAGACGTATGATTTGATAACACCTTACTTTCAGATAGTTACATACTCCTACTCGAGAAAGTCATTTCTTCGAGACATTGAGCTTGCGTAAAGATACAATTATCGATAGCTCTACAAGTTTTTCGAAGCATAGCTAAACGGATGTGGTAGTCATTTTATAAGAGGAAGTTTTATGAGATTTTATGATGTGGGTCGAAGGTGTCAGATACATATGGAAATGCTTTTGTAGTAAATTGATCGTTTATAATGCGGAACATAATTATTCATGCTAAAGATCATGGCCGAACACATATTTGCGACGGATATCAAGCGTGAATGAGGTAAAGGTGACTGCAAAAGTGACGAATATGCATTTGCTATGTTTGAAATGTGCTGTATCGTAATCTTAGTGATCCCAGTATGAAATGAAAATCGATTTCATCTTCCGAAACTATTCATATACAAGAAAAGTTTGAGATTATTTTTCAATACTTAGGCATTTCGCTTATATAGCCTCTTTGGATTATGTGTACCTCCAATAAGATGATTTCTCAGTGTGACCTCATACAATTCAAGCACTACCTGAAATTGATTTTAATATAACCCTCATGTTTTTTGGAAAAAAAAAATGATTCATTCGTATGAGAAAGTTACATTGAAAATTCCAGTTTCACTGCATTTTTCTGTATCGAAATGGTTACATGAACGTGATTAATTCGAGATTAATCAGTTTACACGGGCAGTTTTCAGTGTATTATGAAATCTCACGCTAGCCAAACAACAATATGAGCAAGACTGTTGTTTTAATCTTATGTTTCGGGTACTTCAAATTGAAACTTACAGTGTTTGTTGTAAGTACATCATCGCGCCCAATGTGGGCAAATTTTTTCATAGTTTCGTAGAGTTTTCCGTAAAAAAGAGTTGAAAACTTGGAACTGATTTTACCATGAAGCTACACTTTTATGTTTTTCCATTCTGATCGTAGAAGTTTGCCATCTAAATATTGGCTCAATGTAAGGTAGGATGGTAAAGGATCAACAGATGATGAATGAAAATTTGTATCGTGTCCGACTATACTCTAAGCAAAGATGAAATCATACAGTAAAGCCACCTAATCAGAACACTGTATGATCAGACCATCTGAACAATTGAACCATAACATCACCGCACATACAATCTCTAGAAGAAAATTCACACTGTAATCGAAGGCTCTCTGGAATCAGAACGTGCACCAGATTAGATGCACGATAATTTGTCCAGTAGTACTTGCTAATCGGACTAAACGGTTTTAAGACCAACATGAAAAAGTGTAAAAAAAATAATTTTTAAGGTCAAACAAATTCGTCAAATTATTTTTGCATGACTTTCGACATGAAAAATCACTTTATGTGTAGGATTCGGTACAATATAGGCGGCGTCAATTTGAGTTCAATTATTGATTGGTGTGGGATTGAGCATTATTGTGGTTTTTTCCTATAGTTGCAGATATTTATATTGTAAATGTACAAATGTTTGTTCAAGTAACTTCAAATACAAGTAACCGAAAAGCAATTGCTTAGCCAAAGAATTAAAATTAGTAAGAGTCAGATACAAAGTATTGAAAAAAATAGAAACCAAATAAACCGGTCTTTAGAAAATTACGTAAATACTGGTAGAAAGCAGTTGAAAATAAAATTGCCATATTGCCAGGTAGATAAATTTTTATATCAATGTCTGCCCATATTCAGTTCGATAATTCAGAATAAAGCTGGTTAAATTTTTACGAAATTAGAACTATGTGGTTTCAAGGCATTAAGCGAATTTCTAAATTTTTTAAAAAAGCGTTCCCATATTCACTATGGTTCACTTTGTGGCGAAGGAGGTGATGTTGATTTAGACACCTTTCAAGAGTTTCAACATTAATTTCAGCATAGCTAAAAACGTTATGTGATGGCTATGATGCTTTAAACATATATAATCTGGAGGAGACAGGTTTGCCTTTTAGTGCAACACCACAAAAATCATTATCCTGTGAATACAAAATGTGTACAAATGGAAAACGCATGACAGTTGCAGTGCTGTGTAGTCTTAGTGGCGATAAAAAAGATTTAATGGCTATAGGTAAAACCAAAAGACCAAGATTGTTCAGAAGAATTAACATTAAGCAAAGTTTGAGCATAATTTGGCAAGCTAAGACAAAACCTTGGATCATGGGTGCTGTTTTTATTTAAGGGGGATTACCCTTGATATTGACATGCGGAAACAAAACGGGAAAATCATAATCTTTCTTGATAATGCTAGTTGTCACAACATTGATAATCTGGAAAACATCAAGCTACCATTTTTCTATCTAACTGCACTTCTCTTTTATTTAAATCAGGAAATTATACAAAACATAAAACTAAATTACTACACATATATGATGAACGACATGCTGTGTGCTCTGGAAATCGCTGAGCGAACTTCAGGACTAACAAAATTAGTTTCTATCTTTGAAGCTCTCTGCTGGTTGTGATCTACTTGGAATAAAGTATCTCCATTTGAAATTCAAAAGTATTTTTGAAAATGTGGGCTCCGCAAAAATCTGAGGCTCAAAAGCGGAATCGAAAGTGATGAGAATTCCAATGTGCCATCAAACGTTCAAAATTTGGCAGAATTCGATCAATTTTTGACCACAAACAAGTCTCATCCGGAAGATTGGGATGGTGTCTTTTTGAAGGGGTTTCAACTGAAAAAGTCGTAGCAGTTTTTGTTAGCTCAGATATTGAATTCAAATCGCAGCATTCTGATGCAGGAAATGAGGTTCGTCAGCAGAATTCTAACTTCATTCTTACCATAATCAACTAAATACAAATAATCAAAGCTTATGCACTCCAAAGGAACATACCTTAGGTTTCGCAAAAATTAAATGACTGTGCAGTTTTAACGGAGCTGCCACGTCTTATGAGTGCGAAACGGCTAATTTTTTCTTTGAATCTTTAAACGGACTATGTTTTCCTATTAAAAGTATATCATTTGTACAACATTCACGTGAAAAGCCAAAATTTTGCTTGTTATTTTCATATAATTAATCTTCAGCATTCGTTAATAATAAATATTTGAACAAAATTCACAGTTGTCTTTGATGAAAATAATGATTTGGAATAATATCAACATAGTTCTTTTTTTGGACCTTTAAAATTGGACCACCTGCGAAATGGAACCTTTTTTTCTCTGACGCTGAGGTGGTCCGATTCTAAGATTTCACCCATTCAACAATGTGTGTACTGTGGCTCAATACAAAAACGTTTTCAAGTCTTTGATCTAGTTTCTAACTAAGTAAAGTTTATTTCGGTGGCAGCACAATACAAATTACCTGTCTTTTGTGCTCCTGTTTTATATATTATATGAATTTACAGAACAAAAAAATCTTGAAATTTTAAAAATTGCAATTATGTATTTGATTGTGCGAGTGCTTTTTACATTTCGTCTGTAGGTTTTTCTACTCTGGTGAATTGAAGTATTTAATTCTAAATTTCAGCAAGTAAAAAGCTTTGAGTAAAAAACGTTGTGTAAAAAACGTACAAGATGCAACTTCAACCCTTTTCGGGTCTACAGACTCATTTTACGCCTGAGTTGATTCAGGTACCTACAACAGACTTGGCCAATCTAAGCCCGGTTTGTGGTCTTTCACTTTTGCTGGAAATCAAAAGCATGGTGACTAACGTAACCTGAAACGTAAAATTGTGTACTAAGCGTGGTTCATCAAGACCTTGGGATATTAGTTTGCATGTTGACAAATAATCAAAAAATATGGTATCGCTCATGTGTTTATTGTGATAAATCGATTCTACCTTTGATCATGTCTTATCGAAATTAATCTTTGATGCGATCAGAAGTTTCAATCAGGAACATATTTATAGTAATTGATTGATTTTATAGTGATTTATATTTATAGTAATTGAAAAATTCATGAGGTGTTGCTGATCAGGCTTGCATTTATAAGATGTCGTTTGAAAACATTTGCAAGTATTTAGATAACTCTCACATGCAAGATGTCTACTGTCACAGTTAGCGCAAATTTGCTAGAAACAACCATAAAAATTACCTTGCTAAAGCTTCGTATGACAGAATATACCCTAAATATTTCCTTTTTATGGCGGAGCGTATAGATTGCAACGATAAGAGCTTTGCGTTGTTTGAACTCATCGTTTCATAGCTATACAATATCTGTAAAAAAAATCGAAAGCAACATTTCTTGATTTTGTGACTATTATCTGAAAATTCACCATATTAGCTATGTAGTAAGATTATTGATTTTGTAGTATTTTCATTATTGGATGAATAAAAAATTATATTATAATATTTCAATTCTTGCTAAACTTACCGACAATCGCAATCTGGCAAAAACATATTTCTGAACTTCAAAACAATAATCCGTGCTTGAATAGCTTAGGAAATTTTAAATGATTCAAGCAGTGAAATAATGAAATGCTCGAAATTAAACTTGCATCATTCTAGCTGTGAATCAAATGATGAGCTGAGTTTCCCTTTCATTGAAAAATACTTGGATATGATTTCTTTGGAAATAAAATGCACGAATCTAAATTGTAAGAGATTGCATGCTCGTTTCACTATTTTCATGCTGTTAGTCTTTCACACATTTAAACTTATCATTTGCAAAAGTAAACTGACATTGCATGCTAAGCTAATTATAACTGTCGAAAACTCAATACAGGAAATGACAAATTGAAACTATTTTAGCCTTCGATGCAATATCCGTCTTTTCTACTCAAAAATCCAATCAACATTTTATTGATATGACTTTTTATGCGTGAAACAAATACGGGTATCTATGCCTAATTAAAGGTTTGTTTGCCCGATAAAAAACAGTGTTTGAATATATCTTTAAAAATCACACCACAATGCGTGGACTAGCACTTAGACAGCATTTCAACTTCAACCTATTCGTATGCATAGCCTCGTCGACGAGTTTTCAAAGTGTTAATATAATAAGTACCTGGCTTTGTTAGTACCTAATTCTCAAGTAATAATCTCAAACAAAAGCTTCGAAACTGCGAAAATTGCCCAGTTGAATTTCGCCAATTTTCATAGCTCAACAAGCTGCATGGGTGCTTAAACGTTGCGTACACAATATCATGCAGACTTTTTTATTACGAATGATCAGGTAATGCTGTAACCTCGAAGCGAATAATACTGTAAAAATACGATTATTCGCTTGACTGGTTGGTACGGCTTCGATTTGTATGTACGAAAAGATCGTGTTGTTTTAACTGAATCAGCAAGAACCACTTTCAAATGATCGTGATTCAAGGTTTTGGAATCGAATTAGCGTCTGAGGTAGATACAAGTAAGTGGTTAGGCTGTGTAGTTGGACATTAGGTGGCAACAGTTGGAAAACATGAAGTATCTATTCATTGGATTGAGTTTATGCTAGTAAAAACTTGTCTAATGTAGTTATGGGGGGAAATATAGGTTTAGGTGAAAATGAAAAAGGTCTAAAAAAAATAGGTCTTAAAAAAGTTTGAAAATTAAATGATTTGGAGCTTTAATTCAAAAATTAAAATCATTTCTTAGGCTGATATAAAAGTGGTCAAATTATTTTCACTTAACTAAAATGAAGTGGTGGAGAAAGCTGAAAACTTTTTTTCGATGATCTCGTGTTCCGTTAAAATCAAGAATAATCCACCAAAAACAATATCTTTCTCTATTGAATGCAGGAAAATGATTGGTGTAAGTTCTATCTTTATGTAGAATCTACCCTAAGTGTTATTTTAAAAAAAGTACTTGCCCTCATTGAGCTGTTATCCAAAAGTAACGATGAATAAAATATCATTGGACCACATTTTGAGATTCTTTGGAAAATTAAACTTGGTTTTAATACCCATCAAATAAAATTTGTCATCCAAAATAATTTTCACTTAAAATCCATACGCATTAAATGCAAATTTGTCAGACTTATTGACCCTCATAAATCACTGTTGGAATTCGATTGCAAAATTTGCTCAGCTTAACCACAAAACTAGTGCGGATCATCTCTAAAATGTTTTGCAAGCAATTTTAGTCAGTGGAGTATCAATTCCAAGGGCAAAAGACTCATTTTGTAAGAGTAGGTCGTCGGAATGACCAAACATATTTTTTCCATTTTCATGAAGGAAGAAGGTCATGTCACCAAACTTTACCAACACTACGCTCTAAATTTTTTAATTAAAATCACGGACTCCGTACGTATGTAGGAATGTCTGCGTAAAACCTGAAAGCTATGCATCAATCAATTTCACTGAACACGACACACTCCAACAGTTCAATGTCAGTTTGTAATCCACGAAAGATGCCTGATGGTTTCTGCGAAGCCATAGACATAATATGCACATGGATGTCTTTAATCAATCGACTTTATCTTCGTTTTTTTGAACAGATGAATGATCACAGGTAGTTGTGGTCGGGATCTATAGATTTAATACGGTGGGAATTATTGACACAGCTAAAACATGATTAAATTTCGATACAAACGAAAAGAGCAGCCCTCACAAAGCTCCAACACTGCCTCATCGGCTGCGCAGCCAAAAACGGTGACAAATAGCACCCCTGTACACAATACGACCAAATTGGGTCCGGCCGAGTATGGCAGTCTGCCAAGAAGTACAAATAGTTCTAGTTCTAAACACAATAAAGATAGCAAGTTTCTCAATCAAGAGTACAAATCCGCGACGTTAACGCGACATGATATAGCTGACGCGTCCAGACGACTTCTGCAAAAGGAACAGAATGAATGCATCAATGCCGTGATTGTAAGTTTATGGAGTTTTCACAAAAATTAATCGGTGCTTTATATAAATTAATTTAGCATCTCCGAATTTGCTTAATTTAAATTATTGAATTATTCATTATTTGGCATCAGAAATGTAAACTTCATTTAAACTAAACAGTCTGGTGAAATTTTTTTAAAAAAAAGTCAAGGCATCAACCTGCTTTGATATCACTACCAAAAATTGTATAATCAATTAGCTCGATTTCACTGCATCCAAACTTGATCTGATTTATCTGAATTTCGAATCTTTTTTCAGGAACTCTTCCAACAGCTTCAAACCAGTTCGGAGCCAGCATTATGTCCTGAGCCGTTACGACGAGCATTGGCTAGCGGTCCGTTAGCCGGTCGACGTTTTCCGCTCGGATGTCTGGGTGACGCAGCGGAATGCTTTGAGCTTCTTTTGCACAGGGTCCATTCGCATCTTTCATCAGACGATGGAGACTCCTGTGATACAGCAACTTGTGTTGCTCATCGACGTTTTGCAATGCGCGTGATTGAACAAAGCGTCTGTAAATGCGGTGCCAATTCCGAGCAATTGCCATTTACTCAGGTAAGTTTTCGGTGTAACGAGTAATTTCAGTAGTTGTCAACCTAAAATGGTTTAATTGTTCGGTAGTCGAAATAATGAGTTCAAATCGATTTAGCCTTGGCGGCAGGTAAATTACTTAGGCACTTTGAAGTTGATCAGATTTTGTAAATCGTTGCAATGATGAGTTTGGAACCCGGTCAAGTTTTCGGCCACTTTCAACACTCTTACAGCTTGCAACTAATGAAGATCTCCAGATTCGCCGAGCTTTAACGATCTTGAGTCACTGCTTGAACACTCATTGGATAAAAAAAAAAACTAATGGTTTCATGTGATGCAACATTGCCTTCATCAATTTTCGCGTATTTGAAGTATTGACATCTGAAAGACTTCTTCAAATCGTTGCCCAATGATGAGTTTGTGCAATGTTTCTTGTGCTGATGCTAAGATGCGATGAATCGACGTTGATGATGTCGGTAATGGTGATGAGTTCATCAAAAGCCAAATCGTAAATAACTGCGGGTGCGGAGGAAACAAGGTACTAGTTAGCATTACCCGGATGGCAGTGTGCTTTCACTTCACTCGCTACGGCTCGGTAAGAAGACAATGAATGAAAAGCATGTGGCAAACAGTAATTGCAGATGAAAAACCTGAACTGCTTCCATAGTAATACTAACCTATGTATGGTCACGGATTTCGGGAGACCAGACTAGTCACCCGACAGTCCGGCCGAAAATTGATGGACTGACAGACGTGAAAGTGCCAAATGCATCTTCTCGGGCCAAAGGTGTGAAGTGAAGACAACGTTGAATTACCAAATAAACTCCATGTTTCTATCCATTATACGCCTTTTATACGTTATTGTGATTTGAACATTTATTCATGATTGTCGGAAATTTCGCTAATAATGATCTTGTTTTCTGGTCTTCAAACATCGTTCCTTGAGTAAACTCAGACATCTACTTTGGTGCTTGAACTTGTATCGAGCAGACAGCCAATTTGATTTAAGTATTTATTCGAAGAGAAATTGTGTGAAATTAATTAGCAAAACACTATTACCAATGCTTAGTGCTGCAGTATTCGCATATTGTTTGATGTTAATGATCCAATTGTGTCGGGCAAATTTAGGAAACTCGAAAAGTTTTTTTTGGGCATTGTGAACAGGAAAATTACTATTTATGTCCGGAAATGTGTAAATATGTTATAGGCAATTGCTAATTCACGTTTCATCGTTAGAATTGAACTTGTGCATAAGAATGGGCTATTATGTTTATCAGAGATTGCGTTGAGTTTGTTTAGGGCATTATTTTTTGTTGGCATTTATTCGTCTATTGTTTATTATTTTTATATTAGAATATTTTAAATTAATTAAATTAAAAGAGAAAACTGCTATGAATGAATAAATATTTCAAAACACACGATTATCACGGTACTAAACTAATCTCCTTGATGTAAAGATATTGTTCTACTTCAATTTACTTTGATCTTAGTTAAAGTTTTTGTAATTTATTGGTTTTTTTTTAATTCGGATTGAGGGGACATAGCACCTTCAAATTGAAAAAAAACATGTTTTTTCAAAGGCTTATTTTTAATTGAATAAAAGGACATATCTTAATGAAACTTTTTACACATACTTTATTTGTCTTAAATTACATAAACAAAATTGATAAAAATGTTTTGTGGCCCCCTGTCGTCTGCTACAATTTTTTTGGAAAATATACCAAAAACAGCTGGCGTGCATGATAACTGTCGTCAGGAAAATCTAAAAAAAAACAAAACCGGGGTTTTAATCAGCATTAAAACGGCCGTAGAATGAACTAAAAAAAAAATTGGTTGAAAAATAACAAAATGGCGGCGTTTTTTTCGAAAATCGAGTTTTTTTTCCCCAAAAATCGGCTATAACTAAAAAAAATTAATGCCGATTTTTTCATCCGTAGTTCATTCTGAGCATTAACATGTGCAAATTAACGTGTTAAAATTTCAAAACGATTGGATAATATAGTTTTTCTTAATCATTCACGCCAACTTGAAAAACGTTGTTTCGAGAAAATCGCGTTTAAAGTTAAAATTCAATATTTTTTGCAATAAATCTTACCGAAAATTAATATGCGTTGCCTGGACTACAATATATCTTCTTCTTGCTCATACTCTACCACTTCCAATGAATTTTGCTCCCTTCGAGCAGTTCTGCCCTCTTTAGATGCCTCAGTCGTGTTTTTCCGCCTGGTTAATTCTTGCAGCATCTCTATGCTCTGCATGTTCCAGCGCACGTTCGGCAATCGTAACTCCCATTACTTGCATTATTTTCAAGATAGCCATAAATCCTTCATTAAATGTACATACAGAAATATTTGCAGCCATATTTAGTACGTTTTTCCTACAAAAAGTATGTTTGGGGGCCAAATTCCAAACACAAGAATTATAGCTTTCGTTATTATTCTGCGTAAAATTGCCCAAGTAGCGCTTTAATAAATCTTCTGATGATAAGTCATCATAAATAGGCTTTAAAATTTATTGTACCTCATCATGTAGAGGTGGAGGATGCTTGAAATTGTTTAATGCATTATCACCAGCTGCCTCCGCCTTGCGCCAGTTACACCAAGTCGTTTCTCCAACAGGACAATAACAGTGTTGAGGGTTCTCATCAGTTGAAATTTTGTGGTAATATGCTGCCCAAATTTCCTTGGGCATATTTTCAACTGAATCAGGATTTCGTATAGTTAGGCCATAATATGTGGCTAAATTTTTCATTAATTTTAGTGTCAGTTGAACTTTTTTCGGACCTTTTTTGGAGATTCTACACTTTGTTTAGAAGCATCTTTTACAGCAATTTTTTTTTTTGGTTTTTTTGCCAAGGCTAACTTATTTTTTGCTTCTTTTAAAGGAGATGAGTCACTTATCTTTGTCTACACTTTGGCTTAAGTCGATGTAGCGATATAGCGAAGTGAACGAAAATCATAAAAAAATGACCTTGGGGCGCTTCGCTATATATACTCATAACATTTTTTTTTTTTAGAATTTCAATTTTATATTATTAAAATCATGTTTTTAAACCTTCATTCTAACATATTCAATCAAAAATAAAAAATCGATTTTTTTAAAATTTGGAGGTGCTATGTTGCCTTAAGTGGATCGACTAACGATGGTTAGCAAAAAAAAAATCTTCAATACAAAAAAAAAAAATCTTGGATGAAACAATTATTCACAAATGATGCATCAAAATACCGAAAATTTGTTGAAACCATTCTTGTCATTACGAATCGTGAATTTAGAAAGCAATTAAGATGACCGACTGACAAAAACTGAAATAATGATATGAGCATTTCCGTTCGTATTTAAAATATTAAAAACAATTTCACTTTTCCTTTCCCTGAAGAATTTGGCCGAAGCATTAAAATTAAGATCCATGTTTCTTCGTACAGCATATTATGTCTAGCATAGTGAAGAGTTTATTATTTTCGTACTCTTAAAATGGATGATTTTCGAAATTTCCAATCGAAGTGACTTGTCGAAATAATTAGTGGATTAGATCCAAGATTTGATAGTATTGTACAAGTTTTGCTTCTTTTGAAACAAAAATCATTGTTATCACTATATAGTTGAATGATTCATACTGCTCTGTGTTTTCACGATATTCAAATATATTAAAAAATTGGTATTAGGTTTTTTTTCTTCTTAAGGTAATAGTTTTGACTAAAAAAAGTTTACTGTGAACTGAACGCAAAGTTCACTTTGAATGAAGTGAAAATGATTGTAGTTTTTTTTTCAAGCAACGTAAATTATTCGCTTATCACACAACAGATATTGGTTTAGTTTTTGAAATGAGCTCACCTCAATCCAAAGTTTCTATCAATCACTACGATTGTAAGTAAAAATAGAAGCAAGTAAAACCGGGACGCGATCGCTTTTAATTTTATTCTATTTCAGCTATATTATCTATCTGAAAGATTCGAATTTACGGGCTGTCTTACAAACTGTATTTGAGTAAAGACTGACGGTATTAGATTTTTATTCATATTTGAGTTTATATGGGTAGAAATGCAAGAGTGTAGTGAACGTGAAAGTGATGACCAAATGAGAAAAATTAATGCAAATAAAGCATACGCTATATCGAAAACAATAACGACATTCACTCTGTGGATATTCAGATTTGATTTGAAGCAGCTAGTTAAGAAATCTTATTAGCCTATGTATTATATTTTGAATTTAAAAGAGATGAATAGAAACCGTAAGTAATTTATGTTTCTAAAGTAACGTTAGCATTTGTAAGAAATATGTGAAAATTAAGTTTTATGCAGTCAAAAACACTTCCAATAAAATAGATGTCTTGAAGCCCGTGTAGTGTAGTGGGTATAGCACTGGTTCTTAGTGTGTCCGGATCCTAGTTTGCATTCAAGTTTCTACTAGAGACCACACATCGAGCTTTGAGTTAATCTAAGTCTGAACAGATACATCACTTGAATCAGTCCACGCTCAGTAGTCAGAGGCTCCTATTTGTTGTAAAACAACTGGCTCATTTCTCAGTGCTATCAAAAATTTTAAGGAACTTTGATTTCAAGCTTAATTTTATCCTCAGGTCCTCCACACTTTTTATCCTCAGTACAAAAAATTTTTCAACTTATACTAATATATACAGCAGTTGAAATATTTGTTGTGTTGTTTGTTTGTTTTGTTTCTTTTGTTTGTCCGTAATGTTTTTCAATATTTTTAAAGAGTTACTTCCTCACAATAAGTTCGTTGTAGATGCATTGAAATTCATCCAACATAGGCTCACCAGTTCTTTATTAAATGGAATATTTTTATATTTTATATTTCAATTGAATATTTTTATTTTTATATTTGTATGTGTTTTATTTAAATTAGATTGTATTTTTTCATATTACAGAACTGTGAATAATCAGAGACCCAAACGAATTTTTAGGTATTTCTTAGACAGAAAGTTATTTCAAATAACTGTGTCTTTTATTGAGTAATTTACTTTTTAAAGAATTTAAGAGTGATGAAGGGGTTATCATATTTCCTAATAAAATAAAATAAAATAAAAACTCTAGCGCACCTGAAGCGCTAGAAACACTAATGTTTGAAGAACAGTCGAAGAATCGTGCAGATTTTGAGTGCATATTCTACCACGCTAGCTGCTTATTACAGCCAAACTAATTCAAACGCCAGGTTTTACTTTGGTCTTATAGCTCATATGGCGGAAAGGTTTCAGATATTACCAGTGGCATGAATTTCAAAGTTTATGAGAGCAACACTTGTTAATTATATTCGCTCTCAATTGCTTATTTCACAAAAATTTGCAAAGCAGCATCTCATAAAACATCAATGAAGAAAATGCTCAGTGACTGCAGCACTGTAACTGAAGTTTGTGTTTGGGGCTACGATCCGAAAAATTTGCAGAACTTCGGGAATTGCAACATTGATTATTTATTTTCATTATAAATGTTCCCGGTATGAATTATAACTGTAAGCATTTATTAATACATAAGTAGCACAACCGACTCGTGCTGGCAACCTTTTGCCAGTAGCAAAGCCAATAATATATTACATCTGCTCCCCCTGGTATATTACATTCGAAGTTATAGGAGTATAAAGAATTTTAGGGTTACCTGCAGCAAGTTTTTTCAAATAATCGAAAACTTAATCTTTCCTGTTTATTGTCACTACAATATCATTACCATTTGAAAATTCTACGATAAAACCGCTTAGTAAAGATATTGCAATGAAACACAAAACCAACAATAGCTGGCAACCCTATCGTGGCTTTTCAACAATATTTGGCCTGAATAATGTCTATAATAGGTTCCATTATTAGTATGAAATTCGTATTGATTTCATGACTGCACTGGAAGTTATAGGGCAAAAAGTTTTATTTTCCTGAGCGAATTTTCAAAACCAAAGACACAAAAATTACCATAGCTGGCAGCACCAATCGAATTTTTTAACCAAATTTCTATCAAACAGAGTTTGATAGAAATTTTCAAAGTAAGGTGCAGCTACTGTGTCAATTTCATGAAAATCTGGTAACTTATTCACATTTCATAGGGCAAAAAGCATTTTTTTATTCTTCGTAATTTTTCAAGATGGCACCACTGGAACAGAGTTGCCTACAATTCAAAATCGCTTCTATCAGACCTGGCCCTACTTAAGTCCAATGCATTCTGTAAATTTCAATTCTATCTGATTATTGATTCGTGAGTTCCCGTGAACAGAAGTTTTTGAAGCTAAAAATATAGGTTAACTGAGAAAGGGTTACCATTCTTGTCCGACATGAAATTTCCAAAGTTTTACTTTGACTGTGTAGATTGAGCATAAGATTTGTATACAGATTGGTTTTATTGTAGAAACGGACATTTTTTAGGATATTCGATGGTTTGAATGTTTTCACTTCTAAATTTTCATTTTTTCAAATTTAAGACACCAAAATTATCATGGCTGGCAGCTCCAACCGAATTTTTCAACCAAATTTCTACCAAACATGGTATGAAGTAAGGTCCAGCTATTGTGTGAATTTTGTCAAAATCGAACGATTCAATCAGCATTTATAGGGCTAAAAGCAATTATCTTTTTTAGTGATTTTTCAAGATGGCACCACTGGCACAGAATCACCCACATATCAAAATCACTTCTATCAGACTTGGTCCTATTAAAGACCAATACATTCTGTAAATTTCAATTAATTCTGCTCATTGGGTCGTGAGTTTCCGTGAACAGAAGTTTTTGATGCTAAAAATATAGGTAAATTGGGCAAGTGTTACCAGGCGTGCCCGTAATACCAAATCTTTTTTTTTTTTTTGGTTATGTAAAGAAAGCACAAGATTTACATATGAATGGCTTTTTTTTTGAAGAAACGGCATTTTTTCAAGAGAGACGATGATTTTGAGGTTTTCACTTTCAGTGCCTGTCCTAGCTACAGGGTTGCCAGCACGCTCATTAAAACGTACACAAATCTACAACTAAATAATACCAATATGTTCCGAAAATTTCGTAATGATTGAATAGCTCTGTCAAAAGTTATCGCAATTTAAAAATTTTCAAATTTTCCCGTTCTCTTTTTAGGCACCCAGCGCACACATAGTGTTAAAAAATTCCAAAGCATTATCCGATTCACATGTAAAACACGTTCGACATTTATTTCGTTAACTTTATTTATGCGAAAATTATTTGTGTACGAAATAATAGGTATATTAAAAATATCACTAAAATGGCCGCCGGCGCCAAAGGGTTAACAATAATTGACATTTAGTGAGACGTGGACCTATTTTGCATATACACCAACGTATCCTGAAAGTTTTAGCTCAATCGAATGGCGCGTTCCCGAGATTATCTCACTGAAATTTTTTGATGATATATATATATATATATATATATATATATATATATATATATATATATATATATATATATATATATATATATATATATATATATATATATATATATATATATATATATATATATATATATATATATATATATATATATGGAAATATGAATTTTTGGCCGAATCGATTTTAATACTAATGTTCTCATTAGTAAAAATCATAAAAACTCGGACTAAAATGTGAAAAGTTATAAACCCTGCGTGGTATTTAAGCTCTGTATGATATTTTTGATTAATACTTAGACCATTTTCCCTTCTTTTGTTATATCTAATAATCGACTCGGAACGCTATTCACAAGACTATTTAAAACTCTATCTGATATCTCGTTCCACGCTAATATGTGTCTTTCCTTCATTTCTGCAACATTTTCAATGAAAACTTCTCCTGATTGTAGACGTTCTTCTCTAAGAATCCTCACATATTTTCTATAGTAGAGGTGGCGGTCCAATAAGTCTTGATAATCGACAGCATTAACTCTACCAGTGACGAAGGTTATCTCGCTCCTAGCATTTCTCTGTGCTCTTCTTGCAATTTCTCTTTTTTCCTTCCGTGATTCATTTCAGTAATAATTAAATCCATTTGGTCCCTTGGAATTGAATTTCTTTTCATCGCTGAAGATGGCATAAACCCAACTGCTCCCCTTTTTGTGTGAAATTTTCGGCGAATTTAAGTCCAGCATCGATGTGACGTTTCAAAAATTTTGGTTTTTGCAAACATTTTCTATATTTAAACTTTTTGGAGGATGCACCCCATTTTCTAACCAAACTAGGGTCACATTGCAAATTTAACTATCTAATAATTTGCGATAATGAAGCTCGTGTGCTCGATAGTTTTCGTAAAACTGAGCGGCTAGCAATAGGCAAATATTTTGCAGGGAGTCCAGACGACTTCTTTTTCTCATACTTGTCGATTCCAGGCTTCAAATTGTTTTTTTTTACTACAATCTGTGATATTTTAATTTCACAGAAATCCTCTCTGAGTTTTTCCACAGTTCCTTAAATCAAGAATTCTATGTTTTTCAACAAAATTGTTCAACTCTTAACAAAAACACACTTCCACGTCTTCCAAGTATTAAAACACTACATGAAAACTTTAACCTACGTTAGGATCTCTCTTGGTAAATTCCAAACAGTAACTGAATTTATAAAAACTCTAAAATTCCTCTTTGGAGATTTCTATCTTGAACTTAGCGTTGGTTAAAAGGAAGAGATAGGTAGATAATTAGAACGGTGGCTAAACATGACTACGTGTTCTACATAGCCGTTTGACGATTTTGCCAATAGATGATATGCTTGTGACTTATTCTTCAAAAATTTTACCCCTGCTACCACCTGTTCGTCCTCTGATGTTAAAATTTCCCGGCCGGGGACCCTCAAGTCGAGTTTTACCAAAACGGTTTTCTGGGATTACTCAAATAACATGTTCAGTCATAAAAATTCGTTTCCTAGAAATGCTTTGGAGAAAAATGTATTGCATTATTTGAGTGTATAAATTATTCACAGAACTGTATTTTGAAAACACTCCTGCCGAATTTAACTTAATTAGTAAGTAAATACTTTGATTTCGAATCGAATTTCTGTGATATTATAATTCATTTGAACTGCTCAGACTGCAAAGCTATTATATTTGGAAATAGTCTAGTAGTCTTATACATCAACCCTTGCGCTAAATCCAGTAGCTCTGATTTTACGCTGAATTGTTGCCCCCAGCAAAAATTCATAACTACCACATTTGACGCTATATACCTATGCTTTTAGACGAAACTGGACTGTAAAGGGTATCCATTATTTTTCGTTTATTTCAAGGCTGTATTTACCATAGTTAGGATTGTTTGATTTGGTTCAGATGCGCACCATTATGTTCTCCGATTTTTCGTCATTTCAAAAGTAATTCCATGATACCCCTTTCATCAAAGCACTGATCTTTATTGATAAAAAAAACTCGACTAAGCAATTTTCACATTCTTATCATGAAGACAATTTCTTAAGACTAATTAATCTTTGCAATACTTTACCACTAAATCACTAAAGAAGAATTTCCTATGACTAATTAAGTTTTGCAATGACAAATATAGTGATCGTTTTGTGTGAAAGATAGACTATAAGGTGGATGTATCAAAACTTCGCAACCAAACTCCTGGAGTCTCTGTTAAGTCACTATAGACATCGGTGGCCTAGAGTTGTCATTCTGGAAAACAACGCCTCTCTTATTGTTTGTAATAGAAGTCAGAATTTAGTGTTTGACCATATGATACCAGTTCATTATAGATGATTCATTTTTCAGCAAAACCAATAGCAAATTTTGTTCCGTTTAGGCTTCAAAGATGGAGATCCCATCCACTATGGTTTTTGGGTCCATTCATCTGATACAAAAACATCGAGCTTTTTTCGAATCTAATTTTGTTCAGATGGTTTTATACTGCCTTGTGACTGATCTACAGCGATTGGGAGATACTACAAATGCTAACATACTGATTTATTTTAACCATTTGAACATTTACGACGACAAGCCCACCTGTGCAACTTTAAAATCATGGTAATCAGAATCGAATCGGCAAAACCAAAATTACTCGAGATTAGCTGTTATTGTATTTCATTTTTCAGTTCTATTTTCGCAGTCAATAATAAATCGGTATCGGTCCTTTGATGAATTTTTACTTTGGGGACTCTCTAGTTATTGTCAATTCCACAATTAAGCATTTGCAGACAAATTTGCTGTTAGAAAGCCTGAGAGTCAGAATCTTTTGTAGACAAAAGACACAAAAATCTGTTGTGTATAAAAGCAGGAGATTCATTCTTTAAGTTTCTATAAATTTCTATATTTTCATTCACAGTAAGGTTTGTTCCTAAAAGCTTACGAATTGCGTTCACTTATGCATTACCATAATTTTTAGGAAAATCTAAACTTTTCACTAATAGACTTTGATGTTACACAATGTTCGAAATGAAATAATTTGCGAAATTTCAAAACATTTGAGCCTCACAAGGTTTGATAATTAGATACCTTGCTATACTACAACTATTACAATTTTAGCGTTTAGCGAAACAAATATAAACCTGACACAAACGATCTAAATAAAGAAATAACCAAATTCTCAAAAATTCGAATAATCAAAAGCTCGCAAATTTAATGACGTGCAAATCGATGACATTGTACGAAATATTGTTCCACTTATGTATGCAAAACTTAATGAGCATAATCACCACAAAATTTCAGCTCCAGGAACTCGATTCGGTTTGGGTGATCTGTTTTCGTCACATTTTTTTTTTAAATACCTACTATTATGCAGATCGATTCACAGTTTAGTTCACAATGCATAATCAATTCTTTTCTCTTCTTCCGAATTTACAAAATAAATTCAAGAATTTTCGCAGTTGCATTAAATCAGGTGAAAATAATTAAAACACAAATAGAAATGTGTAAATCAGGTTAATAGTTTAATTAGTAATCAATAGCTGATTTGTGCAGTGATAAAAGATAGAAATTTCAGTTGTTTTATCAGCCATGAAACGCCACCAGAGCCAAACGAAAAAAGTATACACTGAAAGTGAATTTGTATGATTGGCGAACATGGTACATGTTGTCAGTATGTTTTAAAGTTGTAATGTATTCACCTTCATGGAGGCACCAGTTACATATTTTTAATTCGATTTTGACAATTTTGCCCATGACCTGTAACCAAACACCATATCATTAATTTTTATGCAAACTACTTGTCACAAATACATATTCACTATAATTCATTTCCAATATGACATTGAAAATGCAACCTGTGGTTACACTAATTACCATAACTTTCGAATAACTGAGCAAAAATGGACTTCAACTGGACGATCACTTTCACTTTCTCGTTCTCATTTATTTTTCTCTTGTGAGCACATTGCCAATGAATTCTTTTTCTTCCATCTCTACAACTACCACTCCTACAACAATAAATTCAACCCACTTTCCATTGATTTGTGTGTCCCTTGAAAAATTGCCCAATTAATTTCGCGTCCATGCGAGATATTTGCACGTATCTTGAAAGTCTGGCGGCATGTACTTAAATATATTCGCATAAAACTCGTAAATATCTCATGTTACGTCCATTAAAAGCTGGACTGACGCCAACCTTTTTTGAGACAGCATGATCTCAACTTGAAAACTGCTGCGAATGTCTAAATTTAACTCGATTAATAATCGAAATCACTAGCCACTATACAATTTTCCAATTCTGGTCAATTTCGATATTAAGTCACAAAAATTTCGGATAGGTTTTCTCAAAATATACTCGTAGCTTTATATAGAAAAAAAGACGATTTTCATTTTTCGATTTCTTTTATGTTTTCCTTTTTATTTTTACTCAATGGCAGTACTGCTACGGAATAGAACAAAAGCCGGAAACATAAATTCAATTCGAAGAATAATCGACACCATTTTAGGAAAAACGTTAGAAAACCTGATACTCCCACGAGACTTGAGCGAAATTCGATAAAGAAATAAATTACATTTGCACATAATTTATATTTACGAGTATATGAATTGCATGGATAGATGCAAAGTTTGATTGGAATTTGTTTATATTAGTTTAATTCTGGACTATTGAAGTGGCGTAAAATTGAAATCATTGAAATGAAGCTTTGAAACTGGCAAGCCTTTAAACTATTTCTGGCGCGATGAATCAAAGTTTATTTTGTTTTACATTTGAGGATCGGTTATTACTTTCGAAAACAATATAAATCTCGATTTTTGGTTTATACTAAAATATTGTAGAAAGCTTATTATCATATACGCAAAAGTTAAAAAAAAATTGTTGATCCTTGTATTCAGAACTCCAATGCACTAAGCATACTGAGCGCAAAACGCACCACAGATTTTGGTAAAAACATAAAAACAACTACAAAGAATTGGATGTAAAAATGGTCTAAAATCTGTTGGAATCGTTGTTAGCTCTGGTCTAAAATCCAGTCAGTTTTATTGAATTTGAACAAATAAAAATTATCCATGATCAATTGTGAATAAGTGATGTATTTATGGGGAATAGTAAATAAAAGCTTAAACCTGTCACAATTCAAACTTAAATGCCAAAAATAGAAGAGTTAGAAATAAACTCTAGAGTTATTCCAAAAATATAAATGCGTCAATGGATGCTTCAATAGATAAATGAATACTTTTGAAGCGTTTTGTAATGGCTGAATATTTTACATGACGATGTTAGCGTAATCTTTGTAATTGTAATAAAATCCTTCACACAAAACCCACACTGGGCGCAGTTTTATATTGGACAAAATCTTTGTCAAGATATGTGAAGAAGCATTCGAATTCTTTTTTCCGCACTTTAAATACACCTATATTTTTTTCGGAAAATAATATTGGTTCGAAATTTGTTAAATAACAGATCTTAAAGATAACAGATCTTAAATAATCATACAACTAATTGAAAATCCAAATATAGCTTCGTTCTAAGTTTCAGTTCAAGCTTATTCTAAGAAATACACTTATTCATCAGTCCAAGTTATTTTTTACACTAAATTCAAAATAACATTTGCCGGACATAACATGTAACATCGTCATTCCTGTACCACAATTTTATTACGCTTTGTCCAGCACATTTTGTAATTCACCACACAGATGAAAATCGCACTGTAAAAATCTCATAAAGTACCAGACTTTTCATCTGTTCGGTGATTATCGAAAGGTGTTAACAAGGTGAAATTAAATCGATACGAACAGCAAAGAAACATCAAGTCAAAAATGAGGTTACTGGCATCATTTTGGCAATATTTTCGTTGTCGTAGCTCAAGTAACACTATCTGATTACTCGCGTGCTTAAACAACATTTCTTGCTGCGACGTTGTCATATCGATGTAGAAAATTGTCTTCTGCGACCAGATTTTTGCTTGCGATAATGATCAGCGTGATGATGATGATGATGGCAATGACGATAATGACCATTTAAATCCGTTACCAAGCTATTGATCAATAGACAAGAAAGACTGCATCAACTCTTGGTATATAGAATTGCGATAGAGTCACGTATGTGATTATAGTTTAGAATACAAAAGGTAACTTGTTGGCTTTTTATTGCCATCACAATGATTGTTTCACCGCAGCCGTTTCTTATATTTTTATTTCAATTCATTTTCAAGCTATTGCCGCACAGCAGTATACTTTACTGCGGTTTGTTGTATGCTGGGTGTTTGATTTTAAACCAGTTTTTCCACTGTTCCGATGGAAAATTGCGGTCATTCATGCATTCGATATGATCGTCTTGTCGTGTACGAATTTACTACGAATGTGCAAAACTTGAATCTGCAAGATGTATTTTTTGAATTATTTTCAATAAGAAACTGCAACTGGTTTCTGAGCGAAATTAAGACGGGGCGGCAAGAGCCAATGGAAAATTTCAAAGTGATCAGTGACGATAAATGCAAAAGACGATTAATATCTTCCGATGGGGATTTGAAGAGAAATGCAAACAACCTGCCGTGATTCTTTGAGAAAGCTGCATTCTAATACTTCCCAGAAATGCTATTCACTTTCAGTATGCAGTCAATTTACTTGGAAATTTGACTGGCGTCTCATCTTTCTCAAAATTTTATGGGCTTTCACCTGTAAAAGAAGATTTTATCATAGCTTGAACCATATATAGATTTAAGTTTCTCGACTACCGAACATAGTTTACAATTGATTCGAATCTGAAAATACAAATTTGGCTTTTTGATTTTCTCACAATATATTTATTTATTTATTTTCACTTTCAGATGGTCCACTATGTATCAGCTTCAGCACTTACATCTCAAAATAACTTGGCCATACAGAACCGTCAACAGTTGAGCTTTGGACAACTTTTACGAGCGGCTGGCAACATGGGTGACATTCGTGATTGTCCCGTAAGTACATTTTATACTTAGCTTTAGTTAAATGTTTATATAGTTTTTTTCAATGTCATAGTCTGCAGGGCTTCAAATTCATTGCGATTTAGCTTGAAAACCAGTATTTTCTCTGGCTTAGATTTACATTTACATATTCAAATGTGCATAATATGCTACGGTTATGAATAGAAACTAGAATAGCGACGACCAGTTGCCCACGTCACAGGCTTTAATATGTCTTTAAGCTGATCTACGCGTGGGCTAGAGAATAGCGAATGTGTAACATTTATTCTTGTAACTTGTGACAACTATGCGTACTGGTAAATGTACTCACATGGCTTTGGAGAATGGAAAGCGTCGGTTGTGGTTTTGGGGCACTTGTTTGATCAACGTTTTGGCGAAGTGCTGTGACCTAGAATCTCAATTGTGAAATAAACGAAATTGTCGTCTTTGGTTTAGGTTACTATTTGCTCCATTACAAAAATATGATTTCTTTAGAGCAAGAACTCTGAAGTTAATTTTGGCTCTTTTGAATTGAAATAATGAAAAGTGATCTAAAATAATAGCCTTTATTTATTTTTAACATCTTCTTACCAACTTTATCAATCTTTGGCTGATGATAGCTTTGACATGAACTATTTGCTGGTTGTCGGTGTAAAATTCCTCCGAGAAAGTCCAGACAAGTGAAATTGATTATTAAAGAATAGGATTTGAATTACGATCAAGTATATGAAACTATCAGATCTTAAGTGCTTTCTTTAAAAAGACATCATTTCAAAATGGTTTCAATATTCACTTGTTTTTTTTTTCTTTTTTCACTTAACACATTTAGCATACCATGTTTAGTTTCATGATGTGTGGTCTTGTATTCAACTTTTATGCGCAAATTTATTATATGTACTTACCATCATCATATATTTTGTGAAAATTACATTGGAAATTAAAACGCATTAGCCGGCGCTTCGGTGCTTCATTGCCATTTTGAAAACTTGTAATTGTCACCAATAGAACATACTGTCAGTCACATGGATATTGGCACAGTAACAAATAATTATTTTAAATGTTAATTAACCCTCCGAGAACACAGGGGGTCAAATTGACCCCAGTGACCTTTTTGCCGATCGCAGCGCTTAGGCCTGCGGGAAAAGGGGGTGGTATAGGTTCCTAAGTGTATTTTTGTGTCTTGACTATCAGTTTACACCGTTCGCATACAGTCCCAAGTCGTCAGTCGTCGTTGAGAAGCCTTTGAAGCAGATTAAGGGGTCAAATAGACCCCATATGTACTCGACGTCAATTTTGAGGTAAAAATTAAATTTTTTTTACTCAATAAATCGATAGATTAATTTAAAAAGCCAAAAAATAAGTTTGCAAGTGCTTTTATTTTATGTTTTTAGCAATATGACGTATAATCTGCGTTCTAGTGTAAGCAATAATTTGTTAGCTGAAGACAATGACAACAATTTTGGCGACGGTGATTCCTCCGAAAACGACCATGTCTCGGAGCAATCAGAATCTGATTATTCAGATGATTACACCTTTTTTTCGCAACTCTTTATATAGGGCAAATTTTTTTTATTATTGTACTATGTCTTGAGAGTATTCATATACATTTTTAGCTCAAAATATTAAAAACTAACAAAGTTATGATTTATTTTAAATGTGCAAATTTTAAAATCCTCACAATCGCCACCGTAAATATGCAAAATGAATACTTTTTTTCTAGGGTCACTATAGGGCTGATTTTTTTATGATTTTGTCATACCTTGAGTGTATCCCCCTAAATTTTTAGCCAAAAATATTGAAAATTGACAAAGCTATGATTTTTTTGTAAAAAAGCTGATTTTCGATAAAACTGTTTTTTTTCGGGAATTTTTTTAGGTATGTTAAGGACATTTAGGCCACTTCTAATGCATGAGAACTACTAAAAGAGGCCTCAATCTACATCTAAAAATTTTTTCAAATGAAAATCTTCAGTGGCGGCGATTGTATAGTCGTTCAAAAGTGGTTGGGGTCAATTTGACCCCAATTGTTCTCGATGATCGAAAAAATAGGTGTGTTCTCGGAGGGTTAAACATGCATAAAATAAGCAGTGTTTTTACATAAAATTTAGTGTAATACGATTTACCGAACTACAAACTACAAAGAACAACTTACATCAGTATAAAACTAGAAACAAAAGCAAATGAAACAAAATACATATGTATCCATAAATTTGGTCACATGGTTACTGGGGCAAAAAAATATTTTATTTGATTAAAGAGATATTAAAGTTCGTCAATAGTTCATTGGATAAACTTTTTGTTTAAAGCCTGTAGCCAATCTTAGAAGAATTGATTCCACTAATTTTTGTAAATAATTAGTTTGTAACTTATTCCCTTCTTCCATCAATTTCGATTATAATTCAGTTACATTTGAAATTTGGTGTTTTCGAATTCGGCGATCCAGCTCGCCTCATACATTTTCGATGGAGTTGAGTTTGTATGACTTTAGGGTAGTTGTACAATAGTCCCTCTAGTACAATGAACGACTTGTGTTTGGGGTCGTTATCTGGACAAAATTTAAATTGATCATCGACCCCATTTTATGTGCACTATCTTTCAAATTTGATTTCAAGATATCTAAGTAATCCATCTAATTTATTTTGCCCTCAATGAAATTCAAATGGTCAACCCAATAGTATGAGAAACACCTCCAAACTATTACGTTTCGGCCGCCATATTCTACTATAGGTGTCAAATTTTCCTTTTGCAGTCCCGTATTTGGCTTTCGCCATATTTTCTGTCATCTATCTGACTCCAACAAATTATATTTGCTCTAATCAGCAAATATAATGTTTTTCCAAAACTCTGGTGGCTTTGAAATATGCTCATTGGCAATCATTCTGGATAGACGAATTTTTCACGGAACTCTTCTCACTTAATTGCGAGTTTAAGTGCACTGATCCTTGGATTTTTGCCGTTTTCACTCATAATAAGATTGCATTGCCGGTCAGTAAGCTTTTTTGGTGCAACAACACCTTCCTTTTCATACCGCTTACGGAAGTTGCAAAATGTAGAAAAGATCTTTATTTTACAAATTGGCTAGTTTTTCGATTATTTTTCGGTGTTCAATGTTCAAATTTCGAAAATCTTATGATAAATTTTGAATTTAACACCACAGACTCTAACTAAAGTCAAACAAGAGCAGAACACATGACAAATCATATTAAACCAACTTCACTGCGGTGGGGAAATGCGGGTGTGCCAATAACTACGTGACCATTTTTTAAGCACAAACTCCTGTTTATTGTGTTTTCGTAAAATCGCAAGATAAGGTAAACTATATTATTTTAAAAAAAATTGCATCATACGATACCTACTAATTATCAAATGACATTGACAGGCGCTCTAATGCGAAATAGAATTATTTGTAGTTGTATCATTAGCTGTATCAATATCCATGTGACTGACTGTATATAGATCACTTCAAATTGTCCCATCGAACAATAACAATGTAATTTTACGTTCTATGTAATTCAGCTCAAGTAATTTTCAACTGCCACGATAGTTATCCAACCACCTACACCTGCATGCACTTGACTTGGAGCGTAATACATTTTTCTAACCTGAAACCTCCATTGAAACCTCAACAAAGCAATAGCATTTGATTGCCTTTAATTTCAACTATTCCAGATATTTTCCATTAATTATTTATTTAGCGATATTGCTTCAGCATTAACTATGCCGCACTTATACCTGTACACGTACAACTGGTAAAGTTGGTTTGTTATAGGTAATGCAGCAGTTACCAGACTTGTAGCTGATCAAACTCGAAACGCGACACACTTCTTTTGGTCCGTGAATAAATACCTAGAAACCAATACGCGACCGAAACTTGTTTGACTAGCCTTGAATTTCATATAAACAAATTTTTCGCGTTTGAATACAGCTCATAAATAATGTTGTTTCGTAGAAAGAGACATGTCAGACATGTCAATTCCGAAAACATGCATACAATCAAAATGGAATTTAGTTCAGATGACTATGGATAATAATTGACGAGACATTTCAAGTCTGTAAAACTGACCTGTGTTAGTTGTTGTAATTGCCTTAATCATTTAGTAATGCGCTATTAAGTTTGATGAAATCGATTTTTTTCGTGAGTGCTCTAGTTTTTTCAATGTTTCTCATTTTTGGTAGCGAGATCTATAAAAGTTAATTGCAGCTACGGGATTGATTATTTATGCAAATATAACCGACATGTAAGACATAAAGATGATATTTTTTCAGCTGAATGTCTTTTTTATTACATCCATTGACGCTATTTTGCTCCAGCTATAAATTATGCCAAACATAAACTTTAATCTCAGCTCGAATCAAAAAAGTTTCCTATGACTGGTTCTTCTCTTAGACCAGTATTTCAACAATTATATCTTGTATTTCAATTCCAAAAAATATGTGAATTTCCATACTAACATTTTCACAATTACAATTTTCTTTCATTTTTCAGAATGCTTGCGGCGCTAAAATTGGAATTTGCCGAGCCCTACTCAATCGTCCAGACGTTGTATCGATCGGTATCGTTTGGGACTCAGAACGACCAGCAGCAGAACAGGTCCATGCTGTTCTCAAGGCAATTGGAACATCACTTCGACTGTGTGATGTCTTTCATCAAGTTTCAGATCAGCGTTGGGCCCAAACAGTCGAACACGAGTTGGTTGGCGTCGTTTCGTACTACGGCAAGCACTACACAACCTTCTTCTTCCATACTAAACTGAAGGTGTGGGTATATTTCGATGATGCCAACGTCAAAGAGGTTTGTAACCACAAAATTTCTCACTGCCAATACCAAATCAATGAAAATCTCTCATCAATCTAGGTTGGTCCAAACTGGGAAGGCGTAGTTGAAAAATGCAGTCGTGGTCGATATCAACCCTTGCTTCTTCTTTATGCAGTACCGCAACCACCATCCGGATCAGGTCAGGCACAACCCGTCCCCGAAGTTACAACAGAGACAGTTTCTCCAGTGAGACGAGCGGTTACACCAAGTCCCGAAAAACCACCCATTGGACCAGCACGACGAGCCATCACACCGACTCCAGCGCGCAGTCCTTGTGACTATCAAAATCTTAGTGTTATTCAAAATAAAATCTTTCCAGCTAGCGCCGATCAAGCCACTTATATTCGTCGAAAAACAGTCGAAAATATAATGCATGCTCAATATCAAAATCTTACCACGATTCAGGATAAGATCTTTCACAACGTGGAAGCGGGCGATGAAAAAGATGGTTCTCTTAACCGAAAATCTCTGGAAAACGGAAACAGCTCTCAAGTTACACGCAAACAGCCATTGAGCCTTCACAGGAGTTTGAGCGCTGAATCGGCAGCGATTGGATCCGGAAACTCCTCACCTCCAAGCAGTGACGGTATTTCCATACCAGATCACTTGAATCAGCCACGCAGAAGAGATTCTGGGAACTGGAGTGGCGACCGCAACAGTGCCAGCTCTGCTTCATCTACCACTCTGGACAACCCTTACATGTACATGGTTGGCAAACGAAATGGAGTGCCACAAAGCCCAACCAGGAATGGTCATCCATATGATCCAGGCTATGATTCGTTTTCTCTCTCATCAACCGATTCATATCCTCCGAAGCAACATAATCCACAGCTCGCGAAAATTCCTGAATCAGTCGTCCTTACTGGCGACTGTGAAAGATTGTGCCAAGAAGCAGATCAATTGTTGGAAAAATCAAGAATGACCGAAGAGGTCCATGATTTGGAAACAGCATTGGTATTGTGCAATGCTGCTGCAGGAAAAGCACGCGCAGCTATGGACGCACCGTATAGTAATCCTCACACCATGACCTTTGCGCGTATGAAGCACAATACGTGCATAATGCGTGCCAGAAGCTTGCATCGCCGGATACTCGTTGAGAAAGGAACAGATGTGGATCCAGGCTACATATCGGAAATACGTCATATACGTGAGGGAAGCAACAGCAGTGTGAAACATGTTCGACAAAACAGCAAAGAGAAGCTGCTTGAAAAGCCTGGCGTGAAAAACATTGAAATATATGCAACGCTTCCTAAAAAGAAAGGAATAGTACTGAAACCTGTTGAAGATGACAATATTGTTGAATATGTGGCCAAACCCGAAAGGGAAAGTCGAAGCATTTTCAGCCGGGGCAAACGGGATGAAAAGGAAAAACGAAGTCGAAGCGAGGATCGGAATAAAATTTCAAGAGAACTCACTGTTGCTGAGCCTCTTTTTGCTCATGCAAAGGATACTTTAAAAAAGCACAAGGAAGACAAAGATGAGAAAAAAGAAAAAGACAAATCCGGAAAGAAACAACATAAAATTCGAAGGAAGCTTTTAATGGGCGGACTGATCCGTAGGAAAAACCGTTCAATGCCAGATTTAACTGAAGGCAATGACACCGAAAAGCCGAAGGAACAAGCCGTGCCGACTGTATCAGTAGACGATAGTGCCGTTGGTGTAGGCGATATGAAAACTAGCATGAGTGGCTATCTATCTGAAGGACATTTAGAGTATCGGGATACAAATGCTAATCCGAATCTGGAGCGTAGCAAACTGATGAGAAAAAGTTTCCACGGTAGTGGCAAGCAACTCGCAGTGATGGCGAAAGTGCCACCACCGCCACCCTTGCGCACGAGCTCTGCTCTAACACAGCAACATCTCCAGCAACAACAGGAGGCGTTGTTCCCCCAGCGTCCATTCCATCAAGCCAATTTGTCAAATATCTCGACAATGAGCTCAAACACAAGCATTAGCGAAGATTCGTGCCAGACAATTATCACCACTTGCGCCCAAGTTCACCAAGAGCAGAGCCCGGCGAAAGCTGAAAATTACGGTAATAATACAGGGCCTGGAACTTTCAGCAATGATGGAGTTGATGAAGTCGATTCAAGATATGGCTCAAATCTCGAGCTGCCTCCCTATCCCAGCCCACCATCTTCGACGTGTCATTCGCGGCAGGCTAGCGAAGATTTTCCACCACCACCGCCATCAATCGATCTTGAACCATTAACTGAACAAATAAATCAAATTCAGGCCTTGGAGGCAAACCGATTGAAAATGCCTGGTAATATGGAAGGCACAACTAGCATACTTGCTCAACTACAGCAACGTCAGCAAATGGCTCGAATGCAACAAAGTCATCATCATTTGATGCAAAACGGGATGCAAGCACACAACTCAGCATGGCTTAAAGAACTGCAAAATCGTCAGACGGATTTCAAAAACAAAGCTCAAGATGACGCTGCAAAGGCTGTTGAAAATGGCGGTACAGTAAAAGATTTAGCAAGCCGGTTTGAAGGTAGTCGACCGACAATAGCTTCGATTCAACAAGCTTTCTTGGCTCAGGAGGCTGCAAACAAACCACAAGTTCGAACAACAATGAGTGGACTGCCAAATTCAGTTGTGCTGAAGCCCCAGCAGCAAGATGTGGATGAAGTAGATTGTGCCATCAGGAGAACTCCTCAACCGACGCAAACAGCTCTGCTACAACAGACTTCTGCTCTGACTAAGCCACGGTATGACATCGCGGAGAGCCAGATAGCTGAAGAATTGCGGGAAGTAGAAATGCTTAATGCTGTTGTTCAGCAAACCCTGAATAATTCCAATAACAAACGCACCAAGAAGAAGAGCGTTTCGTTTTGCGACCAAGTTATTCTCGTTGCCACGGCCGACGAAGAGGAAGATGACGGTTTTATTCCCAATCCAATCCTAGAGCGTGTTCTTCGAACAGCCGCAGTAGGTGAAGGCGAGCGTAAGCTTATGACTCCTCAACTGTCTCAGCAACAGCAACAAAACATTTTACGACTACAAAGCGAACCGACTCCTAGAAATGTTACACCACAAAATCCTTTGGCTCAACCACAAGGCTCTCAAAATCCATTAGTTCAAAGTCCCGTGGCACAATCCTCATCACCACAAAACCCGCTTGCTCAAAAACAACCGCTCACCGCTGAAATGCAGCGTTATCTACAATACAGACAGCTCCAGCAGCAACAGCAGCAGCAAATTAATTTCCACCAGTACTCGCAACAATCGGCTGCACAGCTGCAAAATGACCTAGGACCGCACTATCCAACCCAAATTCGTTCACAGATCTACACACCCGTGCAGGACATTTTCAAAGTACAAAATGTGCCAGGAGCATCAAACAGTGCAGTGAATAACGGTGGCAATGCAATTAACAACACCAATAACCACATTTCTAACCACCACCCGCAGCAATACCCGCCGCCGCGAACAAGCATGAATGGGCTCGCAGGTGTTGCGAATGGCCAACATCTGCCGATGAATCATCAGCAGCAGCAAGAGAATGGATTGGTTGGACAGCAGCATCAACCGCAGGTCCCGATGCAGGCACAAAACTACTACACAGCAAGTCGCAGCCAAATGCCGGTCCCTAGCCAGAGTTACTTGGTCTCGCGGCAAATGGTGCAGAAGCACCAACAATTACAAGCTCAACACGTACAAACGCAGGCTCAACAGCAGAATCAACAGCCAGGAGTACATCCAATGACAAATGGCTACAGCGCTCAAAATGGGTACACTTATCAGAATGGCGACGAAAAGCCTTTGTTGATGCCTACGCAATCGCCATATCAGCGCGTTCCCATGCCGCATGGCTATCCAAATATACTAGAGCAGCAAGGAAAGTTACAGCCAATGCAATACAATGCATCGCCATATTACCCGCCACCGATGAAAGCGCCAAGTCAGAAAAAAGTGAGTTTCGAGCCTGGAACTAAAGGCGACAGCCAATGTTCGACGCCTACGCCTCATCAGCAGCCAAATGACAAACTGGAAATCGGGGGCACTATAAATGTCACTGCGATCCCCACCCGCGTCTACAACAACGCTATCGTGAAGGCTTCGGCGAAAGCGGTGGAATGCAACCTTTGTCGAAAACGACATGTTATCGCACCCGCCATGTACTGTACCAATTGTGAATATTACCTTTCCATGCTGAACAATCGGAGATAGCTTACTGAAGTAATTACCTACTAACCCCCACTACTTTAGATCATCGAAAACGGATCGACAATTTGTAAAAGGAAATCTTCCCATCGGAACAAGGCATTCTGGCCAGGCTGGGACTGTTTCCATTTGCGAACCGATCGTCCATCGAAACGAGGTGCCAAAATTGTTAATAGATCATAATCTTAACCCGCATATCACTTATTTGCCTTCATAAAACGACAACCACCCGACAATAATCTTCTTGTTATTAAGTGCAAATTAGATTCTACTCCTAAGTTTTTATTCTAGACACTTAGACTAAGCTCAAGGTAAGTACTTATGCTCTGCATTTATCAGACACTTGTGGGATGCTTCCTCTTGTTATTATATTCTTGAAACAATCAAAAAAATATTGTGATATTTACAATATTGAAAATATTATCAATTGTTATTACTTACTTCTTCTTCTACTTCGAAATTTGATTGTAACTATTTTTGTACTTAGGCTAAGTTTTGAAGGAAGCAGTTTATGGTTGTATACAAAATATTAATAATTTCCGGTATTTTCAGCGATTCGGACTTTATAATGTTTTACTGAAAAAAATATTGAATGATGAACTTCATCAACATGAAAAAGAAAAAAGACGGTAAATTAAGATTTTAACAGGATCGAAAATAAAGAATACTTTTTTATTTCAGACAAAAATCATGTGTTTTATTTGCTTACCTGTAACGTATTTAGGATTTCTAAATATCTGTGTAAGGGTTCTTTTGGTGGTTGATAAATACTGCAGATGTTCTTTGATTGAGCTTTTTGACAAAAATTTCATATTCATTTTGTTCCAAAAATATGGTGACTTACTTATATTTCCAAAAAGATATCATAGCCAATCATAAAACATAAATTTTCATTTTGCGTACTTATATCCTCCGAATTTCTTCTTTCTATGGAAACATATGGACTTACTTAAACTCAATCGGCCACCAAAAGGCTGGAAATATATTACTGCAAGTTAAAAAAAAGTTAAACTTATTGCTGCTGAAAATTTTAGGTTCATCGAATCACGCAATCTAGGGATAAATCCATTGTTTTTTTGTATTGATTCTCGTATATAGGGGTAAAGAAATATGCATTTTTAAGCAAAGAAGTACGACGGAAGGAATACTTATGAAAAATTATAGGCCTTGCTGAAAAAAAGCCTTTGCATGCACTGGGACTTATCCCTACCATTTGAATATTTTCACTTTAGCGGATTTAGCTCCTGCCAAAAGTTTCGGATGAAGACCATTGTGAGACGGAGATTGTAGATGTTGTGATTTTCTATGAATAGAATAAATGGCCTCTTTCCTCATGTTTAACAAAAAAGTCCAAACAACCATATAAATAAGGAAAAAACCCGATCACTAAATCGAATCCTGTACCACAAGATAGGTGCATGAACTGATTTTAATCGCCCATTCCGCAGTACATCTTCGAACGTGGTCAATTTAGCTATGCCCAGTTCGATTTCAGAAAAGAAGCAAAAAAAAGGACATATCCCCGAATTCAGTCTTTGTGGTTACTCAGAATATTGTTAAACCAAAATAACTAGTCCATCGACCACCATAAGCTACATTTTCAATAGTCACAAATTTTAACATATCTAGTCCTTTTTTTAGTGACGCTGTAATGATACTTCCGTTACCAATTGTACAAAATTTGCAAAAATCTAAAAAAATCTGGGATTTTCAACCCGAAACAAGGAAAAGAGCTATTGATTGAATTAGTTGAATAAAAATTTCAGCATTCAGATTCGATCAAATGTTACTCCTGTTTTAGATGGTGTCAAGAGTATTGTTTTAAACGGGATGTGTGCTCTTTGAATACGGTGGCCTTAACAGTATTTTTTTTTAATTGTATTGTGTAGTATTTCGTTGAATTGCTTCTTTAATTGCATAGCTACCCTTGAAAAATGTTTGTTTCACTTCAACCCGTACTAAATTAGGTTAAGCGGCTATCATTCGGGAATTCATACCAAAAAACATACGTAATCGCTTTAGCGGCCCGCTATGATACCACGGATATACTCTATTTCTCTCAGCTACTGTACTCTGCAAACTATTTGGTTTGGAAACTATACAGTTCCCCTTAGTTCTATATAAGATAAATCAGTCAGACCTGAAAGGAAAGGTGCCACAAGAGAGGCCAGTTTCTTCTTTGCAAGAGCCGGACACTGGCACATGAAATGGAGAACAGACTCATTTTCATCCTGTGAGACAAAATTTCGACAGATATCGTTGAACCCTCTGTCCCACCGCAGCGCATGCCGCTCTATGACGCAGTGGCTCGTAACACAATCCAAAACCGAAAGTACGACATGCAGGTATGGACGTTTAAATCTTATTTGCAATCGCACAGGATGATTCTTCAGCCCAGGACTTCCTAGCGTCCTCGAGGTATTTTTGCTCAATGGCTGGTTTGACTGATGACATCGGTGTACCTAGAGCGAAAGAGCAAAAGACCTCGGGTAACAAGGTGTCAAGCTTTGCTAATTCGTCGACCACAGAGTTGCCGCGAATATCGCTATACCGAGGTACTAAAATCAATTGCTCTGCGGAATGTCTCAGCATCTCCCTAAAAGATACACGCCATTTCGCAACAATTCTAGAAACTCTACTAGGACTAGAAACGGAGCTATGCTTGGTTGCTACAACTTGGCTGCATGTGAAAATGCATAAATTCATTCCGAATATTTGATTGAATCCAGTTGATGACCTAAAAAACAGCAACCACCTCTGCCTGAAAGACTCTACAACTGTCCGGGAGACAAAGTGACAGCTTTAATTCAGCTCATCCGAGTATATATCGCTGCCAACTTTCTTGTTCAGTTTTGAGCCTTCAGTATGCACATGAATAAGTTGATACTCGAGGTTGATATCACCAATCCATTCATATCTATCCGGAATGCAAGTTGAGAACTCGAGGTCCAGTAGAATGTCCGGAGTTGTGTAGTCAACGTCCACTGGTGCGTGGTCTCCCTTAGATAATATTATAACATGGCCACCTGTAGTTTTAGTCTCTGCTAAGATGCAGAGCAGTTTCACAGCAGTCACATTAGCTTGCAACAAGATTAATAGATTGGTTGGCAATTAATGAAGTTGCACGAAAAGCGCCTTAGTGTGGGTTACTTGGAAGGCGTCTGTCGCCAGAAGTGCAGTCAATTTTTATATTTTGGCAAGCACTCGTTGATAGGCGACCTTAGGAGCTGCCTGCCACCAAATATCCCCTCCCCCCTTACAGTAGAATCGGCTCAACAACAGTTGCATGAATTCATGCCACTATGTGAGGCTGCAAACCGGAACTCGCTACTATAGTTTTTTTGCGGCAGCGTAGTAATAAAGCCTTTTGTGCTTTTCCTCCTATGCTGTCGTTCCATAGGAGATCGAAAATCAGTCCCAAATATGTATTTGACTCTTGGGCTCAGGTCAATAGACACTCGTTTAATTTCGGTAAGTCAAAACGAGGAACTTTGTACTTTCTTGTAATTTTTCTTGTAAATTATCTCTCTGATAAATAGATGCTGTAAAATATTTAACAAATTTTCCAACTACTATTCCTCGTCTATCTTTAAATAAAGGTTCAAAATTGCTTTAATATTAGCGTTAAATTCCTAAAAAAACCTTCTTTTCTTTTTTTTGGAATTTCCGCCTCAAATCGACAACCAGACAAAAGTCTGGGACTCAGAGGCGGATTTACCGTATTAGCCGCCATAGACTTAAAATTATAGTTATAATAAAAAGAACTTAAAAGTATCTAGAAGAACCCACAAAGTACCTAAACAGAGTCTAAAAAATACCGAAAGGACCTATAAAGAACCTAAGGAGTACCTAAAAACGCCTTAAAGAACTTAAACAGTACTCAAACATTTTATAAAAGCCTCCTTAAGGTTGGAAAAAATTGCCACCTTTTACTGTACTAAGTGTTTGTTTAAGGGGGAAAATACATGTAACTCCTCAAAAAATCGATTTATTTTTATTACAACAATATGTTCGAAATGCCCTTTAATACCAAAAAAAGTTTTGAAGCAATATTCGTTTTAGTTCTCGGGTTATAGTCAGTTATAGGCAGCGCGGCGTTCCCAAGGTCGGTCGAGCTTTAGGACTTTAAACGCGTTTTTCTCAAAGTAGTACTTTTTCAACTTCCGTACAAAATATCTCAAAAAATATTGAAACGATCCGGCTCAAATTTATACCACATCTACAAAAGAGTATTATCTCTTCGTTGAACCTACATCTTATTGTAATTTCAGAAAAAATAATTTGTTTATTAATGTTTAAAACCTGATTTTTTTTTAAATAATCGATTTTTTTGTTTAATCTAAAATTAACGTAATAATTTTTTTTTTGTAAATTTTATTGGATCACCGTTTCGAGGAGACTATGAAATCCTTGGATCTCCCAACAACGGAAATTATTCAGGATGTGTGGAGTTATTAAGTGAGCTTGATGAATTTCTTGCAGATCATCTAAAAAAAATGGGAATCCTGAAAAGGACACATTTTTCATTTATCAGCGAATGTTTGTAATAAGTTTGTTTATTTAATGGAAAACAGGTCCTAAAAAAATTATAAAATTATAAAGATACATCTCATTAGCATATTTTTTTCTCTCTGAACGTAGCAAGCTCCCCGGAAAAGGCGTTAAGTTGTACGAGGCAGTTTTTGGTGTGTTTTTTTCATTCGCTCGCATCGCCGCCATTTTGTGTTGAAAAATTATTGAAAAAATATATACATTTACTGTAAGACATGTATTTTAAGGATTTAATATTAAACATTTTCTGAATAAAGAATATATATATTTTAAGTCAATCTGACATTAGCAATTTTTTTTCGATTTTACATGTATTTCCCCTCTTAATGTTTATCGTTTACGGAACCACTCATCTGGCTTTCAGCTTGGCAAAAGAGTCAATTATACAATCATAAATTATCATTCGCAGTAAGTCATACTCAATTCCAAGTACAGAGAGATCATTCATTGTATATCTTAAATAATTTTTGACGCGCCGCAAACGCACATCCTTAAAGCAAGGTCCACATTCGGATGTATCGATTGTAGATCGCTGTCTCGAAACCACTGTAATATGGATGATGCTGTGTCCGTCGTTTGTTTACTCGATTTACAGTGAGCTTGAAAATGAAAACACTCATTTTTAACAATATCTTCGAGGCCAGACACATAATATGTCCTTCAGCCGAGCTCATCGAGGGCAGCTTAGTTAAATAAAGAAAACTTCTCATGATACCGGATATATACGTCTTGTCGTTACCGGAATTCACATTGAAATTTATCGATTACAACCAGGAATGTAGCAACTCTTATACGGTCTTGACCACACAATTGCACTTCTTCATTTCGATGTTCTCCGGGATGCAGCTTTCTCTTCTTCTTACGCTTTGTATCTCGTTTATATTCATCTGTGTTTGACATTTCCTTAGTGTTTAGGTCTTTTTCGGTTCTTTAGTTCTTTTACTTATGTAATTACCGGCACATAACAAACTCTCCTTTCATAATATAAACTTTTATTCAAACAAAACCAACACTACAATTCAATTCAATGCCGATACTTTTGTGCTTTGTTAGCAAATACGCGACGAATGATGATGGCTCGTTTCGAAATTGTATGTGCTCTAAATCGTGGCTGTCTCTCTCGTGTCTGAATTGCGACTGACCGTATTTCATCACAACACTCCCCCCTCCGTAAATCAATCAGATTTACCAAACGTCAAGGCGGCAACACGGTTCGCTGGCCGACGAAACATACCGGAAGGAGTTTTGACTTCGACTATACGAATTTGACCGTCTTTGGCCGGAAACACTTGTGTGATGCGTCCCTTTTGCCATTGGCTCCTGGGTATAGCTGGATCGCACACGATGACGACATCATTCACTTTAAGCGGTGTATGTTTCTGGCACCATTTCGGACGATGTAACAATTGCGGCAAATATTGACCAACCCATCGTTTCCACATTCGGTTTTTGAGATCTTGAGCGATACGCCACTGTTTGTTAAGGCATATCTTTGCATCATATGGCTGCGGCGTTTGTGTCGAGTTGGCGCAACCAATCAGGAAGTGATTTGGTGTAATCGGCTCCGACTCTTCGCTTTCAATTGGCACGTCAGTATAACGTTCTCCGATTCAATCAGAACGCTTCTCAACGTTTCAAGTCTCGGCGTAACATCTTTAAATGTATGCTGAAGGAGACGTTTCACAATTTGAATGAGGCGTTCCCAGCATCCGCCCGAACTGGGGTTGGCAGGACAGTTGAAGATCCATTCAATGTAGTTGTTAGTGCCCTCACGTTGGATGCGGTCGACGTCAAACATTTGTTCCGCTTTCTTTAACTCTCTTTGTGCACCTATAAAATTGGTGCCGTTGTCACAGCGGATGCGCACGGGTGTGCCGCGTCGGTTGATGAAATTGCGTAAAGACAAGATAAACGCATCTGTGGATAGATTCTCCACTACCTCCAAGTGTGCTGCTCGAACGGTTAAGCACGTAAATATTGTAACCCACCTCTTTTCTTGGCGGCGACCAATTACAATGTTGATAGGGCCGAATAAATCAACGCCTGTGTAGGTGAACGGGCGTACAAATGGCGTGACGCGGTCTTCCGGCAGCTGACCCATCATTGGCGGTGACGGCTTCGCTCTTCCCACCTGGCATGTTGGACACTTCCGTTGAACATCTTTGAGCACCTGTTTAAGTCTAGGCACCCAGAATCGCTGGAGGATCTCGTTTATGATTACGGCGGCGTTTTGATGCTTCTGCTGCTCATGATAGTGACGCACAAGCAATTCGGTCACTACATGATTTCTAGGCATCACGATTGGGCGACGTACATCAAGTGGTAGGCAGGCGGCTTCATCTAAACGTCCATGTAAACGCAAAAGACCAGTTTCATCCAGGTAAGGCTGCAGCTTGTACAGGTGGCTGACTTTAGGCAAACTCCGCCCTCCTTGTAGGCATTTGATTTCGTTGGCGAAAGACTCTCCCTGTACGATTCGACATATTCTGACTTCAGCGTTTCGTAGCTCGTTAGCAGTTAAAGATAAAATCGACGGCCTCTTGTTAGGCGCAGCTCTTCTTGGGTGTGTACTGGTAAGCACAACTTCCACATCAGGAACAGTACGGCACTTCTTAAAAGCTCTCAGGACCCATGCCATAAGTCGTTTTAACTTTAAATAAGACGAAAACTTATTAAAATCAATTTCACAAGTACTTGCCTGTATCAAAAGCGCAGAGCGAACTTCCTCCTCTAAGTTGTCAGGTAATGTGCAGGTGTACGATGGCCAGTTGGATTCGTCTTCCTTCAAAAACTGAGGTCCCGAAATCCAGCGACTGTTCGGTTGAAATTTAGTCGACACTCTTGTTGCTGCGTCAGCTGTATTTTCACTGGTTGGCACCCAGCGCCATTGTTGTGGTTGACTGTAGGCAAGAATTTCCGATATTCGATGACCGACGAAAGCTTTATATTTTCTCTCAGAGGCATGTATCCAGTGGATGACGGTGCGACTGTCACTCCAGTAAATGATTTTATCAAATTTGATGTCGTGACCATTTTTGGCGATCTTGCTTATTCTTATCCCAAGAACAGCAGCTTGGAGCTCCAGTCGTGGCATAGACATCAGACGCTTGGGCGCAATCCGTGTTTTGCCCAGAACGAAACTGATTTCGATGTCGTTAGGGCTGACGATTCGTAAATAGGCGGCGGCGGAAAATGCTGTCTCACTGGCATCCACCATCACGTGTAGCTCCACTTTTGAAGCAATAGCCAAATTTGTAGAGTAGCAACGAGCGATGCGAATATTCTTCAAAATGTCAAACTCTGACCACCAACTACGCCATATGTTGTATAGTGGCTCGGGAACAGGCTCGTCCCATGTTGTTTGACACTTCCACGCTGCCTGCATCAGTAGTTTCGGCTGCAGCAAGAAATCGGCGATGAAACCATATGGGTCAAAAACAGCCATTGTGATGGACAAAAGCTCTCTTTTCGTTGGCGGGCGAGTTCCATCCAAAACGACGTTTGGTACGCGATGGAACTTGCTACGGTACTCAAATACATCTTCGTGAGTGTTCCACTGCATTCCGAGAACCTTCTCGGTCGATAATTGTTTTTCCATATTCACAATATGACGAACTGTTGGTTCTTGAAGGTTCAAAACTTGTTCGACGACTGGCGAATTCGACACGAAATTTCTCAATTCAAAGCCGGCTTGGCGATGAATCTTATCCACTTGTTGGCATATGCGGATGGCTTGGTCCTCCGACGAGAATGCACAAACTAAATCATCAACGTAGTGTTTGTTGACGATGATATCGGCGGCAGCTGGATATTGTTGGCAAAAATTATCAGCATTGCGATTTTTTATATATTCTGCACTACATGGCGAGCATATGGCACCGAAAATCATCGACGTCATGACACAATGATTAAGTTTGGACTCGCTGGCATCAAATCGCCACAAAAACCTCTGAGCATGCTGATCTTCTGCTCTAATTTTCACTTGGGAGAACATCTCCTTTATATCGGCAGCAACTCCAATCTCATTCTGACGAAATTTGAACAAAATATCAAGCAATGGCTTTGCTTGCTCTGGCCCCTTCAATAACTGCGAATTCAGTGATACCCCTTCAACGACGGCAGCCGCATCAAAGACTATGCGACACTTTTCAGGCTTATGGACGTTTTTAACGGCAAAATGCGGTAAGTACCACACAGGCGATTGGCAACTGGAAACTTCATCATCAGACAGGATCCTGGCATAACCCTTGTCAAAGTAGTTTTCCATCTCAGTTCGATATTTCTCAGCAAATTGGTGGCACTTGTTAAGTTTTCGTTCGATTCCATTCAGTCGGGAGCATGCCATCTCAAAGTTATCGGGCAAATTCGGTGTCTCTGATTTCCAGAGCAAACCAGTCTCATAGCGATTATCAATTTTTCGAGTTGTTTTCTCTAAAATCGATGTGGCACGCTTGTTGGCTTCAGATTCGGGCATTTCACGTATATTGTTTATACCAAAATTCTCTGTGTCAAAGTACTCTTCCATCATGCGGCTCATTTCAGCGTCTATTGATTTATCATGTATGTGCAACACGATCGGGCAGTTGTTGGTACCATCCTGTTTCGGGCCATAGGCAACCCAGCCCAATTTGGTTTTGATTGCGGCAGGGCTATCCGCTGATGTTACTTCTGCTGGCACTCCAAGGTGGGCATTATCAAGACCAATCAAAATAGTCGGCTTCGCATCAAAGAAGTCTTCAATTGGTAAATTTTTTAGGTGAGGATATTCGGCCTTTGTAAAGGTCTGCGTTGGCAAGCTCGCCTTTCTAACAGTGTGTACATTCTTCATAGCAAAAATGTTCATACGATTATTTCCAAAAATTTCCAAACTCACTTTGCGAGATTTTTCGTTGGCAACTTTATCACCAAACCATTGCAGCGTCAGCGACTGTAACTGTCCCTTTAGTCCCAGAAGAGAAGCCACTTGCTCTTCTATAATCGATATCGACGATCCTTCATCGAAGATGGCGAAAGTTTTGTGTTGTCCATTCGGACCACACAACGTGACAGGTAATATTTTAAACAACTGATCAGACGATGAGGCTCGGTAAGTGTACAGCTGCTGGTTTGGCATAATGGTCGGTGGAGGTGGCGGCGGCCTTTTATCCTCGTGAAGGCTGGAGTGGTGTTGACGGTTACACCCATTTATGCGACAGTCTTTTTTGATACGACAGTTGGCGGTTGCGTGTCCTTTATTGAGACACGAAAAACAAAGTTTTAAGGCTTTTACCAACTTCCAACGATCGGCAATGTTGTTGATGGCTTTATAATTTTCGCATTGATGCAGTTTATGTTGACCCCTGCAGTCTGGGCACACGGACTTTGGCGGCGACGTATCATTCTCGTGGACATGCATCACGACTTTGGGCTTGTTGTGAGGTGTCTTTTCCGGCGCTATTGGCAATTTGCAGACAACGCGTGCAACACTCGAAAGCCATTCCGAAAAAGTCTCGATGGTTGGGTATCCTTCCAATTCTTTTGTGTACTGTACCCACTCGTACTGTTTACTATGCGGGATCTTTAAAACCAGCGACTCTAAAGTCATGACGTCACACAGATAGTGATCAGATTTGGCAGCCTTTAGCAATGAAACTGTGTTTCGAACTTTTGTCGAAAATGGCACAATTTGGTCTAATTTCGACTCACCAAATGCTGGTAGCTGTTGCAGCTTTGCCAACTGATCTTTTACGATCAGTTCCGGTCGGCCGAACCGGAATTCTAGCTCTTCAACAGCGTTGGGCACATCACTGGGATGTATTAACATCGACATCACTGCCTCACGTGCAGGACCAGTCAGACATTTTTGTAGCCGGATAAGGTTCTCGCGATTGCTGTAGGCAAACATTCGCGTAGTGTCTTTGTAGTTCGCATAAAAAAGTGGCCAGTCTTGCGCTTGGCCATCAAAACGAGGCAAATCGTATATTTTCTTTATCCTACTTATCTCCGCAACGTCAACGACAGATTCAACTTCTTGAAAATCACTGGCGTTTACTGAATGGTCCTCGTCCGCATCATCCTGTGGACTGCTACCCGCTTGGGGCCTATCTTCAACACCGATGCCAATTTGTTTAGTTACCTTCGAAATGTCCGCTCGATTCGTTATGCACATTGCCTCAATTTGCTGTAGCTTTTCCATAATGATCGTTAGTGTATTTGGCGCAGCACCAGCTTCATCCACTTTCACGCCTTTTTCAGCCGCATCTCCTCTTTCGTTTTCACTCATATTTGATAAATTTCGTTTCCCACTAATATTACCACTTCTTAATTGCATTCAACAGTTTTAACCGTCCACAAAACTTTCCGAATTTATTTTCTCCTGAAATTGCCACGCGACGACGTGACGGCAAAAATGTCACCATGTACACGATTCTATTTCACAACACCGGCACGAATCCGCACATACGCCGCGACGACCCATTTCATGTAGGCAACGAGCATGTAGCACACACACACACGACGACAACAAAGAAGAGCACAATTTCGAAAACATGTAATTACCGGCACATAACAAACTCTCCTTTCATAATATAAACTTTTATTCAAACAAAACCAACACTACAATTCAATTCAATGCCGATACTTTTGTGCTTTGTTAGCAAATACGCGACGAATGATGATGGCTCGTTTCGAAATTGTATGTGCTCTAAATCGTGGCTGTCTCTCTCGTGTCTGAATTGCGACTGACCGTATTTCATCACAACAACTTACTTTAAAGGTTTTGTGGTTCGGAAACAAGTTCGGTCCCAAAAATTTGTTGTTCGCAAAAAATTTTTGCCTTTGAAAATTTTCGTTCGCAAAAATTTTTCGCCTTCAAAAATTTGTAATTTCCAAAACTTACAGCCTCCAAAAATTTGCCACCCGCCTATTTGCCTACTCAGCCTAGTGGTAAATCCGCCTCTGCTGGGGCTTGTTATTTTGTTTAGTTTTTATATTTTATTTTAGCTTAAGAAAAATGTAAATTGTTATCTTCTTTATGTATACACCTTGTTTGGTTTGGAAATAAATAAATAAATAAATATCGCTAGCTCCGTTTTACTGGGGCTCACATCCAAGCCGTGATTCCGGCTCTAATGTGAAAGTACTCGTATAACAAGATAGTGATTTGGCCTCTCCGAAAGCGTAGATAGATACTTTACGACACTACCATAGCTATGTCGTCTGCATAACCAACCATTTTGCAATCGGCACCGTTCAACCGAACAGCAACAACGAACGAACTGCGTTTTCTACGATCGAGGAATAGCAGGCCACCGGCAAGCTGCAAGTACATGGGAGTGAACACGAGGTGATGCCAGCACGAGCCTTGCGGTACCGAAAGCGGCAGCACACCCAGCTACCTTACGGTAAACTTTTTCTGTAGCCAATATAAATCTCATCCTTTTCTTGTCCTCTTACGCGCCACCATCCCATGAACAAACAAAGTTAAATTAGCTAAATGTTTTTCGATTAGCATTGACGTGCTGTCTCATACTGACCAGTTAACTTTTATAACACGATTCGTAAAGACCGTGTTCCAGTTGAAAGGTTCTTGGAATTTATGCATATCAAAGAGCATAAATCAGAACATTTAGAGGAAACCATCCTGAAATTTTTAAAGAATCATGACATACAAATCAAGGATTGCAGAGGGTAAAGCTACGACAATGCTTCAAATATGTCAGGAAAGTATGCTGGTTTGCAAGTGAAATATGAATTTGCTACCTTTGTATCATGTGCGGAACATTCTCTAAACTTGGTAAGTCTTCGTGCCGCTAGGTATGTACGAGAGGCAATAAGACTTTTTCCAAATGGTTCAGAAACTGTACAATTTTTTTTCGGATTCTACCCACCGATGGAATACATTGACTGAATATTTAGGTTTAATAAAAGTTTTGAAAAGTTTTTCTGACACCAGATGGTCTGCGCGAGCTGATGCAGTAAGCGCCTTGCATCAAGGTCATAAACAAAATATAGAAACCTTGACGTCTGTCGCGGAGGATACAGAGCAGACAAAACAAGAAACTAGGTACGAAGCTCTTAGTTTGTCCAAAAAAATGGAAAACCTGAAATTTATTTTACTGACAGAAATTCGGAACACCATATTGAAAAGAATAGACAAAACAAGTACGAGTACTTATCTTCAGAAAAAACTATAACAATGAATGTTGCCACTGATTTGTTAACTTTACTTGATTTTGATACGTGATTTTATTACTAACCACAGGGATAAGCTTGAGAGAAAAATCCGAAATGTGACTACAAGGACCTATTTCAAAGAATAAGAGGTAGAAGCTCACGTCAGGAATTATTTGATGGCTCTGCGCAATCAATCCAAAGAAACTTTTATTCCCGTAATTGATACCCTGAGTGTTCATCTAAAATAGCGATTGAATTCGTACAAGAAAATAAATCATCGGATCGTTTTTTTATCTCGCTTGAAAACTTTGAGTCCCAAGGAGCTGAGACAAAGTTGCAAAGAATACACTAAAATCCATCACAACGACGTTAGCGAGAAATAGTTAGAACGTCTGCATTTAACAGAATACTTGACTAGTGAAAATGAAGAAACTAATAACATTTTGGTTAATATATCATCTTTTGAAAGAAGACAAAATTGAAGACACGTTTTCAAATGTAGAAATTAAGGGGTTAGTCCACTGTTAAACTGCTCCAAATGAACTTTTTTTTTAAACAGCTACCAAAAAAAAACTATTCAAGATATCGATTTGAAATTTCACATACATCTTTATTGAAGTTAAGACTTAACATTTTCATTGGAAAAAATTATTAGAAAACAAAATGGCGGCCGCCATAATGGATCGCCGCAGCACCGCCGAAAAAAAAAGCAAATTGCGCCTCGTAAATTCCTGGACAAAATAAGCATCTGTAAACAAATTATCAAAAAGATTTCATTAGTTTTGAGTATAAAGGACTGCACGGGCCTAAATTTAAAGCCCTAAAGCGATTAAAAAAAATGTGGTATACTTTTGAATCAAAAAAATTAATAAAAAAAATTTTTTTAATCAAAAAAATGTTTCCCAGATTGTCATTTTTATTTTTTTTGTTCTGAATTTAGACCCGTGCAGTCCTTTATACTCAAAACTAATGAAATCTTTTTGATAATTTGTTCACAGATGCTTATTTTGTCCAGGAATTTACGAGGCGCAATTTGCTTTTTTTTTTTTCGGCGGTGCTGCGGCGATCCATTATGGCGGCTGCCATTTTGTTTTCTAATAATTTTTTCCAATGAAAATGTTAACTCTTAACTTCAATAAAGATGTATGTGAAATTTCAAATCGATATCTTGAATAGTTTTTTTTTGGTAGCTGTTTAAAAAAAAAGTTCATTTGGAGCAGTTTAACAGTGGACTAACCCCTTAAAGTAAGAAGTACAATGAAGTACAATGCTGAAATTAAGAAGTACAATGCTTCAAGAAGGAATGATCAGCTTGCCGCTGATGTCCGCAGAATTTGATGGGCCTGAAGATATAGGCTTTGGTGAAGTGATCAATTATTTTGCTTGTCTAAAATCTAGCAAGTATAATGGCTTAAGAGTTACTTTTCCGGATTATAATTACCTATTAATTTAAATATATAAATAACAGATGAATATATCTATAATTTTGCTTACCTGCTCCTGTTCTTTTCTATTGCCTGCTGTTAACAACCCTCTGACTTAAGGGCCACATTTATTTTAAAGTACCCAGGGCCCCGCAGTAATCTAAGACGGCTCTGGTCGCAAGTGAGCATTCCACCGCGAAGAAGATATTACTCCATTCGACACTGTCACTCTCTCTCACATATCTGACGATATTTATTCCTAGGTTTAACATGTGCGATTCTCTCCGCTTTAGGAATAAACACAACTCTTCTTCCCCGCGTAACTTAGCCTAACCCATATTGCACATTTCCAGTGTCTTATTAATTCATTGAAAATTAAGCATGTGCATCGAATTCAAATATTTGCCCCTCTATTTCTGAGCTCCACGATCCATACAGTGACGAGCAAATATTTATAATAATTATAACCAATAAATATTTGTAATATTTTGCTTGTATTTGGCCAATCCATGCGTGCATGATGAAGCAGCCAGAAATTATCGAAAGGTTTTGATTTTGAATTTGAAACAATCAAAATTTCCAAAAACTAGATGAAATCTATGGCAGTCACAGCGCAGATGAGAAGCATGATAAGCACAGAAGTAAGCAACAAAAATTTAGATACTCAGTCTAAAGTTTGTTGAATTTCATAGATATTTCATAGAATTTCATTGTGTTATCGTTATGTTATTATAAAGAACAACAATTACAAAAAAAATATTTACTAATTGCGATTTCATGTGTTTTTTACAGCCCTGAATTTTGTATTCATATGGCCAGCCAATCAGAATTATGCAAAGCCAACAGCTAAGCCAATCAGCCATTTTGTACTGAATAGTACCAAATCACGAAAATGACTAGTACAATTTATTTGTGCATACTTTTAGGCAAAGTTGAAATTGCAGATTTCAACCGGAAGCAGTATTTGAATAAATTTTAATGAAACTTGAAAAAAATGTCATTGTTAATGTTTTGGAAATATATTGGCACAAATGTGTAGGAAATTTTGTCTAGGCGCAAAGACTTTTAGAAATATGTTGTTGATTATTGGTTTTACGTGGAGCCAGCTTCATATCACTAGAACTAATGATTCTACGTAAATTTTATAAGGAATTTTTGGTGCAGATTTTTATGATGCACAAATTAAATGTATTCAAACATAACCAATAAGTGATATTTCAAACGTGATTTTCGTGACTTTTGAATATGTTTTTGACCTTGAATATTTGATTTTCGCGATTTTGCAATGGACTTCTGACAATGTTTCAATACCAAAATAGAGATAATTCGGTTCACTTGGCTTTTTCAGCAAAGAAAGTATTTGTTGGCATGTCGTCGTAAAAGTCACTTGCTGAAGAGTAGGGATAATGCTCGTTGAGTTGTTCCCAGCAACCACAGTTTGAGCAGCTTCCAGCTTTGGCTTAGATCAGGTGATGGCCATAATGTCTTGGCTACCCTGCAGTCCATCCTGTTTTCCCATTCGGACTTTAGTTTGCCCCATATGGCAACATCTTGTTTGCTTGTGGTGTCAACAATGGATCATGGCACGGTGATGCAGGGGCTATTATTAGCTACTGAACTTTTTCTCGCCAATTCATTGGCTTTTTCGTTGCCTATGACCCCACTATGCCCTGACACCCACATAATCCGGATAGGAATATGCCTTGTCTTTTGATTGAGAGCCACTCTGCAAGCGTTAACAGTTTTTGACGAGTATCTGTAAGATGCAAGAAAGAACGAGAACGGCTGCTCTGCTGTTGACGCAAATCGTCGTAGGTTTGGTTGATGTACCGCTTGCAAACTCAACTGCCTTGCGTATAGCATATACTTCAGACTGAAAGACATAAGTATGGTCCGAGAGTCTACACCATAGGTGATGGTTCAAATCCGTAGAAAAGACGCACCAGCCAACTATTCTGTCCGTGTTTGACCCATCCGTGTAAATTCGGTCACCACCATCAGCGGGAGCTCCCTTTTTCTTCCAGTCTATTCTATTCTTGTGGATAGCTTGACCTGGAAAATCCAGGCAATATGTATTATTTTGCTCATGTGGTCCGTGTCTTCTGCAACGAGCCTGAAACTTCTGCGGTATTCTATAAGAACACCGCCTTGCCCCCACTGATTTGAATCTTTACACATGCCAGAACTTTTAGCGCGTATAGCCGCTAAGCTTGCATTTCTAAAGATGAATCGATCCAGGGGCACCAGCACGAGAACCATTATCAAACCGGCCGTTGGAGCAGCTCTTTAAGCGACGGCAATACATATGGAAACTAATCTTTGCAGTTTTGTTAGCTCCTTGATGTAGATTTTACACTCCGCTGCCTTTTGCCACACGATCGCTCCATATACCGAAATTGGCCTCACTACACATGTGAATATGTAGTATGCCGCCTTAGGTTTAAGACCCCATGCATTGGAGTAGGCAGATTGTCACGCGAAAAAAGCTGCGCGAGCCTTACTTATACGGAGCTTCACACTAGCCCCCCCAGTTCAGCTTCCTGCCTAGTATAAGGCCCAAATATTTAACGCTATCAACAGGTTCCAATGCTATTCAATTGAGGTTAGGCGTGGCAATAGCCGACATCCTGTCTTTCCTTGTGAAAAGTGCAATTTAGGTTTACAAAATTTTTTCACAGTACAAGCCTGGCTTTTCTGGCCCAGGTTTGGATATGGTCAGCGTCGATTGCATAAGGTCCGTCAAAGTTTGCGGAAGCACATCCTTTACAAGCACCACAATGTCATCGGCATACGCCGCCACCTCAAGGCCACTGGCCCTTAAATTTTTTAGTATTTTGTTGACTGTCAGGATCCAGAAAAGCCTTGTGGTATTCCGGTTCCGACTATTCTCTCCGCTTCGGCCTTCAAAAATATGGCTTCAATTTGCCTGTTTTTGAGCAAGTCCAATACCCAGGTCACCAGAGTTTTATCCACACCATATTGCACCAAGGCATTGATTGTTGAAGGCCCCTTAAATGGTTTAAAAGGCTGCCAACGTGAATTTCTTTTGCTGAAAGGCCTTTTCTATTGTACCGACATTTTTATTTAATGCCATCTCTACTAATCTACCCGCTAGATACTCGTGTTGATCAACACAGAGTCTCGCAATATCAATCGAGCTCTTGATGTGCAGATCAGCAAGCGTCTCCAGTATTTTGAGCAGAATCGATGTGAAGCTAATTGGTCTAAAGTTCTTCACGTAATGATGATTCAACCTGCCAGGTTTCGGAATGAAGACTACCTTAGCTTTGGTCCATTGCTTGGGTACTACCCCGAGGTGGAGGCATGCGGTAAAAATACTCTGCAGGATGAGGGTGATAATCCTGTCTGCTTTTTGAAGCATGATAGGCGAAGTCTCGTTTATCACTGTAGCTTTGCAAGGAACGATTGTGCCTATAGCCTATTCAATCTTGACCTCATCTAGTACATCCTTGATCACCTGCTCGGACGGTGGTGGGTAGGGCACACATCGTTGAAATCTGACCCTAAGATTCTTGTAAATTGGATCACCTGCTCGTTAAGTCATCCTAGACTCGTCTGATCCAGGTCGTTTAGTACGCTGAGGTGTCTATTTTTTACCTTGAGCAAACTTCCCATTGTGATGTTGTCGGGTTCCGGACTTTTTTGCATAAGATATCAGAGCTATCGATATTCCAGCATAACCACTGGTGGTACGAGAGCGACGGCAGGTTAGAAAAATTGCAGCTATGGATACTTTCCATTATACTTTGCCAGGGTAATATCAATTACTTAGTAATAAATGTAGATTTGTTACCTATATTGAAGATATTAAGTTTGGTTGACTTTAAAAATTTTAGTAAACACCTGCCTCTGTCGTTTATGTTGGTGGTTCTCCATATTTCGTGGTGAGCATTTGCGTCACAGCCAATGACAGCATCATCTGTTTTAGCCGCTTCTGCCAATCTTCTCAGTCCGCGTGTGATTGGATCGTTGTCGAATGGTAAGTAGACCGCCGGCAGCAGGCACCGCTGCTTGCCGCTACCAGCGATCTTCCTCTCCGAAAACATAATGGTTGTATCCCCATCATAAAGCTGCGGAATCAAGATTGCATTAACCTCCTTTTTGACAGCAATACAAGCCCCTGTACCTGTTAGCTGGAACACACTGACACTCAAACCGAATCCACAAATCTCATTTTTATACAAAAGTAGTTCCTATATCAGCGGGATATCGACGCGCCCCCGACTAATGTGCTGAAGCAGATTGATCGTCGCTGCTCTACTGTGGTGCAGATTTACTTGGATCACTCGTACTTAGGCTTTCCTAAGGCATCTTCTCCGCTCCAGCCTTTATGGAGGTCCTCTTCAGCCCGAAATGAATCAACTCTCTGTTGACCCGTACTTGATCCACGCACTCTCGATCAATTCCCAGCACAACCACCAGTTAAATCAGATTCCGCCGATTGGCTGTTGAGTTTAACAGCCTGGAATAATCTCCAGCCTAAAACTTTCAGAACGGGGTTCCGTCTGTTTATCAGAAACAGAGCCTCTGAAGCGTTTGAGTGGAGCACCGCCACCTTAGCTATAATTAGCTTGGGCACGGATGTCTCCTCTACCACATCCAAACCTGGATGGTCTCCGAAAATCTTCAGGCTGGTTGACCGAAGCCACTTAGTCGTGAAAATGTCACTGCAAGTAACCGCAATGTTGCAACCTTCAAAGCGAGATAACCCTTCTTCCTTTGACATGAAAAACTTGAGAAGTTCTTCCGTGATTCATTTAAGAATCCCCTTGGCCACGTCATCCTCGAGGTTCTACTCCAGATGCTCCTGTTTTTCAATACAACCAGCTTAAGAGGACTAGCAGCTACGTCCCTTAAGGACCAACCTACCGTCTCTTGTCGTGGCCTATTCATCGACTAGCCTCCTGGCGAGATTTACTTCTCTGAGCTTGCAGCCATGGCAGTAAGTTTCGCTTGGGTATCCTCGGGTTTCCCTTTGGAATTCAGCGTCGACGTACTCATGGCCGCTCGATTGACTTCTCTTCTTCTGAAGCGTGTGGCGTTCCGCTTCCTCCTTTTGGTGGAATCTGCTACCACCACCTTTACAATGGACTGCAGACCCTCGGAGCCACCACCTCCTGTCCTGGCTACAGCTCTGCTAAGTGGGTTATTCAACGCTTCCTTCCCGAAGATCTGCGAGCCTTTAACATTGCCGCCTTCGTTCTTGGTCGCTGCTCTGATAAAATCAACCGCCGCTTCCATTGGACTGACCAGCAATTCCTTAGACCTGTCGCCAGACTGCTGGGTAGCTTCTCTGCTGAAGATAAATTCCATTTTCGTCTTCTTGGGTTGAATCCATCAATTTAGTTCAATTTCAGGTTTGGGTTTCGCGTTCTCGGACCACAGCCGAGGCAATCACCAGCATGCGCCTCCCGCTACACCCCGCCCTCATAAGAACAACGTATTGCTCCGACCGTCCTTCCCCCTATTGGGATCGCGAGGCAGACTCCCCCACAACCTTCCGAGGGTTTCGTAAGCTTTCACAGTACGCTGAACCTGCAAACCTTCCTGCCAAGGCAACAAAGGTGTCTCCCCTAGTCTAACAGCTCGCTACTCTTTAGATTGCGGTTCGCCAAGAGATGGATAGACTAGTCACTTTTTTACCTTTGAATTCAATGGTAAATGATATTGCCTAATTAAGTGTTTATGAGGATTATCGCATTTACCTTTCTTTGCGGCAAACTTTGTAAGTACGTATGCGATTATGACTTTACAAAAAAAATCTAGCTCAGAGAAAAATCACGCTATCTTTCAAATAACGATATTTCTCTCAAATGCGCAGGTGTTTGGGACATTTAAACCTAACAATCGCTTAATATTCTTTTGTCGTTCTACACCTACTAAGCGCCATTCTATCCAGTTACTGTCTTTGTTGAGCCTGAATTGCAAAAAAAAAATTGACTCATCTAAGTAAGGTACAGCAACAATTAAATTTCTCAAAAGCACAATTTGTCCCATGACTAACATAAAAATTCGAATCTTCCAACCCTGCTTGAAATATTGTAGCCTACATGAAATATTGTGTCAGGTGACGTAGCTTCGGTTATCGTATGAACCATTAATATCAAATATTCCAGCATGAAAGCAGTAAATTCTTCTCAACGCAGTGCCTACATAAACTAAATATTCAATTAAATCTATTAGTTGATGGTGAATATTAAATCAGATGAGGATGAAGATGAATCAGCATTCTCCCACGCAACATTGAATCTCTGCAAAGTCACAAAGACAATTTTAACACTGTTTGTGATACTATTGTTTTGTCATACGCTCATATCTAGTAGACAATATGAATAGGGCTACTGAAATTTTATTGTATTTTTTCTTCAACGAACTCAGGAAAGAATGTTTACAGTTGCAAACATAAAAACCCCATCGAAATTCAATCAGTCTAGACTTTTTTAAATGTTCGCTTTCGAGTATTGATAAAGGCGCAAACTCTTAGTCACTTACAAAGCATGAATCATCAAAAAGTAATCGGTTTACGGTGAATTTAATAAATACTGGGTTTGTGTAATTAAGTAAGTTCATTTCGACACAACATTTTGAAACACCATAGAAACACTTCTTATCAAATTTAACAGTTTTATTACTTTCAATTAAATATAGTTCATTATCAGCTAAAAAATATCAATTACTGTAAATTTAATCTTAAAATTATCAAAAAATACATCATAGGATTGTTAATATGTACAGAATAAAATCGCTAGAAGGTACGTACGTATAAAATCGATCATCATATACATACAATGGAATGTTTGTTTGCATACAATTGTCTATTTTTCACTAGGACTTTACATCTAATATACAAAAATCACAAGATGCTTTTCAATCCTTTTCGTAGGCTGCGTTCGCGTGACCATTGGATGATGTGGAGTTTAAGTAACGTTGTGCCTCGACCTTATCGAATTTATCCGGCCGTGAATCCGGTCGTGAGCTCTTTGAATCGGCTCGTGACGTCACTTCCGTAGTATCGAAATCATCTCGCGGTTGAGTGTAAGTATATCGCAGAGCCAGTAGAATAAAGATGGCCATGTCCACTATCATAAGACATGCGAAAAGGAAGAATTCGGTGGACTGAAAATAGATTGAAATGGTTAGATTTGAGAGGTTGTTTTGTTCAAGGAGAGTCTTACCTGCGACTCGATCATTCGAAACTCAGCAATGGCCACGACAATCAGGTTACCGATGGCTACAGTGAGCAGCCAACAGGCCTGCAAGACTGACTTCATGCTCGTGGGAGCCTGAGTGAATGAGAACTCTAAGCCTGTCACTGAGAACATGACTTCGCCAGCAGTTATCACAATGTACTGAGGTAGTTGCCAGAGCATATGTATTGAATTCGGCTCCGTCAGGATGTAGTAGTTCAGTGTCTGCAAATCGAAATAAAAATATTAAAACCACTATCATCAGGGAGCATGAAAGTGTTGCTTACATATCCTTTCGTGAGGTCCCCTTCAATCATAAGAACATACACTCCTCCTAGTTTGATATCGATGGATTTAATCAAATTGCCGTTCATATATATATCGTATGAATCTGCGCCAACTTCAGTCAACTCCGTTGAACTTGTGTTGAGTTTTACTTCGTTAAGCAGACCCTTCAAGTGCAAAGTCATATCGTCATCAATCGTTGCCAAAACTCGTACAATGGGATACACTTTTTTCGGTTTTTCAGGAGAATCACGGAACTCAAAAACACTCGACTTGCTTCCATCTTTCGAAACAAAGTAGCTTATGGCAGTTTTCGGTGAAGGCTGGAACTGTCCCTTGATTGCCGGGCAGATATCAGAATCGTCTGACAATGCTTCGTAGTCGAAGTAGCTAGTACTGTTCACCACAATATGTTTTTCAGTAAAAACATTCATTGGTTCAATTGTGAAATTCGAGTGGCCTTGCAAATTTGTATTGAAAGTGTAAGAACATGGCATCACGTTGAAAATTCTGAGCTGAGATTCATGGGCCCCTGGCAGGACAGGCTGTGCTTTCTCGAGACTGACTTCGACTATTCCAGACAGAACAAATGCCAATGCTGCGAGCAACCCGCCTAGGGTCAGCTTTTGCAACGGTCGCTTGATTCCGACCTTCTCGAGTAGAGGATAGATTCCATAGTCGAATACCGGGATGAACGCTAAAATCAGAAGTGGGTTTACGACCTGCATTTGATCGGGCTTGATTTGGTAGCTGCCGATGTCTCCAACCATTTGAGTAGCTTGGAAAGTCCACCTTGATCCTTGCTGGTCGAATAGTGCCCAAAACACTGGAAGCGGTAAATATAGGACCAAAATTTTCAGTAAATCTTTTGTGTCATCCACTAGTTTTCTGCCGAACTTGGGCTCCGCATAATCCAACCAATGCTCGCGGGGTGCAATTCGCTTTTCCTGTGACCGTTTTTTTAATGCCTCAGTAATGCACTTCGAAACGGAAACAATCATATTGCCAGCAGGTTTCTTCAATACATACATTGACTTGCCTAGCATGAAAATAACAATGGACAAAACCATGAGAACAGCAGGAACTCCAAATGCCAACGAGAAACAATCATTTTCTCCGAAACAATGTATATCTTCACGCAATATTGGCGTGATAGATGTTGAGATCAACGATCCAGCGTTTATGGCGAAATAGAAAAGCGAGAAAAACGTAGCAAGCTGCTTCACTTGCTCGGGAATCTTGAATTGATCTCCTCCGAATGCTGAAACGCATGGCTTTATACCGCCTGTTCCAACGGCAATAAAGATCAGTCCGATTATAGTCACTAAACTGAAATTGAAATTAGTTTTATCAAGAGAACGGTGTAAAATGGTCAATCAGTACTTACTTTACTGGCAAATTCATAAGCGGGATCGCACCAACTGCAATTATCACTGTCCCTATGCAATAGACTATGGATAGGTAGAAGATCGTACGAAACCGCCCAAGCCAACTGTCCGCCACAATCGCTCCGATCAATGGAAAGAAGTAGACTAGACTTGTGAAAATGTGATAAAGTACGGTGGCTGTATCATCATCATAACTCAATTTCCGTGTCAAGTATAGAACGAGAATTGCTGAAAAGAAATCGGGAATATTAATGCATCATGATTGAATTATTTGACTTATTTATTTATGGGTGTTTAAACAATATTAAAACAACTTCTGAGTATTACAAAAAAGCAAGAGTACATGATCATGCAAACTCCCGCCTAAGCGGTTAGATTATTAGGACTAGGAAATTTTTTGAAAGAATTTTTTATCAATTCTGAAACACACGTGAAAACTCAAAAAATCAGTGAAATGAATAAAATATCTGATTATATTATAAAAATATGATTGAAACGAACCAGGAGGTTAGCCTAGATGTATCAGAGAGCTCCGACTGCAGACAATACCATGTAGTAAGGTGAAAGTATGTAATTGCACTTCAGAGGCTCAAAGTTAGGCTTAGAACCAAAATTTGCCAGTTTGACTGCAACTTTTAAATATTCTTGTTGGCAAAAAGATTGGCTTCGGTTTTCGATAACAGATAGAACATTATAATCAAAAGCTCCAAGACAGAATATAGAGTTATAAGTTTTGGGAAAGAGTAACTGGGATCTAAAATAGTAAAGGCGATACCTTTGGGTGCCATACGTATATTTATTTCCCATTTTCTGAAGATTAAAATAAATGTGCTCTTTCTGATCGAGCCATACAACTAGCTCAGCAAAAGTTTGAGTGGGATCAGTCAATGCAACAGAGAGCAATGATGAGTTATCGTGAATCGACTAGTGTTCATTTATTACTCAATTCCGGTATAACCCAAGCTTTCACTTGAGTTGAATAATGAAAATGCCACGTCAGCTCGTCATTGGACGGAAAGGACGCAGTGTTTACCTTGCTAAAGATTCCCTACACAAGTAAAGCATAACTTAACATATTCAAAGTTATACCTCAACTATTCATTTTTCTTCTTTGAAATATCTTGGACTTTATAAACATTAATGAGATTGATGGTGATTTTAGTGAGTAAGAAAATCACTGAATCAAACTATTAGAAATCAAATAGTACTGAAAATGTTTAATATATTTGCTGCACTGAAATACCTACTTGCTTATGCTGCATATACTTCACTGAGTCTCAAAGTCACGAGTCACCAGTGCGCGAAAGTAGAATCACTAAAAAATAGGCCACAGCAAACATTACATATTGGACTAGTGGGAAGCATCCGCCACTGTAAATAACTTTTTTTTGCTTACCAGGAGCACAATCAAGCAGGTAGCGCAACAACGAGATTTGTATCGAGGTCATGAAAGTACCATAAAAATCAGTGAAAACGAACGAAATTCAAAGAGGCTGAGCCTTGCTCGAAAAGATCTTTCCAAAAAAGGGAGTAGTTTAGTAGAATGAATTAATTTTTTATCTTTATTCAAATCTTAAGTTCACAAATTAAAATTAAAATTAATTAAAACTTAATTTCATTACAAACACTATGGTCCGTTCTCAAATCTTAAGATTTTACTTAATATTTCCGTATGAAAAGTTTTTCTGATTGGTTTCTATTCAGTTGGTTGCATCTCGTCTGCTGTTAGTGCACGTGTCTCAATTTTTTTCCGTAATCCTCTACTTAACAACATCCCAACATGGCAAATCGTAAGCAAAAACGGTTGTTTAAATGAAGAAGTTAAAATCTTAAATCGGTTGGAAAACGGTGTACGGGCAAATCGGTTAACATTGGAATGCGGTGTATCTAAGGCTGCAATCTCACAAATAAAAAAAACAAAAAATGGAAATTAATTCATCCGCTTCCAAATCACATGAACAGTTAGAAAAGAAAACTTTACATAAAGCGGAGTATGTAGAGCTGGAGGAGAAACTGAACGATTGATTTCTTAAACAACGGGAACGAAACTGTTCCATTAACGGCCCAATTCTTTGATCAAAGGCTCTAGATTTTTTCCTGAAAATTTACCCGGAGAGAAATATGAATGATTTTAGAGCCAGTGATGGCTGGTTCCGAAAATTCAAACGTCGACATGTAATCCGATTTCTAAAAGTTTGCGATGATATATTGTCTAGCGACACGTCGACCATAACACCGTTTATAAATCGGTTCAGAGCAAAAATATCGGAAATGGAACTGTGCGATGCTCAAAACAATGCCGATGAAACAGCGTTCTTTTTTCTTACGTCACGACATGCGAAAAAACAGCTCCAGGCAGAAAAATTCAGAAGGAACGGATGTCAGTTCTTTTTTGTGCTAATGCGGACGGAACAAACAAAATGAAGCCGCTTGTAATTGGAATCCACGTTGTTTCAAAAATTTTGAGAGCCCTTTGGACTATGAACACTCGCGGAAATCATGGATGACGACAGACATTTTTCTGAAATAGTTCCACGGCACATTTGTAAAAGAAGTGTTTATTGGACAAAAATTCGAATTAAGTTTAAATGATTACTCAAGGTACGCCAATTATAAGCCGAATACGGAGAACGACATGCCTCCAAAGGCGGTTCTGCTGTTAAACAACTGCTCAGCCCATAAATCGGTTGAGCAACTGCGATCCAAAGATGGCAATGTATTAACTATGTTCTTACAGCCCTACAACTCTGCTGCCGTACAAGCTATGGACCAAAATCTGATTATGATTGTCAAACTTATTTACTGAAACCGATTGCTCTCCAATGCCGTAGCACAAGAAAACACATCGGTACACGACTTGCTTGCGAATCATTCGATCCGTGATGCAATTCTACTTTTGAAATCTGCTTGGGAAGAGTTACCGCAAAATCTAATTGAAAAGTCCTGGTTGAAAATAAAACATTGAAATGACAATGAATTTGAAGAAGAGAGGATGATATTTCATTGGCGCAACTTATACCAACGCTCAATGAATATAATGAAACATTGCAGGAAACACAGATGTTATTGTCAAGGGTTGCTATCAATTGTCCTGTTTCTACAGAAGAAATTTCAAAATGAAATTGAAATTGAAGAAATTGAAGAACACGGACACGATTCTTCAAGTTGACAGTGAAAGTCACGAAGAGTCGCGCATGGAGCAAACACCGCCAAATCCCCAAATTCCATATGGTGAAGCCATAAATGCGATGAATAATTAAATAAGATGGCGCCAGATAAACGAAGACTACACAAACAAACATATGTCAAATCTTTTTGACCTTAGAAGTGACATCGTAATAAGTACTATTTACTAAATCGTAGAAGCAAATGTCGATTAAGAACTATTTTGCTAACAAAAAGCACTAGAAAATATCCATAATCTATTAATTTTGGCAAAATACATACTTTACAAATCATATGGTGCTATAATAATTTACCGCTAAATTTAGGAACCGTTCAGAATTCTTAATATTTCAGTATTCTTAATTACCACAATAACAAATTACTTAAGATTTCCAAATCTCTACTGTATTAGATGTATGCATTCCAGCTGCATACAATAGCAATAGCAGAAAATTTTTTTGTTGTTGTAATGTTTCTACATATTTTAATTTTTTATTTTTTTTAAGGTGCTTCCTGGCTGCGATCTAGTGCACTGGATAAAAGAAATAGCCGGAAATATATCTGTGAGCAATACCTTACTCTACAAGTCAAACTATGTCTAATTTTGAATTCTAAAACGACTAGACACACTTCCTCGACAGTTAATATGAGAGTGTCTGAATGGTTCTTACGAGCTCTTTATTTACATCGAAGGCAATATCCAAGACTACAAATTTCCTTTTGACAGGCCAATTATTGACTTATGAAAAAATAATTTCAGAATTCAGACTAATTAGCATTTCGTCAATCAATCAAATTCTTCCACGGATCTTTCCACGGTAGCATCAATTCTGCGATCTGGCTCAATATTTTACGGCTACCAACAGTGCCGTACTATTATCATCCCAACGTTTTTTTGGCGTTTTTCTTATAATATACCCTTCAATATGTTTCTAAACTTCAAAATCCAGGCTTTGCTCAAGAAACGGTTTCATCAATAATTAGAAGAGGACGGAGAAGTCGGAGAAAGACGGAGAAGTCGATTTATTCCTCCCAATTGTTTAGTGGTAGATATTGTCTTTTTCGTTGCCTATTCTACCAAAGTAAATAAACTTACCCAAGTAAATAAACTTGTCTATATTCTCAAGGTTGAAGTTCCCTTTCTCCAAAATTGGGCTGTAAATTTTACTTCCAGTGATCCTCAAGACATTTTTTTGACCCTTTTTTTCCTTGTCTGATATGGTCCGAGCCATTACGTTTACATCGTTGCCAAAAGATATGTGCCACGATAGCTTGAATAAAGGTGGTGTGCCTATCTTGTTGGCTGGTATTTTCCCAGTGAAGTGGGGTACTCTGGTAATATATAGAGACAAGTCCATGTTACTCTCTTGATGGCATAGAGACAAGTCCATGTTTCTGGCTTAGTCGTGGATCACCTGGGAGCTCGGTGATGAGAGACGCTGTTTATGCGGATGAGTTTTATTGGATTGTCGGAATATTTTATGGAATGAAATCTACTACAGTCTGGTAAACATTGTTTACCAGACTGTCAAAGTGAGGTGTGATACATCTAATAATCATTTAACACTTGCGAAAATTTCGATTACGAAAATGAATCTTTACAAACCAGCTGCAGACCCCCATATTCCAAATGAGTTGTAGTGGGAAACTTATTTAGTAGGATGTTGCAAGAAGGCTTTCTTAGGGTTATTTTTAATTCACCCACTATTACAACTTGGATGCCGTTTTCAATCACTGACTGAATATTCAAATCCTCTGTATGTATGTATGTTAAACCATTAGATCTCAAGCCTATTGGAGATAGTAGTATTTTTTAAATTGTATCTTAACTAACACGTTGAAACACGATTTATTAATATTAAAGACAATTGAATTCAAGCAAGGGCATTAAGAACTACATGTAAGCGTATTGAAAATTTCTTGATTGTTTCTTTTAGATTACAGAGATGTTCAAATTATTAATTAATTTCTAACAAAACAGTCTAAGACGTCTTCTTCTTATCTATAAAAATGATGCCTGCAAAGAGCCTATTATCAAGCATCCAACAAACCTGGTGATCTATAAAGTTTGGTTTCTGCAGCTAAATCAAAAGTTGAAGGAGTCGGGAATATTATGTAGCCGTTTTGTTGTAGTTGTTTAATAATCATAATGGTGAAGGCTTAGGTATCTGAGATTATTTGAAACATTTCATACTGAACTGTGCCTTCCCTGTGCCTTAGCAATACTTGACGGAAAATCAAGGAAAGTGAAAGATGAAGATAAAAGAAAAGAATTGTTGCCTCAAAAGATTATACGCAAACTCAGGATGTAAAAAAAATTATTTTGATTTCGTAATGGATATATATGTAAATATATATGCAAAGTAAATGCCATGTCAATCCAGCGAAAATTCTCATAGTTACACGCATATTTATAAACATGTCTCAGATATCTCTTAGAAGCAAGAACACCCTTGATCAAAAAGTTTCACGGACGACCATCGAGTGGCGCTCTCAATCACCCGTGTAGTGAAATAACATACGTGGCTACACAAAATACTATTTATCACTTAGTAACTATTAATCAAAATACAACGCAAAAACAGAGTAATTCGGAACAGTTGATTGAATTTGACCTCGCGGTCGGTCGGCTGCTGATGATCAAGAGAGAGTTTCTGCGTAACGACGATGATGACGCCGTGCGAGTACTGTTGGTACCACTACGACAAGGTGGCCAACCTTGTGGTTCTCACACCTGATTTGAGTTTTTTTTTTTGTTAAGCTACCACATCTGTCATTGACATTTCCGGCAAATTTCAGTGTCATAGCTTGACATTTGTAGAAGTAACGCAGCGTTGAGTACATTTGCTTCTGTAACTGTTTTCAGTTATTTACAATTTTAAAAATGGAATCAACTTTGCATCAACGGGTTTGCATTAAATTTCGTGTTGAAAATGAATTCAACGGAGCCATGGAAATGTTTCGATAACGATACTCGATTGAAAACAAACGCTTATGTGTGGCACAGACTCTTCAAAAGTGGTCGAGAGTACGAGGATAACGAACGCATTGGCAGGCCGTCGACATCGAAAACCAACGAAAACATCGATCAAATCAAAGAAATTTTGGCCGAAAACCGCAAATTGACCATTAAAGAGCTGACAAAAGACTTGAACATCGCTAACGAATCCGTCCACGACATTTTGGTTAATGATTTGGGCTTGAGACGTATCAGTGCAAAGCTGGTGCCGAAAGACCTGAGATTCATGCAAAAAAGGTCGTCGATGTGGCGAAAGACATGATTTTCGAGTCTGAATCTGACCCAACATTCATCAGACGCATCATTACTGGAGACGAGCTGTGGGTGTATGAGTATGATACGCAATTAAGACATTAAGCGAGTGAATGGTGTACACCGAATGAGTCACAAGACCGAAAACCACGTCGTTTTCAATCGAAAAAGAAGGTGATGCTTACGGTTTTCATGGATTAAAATGGTGTTGTGCATCATGAATTCTTGCCAGAGCATCAGACAGACAACAAAAATTATTATTTGTGAGTTTTGAGACGTTTGCGTGAAGCAATTCACAAAAAAAATCGGATTTGTGGGCAACCAGCTTATGGATTTCGTACCACGAAAACGCACCGTCGCACAATGCCATCGTTATCCGTAATTTTTTGGGCAAGAACAGAACGAATACCATCCAACAGTCAATGAATTCGCCTGATTTGGTCCTTGCGACTTCTTCCTGGTCGGTCAACTCAAGAAGCCGTTCCAGGGAACGCGTTTTAGCAGCCGAGAAGAGATAATGGAAAAATCGAAGTCAAATGGAAGAATCGAAATCAATTTTACTAATTTTCTTCGAACATTAGTAAAATTGTAACTGGAGATTTCGGCTATGTAATATTTAGTACTCCATCATGCCGATAATAGATCTGATTTTTATGGGAAAATAATATACTGGCCCAAATTTAATTTGATTTAAAAGTGAAAATAGTCAATTTAAAAAAAAATTTAAACACCTAACATAAAGGTTATTGAATTGTGATCATGGTTCCCTTCTCGTCTATAAATCAGCGTAGACAACGTATATCGTCTCTAAAGCTTATCAAAGCAGAGAATAATTGATATGGGAAACTCGATAGTTTTGCGGAATAAGCATCCGAAAGCAGAATCAAATTGGAATTGTTTTATCTTATGTCCATTACCCATAGAAAAATAAACTAAATAGTGGCCAAAGATAAAATTCCGGTAGTAATTAATTAATACCTATACCTGTATACAAAAATTATACGAGTGCATTTTACTGACCGCCATATTCAACTTTCTTTAAAATATCATTGTACTTACTTCGCATGCCATAATAATTGAATCGCTCGCAGAACTCATTGCTTATGATAAATCCAACCGCTTTTGGGTATTTGATATGTGTCTGTAAGAAAAAGAAAATTGTTCAAAATTTCTGAGAATCATCAGCATCACGAGTTGAAATGAACAAGATAAATATAGAATTCATCGGTTGTGTGCCAATGCTTTATTGAAGTTAAGATCAGAATAAATAAAATAAAAGAATACTTAAAATGCTTTCAAAGTATTATTGATTCAACATGATGATTATTTTAGTGAGATTTCGAATTTTCAAGTACTGGTTTAAGTTCCGTGTGTGATATTTTTTTTAAATATTTTTTTTTAGAACAATTGCATTCTTAGACTTAAATAAACAAATTTTGAAATAAATATTTACCTTAATTTGAAGTCAAGGAATAGTTTTCAACAATGACGGATACAGATTTAGGCCTGAATTACATTAAACCGACAGTTGAAAATTGTCACTTCAATTAAAAGCAATCAATTCATCTTTACCGTTGAGGGCTGTGCCCAAATGGGTAGGTTTTTAGATTTGTTTGTGCATGTGTGTGTGGAATAGGTTCGAAATGTTCCTAATTCATTAAATCTTCGGTAATTGCATTGATAACAATATATTTCTGATTTTGATGTACATATACAAAATCCATTATTACAACTATCAAATTTAAACCAAAAAATTAATTAAAATCACTCAAAAAGAAACAATCACTACACAGTTTCCAATGTTCTCTCCCCAAAACAATCGAACTCAAACAGTTATACCGAAAAAAAACACTTCGCGGCTAACTAAAAGCAATGCTGTGCTAAAATTTCAACCAATTCGATTCAAAAGTCAATGTGCGCTTGTCAACATATACAACCGCCATCGTTTTCCAATTCGATTGTTACTCGTTTTTTGTTTACCAACAAATAAAGTAGAAGATTGATGAACGAAAAGTTGCCAAATTGTTCGGTTTTTTCTGTACTTTCCAATTCCCATGGGGCCAAATGAAATTTTTGCGGTGAAACTCGTCATTAAAAAAACTGATGATTTTTGCCTCCGCAAAATATCTTGCTGCATTAATGGAAGCGGGAAAAAGTTTAAAAGCTTAACGACATACTGCCGTACACGGTATGTGCGTAGTTTGTTCGTATGGCTAGTGATTATACAGCCACGACACCGGAATCAAAGACGCTCAAAATATATTGCAATTATCTTAATTACATGTACAGTGGAATACTTTTGGTAAAATGTTACAAGCTCGCGCAGTTTATTCCCATATCGGTTGCCTTAAGACGTAGGATATCACATTATTTTATGGACTGATGTAGGTACATGAAGACGGTGGATTGCATCATGTTCGTTGCACGTAAGAGGGCTCGTCAAATTGTTTTTCGGCGCTGAAAGCCTGTTTTCGCTAAACCGTTTCAGTGCAAGGGACGATAAGTTTATTGTGTCAACAACATTAGCATATGTCAAGAAACTATCACATATGAAATTGGAACCGTGTTTGTTCCGAAACTGTGCCAGATTTCAGGCAAAGTGAAATGGACAAGACCCTCTACGGAAGTTGCCGATGCTTCCTCGATAACTAAAACCGAGGTATAAGAAAATAATCGGTTTGGCCAGTCATTGCCAATCGATCGACTATCATCGATCCGCTAAATATAATTGCTAAACTTCAAATTGGATCTTTTCAGGTTCAGTGGCGCAGTCAACCCAACAAAAGCAGTGAAGAGTACGATCGAAGAATAATAATCTCAGATAAGTGAGTGATTGGATTGTTTGAAGATATTCAACTTTAAATTGCCGAAAGTATTGTTAATGGAGATTTACCGCTAACGTTGTTTTTGTACACCGTATTATGTGAACGGGCTTTCGCGAGTAACCTCTTGTTTGGACGTTAGCAAGTTTGTGAGCGATTTGATCGAAATGTCAATAACCAAACACAACATGCACTTCATTTATGGTGTATTAAATCACGGTTTCTTCACCGTTTGTATAAATATGTTCACTTGATGGCATAAAAAAAATTTGCATTCAAGATAAAACTTATGGCTTTGGTGACTTTGCCTTGATGTTTTCTATAGTTGATGGCCTAGATATTTCTGGTTTTGCAGGCCTTGATCACAATTTTTGTTAGGAATTTTCGACGGCAGTTGTGGATTGAGGATTCTTATAGATGAAATCTAACGGAACATTAAATAATAAGCACTTGAAATGGTCGCGAAAAATCTCTAACAATTATGATAATGAATGTTACTTCTCTTATGCTTTTAGTAAAGACCTGTTCATTAAATCAATTTTATGATGAATGTTCATTCTCATTACCCACAATTTTCACATTTCAATGACTTTTGAAACCAGTCACCAGTAAATTTGCCTATTTGATCAATGTTAACATTCTATATTCATTATTTAAGACAAATTAAATGTGTATATAATAAACTTTGGACAAGATCAATGCCAAATGTGCACGAAATTTAAATAAATACAAACGGGTTTTCTATTTTGTGAACTGTAAGTAATTTTCAGGATTATATTACGGTTAAAATCAGTTATGAAAACACAGAAATAAACTTATTGTAAATGCGACTTTTGATCATTCATTCCGATATATTCGAATTTATAATTTTCTTGGAGTAGTAGAAAATAAGATTTTACATCAAAGTCTCAAAAATTCAAAATAGAGTACATAATTACAAAGATATTTCAGAAATTAGTTGTTTCTATGAATTGAATTTTATTATAATAGAGTTTTGTTTTCAACTCTGCACAATGTTTCGACTTTTATTTGCTCATTTAGTAGTATGTATATTTATAGCATACTGAATTGCTTTTTCTCGAAATTGCTTGCTTCAAACGGAGTCCGAATGAATTTTTGGTAAATTCTTATAATTGATTTAATATTTAACTTTTAGATATTAGTCAGAAGTCACTCGAATAAAAATTACTCAGCAGAGTTATTTAAGGACAACTATCTCAAGTCATTGCACATACACAAATTATACCTTTGAGTCGATTTGGTTTTAGACAAAAAAAACTCCATAAAACGTCTAAATGATTATACAAAAAGCAGTCTTCGTAGTAGCACTACAGCCCTTCTCGAGCCTTGGCTTCTTGAAGAAAAAGCCTCCAATTGTGCTAGTCCAACAAACGCATCTTCCAATAACGAAATCCGATCAGTGATGTGCAGCCTTCGGCGACAGAGTCAGACCAAGGTTTCCTGGCTTTTTTTCCACTGGCATTCGGTGCCGAAAGATCCTAGGTGCCTACCTGATTGATCGGTGTGCAGAAAGTGTTCGGATCTACATGGATGGATAAAGTTCTGCTAATCAAAATGATAAATTTCAACTTTTCAGCATGAACCATCAAGCTCTTAACCAGTTTCTTCAACAACAAGTGAGCGTCTGTCACCCTCAACGGGATTTTATTGGTATTTCTCAAGGTTTAATCGTCGGACCGATTCTCGCCAATAAGCTCACAGAAGATATCCTCATCACCTAATCTGCTTGCTGTAATATACTTGCGCTATAAAAGGCTTCCGTAAAATACTTTCTACGTTAAAATGTTGTATTATGTGTAAGTATTTGAGGTGGTGGTATTTGGTCAAATGATGCAGCGGTACATTAATCGCAAAAACTCGTCAGTAAAAAATAATTTTATTGAAGTGTTTGATAATTCATTGCCAAAAAAATCGTTTTTTTTATACTAAACCTTATTCATTTATGTATTGATAGTTTCGCTCTTCCATCTTTTGGCACCTTTCGGGTATCAACATAGTTCTGTGATCGAAAAACTTGTCCATGCGCTGTTTAATAGCAACTTTTGAACTGAAGTGTTTACCAATCGAGGAATCTTGTAACGATGGATACAAGTGGTATTCTGGCAGCGCAAAGTCTGGTGAGTATTGTAGATTTGGTAGCAGATCGCACCCAAGCTGCAACGATTTTTAGCGAGAGACCAACCACAGAAGTGTGTGCTCTAGCGTTATCATATAAGAACACAGCTCCTTTACGATCATCCAATCCTGGACTCTTTACTTTGATTGATATTGATTTTTTGGTTCCTTGGTAGCAGCTCATAATAAAGCACTCGCTTCAAAATCTTACCAGATTGATACCATAATTTTCATTTGATGCAATTCGGTCTTTGAAGTTTTTGCAGGTGGTTCACTCAAATTGAGTCATGATTTTTTTTTGATTATCGTCCATCCTTCACATTAACATTTCCAGAACGAAATCGAACAAACCAATTTCGACACTAGAGTTCTCTCGACACGCACCAAACAGTTTATTTGGTGCTTGGTTGGCTTTTCAGAAGAAAAAAAGTAAAATATGAAGAAAATGTTCGCTTGCTTTCTCCAATTGTACGTCTTTATCAAGCAAAGACCGCTTTAGAGATTCTCTCACTTTTTTTCATTATGACAACTGAAGTGTCAGCTGGCGGATGGCATTTGAGTTTCATGATTTATTTTGAACTTAATTACATTCTTAAGCACCTAACAACATTTATTGAAAAAAAATAGGCAATGAATTATGGAACACTCCAGCATTTGATACTTTTGCAACTATTACTTATCAACTATAGTTGTTGTCTGAAGTGATTTTAGAAGACTGTGCATTGTGGTTGGAAAATTCTAACTAAATTAAAGAAAATTTGTATCACCATGTATCTAAAATGCAGATAGTGGGTGAAAAGCATAATTTCAAAATGAAAGACTGATTTCTATTCCATAATTTTATAGAAGAAAATATACTGCCAAGTTTGAATACTGGTGAATCAACAGTGTATACCAATAATCTCTTTTTACTCCACAGCGATGCAAAGGACATAAATATGTAATGTGCATTAGGCTCTACTGTGTCTTTTCTTTCTGTCAATCTGATGACGAGAACTTCCATCCAATATACCAGCAATGTAGTCTGATGAGATATTGTTGATTTAATAAAATATGAATGTAGGAAAAATTCAATTTTTTAGCTTTGCTATTATCTTGCTCGAATAGGTTCTTATTCATTTCAATCGTTCCAATCTCCTGCTGGAGTCACGACTCGGAACAAATGGAAATCTCGAGCCCAAGCTCTGCAATAACTTTTACTGTAACAGCCGCTGCATTAGCCCCACGATCACTCTCCTACTTCGCCGATATTGCTTTTGGATATTTCTACCATCTACTTCCTATCACCAACGTCATAGCATAATACGTTCTTCCTCAAAGTCGACCGAGTGGACATGTCAAATCTTCTGGGGAAATGGTGCACCTCCACAGGTCAAAGTGGTGTACCTGCCGCTGCAAGTGTTCATTGTCCGAATCGATTATAATACTTCAGCCGAGACAACTAAGCAATTTGTGCCTTTTGAACTTGCATGCATGCCACCACTTCTTCTCTGCAAAAACTTACAGCTTCTGGAATTAAGGATTGGTATCTTTCAATTGTATCTGCTGGTATCAATGACCATCTACGAAAGGACTACTGTCTCTTTAATAAAATCATCGTTTCTCTTACTTAATTCCCGCTCACAAACTAACAACATACCAAATGGCAGCAATAGAATTCTGGATCTTGATTTGTTCAATCTCTCGAAATCATCACTTTGCTTCAATGTTGCTCTCTTTCCCAATGTGTCCCCTGACCCTCATCATACTCTTCTTATCCTTGAAATTCATTTCCGCAATTCACACCAACTAATTGTTTTAAAAAACTGAATGATGCTTCTTGGCTCAGTATTAATGTTACAGTCGCATTCGAAGCCAAAAATGCAGCTCGTAATTTATGTAAAAGATCCAACAGATGAAAGCGTAAGAAGCTGCCAGACAAGCGATGCGCACCCACATTGCTGGCATTGACGCATCAATTCGAACCAACCAACCGAGATCCTTTTGCCCGTTCTTTAAAAAACTCTCCTAGTATCCGCAATGGTATGCATTCGGATGATACAGCTGCTTCCACTCCACATGAAGTGTGTTAACTATTTCCATCGTACTTTTCCTCTTTCTTTTCACAACAATGTCCTCCTCCTTCTCAATATTTTCTCTCCAAATCTGCTCCTGAATTATTTTCATTTCGAGCAAACCCTTTAGAAATTGGATTTCTGATAAACGATACCGGTAGTGGTTCCGGCGGTATTCCAAATATCCTGGCTAAATATCTTTCATCATCTCTCTGCCTCCGTGTTACCATCTTGTTCAATATAAGTATATCTTCTGGCTCGTTCTCTTCTCTGTGAAAAATTGCCAACATCCTCTCTATAAATAAGGTCGGTGATCGTACATGCATCTTAAACTACCATCACATTTCCCTTCTTCCTTGTGTTAGCAAGATCCTTGAGAAAGTGGTCTACCAGCGAGTCTACTCCTTTATCCAGCCTGCCCTAGCTCATGAGCAGCACTGTTTGGTCAAAAGTAAATCCACTTCCCTCCGTACATATGGTCAAATCCGCTCTTGATCATCAGAAGCAGGTGAACGTACTCTAAACTGATTTCTCCAAAGCTTGTGGAACGATGGTTTTCCTAGTTTAACTCTTACATCTTTAGTCGTAACTGTATTGTAACTGTTAATTCCATGTCTTTCAATCACCTATTATTCTGCATCAGGTGTTCCGCAAGGGACTATTCTTGGGCCTCTTCTCATTCTTTTGTTATTTTAATTCGATCTACTTATGCTTTTTATGTCGACGATTTCAAGATATTTCAAGTGGTCGAATTACAAGATGACTTACGCTTTTAAAAATGATTTTACGAACGATCTAGCTTACAGACTTGTTGCTTTTGCTTTAAACATCGCAGTGTCACAGAATGTCTTTTACTGGTAAAACGTCACCTTCGATATTCTTCTATTCTGTTTCTGGCTCTCTTCTTAATGTTGCTGACAATTCTAGAGATCTTGGTATAATATTTGATCCAAAGCTTAAATTTGCTAAGTATATTTCATATATTCCTGCCAGAGCCTCTAAATTACTCTATAGCCTTCGTTAATATTTCCACCTGTGTACACCTTTTTTCCTCCTACGTGCATAGTGTCCTTGAATATTGTTGTCAAGTTTTGTGTCCTCATTATGTCTACTTAAATACTGCGTTGGAGTCTGTTCAACGCAGATTTACCCGTACCTTATCCTTTAAATTTCAGCTTCTCTGCCGTCCTTACAATGATCGTGTTTCGTTCCTACATTTTCCTTCTCTCGAATCAAGGAGTAATTTACTGGATGAGTGCCTTCTTTAACCTATTTTATAGGATGGTTGAATCTGACATTAGGAGCCACGTTTCCGTCCGCGTAGCAATGCATGGCTCGCGTTCTTATTTTATGCTTAGTGTGCCATTTGCCCGCATTGACACCTATTTTTATTGTCCGCTGTTGCGTTTACTTAGGCAGCACAAAGATCTACAGTTCGGTCTTCTATCGCCGACATTACACGCCTTTGATAAGTTCTCTCTTAAAAGCAATGTTTTGCATACTAACATCTCGATGCAGTTTCTCTCTCTCTCTCTCTCTCTCTGTCTCTCTCTGTCATTTTGAATTTGTACTTTTTCACCTTGATTTTGTTTTAACTGATTATTTTCTACTTAGTCCTGCCATAAGTTCTGTCACATAATTTCTCACATTGGCAACAACTTTATTTTATGAGTGACATTTCAATATCGGGCAGTTTTATAAACGTCATAATGTTGTTGACAGTTGATGGTCATTTAAAGTTTGTTCGTTAACGTGTGAAGATGGAATGGGGTGTAATAGAAAACCGAATTGCAGTGATTGCACTACATAAGTGTGGAAAATCCGCGAGTGAAATTTTCAAGTTGTTGTGCCCGTTAAAAATAACGCAAAGATTTGTGTATCGTGCGATCCAGAGATATAACGAGATCCAGACTATTGAAGATCGACCTCGTTCTGGACGTCCGCGTGATGTACGTTCTTCTGCTGCCATCAAAGTGGTCGAGAGTCGAATTCGTCGAAATCCGCTTCGTAAACAACGAATCATGGCTCGAGAGATGAACATCTCCACCCGAAGTATGTCTCGCATCATAAAATCGGACCTCGGGATGAGTGCCTTTCGACGATCAACGGGACATTTGCTGACTGAGCAGTTGAAGCAAATTAGGAGCACCAGATCGAAAGAGCTCCTTCGGCGGTACGGCAACAACAAACATCGCGAAATTTTATTTACCGATGAAAAAAATTTTACGGTGGAGGAACATTTCAACCGCCAAAATGATAAGGTGTATGCCCACAGCTCTAGAGAAGCCCGAGAAGTTGCCACTAGGGTACAGCGAGGACATCATCCAGCATCAGTCATGGTATGGTGGGGTGTCAGCTATGAAGGGGTCACCGAGCTTCATTTTTGCGAAAAAGGCGTAAAAACTGAAGCGAAAAATTATCAAACGGACATCCTGGAGGGATGTGTGAAGTCGCTGAACTCTACGCTATTCAACAACCGACATTGGGTTTTCCAGCAAGATTCTGCGCCAGCCCACAAAGCTCGAACCACACAAGCGTGGTTGGAAACCAATATTCCAGAGTTTATAAGGGCGACGGAATGGCCTTCTGGGAGCCCAGATTTGAATCTCCTGGACTACGAACTGTGGGCGGAGTTAGAGTCCATGGTGTGCACGAGACGACACCCAAATATCGAGAGCCTTAAGCGATCTTTGACAGAAGCAGTAGCTAATTTTCCGCTAGAAACAGTGCGTACTGCTATCGATGACTGGCCCAACAGATTAAAGAGCTGTGTAAAGGCTAAAGGCGGCCACTTTGAATAATTTGTTGCTTATTTTACTTCCATTAGTATGCCAAAATAAAATATATTTTCCTTTGTCAAAAACTCTTTTTCATTTATACAAAAATTGCCCATATACGTGTGACAGAACTTATGGCACGACTATGTATAATCAGTAATTGGATTTTTATCTGTATATATTTCAGAATATATACAGGTAAAAATTGTGTGCTTGTACTTTGACCACCTATGGTCAACCATATCTACTGTATTCAGAAATATTGGTGAATTTGACATTTACCTTAACGTTACGTTAACGTTGAAAAACTGTCACCGACAGACTTATATTTAAGAGATTTCTAGCCTTTTCTCAATCTTAAAACTGCCTTACCTTCAAACCGTCAATCATGTGCCACTGAGAAGGCTACTGAATCTGCATATCTATCACTTCTCTAGGGCAGTGAGTATTGACAATGAAAATCGAATCGGCGTGCTGAAAATTCTAATTCTCACTCGCTAGTGCGAATTATAATGCGAATTTTTCGATATCAAGCATTCTATAGCACCAAGGCTTTAAAACGAAAGCCTGATAGCTTGAGAGCAGATGAGAGGAAAAAAATTTACGTGACTACTAACGTAAAAATGTATATTAAAGTTATTGCTCAATATAAGCTCTATTATAAAAATTCCATTCACAAATGCATCTAATCTCTGCTTACATGGCTGGAGCAGACCGCGTGACTTCTACATCTATGTAAAATCTCACTTCTGCTAGTCATTCAGATACAAGCGATAAAAAAATAAATACACGTTGTTTAGATAAACAATTGAAACAACCAGGTGAATTACGAAATAGATGGTAATGCATGTTGGCGTTTGGATGAAATTCCATGTACACATGCACAGATTGTTGAATTTGTAATAAAACTTATATCGGACTCGTGTCTCAGATGCACTCACGTTTATTTCCCATAGTTGAATTTGGTTAAAAATAATCATTTCACTTTGTTATTTGCTAGTGCTTATTTTCAGATGTGTAACTAAATATAGCATTTTCTACTCATCTGCAAGTTCCAGTTGTACCCCATCTTATCAAGAGCAAGTACTAAGCCATCCAGTATTTATATTATCGTGTACTGAAGTATGCAGGTGTATTGTAAAATCTTATTTTGATTCATAAACGTTTAAATGATACATAAAATTTTTATGGATTAAAGTATATCGAAAGCCTTGCAAAATTTACGTTATTTATAAAATTAGCTTTCGAAAAAGGTAAATAAAAATGAATATCAAATAAATTGAATTGGATAATTGTCACTTGTCAGCTATCACGGATGGTGGTATCATTTTTGTGACCCATAACATCACCATTTAAAGCAAATAACCGTAATAAACGAATTAAATGAAGAGCCACTCATCAGATTATCGACCCAAAAAAGCATTTCGCGAAACCAAAAAAACCTCCGATATAATTTCAAAATTTCAATATGTTATTTTTAAATATTATTCACAATGTTTAACGTTCAAAACCTCTTTTTCATGCATTTAAATTTTCTTAGTTTCCAGTAAAGTGCATACTGATCAAATTAAAGCGACCGTATTTAAACAAGCAATAAATTCGCTTAAGGCTGACTTTTAGTGCAAAAATGTGAGTTGAACTCAAGTGCATAACGGCATTAAATCCATATGTGCAAATAATAGGTGCTTATGTATTAAACCACACACACACGAATGATCGATATCATTTCAGACTGATGAGAGACACGGCGATGATGGTGGAGTTTTTCAAACCGCAAACAAATAATCGAAGACGTCACAAAATGTTGTTTTCGTAGATAGTTGGGTGGTCGATCGATGGCTGGGCATCAATATAAATACGTGCACTGCAAGTAAATTCTTTAATAAAAGTACTTGAAGGTTAAGCTGTAACCTTGCGTATAAGTTTTATCTAATTTTTTGTTTCATGGGCAAATCGGGAAATACCGATTGTACCCCACATTTTTGCATACGTCATAAATAGGAAACTTTCTTTTGAGACAGTGGGCTACAGGAAATAAGAACAAACTGATGTATTTTAACTGAAATAAATTGATATACGGTGGCTCACAGCTTATTTCGTGTGATCAACATTTTTGACAAACCAAGCATAAAATTGGTATATTTTATTCTGAATTAAAACAATAAATGATGCAGTTTCGTAGACAATTTAGTCTCCAATAAAACACACCAAAAAATTTACACAAACATCAACATAGAACGATTTATTGGGAAAAACCTATACAAACACATAATTCTCATATCACAGCTTATTTCGTGTGTTTATTTTCATTCTTATCTTTCTTGGAAATATTGGATTCTAATAACGAACGGTGGACCAGAGCATAAAGGATGATGATTGTAGGAAGAGTAAGTCTACTCAAAAATATTAAATTCAGTTATAATTGTGTGAATTTACAAGATGGGTCGACGCACTTCAATAAAGTTACGCGAGTTAATTATTAAACACTTTCAAAGTGGGAAAACTCAAAAACAAATTGCTGAAATTGTCGATTGAAGTTCATCGACGGCTCGGTATATTATTATTCAGGGTTTTTTCTTCGAGAAAATTTTGTGCACAACAAAGGAAGAAAGGCTCCAAACAAAATTTTTACTGAACACGATGAGAGGTGGATTTTGGGCAAAATTAATAAAGATCCCATGTTAAATGCTCCAGCTGTGGCCAACGATGTTGAAAT